>CM060916.1:4800000-7200000 GCA_030737875.1 Allium sativum | reverse complement strand
TAAATTTTCAAGTATTACTTATATCTGTCTTGTTGTAATTTTACTGTTCTATATTCACTTAAAATACTTCACCGAAACTAAGGCATTCCCCTGGTATGAGTGACCTTAGTGGACGTGGGGTGTTACAGATAGTATACTTGATAGAAACCTGACGATGTGATACCTTGATTTATCTTGACACCGTAGTTTATCATGATACCTTAGTTTATCTTGCTACAGTAGTTCATCCAGTTATCTTGGTTTAGCTTATCTATCTTGGCATCATCCTTGTGTTTACTTTCAGTTTATGCATGTCATGTTACCTTTACCTATTTTTATACTGGAAGTAGATAGGACTTACCAGTCTTTATGACTGACCCCGTTTTGTTTCGCCTCTTTGTCTTCCGTCCCCCCCCCCCCAGGTTTTCAGGGAGGAAACACTGTTGTTTAGTTCGGACCTCTTCTTCTTGAAGGTCATCATATATGGCTTGGACTTCTTTTGGCTATGGCTGCTTTACCGGTTTGTTTTGGGGGAATAATTTATGAAAAGGTTTTATGCTTCTTTACTATTGCAAGACAGGCTTTGATGTATTCTGATGTAAAAGGCTTTAGACCTTATTTTATAAGGTAATGAAATTTGTTTTACTTCCGCTGTTTTATATATGTTATGTCTTGTAATATTTCTGTGCATGTTTACCTCGATAATGCTTCACCAAACCTAGTGCATTCCCTTTGTGAGTGACCCTAGCGGAGGTGGGGTGTTACATTTGGTATCAGAGCAGAAGGTTACCAGGCTGGGCAAAAGTTTTTAAAAACCTTCTGAAAACTATTTGAGAAACCGTTTACAAAGAAGCATTTTTCAAGAAAAGTTTTTAAAGGCTATTCCCCAAAAGCCATTAGCACTATCCTTTGTTTCCCTGATTGAATCTCTTTTCCTTTCTTTCCCTCATCTGTAGTCACAGTAGTTTTAACTGCAACTAATCCTTGTCTAGCTACGAAGTGTTTTCCGTACGATGGAGGGAGTCCTCGAGAGACCTGTTGCCGTGCTATAAGAAAGGATAATAAGAGCAAGGATAAAGGACACGGACTTAGGGATAAGCAACTTGTTGGTATGGCTTGACCCACAAAGGAAGACAAGGACGAGATCAACAAGAAGGCAATCGTATGCCATCACTAGCGTACCTAAGGGAAGTGGTACCGTTTCTGTTAAAGGTTTAGCCTTTCTTTTCTATCATCCTATCCAGACTTTGTTTTGATCATATCATTTAAGCCTGCTTCGATAGTTGAGTCTCTGCACCTTAGTACTAGCATGGTAGAGGATCCCATTTTTGTCCCAAATCTTGTTGGAAGATCGGTCCATTTATTCAAGACTTGTTGGGCTATGGATGGATTCTAGGGGTAAAGTGGTTATCCAGTAAGGGATACCATTCTCGGTTTTGAAAAGAGGGTAGTCAGACTCTTAACTTGCCTTGGTAATACCCTCGAAGTCTCGTGTAACCTTTTGGGTTTTGTCATGGTTAGTTACCTAGAATCTCTTGATGCATTTATCGGAAATCTCTGATCCGATCAAGTAACGTTCGCCAATAAGGCGGATGGTTCATTCTGCTTAAGCATGGGTTATAGGAATCACCCTAGTAAGTGCACGTGGTAACATGGATTGGCATCGGTAAACGAGATCTAGAATTCACTAGTGGATTTTGGAGAGCTTGCATGAGTACGCAAATATGTTTGAGCCGAGCATACTAGGGAAAGAATAAGTGAAAGTGAAATGAGAGGCGACAGTGAAATGAGTTCCAACTCATACCTTGGAAATAGGAATCAAGGAGCTACGAAATCATGAAGTCAAAGGCGGTCAAGGCACAATGGAATTAAGCTCAAGGAAATGCGGCTTAGACGCGCGCATCATGTCTCTTTTTTTAAGAGTACATCTTTGATCCTTGGTCCACCTGTAGAGCTTGCTTGCATGCTATCGCTTGGTGGATATCCTCTCGGTCCTGTTTCTATTACAAACCCCGTAAGGAGTTTGTCTTGTTTATCTCCTCGATCTTATCTTGGGAACCTTAGATAGAACTCTATGGATGTAAACATGTATTTGAAACATGTTATGATTGATATGGTTGCAAATGGTTGCAAGTGGTTGCTCGTGGATGCGCGAATACACATTAGATACTAGATCGACGCACTCACATTTCATATTGCATATGCACGAGTATTTGTACTTGTTTATGGATGAAATTGAATATGTTATCATGTAGATGTTGCATGTGGATGAATGGTTGTGCACACATATAGTGTTTATGTGACTAGGACTATTTGCATACATGTTGGATGCATGACACTAAACATACTTTGCATTAGAAAGATCATTCAGGCCTGATCATTAGCATTAGCTAAGGAGCATATACACACACGTTCTGCATATGTTCATATGGCATTAGAAATCGCCTAAGGACAATGGTTACCTGTGAATGATGTTTTGAGTAGATGGATGATGGATGGTAGGATACGTTCTTCCTAACTTGGAGATTTCGGGGACGAAATCCTTTAAGTTGGGGAGAATGTGACAACCCGGATTTTTACAACATGCTAAGACAAGAATCAAGGCAGAATTTAATTATAAAATCTGAATCAGGAGAAACGGGTTGCGCCATTGCGTTTGTCTCGGAAAAATACGCGAAATAGAGTCCGAGTTTTCGAAAATCGGAGTCCGTATGACCCAGTTATGGCCCGTCAAAGTCTTCAGAAAATTTCATGTTCAAAAACAGTTCAAATTTGAATTCAGAATTCAAATTCAGCCAAGCAGGGCAGGCGGAAAATTCCCGCCACCCCCAAGTCGACTGGGGAGTCGACTTGGGAGTCGACACACCCCAGGTGGTGTCGACTGCCCAGTCGACACCCCTGTCGACTTGGGTGGTCGACCAGTTTGGCCTGGGTGTACCTGACTTGTTCCTCAAGACATGCTTTTGGGTCTGGTCTATTGGCCTGTGACGGGTTTTGAGGGTTCAGATCTATCCTAGGGTTAATCTAAGGGCCTAAACTACTCCTAATCTCTATAAAAACACCCTAGGATCTAACCTAAATCACTCAAAACCAATCTAACAACGAAGTGCTGCCCAAATCCCTCTTGATCATGGCCTCCATTTCCAACTCCAAGAGCTTATGCATTCAAATCGGATCCGAATCAAAGGTGCTAGCTTGCTACATCAAATCAAGGGAGTGGATCAACGTTGCTACGCAAGTTTCATGATGATTCTTCAACAAAGGAGCCACCTTTCTTCGTCAAGACGATGCATGATCCTTCCCTAAGCCTCGCTATGTAAGTTCTAGCTACTTGTAGATTCTAACGGTGGTTCTAATGTGACATGGAATAAAATGCGATGAAACATAAGTATGCTAGCCTATGTGAACCTAATTTTGCCCCTTTTCTATGATCTATGACCTTGGGCTAAGTTTTAGCGACTTAATCATGCCACTCATGTTATGTTTCACCTAGTTTATCTTGCAAGTTTGAATCTTTATCTATGGAATGTTAGCATGAACCTTTGGGAACCATTTGACTTGTGAAACATTGGCAAAGACTTGACTTTGGGGCTTATGCATGTAAATGAACCCAAACCCCTTATGTTATTATGCATGTTTGTGGCCAAATTCCCTTATGATACTATGCATGTTTGTGGCCAAATTCCCTTATGATACTATGCATGTTTGTGGCTAATCCCGTTGTGACATTATGCATGTTTGAGGCCAAAAACCCCTTATGATGCTATGCATATTTTGAGGCCAAACCCCTTATGATACCATGCATGTTTGTGGCCAATCCCTTTTTTGATATCGTGCATGTTTTGAGGCCAATATGTAGCATAGTATCCTTACTATGTTGACTCGCTTTTACTTGGGTTGGAAACACGATTTGGGGTAGGTTAGACGAGCGTGATTATGACGTGATAATTTGACATGGGATTTCATGAAAATATGACACTCACGATACACCTAAATGTGGACATGACATGTGGGGTAAACATGGGACTTGAAACTAGACACGTATGGGTTGTAGGTGTAATATGACACTAGACCAAACATGAAAGTGGCCAACTCGAGGTTGGGTTGAGTTTGTAGCATAAATCTACCCGGACCCGCCCGGATTAACTAGTGGCCACAAACAATAGGACACAATGTGAGTAGTTGGTCATATAGCACTTAAAACCCGAGATTAGACTAGGTTGTGGTGTAAAGCTACCCGGACCCGCCCGGCTTAACTAGTAACCACAACAAAGTCTAATGTGAGAGGTTGGGGTGCATTAATCTAATTAATGCCACATGAAAAGGTTAAGTAATTTTGACTAATGACACTTAACCGATATGACACGAATGGGTAGGTTAAGTGGAACCGGACTTGATTTCTTAATGGCACTTAACCATATAAGACAATTAGGGGATGGGGTTAAGTAATTTACACTTAACTAATCTAAACACGGTACTTAGATGGGGTTAAGTAACCTAGACTTAACTAATCTAACACGGTAAATTTGATGGGGTTAAGTAATCCATACTTAACTAATCTAACACGGTGAATTCGATGGGGTTAAGTAATCCACACTTAACTAATCTAAACACGGTAATTAGATGGGGTTAAGTAACCTAGACTTAACTAATCTAACACGGTAAGGTGATGAGGTTAAGTAAACAATACTTAACCAACTTAACATGATAATTTAATGGGGTTAAGTAACTTATACTTAACCAATTATACATGATGATTTGATGAGGTTAAGTAACCTATACTTAACCAATCTAATATACGGACCTGATAGGGTTAAGTCACAAGACCTTTTTAAATATACTT
Organism: Allium sativum; assembly: GCA_030737875.1. Lineage (NCBI taxonomy): Eukaryota > Viridiplantae > Streptophyta > Magnoliopsida > Asparagales > Amaryllidaceae > Allium > Allium sativum. Next base: position 7,195,178 of record CM060916.1, on the reverse strand, counting down.
AACCATTGTAATACGATTAGTGGATGGGGTTAAGCTAACCCATACTTAACCAATCCGACTCGATAATCTGATGGGATTAAGATAATCTATGCTTAATCAATCTAACACGATAATCTGATAGGGTTAAGACAAACAAATACTTAACCAATTTGACTTGATAGGGTTAAGTCATGAGCTTCTTGGTATACTTAACCAACTTGTAGGGCTAAGCCTTGAACTTAAATACTTAGCCAATCTTGACATGATTCGTAGGCGGGTTAAGTCATGAACTTGAATGACAACACTTAACCCATTAGACAAAACCCTAGCTCAAGGGACTAGGTTGAAAATCGTAGTTAACAAGGATAGCGGGAAGGGAAGCTAAGTGTTAAACCTTAGTTAAGGATAACTAAGTGATAATTCTTAGTCAAGGAAATTGGACCAGTTCACAGATAGATGAGTAACCCGATACGGTAGGTCATCGCTTGAACACACGTGGAGGAGCGAATTATCTGACTTAGATAAAGGCTCCAACGAACTGGATGACGAAGCGGTAGCTTCGGGGGACGTGAGGATACTCTTGGTATCCCTCTGTGAGGTTGCAGATGATCCGCCTGGGCTCACAGAGGTTAAGGTCTGCGGTAGAAGAACCAAGAGTATGCCTTGGTTGTTGTGCGAGCAACCTAAAGACGGGGATGGATTAGCGTGGAGTCGACGATACTTGATTTTTGCCCTGGATAGCGCGTCGTCGACTACCTACCATCTTTAGTCAATCGTGTACGTACGGAAAGGCAGAGAACTCCCAATAGACCATATACTTGCTATCGAGTTATGGGTGAGGTTGGCCAATAGGAAAGTGGGGCTATAGTGGGGCCGGGATGTAGTTCTCATACATGATTTTTCTTGGATTGCCTTTCAGTAGTTGAGGGAGGGGTCACGTGGGACCATAGCCACGGATACAAAAATAGACCTTGATATCTGCATCGGCAGATGACTTAAAGCTCCCGACCGAGTTCCGTATTTCTTGATTTGCCCTGGCACGGAACTCGGATGGCACATTGAGATACATGTGCGTCTAGACATGGAAAACGATTCATGATACATACATGGGATAAGGGCGTGGTTGACGGGTGGCATAATCCCTAGTGGCCCTAGGTGGCTTGAACCCAAACCGAGACACGGAAACGTTCATTAGGTAGCATAATCCCTAGTGGTCCTAGGTGGCATAATTCCTAAGTGAACACGCCATAGTTCATGGTAAGAAAATGTAACCAGATTAAGGGTAGTAGTCCGAAACAACTTCAAGGATGAAATGGTACTACGTTGAGGTGGTATAGATTTACATGGGAAAGCCCGTACGGCCTACGGCAGAGGACTGAACTTATACATGGAAAGAAACATACGAGTTAGGAAAACCTATGTACGCGATATATTAGGTTGACATGGACTGTTTCATGACTTTGGTCAAGGGACATTTCATAGTTAACACAAGACGCGGGTTGGGATACTAGTACGAGAGGTGCAGAGCAAATATACATGATAGATACCTTGGGATAGTATACTTGATAGAAACCTGATGATGTGATACCTTGATTTATCTTGATACCGTAGTTTATCATGATACCTTAGTTTATCTTGCTACAGTAGTTCATCCAGTTATCTTGGTTTAGCTTATCTATCTTGGCATCATCCTTGTGTTTACTTTCAGTTTATGCATGTCATGTTACCTTTACCTGTTTTTATACTGGAAGTAGATAGGACTTACCAGTCTTTATGACTGACCCCGTTTTGTTTCGCCTCTTTGTCTTCCGTTCCCCGCCCCCCCAGGTTTTCAGGGAGGAAACACTGTTGTTTAGTTCGGACCTCTTCTGCTTGAAGGTCATCATATATGGCTTGGACTTCTTTTGGCTATGGCTGCTTTACCGGTTTGTTTTGGGGGAATAATTTATGAAAAGGTTTTATGCTTCTTTACTATTGCAAGACAGGCTTTGATGTATTCTGATGTAAAAGGCTTTAGACCTTATTTTATAAGGTAATGAAGTTTGTTTTACTTCCGCTGTTTTATATATGTTCTGTCTTGTAATATTTCTGTGCATGTTTACCTCGATAATGCTTCACCAAACCTAGTGCATTTCCTTTGTGAGTGACCCTAGCGGAGGTGGGGTGTTACAATAGATAAACCCAAAAACTATCCCTGGTTATCAGATTTTACTAGTTTAACATAACATTACAGATGTTTACTTTAAACTTGTAAGTGAATATATGTATAAGTGTAAGAAAATTTTCTGTGACTTGTATACATCCCTTTGTTTATAAGATAGATAAATATATGGATGTTTTGTATTGTAATTTTCACTTTAATACATGAATAAATAGATACTGGAAGTAAGTTTCGGTAATATTGAACATTTATATAGGTTATATAAATAGTTTAATTGACCTGTGTTGTCTTAACATACACGTGCATTGTGTTATTCTTAACTATTTATGTCTGCAAATCTGTCTTTTGAGAGATTACATATAAAATGTTATATGTTTAATAATTTATCCTATCTTATTTGTTCAAGTATAAGCTTTGTGTTTGAAACTCATATATATATATATATATATATATATGTATATATATATATGTATGTATATGAGTCCCCATGGTTTTATAGTTACATTATATAGATAATGTACTGAGCAGCTTAAAATCATTACATTTGTATTATGGTTTGTTAAATCAGTAAAAAATACATTTATGATGTGTTTTATATATGTATGTATATATAACATATGAATTGTCATAAATGTAATTGATCTGTTGTATAAAATGCATCTGGAATTGAAAGTACTTATTATATATTTATTAAGATAAGTATATAATAAAAACTGATTTCAAAATTAAAGGAAACAAGTTTTCCTATTTATAATTTTGGCTTTATACTGCGAGTATAAATGATTCCAGATTCTTATAATGTTATGCTGCTTGAATTTTGTACAAGTATATATATGTATATATGTTATCCTGTATATATTTTACAAGAACAGCGAGCAAAGGTTGATGTATGTTTGAAATACATATATATTTGCAATATGTTTTGCCATAGAGTATGTAATTGTTACTTGTATTAGTAAAAGCATGCTCTGTGATACATATATATGTATGTTTGCATGTTTAGTGTTGTGTGCTTTAATCTGTTAGTACCACTGACAAATCATTTACACCATTTGAATCTGAGCCTACCTTGAATATGTATATTTTTCTTATTACCAGTTAGGGCAGATATCCCATTCACCCTTTTATATATGTGTTATGCATAGACATGATTATACCCTTACATGAAATAAGCTAGTTGAGAACTATACATAACATGTTATTAATGAATACAGGTTATGTTAAAAGGGGGTATTACTGTAGTATGATATATTTCAATTAACATTTGTAGTCACCCTGTAGTTATATATGTTTTAAATTTTGGTCGATCCTTAAATGAAACATATCTCAATGAATTCACGATATAAAGATTGCCAATATGATTTGCAATGCATTGTTTGAAATCGTAAATCTGATATGTTGTATGCAATACACAACATTTCAAAAATCGATTATGAGTATGCTGATTACATTTATTTTGATAAATATACAGCAAATCGAACATTGATGTCTCCCTTTAATTCAACATGTATCAGAATGAAAAGTTCAATGATGATACACACACATGTATTACTGAATGATTAATTAAACATGATTACATACATATGATGTATTCTAATAAGTCTGACCCTGTAAATTAAATTGATTTAGCAGGGGCATCTATAATGCAGCTGAATACTGAAATCGTTTCGGTAGAAAGGAGAACATACATCAGCGTGACAACTGATCCTCCGTAAAATTGTTAATTGAACGGATGCTTCAGTGAAAATGCACAGAAAACATATTGTATGTTTGTAGATGAGTACCACATGTAAATTGTAAATAAATGTATTTGTTATAGGGTCTGACTATACCTGTTAATGGAAGTTATATTATGCATTTTATTATGATCTGACATGTTCTATCTATATGCCTGTATGAACGTGACATGCATATTGTATGCACATGTGATTAGTTGTGATTTCGAATTGTGTTTGGTGTTACAAACACATATTTTTGTCCATAATTTTACAAAATTCTGGGAATATGCTGCTATATATACTAGTCCCTGCAAATGTTAAAATATGTATGTTTTTGTTTTGAGCAAAATATCCAGGAGCTTTAAAATATATGAGAACATATAATTTTGGAAGAAGAATTGAAAAACTAGATATTCTTATTAGATTTGAATATAATCACTGATTCTAGAGTTATGGTAACCAATTGTTTCGGAAAAGGAATTTGTTGGCATGACACTTATATGTTGTTGAATTTAAATATATTTAAATTCGGTTTATATTACAAATATAAAATGCATATATTTTAATATATATGTAAGTAACTCTGATATTGTTCGCCACTATGAATTATAAATTCCCTTTAAAGCAAATTCTGTTATATTAAGTCATGGTGGGGTCTTCCAATAATACACTCAACAATGTCCAGAATCAGTGGATGTAGGTAATGCCAAAGCATTGTGCATCCTTTTATTCTGGTTATATGCGACGGAGTAAAAGTAATACTTGAATTGTATTATTGGGTCTGACTTAACTAAGCTGCATAATAAGATTATGGCTTAGAGACAACAGCATGAATTATTCTATATTTTGAGCAAATGAATAATACTGAACAAAATGTTCATCATGCGATCCAATAATTATATACACGATATTATTGACATAAGATGTCTACCTAAAAGGTTGTGTTTTGGGGATTAGCCAAAGCTAGGTCAAGACATGACTAGATAAGGATCTTGGAACACCATTATATATATATATATATAATGATATATTTATATAAATAGAGGGATGTTAATTTGAGTGGGAGCGTATTTTAGTTTAAATTATATATTTATGTTGATATAAATTTTGATTGTCAAAATTTATATTAAATAAATATTAAAGAATTATTTATTATTTATTATCTACTGTAGATATTAAATAATAAATAACTACGATAATTTAAATTAATCCTTAAGAAGGATAAATTGAATTAAATCAAATTTCTTGGATGACATTGAAATTTGAGGATTGCCCTCAAACAAATTAAATGTAATAGTTTTAGAAATAAAAAGAGGATCTAAAATAAGTTAAAGCATGACTTCAACCAATTATAAATGTTATAAAATCTACTTATACTTCTCTAGTATTAGATACTATATATGAATCACATAGATGTATGTGAATTTACAGAAATTACAAAATAAGTAGAAATTTGATAAAACGACATGTAACGACCGTGGATTTCGACCGACCTCAATCGATCGCAAGATCGATCAAGACCGTTCAAAACCCGCGTACGTTAACTTTGGGCATACAACACATCAAAACAACAACACAGACTTTTATAACATCAATAATAAATGTTACATCAGAGTACAGAATATATCAGAGTACATCGATAAATAATACAGCGGAAGATACATTTAAATTAAATTAAATACATTGCAGCGGACCTAATCTCAGCGGAAGGCCATCAATATTCTGGACCCGGCTTCAGACTTCAATCCAGAATCTTGCTTAACTATATCTGCAAAAAGCTACTCGACTGCCCGTGTGGAAAGAGGGCACCCGAGTTTGCAAAGTGAAACAAACTACAGGTCAGTCGTGGGACTGGTGTGAGAATTCTTAACTTAACTTATCTAATAAGTAGGCTAATCACAGGACCACGCCGCTAACGCGGAACGGGTTTACTCCATTGGATTGCCAGTGCATAAATAAAGTAAATCGTCAAATAACGTAATGCTTTTTAGAAAAATGAAACCATTATAAGACCCAGGTCCCATCACACAATGCAACGCACACCAGAGGATAGGGTTTTACCTTATAATGGTCAAAAGATGCTTGATATGTAAAAACGATATTATTATTAGTTTGTATATATATATATTTAAAACATTCAAATATAATATCAATCCTAGACGGCATAGGTACCATATACTATGTCGCCGTATATAAGTTTACAATCAAAACCGCAAGGGCGTATTGGGAATTGGGTTTCCATCATGAGTCGAGGCTAGGGGAAAGCTCCTCTCCGATTCGAGACACTCTAGCAAATGCCTCAGGATCCCCCGCAGTGAACCCTTGGATGCGGTAGGGCCGGTCCCCGCCTATCGGCAGTGGATTGGTTATGCCTGAACACACGCTTCCCGGTTCCTTTGAACCTATAATATGACCACTATCGGCCTATAAAAATCCGAGGCGCCTCAAAATCGATCATCCACATAAGTAAAATGTCAGGGCTGGTAGGTCACTGACACCACTCTAGCTAGAAAGAAACGTGTGCACTCCCTAAGTTCCATATCCCGTTTTTGACTCATACCGGGGTGTGAGGCTCGCGAAGTCACGATATACACAAAGCTATGCCGTAATAGGCTATGCTTTGATCATTCCACAAGGCCCTGCTTTTCAACAAAAGCCTTGATCAATTTGCATCTTGGCGTGCCACATTATCAGACCCTACCATATTATTGATCATCTACCAATATATATATATATATATATATATATATATATATATAACCCCTAAGCTCATACGTCTTAGAGAAGGGTGATGAGTAAAGAATAAATTCTTCACCACCAAACAGAAATATATAATCAGTAGCGTTCAACAAATACAGTATAAAGGAATACAATGTCAGATATGCAATCCATTTACAAGTCCGCTCTGGGTCTGAGCGAAACATCGTGTCTGTCGATCTCCAAATGCGTTTGGACGATCATTACCAAATACCTTGCCTTGGAAGGCCAATCCCAATTCAAGATACCAGTCATCATCATCCCAACGATGTGAAAACCTTCGGTATTCAATCACCGTCTTCATCTTCGACTCTTGATCTTCGTGATGATTATTCAGAATGGGTTAAACACGGTCTTTCTGAATATCTCGCGTAATTTAAAAACATGTGTTAATAAAATTCAACCAACGTCTCATTCCAATTCCGAATATTCTTTAAATAAAATATTCAAATTCTTAGGGAAAGGTTCCCATTAATTTTATCAAAGATAAATCTTTTTAATTTAATCTTCAATCTTTATTTATCCATATTAAACCAAATTATGGTCTATCCAATCTAATCGGAATTTACGCCTTATCGAAATAATTATAAATTAATTAATCCCCATCCCGATCTTTTATCCCAATTGGTTCAGGTAAACTTAATTTCCATTACCCATTTAAATCTAATTAAAGATTTAATTAACGCATGGAGTTAAACTGGTGGAACTCCATTTTCGATCCTTCGTTCTGTAATTTTATTTACTTAATTCCTCTCCAATCTAATTAAAGTTTTAATTAAAACCTTATTTCATATTAACCTTCCAAAGTCATTATTAAATAATTAATCAAAAATTAGGAAATTAATCCCCTCATTAATCCGGGTTAAAGAATAAATGTTATTTAAAACATAATTCACGATAAACCCAAATTCAAGTTTCATTGTAAATCCGTGGTTATAATAAAACCATTTTTAATTCCTTTTTATTTATTTTAAAATAAATAAACCATTTATTCTGATCAAAATATCATTTCTCATATTAAAATATTATTTTCAAAATATTAATTTTGAAATTAACTCTTTTAATATTCATTATAAAATGGATAATATAAGTTAATAAACTTATTCAGGTTAAAATGATGTTTCTATTTAAAATGGATTAAATAATCCAATTCGTTATATTATCCATTTATGTTTTATAATGGGCCAGACTTCTCACATTAGGCCTACAACTTGTGGATGCTGGATATGCCGGTTGGGTCCGGGCAGACTTATTCCACAGTTGGGCTTAACCTCGAGTCAAAACCCAATTTGTATTCGTGTACTTGGACCTCTCACATTAGGCCCAACATTTATGGCTGCTGGATATGCCGGTTGGTTCCGGGCAGACTTCCGCCATAAACGTGACCTAACCTCGTGTCCAAGAACAATTATAATTATAATTATTTTCTAAAAATATTATTTTAAAAAAATAACTAACTTCTAAAATATCATATGTTCCAAAGTATAACTTTACATTGAAATATTCTTTATATTGCCTTTCCAAATTTTCAATAAATATCGACCTTTCCCTATTATTATAACCAGTACATATGGCACGTCCGTTGGACGTGTGCAAAGAAAAATGTGAATTAAGTTCTCTTTACTGTAAAATGGTAAGTACATATGGGAAAAAAATTATAATCATTTTATGTTAAAAAATCGTTATTTATAAACAAAGAGCGGAAAGAAATTTATCATGCATACAATTTACAGTTTGGAGTATATATTAAGATGGTCAGGAGGAAGAAACATGAACATCTAATGAATAATTATGAAAGTACAATGATAAACAATATACCTCGTAAAGGAAAAACATCGATAATTCCACATTAGTATTAATCCTAATGTTATGTAGTTCATTTTAAATTAAAAAAGTACTTCTAAAGTTGTATGCGTGAATACTAAACATGTTAGTGTATCTACAATTACAAATATTTACCATCACATGGTTGCAAAATCTAAAGTCAATAAACTTAGTAATAATCAACTTTCCATAGGCTTTGCACTTAGAGAATATAAAATATTGCATTATTTTTAAGTGTGCCACATACCTAATGGTAGAGTTAGGATGCTCCTAACTCTAACTAAATCATATCGCTTTTGTGTATAATAATTATCAATTAGGAATAGTTTTTACTGCAATTACATAGTAACAAACCAAGAACTAACTCTATATGATTTTCAAGCGTAACAAACCAAGAAATGAATTAATGGATATTTATTAAGGAAATAAATTATGTTACTTATTAAAGATTTATTTGAGCAGTTTAAAAATGAATATTTGAACGCACTTGTAGTTAAGTGTGAAAATTTCTAAATAAATCATGAACTGATAAGAGATTAGGGTTTATGCTGAGAGAGGATATATATATATATATATTTGTTCTAAACGTTTCCTGGAACTTTTACGTCCTTGTTGTTTGCGTCAGTTTTAAGGTTAAAAGCTGAATGAATTATACAAAGAAGCGTGATTCATAATAACAACACATTAGCATTGTTACAGAGGAAAAGTGCACAAATTAGATGAGTCATTTTCGTACTCAATCATTAGAATATAATAAACTAATATAACAACAGTTAAGCATAGATTGGTATAATTATATTCTAGCTCAAAATTTTTATCTATAGAATAAATCTTAGATATGGACTATCATGCTAAAGAACACAATTCTGGAGAAAAATATTATGCCTAACATAATCTTATAGAACAAAATATTTCAAAGTTGAAATGTTTAAAATGATAACTTCACAACATCCTACAGTTTAAAGTAGCAATTTTGAGCGAGTAACAAAAGACAAAAGTGCTTGGACACGTAAATTGAATTTTTGATAAAAGATGGTTCTAAAATTTGAAATGAGTCATGAACAAATGTGCGTCTATCATCAGCTTATCTACTTCTTATGTCTGCTGGCAAACGCTTAAAATTGCTAAAGCACTACTGCTGTTGTCATGCTTTATTTGCTTCAAAAACAACACATTCGTCTGCTTGAGGAACTGGACAAAGAATATATCTCCGCATTTTGTACAACAACCACGACAATTGCAAACCTCTGCAACTCACCACCTGAAAGATCTTCATTTCTTTCAATAACATGATTCAACTTAAGATTAACAAAAAGCTCGGCCTTTCTATCAGTCTCGTCTTTTTTACCAAGCACCTGGCCCCACATTAAATAAAATTCACCCAATTATTTAAGAAACTGAAATGTATCATAAATGCCATAAAAAGATAAGGTTTACTTCCTGATCAAATTATATATACAAACAGCTCATTTATTTAATGTTATCTTCTTGGGATTATCAATAGCACCCCGACAATGTGAGTTAGTGGAAGACTAAGCTACACAGGGAAATTGTTATGAGCATTCAATCTGGGAACGCAATATATGGAAGAGCCAATATAAGTTGTTAATGCACATACATTTACATGATAGGACATGCCTTCCAAACCAAATGGGTTAGTCGAATAATCTGGTAAGCAAGCACATAATAGATTGCAAGACATATTAATTGTTCGGGATTTGTTTTGTTTTCTCCAAATTCATGTATAGATATAGATACCACCGTTCTCTCCTATACTTTGTCACTATATCAACATTTTGTTACCCATATACAATATCTACATTCTAAGAATAGATGATATCACGTGGTACATTACTTGAAGATATTTTCAATTAAATGAATTCAACTAACTTTACCCGTAAACTAAAGAGAGTTAAAAATACAGCAATAAAAAATCCCAAAATTACATACAAACAAAATTGCTTGTTCAGATACATATAAAATGAAGGCATTTAAAATCAACTTGTCAAATTAGAAGATAATAAAAAAAAAATTAACTTGTGAAAATATCCAAATTAAAATCATGTTAATTCCTTGTGAACTGGCCAATATTACAAAATAGGATTTTCTAGCCAGTAAATATAATGCCAATATATTTAAACTAATATATCACCGTAAAGTAATAAGTTTAAACAAATAAAATGAAGGGCCGATGGCAATCCGCCAAATGACGGAGCCATTGGCAGCCCTCGGTATGCTCCACTGCAACTTCCCAACTTTCTAGTAGTGAAAATATCAACCCAAGATCAGAACATGAAAAGGGGGGATCATAGTATCGTACAGTGGAACACAAATGATTTCTACAAAATGATTTCTAGAGCTCACCACTATCATTTTAAAACTTCATAAACAATGGAAAACATTAATGATTAAAGGCAAACTTTGAAATGAGAACTTAGATGCTACAATTAATCTCAGTCCATCCCAAATAAATTAGGAATGCCATGCTAAGTGCACAAATAAAATTATTTCTACAGCTCACTATAATAATTTAAAATTTTGCAGATAGTACAAAATATGAACTACAACGGAAATATCCAAAGCAAAAATGATAATTCAAAAAAATCCGTAGTCGATCCCCAAATAAATGATGTGCAAGGCTATGCGAACCACATGAACAAAGACAGTTTCACAACCCACTACCATTGTTCAACGACTGCACTAACAACAGAGCATAAGAAAGACTAAGGAAATCCCTAAAAATCAAAACAATGCCAAAACTAAACTTCATTCCTCCCCCAATAGCATAAAAGGCCATGCCAAATGCATAAATATGATGTTGCATCCCAATATGGGAAGGTTATAAAAAAAACATGTAAGTGAAGTTCTCAACCTAAAAAATCAAGTTAAGGAGCAAAAACTAAGGAAATATCACATCCAATGCAACTTATGGGATGTAGAATCATTTCTATAGCCGAACCATCATATCAAAAAACATGCACATAAATACCATACAGAGAACTATGATATTAGACAATGTCTAAGTTCAAATATAGACTGAATAAATCAAAAGATTCTAACTACTCTTCGTTTATAACTGAAGCTACAACATAGTTAGCATAGCTAGCTAACAAACCATTAAGAAAATTATTATCCCCTTGGTATATTGTATTATTATTTTCAACATCATTTTTGGTATAGTGTATTATTAGCATAGAAACAACCTAACTATTACTGTACTGAAAGCAATCTTTCAAGCAGCAAACTGCTACATACAGCGTCACTGGGTGTTTCCAAAGTCCAAGCTATTGTTTATCATAATTGTAGCTATTCTAATTTTAGAGTTGATAACCGAAATAAAATAAGTTTCAAGTCAAATAATGTTTCCAATCAAAATGTTTTACCTACTCTTGTTAGCAATGTTCTACCCTTCTCTAGTTGGAATGACGGTCAACAATTTAATTCATGTGACTTTAACAATGATAGTGGTATATGCTTTAATGAAAATACTCAATGCACTACAAATTTGAATGGTTCAATCCAAAATTTGATTCAGCTATATCAAAAAATAGTACAATTTTTATCCTGGCGTACTGCCTCCTATTCAATGAATTAGTAAGTTAAACAAAATAATAAAGCACCTAAATAACGGACATCTTTAATAATAAATTAATTTACATCTATTTTTTTTTTCCTTTTGCTGATCATATGCGAATTTTTGAAGAAAATAAAACATAAACTAAGATGAGATAACAAAAAAAAATTATGGCTTGAAGTGGTTCATGAGGGTAACTGAATACACAATAACGCATGTAGCACTTCTGTTTTCGCGCTATATTCTCATCAAAAGAATTGAGTCTTAGGTCTACTGGTATCAGCTGTATGTTGCTAGGAAATATCATGGTAGTTTCCCCTTTACACAGGGAGTGTATAATATTTGAATTCGTATTGTATGCTGAAAACAAATATATAATATCTTTTGTTCTATTATAAAATGAAGTTCACTCATTTATAAACACACATGCATAGATATATACAAACTGCTCCAAACTCCAAGGTTTGTGTATAAGTTGCTCAGTAATTATCCGTGGAAGTTATCACGAGAGAGTCAAAAAGGAGACAATATCCCTTTTTCAGTACTTGCACTAAAACCCTAAGAAAGTTTTGAATTGTAAAATAGGTCTAGCACTCAAACAATATGGATTCTTTTTTGAAAATAAAGAAATATAATTAGTATAAAAGAATTGTATTACTTTTAAAATGAGAAAAACCTAGGTCTTAAGAGTGTTAAGCATTTCACATGACTACTGAATAACTATGGATGATGATTCACAATTTTTTTAATAAATACGCCATCAAAATATATTAATTTCAAATAGTCAATGTGACATTTAACGTAGAGGCAAATATACGATATTCCTGAAGATATCTACACACTTCAGCTTTCACAAACAAACAAACTGTACAACAACTTGAGCTATATTGCTAATAAATAGATCGCTAAAACCACATTAATTTCAAATAATAAATGGGTCATATATAAACTTAGTAACACCGTAGGCAAATTTATGATTCTAATTTCATCCTTGGAAACACTTACAATTACTTTATATTTTGCAAGAAAACAAACTACACAATAACATGACCAATGTTGCTAGTAATAAATACCACATTAAAAGACTACCCCAATCCATTAATGATAAAAGTGGTCAAGGACTGACATCAACCTTAATATGGCATTGTATAAGAAAAATAATTTCATTGTAGCTCTTCTGCAAACAACAAAAGAAATGATAGTATTAAGCTTTTTATTTTTTGCGGACAGTGTTCCCCAAACTTTATTTGTTTGCTTGTGGAAATTTGCGTAATTAAGTATAAACTATATTAAAACGGAAATTGTAAACCAAACAACATTTGGTAAAAAAGAAAAAGAGGATTAGTACTAAGCTAAAATAAAATAGTGATGTCATACCTCCAGCAAGATGCATGCATAGAATGAATTTTCCAACAAAGATACTCATGTCTCCATGTTTCGAGCAGTCAGTACACCTAAACCAAGAAGCTTCTACAATCAACGTCAATTCGTACTGTGTTGATATGATAATAATGAGCAATGCGGTGTCCACATACCTAGTTTCCACATATGGGGAAGATGAGGATTTGTGACGTCGAGGCTATGTTCTCCATGCTGCCTCCTTTGGCCCAGGCTCCCGCCTTGTTGCTTCTGTTGCTAATTCAGTGTTTCTAAAAGTGTAGTTGGAGTTTGATCCTTGTACAAATGAATATGAAATTAGAAAGGGGAAAAGGAAATTGTGATTATGGTGTTGGAAAATGGGGAACACAAAAGCTGCTAATGTTAAAGTATTTTGATAATGTCAAAGTGTCAATCATGCGCAAGTCAAGTAGCCGAAACCTTAGTTATGGTGCATAATGTTAGTAATTGAATGCATAGCCCTTAATTAATGTATTTCATAAACAACTCCAATGACCATGGTATATATATATATAATTAAATATGAGAAGTACAAAAAAAAACTGAATAATAGAAGTAGAAGGTAATAATAATTAAATAACTCACTTTCATGCAACTGCTATCATGCTTTAAGCATTTCCTTGGATATTTCGATATAACCGAACATGAAGCAAACTCAATTTCCAGCACTCCGTTAGTAATGGAACTATCAAAACTACAACCTGAGTATGTTCTTGCCTTTAGATGTAGAAGTTAGGCTCATGCTAATCAGAATTACCAACTAAACTGTTAGCTGGTACAAAACAGTATGTATGTCCCGGTTTATCATACTGAAATCGAAAAAACACAAAGAATTACATAAAAAACAACCAAAAATTTCATCATTGATGAGCCCAGTGTATTGAAATTGGTAATAGAACACATTACTAAGAAATTCATAACACTAAAAAGTCAAAAGAAATAATTAACTCCTCCCCTGTACAAAAAGTGTTTACTGACCAATATCTGACTAAAACAAAATGGAACAACAAACCTATAGGCTTGAGTTACTGGAAGCATAAACTTTGTGTGAATTTTGGCCACAATTCTGCAAGTTATCATAAAAGAACCCGATATTAATAGTCCAATCAAAATCCAAGAGGACGTTGAAGAATTATTAACTTCGAGCTACAATTCCGCTTTCCCTCTGCCTCTGGATTGTCAGCTGCTCCCTAGATCCATCCTAATTAAAACCCAAAACCTAACGGGCACCTTCTCCATCTGCTCCTCCGCTTGTCTATCTGACTTCAGGACCCCTCCTTGACCACGACGATCATGCCCCAACTACAATCGTCAATGTTTTAAATCATCTGTAATTAGTATAGGTAGCAAAGCCAGTGGGAAAGATCAGGACATTCCGCTGCAATGGTATCATACACGTGCTCGACTGCGTTGAATTTTTAGGTCTACTATGAGGAGCGGCAATTGGGAGTAATAAGGAGAGGATGTTGAAAAATGTGGAAGATGGAAAATCGCAACTGCAGGTGGAATTCGTGCAAAAGCCATGGAGAACGTGACCTATAGCGTGAAAAAAAGACAAAACTGCCCCAATCATACAGTACAAATTTAGAAGGGCATTTTAGATTTTTCAAAAGCTTCATTTTAAGGTATTCTCATTATAATATAGATATTATAATAATAATTACTTCAAAAATGGTTTTTAATTACGATATCAAAACCTACCATTCCAACATTAAACGTAATCTTTTCCAATCAATCCATTTATGTTAAATTTTTGAAATCATATCTTTTAAATTTAGTGTTAACATAAAAACGAAAGCTTTTCAATTCAAATCTTCTTGTTATATTTGTAATGTAATTTTACTAATTTAATATTTCATTAAAACTTTCTAAATAATAGAAATTTAGTTTCCTTAATTCAAGCGTCAATTAATTCCATTAATTGAATAATAAATGAAAATTATTTCTTTCATTCAAAATTGGAATGAGACCCACACCATTTCCATATAATTCAATTATACAGATTTCATTCATTTATCTCATAACAATTATCAAACATCCATTAACATCCAAAGTGCATTTCTAATTAACCACAAGGGTGACGTGTATTCAAATGTCAACCCCTGACCCGTGTGGGGTTTCAACCAACACAAGTTCGAATAAAATAAACTGTGCTTCTGGACGATGTGTGAAAATTGATCGTCCAATCACATAAACAAGTCAGGTCACTTGTAAATGGCAGTGTGTACATGTGCTTAAATAGAAACATACATAACATACACAAATTTGGCATGTTCACATATTTCAAGTTTCAACTATTCGAGGACAAGTTTTCATGTTGAACCAGATGATAATAACATGACACTTATGTTGCAACACATTTCTTTTAACTAATTTAAAATAAAAATAAAATCTTTTATTTCAAAAACAAAATCAAAACTTTAATTATTCAAAAATAAAGATCAAAACTTATTTTAATCATTTCAAAATAAAGAACAAAACTTTATTTATTTTAATCGTTTCAAAATAAAGAACAAAACTTTATTAGTTTTAATCGTTTCAAAATAAAGAAAAAAACTTTATTAGTTTTAATCGTTTCAAAATAAAGAACAAAACTTTATTAGTTTTAATCGTTTCAAAATAAAGAACCAAAACTTTATTAGTTTTAATCGTTTCAAAATAAAGAACAAAACTTTATTAGTTTTAATCGTTTCAAAATAAAGAACAAAACTTTATTAGTTTTAATCGTTTCAAAATAAAGAACAAAATTTTATTATCAAAACAAAAATTTAGCCTCTTATAGACAAAAACAAAGTTTTAATCTTTATAGACAAAAACAAAGATTTAGCCTTTTATAATAAAAAACAAAGTTGTAATTTTTGTAACCGAAATCAAAGTTGTAATCTTTGCAAACAAAATCAAAGTTGTAATCTTTGTTAACAAAACCAAAGGTGTAATCTTTGTTAACAAAACCAAAGGTGTAATATTTGTTAACAAAACCAAAGGTGTAATCTTTGTTAACAAAACCAAAGGTTCAATTTTTATATTAAAAAAATAAAATTTTTAATCTTTATAAATAAAAATAAAGTTTCAAGCTTTATAAACAAAAAAAAAGATTTAATCTTTTATAAACAAAAACAAAGATTCATTTTATACAAACAAAAACAAAGATTCATTTTAATAAATCAAAAATAAAGATCGAATCTTTATTAATGTTATTCATTTCAAAATAAAAATCAAAACTTTGATTTGTAAATCATGATAAAAGATTAAACTTTATTTATAAATAAAAACAAAAGATTAAACTTTTTATTATAATCTTTCTACTTGACATCGAATAACAATTCCCATAATCAATTCCAACACCAATCATACAACACGTCAATAACAATACAGGCCACAAACATCAATTTCCACCATACAACAATTCAATCCATACAACATTCATTTTATATAATGATAATATAATTAAATTAAATTAATTATATAAAAAAAAAGAATCTCACATTGATTTTTGCTGAAAAATTGACTGTCTCGGAATCATCTCTGGTCTGTGCCATCGCGAAGCTCTCGGAAAGACGATTCCAACGCAACTGACGGTTCGTCAATCGGACCTCGTATGAGAGAGATATTAATTTTTAAAGTTTGTATAAATTAAATATTTAAATAATAAAATAATAATAATAAAAAAGAAACCTTTCTTCCTCATCGCGTCGTTGTTCAACCGCACCCATAATCCACCTCCAATCCTTCCGTGCGCATCCCCCTACACCACACCGGACCACGATCGAACACCGCCAACTCGAAGCTCGTGCCACCACGTGCTCGCTCCACCAACCACCTGAAGCTCGGCCTCCCCAATCACCACGAAATCAACCCTAAACCGCCAGCCTTTAGGCCGAGAATTCGCAAAATTCGTGAATCAAAACCCGATCTTAACCGTATGGATGGAAAGGTCTCTCGAAGAGCTTCGATTTGGTATATCATATGTTGAATTTCGTTTAGCGGATCATAAGTTATTGAGGTTTGAAAATCGGACAATTCTGGCCATTGAACAGTAGGCGGCGGTTGACCATTGAAATTAGGGTTAGGGTTTTATTTTTTTTATTAATTTAATAATATTTTAATCTTGAAAATTGTGCTTAAAAGGTGGATTTTCGGACTTTCTCTGATTTGGGCCTGCTTACTGTCGTTCTTAAGGTTTTGACACCTTCTGAACGCAATGTGATAGGTCCCGTGGCCCAATTCCGAAATTTGTATATATTTTATTTAAAATTCCATTAAAAATTAATTAATTTAATATTGACCGTACATTAAAATATGCCGGGGCCGCATACGACCTCAGAAAATTCTAAAAAAATATTTTTAGCTTTCTTATGACGATACGAATCCAACAAAATTATTTTTGTCGAATTCTGAGACTGTTTGAAAAATGGCTATTTATAAGGCGTTTAAATTTAGGGTGCGTTTTTTACAGGTCCCTATTAAGTTTCAAAATAGAAAAAAAAACCCGGTGATAAAAACAATATAAAATACATCCCTATTTTTGAAATTCCACTAAAAACATTCCAACTCTACCCTTGCGCAATTAAAAAACTTTCCAACTTTGATTTGTCATCATTTAATCATTCAAAACATACCTTTAATCTCGCTCAAAACACTATTTCCATGATTCTGCAAAACCATCAATAAAAAAATCGCTGTTGAACTTTTCAATTTTTTTTTTTAAAAACGCGTTGAACACTCAAAAGCCGTTGGTCATAATTTTAATGAAGATCATGCAAATATTCAAAAAAATTGCACACTTATATGCAAAAATGATCAGTAGTAGTTTCCTAATAAGCATATTTACAGTTTAATATTTTGCAGGTACTACTTGTTTCTTACAGTATAGACATGCAAATTTTTTTGTACAAATGAGGCAAATGAACATTCAAAAAAACTGCATACATTTATTCAGATATAACAAATATTTGCATACATTTCAGCTTGAATAAATGACTGGTAAGTAAAAACAAATTTACAACAAAATACTGAATTGATTGTATTACATCACGTAAATGTTTACAACAAATGGTAAAAGTTTACAACAAATGTAACAGAACTAATGTAGCAGAACTAATGGTCTTTTGAAGAACAAGTTATTTTGTTATGGCCCAGCTTACTCCACAAACCACTTCTAGTACTCCTTGTAAAATCACCTGCAGATTTTAATTTTTTGATGAAAATGGACGACCATGCATTCATGTACCTTTCGGATGAGCTATAATAGCGATAGCAACAGAACTATAAAAAAAAGACGAATATAAAAGCTACCATTCCCAAGCTTCAACAACATTAATACACCAATAATCGCAGGAACATGCAATTTTTTAAATGAATGATCGATCAAATTAGATTGATATAAATATATGCGTAAAATTCAGCAAAATAACAATAATATCTGCATATTTATATGCGTACAATTCAGCAAAATAACAATAATGTTCTAACAATATGTTTTTCTTCGTGTCTGGTAAAAAGTTGCATACAGATATGCATATATTTAGAATATATGCATATTCGTAGGCAAATTTTTAAAAGAAATGTTGAAAATAGATCTTTAAAATATATGCATATTTGTATGCATATATCAAGAATATATGCATACTTATACTCAACTTTTCTGATCACATGCAAACCCAAATGTTCTGACAATAATTTCATGCGTGAATTTGTCGGAAAACATCCAATTTTTTAAAATATATGCATATTTGTATGTATATATCTATAAAATATGCATACTTATACTCAACTTTTCTGAGCACATGCAAACCCAAATGTTCTAACAACAGTTTCATACTTGAATTTGTCGAGAAACATGCAATTTTTTAAATGAATGATCGATCAAATTAGATTGATATAAATATATGCTTAAAATTCAGCAAAATAACAATAATATCTGCATATTTATATGCGTACAATTCAGCAAAATAACAATAATGTTCTAACAATATGTTTTTCTTCGTGTCTGGTAAAAAGTTGCATACAGATATGCATATATTTAGAATATATGCATATTTATAGGCAAATTTTTAACAGAAATGTTGAAAATAGATCTTTAAAATATATGCATATTTGTATGCATATATCAATAATATATGCATACTTATACTCAACTTTTCTGATCACATGCAAACCCAAATGTTCTGACAATAATTTCATGCGTGAATTTGTCGGAAAACATCCAATTTTTTAAAAATACTAAAATGATATTCTAATTTGATTAAAAATTAAAGTCTAGATATTAATATGCATTTTTATTGTATTGGAAGGCTGAAGGCACAAAAATAAGTTTTTTTCATTATACTCAAAATTTAGATCGCACTGACCAACAACTACTCAAATAAAAATGTTGTTCAACGGTTCATGAATCAATTTACAGATCTGAATAAATTACTAAAAAATAACTAATTAACTCAAAAATCAAACGTTTAAAGCATCCAAAAATCACACGCCATAGAGAAGAAGCTTATGAAGTAACTTCACTTTGTAAATACGTAGTTACTAGTCTCGGCTTTTTATAGTGGCTACTGAAGTTATACAGCAGTACCTATAACAAACTGGTTTTGTTTAAGTTATTTGATTTAAATGGTGAACGGTGGTCTTTTTTATTCTTGAGGATTCGGTCAAGAACTCTTGCACCCTTATTCCTGTACTAAACATTTTTCATATCTATTTTTTTGGGGGTTTCTCATCAGTAAACATTTACATATCTTTTATTACTGAAAAATAGAAAAGTTTGATTTCGGTTCACGAATCAATTTACAGATCTGAATAAATTACTAAAAAATAACTAATTAACTCAAAAATAACTAATTACCCAACTAATCAAATCATCAATAGTTTTAATACTGAACATATATCAAAAATAATATTATAAAAAAATGAAATATGAAAAACACAAATTCAGCAAAAAAAAGTAGACACGAACCTGCTCTGAAACACCGAGACCAGTGCCTTCTTTCCAACCAAACTTCTTCAGTAACTACAAAATCCAACAACAGAAAAAACATTGAACAATCATAATCGAAGAAAACTGAAAATCGTACCCCTAGATACAAATACCTTAAATCCGACGTTTGATGAATCAATTGCCTTAGAGCTCGAACAATATCCCTCGCAGTCCATCCGACGTCTTTTTTCTTAGATTTGTAGCTCGTAAAAAAAAATCGTGACACCTCATTCTTCATGTTTTGTTTTGTGCCCTATTTGTAGTTGCGCTGCCTGAAGATAAAAGAGAGGACGGACGTTGTCCATTGTTGATTTCCAAGGAGAGTGAAGGAATCACTAATTGATTCTAGAAAGGAGAAAGGTGAAGATGATGGCGCCGCCATGACTCAGAAAAATATTAACGATGAAAAATATGAAACCCTAATATGTGTTTAGACCGAAACTTAATTACATCGTTAATTAGAGGAAAAGGGCATTTCGGGTAAAAAAAGAGCCGCTGTTTGAAAATAGGGATGAATTTTACATGTTTCAAAAGGGGAGGATGTGAGCCTAATTAAGTTTAGTTTTAAGGATGTAAGCCTAATTTTCACTTAAATTTAACTAAAATAGTCAAAACACATTTTCCTCCGCCACGCTCACATATTAATTCAAAAAATTCTGAAAATTGAAACCTAGCAATAATTTGACTTTCCGGTTCCAACAAAAGTAGTTTCGTCGAAAACGGAGGTCGTTTGAAAAATGACTATTTTCAAGGCCAATATATTTAATATTAAAAATACATTTTAAACAAATAATTTCCGAAACTCAAAATATATAAGTGTTTACTTTTTTTCAATGCAGAAACGTCATTCCGAACTCAATGGAAGTGGTTTCGAGTCAAAATTCCTTCATATGTAAAAAGTAGCCTTTCGGGCCATATATAATATATATAAATTCTACAGCGACCTTTCTAAAAATTGAATTGGCCATAACTTTTGATTCCCGCTATGAAATTTCAATTTTTCAGATTTGTTAGAAAGATATTTTAAAATAGATTCTAATATTTTTGGTTTCACTAAAATCCGCTAAATTTTGCATCCTGTATGGTCAGTCAAAGTTCAAGTTTGACTTTTCAAACTACTGCGTTATTTCTAATTCCATTTATATTTAAATTAAATTTATTCGTTCTAACTTCGATTAAAATAAATTCTAGCCATTATTATTAATAATAAATTATATTATATCCTCAAAATTCATTAAAATTTTCTAAAATAAAATTTTTAAATTGGTTCAGAATTTGCGGGTTGTTACAATCTCCCCCACTTAAAATCTTTTCGTCCTCGAAAAGGAACGAAGCTAAAAGTTGTTTATTTAACTAATTTAATTTTCATTCTTTAATTGTTTAATCATTTTATTAGTTGAACTCATATTTACACAACACAATCATCAATCAGTTAGTTGATTAAAATTTCAAAAATATATAATTTTTATATATCATATTTTCTAAAATCAAATTATAATAACAAGTACGTTAATTATAATTTTTTCACTCTGACTCATTCTAGGGCATTGCTAACCCCATCTCTAATGAGTATTCTCATTCTAGGATACTACTGATCCTATCTCTAATGAGTATTCTTATTGGATATTACTAATCCAACCTCTGATGAGTCTATTGTTTAGTTCTAATGAATTGTACCCCAAAGATTTGAGCTAACCTGGCTCTGATACCAGCTGTAACGACCGTGGATTTCGCCCGACCTCAATCGATCTCAAGATCGATCAAGACCGTTCAAAACCCGCGTACGTTAACTTTGGGCATACAACACATCAGAACAACAACACAGACTTTTATAACATCAATAATAAATGTTACATCAGAGTACAGAATATATCAGAGTACATCGATAAATAATACAACGGAAGATACATTTAAATTAAATTAAATACATTGCAGCGGAACTAATCTCAGCGGAAGGCCATCAATATTCTGGACCCGGCTTCAGACTTCAATCCAGAATCCTGCTTAACTATATCTGCAAAAAGCTACTCGACTGCCCGTGTGGAAAGAGGGCACCCGAGTTTGCAAAGTGAAACAAACTACAGGTCAGTCGTGGGACTGGTGTGAGAATTCTTAACTTAACTTATCTAATAAGTAGGCTAATCACAGGACCACGCCGCTAACGCGGAACGGGTTTACTCCATTGGATTGCCAGTGCATAAATAAAGTAAATCGTCAAATAACGTAATGCTTTTTAGAAAAATGAAACCATTATAAGACCCAGGTCCCATCACACAACGCAACGCACACCAGAGGATAGGGTTTTACCTTATAATGGTCAAAAGATGTTTGATACGTAAAAACGATATTATTATTAGTGTGTGTATATATATATATTTAAAACATTCAAATATAATATCAATCCTAGACGGCATAGGTACCATATACTATGTCGCCGTATATAAGTTTACAATCAAAACCGCAAGGGCGTATTGGGAATTGGGTTTCCATCATGAGTCGAGGCTAGGGGCAAGCTCCTCTCCGATTCGAGACACTCTAGCAAATGCCTCAGGATCCCCCGCAGTGAACCCTTGGATGCGGTAGGTCCGGTCCCCGCCTATCGGCAGTGGATTGGTTATGCTAGAACACACGCTTCCCGGTTCCTTTGAACCTATAATAT
This sequence comes from Allium sativum, assembly GCA_030737875.1. Taxonomy (NCBI): domain Eukaryota; kingdom Viridiplantae; phylum Streptophyta; class Magnoliopsida; order Asparagales; family Amaryllidaceae; genus Allium; species Allium sativum. The sequence continues at coordinate 7,172,135 of CM060916.1, read as the reverse complement.
GACCACTATCGGCCTATAAAAATCCGAGGCGCCTCAAAATCCATCATCCACATAAGTAAAATGTCAGGGTTGGTAGGTCACTGACACCACTCTAGCTAGAAAGAAACGTGTGCACTCCCTACGGTCCATATCCCGTTTTTGACTCATACCGGGGTGTGAGGCTCGCGAAGTCACGATATACACAAAGCTATGCCGTAATAGGCTATGCTTTGATCATTCCATAAGGCCCTGCTTTTCAACAAAAGCCTTGATCAATTTGCATCTTGGCGTGCCACATTGTCAGACCCTACCATATTATTGATCATCTACCAATATATATATATATAACCTCTAAGCTCATACGTCTTAGAGAAGGGTGATGAGTAAAGAATAAATTCTTCACCACCAAACAGAAATATATAATCAGTAGCGTTCAACAAATACAGTAGAAAGGAACACAATATCAGACACGCAATCCATTTACAAGTCCGCTCTGGGTCTGAGCGAAACATCGTGTCCGTCGATCTCCAAATGCGTTTGGACGATCATTACCAAATACCTTGCCTTGGAAGGCCAATCCCAATTCAAGATACCAGTCATCATCATCCCAACGATGTGAAAACCTTCGGTCTTCAATCACCGTCTTCATCTTCGACTCTTGATCGTCGTGATGATTATTCAGAATGGGTTAAACCCGATTATTCAGAATGGGTTAAACCCGGTCTTTCTGAATATCTCGCGTAATTTAAAAACATGTGTTAATAAAATTCAACCAACGTCTCATTCCAATTCCGAATATTCTTTAAATAAAATATTCAGATTCTTAGGGAAAGGTTCCTATTAATTTTATCAAAGATAAATCTTTTTAATTTAATCTTCAATCTTTATTTATCCATATTAAACCAAATTATGGTCTATCCAATCTAATCGGAATTTACGCCTTATCGAAATAATTATAAATTAATTAATCCCCATCCCGATCTTTTATCCCAATTGGTTCAGGTAAACTTAATTTCCATTACCCATTTAAATCTAATTAAAGATTTAATTAACGCATGGAGTTAAACTGGTGGAACTCCATTTTCGATCCTTCGTTTAGTAATTTTATTTACTTAATTCCTCTCCAATCTAATTAAAGTTTTAATTAAAACCTTATTTCATATTAACCTTCCAAAGTCATTATTAAATAATTAATCAAAAATTAGGAAATTAATCCCCTTATTAATCCGGGTTAAAGAATAAATGTTATTTAAAACATAATTCACGATAAACCCAAATTCAAGTTTCATTGTAAATCCGTGGTTATAATAAAACCATTTTTAATTCCTTTTTATTTATTTTAAAATAAATAAACCATTTATTCTGATCAAAATATCATTTCTCATATTAAAATATTATTTTCAAAATATTAATTTTGAAATTAACTCTTTTAATATTCATTATAAAATGGATAATATAAGTTAATAAACTTATTCAGGTTAAAATGATGTTTCTATTTAAAATGGATTAAATAATCCAATTCATTATATTATCCATTTATGTTTTATAATGGGCCAGACTTCTCACATTAGGCCTACAACTTGTGGATGCTGGATATGCCGGTTGGGTCCGGGCAGACTTATTCCACAGTTGGGCTTAACCTCGAGTCAAAACCCAATTTGTATTCGTGTACTTGGACCTCTCACATTAGGCCCAACATTTATGGCTGCTGGATATGCCGGTTGGTTCCGGGCAGACTTCTGCCATAAACGTGACCTAACCTCGTGTCCAAGAACAATTATAATTATAATTATAATTATTTTCTAAAAATATTATTTTAAATAAATAACTAACTTCTAAAATATCATATGTTCCAAAGTATAACTTTACATTGAAATATTCTTTATATTGCCTTTCCAATTTTTCAATAAATATCGACCTTTCCCTATTATTATAATATTATAATAATAATTACTTCAAAAATGGTTTTTAATTACGATATCAAAATCTACCATTCCAACATTAAACGTAATCTTTTCCAATCAATCCATTTATGTTAAAATTTTGAAATCACATCTTTTAAATTTATTGTTAACATAAAAACGAAAGCTTTTCAATTCAAATCTTCTTGTTATATTTGGAATGTAATTTTACTAATTTAATATTTCATTAAAACTTTCTAAATAATAGAAATTTAGTTTCCTTAATTAAAGCGTCAGTTAATTCCATTAATTGAATAATAAATGAAAATTATTTCTTTCATTCAAAATTGGAATGAGACCCACACCATTTCCATATAATTCAATTATACAGATTTCATTCATTTATCTCATAACAATTATCAAACATCCATTAACAGCCAAAGTGCATTTCTAATTAACCACAAGGGTGACGTGTATTCAAATGTCAACCCCTGACCCGAGTGGGGTTTCAACCAACACAAGTTCGAATAAAATAAACCGTGCTTCTGGACGATGTGTGAAAATTGATCGTCCAATCACATAAACAAGTCAGGTCACTTGTAAATGGCAGTGTGTACATGTGCTTAAATAGAAACATACATAACATACACAAATTTGGCATGTTCACATATTTCAAGTTTCAACTATTCGAGGACAAGTTTTCATGTTGAATCAGATGATAATAACATGACACTTATGTTGCAACACATTTCTTTTAACTAATTTAAAATAAAAATAAAATCTTTTATTTCAAAAACAAAATCAAAACTTTAATTATTCAAAAATAAAGATCAAAACTTATTTTAATCATTTCAAAATAAAGAACAAAACTTTATTTATTTTAATCGTTTCAAAATAAAGAACAAAACTTTATTAGTTTTAATCGTTTCAAAATAAAGAACAAAACATTATTAGTTTTAATCGTTTCAAAATAAAGAACAAAACTTTATTAGTTTTAATCGTTTCAAAATAAAGAACCAAAACTTTATTAGTTTTAATCGTTTCAAAATAAAGAACAAAACTTTATTAGTTTTAATCGTTTCAAAATAAAGAACAAAACTTTATTATCAAAACAAAAATTTAGCCTCTTATAGACAAAAACAAAGTTTTAAACTTTATAGACAAAAACAAAGATTTAGCCTTTTATAATAAAAAAAAAGTTGTAATTTTTGTAACCGAAATCAAAGTTGTAATCTTTGCAAACAAAACCAAAGGTGTAATCTTTGTTAACAAAACCAAAGGTGTAATCTTTGTTAACAAAACCAAAGGTGTAATCTTTGTTAACAAAACCAAAGGTTCAATTTTTATATAAAAAATAAATAAAAATTTTAATCTTTATAAATAAAAATAAAGTTTCAAGCTTTATAAACAAAAACAAAGATTTAATCTTTTATAAACAAAAACAAAGATTCATTTTATACAAACAAAAACAATGATTCATTTTAATAAATCAAAAATAAAGATCGAATCTTTATTAATGTTATTCATTTCAAAATAAAAATCAAAACTTTGATTTGTAAATCATGATAAAAGATTAAACTTTATTTATAAATCAAAACAAAAGATTAAACTTTTTTTATTATAATCTTTCTACTTGACATCGAATAACAATTCCCATAATCAATTCCAACACCAATCATACAACACGTCAATAACAATACAGGCCACAAACATCAATTTCAACCATACAACAATTCAATCCATACAACATTCATTTTATATAATGATAATATAATTAAATTAAATTAATTATATATAAAAAAAAGAATCTCACATTGATTTTTGCTGAAAAATTGACTGTCTCGGAATCAGCTCTGGTCTGCGCCATCGCGAAGCTCTCGGAAAGACGATTCCAACGCAACTGACGGTTCGTCAATCGGACCTCGTATGAGAGAGATATTAATTTTTAAAATTTGTATAAATTAAATATTTAAATAATAAAATATTAATAAAAAAAAGAAACCTTTCTTCCTCATCGCGTCGTTGTTCAGCCGCACCCTTAATCCACCTCCAATCCTTCCGTGCGCACCCCCCTACACCACACCGGACCATGATCGAACACCGCCAACTCGAAGCTCGTGCCACCACGTGCTCGCTCCACCAACCACCTGAAGCTCGGCCTCCCCAATCACCACGAAATCAACCCTAAACCGCCGGCCTTTAGGCCGAGAATTCGCAAAATCCGTGAATCAAAACCCGATCTTAACCGTATGGATGGAAAGGTCTCTCGAAGAGCTTCGATTTGGTATATCATATGTTGAATTTCGTTGAGCGGATCAAAAGTTTTTGAGGTTTGAAAATCGGACAATTCTGGCCATTGAACAGTAGGCGGCGGCTGGCCATTGAAATTAGGGTTAGGGTTTTATTTTTTTATTAATTTAATAATATTTTAATCTCGAAAATTGTGCTTAAAAGGTGGATTTCCGGACTTTCTCTGATTTGGGCCTGCTTACTGTCGTTCTTAAGGTTTTGACACCTTCTGAACGCAATGGGATAGGTCCCGTGGCCCAATTCCGAAATTTGTATATATTTATTTAAAATTCCATTAAAAATTAATTAATTTAATATTGACCATACATTAAAATATGCCGGGGCCACATACGACCTCAGAAAATTCTAAAAAAAATATTTTTAGCTTTCTTATGACGATACGAATCCAACAAAATTATTTTCGTCGAATTCTGAGACTGTTTGAAAAATGGCTATTTTTAAGGCGTTTAAATTGAACTAAAATAGTCAAAACACATTTTCCTCCGCCGCGCTCACATATTAATTCGAAAAATTCTGAAAATTGAAACCTAGCAATAATTTGACATTCCGGTTCCAACAAAAGTAGTTTCGTCGAAAACGGAGGTCGTTTGAAAAATGACTATTTTCGAGGCCAATATATTTAATATTAAAAATACATTTTAAACAAATAATTTCCGAAACTCAAAATATATAAGTGTTTACTGTTTTTCAATGCAGAAACGTCATTCCGAACTCAATGGAAGTGGTTTCGAGTCGAAATTCCTTCATATGTGAAAAGTAGCCTTTCGGGCCATATATAATATATATAAATTCTACAGCGACCTTTCTAAAAATTGAATTGGCCATAACTTTTGATTCCCGCTATGAAATTTCAATTTTTCAGATTCGTTAGAAAGATATTTTTAAATAGATTCTAATATTTTTGGTTTCACTAAAATCCGTTAAATTTTGCATCCTGTATGGTCAGTCAAAGTTCAAGTTTGACTTTTCAAACTACTGCGTTATTTCTAATTCCATTTATATTTAAATTAAATTTATTCGTTTTAACTTCGATTAAAATAAATTCTAGCCATTATTATTAATAATAAATTATATTATATCCTCAAAATTTATTAAAATTTTCTAAAATAAATTTTTTAAATTGGTTCAGAATTTGCGGGTTGTTACACGACAAGTGGACTTACGATTGGAAATGAAGCAAATGTTATTGGATTATCCATAGGAAGTTGATTCTTGTTGATTATACTGACTTAATTAAATAAACAAAATAATTGTTATAACGAAATTCCACTTAAGATAGATGTTATAATAGATCTTGTTTGGACAAGTTTGAATTTCATTTGTTATAAAAGAACAACCGTTATTCATTTTATTTAAATGAAATATCGTATGGAATTTCACAAATAGTTAATGATCTTTGTAAATCCTTAACTATAATGTACTTGAAATTAATAATAAATGGATTAAATTTAGTGATTTAAATCCAATATACCTTTAGTATTACCGGCTAGCCCAGTAAACAAGAAAGTATATCAAAACTCCATAATGATGGAATTTTGAGATCATTTGATTTTGAATTATATGAAGAATACAGATCTTGTTTATTAGGCAAAATAACTGAATCAACTTTCACTTGACACAGTGAATGAGTGATAAGCATTGGGTCTCGTACATAATGATGTATATGGAGCAATGAATACATAAACTAGAGGTAGGTTTTATTACTTCATAATATTTACTGATGATATCAGTAGATACAGATATGTGTATCTTATGAAACTCGCATCAGAATCCTTTGAAAAGTTCAAAGAATTGAAAATGGAGTTAGAAACCAATTTTAAATAGCAAATAAAAACTTTTCGAACATATCGAAAGAGAAGTTTTTATTTGCTATTTAATGACTATCCAAATGAGTTTGAAATTATTTCATGACTCACTCCACCTAGAACACCATATTGAAATGGTGTGCCTAAAAGGAGTAATCACACCTTATAAGATATGGTACGACCAAGATAAGTCATATAGATCTTCCAATTAATTAAATACAGAACAATTGCATTTAATCCTACTAAAATGATTTTAAAGACGCCATATAAGATATGGACTAGGAAATGTCCTAGTGTGTCTAATGCGCAGATTTGGATGCAAGGCGTTTATTAAACGTCCTTCCTCTGATAAGATCGGACCCAAATAAGATAACTATTTTGTGTAATATCCACAAGATATAAATGGATTTTATTTCTATAAATTCTCTGAGAATAAAATGTTTATTGCTCAAATAGATATCCTTTATAAAGGAGAACCAGTCTCTAAGGTACCGATAGGAATGAAATAGAAGTTGAAATGTTTCAAAACCACAAAATGTCATTGAATCTTGTATAGACAAGAAATTGAGTGGGAGTGAGACAATAATTCTAATGTTATTCGATAACACATTAATTATTGTGAATTATGTTAGTTTTAAAACAAGAAATATATACTGATTCATAGAAAGAAAATGTTTGGATTAAGAAGTCCATGATTGAACTTAATACGTTGTTGATCCAATGTAATACATTGCGATAACAATATGGCTGTTGCTCAGGCCTAAAACATTAAACTCATTATCGATCCAAACATATATTTAAGAAATATAGTTCCTATGTGAAGTTGTTCACAAAGGAAATCAACATATCTGCAAATTTACAAACGTTGTAATGTTACAAACCTACTGAATTGAACTCTGTCGCAGCAGAAGTTAAATAGTCACACTGGTTTCATGAGTATACGATACGTGAATGATTGACTCTAGTGCAAGTGGGAGATTGTTAGAGTTTATGCCCTAGAGGCAATCCATTTGATGAGATTGATAACACTGTTGATGTTATTATTTTATAATAAAATATTATTCTATTACATTATATTTACTGCCTAATATAAATATTAATATAATAGAAGTCCTTAGAATTATAATACGGGATTATATAGTTCAAGTAAGTGACTTGAACTTGAGATTATATAATATACTGGGTATTATAATTCTTAAATGTCCCTAGTCAAGTTTTGTTGTTCATATAAAGGACAACAATAAAGCATTGAGACTAGTATGTTGATTGACTGATGATCACATCTCGTTGATCATTAATATACATGATATTAATGTCAAAACATAAATACGTATTAGAGAATATCGTATTGGGCTGACCCACCGTGAGATAACTACATGGAATATAATTAATAGTATCATAAGTTATTCTCATAGTTACAGTGATGTAATGGTCCTCAGACCTGAAATCATTATAATTTTATTCGAGGATATTTGTGTTTTGATATCATCTAAAGTTATTCGTAACAGAATATCGATAACGGTGATTATTGGATACATCTCTAGTCGAATGAAAATTATGAATGATCTAGATGGAATTTAACCCTACGATATATTCGTAGTGATATCCATGGGCCTCTTGATTGAGTGAGACTGTGAAATGCATGGCCGTGCTCAAATGTTGATTTGTTTTAAATAGTCTACTCATCGATCAAGATAAACGGATTAAATCATAAGGAGGATGATACGATCCATGCCTCTAGTTTAATCCTGGATATATTTGTTAAAAGGATTATATTACATTAACACACTGATCACTGAAAGGTTGTATCGAATCGATGATCTTATTATAACTTGGGTAGCAGCGACGCATTGCTAGATGCCAATCACTGTTTATAATTTAAATACGATTTTGAATTATTGCCAATGTTGTAATAACCTATAGGGTCACATACTTTAAGCGTAACGAAGAGAAAATATTTAATTGGATGAATAAATTATCAAATCTGTTGATATTTATTTTAATGTTGAAATGGTATATCGGGGTTCCTTATTTTAAGGTACACGTTCAATTTTATAAAAGAAAATCGTTTTCCTTTATACATTGACACGTGAGCCATCAAAAAGGCAGACTGATCAGATTGGGAAATAAAAAAAACCCTATCGATTTCCCTTTTCAACAAAAACCGATTAATGGTGGCTAGCACCATTTTTCTTCATCTCTTCAATCTGATCAAAGGAGAACGCGTTCGTGTGGATACTTATGGAGGTGTGGCAACTGACATGCTCTTGATTCGATTCTTCAGCCTCTTTTCCCCTTTTGATTTGGAAATTGATCCGAACTCTGTGAAATCGACACGCCAGGTAAAATTCCTAAACTAATTCAGTTTTAATTTATTAATTCTTTCTAAGATACTAAGTTTAATTGTTAAACCGGTCAAGTTAGGGTTTCGATTAGATCGTGTAAACCCAACATCCATCATGTATGCAAAGAACCCTATACATATCATTACTACATGTGTGCACAACCATTCATTCAAATGCAACATCCATATGATACACACATTCAATGTACATTCATTTTACTAAACACATTCATTTATATGCAATATGCAATATGAAAGTGACTGAGCCGATCTAGTGCCTAAAGTGTGTGTGTATATGCATCCACGAGCAACCACTAGCAAACACTTGCATCCACATGCATCCACCATACATAACATGTATCAAACACATGTTTCAACCATAGGGCTGCCCTATCTAAAGGTCAAAGATACTAGCGAGAGGACATACTAAAGATAGAATAAGTACAAGCTAAGCGATAAAGGAGGAAAGACATACCCTCGAAAAGAAAAGGGTACAATGAACGCATCTTCTCTTCCATCTCCCAAGTAGCGTCGCTCTCATCATCTCCCCATTGCACTTTGACTAGCTTGACTTCTCGATTCCTCAACTTCTTAATCTCCGACCCAAGAATGCATGTAGGAGCTCGTCGAATCATCGCATCATGCTCTACTTCCACTTCCTCGAGCGTACTCGGCTCTACCACTTCCGTCGTATCATGTAAACACTGTGACACGTGAAACATGTCATGAACACCACTAAGCTAGTTGCCTCTTCTCATGTCCCTTCGAAATCTTGGCAACATACCCTCAAAAGATGTTCAAGGATTCTATTCACCCCTTTCTGTCCGTCCATCTGTCTGTGGACGACAAGCGATGCTCGTACTTACCGCCTTTTGAATATCACCTTTTCCTCTTGCACCGAAAACTGCTCCAAGCCCTGTCTCGCAAGCACCGGTATATATATATTGTGAACGGTTTTCTTCCATCTAGCAAATTAAAACTGGGGCTGATATCTTGGCAAAGCCCTTAACGAACTTCCTATAGCAGCCCGTCTCTCCTAGAGAACTTCTTATTTCCATTGCTTTTCTTGGAAACTTCAATTGTTGGATTGCCACCACCTTCGCGGGATCCACAGCTATCCCTTCCTTAGAGACCACGTGTCCTAAGAATCCCGCCTTCTTCCTCAAAAAATGGCATCAACATAGGGTGCTAAACAATCCATTACTTCACATCCCACTCGAGTCATCCCATAACCCTATTGAGTCTAACTCGGGGCAACCCATACCATCGAATAGTCTTATCATGTCACGGCTGCACATCACTTCTCGAGAAAACCAAGATATCATGCAATGAAAATCGCCACAGCTATTTATCTCACACAAACCATCCTAGTCGAACTCGAAATTCACCAAGCACAAGCCCCAAAGGCCTAAACCAATATCAGACAAGCACCCAAGGAATATCTCATCCGAATTCGCACAATCTACATGAGATAATACTAACAAAGCAACCAAACAATTGAGCACCCTATTCTGAAATGATTCTTCTTATGAACCCCTTCTCAAGCAATTCTTTCACTTGCTTACTGAGTTCTCTTCTCTCTCTCGGAGCCATGTGGCGCACTGGTAATGCAACTGGCTTTGCATTATCTACTAGATATATTTGAAAGTCTATCTCACGCCTCGGGGGTAAATCTCGAACCTCTTTGAAGACGTCACTATATTCACGGACCACACGAACAGATTTCAAATCATCATTGGATACGTCAAGAGATTCTAGGTAACTAAGCATTACTAGACTTCTAGGGTCACAAGAAATATCAAGGGTCTTTCCACAACCAGTCAACAATCTAACTACCCTTCTTTCACAATCTAGGATGGCACCGTATCTAGTTAGCCAATTCATACCTAGAATCAAGTCGTAGACCATGAAGCCAAGAACAAAGGCGTTGCATTCAAACCCAACGCGCAAGATAGACACTCTCAAATCCCGAAAAATCATATTAAGATGAGCCGAACCACCAATAGGATTTGAGACTACTATGGGATCCGAAACTAGACTAGTATTTAAGTGCAGTGTTTCAACTAATGATGTAGAGATAAACGAATGTGATGCACCAGAAACGAATAAAGTACAGACAGGATGATCAAACAGAAAAACTAAACTCTCAACGAAAATGTTTCTACCTCGTTCTTGCAGCGGTGGGACCGCGAGAGCCTTGGACCTGCTCCCTTGCCTGCCCCGGTGCCACGAGAGCCTGAAGCTGCCCTCCAGAAGTTCTTTGCCCTTGTCCTTGTTTCCTTGGGCAGTCCTTAACTAGATGACCTGCATCTCCACAGCGGAAACAGCCAGTCTTCTTCTTTTTCCTACAGTCTTTACTCAGATGGCCTGTTGTCCCACAATTAAAGCACTTCTTCTTTCCTTTTCCATTATTGCCTTTACCACCTTTCTTGTTTTGTTATTGCTGCTACGGTTTCTTTTGATCTCCTTTCTTCTCGGGTGCCTTATTAGCATTGGCTCCCTTCTCCTCTTCTTGCATAAGCGCCATATCAACTAGTCTCTCAAAGGTGGCCCCCATAGGGATGTGGATCATAGCTAACCCATGTAGCGGCTCGTTCAAACCCTTAACAAATCTCAGGGCCTTCTTTTTGGGTGTATTCACCAAGTCCAAGCCAAATCTCGCCAATTGATTGAACTTGTTGACGTATTCTTTCACAGATAGATTCCCTTGCTTCAACGCCAAAAATCTTTCCATATATAAATCTCTTCAGCCCGTGAGAGAAACTTTGCCTCAAACCTACGCCTGAAATCTGGCCATGTATCAAGTGGACGCTCTCCATTAGTGACCTCCCACCAAAACGAAGCTTCGTCCTTCATCAACCAAGAAGCCAATTGGACCTTCTTACAGTCGTCCAAATCGAAAATGCCAAATAGATCCTCCACTTCTTTCAACCAGTTTCTAGCTTCGATGAACGTTTCAGTCCCACTAAAAGATTTTCCACCCATCGAACGAAAGTCTTTACATATCTTAGAGAAAGTATCTCCACACGGAGGAATGACTGCGGCTGGGGGAGGAGGAGGAGGAACGTTGGCCGGACCCGCAGCAGCGGCCCTAGCCTCGAGATATTGACGAAACCAACCGGGTACATGAACACCCTCTGGTATCTCAGATGCTCCAGACATGCTGAAAAGAAAAAAAGAAAGAGTTTCAAAACAAGGGAAGTGAAAGAGAGATGTATGGCTTGCGGGGGTTATGCTCTTTAAAGTAAACTTTCCATGAAAATAACATCTTTAAAACAAGTTTTTGAAAATACTTTCTAGGAAAATAATACTTTTCAAAACACTTTTCAAAACTTTTTATCTGTTCTTGTAACCATAGCTCTGATACCACGTGTAACACCCCGTGTCCATTAATGTAACTCACAAAGGGAATGCATTAATGTCCATGAAGCGTTATTGTTGTATAGAACAGATAAATTACAAGAATAAATAAATAAAACAACACAACGGAAGTTAAAACTTATTTTATTGCATCATAACTCAAAACGAGTTTACATAAGTAGTCTCCAAAACCATTACAACAGGATCAATAGTCTTTTCCAAAAACATCAAAGTACATAAAGAAGAAAATACTTAAATAACATAAATGCATAAATCCCCACTGTGCATAAGCAAAGCCATAAAGAGGAGAGAGTCCAAAGCGATACATCTACTATCTTCAACTTGGAGAAATTGGCACTAAGCTGTAGTATTCCTTCCTTGCAAACCTGAGGGGGGAGAAGGAAGAAAAGAGGTGGAAAGAAAAGGGGGTCAGACATAAAGTCTGGCGAGTGCGATAACTTTAACAATATAATTATCAAAATAACTGGGATAAGGCATAAGCTGGAAAATAAGGAAATGACTGTGAACAATTGGGTATGACAGAGAAAACAAGGAAATAAGACGAACAGAGATAACGTTAAAGGCGCACCTAAACCACGATAAGATAATTACTATACTGCACCACAACTAGTTACCCTAAAGGTTGATTACCCCTACAGAACTTAATACTGCTAATGGTAGTTTCGTGTACCCCTAGCTACCTCCATAGGTGCCGTATGCCCCTATCTCCACTAGGTGTACCCGCTACCCCCAATCGATCGGCTCCCTAACACGTAGATACTCATGCTGGCCCCACAGTGGGGTGTATCACTCCCCAAAGTGGAAACCTGATACTACCAAAAATGCACGGCTTATATCTACACGATGCAACAACGTCTTACCTACCAGCCCGGGCCCATACACGCATATGAACCCGTTGGACTTGCGTTGCCACCGCTAACCGGGCCTCTTGCAGTCAAATCCAGTATGCGTGTCCCGTCCTCGACTTGGGTCGAGCCCACAAAGATACTTAATGGGTAACTGGTTTGAAAAGGGCCCCCATGCATGACACAAGCTTTCCACCTATGCTTGGTCCCCTCTAAGGTTTTTTCCCCACTTAACCCCTTTTTTATTCATGTATTCTTACATGTTTCAATCTTGGTTAAGTGCATCTAATCGTATTTCAAATGCCACCCAAGGCACCCACAAAATTCCACATGCCACCCAAGGCACCAACTTAACCCCCTCATGTCCCACTACATGTTTATCTGGTTAAGTGTTTCTTAATTCATTAAGATCATAACCTTGTAAAGACCTCCCACATTAGCCTGGAATTTGTGGCAGCTGGATTTGCCAGGCGGATCCGGGCAGTCTTACACCACAAACGAGCCTAACCTCGTGTCTTTACAACTGTTACGCATTTAATTCATGCCTTTGACCTCTCATATTAGACTGGCATTTGTGACAACTGGATTTGCCAGGCGGGTCCGGGCAGTCTTACACCACAAAAGAGTCTAACCTCGTGTCTTAGGCGGTTTATTATTACACATAATTAATTATCCCTAAATTTGAATTAATTTCCCTATTCAAATTGCCAATCAATTACAAATTTAACTATGTCCATAATTAACACCTTAATTATGTCCATCTATTTATGGTATATAAAATTATACCAATTAACATTACATTTAAGGCATTTATGCGAATTCTAAATATTAAATCTTTTAATATTATCCCATTGCCCCACGTTGTACGTTCGTTCGTTTAACGTGAAATATACGTTAGACTCGAATAGTCTAACTTATAGAATAAAGAGAAAACATCACAACATGCATAGAATATAAATTAGATCTAACTTACGAACAAAAGTCATAACATGAATTGGCATATAGATCTAAACAAAAGGGGTGAACTTGCATGTGAGAATAAGGTGTTTCATCTAAACTTGCATAGACAATGGGTGTATGACACATGTACTTTCATAACTTATGTAGTTTTAACATAAAGGTTTGAACTTGCATAGGAATCTCAAATTTTTATTACATGATTCATGCCCCAAACATATATATATATATATATATATATACTTACATATATGATTTATGCAACATAAATTATGATGTAAACTTGCATCTAACTCACACATGTCATAGCCTAAACTTTAGATCCAATCTTACACATAAAATAGATGTCATGAAACATGTAAGGTGGTATATGATTCTCACTAACTTGCATATGATTCATATTAACATCTAAACTTGCATACATACATATGATTTAACATATGAATTTGTTCCACAAACATACCCAAACTAGCATATGAAGCATCATTATGAATTAATTGTACATAAGCCAACAATTAACATAGATTTGCTACATAGATAATAACATTACAGCTTTACAACATAGATAATAACATCATAGATTTACAACATAGATAATGACATAACGGTCAGTGATTCACAATATAACCATATAACCTAAATCATAACTCAATCTAATTAAATTGTTAATTATCTTATTAAAGAAATCGAACTCACAACTCAAAGAAGGTCTTGAGTTTTGAAATCTGAGTTCTGAAATTGATTTAGCTCTCCTTTAAAGAAGACAATTTGTTGCAGTTTAGATTTGAGTTGAATAGAATTGAGTTGATTAGCTTTTCTTCCTCCTAAATGGTGGCGGCTACTCTAGGTTGCAAGGTGACAGCATGGAGGCCATGATTCTGATTTTTATTTGATTTTAGGGTTTGAGTCTATATGTGTTTTTATAGAGTTTAGGATTAATTTTGGCCATCCGATCAACCTAGAATGAACCATAGCCATTCAGTCAAGATAGGGTGACAAGTCAGCCCTAATGACTCATCCAAGAGTCAGAAAATCGTCACCAAACAAATCTGCCCCCGGGGGGGGGGAGGGGGTAGGTTGACCCCCAGATCGACACCCTGGTCGACCCCCAGGATGACCCCCTGGTCGACCTGGCCCTGGCTGGAATTTTCCCGCCTAGCCCAATCCGAGTCTGCATTTGAATTTTTGAAATCTGTTTGAATTTTTGTGAAACTTCCGATTGCCATAACTTCTTCATATGAAGTCCAATTCACGCAAACTCGGACTCTATCTCAACCAGAATTCCGAGACGAACACAATAGCGCAACCCGTTTCCCTTAATTCTCACATTAAAAATTAAATATTCTTTAATTCGTCACTTTATTGTTAACATAAATACGGGGTGTTACACTCGGTTCATTTCATCCCTTCCTTTCTTTTTTTCTGAGTTAGAAATTTAATTACCACCATTGCCATTTATTCATATCTTGTTATACACATATATTGTAACGACCCGCATTCTACGCATCAAGGGATCGTAGGATATTTATTTCTTTCTCATGCTAAGTCGTGTGGCCATGTAACTCTGGGAGACGACTATTGGGGTCATTTCCATGTTAATGATTTTAGCCGATTTTTATACGACCGTTTTGCCCCTAGTTGATCTTGTTTTGGCCATAACTTTTGATTGGAAAGGATTTTTGATCTAAAACCACTTCCATTGGACTCAAATGATGGTTTACCTTTCCGTAGACTGGTCACATGTGAAAAACGGACTTATCGTTTGGGAGATATGGCTGAAATAAGGTTTGGAAGGTGAAAAACTGCTTAACCGGGCCAAATGAGGCGATTAGTGAATGGGCCCATAACCCATTTCTTGATTAGGGTTATGGGGAGCCTGAAATGAGTTA
This sequence comes from Allium sativum, assembly GCA_030737875.1. Classification (NCBI taxonomy): domain Eukaryota; kingdom Viridiplantae; phylum Streptophyta; class Magnoliopsida; order Asparagales; family Amaryllidaceae; genus Allium; species Allium sativum. The sequence goes on along the minus strand of CM060916.1, from coordinate 7,156,724 downwards.
GGTTTTCATTTCAATTCAGTTTTCTAGCCGCTATTTACCTCCTAGGAACCCTAACAATGGCCTCCATCTTCGAATTTCATCCCAAATCGCTCTCTAATCAAGGATTAAGCTTAGCAACATCAAATCAAAGGGAAATAGCACCAAATCAAGGTCGAAACTGCTGTGTAGCCTTGGGAACAGCGCCAAACAGAGGATAATTTTAGATTTTGTATTTTATTGTGGCTAAGGTGAGTGATTAGCATTGTTTTTACACGAATTACAGTTAATTAGGGTGATTAGTGTTAATTAACGAAATTATGCATGTAACACCCCGGATTTTTGAATAATCGAATTAACTAAATTAAAGAATAATTAATATCAGACGTGAGAATTAAGGGAATGGGGTTGCGCCATTGTGTTCGTCTCAGAATTCTGGTTGAAATAGAGTCCGAGTTTGCGGGAAACGGGTACCGGATGAAGGAGTTATGGACGAACGAAGATTGGTGGCAAAAGAAAAAAAAGGATTGCACTGGCGCACTTGGGCAGTGCGCCAGTACAAATTTGCATTGGCGTACCTGCCAAGTGCACCCAGGCCGAGGCAGAGGCCTGCATAGCTTTCTGGTTCAGGCTGACCCATGTTGCTGAGTCCTTTCTGACTCCTTGCTGAGTCATTAGGGCTGAGGTGTCACCCTATCATGACTGAATGGTTTTGATTAACCCTAAGATCATCCGACAGCTTAAATTAATTCAAAACTCTATAAAAAGACCCATAGACTCAAACCCTAAATCAGAATTAAAAATGAAACTATGGCCGTCATGCTGTTGTCTTGAACCCTAGAGCAGCCGCCACCAAATTAAAGAGGAAGAGCAGCAAATCAAATCAGAACTACTCAACCCTAACAGTGAATCTTCTTCAAAGAAGAGCTAATTCAACTCCAGAAATCAGAATTCAGAACTCAAGACTGCTTTTGAGTTGTGAGTTCGATAGTTTTAACAAAATAATTAGTAAATTAATTGGATTGAGTTATGATGCGGATAATTTGGATATGATATGAATTATTGACTGCATGTTGTAATTATGTTGTAGAATTGTGTTGTAATTTCTATGATGTTATGTTATGATGCTATCATTTACGATGTAAAGTTATGATGCAATCACCCATGTTGTAATTTTATGGTTAGCTTATGTCTAGTTGAATCATCATGTTGTTCATATGCTAGTTTGGTTATGTTGATTCATATGATAAATCATATGTATGCATGTTTAGATTTTGATTCAAACATGAATCATGTACAAGTTGGGTAGAATTATATGTGACCTTACATGGTTATGACACCTAGTTTATGTGAAAATTTAATTAAAAGTTAAGTTATGACATGTGTGAGTTATATGCTAAATTCTGCATGATACTTTACATGTTAGATACTAGTTTACACCATTGTTGCGATGTATAAATCAAATATGTGAGTTTATGAGTTGGATATGAATCATGTTATGCAAATTTAGGGTTATTACCTATGCAAGTTTACTCCTTTAGATATAGATCTATGACATATGTTGTTTATGCAAGTTTGTGGCCATTATCTCATCAAGTTCACACCTTTAGATTTGGATCCATGACATATGTTGTTAATGCAAGTTGTAATTTTGGCCTATGCAAGTTTTAGATGTAGAACATCATCCACATATGCAAGTTCACCCCTATGTTAGATCTATGTTTTAATTATGTGTATATTGTGATGTTTTCTCTTTATTCCATGAGTTAGACTATTCGAGTCTAACGTATATTTTACGTTAAACGAACAAACATACAACGTGGGGTGAAGGGGATAATATTAATTGGCATAAAAGATTTAAAAAGATAAAATATAATTGTGGTGAAAATTGGTATGATTTTACATACCATAAATGGATGGACATAATTGAGTCAATTATGGACATCGTTAAATTTGGAATTGATTGATAATTTGAATAGGGAAAGTAATTCAAATTTGGGGAATGATTAATTAGGAGTAATTAATCATCTAAGACACGAGGTTAGACTCTTTTGTGGTGTAAGACTGCCCGGACCCGCCCGGCAAATCCAGTTGCCACAAATGCCAGTATAATGTGAGAGGTCTTAGGCATAAACTAAATACGTAACAATTGTAAAGACACGAGGTTAGGCTCTTTTGTGGTGTAAGACTGCCCGGACCCTCCCGGCAAATCCAGCTGCCACAAATGCCAGTCTAATGTGAGAGGTCTTTATGAGGTTACGGTCTTAATGAATTAAGAAACACTTAACCAGATAAACATGCAGTGGGACATGAGGGGGTCAAGTGGGTACCTTGGGTGGCATGTGGAATCTAGTGGGTGCCTTGGGTGGCATTTGGAAATACGATTAGAAACACTTAACCAAAATTGAAACATGAATAAGAAGTGGGTTAAGTGGGATGTACTAGAGGGGACCAAGCTTAGGTGGATAGCTTGTGTCAAGTAATGGTGGCCCGTTTCAACCAGTAACCCATACGTATCTTTGTGGGCTCGATCCAAGTCGAGGACGGGACACACATACTGGGCTTGACTGTAAGAGGCCAAACTGGGTTAGCGGTGGCAACGCAAGTCCAACGGGTTCATATGCGTGTGTAGACCCGGGCTGGTAGGTAAGATGTTGTTGCATCGTGTAGGTATAAGCCGTGCATCATTGGTGGTATCGGGTTGCCACTTTGGGGACTGATACACCCCACTGTGGGGCCAGCATGGGTATCTACGAGTTAGGGGGCCGATCGCTTGGGGGTTGGTACACCTAGTGGAGATAGGGGCAGGCGGCACCTATGAAGGAAGCTAGGGGTGCACGAAACTACCAATATCATTATTAAGTCTGTAGGCGTGATCAACCTTAGGGTGACTAGTGGTGGTGTAGTATAGCAATTATCCTATAGTGTTGGTGTAGTTTAGTAATCATCCTATAGTGGTTTAGGTGCGCTTAAACGATATCGTTGTTCATCTTGTTTCCTTGTTTACTCTGCCATACTCAATGGTTCATGATCATTTCCTTATTTTCCAACTTATGCCTTAGCCAAGTTACTCTGTTAATTATATTGTTAAAGTTATCGCACTCGCCAGACTTTATGTCTGACCCCCCTTTGTTTCCTCCTCTTTTCTCCCTTTCCCCTCCCAGGTGCTCAGGTTGGAACTAGCACCAGTGGAGCTTGATTTTGGACTGCTTTTACAAGATTGCTTGGATCGCTGAAGTAAAGTTCAGCTTCTCTTTTATTTATGGCTATTTTGATGTTGGGGATTATGTCTTTCAGTTTATGTACTTTTTTTTTATCAAGATGGATATTATGTACTTGACTTTGGTTTATGGTTTTGATGTTGTAACAAAACATACTTACCTTCTTCTGCAATAAATAAAGTTTTAAATTTTCATGTACTGCTTTATATCTGTCTTGTTGTGATTTTCTGTTCTATATTCACTTAAAATGCTCCATGGAAGTTAATACATTCCCTTTGCGAGTGACATTAATGGACGTGGGGTGTTACACGTGGTATCAGAGCTGAAGGTTACCAGAACAGATATGAATTTTGAAAAACTATTTTTCAAAACCACTTTTATAAAGAAGTACTTTCAAAAGTATGTTTTAAGGAAAGTATTTTCAAGAGAAAAGTATATTTTAGAAAGCATAAACCCAAGAGCCATATATCTTTCCCTCGGTTCCTTTATATTGAATCTTTCCTTTTTCATTTCAGCATGTCTGAAGCATCTGAGATACCAGAGGGTGTTCATGTACCCGGTTGGTTTCGTCAATATCTTGAGGCTAGGGCCGCCACCGCAGGTCCAGAAAATGCTCCTCCTCCCCCTCCTCCTCCTCCTCCCCCTCCTCCTCACGTCGATACTTTTGCTAAGATATGTAAGGACTTTAGAGCAATGGGAGAAAAACTTTTTCACGGGACAGAGACATTTGTTGAAGCTCGAAACTGGCTAAAGGAGGTGGAAGAATTGTTTAGAATCTTTGAAGTGGATGATGAAAGAAAAGTCCAGCTAGCCGCCTGGCTAATGAAAGATGAGGCCTCGTTTTGGTGGGAGGTCACTAATGGGGGACGTCCAGTCGATACATGGCCAGATTTTAGGCAGAGGTTTGAGGCGAAGCTTCTCTCGCAGGCTGAAGAGAATCTATACGTGGAAAGATTTTTTGCGCTGAAGCAAGGGAATCTATCGGTGAAAGAGTACGTCAACAAATTCAACCAATTGACAAGGTTTGGCTTGGACTTGGTGAATACTCCAGAAAAGAAGGCTCTAAGATTTGTTAAGGGTTTAAACGAGCCGCTTCATGGGTTAGCTATGACCCACGTTCCCATGGGGGCTACCTTCGAGAGACTAGTTGACATGACGCTCATGCATGAAGAGGAGAAGGGCGCCAGTGCTAATAAGGAACCCGAGAAGAAAGGGGATCAAAAGAAGCCGCAACAGCAACAAAAGAACAAGAAAGGTGGCAAAGGCAACAATGCTAAGGGAAAGAAAAGTTGCTTTAACTGTGGGACACCCGGCCTTCTAAGAAAAGATTGTAGGAAGAAGAAGAAGACCGGTTGATTCCACTGTGGCGAGGCGGGACATCTTATTAAGGACTGCACAAAGAAAGGGTAGAGGGCATGGTCTACCTCGGGATGACAGGTGCAGGCTCTTATGGCACCAGGGCAGGCAAGGGGACAAGTTCAGGCTCTCGTGGTCCCACCGCTGCAAGAACGAGGTAGAGCAATTTCTGTCGAAAGTTTAGTTTTTCTGTTTGATCATCCTATCCGTACTTTATTTTATTCTGGCGCATCACATTCATTTATTTCTACATCATTAGTTGAAACACTGCACCTTGATACTAGTCTAGTTACTGATCCCTTAGTAGTCTCAAATCCTATTGGTGGTCCGACTCATCTTTCTATGATTTGTCGGGATTTGAGAGTGTTTATCTTGGGCGTTGAGTTTGAATGCAACGCTTTTGTTCTTGGCTTCATGGGCTACGGGTTAATTCTAGGTATGGATTGGCTAACTAGATATGGGGCCATCCTAGATTGTGAAAGAAGGGTAGTTAGATTGTTGACTCGTTCTGGAAAGACCCTTGGTATTTCTTGTGACCTTAGAGGTCCAGTAATGCTTAGCTACCTAGAATCCCTTGACGCATACGATGATGATTTACATCCAGTTCCCATAGTCCGTGAATATGCTGATGTCTTCGATGAGGTGAGGGGTTTACCCCCAAAACGCGAGATTGACTTTCGAATATATCTAGTGGATAATGCAAAGCCAGTTGCATTACCAGTGCGCCACATGGCTCCAAGAGAGAGAAGGGAACTCAGTAAGCAAGTGAAAGAATTGCTTGAGAAGGGGTTCATCAGACGTAGTATATCGGAGTGGGGTGCTCCAGTAGTGTTTGCCACGAAGGCGGATGGGTCCCTTAGACTTTGTGTGGACTATAGAGAACTTAATAAGCTTACTAAGAAGAATAAACACCCACTGCCGAGGATTGACGATCTCTTCGATCAGTTAGTTGGCGCCTCAGTGTTTTCGCAGTTGGACTTAGCCACGGGTTTCCATCAGTTGAGAGTGGCTGAGGATAGCATAGACAAGACTGCCTTTAGGACTCCAGACGGTTTCTTCGAGTGGCTTGTGATGCCCTTCGGTTTGACAAACGCCCCCGCATACTTTGTTGACTTGATGAGTAGGGTGTTTAGGGAGTACCTTAAAAAAATCGTGGTAGTCTTTGTAGATGACATCTTGGTCTTTTCTAAGAGCGAGGAAGAGCATGCCCTACATTTTAGGGAAGTGTTGGAGACTCTTCGAGCGCATAGCCTTAAAGAAATTTTTTCTAAATGTCACTTTTGGAGGAAGGAAGTGCGATTCTTAGGGAACGAGGTTTCCAAAGAAGGGATAGCCGTGGATCCCGCGAAGATAGTGGATATCCAAGATTGGAAGGTTCCTAAAAATGCTATCGAGGTGAGGAGTTTCTTAGGGTTGGCTGGCTACTATAGGAAGTTCATCAAAGACTTCGCAAAAATATCAGCTCCATTAACACACTTGATGAAGAACTTAGTTTTCATATGGGACGTAGATTGTGATGATGCGTTCCAACATTTAAAGAGAGCTTTGACCAAAACCCCAGTCTTAGTGTTGCCAGATAGGAGTAAGCCATTTACCGTTTATACCGATGCTTGTGGGACATGACTAGGCACAGTCTTAATGCAAGAGGGAAGGGTAATATCCTATGGCGGAAGGCAATTGAGAGTACATGAGAGAAATTACCCTACACATGACCTTGAGTTAGCCGCTATTGTCTTCGCGCTTAAGTCTTGGCGTCATTATCTTCTTGGCGAAAAATTCGAATTATTCACTGACCACAAATCGCTAAAATACTTATTCTCTAAGAAGGATTTGAACTTAAGGCAGCAAAGGTGGATGGAATTCTTAGCATCCTACGACTTCGAGATAGCATATACCCCTGGCAAGGGTAACGTGGTGGCAGACGCCTTAAGTAGAAAAAGGTTGTCCTTGAGTCCGTTGTTTGTTGAGCGGCGAAGCTTAGAGTTCATCTCTACGTTTGACTTTAAACCTTCCGTTAACTTTGTACCCGGTTTGCTAGCATCCTTAGAGGTCAGATCTACGCTTTTGGGACGGATTGGCGAGGCACAGCGAGACAACCCACAGTTGGTTGAGTTAGTAGAAAAGCTCAAAAGAGGGGAGTCATTGAGCCATCTTCGTAGGTATACCCTAGATGATAAGGGTTGGTTACGTAGGGACGGTGGACTTTGTGTACCAAAAGACGATGACCTAAGGAAGACCATTCTTGATGATGCGCATCGTTTGAAGATGACCATCCATCCCAGCGGGGACAAGATGTACATGGACATGAGACGAGTTTACTTTTGGGCCGGTATGAAGAAGGACGTGGTCGAGTTTGTCGCTAGATGTTTGGTGTGCCAACAAGTAAAAGCAGAGCAAAAGAAGCCCGGTGGATTGCTTCACCCATTGGAGGTCCCACATGGAAGTGGGAAAGTGTTTCGATGGACTTTGTTGATGGATTACCATGATCGAGGAAGGGTAATACGGGGATTTGGGTCGTGGTAGACAGACTTACTAAGAGCGCCTATTTCATTCCCGTGAAGAGTAAGAGGACTGCTCCATGGTTAGCCTCCGTATACATTCGAGAAATAGTTCGTTTGCACGGTGTTCCTTCTAGCATAGTGAGCGACCGCGATCCTATCTTCACTAGCGAATTTTGGAAGAGCTTGCAAGAGGTGGTATTGAGTCAGTTATGTTTAAGAACCGCATATCATCCTCAGACGGACGGCCAGACCGAGAGGGTGAATCGTATTCTACAGGAATTATTGAGGTTATGTGTCTTAGATTTCGGAGGTACATGGGAGGAACATCTTCCGTTGGTAGAGTTAGCATATAATAATATCTTTCAGTCTAGTATTGGCATGGCACCGTTCGAGCCTCTTTATGGACGGCCATGTCGTTCGCCTACATGTTGGTGGGAGTCTACAGACAAGATCTTACTTGGGCCCGATATGATTAGAGAGACTTCGGAAAAGATCGATTTGATTCGAAGGAGGATGAAGACGGCGCAAGATAGACAGAAATCTTATGCGGACAAGAGGAGGTCAGATCTTGAGTTTGATGTTGGGGACATGGTCTTTGTCAAGGTGTCTCCATTACGGAACGTCGTTCGCTTTAGGTCCATTGGGAAATTAGCACCAAGGTTCGTAGGGCCGTTTCCTATTAAGGAAAGGATTGGGCATATGGCGTATAGAGTGGAGTTGCCCGAGAGACTTAGTGGTGTACACGACGTATTCCATGTATCACATTTGAGGAAGTGCTTGCACGAGACCGCGGAAGTGGTAGAGCCGAGCTTGCTTAGAGAGGTGGAGATAGAGCGTGATGCGACGATTCGACGAGCTCCTACGTGCATTCTTGGGTCGGAGATTAAGAAGTTGAGGAATCGAGAGGTCAAACTAGTCAAAGTGCAATGGGGAGATGATGAGAGCAACGCTACTTGGAAGACGGAAGCGAAGATGCGTTCATTGTACCCTTTTCTTTTCGAGGGTATGTCTTTTGATTTCTCCTTTATCGCTTACCTTGTACTTATCTTACCTTTAGTATATCCTCTTGCTAGTATCTTTGACCTTTAGATAGGGTAGTCCTATGGTTGAAACATGTGTTTGAGACATGTTATGTATGATGGATGCATGTGGATGCAAGTGTGCTCGTGGTTGCTCGTGGATGCATATACACACACTTTAGGCACTAGATCTGCTCAGTCACTTCATATTGCATATTGCATATAAATGTGTGTAGATATTTAAGTAATGGATGTATAATGATTGTACCATCATATGGATGTTGCATTTTGGGTGAATGGTTGTGCACACATGTAGAAATGATATGTATCGATATGGTTCTTTCGCATACATAATGGACGCATGGCACTATCATGGTTTGCATTAAGGAGGTCAACTGAATCAGTAGACCGTCTGATTTTGCATTAGATAAGGAACATATACACACACTTCTTGCAAATGTTCATACAACACTAGAAATTTTATAAGGAAAATGGATTCCCGTGTTTGATGGTTGAGTAGATGGTTGTTTGGATGGTAGGATATGCATTCTCCTTAACTTGGAGATTACGAGGGCGAAATCCTTTAAGGAGGGGAGAATGTAACACCCCGGATTTTTGAATAATCGAATTAAATAAATTAAAGAATAATTAATCTCAGACGTGAGAATTAAGGGAATGGGGTTGCGCCATTGTGTTCGTCTCGGAATTCTGGTTGAAATAGAGTCCGAGTTTGCGGGAAACGGGTACCGGATGAAGGAGTTATGGACGAACGAAGATTGGTGGAAAAAGAAGAAAAAAAAGGATTGCACTGGTGCACATGGGAAGTGCGCCAGTACAAACTTGCACTGGCGCACCTGCTAAGTGCGCCCAGGCCGAGGCAGAGGCCTGCACAGCTTTCTGGTTCAGGCTGACCCATGTTGCTGAGTCCTTTCTGACTCCTTGCTGAGTCATTAGGGCTGAGGTGTCACCCTATCATGACTGAATGGTTTTGATTAACCCTAAGATCATCCGACGGCTTAATTTAATTCAAAACTCTATAAAAAGACCCACAGACTCAAACCCTAAATCAGAATTAAAACTGAAACTATGGCCGTCATGCTGTTGTCTTGAACCCTAGAGCAGCCGCCACCAAATTAAAGAGGAAGAACAACAAATCAAATCAGAACTACTCAACCCTAACAGTGAATCTTCTTCAAAGGAGAGCTAATTCAACTCCTGAAATCAGAATTCAGAACTCAAGACTGCTTTTGAGTTGTGAGTTCGATAGTTTTAACAAAATAATTAGTAAATTAATTGGATTGAGTTATGACGCGGATAATTTGGATATGATATGAATTATTGACTGCATGTTGTATTTATGTTGTAGAATTGTGTTGTAATTTCTATGATGTTATGTTATGATGCTATCATTTACGATGTAAAGTTATGATGCTATCACCCATGTTGTAATTTTATGGTTGGCTTATGTCCAGTTGAATCATCATGTTGTTCATATGCTAGTTTGGTTATGTTGATTCATATGATAAATCATATGTAGGCAAGTTTAGATTTTGATTCAAACATGAATCATGTACAAGTTGGGTAGAATTATATGTGACCTTACATGGTTATGACACCTAGTTTATGTGAAAATTTAATTAAAAGTTAGGCTATGACATGTGTGAGTTATATGCTAAATTCTACATGATACTTTACATGTTAGATACTATTTTACACCATTGTTGCGATGTATAAATCACTTATGTGAGTTTATGAGTTGGACATGAATCATGTTATGCAAATTTAGGGTTATTACCTATGCAAGTTTACTCCTTTAGATATAGATCTATGACATATGTTGTTTATGCAAGTTTGTGGCTATTATCTCATCAAGTTCACACCTTTAGATTTGGATCCATGACATATGTTGTTAATGCAAGTTGTAATTTTGGCCTATGCAAGTTTTAGATGTAGAACATCATCCACATATGCAAGTTCACCCCTATGTTAGATCTATGTTTTAATTATGTGTATATTGTGATGTTTTCTCTTTATTCCATGAGTTAGACTATTCGAGTCTAACTTATATTTTACGTTAAACAAACAAACGTACAACGTGGGGTGAAGGGGATAATATTAATTGGCATAAAAGCTTTAAAAAGATAAAATATAATTGTGGTGAAAATTGGTATGATTTTACATACCATAAATGGATGGACATAATTGAGTCAATTATGGACATCGTTAAATTTGGAATTGATTGATAATTTGAATAGGGAAAGTAATTCAAATTTGGGGAATGATTAATTAGGAGTAATTAATCGTCTAAGACACGAGGTTAGACTCTTTTGTGGTGTAAGACTGCCCGGACCCGCCCGACAAATCCAGTTGCCACAAATGCCAGTCTAATGTGAGAGGTCTTAGGCATAAACTAAATACGTAACAATTGTAAAGACACGAGGTTAGGCTCTTTTGTGGTGTAAGACTGCCCCGCCCGCCCGGTAAATCCAGCTGCCACAAATGCCAGTCTATTGTGAGAGGTCTTTATGAGGTTACGGTCTTAATGAATTAAGAAACACTTAACCAGATAAACATGTAGTGGGACATGAGGGGGTTAAGTGGGTGCCTTGGGTGGCATGTGGAATCTAGTGGGTGCCTTGGGTGGCATTTGGAAATACGATTAGAAACACTTAACCAAAATTGAAACATGTAATTGAAACATGAATAAGAAGCGGGTTAAGTGGGATGTACTAGAGGGAACCAAGCTTAGGTGGATAGCTTGTGTCAAGTAATGGGGGCCTGTTTCAACCAGTAATCCATGCGTAACTTTGTGGGCTCGACCCAAGTCGAGGACGGGACACGCATACTGGGCCTGACTGTAAGAGGCCAAACCGGGTTAGCGGTTGCAATGCAAGTCCAACGGGTTCATATGCATGTGTTGACCCGGACTGGTAGGTAAGACGTTGTTGCATCGTGTAGGTATAAGCCGTGCATCATTGGTGGTATCGGGTTGCCACTTTGGGGAGTGATACACCCCACTGTGGGGCCAACACGGGTATCTACGAGTTAGGGAGCCGATCGCTTGGGGGTAGTGGGTACACCTAGTGGAGATAGGGGAAGGCGGCACCTATGAAGGCAGCTAGGGGTGCACGAAACTACCAATATCATTATTAAGTCTGTAGGCGGGATCAACCTTAGGGTGACTAGTGGTGGTGTAGTATAGCAATTATCCTATTGTGTTGGTGTAGTTTAGTAATCATCCTATAGTGGTTTAGGTGCGCTTAAACGATATCGTTGTTCATCTTGTTTCCTTGTTTACTCTGCCATACTCAATGGTTCATGATCATTTCCTTATTTTCCAACTTATGCCTTAGCCTAGTTACTTTGTTAATTATATTGTTAAAGTTATCGCACTCGCCAGACTTTATGTCTGACCCCCCTTTGTTTTCTCCTCTTTTCTCCCTTCCCCCCAGGTGCTCAGGTTGGAACTAGCACCAGTGGAGCTTGATTTTGGACTGCTTTTAGAAGATTGCTTGGATCGCTGAAGTAAAGTTCAGCTTCTCTTTTATATATAGCTATTTTGATGTTGGGGATTATGTCTTTCAGTTTATGTACTTTGTTTTATAAATATGGATATTATGTACTTGACTTTGGTTTATGGTTTTGATGATGTAACCAAACATATTTACCTTTGGCTGCAATAAATAAAGTTTTAAATTTTCAAGTACTGCTTTATATCTGTCTTGTTGTGATTTTCTGTTCTATATTCACTTAAAATGCTCCATGGAAGTTAATGCATTCCCTTTGCGAGTGACATTAATGGACGTGGGGTGTTACAATGCATTTTAAAAATCTGGGAAAATATTTACAAATTTCGAAATATTGTTTTAGGCCTCTGTTAGAAAATTTGGTTAATTTGGTTAAGTTTTGCTAATCCTATCATTTGATTTTCTTAAACAAGATTAAGGGAAAATATGGGGTTTTGGCTATGTTTGATCCGTTTTAACCTATCAATTTTTGTTTTGTGTTTGTGCTCAATTCTATATGTTGCTATGACTATATGGTATGCCTTTTGATTGATTAGAACGGTTAGAATGGTCGAAAACGTCGTTGTATGGCATAAAAAAGTCGTTGGAAAGTTGCAGGAAATATGCAGAGGAGCGGATCGGATCGCTTCCCCCTATCAGAACCGACTCGATCGTGAATATGAGGACCACAAGCTGGAGGACTGCTCGAACCAGAAGCTCTCGACCCGAACTGGTGACCAAGGGGAAAGAGCACGATCTGGTTGCCTTCCCCGAATCGAAGCACTCCGATCCGACGTGAATAGAGCACGCCGAACCGAACCAAGAGGAGGAGCCACGAGTTGGTCCATGTGTCACGACCCGAACCCAATGGGTGTCCACGATCCGAACTGTAGGAGTTGACATGGATGAACTAATCCGGTCAGGGAGGCGCATCACGACTCGAACCAGGTGGTTGATCACGATCCAAACCGAATGGGGTGTCATGACCCGTACCAGATGAGCATCACGACCGAACCGAACCGAGGACGAGGAGAAGGACCGAACCGATCCGGAGGAGACCAAAACCCGAGATGCAAAGGTAGTCCAAGTAGGAAGTTTGTACTTAGGATCCAGTTGGGAACCAACGGGTTAACTTCATGAGTTGGGCTTTGCTGCGGGACGTGTGCTAAGGGGTTATCGACGTCTATAGCTTTGACTCACCACGGGAAAAAGGATATTGGCTACGGATCAGTGCAGTGAAGTTGTCATGACTTCATCCGGAAGAGTGATCGTAGCAAGGCTATGAGCCAGTGCAGTGGATCCATCATGACTCCATGGGGTAGAGTGGACATAGCAAAGGATTAGTGGCTATGGATTAGTGCAGTGGTGTCATTACGACTCCATGGGGCAGAGTGATCGTAACAAGGAATAGGGTGGTCAAAGTGGTGGATATCGTATACTTTAAGCACTGAGCGAGAGATGTGAGGATGGCTGCTATGCTTGATTGTTTGACATCACTATGACATAAACACCCCTCCCCCGTGTCTTTACACCTTATGGTTAGTGGCACCCTAGAGTATTGTACGGTATGTTGTGCTAACTCTTTGGTTGCAGGTCCAGGTTCAGGTATGGTTTAGTATACCTGTTATTGTTCTGTTTTGCTGCTTATCGCTTATACCAGACTTTTGTCTGACCCAGAGTTTTATGTCTCTTCTTATTCCTATGGGTGCTCTTAAACGAGCAGACTAAAGATAGGTTAGGCGGTATGCCCGAGTAGCTGTACCGGAGACGAGCATGAGGCTTCCACTTATGATATATATATATAGATATTCTCCCTATGCTGTTGATGGTCGCTGCTTTGGGCATTAGTAGCATACCTTTTTTTCTTTTGCTTTAGAGAGAGTATTTAGAAGTTGTAATAATGTTGTTGGATCATAAGCTGTATCTTTGGATTTCCGCTGCTATGATGGTTTAGTTTTCAGCTTATGTACTGTCTCGCCTGTTTTATGTCAAATTTATGTTATTATTATATTTTGTTCCTTGCGTTGTGAGACATTCTACAGGTTCCTTATTAGTTCAAATTCCTTTCTTTTCCTTTCTTTGGCAACCGTCCCGTGCTGGTTGGACATCGGCACAACGCGTTTCTTTGGAAATGTCATTGGAAAGTTGCAGGAAATATGCAGAGGACCGGATCGGATCGCCCCCCTATCCGAACCGACCCGATCGTGAATATGAGGACCACAAGATGGAGGACTGATCGCACCTGAAGCTCTCGACCCGAACTGGTGACCAAGGGGAAAGAGCACGATCTAGTTACCTTCTCTGAATCGAAGCACTCCGATCCAACCTGAATAGAGCACGCCGAACCGAACCAAGAGGGGGAGCCACGAGCTGGTTCATGGGTCATGACCCGAACCCAATGGGTGTCCACCATCCGAACTGGAGGAGGTGACATGGATGAACCGATCCGATCAGGGAGGCACGTCATGACTCGAACCAGGTGGTTGATCACGATCCGAACCGAATAGGGTGTCACGACCCGTACCAGATGAGCATCATGACTGAACTGAACCGAGGACGAGGAGAAGGACCGAACCGATCCAGATGAGACCAAAACCCAAGATGCAAATGTAGTCCAAGTATGAAGTTTGTACTTAGGATCCAGTTGGGAACCAAAGGGTTAACTTCATGAGTTGGGCTTTACTGCGGGACGTGTGCTAAGAGGTTATTGACGTCTATAGCTTTGACCCACCACGAAAAAATGGATATTGGCTACGGATCAATGCAGTGAAGTTGTCATGACTTTATGGGGCAGAGTGATCGTAGCAAGGCTATGAGCCGGTGCAGTGGAGCCATCATGACTCTGTGGGACAGAGTGGACATAGCAAAGGATTAGAGGCTATGGATCAATGCAGTGGTGTCATTACGACTCCACGGGGCAGAGTGATCGTAGCAAGGAATAGGGTGGTCAAAGTGGTGGATATCGTATGCTTTACGCACTGAGCGAGAGATGTGAGGTTGGATGCTATGCTTGATTGTTTGACATCACTATGACATATACACCCCTCCCCCGTATCTTTACACCATATGGTTAGTGCCACCCTAGAGTATTGTATGGTACGTTGTGCTAACTTTTTGGTTGCAGGTCCAGGTTCAGGTATGGTTTAGTATACCTGTTATTGTTCTGTTTTGCTGCTTATCGCTCATACCAGACTTTTGTCTGACCCAGAGTTTTATGTCTCCTCTTATTACTCTGGGTGCTCTTAAACGAGCAGACTAGAGACAGGTTAGGCTGTATGCTCGAGTAGCTGTACCGGAGATGAGCAGGAGGCTTCCACGTATGATATATATAGATATTCTCCCTGTGCTGTTGATGGTCGCTGCTTTGGGCATTAGTAACGTACCTTTTCTTTCTTTTGCTTTAGAGACAGTATTTTGAAGTTGTAATAATGTTGTTGGATCATAAGCTGTATCTTTGGATTTCCACTGCTATGATGGTTTAGTTTTCAGCTTATGCACTGTCTCGCCTGTTTTATGTCAAAGTTATGTTATTATTATATTTTGTTCCTTGTGCTGTGAGACATTCTACAGGTTCCTTATTAGTTCAAATTCCTTTCTTTGGCGACCGTCCTGTGCTGGTTGGACATCGGCACAGCGCGTTTCTTTGGAATATCGGCTGGTGCGGGGCGGGTCGTCACATTTGGTATCAGAGCTCTAGGTTGCATAGTTAACCAAGGGAAAGACACCAGGGAGAGATAGTATACGTATATGAGAGTGCATATTTGTGATATTTTGGTTTTCAAAAGCTATATATATATACTATTAGTATATCTAAGGATGAAGTCGCACTGCACTGGCACCACTATGGAGATGGTTAATCGTTTTCTCTTTACACATTGAACGATGAGCCGATATACGAGGGGTACTAGTAGAGGAGATAATAATGGGAATGCTCCTGATATGAGAACGATGTTCACTGACTTCATGAGAGAGATGCTTAGGGATGTGCAAGGAGCAGTTCCCAATGCTGCTAATGGTGGTGGTGTAGCGGTGCAGGCGCCTAGGTCCGATTTCGCCAAGCTCTGTAAGGACTACACTAGTCTTAGTGGGAAGCCGTTCCATGGAACGGAGTCGGCTACAGATGTTCTGGATTGGTTGGATAGCTGTGAGCGTATCTTCCAAGACTTGGGTATCGAGTATGCGATGAAGAGAAAGCTAGCCTCCCGTCAGCTGCAAGGACGGGCAATGAATTGGTGGAATGCTATGAAGGCAGCTACTCCCGAGGATCAGATTACTTGGGATCAGTTTAAGACTCGCTTTAGCGACAAGTTTATTCCAGCTGCTCAGAAGTCAGTATTGTTTAAGAGGTTCTTGGAGCTAAAGCAGAATAGTAGAGCTGGCTCGGAGTATATTGCTGAGTTCGATACTCTATCGAAATATGGATTATCCTATTGATACTGCCGAGAAGAAGAACGAGAAGTTCATAACTGGTTTGGATGGATACTTGGGGGAAAGGCTTATTAACCACGTCGATGAGACGTTTGAATTGATTGTAGGGAAAGCTTTGAGATCAGAGAGTTTATACCCCAAGTCGAAGACTGAGGTTGCATCTGCAAAAGAGCCAAAGCCGTAAGCAAGTGGTGGAGGCAAGAATGGTTCTCAGAATAAGAAAAGCAGAATCAGACCAAGGATGATCAGAAGAAGAGTAAGAAAGATGTTGAGTGCTTTAGCTGTGGCAAAAAGGGACATTATGCTAAAGAGTGTCGAGCAAATCCAGCGGACAGGAAGTGCTTCAACTGTAGCCAGGTGGGACATCACAAGTATAAGTGTCCGCAACCCCCTAAAGAAAAGCAGATCGTGAAAGCATATCCCATCAATGTTGATCCTTCTTCATCGAATGCCCCAACTGCGGCGGAGAAAGGAAAGAATGTCGTTATCCAAGGTATGCTTTCTGTTTATGATGTTCCTGTTCGAGTACTGTTTGATACCGGGGCTTCCCATTCCTTCATATCTAGTGACCTGGTAGATAGGTTGGGATTGGAACCCGAGATAGTCGATAGGCCATTAGTAGTAACAAACCCGATTGGTGATTCGACAAGCCTTAGTATGATTTGTCGTAATGTGGTCATATTGAGTCATGGATGTATGTTTGCTTGTGATTGCTTTGTTTTGGGCTTTACTGGGTTTAGCATTATTTTGGGAGTCAATTGGCTCCAAAGATATGGGGTGGTGGTAGACTGTGAGGGCTTTTTGGTGATGGTTAGAGCGGATGATGGGCGGAGGGTAGTGTTTGGTGGTCTACCTAGTGATGGGGTAATGGCTAGTTTTCTAAATTCCCTCGACATCCTGCATGATGAGTTGTCAGATGTGCCCGTGGCTGGCCTGTATCCGGACGTCTTCGAGGAAGTGACCGGACTTCCACCACACCGAGAGATTGAGTTCCGTATTGATTTGGTGAAAGATTCCATACCTACAGTGATGCCACTTCGTCGTATGGAACCAAGGGAGCAGCGAGAGCTCAGGGTGCAAGTGAGCGATCTTTTGAAGAAGGGATTTATCAAAAGAAGTGTTTCTGAGTGGGGAGCACCAGTTGTGTTTGCTACCAAGGCTGATGTTTCCCTTCGATTGTGTATGGACTACCGCGAGCTGAATATGGTGACGAGGAAGAATAAGTATCCTGTAACGCGAATAGATGATTTGTTTGATCAGTTGAGTGGTGCGAGAGTGTTCTCCCAGTTGGATCACGCGACAGGTTTTCATCAGCTTAGAGTGGAAGTTGAGAGTATAGCTAAAACGACATTTCAGACGCCGTCTGGATTTTATGAATGGTCAGTCATGCCATTTAGGTTGACCAATGCACCAGCATATTTTGTAGATCCTATGAATAGGGTATTCAGAGATCAATTGAATAAGTTTGTTCTTGTGTTCGTGGACGGTATCTTGGTTTATTCGAGGATAGAGGAAGAACACAAGAAACATTTGAGGATAGTGATGGAGGTGTTGAGAAAACACCAATTGAAAGCAAAGTTTTCTAAGTGTCACTTCTGGAGGAGGGAAGTGAGATTCTTGGGCCATGTTGTTTCTGAGAATGGTATCGCCGTGGATCCTACGAAGGTGGCTACGGTACAAGATTGGTCTACATCCAAGAATGCAATAGATATAAGAAGTTCTTGGGGTTAGCTGGATATTATCGTAAGTTTATCCAAGACTTCTCCAAGATAGCGGCACCATTGACTCAGTTGACCAAGAAGAATCAAGCTTTCGTTTGGGACGAAAGGTGTGAAAATGCATTCAAGAGTCTAAAGGAAAAGTTGATGCGTGCACCAATGTTAGTCATTCCTAAAGGGAATGAAGAGATGACGGTATACACAGATGCATGTGGTACCGGACTAGGTGCTATGTTGATGCAAGGAGGTAAGGTTGTAGCTTATGCAAGTCGGCAACTGAAACCACATAACAAAAAAATACCCTACCCACGATTTGGAATTAGCAGCGATCGTGTTCGCGTTGAAGATGCGAAGACATTATCTCTTGGGAGAAAGATTTGAGCTGTTTACCGATCATAAATCGTTGAAGTATCTCTTCTCTCAGAAGGATCTAAATCTCCGACAGCAAAGATGGTTAGAATTCTTGGCTTCCTATGATTTCGATATCGCTTATACACCAGGAAAGGGAAATGCGGTACTGATGCCTTGAGTAGGAAACATGCCAGTTTAGGGGCTATGTTTCTTGAATGGAAGCAACTGGTGCATATCGCAGGGTATGATTTCAGACCAAAGTGCGAATTGGATCCAGTAATGTTAGCAAGTTTGACGATCAGACCCACTTTGATTGGGCGGATTGGTTCTAGCCAGAAGGACGATCCCAATCTATTAGAAATCATCTCCAGGTTAGAGCCAGGAAATGACGAGGAGATGAACGAGTATCGGCTTGATCGAGAAGGAAGGCTTCGAAAGGATGGGAGACTAGTTGTACTCAATGTCAATGGCTTGAGAGATGAAGTGCTTAGAGAATGTCATCACTCAAAACTGACCATACATCCCGGTGGTAACAAGATGTATCGAGACATGAAGCAAACTTACTACTGGGAAGGGATGAAGAGAGACGTTGAGAATTTTATATCCAATTGCATGAATTGTCAGCTAGTCAAAGCCGAGCAAAAGAAGCCTAGTGGTTTGTTACAACCATTAGAACTTCCAGAATGGAAATGGGAACAAGTATCAATGGATTTCACTGATGAGTTATTGAGGACTAGGTTAAGCCACGATAGTATTTGGTAATTGTAGACAGGTTGACCAAGCGTGCAAGGTTCATTCCAGTCAAATCGAATAGAACAACAGCTAAGTTAGTTGAATCGTATATGAAGTGGGTAGTGAGATTTCATGGAGTACCTAAAGGCATCGTGAGTGACTGACACCCGTTGTTTACTAGTGGGTTTTGGAAGAGCTTACAAGAGGCTCTAGGGTCAGAATTACATCTCAGTACCGCATACCATCCTTAGATTGACGGTCAAACGGAGAGGGTGAATCGAGTATTAGAAGACCTTTTAAGAGCTTGTATATTGGATTTTGGTGGATCATGGGATGACCATTTGCATCTAGTAGAGTTTGCATACAATAATAATTATCAATCCAGTATTAGTATGGCTCCATTTGAAGCTTTGCACGGAAGACCGTGCAACTCACTGTCATGTTGGCTAGAAACCGGTGGGAAATTTGTGCTTGGGCCAGATGTGATAAGAGAAACTTCAAGGAAGATCAAAGTCATTCAACAGCGAATGAAAGCAGTCCAGGATAGGAAGAAGAGTTATGCTAATAAGAGGCGAAGAGACTTGAAATTCTCTGTTGGCAATTTAGTATTTGTCAAGATCTCTCCATTAAAGAATGTGATTCGATTTGGAAGGAGAGGAAAGTTGGCACCAAGATTTGTTGGTCCATTCCAAGTTCTTGAGCAAGTTGGGAATTTGGCGTATAAAATTGAATTACCAGACAAGATAGTGGGAGTTCACAACGTATTTCATGTTTCCCAGTTAGGGAAATTCGTGCACGACCCCGATGTGACTATTTCACCTGATCAGTTGGATGATGTCGAAGTAGAACCCGAGGCGGTTGGGAACCGCAAGCCGATTCGTATTTTCGAGCACGATACGAAGAAACTTCGAAGGAAAGCGTTGAATCTAGTCAAGGTTCAGTGGGGCGATGATGAAAATGATTGTACTTGGGAGACAGAGGAGAGCATTAGGAAGACGTATCCAAAACTCTTTACCTGGTAAGGTTTTCATTTCGATTTAGTCTTTCCGCATGCTAGGATAGGTTTGTTTTGTTTATTTTGCATGTTTGATTGGTGTAAATGGCTATTAGGCATGCGGGACCCCTTGTATGCTTTAATTAGGGAATTTCGGTGGCGAAATTTCTTTAAGGGGGGAGAATGTAACGACCCGCATTCTACGCATCAGGGGATCGTAGGATATTTATTTCTTTCTCATGCTAAGTCGTATAGCCATGTAACTCTGGGAGACGACTATTGGTGTCATTTCCCATGTTCATGATTTTTGCCGATTTCTATATGACCGTTTTACCCTTGGCTGATCTTGTTTCGACCATAACTTTTGATTGGAAAGGAGTTTTGATCTGAAACCACTTCCATTGGATTCGAATGATGGTTTACCTTTCCGTAGAGTGGTCGCTTGTGAAAAAAAAGCTTACCGTTTGGGAGATATTGTTGAAATAAGGTTTGGAAGGTGAAAAACTGCTTAACCGGGCCAAATAAGGCGATTAGTGAATGGGCCCATAACCCATTTCGGGATTAGGGTTATGGGGAGGCTGAAATGAGTTAGGTTTTCGTTTCATTTCAGTTTTCTAGCCGCCATTTACCTCCTAGGAACCCTAACAATGGCCTCCACCTTCTAATTTCATCCCAAATCACTCTCTAATCAAGGATTAAGCTTAGCAACATCTAATCAAAGGGAAATAGCACCAAATCAAGGTCGGAACTGCTGTGTAGCCTTGGGAACAACGCCAAACGGAGGATAATTTCAGATTTAGTATTTTATTGTGGCTAAGGTGAGTGATTAGCATTGGTTTTACATTAATTACAGTTAATTAGGGTGATTAGTGTTAATTGACGAAATTATGCATGTTAAAAATCTAGGTAAATATTTATAAATTTCGAAATATTGTTTTATGCCTCTGTTAGAAAATTTGGTTAAATTGGTTAAGTTTTGCTAATCCTATCATTAGATTTGCTTAAACATGATTAAAGGAAAATATGGGGTTTTGGCTATGTTTGATCCGTTTAAACCTATCAAATTATTGTTTTGGTGTTTGTGGTGAATTCTATATGTTGCTATGACTGTATGGTATGCCTTGTGATTGATTAGAATAGTTAGAATGGTCGAAAACGCCTTCGTATGGCATAAAAACAGTCGTTGGAAAGTTGCAGGAAATATGCAGAGGACCGGATCGGATCTCCCCGCCTATCCGAACCAATCCGATCGTGAATATAAGGACCACAAGCTGGAGGACTGCTCGCACCTGAAGCTCTCGACCCGAACTGGTGACCAAGGGGAAAGAGAACGATCTGGTTGCCTTCTCCGAATCGAAGCACTCCGATCTGGCCCGAATAGAGCATGCCGAACCGGACCAAGAGGAGGAGCCACGAGCTGGTCAATGTGTCACGACCCGAACCCAATGGGTGTCCACGATCCGAACCGAAGGAGTTGACATGGACGAATCGATCCGATCAGGGAGGCGCATCACGACTCGAACAAGGTGGTTGATCACGATCCGAACCGTATGGGGTGTCATGACCCGTACCAGATAAGCATCACGACCGAACCGAATCGAGGACGAGGAGAAGGACCGAACCGATCCAAAGGAGACCAAAACCCGAGATGCAAAGGTAGTCCAAGTAGGAAGTTTGTACTTAGGATCCAGTTGGGAACCAACTGGTTAACTTCGTGATTTGGGCTTTGCTGCGGGACGTGTGATAAGGGGTTATCGACGTCTATAGCTTTGACTCACCACGGAAAAACAGATATTGGCTACTGATCAGTGCAGTGAAGTTGTCATGACTTCATGGGGCAAAGTGATCGTAGCAATGCTATGAGCCAGTGCAGTGGAGCCATCATGACTCCATGAGGCAGAGTGGACATAGCAAAGGATTAGTGGCTATGGATCAGTGTAGTGGTGTCATTAAGACTCTATGGGGCAGAGTGATCGTAGCAAGGTATAGGGTGGTCAAAGTGGTGGATATCGTATGCTTTACGCACTGAGCGAGAGATGTGAGGATGGCTGCTAGGCTTGATTGTTTGACATCACTATGACATATACACCCCTCCTCCGTATCTTTACTCCTTATGGTTAGAGGCACCCTAGAGTATTGTACGGTATGTTGTGCTAACTCTTTGGTTGCAGTTCCAGGTCCAGGTATGGTTTAGTATACCTGTTATTGTTCTGTTTTGCTGCTTATCACTCATACCAGACTTGTGTCTGAACCAGAGTTTTATGTCTCTTCTTATTACTCTGTGTGCTCTTAAACGAGCAGACTAGAGACAGGTTAGGCGGTATGCACGAGTAGCTGTACCGGAGACGAGCAGGAGGCTTCCACGTATGATATATATAGATATTCTCCCTGTGCTGTTGATGGTCGCTGCTTTGGGAATTAGTAGCATACCTTTTCTTTCTTTTGCTTTAGAGACAGTATGTTGAAGTTGTAATAATGTTGTTGGATCATAAGCTATATCTTTGGATTTCCGCTGCTATGATGGTTTAGTTTTCAGCTTATGCACTGTCTCGCCTGTTTTATGTCAAAGTTATGTTATTATTATATTTTGTTCCTTGCGCTGTGTGACATTCTACAGGTTCCTTATTAGTTCAAATTCCTTTCTTTTTCTTTCTTTGGCGACCGTCCCGTGCTGGTTGGACATCGACACATCGCGTTTCTTTGGAAATGTCGGCTGGTGTGGGGCGGGCCGTCACACATATTTATATATATAAGCACCAAAACTCTCACATTAAGCCTACACTTGTGGACGCTGGATTTGTCGAGCGGGTCCGGGCAGACTTCTACCACAAGTTGACTTAACCTCGTGTCTTAGCACCATTACATGTTTTTAATTTTTCACTTAGGCCTCTCACATTAGGTTCAACATTAATGGCTGCTGGATATTCCGGTCGGGTCCGGGCAGACTTCTGCCACTAATGCAACCTAACCTCGTGCCATAAGTGCAGTTACAATTTCTAATTATAATCCTAGGCATATTCATCTTAATTTATTCAATTCTATGTATATAATCATACAATCATTCTAATTCACACAGGTAAGGGCTCTGGTATATAAATGAATAAAATCAATATGTGACATGAACAGTGGTAGTTACTGCCAATATTTTTAACAAGTCTATAACATATAAACATTTCCAACATTTATGTATGAATTTTCAACCATTTATGTTCATATCAAATTGCGCCTCCAAATTAAAGTCTCAAAACAGAATATATATTATGTTCCAAAATCCCATTTCAAATTATACCCCAAATTCCAATTATATGTCGCATGTCTTTCTACATGCAATTAACTTTATTTAAAATAACATGTAGTTCTCCAATAGTGTATCATTTACCCAATTCATAGGTTCATAAAATGGATCTATACAACGGTATTCATTTTTCTTAAACATTCAAGTAAATGTTCATCTCAACGTATTAACCAATTGAACATATTATCAATTTGTAGCGTAGTAATGCATTTCTTCAAATTAAACCTTCCAATATGTTCATTATGGGGAATTCCAAACGATAGAGGTACTATTATTCAAAAAGTATATTTTAAACCCTCACCTTTCATGCTTTTCCCAAATCTTGGATCTGATCCGTTCTATCATCCATGGTTTCCCCTTTTCCTTTTAATTTGATTCACAACCTAACGACCATGGATTTATCATTTCATGAAAAGAGAAGGGAAAGAGAAAGAATTTAAATAGATTGGTTCTTAGAAGTTTACCTTGCTTCTATGATTCAATAATACTTTTATTAACGTTGATTCCCTCTTCTAGATCTGAATTCATAATTCTCCTAGGATAACATTTTAATTTTCAGAATAGATTTGAGAAGGGAGAGAGAGTAATGGCAGTGTTCCGGCATAGCCATCGAATTATGAGGCTTAGGGTTAGGTCTTGGGTCTTATTTATTGGTGTATGGAGCAACCAGGACACTCAGATTTGCCCAAAAGCCATCTGAATCTTCAAAATATCGCAAAACCCTAATCTGCCAAAAGCCGCCACAGGTGGGTAGACACCCCTTTGACGGGGTCGACACCGGGGTCAACACCCCTTTGAGTGGGTCGACACCCCCTTAGGGCGGTCAACACCCCATGGCGGGAAATCTGCCGCCTTCTGAAAATTCGAATTTTGAACCGATTTTCGAATTTCTGGACCCATTTTTGAATTCTGAACCAAATATATATATATATATTCTTCCTGTGCATATACAAACTTCGAACCTTAATAAGTTCTTCATACGATGTCCGATTTACACAAACCAAGTGTCGATTTTGACTAGAATTTCGAGACGGATGCAATGGCGTAGCCCGTTTTTACTAAATTATGAATATTTAATTAAGTTATTCTTATTTTATTATCTTATACTAAAAATATGGGGTGTTACATTCTCCCACCCTTAGGAAATTTCGTCCCCGAAATTTGATAAGGGTAAAATAAACTAACCCCTCGCATAAAATACATCCATCATGTGTGCATCCAATTTTTGCAAAGATTGTGCACTTGTGCAAAGTGAAGTACAACATAATAATGCATGCATTCCTAATCGGTACCTCCTATGTGTATGCAAGCTTTTCAAAAATGCTTTTAAAATATGATACTCACATCCTAAGTATATTGGCAGTTCTACATGAGTGCAATATTTTGAAAATAAAAATGCTTTTTCATCCAAATTTTCCCACACTCTTACTGAGTAAGAGCATAGTTCATCCAATTGTTGCATCCATAATCCTACCAACCAAATTTATTTTTCGGATTTCAGACAAATATAATTTTCTACATTCGATTTCTTATGTTACAAAAAGGTGGAAAATCTAATTCTTATCCATCCTTTCTCATAATTTTCCATTTTTGCTGCTTTACTGAATTTTCTGTTTCCTTTTCAATTGTACCTTTTCTCTTTTCTTAGCTTATTTAATTATCTGAGTTTAAATTTATATGAGCCTCTAGTCTTTCAACTAAAACAGGAGAACAGACACCCTACACAGCTACTACTAAGGGCCAAGAATCTTGGGACTATGTCCTCCCCTCAGACAGAAAAGTCCAAACTATGGGATCTACGACAGGTTTAGGTGTTACCCTAACTACCCAACAAAATAACGGAACGATCCCAACAGAAATACGATAACGCGTTTTACCCCAAAGATGAAAATTAGCAATGGGATCTAAACACTTACTTACCCTTTTCTATCTAGTAGTCGCCACTAGTCCTAGCTGTGTTCCAACAATTATTTCAATCAACATCCTAGGCTTTCCAATGCTTACGCATTCTACGGGAACTCACTATTATTCCAAGATAATTCTCGCTATTTACTTTATAGCCTCAAAAGTTTTCCCGTCTTTCCTAGGCACTAATCCTTACGTATTCCATACTTTTTAAAACATGGTTTGGCCCTTTTTCTTCCAAAATTTAAAAGTGTCAAAACTTTATTTTTCTCATGAAAACTTTCTTTTGCCAAACCATAAAAACATGTCATCTTAAAAATATAAATCATCATTTTTTTTTTCAAATCACAAAACTGGAGTAGATACGGACAACTATTTTCTCCATCGGGTTTATGACTTGTTCTTACCTATAAGGTCAGTTTAGTCTCTTACTACAAGGTGCCAACATCCACTCTATTCTTATTTTCTACAATCTATTTTGTCCACCCACAAAATTATCTTAAAATAATTTATCAAAAAGGGTTGTCATAAGAATAGAGACTTAAAACCTTTCTTTATTAAAAATTCTTGCATGAAATATTGCAAGAAAACTATCGAGCTATACATGCTCTATAATATGCACCTTTTTATTAAGAGAATTTTACTTTAGTCAAACTATTCACAAGAAATCACTATGTGCTAAATATACCCCATTTACTTCAAAACCCGATATGTATACTTTACATATTTAAAACTAGAACTTTTAAGATTAAAACTTGAAAACACCATAAACCATTTTCTCAAAAGTTTTATAATCTCAAGTTTTTAAAAGTTAATAATGGGGTTAGACTCAAAGTGGGTTTCCAATTTTCTTCTAGGCTTTCCTAGACACTCCCTAAGGTCACTTCTCCAAACTATATATATTCCTAATCCGTTTTTCTCTTTTTAACCTTTTCCAATCTATAAGGTTTTACTGCCAAACCCACTTACTCGAAATACTAATCATATGGGATTCACTTTCCTTCCATACAAAAATACATTGTACACTTTCCACCCAAATTACCTAAGGGTCTCATATTCATCCCTTTAGTGTACAAAAAAAACATCCCATTTCTTACCACGTTATACTCTTTCTATTTAGTGGGTTCCTCTATGGATCTAGGTATATATATAATATATTTATATTTTTGAAAATACAAATACGTTCACTCACTATTTATATAGGAATCCTAAACCTAGGCTCTGATACCAGATGTGACAACATGAATTCCGATAGACCGAATTTTTGTTAAAATTCCAGTCTATAGAAACTCAGATTGGTTTGCTCTGGTTTCCTGCAGAAAAGACAGGGGCATAAAACATGTCATAGCTCATAAAATATCTCACAGCGGAATGGATAAAATATAGTATAATCAAAACATAGCCTTACCGTATTATTTATACTTCCTAACCAGTATCCGAAGCTATCATGTCTCTGCCACAAATCTAACCTGTGAGTATGTTATGAGGAGGGGGTCAGAACACAAGTTCTAGTGACTAGATTTAAACTATACACTTTGGATAATCCTACATATAACATTCAATCATATTTTCTTATTTGTTAGATTACTTGGGATAACAACACTCAAGGGTTACACACATGTCACACCCATTTACTCGCTAGTGGATTAACCTAATACAGTATATATGTAACTACCCCCAATATTGAGGTACACCTCATGGTACCCCACTCGCACGGTCTCCACCGTAACACCATCGAAATATTCGCAGTCCCTCATCCTACGTCGTAGTGACGTACGGATATCAATATTACATTCCACATATATCTATCGTTACTATGCTATGTAAACGTACTGACAGCTACCTTTGTTCGAATCAAACTCCATACTAGAGTAATGCCCTCAAGTCTACGATACACCATCCAGAGCCGACATGCATGTATCTAGACTGTCCACCATATGTATCTTCAATTGTAGCTCGATGCCTCAATCGCACGTCCTCTAATGTGCACCGATTCCATGGCAGGGTGATAGAAGAAGCATAGAACTCGGTCGCAAGCTTTTCCATATCTGCACAGGCCCGTCTTTAAAGAGCCTCTATATACAGATATACCTAGGGTCTGTTTTCGTGGTAGCTATGGCCCCACCTTGGCCCCTCCCTCAACTAGTAAAGACTACCAGAGCTAAGTGACTGCCCCTACGCAAACAATCTAAACATCCGTGTGTCGTCTGACCTCAACCCCTTACCTCGATAGTGAAGGGTGAAATGGTGTCTTAGTTATAGCTCGAGTCTTTCTGCATCCCACTAGATGCCAATGACGAGTGTCCAATGGTCTACTATCCTTGTTGGTCCTGACCCTTTGCCTCCTCGTGAGGCAACCGCTGAACCACCCTGGTGTCGCCTCGTCACAGCATTCTGGCTGCATAGCTACATCTGTAGTCAAGGCCCACCCACCTAGTAGTTACGCATAGACCCAACCTCTGCGGAGACAACCTAAGACATCTGTTGCCGCATAGAGGACTACTAGGAGCAGTTTACGTACATTAGGAAGCTGCGTGCTTCCCCTTCCATTCCTTTGGAGCCATCAGAACAATAAGATGAATGTGCGCTCCCCTCGTACCTTATAACACCTTGATGATCTACCCCATTGGGTTATTCACCCTCAACCGTACGGACTGTTCTAAGCGCCTTACTTTAGCATATTGTTAGACCCTATGTCTAAACATTCTTTTATGCGCTTGTCTCACCTCATCAAGTTTCCAGTTAACTTTGTTATTCCAATTTATCTTGAATTCTTATTCAAATTACCAAGTTCTCTTGCTTATTAATTTCAGTCTTATAACTTAATCCATTTAATTTTATTAATAAGCCCACAACATGTTATTCTCTAGATTGTGGCCCAAGGTTTATAATCCACAACCCCTTTTTATCTTCTTGTTGATTTCATCATTACAATAACATGTTTTACTTAATATATAATTAAGTATATCCAATTAACATGTTTTCTAATTAACATGTCACTTACTATTTATGATTAAATACAACTTATTTCATTTCATAAGTTTTCCTCATTCTTTCATTTAATCATAATTCCATTTTACATTGTCAATAGAACTTATCGTGTTTACTTATTAACTTAGTTCTATTAACTAAGGCCCATTAATAAGTTTCTCTACCCATTTATTATTACCTATCTTAAAATTTTCTCTTGTCCCTAGGACAAGCCTAAACATTCTTAACAATGGGTTTCAGACTCCCAAGCTTACAGATTACTTAGTTTATAATCAAGTACAATATATTTCCCCCCTTTTCTTAACTGGTTTCAAGTTTTCCCCTTTACTGATTACTTAATTTATAATTAAGTGTCCCTTAACTCAATTCACCAGTTATCTCATTCTCTTACTAGTTTATTATAACCTAATTTATAATATTCACTTGTCCCTAGGACAGGTCTACCTATTATACAACATGTTATTTATTTATAATAGGTTATTATCATTCCCCTCTTAAACCACTTACCATTGTAAACCATTATTCTTCATTCACTGTAATATATTCCTTATTATATCAAGGAAAACACTTCATGCACCTTATCAGCTTGATAGAAGGAATCAATGACTTATTTTCATAACGTATTCCCATCTAAATGCGTGGTAGCGAGTAATTTCTTTACTTTCTTTATTTACTGTGGCTTACTTGCAACAACGTTTTCAGAAATAAGTCCTTTAGGGAAATACATCACTTTTCCTTCCTATCATACTAACTCAATTCATTTCATCCCTTCCTTTCTTATTTTCTGAGTTAGAAATTTAATTACCACCATTGCCATTTATTCATACCTTGTTATACACATATATTTATATATATAAGCACCAGACCTCTCACATTAAGCCTACACTTGTGGATGCTGGATTTGCCGGGCGGGTCCGGACAGACTTCTACCACAAGTTGACTTAACCTCGTGTCTTAGCACCATTACATGTTTTTAATTTTTCACTTAAGCCACTCACATTAGGTTCAACATTAATGGCTGTTGGATATGCCGGTCGGGTCTGGGCAGACTTCCGCCACTAATGCAACCTAACCTCGTGCCATAAGTGCAGTTACAATTTCTAGTTGTAATCCTAGGCATATTCATCTTCATTTATTCAATTCTGTGTATATAATCATACAATCATTCTAATTCACATAGGTAAGGGCTCTGGTATATAAATGGAACAAATCAATATGTGAAATGAACAGTGGTAGTTATTGCCAATATTTTTAACAAGTCTATAACATATAAACATTTCCAACATTTCAACTAATCTTATGTATGAATTTTCAACCATTTATGTTCATATCAGATTGCACCTCCAAATTAAAGTCTCAAAACATAATATATGTTATGTTCCAAAATCCCATTTCAAATTATGCCCCAAATCCCAATATATGTCGCGTGTCTTTCTACATGCAATTAACTTTATTTAAAATAACATGTAGTTCTCCAATAGTGTATCATTTACCCAATTCATAGGTTCATAAAATGGATCTATACAACGATATTCATTTTTCTTAAACATTCAAGTAAATGTTCATCTCAACATATTAACCAATTGAACATATTATCCATTTTTAGCGCAGTAATGCATTTCTTCAAATTAAACCTTCCAATTTGTCCATTATGGGGAATGTCAAACGATAGAGGTACTATTATTCAAAAAGTATATTTTAAACCCTCACCTTTCATGCTTTTCCCAAATCTTGGATCTGATCCGTTCTATCATCCATGGTTTCCCCTTTTCCTTTTAATTTGATTCACAACCTAACGACCATTGATTTATCATTTCATGAAAAGAGAAGGGAAAGAGAAAGAATTTAAATAGATTGGTTCTTAGAAGTTTACCTTGCTTCTATGATAATCTTTTTATTAACATTGATTCCCTCTTCCATATGTGAATTCATAATTCTCCTAGGCTAATATTTTAATTTTCAGAATAGATTTGAGAAGGGAGAGAGAGTAATGGCAGCGTTCGGGCGTAGCCATCGAATTATCAGACTTAGTGTTAGGTCTAGGGTCTTATTTATAGGTGTACGGAGCAACCAGGACCCTCAGATTTGCCCAAAAGCCATCCGAATCATCAAAATATCACAAAACCCTAATCTGCCGCAGGTGGGTAGACACCCCTTTGAGGGGGTCGACACCCCCTGGTAGGAAATCTGCCGCCTTCTGAAAATTCGAATTTTGAACCGATTTTTGAATTTCTGGACCCATTTTTGAATTCTGAACCTAATATATATATATATTCTTCCTGTGCATATACAAACTACGAACCTTAATAACTTCTTCATATAGTGTACGATTTACGCAAACCAAGTGTCAATTTTGACTAGAATATCAAGACAGACGTAATGGCACAATCCATTTTACTAAATTCTGAATATTTAATTAAGTTATTCTTATTTTATTATCTTACACTAAAAATACGGGGTGTTACACGGCCAATCATTTCTCTTGAATGTTCCAGATATATTATCGCCTTACGGTTGGTATACCAACATAACCATTCCCGGGAGATACAGAAGCTAAAGAAGAAACAAATATGAACATTTTCTAGATGGTGATAATATACCATAATTGGGTATGACCTACTTAGTCATGCTACCTGCCTAATTTCTGTCATTTCCCGGTTGATGAGGCTTGAAGTCGAAACGTATCTTGACAAATCATACCTTCATTTACTATGAATGTCACATTGTCATACTCGCCAAATCACAAATTGATTTCCCCAAAAATACCACGGGTATAAAGCTAAGAGAAACGAATTTATCCACCACCAACGTAATTACATTTGAAGCGATCAACTTATGCAATCTATAAGATATACTCTGTTAGACATTCGTCCATACACGTTGTCCTAGAACTGGACAAACCGAAGGCACTATTACGTAAATCCGTCTTAGGCAATTTCTACCTAGGATTCGCAGAACGACCCTTGCATACTCTCCGTCTTCAATTATGCTTGATTCGCAGTGTTAATGCCATATGGAATGGTTAACAGATAATAAATCTAACCCCGATCTCTTTGTATTGACAACATAAAATTTGTCAAAATCTTTGACAGTCATTTTTTTAACTATCAAAGGAAAACACACAAACAAACAACGATCTTATTTCCAAATGGAAATTATACCGATCAATCAGTAATCAACATTTAGCCCCTTTAAATTAATTTATCATTAATTTATTCATTCCTTAATCTCTTATTTTCCATATATCTTAAACCCATTTAGTCTCTCACGATTCGCGGAAAAACATTTCCATGTCCATAATTCCTTATTTTCTATATTAGAAAATATACGCTAATTACATTTGGAAAACATTTGCATTTCTCATTTACTCATCACTAACCTTCCACAACCTTAAGTCCCTAACTGTAAACTAGTAAGGGAACAATTCCCTAAGTATAAACCCCGAAGGCCGAAACCAACATCAGATCGATACTCAGGCAACTATTCAACATAACTAATTTCCAGTAGTTTCTAATGTTCTTAACTCCATCTCTTAATTTTTTATTTACAAAACTGTTTACACAACTCTCTATTCAGTTTACGAATCCATTTCTTTACAGAAATATTTGATTATAACGATGACATTATAATCTCGGCCTTTGAAATATTTAATTTCAAGATATAACTTTTATTTAAAAATAATTAATTAATTAGATAAAAAAATCTTTATTATAACCGGAAAGTAAATGGTACTTTTCTAAATTCGATAAAATCGAATCCAACATATAACTCACTTTGGAATACTCTATATTCAGTTAACGTTCTGAACGTCAGAATAAACTCACCGTTTTAGCTTAACTTGATTTCTAAATTCATGTTTGAATTTATCACTAAAAATACTCATAAATTTCCTTTTATAACCCATTTAATCTACAAACGTTTGCTCTTAAATCATTATTCACTGTAAAAAGTGAATATTATTCCTTTACAAAACTTCCGATTCATTTTATCAAATCAAATCTTGATTTGTATTTAATAACACTATTACAAGTTCACATACTATTTATCAAGTTATTTTATAAATTCATACACATATTTTATTCCATTTACAAAGTCAACTTCTTGTAAATTTTATATCTAGTTTATAATTTAATCTTGATTACATACTCGATTTAAAATTATTGGTTTAAACCAAATATTTATTTTTTTGTCAAATACTAAATTATATAATATATAATTTCTAAAAATAAATTATTTAAATAATATTCGACATAGTCGAATTCTAATTATAATTCCTTACAGATTTATATCAATTCTACTCTCATCCCGAACATCGGACCAAATTCCATTATTTCCCTTTTTAACCAATTTCTAAAATTTGCATTTTCAATTTAATAATAATTCAACTTCATTTATAAATATCGTTTATAAATCAACTACTTGTTTTAATATAATTAAAACAAGTTATTGTACTTTAGTCCATTCGAAATTCAATTCTATTTAAAAATATATTCCCCTTTTAAACTCAAATTCTGTTCCATCTATTCTATGCTATTTAAATACCAATTATTTCAGGTCAATGTTGTTCAACATCCCAAAACACACAATAATCAACATCAGATTATTTATCACATCATATAAATCAATAAATGAAAATCAACAATGTAATTATTGAGGAACCCAGTTGGATTCCTCCAACTTGTTTCCCTTCATTCGCAGATGTTAATCAACATAAATAACACTAATTCCATATCAATATGAAATATTATAATAAATTAAATCAATATTTAACTAATGATTTATATTTATAACTATCAACCAATTGATTTGTAAATCATCCAAACAACCATCACACATCATTCAATCATCATTTATAAATATTAAATGACGTTTAAAAATTATAAACTGAACAGAGTTAGTGAGTTTACTCACCTTGGTCGTTAATTGTTGAATAACAATTAGCGTCGGTTGATTTACCATGTAGTATGCGATCGTACGATTCCAAGGGTACCTAATTCGTCAGATTCAGATGACGAATGAACAAGTTA
This sequence comes from Allium sativum, assembly GCA_030737875.1. Lineage (NCBI taxonomy): Eukaryota > Viridiplantae > Streptophyta > Magnoliopsida > Asparagales > Amaryllidaceae > Allium > Allium sativum. The sequence continues at coordinate 7,123,704 of CM060916.1, read as the reverse complement.
TATGCATTATTCGTTATACATTATTTAAAATAGACTCAAACTAAAATATTTATTTAAATACTAGGCCTCACCCCAGCCTAACAGACCCGACCCACATGCGTGTACAATGATTCATCTTCCTCCTTCCCTAAATAAAACTCGCGGTTCCCTGTTACCAAAAACCAAACCATTTCCATGACCATGCTTTCGTCTTCAGCCTATTTTTCTTGTCCTTTTGTTTTAAATTGGCTTCCCCCTTTAGTTTCTTTTCTGTCAGCCCATGATGTTCCTAACCGCAAGTCTACAGTGTACTTCTCCTTCCACTCTCGTATTAAAACCCATTGCTCCAGGTAATGTATGGGTGCAACCTGTAATATGTTTTGTCAGTGGATGAACCTTGCCGTTGTTTGAACTGCTCTAATAAGGTCGGCTGGGATGCCAAAATTGATTCACCGTCCACAAGTGTGGTCATACCTTACCCAAATGGGGTTTATGGCTTTAAGTCAGTTGTGTATGGATGTTGGTTAGTGCCGGCCCTAAGGGAACGAGCTGATTCAAGCTCCATGGGCCTCATGTATATCTCGATCCATCCCTTTCCGAAATGCAACTCCTGCCATGTTCAATGAACACATATACATCACCACGTTTTCTCATGCATAGTCCTTCCTCAAAATACACGCATGCCTCCAGTATTGTTATTATGGTCATTTCAAAATTTTTGAACCCCACTTTCTTCCTCTTCGAACTCTCTCTGCAACCATCATCAATCGCCCCCTCCTGTACTCCATCTTCCCCAACTCCAGAAGGCTCATACTGGTCACGTACGTAAGCTTGCCACAAACCACCAAGTCCTTCAAAATAGTTACCGCGCAAGCTCCTGTGAAATGATCCCATTGAAACTTTGCTCCTTCTTTTATTATGTATATTTTATATTTTTTCTTTGTGAATGATTTAATTAGAAATGAAAGTTGTTCCCTGTTGCCATTTGTATTTTTATTCGGAAAAAGGAAGTGAATTGCAGTCGTGCCTTTATATATAGAGGCTAGTGTTCCTTCAAGGCTAAGTAACCATATTTCCTTCCCCACTAAGTAATGTATACTGAGTATGCATCAGCGTAGTCAGAGATATTTAATTTGGTTACGTCTGGCTTAAGCATATTTCACACCCAAGTAAAGGAAAAGGAATACATGCGGTTTACATATTTTATGTTTTTAATAGTTTAATGTACCCATTATGTAAAACTCCATGCATTTACAGACGCCTATCGACAAAATTAAAAATACCGCTGTGGCAAGCAATGTGCCATGATTCAAAAACTATAATAATATAGACCAGTTAAATTATTCTGTAAAATTTTAAAAGTGCTGATATAGGGTGTAAAACACTTCAAATAAAAAGTTACTTATTTTCCAATAAAAATTACAGAAAAATTCTATAAATTAAACTGAAGATATGTCTTGAAAATCTTATCCAAATACGAAACCAATATTTAATTATAATTAAATATATCGTTATAGTTTATAAACGATTTCATAGCAACTATTTGAAAGTTTGATTTGGACATAACTCACAATCAATATGACGAGATCTTGATTTTTCACCTCCATCGGAAAAATATAGCTCAACAGATTCAAACATTTCTTGTTTCGAATAAATCTGGCTTAAAATGAACCCTGTATATTCTTTTGAAGTTCAAAATGTTAAATTGCAAACTACCGCGCCGATACGAGCTCGAATTAAAATTATTTTATAATTTATACGTTTAAACGCCGTATATAAATATATTTGTTATTATAATCAAATTCTAAACTGAATTAGATCTCATATATTATCCCCTTCACACACTATTGCGAATTCAACTCTTTTCCGACCATTTCATAAATTAAATATATTATCACATTATTTACATTTATTAAATAATTAAAATTATTTAAATTCAAACCATTTAAATTATCAAACCACTATATTAAAATAATTAAATTAATTAATTATTATATCGTTAAAAATACGAGACGTTACATTCCTTACCCTTTAAAAGAATTTCGTCCCCGAAATTACTAAGCCGGAAAAATGCTATCACCCTATTAACTAGAATAAAAATCTTTTGTTATACTTATTAGCTTTAATTTCAACTGAACCAATTTATTTGAGTTAAAATATTAATTAATTCCTATTAATGAAAATTTTCAAAAATCCTGAAAATTTTTAACGGCTTAAATTTTTGAAAAAATTCGCCAGCGTCTCCTTTGCATGACTCAATCAATACAATTACAACTCGCCTCTCCAGGCCTTCTCCAATCCAAAAGAAAATCAAACAGCCAAGTGGCTTGCCAAATTGGCTCATATATCTCAAACTCATATATAATATAAATTTGTACCTTTTTGTCGGACATTCGACTCTATCTCTTCTATTTGCTATCACTTCAGCAAATACAATCGTATTCCCAATTGATCTTCACTCAATTTATTCTTGAACAAAACCATTTGCTTATAACAAAGCCAAATTCCATTAAAATTCCAATCTCAATTCCAAACTCTTAACTTATCGATTTGGTTCCATCCTAGATTATTTCTAATCCAATCCAGTTTTATTTAACTTAGTTCAAGTTAAATTATAATTTCTTTATTCACTTTTACCATTCCAATTTATTAAACTTCATAGGTTAAATTTAAATTCAAAATTTCTGGGTTTTACTTTAATTTAGTTTGAAATCATATATATTTACATATAATAATATTGATTCAAAACATTTGAATTTTTGACACTATTTTCCTTAAAATAATTCAAAACAAAATCTTTGGTAGTAATCCGTCACTTAGAAACTTGAAAATGAAAACTGATGATGCTGCAGTCAATATCAGAATTATTTTCCAGTGATCGAAGTGAGTTCAATACTATATCACTTCAAAACTCATTTTTAAAACATTTCAAATTTTGAAATCACTTCAAATATCTTTATAATATTTGGAAAACATTTCCAAATTCACCCAGGATTTTAAAATTTCAATATAGTTAATCCGATTTCCATTTTCAAACCTTTTCCAATTTTCCTGAGTTTTAATTCCAAATTAGTTTTAAATTCAAATTTAATTCGTTTGAATTTATATATCACTCTTATTCGATTCTGATTGGTTATTTATATTCATCGAATTATAATCTGATTCGATTATAATAACAACCAACACACCGAATATATATTATAATAATTCCAATATTTCTATACTTCTTTTATATCAAAATATATTTTGGGTAAAATTATTTCATTTACCCTCCTTTCATAAACATACTGTGTCGGCTTATCATATTCAAGCGTTCAGAAACCCTTATCGACCTTGTGATGCCCCACTGTCGATCCAGAATTTATAATCCATTCAACAAATAAATCTCCACAATATAAAATCATTTTTATACAATCTACAAATACGATCTCTTGTATATATACACTCAAACTCAATCTAAGTTATTACTAACCCCGTCTCTACTGAGTCATGCCACAGAGCCAAGGTAATCACTTAACCTTCAGCTCTGATACCAATGTAACGACCCAGTGATTTTCGACCCTGAAAATCAACATAAAACCCATGTTGACTATTCAAGCATCGGAAATACCAAATCATTAACAGAAAGAAATTAGAGGATGATAAATAGAAAGAAAGAAAATTGGAATAAAAGAAAAAGAACATAACAGAAAAAATTCAGAGTAAAACACGAATCTCACAGCAGAACGAATAAAATATATTATATAACATAACGTTGAAATACAAAACTGTATTTATACTTACACACATTATCAGGGTATATCACATGTATATCACAGCGGAAATAAACTCTCTTTATATATCTAACTCTGAAGCCTCCTGCTTTGAGCTCCTCCAAGTATATGAAAAATCCCTAATACTTGATTACTCGTACAATTTTGGGCACCCAAGTGTTTAGGGGAAACAAAACAAAATAAACTCTAGGTCAGTCATGTGGCTGGTGTGAGTAAACTCCAATCATTTCGGCTTAACTTTTCAAAATCATTTTCAAAGGAATGATAATCGTAAGACCGATCCACACATAAACACTGATGGTTTTTACCTTACGATAACCCAAAACAATTTTTTCTAAAACAAAACTTTTCTGATATTACAATAATGTCTAAATCAAGTAAATAACAATCTAGTAGAACAATTTCATCTCACGTTCTACATATATAATATACAATCAAAAACTACGGGCTCTTATTGTGTAATGGATTTCCAATTATGACAGGGTATGGGATCACCTTCCAATCAGTGTACTCTAGAAGCGATACACTAGAGTTCAACAAGAACATCTTGTAACTCGGCCACACATGACTGGCCATTAATTTCGCTTGAATGTTCCGAATATATTACCACCTTACCATTGGTATACCCACATAACCGTTTCCGGGAGATACAGAAGCGAAAGAAGTAACAAATATGAATATTTTATAGATGGTGACAATATACCATAATTGGGTATGACTCACTTAGTCGTGCTACGTGCCTGATTTCTGTCATTTCCCGGTTGATGAGGCTTGAAGTCGAAACGTATCTTTACAAATCATACCTTCATTTACTCTGAATGTCACATCGTCATACTCGCCAAATCATAATTGATTTCCCCAAAAATACCACGGGTATAAAGCCAAGAGAAATGAATTTCTCCGACACTAACGTAAATACGTTTATAGCGATCAACTTACACGAACTATAAGATATACTCTATTAGACATTCGTCCATACATGTTGTCCTGGAACTGGACAAACCGAAGGCACTATTACGCAAATCCATTTTAGGCAATTTCTACCTAGAATTCGCAGAACGACCCTTGCATACTCTCTGTCTTCAATCATGTTTGATTCGTAGCGCTAATGCCATACGAAGAGGTTTTCAGATAATAAATCTGACCCCGATCTCTCCGTATTGACAACAGAAAATTTGTCAAAATCTTTGATAGTCGGTTATTTAACTATCAAAGGAAAACATACAAACAAACAACGATCTTATTTCCAAATGGAAATTACACCAATCAATCATTAATCAACATTTAGCCCCTCTAAGTTAATTTATCATTAATTTATTCATTCCTTAATCTACTATTTCCCGTATTTCTTAAACCCATTTAGTCTCTCACGATTCGCGGATAAACATTTCCATATCCATAATTCCTTATTTTCTATATTTGAAAATATATGCAAATCACATTTGGAAAACATTTCCATTTCTCATTTACGCATTACTAACCTTCCACAACCATCAGCCTCTAACCGTAAACTAGTAAGAGAACAATTCCCTAAGTATAAACCTTGAAGGCCGAAACCAACATCAGATCGATACTCAGGCAACTATTCAACATAACTAATTTCCAGTCAGTTTCTAATGTTCTTAACTCCATCTCTTAATTTCTTATTTACAAAACTGTCTACACAACTCTCTATTCAGTTTACGAATCCATTTCTTTACAGAAATATTTGATTATAACGATGACATTATAATCTCGGCCTTTGAAATATTTAATTTCAAAATATAACTTTTATTTAAAAATAATTAATTTGATAAAAAAACCTTTATTATATCAGAAAAGTAAATGGTACTTTCCTAAATTCGATAGAATCGAATTCCAACATATAACTCACTTTTGAATACTCTATATTCAATTAACGTTCTGAACGTCAGAATAAACTCACCTTTTCAGGTTAACTTGCTTTCTAAATTCATGTTTGAATTTATCACTTGAAATATTTTTAAATTTCCTTTTATATCCCATTTATTCTACAAATGTTTGCTCTTAAACCAATATTCACTTTAAAAGGTGAATATTATTCCTTTACAAAACTTCCAATTCATTTTATCAAATCAAATCTTGATTTGTATTTAATAACACTATTATGAGTTCACATACTGTTTATCAAGTTATTTTATAAATTCATACACATACTCTATTCCATTTACAAAGTCTACTTCTTGTAAATTTTATATCTAGTTTATAATTTAATCTTGATTACATACTCGATTTGAAATTATTGGTTTAAACCAAATATTTATTTTCTTGTCAAATTCTAAATTATATAATATATAATTTCTAAAAATAAATTATTTAAATAATATTCGACATAGTCGAATTCTAATTATAAATACTTACGGATTTATATCAATTCTACTCTCATCCCGAACATCGGACCAAATTCCATTACTTCCCTTTTTAACCAATTTCTAAAATTTAAATTTTCAATTTAATAATAATTCAACTTCATTTACAAATATCGTTTATTAATCAACTACTTGTTTTAATATAATTAAAACAAGTTATTTTACTTTAGTCCTTCGAAATTCAATTCTATTTAAAAATATATTCCCCTTTTAAACTCGAATTCTATTCCATATATTTTATGTTATTTAAATACAAATTGTATCAGGTCAATGTTGTTCAACATCCCAAAACACACAATAATCAACATCAGATTATTTATCACATCAGATTATTTATCACATCATATAAAGTAATATGCGAAAATCAACAATATAATTGTTGAGGAATCCACTTGGATTCCTCCAACCTCTTTCCTTGCATCCACAGATGTAAATCGACATATATAACACTAACTCCATATCAATATGAAATATTGTAATAAATTATATCAATATTTAACTAATGATTTATATATATATATATATATATATATATAACTATCGACCAATTGATTTGTAAATCATCCAAACGACCATCACACAACATTCAATCATCATTTATTAATATTAAATAATGTTTAAAAAAAATATTAACTGAACAGAGTTAGTGAGTTTACTCACCTTGGTCGTTAATTGTTGAATAACGATTAACGTCGGTTGATCTGTTCAGGCGTTCTAATTCTACCATAATTTTTAACGAGCTCCAAAACACTCCAAACCATATTTACCACGTAGTCTCCGATCCAACGATTCTAGCGGTACCAAATTGGTTTGATTCGGACGATGAATGAACAAGTTATGTGCATTATTGGTTATACATTATTTAAAATAGACTCAAACTAAAATATTTATTTAAATACTGGGCCTCACCTCTGCCCAACAGACCCGACCCGCATGCGTTTATAGTGGTTCATCTTCCTCCTTCCTCAAATAAATCTGTCGCTTCCCTGTTACCAAAAACCAAACCATTTTCGTGACCGTGCTTTCGTCTTTAGCCCATTTTCTTGTCTTTTTGTTTTAAATGGGCTTCCTCCTTTATTTTCTTTTCTGTCGGCCCATGATATTCCTAACCGCAAGTCTATAGTGTACTTCTCCTTCCACTCTCGTATTAAAACCCACTGGTCCAGGTAGTGCACGGGTGCAGTGTGACGACTGCCCACAGCCCCCGCACTATACAAGATGAATAATGCGCTGAAAAGGTGTGCCAGGAAGCTATGGATGATCATCAAGGTATGGTAGATAAACGAAACCAGTCATAAACTCACAGCGCAAGGATAAAATATAATAGAACATATACAACTGGTACTGATAGTGAAGCAGAAAACACTAAACTTTCATGATAACTAGAAAGTATTTCCCATACATGTGGATAACAACAATAGTGATTGTACAATTTTACTCACTACAACACTCAGAGAAATAGAAAACAGCGGAAACAAATACAAGAGAGTAATAAAACTTGTACGTGAGCCTCCTACTTTGCATCGATCAGCATCGTCATCCTCACTAAAGCAATACCTGCCACTTGTTACTCAGTCTGCCCATCCACAACTGGATGAACAACCCAAGGTAATAATAGGAAACATAAAACCTTGAGTTAGACAACAGTCTTAGTGAGCGATAAACAACAAACAAACTTCATCAATGAAGTATATGAGAATGGGTAAATAATCAACTAATATACCCAGCTTCAGAGAAGAACTCTCAATTTCCTTCTCCATTACATGACAGTGACAGCCTTTACAATCCATACACCCAAAGGAATAACAATTCAGTCACGGCAATTAAAGCATCCATTCATATATAGAAAAGCAACTCAACCATGATCACAACATGCATTCAAGCGTCCATGACTGACTCTGGCTATCACCGCCAACCTTGCTTTGGAACACTTGTTATCGTATGACTGGCTAACAATTTGTCGTCAATTGTCAAGGACCACACACGATGCCCAGGTTATAGCAAAACTTCACATGCTATACTCAACACATGCTACACGTTATACTCAACACGTGTCTAGGCCATACATGACGCCTAAGGCACTCAACCAACAATTGGTCCTCAATTGTACCTCTGCATTGAGTACGCTAGAACCAACGACAAAGATAATTCCTCGGCCTTCGTCTTTCTAGTCGTTATCAATTACGACTATTAATTAGCTCAGAACACCTTAGAACTGTCACTTCACACGAACTCAATACATCCTAGAGTTGTCTCCCCATTTGTTGCATACAGTGAACAACAAACACTTTTCAACACTTCCAAACTTCCCAATTGAATTCACTTTGAAGTCACATCATCATCGGAAATGTCCGACCAGAAATGGAAAAAATGGCTGACAAGAATAGGCCGACTCACTTTTGTCCAACCCGACTTATATCCGACCCAACTTTGGTCCGACCCAACTTTAGTCCGACCCAACTTTAGTATGACCCAACATCAGTTCGACCCAACTTTGGTCCGACCTGACTTCGGTCCGACCCAACTTCGGTCTGACCCATCTTCGGTCCGACCCAACTTTGGTCAGACCCAACTTCGGTCCGACCCAAATTCGATCCGACCCAACTTCGATCCGACCTAACTTCGGTCTGACCCAACTTTGGTTCGACCCAACTTTAGTCCGATCCAACTTTGGTCCAACCAAACTTCAGGCCAACCCGACTTCAGTTCGACCCACCTTCAGTCCGACCCACCTTTGGTCCGATCCAACTGTGGTCCGATCCAAAACCTGCATATTGCAATTCAACTCTGATTTCGACCAAAACTTCGCCAAACGATAAATCCGACGAAACTAACTTACCCAATTCATCCAAAAGGATTACAAGCATGTTATGAAATCAACAATATCATCAATATGACAATTCTGTCAAGGATAATGTCAAATTCACCAAAATCACCACAAATATGCATATGAACAAAAACCATGCATCTTACTTGCACATTGTATGAAATATCATAGAAATTACCTATCTAAACTTGTTAACCAGATCCTAAGGTGATCTAAATGAAAATGAACTTACCAATTCATGGATCTAAGGAAAAACACTTGAATTTGATGAAAAACATGATCTACTACCCATACACTTTATTGAATCCGTGTGAGAGATGTAATCCACTCACCGATTCTCTAATACAAGCTAAAATTATAGAATTATGAATCCGGACTGCGAGCAATTCCAACCAAACTCCTCGATCCGATGAATTCACCTTTGAAATGATGTAGATCTAGCCTTTAATGGTATAGATCTATAATTTCCCTACTTAGATTTGGATTTTTAATGGTGGAAAGGTGTTAGAGGAAGAAGGATATCAATGCCTCCAAATGAGATAATGGGAAAGTAAACCTTTTCCCTCCACTCTCACCCCCTATTTATAGGATTCCACCAGCCCACTTGGGCCTCCCCAATTCAGCCCATTAGGCTCTTCAAACCGAACAACCAACTGAAAAACCTTAAAACATTGATTTCTCCCAAACCGCTAAGCCAAATCCTTAATGTAACCACTCTACGGAAAGGAAATCATCAATTCCTTTCCAGTGGCACAGGTCTCACCCCCCGATTCGACATGAGTCAAAAGTTATGCCCTATACAAGACTGACAGGGGCAAAATGGTCACAAACAAAATCAGTAAGAATTATGGACATGTCTCACATCCCCATAAGCAACATATTAAAAGATGAAAATGATCCAACCCTCTAGGAATAAAATAAAAATATTTTATGATCTTCCGATACGTAAAATGCGGGCTGTTACATTCCCCCCCCCCCTTAAGGATTTCTCCCCCGAAATTCCAAGCAAACACAACAATTCTGCATTCCTATCATCCATGAGAAGCCAATTCTATCATCCAAACTAGCATCCATCAAGGCATGAATCCATAGCCTAATCCTAGCACGCGGAATTCTATCAAACAATCAACAAGATACAACTATATAACGGTGGTACGATATCAAAGGTTCCTACCAACGAAGAGTTCTGGGTGAGTCGCCTTCATGCTCTCTTCCGTCTCCCATGTACAACCGTCACCATCTTCACTCCATTGTACCTTGACAAGCTTAATCGTCTTCTTTCTAAGCTGTTTCGTTTCATTTCCCACAAATCGAAGTGGCTCACAAGGTCTCGCAACTGCGTTTTACTCTTCTAGGTCTTCATACCGCTCTAGAGATACCACCTCATTCGAATCATGCACGAACTTTCGTAGAAACGACACATGGAGCATATTATGCACACTCGACATCTTCTCAGGTAACTCCAATCTATATGCGAGCTTTCTAATTCGCTCGACTATCTGAAATGGTCCAACGAACATAGGAGCTAACATTTCTTTACTTCCAAGTCTCACAATATGCTTCAATGGTGAAACCTTCACAAAAACCATATCGCCAATGTCGGATTCCAAGTCCTTACGACGCTTATCAGTGTAATTTTTCTGATGATCTTGGGCTTCCTTCATTCGTTGTCGAACAATCTCGATACAATCCGAGGTCTCTCTTATCATTTCTGGCCCAAGTACCAACTTATCTTCAGTTTCTAACCAACATGCCAGAGAATTGCACGGTCTCCCATACAATGCCTCGTATGGTGCCATCCCAATGCTAGGCTGGTAGCTATTATTATATGCAAACTCAATCAAATGAAAATGGTCTTCCCATGATCCCCCAAAATCCAACACACAAGCTCTTAGGAGATCTTCCAAAACACGATTGACTCTCTCGGTCTGACCATCACTTTGGGGATGATATGCCGTACTTAAGCACAACTCGGTTCCCAAAGCTTGTTGCAAACTCTTCCAAAATCTGCTAGTAAATAACAGATCTCGATCACTCACTATACTCTTTGGGATGCCATGGAATCTAACCATCCATTTCACATAAAGTTCAGCCAGCTTCGACGCTGTCCTAGTCGACTTGACAGGAATGAATCTTGCACTTTTGGTTAAGCAATCCACTATGACCCAAATCCCTTCATTTCCTGTCCTGGTTTTAGATAGTCCATCGATAAAATCCATCGATACTTGTTCCCACTTCCATGTAGGAACTTCCAATGGCTGAAGCAAACCACTCGGCTTCTTCTGTTTAGCTTTCACTAACTGACAGTTCATGCACTTGGAAATGAACTTTCCAATATCTCGCTTCATCCCCTCCCAGTAGCAGACCGCTTCATGTCCTGATACATCTTGTTACCACCGGGATGAATCGTCAACTTCGAGTGATGACATTCTCTCAAAACCTCATCTCTCAATCCATCAATATCAGGAATAACTAATCACCCTTGCTTTCGAAGCCAACCTTCCCGATCGACTTCGAACTCTTTATCTTCTGGATAAACTCAACAAGCTTTGTATCTTGCTTTTGGCTCTCGCCAATCTTTTCGATAAGAGTAATTCTTATCGATAAGCTTGCCAACATTTGAGGTTCCAACTCACACCTTGGCCGAAAATCAAACCTTGCCAAATTCTCAAGGCTCTTCCATTCTGAATACATCGCTCCCAAACTTGCGTGTCTTTGACTCAACGCATCTGCAACTGCGTTACCTTTACCAGGAGTATAGGCTATACCAAAATCATACGATGCCAGAAACTCTAACCATCGTTGCTGCCGAAGATACAAATCCTTTTGGGAGGAAAGATACTTCAACGACTTTTGATCCGTAAACAACTCGAATCAGACTCCCAACAGGTAATGTCTCCACATCTTCAGAGCAAACATAATCGTTGCCAACTCCAAATCATGGGTTGGGTAATTCTTCTCATGCGGCTTTGGCTGTCGACTCGCGAAGGCCACGACCTTATCCTTTTGCATTAGCACTGCTCCAAGCCCAGTACCACATGCATCGGTGTATATCACCATCTCTTCATTCCCACTTGGAATGGTCAACACATGAGCACTTGTCAATCTCTCCTTCATGGTTTCGAACGCTTGTTCACACTTCGCATCCCATGTGAACAATTGGCTCTTCTTCGTTAATCCTGTCAAAGGTGTAACTATCTTGGAGAAATCCTTGATAAACCATCAGTAATATCCTGCCAACCCAAGGAAACTCTGAACATCTATCGCATTCTTAGGTCTATCCTAGTCCTGGATTGCTGCCACCTTAGCGGGGTCAGCCGCTATCCCATTTCCAGAAACAACATGACCTAAGAACCTCACTTCATCCTTCTATAAGTGACACTTCGAGAACTTAGCCTTCAACTAATGCTTTTGCAAGATCTCTAACACAGCTCTCAAGTGTGTCTTGTGTTCTTCCTCATTCCTGGAGTAAACCAGAATATCATCCACGAACACAAGCACAAACTTATTCATCTGATCTCTGAATACCCTATTCATAAGATCCACGAAATACGCTGGCGTGTTAGTCAACCTGAATGGCATCACCAACCACTCGAAGAAACTGGATGGTGTCTTAAAAGCTGTCTTTGGCACACTATCCTTAGCCACCCTCAACTGGTGAAATTCTGTTGCCAGATCCATCTGAGAAAACACTTTGGCTTCGTGAAGCTGATCGAACAATTCATCAATCCTTGGCAATGGATACTTGTTCTTCTTAGTCATCTTGTTCATCTCACGATAGTCCACACACAATCTTAACGAGCCATCTGCCTTGGTTGCAAACACGATCAGTGCACCCCATTCGTAAACACTTCTCCGAATGAATCCCTTCCTTAGAAGGTCACGAACTTGCACCTCCAACTCTCGCTATTCCTTAGGCGCCATTCAACTAAGAGGCATAAAAATTGGTCTATACCCCTCGACCAAATCGATCCTAAACTCGATCTCACGATGCGACGGAAACCCTTTAACCTCGTCAAAGACATTCTCATACTCATTAGCAATCAGCACAGATGACAAGTCTTCTTGTGGAATCACAAGCGAATATAGATAGCTAACGAAGACACCCTCTTCATGCTTACACTTTATCAACACCTTTCGCCCTTCCACATCCCCGAATCTCACCTCTAGCTTCTCGCAATTCACCCTTGCCGCATACCTCTTGAGCCAATCCATGCCCAAGATGACCCCAAACCCAGCGAAGTTAATAACAAAGCAATTACACACAAAAGAGAAACCATTACTCGACAACACTAAACCTCGGCAAATCATGCAAAAATTTGATGAATCTCCAATTGGATTAGTTACTACGAAAGGTCTATCACATATCTCGGGTTCGAAACCAAAGCGGCACACAAGCTCGTTGCAAATGAATGAATGATATGCTCCAGTATCAAACAAAACTCAAACTGAAACACCATGAACAAAAAGAATACCCTGCACCGTGACACCCTTTCCCTTATCCTCAGCGGTAGGAGCTTTGGAAGAAGATGGCACTGCCCCTAAAGCATACGCCTTAACCACTTGCTTCCCTTTGGATGATTCTGGACAATCTTTCTTCTCATGTCCTGGCTTCCCACACTTGAAGCACTTCTTCTCAGCTTTGGGATTCTTGCATTCACTAGCAAAATCGCCCTTCTGCCAACGATTGAAGCAAGTCACTTCTCCCTTCTGCTTCTTTTGGCCATCCTTTCCTTTCTGTTGTTGCTTATTTTTATTATTATTACCACCCTGTTGTAGCTTCTGTTCCTCCTTAGGTGCAAAAAAAATATATCTTCTTAGGCAACAGACTTTCATGCCTCAAAGCCTTCTCGACGATCTTCTCAAAGCTATCATCGAGGTGATCCATAAGCTGATCCCCAAGATATTCATCCAATCCCAAGACAAACTTCTCATTCTTTTAATAAGGAGTATCCACATATGAACAAGCATACTTCGATAGAGCCTCGAAGTCGAAAATATAGTCAAGAACTGGGCGACCATTCTGTTTAAGCTCCATGAACCTCTTAAACAGAACAGACTTCTGCACGGTGGAGATCAATTTTTCTTCAAACTTAGCTTAGAACAACTCCCATGAAATATCCTCTTCAGGGGTCTCAAGTGTGACAGAGTTTCACCAGTCCATTGCTTTGCCCATACTGCCTTGATGAAAGCTTCCTCTTTGTTGCATCATCAATGCCCATGTCTTTGAAAATCCTTACACAAGTGTCCATCCACCTCTGCACTTCTTCAATTGGCTCAGTGCCTTTGAACTATTTTCCTCCCAATGAAGAAAAGTCTTTGCATAGCTTGGAAATTCTACAGCTCTATGCACTTAGACACCAACATCAACCGTAGCAGCCACTAGAGCGGGGTTCCTTCGAAGGCATGCTTCAACCATAGCTTCAAACATGGCCGGGTAGTCTTATACCCCGCCATTACCCCCTCCAGTGTTAGCTTCCCTAGCAGCGTGTCTTGATGATCGTCTACTAATTCTAAATTTGCAATTTAGAATAATTAGCCACTTCCAAGAAAAACTGCTAAAGAATACAACCGCTACTACTATATATGCTAATATATATAGAAAGCATCCAACTGAAATCTATAAGTACATCTCTCATACGTGATTACGTCTTAGAACTTTAGCTAAAATCGTTAACCAGAGCTCTAATACCAAATGTGACGACCGCCCACAGCCCCCGCACTATACAAGAGGATTAATGCACTGAAAAGGTGTGTCAGGTAGCTATGGACAATCATCATGGTATGGTAGATAAATGAAACCTAACGTAAACTCATAGCGCAAGGATAAAATATAATAGAACATATACAACAGGTAGTGATAGTGAAGCGGAAAACACTAAACTTTTATGACAACCAGAAAGTATTTCCCATACACGTAGATAATAAAAATAGTGTTTGTACAATTCTCCTCACTACAACACTCAGAGAAATAGCAAAAAGCGGAAACAAATACTAGATAGTAATAAAACTAGTACGTGAGCCTCCTGCTTTCCATCGATTAGCATCGTTGTCCTCACTAAAGAAATACCTGCCACCTGTTAGTCAGCCTGCCCATCCACAACCGGATAAACAATCTAAGGTAATAAGACGAAACATAAAACCTTGAGTCAAACAACAGTCTTAGTGAGCGATAAAACAGCTAACAAACTTCATCAATAAGTATATGAGAATGGGTAAATAATCAACTAATCTACCCAGCTTCAGAGAAGAACTCTCAATTTCCTTCTCCATTACATGACAGTGATAGCCTTTACAATCCATATACCCAAAGGAATAACAATTCAGTCGCGACAATTAAAGCATCCATTCATATATGGCAAAGCAACTCAATCATGATCACAACATGCATTCAAACGTCCATGACTGACTCTGGCTATTACCGCCAACCTTGCTTTGGAACCCTTGTTATCGTATGACTGGCTAACAATTTGTCATCAATTTTCAAGGACCACAAACGACGCCCCGTTTCTAACAAAACTCCACATGTTATACTTTACACATGCTACACGCTATACTCAACACGTGTCTAGGACATACACGACGCCAAAGGCACTCGACCTACAATTGGTCCTCAATTGTACCTCTGCTTTGAGTACGCTAGGACCTACAACAATGATAATTCCTCGGCCTTCGTCTCTCTAGTCGTTATCAATTACGACTATTAATTAGCTCAGAACACCTTAGAACTGTCACTTCACATGAACTCAATACATCCTTAAGTTGTCTCCCAATTTGTTGCATACAATGAACAACAAACAATTTTCAACACTTCCAAATTTCCCAATTGAATTCGCTTTGAAGTCATATCATCACCGGAAGTGTCCAACCAGAAATAGCCGACCAGAAATGACAAAAATAGCTGAACAGAAATGGCGGACCAGAATAGGCCGACCCACTTTGGTCTGAACCAACTTATGTCCGACCCAACTTTGGTCCGACCCAACTTTAGTCCGACCCAACGTTGGTCCGACAGTCCGACCCAACTTCATTCCTACCAACTTTGGTCCGACCCAACATCGGTTTGATCCAACTTCAGTCTGATCCAACTTCGTCCAACCCGACTTCGGTCCGATCCAACTTCGGTCCGAACCGACTTCAGTCTGACCCGACTTTGGTCCGACCCTACTTTGGTCCAACCCAACTTTGGTCCGATCCAACTTTGGTCTTATCCAAAACATGCATATTGCAATTCAACTCCGATTTGGCCAAAACTTCTCCAAACGATAAATCCGACGAAACTAACTTATCCAATTCATCCAAAAGGATTACAAACATGATATGAAATCAACAATACCATCAATATGACAATTCTATCAAGGTTAATGTCTGATTCACCAAAATCACCACAAATGTGCATATGAACAAAAACCATGGATCTAACTTGCACATTCGTATGAAATATCATAGAAATTACCTATCTAAACTTGCTAAATCAGATCCTAGGGTGATCTATATGAAAATGCGAAAGCATGGATCTAAGGAAAAACACTTGAATTTGATGAAAAACATGATCTACTACCCATACACTTTATTGAATCCATGTGAGAGATGTAATCCACTCACTGATTCTCCAATACAAGCAAAAATGATAGAATTATGAATCCAAACCGCGAGCAATTCGAACCAAACTCCTCGATCCGATGAAGTGACCTTTGAAATGATGTAGATCTAGCCTCCAATGGTGTCGATCTATGATTTTCCTCCTTAGATTTGGATTTTTAATGGTGGAAAGGTGTTAGAGGAAGAAGGAGATCAATGCCTCCAAATGAGAGAATGGGAAAATAAACTTTTTCTCTCCAATCTCACCCCCTATTTATTGGATTCCACCAGCTCATTAATGGGCCTCCCCAATTCATCCCATTAGGCTCTCCAAACCTAAACAAGCAACTGAAAAACCTTAAAACAACGATTTATCTCAAACTGCTAAGCCAAATCCTTAATGTAACCACTCTACGGAAAGGCAATCATCAATTCCTTTCCAACGGCATGAGTCTCACCCTCTGATTCGACCCAAGTCAAAAGTTATGCCCTATATGAGAATGATAAGCGCTAAATGGTCATAAACAAAATCGGTAAAAATTATGGACATGTCTTACATCCCCATAAGCAACATATTAAAAGATGAGAATGATCCAACCCTCAGGGAATAAAATAAAAATATTTTACGATCTTTCGATATGTAAAATGCGGGCTGTTACATGCAGCCTGTAATATGTTTTGTTAGTGGCTGAACCTTGTCGTTGTTTGAACTGATCTAATAAGGTCGGCTGGGATGCCCAAATTGATTCACCGTCCACAACTGTGATCATACCTTATGCAAATGGGGTTTGTGGCTTCGCATCAGTTGTGTATGGATGTTGGTTAGTGTCAGCCCTAAGGTAACGAGCTGATTCAAGCTCCATGGTCACATATATATCTCGATCCATCCCCTTCCGAAATGCAACTCCAGCCATGTTTAGTGAACACATCTACATCACCACGTTTCCTCATGCATAGTCCTTCCTCAAAATACACGCACGCCTCTAGTATTGTTTTTATGGTCATTTCAAAAATTTCTGAACCCCACTTTTTCCCTCTTCGAACTCTCTCTATGACCATCATCACTCGCCCCCTCCTATACTCCATCTTCCCCAACTCCAGAAGACTCATACTGGTCACGTACATAAGCTTGCCACAAACCACCAAGTCCTTCAAAACAGTTGTCGCGCAAGCTCCTGTGAAATGATCCCATTGAAACTTTGCATATCATTTTATTATATTTATATATTATATTTTTTTCTTTGCGAATGATTTAATTAGAAAATGGAAGTTGTGTCCCTATTACCATTTGTATTTTTATTCGGAAAAAGGAAATGAATTGCAGTCGTGCCTTTATATACATAGGCCAGTGTTCCTTCAATGCAAAGTAACCATATTTCCTTCCCCACTAAGTAATGTATACTGAGTATGCAATAGGGTAGTCAATGATATTTAAAGTTGGTTATGTGTGGCTTAAGCATACTTCATGCCCAAGTAAAGGAAAAGGAATACATGCAGTTTATATATTTTATGTTTTTAATAGTTTAATGTACCCATTATGTAAAACTCCATGCATTTATGGACCAATATCAACAAAATCAAAAATATAGTTGTGACGAGCAATGTGCCGCGATTACAAAAATATAACAATATAGACCAGTTAACTTATTCTGTAAAATTTTAAAAGTACTGATATAGGGTGTAAAACACTTCAAATAAAAAGTTGCTTATTTTCCAAAAAAAAATTACAGAAAAATTCTTTAAATTAAACTGAAGATACATCTTGAAAATCTTGTCGAAATACGAAAAAAAAAAATATAATTATAATTAAATATATCGTTATAGTTTATAAACAATTCAATGGCGACTATTTGAAAATTTTATTTGGACATAACTCACAATCTATACGACGAAATCTTGATTTTTCACCCCTAGTAGAAAAATAAAGCTTAACAGATTCAAACGTTTATTGTTTCGAAGAGATACAGCTTAAAACGAACCCTGTATATTTGTTTGAAGTTCAAAACATTAAATTACGAACTATCGCGCCGTTACGAGCTCGAATTAAAATTATATTATAATTTATACGTTCAAATGTCGTATATATATATTTGTTACTATAATCAAATTCTAAACTGAATTAGATCTCATATATTAACCCATTCACACAGTATTGCGAATTCAACTCTTTTCCGACCATTTCAGAAATTAAATATACTATCACATTATTTACATTTATTGAAGAACTAAAATTATTTAAATTCAAACCATTTAAATTATTAAACCACTATATTAAAATACTTAAATAAATTAATTATTATATTGTTGAAAATATGGGACGTTACATTTGTTTACCTTGACCCCTAATTGTTATCTTTTGAAGATAATACAACTTTTCCCATCTTGAAGAGGGAGCATCTTTAAAAATGCTCTTTAGCTTTACCATTGATAATGAGTCTTCTATGAGTTGAGAAGATGAAACCTTAAGTTGACTTCCCTATTCGTATGAAGGATAAAACACAATCATTTATGAATTCCACCTCATAAGGATAATATCAATCAGTCATGCTTTTCATTAAAATGGTTCGCTACAACAGTGCGTACATCAATAATTACAACAATTATACCATTGGTTAAAAGTACACCTTATATATATTAAAACCAATAACCTAGAATTCAAAGTTTCTTTTGGAACGGGTTTCCTTTTGTCACCTAGGAAACATAAGGGAAGTCCATATTTCACAAAAATACGACGTAGGTTGCATATTATAGGATCTTCTTCAAATTCCGATGTTGCCTGAAAAATAGCTTGTGGAGAACATCCATTCATTAAGTTAGAATTTGAATGTAATTCATCTCTTGAAAATACATCTTCAATTAAGACAAAATTCCGCCATAACACAAAACAAAACAAAAAGATTTTTAATAAGGGAAGTTATTTTAGTAAAAGCAAGGCTATTTCGCATCCTATTCCTGGTTCTTACCTAAATTTTTATCATATTGGCAAAATGATGTTTGTTGTTACCTATAAATTGTTACAGGAAGTCCACAACCCAGAAATGACAGGGTAAGAACAATGTAAGAACCATACCTGAGTAGTATGGACCTCATGGAGCAAAGGATACACCATTTCTTTTTGGCCTTGGCTTGAGGAATCACCGTCTTTGAAAAGAATTTCAACCAAATCTGGTCAAAAGAAACATTTGAGGGTCCTGGAGCTATTTCTATTGAAATATGAACACTCCTTACAGAAGGAGGAGGGACGACACCTCTTCGTTCAAGTCCTCATGGAGCTCCTTACCTTTGAGGCTATGATCACCATCATCATCCCAATCTTAATCTGAACCTGTGGATTCTTCTTCCTCCATACTTGAATCGAGATCATTCGGAAGGTCCTTAACATATAAAAGATCTTTAAGCTTGGACTTACCCTTCCACTGGACTTTAACCCTCCGCTTGTCTAACTCAATCCTTTCCATGACTCTATTTCCAATGGATGGATAGAAAAAATTTCTATTTCAGGAAATTTTTGAAGTAATGAGAGAATGCTGAGAAAAGAGCATCCTCTTAATACTCCAGTGCAATCTTGGGGAAGTTCTCTTTCTATAATTCGAAAATCCTATTTTTAGCCTCATAAATTATGCACTTAGAAGTGGATAGTGCATTCTGAACTTGGGAAAGCTGATCTTCCTTCTCTTTTGGTCTTTTAGTATGACTAGCCATCATCATGGCCTTCTCATCTTCGACCTCCTGCTTAAACAATTAGAGCGCTAGTACTTGGTTATTTAAATGGAACATAATTTTCTTCTCATCCCTGACTACGATCCGACCCTTTCAAGAGACATCCTCAGTTCTGCACACTTTTTCTTATGTCCCTCCTTCAAGGATTCAACTATATTTAAGTCATCTTTCTCTTCTTTAAGCGACATAGCTTCCAGGAAAAGTGAAGTAGGCATCTCTAGAAGAGAAAACCATCTCTTGGAAATCTGGGGAAAAGGAAATAGGAGCCAGAACTCACATAGAAGTAAAAATAAAGCAAAACAAGTTCATACTAATAGTGTTGTTCGATAAGTGATTATGACAAGCTCGCAAAATCTGAAGACGAGGACGGAAGCAAAAAATTGACCATGTCGTCAGAAGAAAGGGCAATCCTTATTATTTGGTCAAAACTTCGAGTCACTGGAAGAGGTATAGAGGAACTGGCATGTTTGGGTTGAAATGCGTTATTAACTCATGTTCAATCAAATTTAAAGATCCTGGATTGTCTGGCACACAGATGCGATGAAGAAAATCACTACCCGAAGTCGTAGTCTGAAAAGGAGTGGTACTCGGGGTTGCGCCAGCAGAGGGAGTAGTAGAGGCATATGTATGATACTCACTAGGGTCAATAACCTCAAACTCATGAAAAACAAGAGGGGATGGGGTCTCATCTTTGCGTCTCTTAGGAGCTGGTTCATCAGTAATGGTGGTAAGTTTCTCTTAGCATCAATATTAGATTAGGATAGTGTAACACCCCATAATTTTAAATATTAAAATTAACAAAATTAAGAACACTTAATTTTTAAGAGGAGAATTAAGGGAAACGGGTTGTGCCATTGCGTTCGTCTCGGAATTCTACTTGGAATAAAGTCCAATTTTTCATAAATCGGACTCCGTATGTGGAAGTTATGGCCCTAAGAAGTTTCAGAAATTTAAATAAATTAAAACAGCTTGAATCGAAATTCAAAATTCAAATTCAAACAGGGAAGCGGGCTAGGCGGGATTCCTCCCTCCCAAGGCCAGGTCGACCTGGGGGTCCAACTCCCCTACACAGGTCGACCAAGGGGTCGACCTAGGGGTCGACCTACCCCCGGGGCAGATCTGAAATCAGACGATTCCGACTTGTTGCTGAGTCTTTCCTGACCTGTTGCTGAGTCACTAAGGCATAGGTGGTAATTCTGGATAACTCTATCTAGTCTGAACGGTTGTGATTGCTCCTATGATAATCTAGCGGCTTATGTTAAATTAAACTTCTATATAAGCACACATAGACTCAAGGCCTAAACCTAAACTAAATTGATCTCTTGGCCTCCATGCTGCTGCTGGAATAGTGCTACTTCTTCTTAAAGCATAGGAATTGCAACTTCTTCTTAAAGCTTAGTAATTTGCAAGTCAGAATTCTTATACAAACGACGAACGAATTATTGTCTTCTCTAATATGTTCTTGTGAGTACAATTTCTTTCACAAAATAATTAATAAATTAATTATGATGAGTTATAATTTGGATTATGAGAACATGCCTGTTGAATCATGTGACGTTGCTTAATATTGTTATCATCTGTTTGGGAACATATGACAGTTTTGTTAGTAGATCTATTTCATATGTCCAATCACATATGTTTGACTTGATTCATGTTATGACATCAGTTTGTATGAAAGTTGGGATGTAAATTATATGCTACTTTGTATGTGAATCATATGCAAGTCTGTATGCGAATTATACACAAGTTTATATGTGAATCAAGTATATGTATATATGCAAGTTTATGTGTAAAACATAGTTTACGTATTTAGATTCATATGCAATTTTGTGTGGAATTCATATGCAAATTTATGTTTAAAACATAGTTTACATATTTAGATTCATATGCAAGTTGGTATGGAATTCATATGCAAGTTGGGTGAAAAACCATATTCACATGTGTAAGTTCACAATTTATGCAAGTTTAGGTGAAAAACCCATATCCATATATGCAAATTCACAATTTCATGTTTAGATCTATATTTAGATCCATGGTAGTACATCGTTTATGCAAATTTATGTTCTAAATGTCCATTGCCTATGTAAGTATTGGCTATGCAAATTTATGTTATAATTCTTATTTGCAAGTTAGATCTATTTTTATGTGTTATGCAAGTTGTGATGTTTCTTTTCTTTTTATGAGTTGGACTATTTACGAGTCTAACATATTTCATATTAAACGTACGAATGACGTGGGGACAATGGTAAATATTAAATATACATATTGTGAATTGGCATAAAATGGCTTTGAAGGCATATAATTAACTTGAGACATTATGTGACGATCCCAAAACCCCGTGACACGGTGTTAAGGATAATCATTGGAATATAACACATTAATCATCATTAGCAGAGTACGGTTAATAGCATAAATAAGAAATAGAATAATTTACACATATGATAGCGGAATCATATATAAGTATCACCACATCAGAGAGCACAGTACAGGATACTACTTAGTGCATAATAATACATAATCAGTCACCATCGCCTGAGGCGGAATCATACATAAAGAGTACACAAAATAAATATCAGTCTACATCGCCAATGGCGGAATCATAATACATATACAATAATGGAGGAAAGAGTCAAAGTCATCTCAATGTAGTCAAGCCTCGCCATAGCCAAAAGCGCACCAGATACCTGTAACCAGGCTGCCCGTGTGAAAATGAGGGCACCCGAGTTTGCAAGGTGAAACAAACTACGAGTCAGTCATGGGACTGGTATGAGAAATCTACTTAAATTATTAACAATAATAATAAGGCAAATCAAAGGACCACGTCACTTTCGCGGAACGGGTTTACTCCAATGAGTGCTAGTGCATAAAATAAAGTACATGGTTAAATCATCGCAATGCTTTTTATCAAAATGAAGCCATTATAAGACTCAGGTCCCATTACACAATGCAATGCAAGCCAGAGGATAGAGTTTTACCTTATAATGGCAAAAAATTCTTCATACGTATAAAACGAAAGTGTTTGATATTATTACTAGTGCATATATGTTTCAAAAGCAAATTCAATCATAAATATCAATCCTAGACAGCATAGCTACCATCTACTATGTCACCATACTAGTAATACAATCACATCCGCAATTTCGTATTGGAAATTGGATTCCATCATGAGTCGAGGCAAGGGGCAAGCTCCTCTCCGTTCGAGACACTCTAGCAAATGTCCCAGGATCGCACACAGCGGTCCCTGGAATCGGCTGGGCCGGTCCTCTCTTACTTTTGAGGATTGGCAATTCCTGAACACACGTTTCCCGGTCCTTACAGACCTATAGTCGAGGCACCTCGCATTCCAACAACCACACATGTGAAAAGTATATATAAATGTCAGGGCTGGTAGGTCACTGACACCACCCTAGCTAGAAAGAAACGTTGTGCTCTCCCAGCGGTCCTTCTCCCGTTTTTGACTCATATCGAGGTGTGAGGCTCGCGAATCCACGCTATACACAAAGCTACGTCACACAGACCATGCTTTGATCATCAACCACAAGACTTTTCTTTGTAACAGAAGCATTAATCATATGCCACTTAGGCGTGCCACACAGGCAATCCACTCCATGCGACTGATTTCTATCTATATATAACCTCTGAGCTCGTACGTCTCAGGGAAGGGCGTTAAGCAAGAGAATAAATTCTCCGCCGCCAAACAGATATATATTCAATAGAGATCAATCAACACAGAACAAAATCTAATGTCAGACACACAGTCCATTTACAAGTTCGTTCTGGGTTTGAACGAAGCCGGAGGCACCAATTCCTCACATATCCGCACAATCAACAATATGCCCGGACGGCTACTACCTCAGCTCCTTCAAGGTAGCTACTCCAATCACGAGCATCAGTAGCGCCCATCCATCCAATGTGAAGATCGTCGGTCTTCAACCGTATTCAACTCTTCAACTTCACATCTTCGATCGATTATTTGAAATGAGAATAAACTCGGCCTTTTCAAATAATCCACGTATATTTAGATTTTCAAATCCATTCATCACATGGTTAAATCACTCAACATTCACATTTCAGTTCCTTAGTATAGTTTTCATGTTAAATGCATTCAACCATCACATATCAAGCAAACCAAGCAAAATCGGTTTATTTCCATTCTATATCGTCAATAATATTTTTCAACGATATATCGCCATTTTTATTTATTTAAAAACGGCCATATTTAATTAAACGACATTTCAGGTCGTGCCGAAGCACTGGCGCTGTTTTTCACTAAATTGTTTTACACATATCTGAAAATCTAACCGTTGGATCTTCACAAATTTTATATCATTAGAAAGATCATTTCAAAACGAATCCAACGTGTCCAGTTTTGGGAAAATCCGACGGTCAGATCTCCCACACTAGTCGTTTGAAATCACGATTTCAAAATACGAACTACAGCGTCGTTATTCGATTTAATTTAATTATATTTATATTTATATATAAATATAATCAATTCTGGCACTGTTTTTCTTCAGATTTGAATTAAACATTCCAGACAATCCAACCATCGGATCTTCACAAAGTTGGTGCCGTTGGAAAGATATTTCCAAAGCGAACCCAACGGTTGCGGTTTCGGGAGAATCCAACGGTCGGATTTCCCGCACTAGTCATTTGAAATCACGGTTTCAAAATACGAACTGCACGGCCATGATTCGTTTTAATTTATATATATATATATATATAAATATAGTTCATTCGACGATTTCAATATCGTTTTCACTTCAAATATTTCACTAACGCCTTTAAATTTTGGAAAATTTCGCCATAACCTCCTTTGTACGGGAGGGGCTGGGAAAATTCCCAAATAGCCACATGGGCGTCTCATGTCAAAAAGAAAAAGAAAAGCCAAGCGGCTAGCCAATAGGCTCATAAAATCATCACCCAAACAAAACAGTAAACATGTACCTATTTGTCGGGCACATAATTTTATTCCTCTTCTCTAGCCTCTTTGCTATAACCTGTTCAATAAATATGCATGCACATATATGCAATTTTCATCACTTATCATTTTCAATTCAATTTTATTTTCGGTTCATTTTGGTTTAAAGTCACCATTCACTCTAATGTTGCATACATAAGCAAAAATCACATCATTAGCTAATTAATGAATATTTCGACTCATGCATATTTATTTGAACAAGTGGTTATTTTTAACACTTCACATTTCAATAAAAATGGTATTTTTGGCGAACTAAAATATATTTTAACTCATGACTATTTTATTTAGTTCCTTTGCATGTTAAAAATAATATTCACTTCTCAAATATTTGTTCCAACACTCGTATATCTTTAGCAAATCACATATATGATAAAAAATGATATTTTCATCATCTAAATATTTATTCAACACATGAATTTCAATTCCACGCATTACTTCTCAACACATGAGCATTTCCACATAGGGATATTTTATATAGTTTGTTCATATAAGAAAGATGGGATTTTTATTGTTGAAACTATTTATATATAAGGCGAATATTTTACATACTTCATATATATTATAAAAATATGATTTTTATTGTTTTAACACTTTGCTCATTCACACATGAATTTAATTTTCACACATTACTTCTCAACACATGAGCATTTCCACACATGGATATTTTTCAACACATGATTTTAGTTTCAACGCATGAAAATAATTTCAACATATGAAAATAATTCTAACACATGAATATTATTCAAAATTTCGGCAGCATAACGGCAGGGTAGTTAAAACCGGCACCGTCCCTAGTACGGCTCCTCGTTCTACCTTAAAACCTCGCAGTTTTTGACAATGGGGATTCATGCATCTTATTCGCACGCAGGCGGCATGTTTTATTTCATTTCCACAATTATTTCCAATTTGTTTCAATCACCAATGGGTATTTTTCAACCACAACCAAACAATATCAACCACAAACAATTATTCAACCATTTGAATATTTCACCCAATATTTCACACCAATTCACAACAATAAATATCGTCCATGGTTTGTGGACGAGGGGTGTATATATATATATATATTATTTTCTATATTTCACTTGCATTTCAACACACATATCATTTAACCAATGCATGTATAATTCATACTTCGCTCATACAACTTATACTACGCATGTATATGTGGTATACAACACGCATATAAATTATATTTCGTTTATATAATTTATACATGACATTTTCTATTCAATTTCATTTAATTTAGATATCTCACATTGGTTTTTGGAGTGCTAAAAATCGTAGACGGCTCAGAAAAATCCGCGGTCTATTCTATGTGGTAGAGAGCCTCCTTGCGGTCTCGATGTTTCCTGTTTCATCGAATTTCGTCAACACACCATAAAGATATGATTTTTCAAAGTTCAAACATAAAAAAGGATTCACCTTTCACGATGGTTCAAAACTAGGGTTGCAGTTTTCGCGAGAACCGAGACACGATACTACGATCGGAAGGTACAGCGTGGAAGAGGGAGGAAAGGGGAGTCGATCGGTGGTGGTCGGAGGTGGTTCGGTGGTCTCTGGCGATCAGGGCGGCGCTGGGAAGTCGGCGACTGGGAGGGCTCGATTCAGGCGATACGGTGGTCGAGGGGGTGTGAGGGTTGGTCGGATCTGAAGAGGAGGAGGAGGCGCGTCGACGGAGGTAGGTGGCGGAGGCTGGAGATGGCCGAGGCGGCGGCGATTTGCCTGGGAAGGTTGGAGCTCGCGTCGCCGTCGATGTCGAGAGAGAACGAGGGTTTCTTGGTTTTTTTTAAAATAATGAATGGCTAATTTTGATTGGCCCATGGTTTTAATAAATTTTTAAATAGTGTTTTCTCCAACGAACTCCTTTTCAAACCTAACGACTGTCGCCCCTAGCTAAATACCCCCATCCTGGACACAATGGGATATGTTTCGTTGGCCAATTCGACTGTTACAGTCAGTTATTTTTCAAATTAAAGTATAAAACTTTTAATTTTAACTTTGAACGTACATTTCAATTTGCCAGGGCCACAAACTGATTCGAAAAATTCCAGAAAAATAAATCTAGCTATGTTTTGACGCTACGGTCCCAACAAAACTAGTTTCGTCAAATTTTGAGATCGTTTGAAAAATGGCCATTTTCTAGTCGATCCAATTTAACTAAAATTTACCAAACACATTTTCTTTTGCCACGCTCACATACTAGCTTCAAAAATTATGAAATTTGAAACCTAGCAATAGTTTGACATCCAGGACCCAACAAAAGTGGTTTCGTCGAATTCCGAGGTCGTATGCAAAATACCTATTTTCAAGGGCTATATATTCTATATAGCGACCTTTCTGAAAATTCATTCGGCCATAACTTTTGATTCCCGCTATGAAACTTCGATTTTTCAGATTCGTTAGAAAGGTATTCATAAACAGATTTAAATATTTTTGGTTTCACTAAAATCCGTTATATTTTCCACCCGGCACAGTCAGTCAAAGTTTGAATTCAAATTTTCAACTGCCACACTATTTCTAATTCATTATTTTATTGAAATATTCTATTTCAATTGTTCAAATTGCATTGAAATAACCAATTTAATATTTTTAAATTGGCTCGTATTTTCCGGGTTGTTACAATCTCCCCCACTTAAAACTTTTCGTCCCCGAAAAGGAAACAACAGTAAAGTAGGAAACAAAATGTAAGTGCAAAGTATTGTGAAGGTACCTTGCACCGGAGTTAGTCAGATATGTCCACTCTGCATTTGGGTTAAGCTTGCTTAATGCTTTCCTCAGTCTCCCAAGTGTAGTCTCTAGGATCACTACTCCACTGCACTTTAACTAAATGAACCTTTTTTGCTTCATAGTTCTCTAGTTTCTTTGCCAACAATTTTTAATGGTTCTCTTCTGACTGCTAATTCTGGAGTTATGTCTATATCCTATTGCGCTGCTTCTTCTACAACAAGATCTGGATCATGCACATGTCTTCTAAGTTAAGATACGTGAAACACATTATGCACTCTAGGCAACCAATCAGGTAATTGAACCCTATAAGCAAGAGTTCCAATTCGTTCGAGTATAGGAAAGGGACCAATAAACCTGGGTGCTAACTTCCCAGTTTTACCGAATCGGATCACTCCTCTCATCGGAGATACTTTCAAATAAACGTGATCACCAAGAGAAAATGTCAAATCTCTTCTTCTGGAATCTGCATAACTTTTCTGTCGGCTTTGTGCGGTTTTCAATCTCTTCTTGATGAAATCGACTTTATCATATGCTTCTTGAATCATATCGGGTCCTAAGACAAGTCTGTTGCCAGGTTCTACCCAACATGCTGGAGATATGCACGGTCTGCCATATAATGCTTCAAATGACGACATTCTCAAACTTGTTTGGTAGCTATTGTTATATGAGAATTCTGCCAAATGCAAGTGATCTTCCCATGACCCACCAAAATCAATTATAGAAGCCCGCAATAAATCTTCTAGAATTCTTTTCACCCGCTCAGTTTGGCCATCTGTTTGAGGATGATAGGCGGTGCTCATATTCAGTTTCGTTCCCAATTCTGTCTGGAATGCCTCCCAGAATTTGCTAGCAAAAATTGGGTCTCTATCACTAACTATGCTGATGGGAATTCCATGCAGCTTAACGATTTCTTTGAAATATATCTGTGCTAGACTTTGAGCGGTTCTATTGGATCTAGCAGGTATGAAATGGGTAGTCTTCGTGAAGCGATCTACGATTACCCAAATACTATCATTACCTTTCTTGGTTCGAGGCAAACCATCTATGACATCCATGGAAATCTGTTCCCATTTCCAACCTAGGACTTCCAACGATTGCAACAATCCAGCTAGCTTTTGTTGGTCACTCTTGACTAACTAACAAGTAGGGCATCTGCTAACATATAAAGAAATGTCCCTCTTCATTG
Source organism: Allium sativum (assembly GCA_030737875.1). Taxonomy (NCBI): domain Eukaryota; kingdom Viridiplantae; phylum Streptophyta; class Magnoliopsida; order Asparagales; family Amaryllidaceae; genus Allium; species Allium sativum. The sequence continues at coordinate 7,094,540 of CM060916.1, read as the reverse complement.
CCTTCCACCAGAAAGTGCGCTTGGTATCATTATACATTTTTCTCACACCGGGATGGATACAAAGCTTGGATTTATGGCATTCATCTTGCACCTCTCTTCGAAGCTCTGGAATATTTGGGATGCAAATCCTGCCATTTAATCTGAGAACCCCCTTATCATCAATACGGAAACTTGTAGTTTCACCCTCCTTGATCCTCTGCCTGATTCTCTGAATAAGCTCATCGTCTTTTTGAAGGACTGAAATCTTATCAATCAAGCCAGGCGTAATAATAAGATTGGCAATGATAGCGGTTTTTCTACTAAGTGCATCCGCTACAACGTTAGCCTTTCCCAGCGTATACAGGATATCTAGGTCATACGCTGCAAGAAATTCTAGCCAGCGCTGCTGTCTCAAGTTCAGATCTTTCTGGGTGTACAAATACTTTAATGATTGATGATCAGTAAATAGTTCGAATTTCTCACCCAGCAAATAATGCCTCCAGATTTTCAAAGCAAAAACGATAGCTAGCAACTCAAGATCATGAGTTACATAATTCTTCTCATGCGGTTTCAGCTGGCGGCTTGCATAAGCGACTACCTGGCCTTTTTGCATTAACACTGCACCAAGACCTCTAATAGAAGCGTCTGTCCAAACCGTCAAATTCTGATTGCCATCGATAATGGTTAACACTGGAGCAGTTGTCAATTTCGATTTCAATTCCTGGAAAGCTTCCTCACAGTTGGAGGTCCACTTAAACTTCTCATGCTTCTTTGTAAGCTTCGTTAACGGACCGGATATCTTCGAGAAATCCTTAACGAATTTCCGATAATAACTAGCCAACCCCATAAAACTTCTAACCTCTGTGGGTGTGGTAGGCTGTTTCCAGTCTTGAATTGCTGTAATTTTACTCGGATCTACAGAAATCCCTTCCTTTGACACGACATGGCCAAGGAACTTCACTTCTTCTTGCCAGAAGACACACTTAGAGAATTTGGCTTTGAAGACGTTCTTTCTCAGAATCTCCAATACTTGTTCTAAATGTCTTTCATGCTCAGGTTTTGATTTGGAGTAGATTAAAATATCATTGATGAATACGAGGACAAATTTATTCAGAACTCCCAAGAATACTTTATTCATTAGATCGACAAAGTATGCTGGAGCATTGCATAGGCCGAACGGCATTACTAACCATTCATAAAATATGTCTGGACCTCTGAAAGCTGTCAAAGGAACACACTCTTCTGCAATTCTCAATTGATGGAAACCTGTAGCTAGGTCCATTCTGGAAAATACTCTCGCCCCATTTAATTGGTCAAGCAGGTCATCAATACGGGGTAATGGGTATTTGTTTTTGAGCGTTTGTTTGTTGAGGTCTCGGTAATCAACACACAATCGAAGAGTACCATCTGACTTTGGGACAAACACTACAGCTGCACCCCAACTAGAAAAGCTAGGTCTGATCAGACCTTTTCGTAGAAGTTGACGAGTTTGATCGCCTAGTTCTTCCTTTTCCTTTGGAGTCATTCTTCTAATTGGATGAACCACTGGTCTGGCATTAGGAATTAGATCGATTCTGAATTCTATTTCTCTTTGCGGAGGTAAGTTTTCAACTTCTTCAAACACATCCGCATAGTTTCTAACAACAGGAATCTTTTCTAAGGAAGTGGGGACAACTTTTAACGCAGACCAAAATTCTTCTCTATTTGGATTCGAACCATGACATGGTACAATAATATATCCAAGCTTCGTTCGAATTTTAACTATTCTTTCTGCACACTTCACTTCAGCTTCGTATTTCGTTAACCAATCTAGCCCGAGAATGATATCAAACTCAGGGAAATCCATAACGACTAGATCAAAAGGAAACTGGTATCGGGAAAAGGAAGCAAGTACTTTACAATATGAATCAAGAATAATAGAACCCTTTATTGGATTATGAACTTTGACCGACTCTTTGAGCTTTCTTCGTTTTAACTTTAATTTGTGCACGGTGTTACTAGCAATAAAACTACGTGATGCACCTGTGTCAAACAATACAGAAACATGAATATTTTTAATTGTAAGGGTACCTCCCAAAACATCGGGTTTACCAGCTCCATCGGAAGCAGCCGGCAGGTTCGACCCGTCATAGACATGAGCTACTGCGGCCTTCTTCAGGAAAGGACAGTCCCTAACAATATGATCTGTCTTGCGACAGTTAAAGCACGAGCGAGGGTTCTGGGAGCCTTGGCTTGAACCTTGAGACTTGGTCCTCTACCGTTTCGGGGCTGTGCAGACATTTGAGTAGTGCCACGCCTTGCCACAGTTAAAGCAGTTTACTCTTGGCGGCTTACTGGTTTGTGTATTCGAGGATGCCGCTTGGTTTGACTCGCCTTGATTTGCAGCAGGCTTGCGCTTATTCCCAGCTTGACTTTTAGCGCGATCCTGCTCCACGTGCCTTTGGTCCAGGTCTTCGTAGTTGCATGTCATTTCCACCAATTCATTAAATCCCAGCTTAATGTGGGCCATTGCTCTATCATGGTACTGTTGCTTCAGCCCGAGGATAAACCTCTTATTCTTGGACTTTGCAGTGTCGACAAGCTCCGGAGCATAGCGGGACAACTGTGTAAATTTATTCAGATAATCCTGCACCGAAAGATCCCCCTGCTGGAGGTTGGCGAAGTCATCGTGCATGCGCTCTAGGGCTTGTTCTGGGACATATTTCTCTTTGAAGAGTTCTTTGAATCTGTTCCAGGTTCTACCAGCTTCTCTATTCCCGGCGGTGAGAGATTCCCACCATAGCTCGGCTTCTTCCTGCATAAGCCAGGCACCCATAATAGCTTTATCTTGATCTCCAAGCCTTAGGCCTTCTAGTACCTTCTCGCATGTTTTCAGCCATGCAAGGGCCTCTATTATTGTGCCAGTTCCCGAGAAGGTTTTGCCTCCTAGGTTCTTGTATCTCTTAGCTACGCGGTCCAGCTCGAATTGTTGAGCAGCCGGGGGTTGTATCAAGGGTCCATCTTCTGCTGGGACTTCACCACGTCCTCTGCCACGGCCAGCACGGCCTCCTCTACCAGCGACTGCTCGGGTAGCCATTGTTCAAGTTCTGTATAAGCAAGAAAAGAGTCAGCTCACAGAAACGATAATTTATTGTATGGCAAAGCAGAAGAACTTAAGAAAAGATAACGATGGACTGATCAAATTGTTTTTGCTATTCTGCTTAGCTCATTCTAGGACATTACTTGTCCTATCTCCAATGAGCTACTCGTCTTAGAATACTACTGATTCTATTCTGACGAAGTGTTTAATGTGTTAGACTCTAGAACTAAGGTTAACCAAAGATCTGATACCAGCTGCGACGATCCCAAAACCCCGTGACACGGTGTTAAGGATAATCATTGGAATATAACACATTAATCATCATTAGCAGAGTACGGTTAATAGCATAAACAAGAAATAGAATAATTTTCACAATATGACAGCGGAATCATATATAAATATCACCACATCGGAGAGCACAGTACAGGATACGACTTAGTGCATAATAATACATAATTAGTCCCCATCGCCAGAGGCGGAATCATACATAAAGAGTACAAAAAATAAATATCAGTCTACATCGCCAATGGCGGAATCATAATACATATACAATAATGGCGGAAAGAGTCAAAGTCATCTCAGTGTAGTTAAGCCTCGCCATAGCCAAAAGCGCACCAGATACCTATAACTAGGCTGCCCGTGTGAAAATGAGGGCACCCGAGTTTGCAAGGTGAAACAAACTACGAGTCAGTCATGGGACTGGTATGAGAAATCTACTTAACTTATTAACAACAATAATATGGAAAATCAAAGGACCACGCCACTTTCGCGGAACGGGTTTACTCCAATGAGTGCTAGTGCATAAAATAAAGTACATGGTTAAATCATCGCAATGCTTTTTATCAAAATGAAGCCATTATAAGACTCAGGTCCCATCACACAATGCAACGCAAGCCAGAGGATAGAGTTTTACCTTATAATGGCCAAAAATGCTTCATATGTATAAAATGAAAGTGTTTGATATTATTACTAGTGCATATATGTTTCAAAAGCAAATTCAATCATAAATATCAATCCTAGGCGGCATAGCTACCATCTACTATATCACCATACTAGTAATACAATCACATATGCAATTTCGTATTGGAAATTGGATTCCATCATGAGTCGAGGCAAGGGGAAAGCTCCTCTCCGTTCTTGACACTCTAGCAAATGTCCCAAGATCGCACACAGCGGTCCCTGGAATCGGCTGGGTCGGTCCTCTCTTACTTTTGAGGATTGGCAATTCCTGAACACACGTTTCCCGGTCCTTACAGACCTATAATCGAGGCGCCTCGCATTCCAACAACCACACAGGTGAAAAGTATATATAAATGTCAGGGCTGGTAGGTCACTGACACCACCCTAGCTAGAAAGAAACGTCGTGCTCTCCCAGCGGTCCTTCTCCCGTTTTTGACTCATACCGAGGTGTGAGGCTCGCGAATCTACGCTATACACAAAGCTACGTCACACAGACCATGCTTTGATCATCAACCACAAGACTTTGCTTTGCAACAGAAGCCTTGATCATATGCCACTTAGGCGTGCCACACAGGCAATCCACTCCATGCGACTGATTTCTATCTATATATAACCTCTGAGCTCGTACGTCTCAGGGAAGGGCGTTAAGTAAGAGAATAAATTCTCTGCCGCCAAACAGATATATATTCAATACAGATTAATCAGCACAGAACAAAATCCAATGTCAGACACACAGTCCATTTACAAGTTCGTTCTGGGTTTGAACGAAGCCGGAGGCACCAATTCCTCGCATATCCGCACAATCAACAATATGTCCGGACGGCTACTACCTCAGCTCCTTCAAGGTAGCTACTCCAATCACGAGCATCAGTAGCGCCCATCCATCCAATGTGAAGATCGTCGGTCTTCAACCGTCTTTAACTCTTCGACTTCACATCTTCGATCGATTATTTGAAATGAGAATAAACTCGGCCTTTTCAAATAATCCACGTATATTTAGATTTTCAAATCCATTCATCACATGGTTAAATCACTCAACATTCACATTTCAGTTCCTTAGTATAGTTTTCATGTTAAATGCATTCAACCATCACATATCAAGCAAACCAAGCAAAATCGGTTTATTTCCATTCTATATCGTCAATAATATTTTTCAACGATATATCGCCATTTTTATTTATTTAAAAACGGCCATATTTAATTAAACGACATTTCAGGTCGTGCCGAAGCACTGACGCTGTTTTTCACTAAATTTGTTTTACACATATCTGAAAATCTAACCGTTGGATCTTCACAAATTTTATATCATTAGAAAGATCATTTCAAAACGAATCTAACGTGTTTAGTTTTGGGAAAATCCGACGGTCGGATCTCCCACACTAGTCGTTTGAAATCACGATTTCAAAATACGAACTGCAGCGTCGTTATTCGATTTAATTTAATTATATTTATATTTATATATAAATATAATCAATTCTAGCACTGTTTTTCTTCAGATTTGAATTAAACATTCTAGACAATCCAACCGTCGGATCTTCACAAAGTTGGTGCCATTGGAAAGATATTTCCAAAGCGAACCCAAAGGTTGCGGTTTCGGGAAAATCCAACGGTCGGATTTCCCGCACTAGTCATTTGAAATCACGGTTTCAAAATACGAACTGCATGGCCACGATTCGTTTTAATTTATATATATATATATATATAGTTCATTCGACGATTTCAATATCGTTTTCACTTCAAATATTTCACTAACTCCTTTAAATTTTGGAAAATTTCGCCATAACCTCCTTTGTACGGGAGGGGCTGGGAAAATTCCCAAATAGCCACATGGGCGTCTCATGTCAAAAAGAAAAAGAAAAGCCAAGCGGCTAGCCAATAGGCTCATAAAATCATCACCCAAACAAAACAGTAAACATGTACCTATTTGTCGGGCACATAATTTTATTTCTCTTATCTGGCCTCTTTGCTATAACCTGTTCAATAAATATGCATGCACATATATGCAATTTTCATCACTTATCATTTTCAATCCAATTTTATTTTCGGTTCATTTTGGTTTACAGTCACCATTCACTCTAATGTTGCACACATAAGCAAAAATCACATCATTAGCTAATTAATGAATATTTCAACTCATGCATATTTATTTGAACTAGTGGTTATTTTTAACACTTCACATTTCAATAAAAATGGTATTTTTGGCGAACTAAAATATATTTCAACTCATGACTATTTTATTTAGTTCCTTTGCATGTTAAAAATAATATTCACTTCTCAAATATTTGTTCCAACACTAGTATATCTTTAGCAAATCACATATATGATAAAAATGATATTTTCATCATCTAAATATTTATTCAACACATGAATTTCAATTCCACGCATAACTTCTCAACACATGAGCATTTCCACACAGGGATATTTTATATAGTTTGTTCATGTAAGAAAGATGAGATTTTTATTGTTGAAACTATTTATATATAAGGCGAATATTTTACATACTTCATATATATTATAAAAATGTGATTTTTATTGTTTAAACACTTTATTCATTCATACATGAATTTATTTTTCACACATCACTTCTCAACACATGAGCATTACCACACATGGATATTTTTCAACACATGATTTTAGTTTCAACGCATGAAAATAATTTCAACATATGAAAATAATTCTAACACATGAATATTATTCAAAATTTCGACAGCATAACGGCAGGGTAGTTAAAACCGGCACCGTCCCTAGTACGACTCCTCGCTCTACCTTAAAACCTCGCGGTTTTTGACAATGGGGATTCATGCATCTAATTCGCACGCAGGCGGTGTAACACCCCGCCTCCGCCAGGGTGACTCTTGCAAGCACTCTGACTTTGGAGGGGCGTTTGAATCAGGTAAACATGCATAATGATATATCAAGGCAGAACAAGAACATATGTATGTAATCAGAGTAAATAACATAGATAAAACAGCGGAAGATTTTCAAACCATTTCAAATCAAGTCTTAGTACAACATCATGTCAATTTTCCAAATAAAATAAGTCTAGTACATAAACAACATCATCTGAAAACTGAAAAGAAAAACATAAGTAGCTATCCCCAAAGCAGAAAAACCATAGCGAGCTCAAGTCCAAAGCATACATGAGCTATCCAAGAAAGCAGGTAGGATCCAAGCTAAGCTCCTGTATTCCCTCCCTGAGAACCTGGGGGGGGGGGGGAACGGAAGAAAAGAGGCGAAAGAAAACAGGTCAGTCAAAAAGACTGAGTAAGCCCTACTACAATCAATGCAAACTGATAAAGTTAACTGTCATGAGCAGCAAGTATGAACATAAGGATAACAACATGATGATTAACTATCAAGGTAGATAAAGGTGTCATCGCATAATCAAGATTAAGGTTTTGCACCACGGGTGTACTAGCAAACTAACATGACTTGGATATACAAGTATTGATCCCACGGCCCAAGCTTTGGCCCAATAACATGAAGTGACCCTCATACTAGGTCCAATGACATGAAGTGACCCTACCACGAGGTCCAACCCAACGGTCTAATCGATCGGCTCCCTAAGCCTAACTCGTCAAGTGTTGGTGTCAATACGGCCCAAACATGAATGTAGTCGAACTGTGCCGGGTCCACCCGTCGGGTGTATCAATCCCTAGGGTGTCAACCCCTGGACACCATAAACATGAGTGCACAGTCTCGATCTACCGGTACCCGTGCTTGATTTTTCCAGCTACAGACTATGTGCACGACCAGAGTCCGCCCAGAACTACACCGGCGTACCACTCGGCCGTCGCTTTTGGTCGCTTATCTCCAGCCCAGTAATCGTGCCCCCTCCCTAGCCTAGTCCCTAGGGCCTTGATGATACAAACTTGGGATTACTGCGGAGTGGACCCCCCATTACTAGGATTTCTCTAGTGGGTTAAGTATGGTTTAACCCCTTCACTAATCATGGATTAACTTGGTTAAGTGTAACGGTGAGTTCACGACTTAACCCCGATAAACCAACCGAGCCCAAATTGGTTAAGTATTAAATGGTCCATGACTTAACCCTAATCATGAGGCATTAATTAATTAATGCGCCTTAACCTCTCACATTAGACTTTGTTGTGGTTACTAGTTAAGCCGGGCGGGTCCGGGTAGCTTTACACCACAACTTGGTCTAACCTCGGGTCCAAGGTACAACATGACCAACTTCTCACATTGGGTCCTATTGTTTGTAGCAACTAGTTAAGCCGGTCGGTTCCGGGTAGGTTTACGCTACAAACTCAACCCAACCTCGAGTTGGCCACACTTATCTTTTCTAAGTGTCATGTCCATCTCATTACAAGTTTTCAAGCAATTGGGTAGACCTAACTTAATAGGTAAATTCCCAATGGGTAGACCTAACTTAATAGGTAAATTCCCAAGCTCATGTTTTTATGTCTTTTAAGTTTACCCAACCCCAAACGCAATCCCATCGCTTACATATCGCAATAGCGCATAAAGGATAGAAAGAGGGAACTTGGCAAAATCATGACATAAAAGTGTTAGAGCCACAAGTTCAACATGGTGGCATATGAAAGGTTCATGTGTTCATACACTTGCATATTACATTTTTAGGCCCAAAAGCATGCATAACACGTTAACATGAACCACATGACCATCCCAAACTTGCATAAGCATACTTGCATATCATATGACAACTTTGCATATCAAACTTGCATAATAAAACTTGCATAACATATGTCAACTTGCATATCATACTTACATAAACAAACTTGCATAAACAAACTTGTACAACATATGACACTTGCATATCATACTTGCATAACCAAACTTGCATAACATATGTCAACTTGCATATCATACTTGCATAAACAAACTTGCATATCTTATGGCAACTTGCATATCATACTTGCATAAACAAACATGCATAACTTATGGCAACTTGCATATCATACATTTAACTTTAAAAGTTCAAGTATGAAAGGAATAGGGCTTACAATGCTTATGCGAACTCAAATGAGTATAGCAAATGTAAGAAACCCCTTATGCAACAAAATAAAACCCTAAAATGCAAGCAAACTTGATCAAGACTCCTCCTTTATGATGACAATAGAGAAACAAGACTTTAATGCAAGCTAAAGAGGATCATACAAGCCTAAATACACTTGTATGCATGGAAATCTCTTAGAAATTGATTTAGGAATTGTATGAAGAGAGTGGAGGCCATGAGAGGTTTGATTTTGACATAGTTTAGTTGCTAGAATGAATAATGAGTGATTTAGGGTAGGTTAGGGTCTTATTTATAGATTAGGCTAGTGATTTAGACCATAGGATTAAACCCTAGTTGAATTAGGTCCATCAGATTTCGGAATTCTCCAGAACCAAGCCACACAACCAAGCCCAGATCAGAAATGGTGCGCCAGGAAAAACTGCCCGGCCACCCCGTGTCGACAGGGCTGTCGACAGGGCAGTCGACACCCTTAGACCCCTGTCGACATGCCTGTCGACTTGGGGGTTTTGGCAGGAGTTTTCCCGCCTGACGCCAGTTGTGCCCTAACCCTTGTTTTTAACTTAAAATTTAAATCTGTTTTTAATATGGAAATTTCTGAAAACTTCAATGGGCCTTAACTGGGTCATACGGACTCCGATTTTCGAAAACTCGGACTCTATTTCGCGTATTTTTCCGAGACGAACGCATTGGCATAGCCCGTTTCCCTTGATTCAGATTTTAGAATTAAATTCTGCCTCGATTTATGTTATAACAGGTTATTGAAAATACGGGTTGTTACATTCTCCCCTCCTTAAAGGATTTCGTCCCCGAAATCTTCAAGTTAGGAAGAACGTATCCTACCATCCAATCATCCATCTACTCAAAGCATCATCCACGAGCAATCATTGTCCTTACAAGATTCTAAATGCTGGATGAACATATGCAGAGGTGTGTGTATATGTACTTATCTAATGCAAATATCATCAATGCGAATTATGTTAGTGAAATGAATCCATATGTATGCAATTCCTAACATAATGTATATCATCTATATGTGTGCACATAACATACACCCATATGCAACATCCATGTGATAACACACAATTTTCATCCATGAATAAGCATAAACACTCACGCATATGCAATATGAGGAGTGTGCGAGCCGATCTAGTGCCTAATCGTGTATAATGCATCCACGAGCAACCACTTGCAAACACTTACAACCACTTGCAACCATCAAGCATAACATGTCTCAAACACATGTTTCATCCAAAGGGTTTCTACCTAAGGTTCTCATGACAAGATTAACACGATAAACTAGATAAATATGGATAGCAAAGAGAAAGATACGCTCACAAAGAAAAGAGATTGAGAGTGTACCCTCAAAAAGGAATGGATAAAGCCCACGCATCTTCTCCTCGGTTTCCCAAGTTGCGTCTTCTTCGGCTTCACCCCACTGAACCTTCACCAGCCTGACCTCTCGATTCCTTAGCTTCTTGGTCTCCGTCCCCAAGATACGAATCGGAGCTCTCCTCAAGGTAGCCTCTCTCTCTACTTCCACATCCTCCAAAACACTTGGCTCCACAACCTCTGCTGATTCATGCAAACACTTCCGGAGATGCGAGACATGAAAAACATCGTGTACTCTGGCAAGCTTCTCGGGCAACTTCACTCTATAAGCCATCTGCCCGATCCTCTCAACAATAGGGAAGGGTCCAACAAATCTCGGTGCTAACCTCCCAACGGCTCCAAATCGGACCACATTCCGCAAAGGAGAAACCTTTACGAAAACCATATCCCCAATATCGAACTCCAAATCGGATCTTCGCTTATCAGCATAGGATTTCTGTCGGTCTTGGGCCGCTTTCATTCGTCTCCGAATCAACTCGATCTTCTCGGATGTATCTCTGATCATATCAGGCCCAAGTATGAGCTTATCTGTTGTCTCCCACCAACATGTAGGCGACTTGCATGGCCTCCCATATAAAGCTTCAAATGGTGCCATCCCTATGCTTGCCTGATAACTGTTATTATATGCAAACTCAACAAGAGGAAGATGGTCTTCCCAAGTACCACCAAAGTCCAGAATACAAAGCCTCAATAGATCCTCGAGTACTCTATTCACCCTCTCGGTTTGACCGTCCGTCTGTGGGTGATAAGCAGTACTTAGATTCAACCTCGTGCCCATAGCCTCTTGCAAGCTATTCCAGAACTGACTAGTAAAGATTGGGTCACGGTCACTGACAATACTAGAAGGGACTCCATGAAGTCTCACAATCTCACGAAGATATACGGACGCTAGCCAAGATGCGGTCCTCTTGCTTTTCACCGGAATGAAATGAGCACTCTTCGTAAGTCTATCTACAATAACCCAAATGCTCGTATTCCCTTTCCTTGACCATGGAAGCCCATCAATAAAGTCCATGGAGATACTCTCCCACTTCCAAAGTGGAACGTCTAGAGGATGCAATAGCCCACCGGGCTTCTTTGACTCAGCTTTAACTTGCTGGCAAATGATACCTCTAGAGACAAACTCTGCCACATCCTTCTTCATCCCAGGCCAAAAGAAAATACGCTTCATATCTTTGTACATCTTATCTCCGCCTGGATGTATAGTCAACTTAGAGCGATGCGCTTCCTCCAGAACTTTTCTTACTAAGTCTTCCACCATGGGAACACATAACCTTCCATCTCTCCTCAGCCAACCCTTGTCATCAATAGAATATCGAGCGAGATGACTAGACGTCTCTCCTCGAATCAGCTTGTCCATAATCTCAACTATCTGAGGGTCTTCTCTCTGCGAAGCCCCAACTTGATCAAGAAGGGTAGGCCTGAGTTCCAGAGATGCTAAAGAACCGGTCATCGACTCAACCGCCAAAGAGAAATCAAAGGTTGCCACATACTCTAAATTCTTCATCTCAACGAATAGAGGACTTAGGGTCAACCTTCTTCTACTCAATGCATCAGCTACCACATTCCCCTTGCCAGGGGTATAAGCTATCTCAAAATCATAGGATGCCAAGAATTCCATCCATCTTTGCTGCCTCAGATTCAGATCCTTCTGAGAAAAGAGATACTTCAATGACTTGTGATCGGTAAAAAGCTCAAATCTTTCTCCTAGAAGATAATGGCGCCACGCCTTGAGTGCATATACTATTGCTGCCAACTCTAAGTCATGAGTGGGATAATTCTTCTCATGCACTTTGAGTTGTCTACCGCCAAAGCATATCACCCTTCCTTCTTGCATCAGAACAGCTCCCAACCCCGTGCCACACGCATCGGTGTATACCGTAAATAATTTCCTTCCATCGGGCAAAGCTAGAACGGGTGCTGATGTGAGAGCTCTCTTGAGCTTCTGAAAAGCAAGCTCGCACTCTAAGCTCCAAGCAAAAACTAAATTCTTCTTCGTCAATTTAGTGAGAGGAGCAGAAATCTTCGCGAAGTCCTTGATGAACTTCCGATAAAAACCCGCAAGACCTAGAAAACTTCTCACCTCGGTTGCATTCCTTGGAGTCTTCCAATCCTGAACTGCAACCACCTTAGCGGGATCCACCGCTAAGCCTTGCTTGGATACGATATGCCCAAGGAATCTAACTTCCCTTCTCCAAAAGTGACACTTGGAGAACTTGGCCTTCAACTGATGCGCTCTAAGCGTATCCATCACCTCCCCGAGGTGCCTTGCATGCTCTTCCTCATCCTTAGAGAAGACCAAAATATCATCTACGAAGACCACGACAAACTTGTTCAAGAACTCCCTGAACACCCTACTCATCAAGTCCACGAAATATGCGGGTGCATTCGTCAAGCCGAATGGCATGACAAGCCACTCAAAGAATCCATCCGGAGTTCTGAACGCAGTCTTGTCTATACTATCCTCAGCTACCCTGAGCTGATGGAATCCAGTAGCAAGATCAAGCTGAGAGAAAACAGAAGCACCGACAAGCTGGTCAAAGAGATCATCGATCCTCGGTAACGGGTGTCTGTTCTTCTTAGTCAGCTTATTCAACTCTCGATAGTCAACACATAGTCGGAGAGAACCATCCGCCTTGGTAGCAAATACCACAGGCGCTCCCCACTCAGATATACTTCGTCTAATGAAGTTCTTTTCAAGCAACTCTTTCACTTGCTTGTTCAGCTCCCGCCTTTCACGCGGAGCCATGTGCCGAACGGGCAAAGAAACAGGCTTTGCATTATCCACCAGATAAATGCGGAAATCAATCTCTCGCTTAGGGGGCAATCCCCTAACTTCATCAAAAACATCCGGATACTCTCGAACCACTCTCACAGACTGAAGAGTCTCCACTGATGAGTCGAGTGATTCAAGATAGCACAACATGACGGGACCTCTCGGATCACATGAAATCTCTAGGGTATTTCCGAGGCGAGTCACGAGCCTCACAACCCTATGCTCACAATCAAGAATGGCTCCATATCTGGACAGCCAATCCATGCCCAATATCAATCCGTATCCCCTGAAACCAAGAACATAAGCACTGCACAAGAACTCTACACTCAGTATAGTGATCCTCAAATCCCCACATATCATAGACAAATGGGCGGAACCCCCAATAGATTTTGAGACACAAACGGGATCCTCTACCAAGCTAGTACTAAGGTGCAAACTATCAACAAGATCAGATGAGATAAAGCTATGCGATGCACCAGAATCAAACAAGGTACGAACTGGAAAATCAGAAATATATACAAGGCTCTCAACAGAAATACTACCTCGATCGGGAACTGGAGCGGTAGCGAGAGCATGAACTTGCCCTCCTGCGGGTCCAGCACGCTGAGTCTGACCCTGGCCTTGCCCCTGTTTCTTTGGGCAATCCTTGCTGAAATGTCCAGTCTTCCCACATAAAAAGCATTCACCATTATTCCTTTTCCTCTTCTTACAATCCTTGACAAGATGCCCAACTGAACCGCAATAATGGCATTTCCCCTTGCTGTTCTTGCCCTTGTTGTTGTTCCCCTTGTTGCCTTGACCCTTGTTCTTGCTCTGATTGCCTTGACTGTTTTGACCACCAGTATTACCCTGATTTCCCTTTCCCTGGGAATCAGTCTTCTTGACTTGTGTATCATTCTTCTTGACATCTCCGTGAAGTAACGCCATATCAACCAAACTCTCAAACGTGGCTCCATGAGGAATATGCGACATGGCCAATCCCTGCAACGACTCATTTAATCCCCTAGCAAAACGAAGGGCCTTCTTCTGGGGAGTATTCACCATATCCAAGCCAAAACGAGCCAACTGATTAAACTTGTTCACATATTCTTTGACAGACATATCTCCTTGCTTCAAAGTTATGAATCTCTCCATCTGCAAATTCTCCTCAGCGGAAGATAGAAACTTAAGCATAAACCTTGCCCTGAGATCGGCCCAAGTCTCAACAGGCCTAGTACCATTGGTGACCTCCCACCAATAAGCGGCTTCATCCTTCATAAGCCAAACCGCCAACAAGATCTTCCTCTGATCATCTATCCCAAAGATAGCAAACAAATCCTCGGTCTCTTTCAACCAATATCTGGCTTCTACAAAAGTCTCTGTGCCTTGAAAGTTCTTGCCACCCATTGCTTTGAAATCCTTGAAAATCTTGGCAAAGTCAGCCTGAGGATGCTGAGGGGGAGGAGGAAGAGGAACCTCAGCAACAGGTGGAGGAGGAACATTAGCAACGGGAGGAGGAATATTAACTACTGGAGGAGGAGGAGGAGGGACATCTGCGGGGCCGGCTTCGGTCGCCTTAGCCTCCAAGAGTCTCCTATACCAAACTGGCACGTGCACTCCCTCCGGAATAACCAAGTTATCAGCCATACTGAAAAAGAAAAAGACAGATTCAGAATGGAGAAAACGAAGGGATTTTGCTAATGGCTTTTTGGGGAATAGCCTTTTAAAATAAACTAGACTTTTCTTTGGAAAATACTTTAGACTTGGTTTTGAAAATAGTTTTTCAAAAAGTTTTCTAAAAACCTTTTTGTTCCTTCTCGTAAACCATATGCTCTGATACCAAATTGTAACACCCCGCCTCCGCCAGGGTGACTCTTGCAAGCACTCTGACTTTGGAGGGGCGTTTGAATCAGGTAAACATGCATAATGATATATCAAGGCAGAACAAGAACATATGTATGTAATCAGAGTAAATAACATAGATAAAACAACGGAAGATTTTCAAACCATTTCAAATCAAGTCTTAGTACAACATCACGTCAATTTTCCAAATAAAATAAGTCTAGTACATAAACAACATCATCTGAAAACTGAAAAGAAAAACATAAGTAGCTATCCCCAAAGCAGAAAAACCATAGCGAGCTCAAGTCCAAAGCATACATGAGCTATCCAAGAAAGCAGGTAGGATCCAAGCTAAGCTCCTGTATTCCCTCCCTGAGAACCTGGGGGGGGGGAACGGAAGAAAAGAGGCGAAAGAAAACAGGTCAGTCAAAAAGACTGAGTAAGCCCTACTACAATCAATGCAAACTGATAAAGTTAACTGTCATGAGCAGCAAGTATGAACATAAGGATAACAACATGATGATTAACTATCAAGGTAGATAAAGGTGTCATCGCATAATCAAGATTAAGGTTTTGCACCATGGGTGTACTAGCAAACTAACATGACTTGGATATACAAGTATTGATCTCACGGCCCAAGCTTTGGCCCAATAACATGAAGTGACCCTCATACTAGGTCCAATGACATGAAGTGACCCTACCACGAGGTCCAACCCAATGGTCTAATCGATCGGCTCCCTAAGCCTAACTCGTCACGTGTTGGTGTCAATACGGCCCAAACATGAATGTAGTCGAACTGTGCCGGGTCCACCCGTCGGGTGTATCAATCCCTAGGGTGTCAACCCCTGGACACCATAAACATGAGTGCACAGTCTCGATCTACCGGTACCCGTGCTTGATTTTTCCGGCTACGGACTATGTGCACGACCAGAGTCCGCCCAGAACTACACCGGCGTACCACTCGGTCGTCGCTTTTGGTCGCTTATCTCCAGCCCAGTAATCGTGCCCCCTCCCTAGCCTAGTCCCTAGGGCCTTGATGATACAAACTTGGGATTACTGCGGAGTGGACCCCCCATTACTAGGATTTCTCTAGTGGGTTAAGTATGGTTTAACCCCTTCACTAATCATGGATTAACTTGGTTAAGTGTAACGGTGAGTTCACGACTTAACCCCGATAAACCAACCGAGCCCAAATTGGTTAAGTATTAAATGGTCCATGACTTAACCCTAATCATGAGGCATTAATTAATTAATGCGCCTTAACCTCTCACATTAGACTTTGTTGTGGTTACTAGTTAAGCCGGGCGGGTCCGGGTAGCTTTACACCACAACTTGGTCTAACCTCGGGTCCAAGGTACAACATGACCAACTTCTCACATTGGGTCCTATTGTTTGTAGCAACTAGTTAAGCCGGTCGGTTCCGGGTAGGTTTACGCTACAAACTCAACCCAACCTCGAGTTGGCCACACTTATCTTTTCTAAGTGTCATGTCCATCTCATTACAAGTTTTCAAGCAATTGGGTAGACCTAACTTAATAGGTAAATTCCCAATGGGTAGACCTAACTTAATAGGTAAATTCCCAAGCTCATGTTTTTATGTCTTTTAAGTTTACCCAACCCCAAACGCAATCCCATCGCTTACATATCGCAATAGCGCATAAAGGATAGAAAGAGGGAACTTGGCAAAATCATGACATAAAAGTGTTAGAGCCACAAGTTCAACATGGTGGCATATGAAAGGTTCATGTGTTCATACACTTGCATATTACATTTTTAGGCCCAAAAGCATACATAACACGTTAACATGAACCACATGACCATCCCAAAGTTGCATAAGCATACTTTCATATCATATGACAACTTTGCATATCAAACTTGCATAATAAAACTTGCATAACATATGTCAACTTGCATATCATACTTACATAAACAAACTTGCATAAACAAACTTGCACAACATATGACACTTGCATATCATACTTGCATAACCAAACTTGCATAACATATGTCAACTTGCATATCATACTTGCATAAACAAACTTGCATATCTTATGGCAACTTGCATATCATACTTGCATAAACAAACATGCATAACTTATGACAACTTGCATATCATACATTTAACTTTAAAAGTTCAAGTATGAAAGGAATAGGGCTTACAATGCTTATGCGAACTCAAATGAGTATAGCAAATGTAAGAAACCCCTTATGCAACAAAATAAAACCCCAAAATGCAAGCAAACTTGATCAAGACTCCTCCTTTATGATGACAATAGAGAAACAAGACTTTAATGCAAGCTAAAGAGGATCATACAAGCCTAAATACACTTGTATGCATGGAAATCTCTTAGAAATTGATTTAGGAATTGTATGAAGAGAGTGGAGGCCATGAGAGGTTTGATTTTGACATAGTTTAGTTGCTAGAATGAATAATGAGTGATTTAGGGTAGGTTAGGGTCTTATTTATAGATTAGGCTAGTGATTTAGACCATAGGATTAAACCCTAGTTGAATTAGGTCCATCAGATTTCGGAATTCTCCAGAACCAAGCCACACAACCAATCCCAGATCAGAAATGGTGCGCCAGGCAAAACTGCCCGGCCACCCCGTGTCGACAGGGCTGTCGACACCCTTAGACCCCTGTCGACATGCCTGTCGACTTGGGGGTTTTGGCGGGAGTTTTCCCGCCTGACGCCAGTTGTGCCCTAACCCTTGTTTTTAACTTAAAATTTAAATCTGTTTTTAATATGGAAATTTTTTGAAAACTTCAATGGGCCTTAACTGGGTCATACGGACTCCGATTTTCGAAAACTCGGACTCTATTTCGCGTATTTTTCCGAGACGAACGCAATGGCATAGCCTGTTTCCCTTGATTCAGATTTTAGAATTAAATTCTGCCTCGATTTATGTTATAACAGGTTATTGAAAATACGGGTTGTTACAGGCGGCATGTTTTATTTCATTTCCATAATTATTTCCAATTTGTTTCAATCACCAATGGGTATTTTTCAACCACAACCAAACAATATCAACCACAAACAATTATTCAACCATTTGAAATTTCACCCAATATTTCACACCAATTCACAACAATAAATATCGTTCATGGTTTGTGGACGAGGGGAGTATATATATATATATATATATTATTTTCTATATTTCACTTGCATTTCAACACACATATCTTTTAACCAATGCATGTATAATTCATACTTCGCTCGTACAACTTATACTACGCATGTATATGTGGTATACAACATGCATATAAATTATATTTCATTTATATAATTTATACATGACATTTTCTATTCAATTTCATTTAATTTAGATATCTCACATTGGTTTTTGGAGTGCTAAAAATCGTAAACGGCTAAAAAAAATCCGCGGTCTCTTCTATGTGGTAGAGAGCCTCCTTGCGGTCCCGATGTTTCCTGTTTCATCGAATTTCGTCAACGCACCATAAAGATATGATTTTTCAAAGTTCAAACATCAAAAAGGACTCACCTTTCACGATGGTTCAAAACTAGGGTTGCAGTTTTCGCGAGAATCGAGGCACGATACTACGATCGGAAGGTACAGCGTGGAAGAGGGAGGAAAGGGGAGTCGATGGGTGGTGGTCGGAGGTGGTTCGGTGGTCTCTGGCGATCGGGGCGGCGCTGGGAAGTCGGCGACTAGGAGGGCTCGATTCAGGCGATACGGTGGTCGAGGGGGTGTGAGGGTTGGTCGGATCTGAAGAGGAGGAGGAGGCGCGTCGACGGAGGTAGGTGGGGGAGGCTGGAGATGGCCGAGGCGGCGGCGATTTGCCTGGGAAGGTTGGAGCTCGCGTCGCCGTCGATGTCGAGAGAGAACGAGGGTTTCTTGGTTTTTTTTTTAAATAATGAATGGCTAATTTTGATTGGCCCATGGTTTTAATAAATTTTTAAATAGTGTTTTCTCCAACGAACTCCTTTTCAAACCCAACGACTGTCGCCCCTAGCTAAATACCCCCATCCCGGACACAATGGGATATGTTTCGTTGGCCAATTCAACTGTTACAGTCAGTTATTTTTCAAATTAAAGTATAAAACATTTAATTTTAACTTTGAACGTACATTTCAATTTGCCAGGGCCACAAACTGATTGGAAAAATTCTAGAAAAATAAATCTAGCTATGTTTTGACGCTACGGTCCCAACAAAACTAGTTTCGTCGAATTCTGAGATCGTTTGAAAAATGGCCATTTTCTGGTCGATCCAATTTAACAGAAATTGACCAAACACATTTTCTTTTCCCACGCTTACATACTAGCTTCAAAAATTATGAAATTTGAAACCTAGCAATAGTTTGACATCCCGGACCAAAAAAAAGTGGTTTCGTCGAATTCCGAGGTCGTATGCAAAATACCTATTTTCAAGGGCTATATATTATATATAGTGACCTTTCTGAAAATTCATTCGGCCATAACTTTTGATTCTCGCTATGAAACTTCGATTTTTCAGATTCGTTAGAAAGGTATTCATAAACAGATTTAAATATTTTTGGTTTCACTAAAATCCGTTATATTTTCCATCCGACACAGTCAGTCAAAGTTTGAATTCAAATTTTCAACTGCCACACTATTTCTAATTCATTATTTTATTAAAATATTCTATTTCAATTGTTCAAATTGCATTGAAATAACCAATTTAAAAATTTTTAATTGGCTCGTATTTTCCGGGTTGTTACACATTAATTGGTACAAATTATATACCTGAAATTATGGACATAATTTAGGTATAGATTAATTTGGAAAATTGAATAGGGATAATTAATTCAAATTGGGGTGAAATAATTATGTGTATTAATAAACGCCTATGACACGAGGTTAGACTCGTTTGTGTTATAAGACTGCCCGAACCAGCCCGACAAATCCAGCAACCACAAACGGTAGTCTAATGTGAGAGGTCAAAGGCATAAATTAAATGCGTAACAATTGTTAAGACACGAGGTTAGGCTCGTTTGCGGTATTAGACTGCCTGGACCTTCCCGACAAATCCAGCAACCGCAAATGGTAGTCTAATGTGGGAGGTCTTTACAAGGTTACGGTTATAATAAATTAAGTAAAACTTAACTAAGATAAACAAGTGGTGGGACATCGGGGTTAAGTGGGTGACATGGGTGGCATGTGAAATACGATTAGAAACACTTAACCAAGTTGAAAACATGTAAGAATACATGAATAAGAAGGGGTTAAGTGGGAAATTCTAGTGGGGACCAAGCATAGGTGAAAGCTTGTGCCAAGTATGGGAACCCTTTTCAAACCAGTAACCCATTAAGTATCTTTGTGAGCTCGAGTACACTTACTGAGTTTGATTGTAAGAGGTCAAAACGAGTTAGCGGTGGCAACACAAGTCCAACGGGGTCATGTGCGTGCGTGGGCCCTCGGCTGGTAGGTAAGACGTTGTTGCATCGTGTAGATATAAGCCGTGCATCTTTAGTGGTATCGGGTTGCCACTTTGGAGAGTGATACAACCCAATGTGGGACCAACATGGGTATCTACGAGTTAGGGAGCCGATCGCATGGGGGTAGTGGGTATAACTAGTGGAGATACGGGCAGGCGGCACCTATGAAGACAACTAGGGGTACACGAAACTACCATTATGATTATTATGTTCAGTAGGCGGGATCAACTTTTAGGGTGACTAGTAATGGTGCAGTATAGTAATTATCCTGCAGTAATTAGGAGCGCAATTAACGCCAGTTTATTTCTTTTGTTTCACAGTCATTCCTTGTTTTACCAGTTTATGCCTTATCCTAATTACTTTAATAATTATATTGTTAAAGTTATTGGACTCGCCAGACTTTATGTCTGACCCCCTTTGTTTTCACCTCTTTTCTTCCTTTTCCCCCTCAGGTTCTCAGCGTGGGACTAGTGCTAGTGGAGCTTGATTTGGATCTCTTTCTTTTGGAAGTGCTTGGATTGCTGAAAGTAAAGTTCAGCTCATCTCTTTTATGGCTACTTATGTTGGGGTTATGCTTTTTTACTTTATGTACTCAGAAAATATTTTGTCAAGATGGATATTAAGTGTACTTGGTTTTATTTTTGGTTTATGATGTTGTTGTAATCAAACTATTTCTCCTCTTCAATAAAAGTTGTTTTGAATTTTTCAAGTACCAATATATGTATATGTCTTTTTATATTCTGTTCTATACAACAATAATACTCCATGAAAGTTAATGCATTCCCATTGAGAGTGACATTAATGGACGTGGGGAGTTACATATAAGGCGTCCAAAGTAGATTCCCCATCAGGAGCTTTGGAAACTAATTGAAACGGTCATGGAGTTAGATATACTCAATATGAGACGATATTTCAAAAATCGCATTGAAAAGCTGTCCTTACTTGGGGACCCAAGAGAAAGAGGGGACAAGTTAGTGAATACATCAGAACCTAGAAATAGATGCATGGATCTGAGAAAATGCAAAGGAGACCTTCCCAGAATCCTTTGTCAAAAAAGAAGAAAATCGTACTTCTGAAGATTGCTCAAAGACAATAAGATGGATTGTTTTCCCAACTTGTCAGAAACTTTGAACATATCACTGACAGCTTGAACCTCCTCCCACTTAGGTCTCTTCTTATGGGAACATGAACTAGGACAAAGCAAAAAATTAAAGCAATGCTCAAGAAAGAAGGAAACCAATACTAAGAAGTACAGTTTATATGGAGTAGTAAAAATACTAAGAAGTACATTTTATATTGGGGTGAAATAATTATGTGTATTAATAAACGCCTAAGACACGAGGTTAGACTCGTTTGTGGTATAAGACTGCCTGGACCCGCCCGACAAATCCAGCAACCACAAACGGTAGTCTAATGTGAGAGGTCAAAGGCATAAATTAAATGCGTAACAATTGTAAAGACATGAGGTTAGGCTCGTTTGCGGTATGAGACTGCCCGGACCCGCCCGGCAAATCCAACAACCGCAAATGGTAGTCTAATGTGGTAGGACTTTACAAGGTTACGATTATAATAAATTAAGTAACACTTAACCAAGATAGACATGGGGGTTAAGTGGGTGACATGGATGACATGTGAAATATGATTAGAAACACTTAACCAAGTTGAAAAGATGTAAGAAGACATGAATAAGAAGGGGTTAAGTGGGAAATTCTAGTGGGGACCAAGCATAGGTGAAAGCTTGTGTCAAGTATGGGGACCCTTTTCAAACCAGTAAACCATTAAGTTTCTTTGTGAGCTCGAGTTAGATCAAGGACGGGACACACTTATTGAGTTTTATTGTAAGACGTCAAAACGGGTCAGCGGTGGCAACGCAAGTCCAACGGGATCATGTGCGTGCGTGGGCCCCGGGCTAGTAGGTAAGATGTTGTTGCATCGTGTAGATATAAGCCGTGCATCTTTAGTGGTATCGGGTTGTCACTTTGGGGAGTGATACACCCCACTGTGATACCGGCACGGGTATCTACGAGTTAGGGAGCCGATCGCACAGGGGTAGTGGGTACAACTAGTGGAGATAGGGGCAGGTGGCACCTATGAAGACAACTAGGGGTACACGTACCATTATGATTATTATGTTCAGTAGGCGGGATCAACTTTTAGGGTGACTAGTAATGGTCCAGTATAGTAATTATCCTATAGTGATTAGGAGTGCGATTAACGCCAGTTTATTTCTCTTGTTTCACAGTCATTCCTTGTTTTACTAGTTTATTCCTTATCCTAATTACTTTAATAATTATATTGTTAAAGTTATTGGACTCGCCAGATTTTCTGTCTGACCCCCTTTGTTTCTGCCTCTTTTCTTCCTCCCCCTCCCCCAGGTTCTCAGGGTGGGACTAGTGCTACTGGAGCTTGATTTGGATCTTTTTCTTTTGGAAGTGCTTGGATTGCTAAAAGTAAAGTTCAGCTCATCTCTTTTATGGCTACTTATGTTGGGGTTATGCTCTTTACTTTATGTACTCAGAAAACAATTTGTCAAGATGGATATTAAGTGTACTTGGTTTTATTTTTGTTTTATGATGTTGTTGTAATCAAACTATTTCTCCGTTGTAATAAAAGTTGTTTTGAATTTTTCAAGTACCAATATATGTATCTGTCTTGTTATATTCTGTTCTATACAACAATAATACTCCATGAAAGTTAATGCATTCCCTTTGAGAGTGACATTACTGGACATGGGGCGTTACACGTGGTATCAGAGCTGAAGGTTACCAGAACAGATAAGAGATTTTGAAAAATTGTTTTTCAAAAACATTTTATAAAGAAATACTTTCAAAAATATGTTTTAAGAGGAGTATTTTCAAGAGAAAAGTTTTCTTTCAAAACATAACCCCCATATATCTTTCCTTCGATTCTCCATTTTGAATCTCTTCCTTTTTCTTTTTCAGCATGTTTGGGGAACCCGAGATACCCAAGGGCATACCGATACCAGGCTGGTTCAGAAGGTATCTGGAGGCTAGGGCCACCGCCGCAGGCCCAGCAAATGTTCCTCCTCCCCCAGCTGCAGCTGCTCCTCCTCCTCCCCCGTCCCGCGTTGATACTTTTTTGAAGATATGCAAGGACTTTCAGGAAATGGGCGGGAAACCTTTTCATGGGTCATAGACGTTTGTTGAAGCTCTAACTTGGCTTAAGGAGGTGGAAGATTTGTTTGGCATTATCGAGATAGAAGATGGAAGGAAGGTCCAATTGGCTGGTTGGTTAATGAAGGACGAAGCCTCGTTTTGGTGGGAGGTCACGAATGGAGAGCATCTAGTGGAGACATGGATGGATTTTAGGCACAGGTTCGAGATGAAATCTCTCTCTCGAGCAGAAGAGAATTTATACATGGAAAGGTTCTTAGCTTGAAGCAAGGAAATTTATCAGTAAAGGAGTACGTCAACAAGTTCAATCAGTTGGCGAGATTTGGATTAGACTTGGTGAACACACCTGAAAAGAAGGCCCTGGGATTCATTAAAGGTTTGAATGAGTCGCTACATGGGTTGGCTATGACCCACATTCCTATGGGGGCTACCTTTGAGAAACTGGTTGACATGACGCTTATGCATGAAGAGGAGAAAGGTGCTAATGCTAATAAGGCACTATAGAAGAAAGGGGATCAAAAGAAATCACAACAACAAAACAAGAAAGGTGGTAAGGATAACAATAGCAAAGGAAAGAAGAGGTGCTTTAATTGTGGGACACCAGGCCATCTGAGCAAGGACTGTAGAAAGAAGAAGAAGACTGGTTGTTTCAACTGTGGTGAGGCAGGGCATCTGATTAAAGACTGCCTGAGAAGACAAGGGCAAGGGCAGAGGACAGGGTCCACCTCTGGAGGGCAGGTTCAGGATCTCGTGGCACCAGCGCAGACAAGAGGGTTGGTTCACGCTCTCATGGCACCATGACAGGAGAGAGGTAGAAACATTTCCTTTGAAAGTTTAGTTTTTCTATTTGATCATCCTGTTCGTACTTTGTTTGACTCTGGCGCTTCACACTCGTTTGTATATGCTTCGTTAGTTGAAACACTACACCTAAATACTAATCTAGTTACAGATTCCATAGTAGTTTCAAATCCTATTGGTGGTTCGGCTCATCTTTCAATGATTTATCGGGATTTGAGAGTGTCTATCTTGGGCGTTGGGTTTGAATGCAACACCTTCGTTCTTGGGTTCATGGGCTACGGCATGATTCTAGGCATGGATTGGCTAGCTAGATACGGTGCCATCCTAGACTGTGAAAGAACGGTAGTGAGATTGGTGACTCGTTGTGGAAAGACCCTCGATATTTCTTGTGACCCTGGAGGTCCGGTAATGCTTAGCTACCTAGAATCTCTTGACGCATCCAATGATGATTTGGAATCTATTTGTGTGGTCCGTGAATATAGTGACGTCTTCGATGAAGTTCAAGGTTTACCCCCGAGGCACGAGATAGACTTTCGAATATACCTAGTAGATAATGCAAAACCAGTTGCATTACCAGTGCGCCACATGGTTCCGAGGGAGATAAGAGAACTCAGTAAGCATGTGAAAGAGTTGCTTGAAAAGGGGTTCATAAGGAGAAGTATTTCGGAATGGGGTGCTCCAGTGGTCTTTCCTATGAAAGCTGATGGTTCACTTAGATTGTGCATGGACTATAAAGAGAAGAATAAGCTCACAAAGAAGAATAGTGACCCATTGACGAGGATAGATGAATTATTCGATCAGTTGGTGGGTGCTTCGGTTTTCTTGCAACTGGATTTGCCTATAGGATTTCATCAGCTAAGGGTGGCTGAAGATAGTATAGATAAGACTGCATTTAAAACTCCTGACTGTTTCTTTGAGTGGCTCATCATGCCTTTTGGTTTGACGAATGCACCCGCATACTTCGTTGACTTAATGAGTAGGGTGTTTAGGGAGTTTCTAAACAAGTTTGTGGTAGTCTTTGTGGACGATATCTTGGTTTCCTCTAGAAGTGAAGAAGAGCATGTCCTACTTCTTAGGGAAGTCTTAGAGACCCTACGAGCGGATCAACTTAAAGCTAAATTCTCCAAGTACCATTTTTGGAGAAAAGAAGTGAGGTTCTTAGGACACGTGGTCTCTAAGGAAGGGATAGCTGTGGATCCCACAAAGGTGGTGGCAATCCAAGATTGGAAGATTCCTAAGAACGCAGCAGAAGTAAGAAGCTTTTTAGGGATGGCTGGTTATTATAGGAAGTTCATTAAGGACTTCGCGAAGATATCGACCCCACTTACTCGGTTGATGAAGAAGAACTTGACTTTTGCTTAGGATGTTGACTGTGACGATGCTTTCCAACGTATGAAGAGGGCTTTGACGACAGCTCCAGTTTTAGTTTTGCCAGATGGGAGTAAGCCATACACAGTATATACTGATGCTTGTGGGACATGGCTTGGCGCAGTTTTAATGCAAGAGGGAAGGGTGATATGCTATGGTGGAAGGAAGTTGAAAGTCCACGAGAAGAATTACCCTACCCACGACGTAGAGTTGCTGCCATAGTTTTTGCGCTTAAGTCTTGGCATAATTATTTGCTTAGCGAGAGGTTTGAGTTGTATACAAACCATAAGTCGCTAAAGTACTTGTTCTCTCAGAAAGATCTAAACTTGAGGCAACAGAGGTGGATGGAGTTTTTGGCATCCTATGATTTTGAGATCGCATATACCCCTGGAAAGGGTAACATTGTAGCCGACGCCTTAAGTAGAAAGGAGTTGACTTTAAGTCCTTTGTTCGTAGAGCGGCAGAGTTTGGATTATATATCTACCTTTGACTTCAGACCCTCTGTCGATTATGTACCCCGATTTTTGGCATCACTAGAGGTCCAACCTACACTTTTGGGTCGGATTGGAGAGGCACAACGAGGTGACCCATAGTTGGTCGACATAGTAGGCAAGCTTACAGGAGGGGAGTCTTCGAGTCGTCTTAATAGATATGCTATAGATGAGAGAGGATGGCTGCGTAGAGATGGGAGACTTTGCGTTCCACAAGACGAGAGCTTGAGGAAGACAATTCTTGAAGACTCACATCGCTCTAAGATGACCATACATCCCGATGGTGACAAGATGTATAGGGATATGAAGCGAGTTTTCTTTTGGGACGGAAAGAAGAAGGACGTGGCTGAGTTCTTTCTAGATGCTTAGTGTGCCAGCAAGTCAAGGCGGAGCAAAAGAAGCCTGGTGGTTTGCTCCACCCTTTAGAGATTCCGCTGTGGAAATGGGGAAGTGTTTCCATGGATTTTGTAGACGGGTTGCCAAGATCAAGGAAGGGTAATACGGGGATTTGGGTAGTTGTAGACAGACTTACCAAAAGTGCCCATTTTATTCCTGTTAAAAGTAGGAAGACCGCCGCATGGTTAGCATCTGTTTACCTTCGAGAGATAGTTCGTCTGCACCGCATACCCACTAGCATTGTGAGCGATAGAGATCCCATTTTCACTAGTGAGTTCTGGAAGAGCTTACAAGAGGCGGTTGGAACACAATTGTGCTTAAGTACCGCTTATCACCCTAAAACGGATGGCCAGACCGAGAGACTAAATCAGATTCTAGAAGATCTTCTGAGGCTATGCATCTTAGACTTTGAAGGAACATAGGAAGAACATCTTCCATTAGTGGAGTTTGCCTATAATAACAGCTTTCAGGCTAGCATTGGCGTGGCACCTTTTGAGGCTCTTTATGGACGACCATGCCGATCACCTACTTGTTGGTGGGAATCTACGGACAAGGTTTTGCTTGGACCCGACATGATTAGGGAGACTTCGGAAAAGATAGACTTGATTCGACGGCGAACGAAGACGGCGCAAGACCGACAGAAGTCATATGCTTATAAGAGACGAACCGATCTTGAGTTCAATATTAGGGACATGGTTTTTATTAAGGTGTCACCGTTGAGAAACGTCGTCCGTTTTGGATCAGTAGGGAAGTTGCAACCGAGGTTCGTATGACCCTTTCCAATTACAGAGAGGATTGGGCAGATGGCGTATAGAGTAAAGTTGCCAGAGAAGCTTAGTGATGTTCATGACGTGTTTCACATTTCGCATTTGCACAAGTGTTTACATGATACGGCGGAAGTTTAGTAGCCGAGCACGCTCAAAGAAGTGTAAGTAGAGAGAAATGCCACAGTTAGACGAGCTCCTACACACATTCTCGGATCGGAGGTCAAAGCGCTATGCAACAAAGAGGTCAAGTTAGTCAAAGTGCAATAGGGAGATGATCAAGGAGACGCGACTTGGGAGATGGAAGATAAGATGCGTACGTTGTACCCTTTCCTTTTTGAGGGTATGTTTTTTTTTAACTTCTCCTTTTTCTACCGCTTTGCTGATACTTGTCCTATCATTTAGTATGTCTTTGCGATGATATCTTCAATCTTTAGTTAGGAAGAACCCTATGGATGTAAACAAGTGTTTGAGACATGTTATGTTTGGTGGATGCAAATGGAAGCAAGTGGTTGCTAGTGGTTGCTCGTGGATGCATGTACACACATATTAGGCACTAGATCGGCTCAATCACTTTCATATTGCATATAAATGTGTGTGCATAATTAAATTAATGGATGTATAATGGTTGTGTGATCATATGGATGCTGCATTTTGATGAATGGTTGTGCACACATGTAGAAGTAATATGTATCATTAGGATTCTTTCGCATACATAATGGACGCATGGCACTATCATGATTTGCATTAAGGAGGTCAACTGAATCAGTAGACCGCTTGATTTTGCATTAGATAAGGAACATGTACACACACTTTTTGCATATGTTCATACGGCATTAGAAATCTTGTAAGGACAATAGATACCTGTGTTTGATGGTTGAGTAGATGGATGATTGGATGTTAGGATACGCATTTTCCTTAACCTGGAGATTTCGGGGGCGAAATCCTTTGAGGAGGGGATAATGTAACACCCCGTAATTTTAAATATTAAAATTAACAAAATTAAGAACACTTAATTTTTAAGAGGAGAATTAAGGGAAATGGGTTATTCCATTACGTTCGCCTCGGAATTCTGCTCGGAATAGAGTCCAAGTTTTCGTAAATCGGACTTCGTATGAGGAAGTTATGGCCCTCAGAAGTTTCAGAAATTTAAATAAATTAAAACAGCTCGAATCAGAATTCAAAATTCAAATTCAAACAGGGAAGCGGGCCGGGCGGGATTTCTCCTCCCCAAGGCCAAGTCGACCAGGGGGTCGACCAAAGGGTCGACCTCCCCTACACAGGTCGACCAGGGGGTTGACCTACCCTCGGGGCAGATCTGAAATCAGACGATTCTGACTTGTTGCTGAGTCTTTCCAGACCTGTTGCTGAGTCACTAGGGCATAGGTGGCAATTCTGGATAACTCTATCTAGTCTGGACGGTTGTGATTGCTCCTATGATAATCTAACGGCTTATGTTAAATTAAACTTCTATATAAGCACGCATAGACTCAAGCCCTAAACCTAAACTAAATTGATCTCTTAGCCTCCATGCTGCTGCTGGAATAGTGCTACTTCTTCTTAAAGCTTAGGAATTGCAACTTCTTCTTAAAGCTTAGGAATTTGCAAGTCGGAATTCTTATACAAACGACGAACGAATTATTCTCTTCTCTAATCCGTTTTTGTGAGTACAATTTCTTTCACAAAATAATTAATAAATTAATTATGATGAGTTATAATTTGGATTATGAGAACATGACTGTTGAATCATGTGACGTTGCTTAATTTTGTTATCATCTGTTTGGGAACATATGACAGTTTTGTTAGTAGATCTATTTCATATGTCCAATCACATATGTTTGACTTGATTCATGTTATGACATCAGTTTGTATGCAAGTTGGGATGTAAATTATATGCTATTTTGTATGTGAATCATATGCAAGTGTGTATGCGAATTATACACAAGTTTATATGTGAATCAAGTATATGCATATATGCAAGTTTATGTGTAAAACATAATTTACGTGTTTAGATTCATATGCAATTTTGTATGAATTC
Source organism: Allium sativum (assembly GCA_030737875.1). NCBI lineage: Eukaryota > Viridiplantae > Streptophyta > Magnoliopsida > Asparagales > Amaryllidaceae > Allium > Allium sativum. The sequence continues at coordinate 7,065,129 of CM060916.1, read as the reverse complement.
TTATGCAAGTTTATGTTTAAAACATAGTTTACATATTTAGATTCATATGCAAGTTGGGTGAAAAACCATATTCATATGTGTAAGTTCACAATTTATGCACGTTTAGGTGAAAAACCCATATCCATATATGCAAGTTCACAATTTCATGTTTAGATCTATATTTAGATCCATGGTAGTATATCGTTTATGCAAATTTATGTTCTAAATGTCCATTGCCTATGTAAGTATTGGCTATGCAAATTTATGTTATAATTCTTATTTGCAAGTTAGATCTATTTTTATGTGTTATGCAAGTTGTGATGTTTGTTTTTTGTTTATGAGTTGGACTATTTGCGAGTTTAACCTATTTCATATTAAACGTACGAACGACGTGGGGACAATGAGAAATATTAAATATACATATTGTGAATTGGCATAAAATGGCTTTGAAGGCATATAATTAACTTGAGACATTAATTGGTATAAATTATATACCTGAAATTATGGACATAATTTATGTATAGATTAATTTGGAATATTGAATAGGGATAATTAATTCAAATTGGGGTGAAATAATTATGTGTATTAATTATGTGTATTCAAATTGGAAATTTGGCTTTGAAGACACGAGGTTAGACTTGTTTGTGGTATAAGACTTGCCGGACCCACCCGACAAATCCAGCAACCACAAACGGTAGTCTAATGTGAGAGGTCAAAGGCATAAATTAAATGTGTAACAATTGTAAAGACACGAGGTTAGGCTCGTTTGCGGTATAAGATTGCCCGGACCCGCCCGACAAATCCAGTAACCGCAATGGTAGTCTAATGTGGGAGGTCTTTACAAGGTTACGGTTATAATAAATTAAGTAACACTTAACCAAGATAAACAAGTGGTGGGACATGGGGGTTAAGTGGGTGACATGGGTGGCATGTGAAATACGATTAGAAACACTTAACTAAGTTGAAAACATGTAAGAAGACATGAATAAGAAGGGGTCAAGTGGGAAATTCTAGTGGGGACCAAGCATAGGTGAAAGCTTGTGCCAAGTATGGGGACACTTTTCAAACCAGTAACCCATTAAGTATCTTTGTGAGCTCGAGTACGCTTACTGAGTTTGATTGTAAGAGGTCAAAACGGGTTAGCGGTGGCAACACAAGTCCAACGGGGTCATGTGCGTGCGTGGGCCCCGTGCTGGTAGGTAATACGTTGTTGCATCGTGTAGATATAAGCCGTGCATCTTTAATGGTATTGGGTTGCCACTTTGGGGGGTGCTACAACCCACTATGGGACCAACACGGGTATCTACGAGTTAGGGAGTCGATCGCATGGGGGTAGTGGGTAGAACTAGTGGAGATAGGGGCAGGCGGCACCTATGAGGACAACTAGGGGTACACGAAACTACCATTATGATTATTATGTTCAGTAGGCGGGATCAACTTTTAGGGTGACTAGTAATGGTGCAGTATAGTAATTATCCTATAGTGATTTGGAGCGCGATTAACGCCAGTTTATTTCTCTTGTATCACAGTCATTCCTTGTTTTACCAGTTTATGCCTTATTCTAATTACTTTAATAATAATATTGTTAAAGTTATTGGACTCGCCAGACTTTATGTCTGACCCCCTTTGTTTTCACCTCTTTTCTTCCTTCCCCCCCGGTTCTCAGCGTGGGACTAGTGCTAGTGGAGCTTGATTTGGATCTCTTTCTTTTGGAAGTGCTTGGATTGTTGAAAGTAAAGTTCAGCTCATCTCTTTTATGGCTACTTATGTAGGGGTTATGCTTTTTTACTTTATGTACTCAGAAAACAATTTTTCAAGATGGATATTAAGTGTACTTGGTTTTATTTTTGGTTTATAATGTTGTTGTAATCAAACTATTTCTCCGCTGCAATAAAAGTTGTTTTGAATTTTTCAAGTACAAATATATGTATCTGTCTTGTTATATTCTGTTCTATACAACAATAATACTCCATGAAAGTTAATGCATTCCCATTTAGAGTGACATTAATGGACGTAGGGAGTTACAGATAAGGCGTCCAAAGTAGATTCCCCATCAGGAGCTTTGGAAACTAATTGAAATGGTCATGGAGTTAAATAAACTCAATATTAGACGATATTTCAAAAATCGCATTGAAAAGCTGTCCATACTTGGGGACCCAAGAGAAAGAGGGGACAAGTTAGTGAATACATCGGAACCTAGAAATAGATGCATGGATCCGAGAAAATGCAAAGGAGACCTTACCAGAATCCTTTGTCAAAAAGGAAGAAAATCGTACTTCTGAAGATTGCTCAAAGACAATAAGATGGATCGTTTTCCCAACTTGTCGGAAGCTTTGAACATATCACTGACAGCTTGAACCTCCTCCCACTTAGGTCTTTTCTTATGGGAACAGGAACTAGGACAAAGCAGAAAGTTAAAGCAATGCTCAAGAAAGAAGGTAACCAATACTAAGAAGTACAGTTTATATGGAGTAGTAAAATTTCATGTGATAAACGGAGGACATATGATAAGAATTGTGTATCCCAATCCGAGTGATGGGTGAGGTTATCACTAATAAACTTCTTAGAAAGGTTGGCGTGAAGTAGAGAAAAACCAGTCCCTTTGACTACAAACAATTGTAACAAATAATGCAGGAGACGATGGGTAAGAGAAGGTTGTCCTGACTCAAGTGCAAAGAGTTCGAGGCATAAAAGGCAGGTATATGTATTCAGAGTTAGTTGAATGGGACCTAACTTCAGATATTGTAAGAACCATACAACAAAGTTTAGGAATGGAAAGAAACCTTCGTGCCAGATGTGAACAGTGGTATAAGAAAATAAAATCCCTCTCGAGGGCTCTGAATAGTACCCTTTCCGGAAGTAGGAACATCATCGACTCCAATCATACCATAGCTCTCAAGAATGGCCCTCACCTCATCTTGAGTCCAAATCATAGAATATCGCAAAAAGCTTTCCATCTAGATATTTTAAAGGAATTGCCCGAGATCGATAAGCTTTGCTCTTTCAGACCTAATGCTGCCAGGTGATATTATTCCATAAAATATATTGGCATATTAATTTTTCCATTTTAAAATTACTATGCAAATTCATTAGCATAAGTCGTCCAATACGCCCACAAAGAGTCAGGAGCATGCCACAAATTGTGAAAGTGGAAACCTTTAAGATAAAGCACATTTGAATATGCATTATGCCTACGTGTCTAAGATATTGTTTAGTATATGATTTCAATCTTATCAATTGTCTTGAAAAAAAAAACCTTAATTTTGGAAAAATTAAACTTAGGTATCGATGGGGTTTAGCATTAAACATACAACACATAGCAGTAAAGGTTTTTTTTTTACTAATTCTTTAACAAAAGAAGGTATGACCTTTGGCATCACTCAAATCTTGTTCCGACGACACATGATTTCTAACACTACTTTCGGTAATATTAAAACTGGAACCAAAAGGAAAACGAAACGTTAATGATAGGACTATCAGTTCCATAAGGGTTGTTTCAATTTATCCTCATATTGGGGAGGAAACCTATAAACATGAAATCTTAAATTTTAGACCCCTGAATGTTTGGTAGGGGTTAAATTATAAATTCATGCAATCCGCCATTATTATCATTACAGCTACTTCATATGAATCAACCAATTGTAATAATGACTATGAACCTGTGGATCCTAATCAAGTTCATAGTTAAAAGGAAGAAATGTTTTCTCAGATTATAGGATTAAAATTTATTAAAATACTCACAGAAACACGGTTGAATTTGCGATCTCGGAGATATTCGAAGAACAATGATCTTGCATTAAATAGTTATATGTAGGTTATAAATTGAGGAAGAAGAAAAGGGACCTTATATATAGAAGCACTTTCTCGATTACAGTCGTACAAATAAGCAATGGTCAACAATGGAGATCAAATCAAGAATACCAAAAGATGGGAAATTAGAGTACAAACCGAAAAGTCAGAATTTTACTTGAAAAGTCAGAATTTGACTTGAAAAGTCGAAATTACCCCTTCATAAATGGAGGGGCAAATTTTACGACCAAATTCAACACCGAAACCTACTGTCGGTGAAGGGGTATCAAACCGCAACTAGATCAAAAGAATGATCCAAAGGAATGAAACCAACGAAAAATACTGAGACAATTAAGATTGAAAGCATTAAAATGGCAATTGGTTCAATAAGCTATCAACACCAACATAAGGAAGAAAAACCTGGTATCGATATGAAAGGTAACAATGACAAGGCAGTACCGACACTAAGGGCCATCAACTCAGTTCTGAAAGCATAACGAATGAAGTTGGAGACAAACAAAGAAGGGCAAGAGTCGGAAGCCTATAACATGAGACCCACAACCAAGAGAGAATCCTACATTGTCCGAAACATGGCAAGAAGCGTTAAGCCAGGCAGAGTAAAATGAAGTGCTATCGGCACTAATTAACTTAGTGTCGATAAAAAAGGAGATTAAGATGTCAAAGTCAAGGATAACAATCTGAAAGCTAGATGTCAGAGTCAAGGCTTGTAGAACACCGAGACACAACTTCTAAGGCCATCAGAGTGTACCGAGAGCGTGCTTACGCAAGACCAAAACCAATTTCAAGGACTCATCGAAAGTAAACCAAAGTTTAGGAGAAAAGAGCTATCCACACTAATTTTCTTATTGTTGATACCGAAAGAGAAAACAGTTTTTAAGTTACAAGAAATAAAAGCCCAAGGACAAGACTATAAAGGCTCGAAGCTGAAACCAGAGCTTGTTGTCGAAGACCAAAAGCTGTTTTGGAAGCTATATATTCCAAAGAACTTGGTATCGATGCATACAAAAGTCAAGAATAGCTCCTAAAGTCGAGACCAAAAATCCGAAAGCCAGGTGGAACCCAATGACAATGCCAAATGAAGAGAAAGGCGGCCGAAACTACTATTACTAGACCCGAGAGGAATATAGCGGCAGAAAGCCATTACCGCACACGAAAGGGGAATCTGCTCAGTTGACGGCTAAAGGGGGCCCATTTGTCTATAAATAAGACCCCAGGTGACACATTTTAGGGGCTTCTTCTTATTCCCCAATCTTACACTCATTTTTAATAGAGTAAACCTTAATTTCTAAATCGATATGGGGATTTCCTTTGTAAACACTTATGTACTCAAATCAACGAGCAATAAGGAGTGAATCGACACTTAGCACAATTTCTATGATTTATCTTTCTACTTCTTTCGTTTTCTTCATTATGCTTTCTCCATGACAAAGGCTGCATTCCCGTGCCTTACCCTCAAGTGTAGATTACTGAAATACCCTTCTACAAGCCGTTTAGCTTCCTAACTTGTGTTGCGCTTAGGAAACCCTTATCCCAAGGTAATTGTTGGTTGTTGAGTCTCGTAAGCATGATACTCACCACTTAAGGAAAGAGTAACTAATCTTTGGGCTCAAGACCTTGATATCTAGGAAATGGTGAACTAACTCAAGCTTGTAGGAACTAAATAATCCCTCACCACCATTAGGTTCACATCCTTAGACCTATTTCCGGGGTTGACGAAAAATATCGTTAACACTACAACAACTTGTTTTCTTTAATTTTATTTCCGTTTGAACAGAATATGGTAGTTTAAACATTAAATAATTAAGTAGGTTATTAGCTTATATTAATTATTAATTAAGTAACAGATTAATCACTGTATTAGTTCCTCTCTTCGTGTTTCTTCTCCTAGCCACGAATACAAACCACCTCGCAACGCTCTCCTCTATGTCACACGTCGCCACGATCCCCTTGACCTCGATTAGAAACCGCCACACTAAAACCCCGACCCTCCTCCAACTTCGCATTCCACGAGGGCGAACTCGCACCTCCTCAATGACCTAAATTCACATGCAAACGACGTGGGTTTGAGCCCCAATTTCTCTCGTTTTACTACACGATATCCCATCAACCCCGTATAGATTAGAAGCTCTCACCTTGTTCTATAATTTGTTAGTTGAGGGCTTCTTCAAACAATGCATGGATTTAGAGTAAGGAATTAATTGTGGATGGTCATGGCCTTCGAAAATTTGGATGGTGGCTGCGTTTGAGAGGAGGGTTAGGGTTTAGTAGATTTAAGGGTTATTTATAATATATATTTATTAATATTTTATTCTAATGTTCCTTAATTGTGAAGTTTTGTGTTCGAACTCTAAATGAACCCCAACGATTGACGTCTCTAGCCAAATACCCCTATTTCGGAGATAATGGAATTGGTTATATAATTTAATTCAATCGTTTTAATCAGTTTTTCTCAAAATTAAAATATGAGTTAGTATAACTTTCAATATTGATTTTCAATGTGCATTTTAGTTGTTTACGGTCACATACTAACTCCAATTGCTACGAAATTTGAAGCCTTGTTATGTTTCACAAATACGGTTCCATTGCGCCTAGACTCGTTGAATTCAGAGACTATTTGAAAAATGGTCTTATTTCTAGATTTTATTGAATTTTAACTGATTTTTCAACACGCATTTAAATTACATATGCTTACATACGAACTCAGATTGATTTGAAATTTGAAACCTAACAATAATTTACTATTCTAGATCCAATGAAAGTGGTTTCATCGAAACTGGAGGTCATTTGGAAAATGACTATCTCTAAGGTTTAAATAAAGTGAAAACAAGCTTGACGTCCCTAAAAGATTTCAAAATGTAAAGACATCCTCCCCAATGTTTCCATGCGAAGCGGATCCCTATTTTGGGACTATCGTGTTTTCAACCGTAAAAATGCGCTATAACATAAAAAAATATTCAAAAATCGCAAATATTCCCAGAAGTAGCCTGAAAAAAATAGTTGCATACATCTCTGCATTAACAATCAATATATGCATAAATGTATGCATATATTCATTCTGGGTTTATATTGAAAATCTGGATGAATATATGCATGCATGCATATATTGGTAATAGTTGCAGAGATGTATGCATATAAAGATGAACTAATCTACATGGGCTGCGAATTGTTGCAAAAATGTATACATTTATTTCGTATAAGTGCTGAAATGTATGCGACAAAGTGAAAACGGATGATGCTTATGAATATGTGCAGAAATGTATGCGTTTATCACTTATAAATGAAGAAATGTATGCAGCAATGTTTAAAAACTGTGTATGCTTGAAAAACAGGCCAGGTTTGTAGTACTAGTACATAAATTTCTACATTTACATTGTAGTTTAATGCAGAACTGAAATATATGCATAAATGTATGCAACTATTACAAATAAGTGCATTGTTTGATGCATAGTAAGAGTGATTTACTATTTTTATGTTATTATTTTTGGGTAGTTTTAATGTTTGAATTTGATGATGATTAGTTGTTGTATTTAATTATAAATTTACATGATTTTTTTAATAGTTTGACTGATTTTTTTGATGATTTACGAAAAATAGGGACCTAATTTATAAAAATTTAAGGGATGTAAACATAACTTCGAAACATATTAGGGACCTGAGAAAAACTGAACCTTAAATAAAACCAATTAAAATATTAATTAATTAAAAAACTATTCAATTTAATGAAAATAAATTAATATTATCGTATATATCCAATTATAATATCATATAGTTCCAAAATAAATTATATTCGATTTGTAACTCAATAATTCAAAATTCAAACTAAATCAATATTTATTTTACAATAAAATACCTTTATTTTATTTAATAAATCATTATAATTTATAAACAATACCATAAAGACTTTTCTAGAAATTTAATTTGGACATAACTCATAATACACGAAATCTCGATTTTTCAATTTTATTAGAAAGATATAGTTAAATAGATTCCAACATTTCGTTTTTCAACGAATTCTGACGTATATTGAATTTTATACATTCATTTAAAGTTCAAAACTTTGAACTACCTGGTGTTACGAGTTTGTTTTATAATTAACATAGACTTATATGTTCAAGCTTCGTTTTAAATAAATTCTAAATCATCAATTCTCAAAATAAATCGTTTTAAATATTTAAAATCCATAAAATATTTCTTAATAGTAAATTTTGGATCGTTACATACGCTTTCTCAATACACTCAACTAATTATTGGGAACTACTAACCCTATCTATAATGAGTTCATTACACATGCCAAGGTTTATCGCTAAACCATAGCTCTGATACCAACTGGAACAAGCACTAATTATAATAACCCGCCTTTTTGGAATGATTCAAGTTGACAATAAACCGCACATGTCCAACTCAAACCATTCCAAAATGACGGATTATTACTTGAGTTTTTTATGAGAAGAGAAAATAAGATGAGAATGACTAAACAATACACAGAATCTCACTACGGCACGATAAAATATAATAACAACGAACGTAGTTCATAAAACTATTAAATTATATTCACTTGATTTATGTTTACAATATTAAAGTTTTAAAAAAATAACTTACAATTAATGCAGCAAAAATAAATAGTACAAATGGTTTTCAACTCCATCTTCTTCTTCAGGAATAAAAGTCTTCAAAAAAGCTGTAGAACTCGGTCAGATACGAGCATAAAGTGAAACAAAACATCGAGTTAGGACTAACATTCTTATGCAAGTAAATCAATTCAAGTGAAATATCCAAGGATAATATATAAATAATTCAACCAGTAAAATATCAAGTTTAAGCAAACATCGTATTTCAAGTCATAAACTGGTTCAATTTGAACATTATTTTTGTCACACCCCACATCCGTTAATGTCACTCATTAAGAGAATGCATTAAATTTCGTGAAGCGTTATAGGTAAACGGAGGCAGAAATATTACAAGACATATATAGAATAGCAGCGAAATTTAATTTTTTTTATTAAAACATAAATCATCGTAGTTCAAAGCATAGTTACATCATAAGCCTGAAATGCATAAAGCCCAATACATCAATGTAAAACTACTGTCTTGTACTAAAATCATCAGAGTACAAAAATAAAAGAAGCATAATCCCCAAAAACATAGCCACAATAGAGAAGGTACGAATCAAGCAGTACATCTATGCGGCTCCAAGAAAAACTAAGCAGAATCCTGATCAAGCTTGACTATTCCCACCCTGAGAATTTAGGGGAAAATAAGAGAAAGAAGAGGAAACAAAATAGGTCAGACATAAAGCCTTGCGAGTCTAGTTACTTTTAGCATATAAATAAGTAACTGCATCATGACAAGCATATAAACTAGATAAGAGAGATAACAACATATAAGACAGGTATGACAAGGTAAACAGGATAAACATAATAGAATAAATAGCACTTCCCTAACAATTTACTTTCTATGCACCAATACTAGTACAATACATATGTAATAGGATTACATACTCCCTAATTACTTACCTGAAATAGGATGATCCCAACAGAAATATAATGGTAGTTTTAGGTGTACTCTAGTAACGGGTTTTAACCCAAAACAGAATTAACCGGTACCTAAACAAAAATAATGGGTGTTAGCCCAGACAGAAACATAGGTGCCCCAATGAAACAGGCAGGACTAGATGTACCATATTTACTACCTCCCAATCAATCGGCTCCATATCCCGTAAATACCCTGTGTCGGCCCCACAGGAGCGTGTATTACTTCCTAAAGTGGCAACCTACAGAAGGACACAACCAATTTACTGGTGCTACAGCGGCTTATTTTCCCAGATGCAGGTCATAATCATGCACACACATGAATACGTTAGAACACGCCAGTACACACCTCCTATCAAATGAACCTCTTACAATCAGTTCAGTAAGCATGCCCTGACCCCTACCTGGTGCGGGGTCACCCTTTAATACCAGAATGGGTTACTGACTAATATGGGTCCTACACAACAGATGACACAAGCCAACCCTTATAGATCTTGTGTCCCCAACTAATTAATATTTTGATAGGTTATGCTAAACAGATTTAACAGATTCACCAAACCCCCTGCAGATTTACGGGTTAAACTTTACAAGTTAACGGGTCTATATAACCCCAACAGATTTAACAGGTTAAGTTTTCTAAATTAACAGGTTCGTATAACCCCCACGGATTTAACAGTTTTACTCAACCCCACATATTTCACAGGCTTACTTAACCCCACATACTTAATAGGTTTACTTAACCCCACAGATTTAACCGGTTGATACAATCCCTATGGATTTAAACAGGTTAAGTATTACAAGTTCATTACCATAAATTCATTTATGGTTATAATGTGCTAGACCTTCCACATTACGTCTCCCACTTGTGGATGCTCGATATGTCGGTCGGGTCCGGGCAGACTTCTTCCATAAGTTGGACTTAACCTCGCGTCTTAGCACCGTCACGTGTTTATGCACTTAGATCCCTCACATTAGATTCACCACTTATGGTTGCTGGATATGCTGGTCGGGTTCGAGCAGACTTCCACCACAAGTGTAATCTAACCTCGTGACTAAGCGCGGTTATAGTTTTCTAATTACTATGATTCTTGGCATCTTCATTCATTAACAAGTATTCTTATTTCACTATAGGTTTTCATGCCCCTTTCCCAAGTCATTTTCATCATTTGTTATATGCCCAAATTAAGACCTTTAATCACAGTTTGGCTTATGCCCCAAATCCATATTCATGCTTTCGATCAAGTTCTGCTCCAAATTTCCCAATACAAGTTATAGTTTTCTAATTACTATGATTCTAGGCATCTTCATTCATTAACAAGTATTCTTATTTCACTATAGGTTTTCATGCCCCTTTCCCAAGTCATTTTCATCATTTGTTATATGCCCAAATTAAGACCTTTAATCACAGTTTGGCTTATGCCCCAAATCCATATTCATGCTTTCGATCAAGTTCTGCTCCAAATTTCCCAATACAAGTTATGCCCTAATTTAAATGGATTAAACAAGCTTCACAGATTCTTTACAGTTCCAATAACATGTTTCGCTTAATCTTAAGTTAAGCCTATAGATTTTTTTGTCCCAAACCACAAGTCATGATTTACCATATAAATCATGCCCCAGATTTTTAGTCCAATTTCACAATATAGTTTATCCCCCAGATCCTAATCGTGATTCAAGGTACAAGTTATGCCCCCAAGTTACCATTTCTAATCATTCCCAATTTAACCCAATTTCTTTCGTATGCATATTTCAGAAATATCGGCCTAGGCTCGAAAGTAGCCTGACTATAAAAATAAAAAGAGAGAGAGAAGGACAAAATAGGCATAAAACCAACAGTAAGAGAAATGGAAATATGATAGCGGAAATAGGGATATAAGAACAAATCTGATGAACATAAATAGGCATATAAGAACAGATTTGATGAACATGTAATAACAGGACTGATTATGCATAGTGTCATGATTATAAATAGGCATGATGAGATCTAAGTAGTGAATTAGATATACAAATATAGCAGATCTGATATGATTCCAATAGTCACAAGCTTAGGTCTAGTTCATAGGCATGTCAAGAATGCATTTTAATTATTTTTATCTAAAAATAACGTAGACTTACAGAGAATAGATCTAAGAGACAGAAGAATAGTTGCAGATGTTGAATCTCAAATCTCTAAACTTGAATGACTCTAGTTGATTGTTGATGAAGAAAATACCTGATTTATTCTAGGCAGAGGCAGCATCTAGTTCTCCATTGTTTTAGGTGTGGAGAAACAAGTGAAATGAGGTCATATTTATAGCCTAGGGTCAATGAATTTAGTCAAGAAAGGAGTCCACGTGCAAAAAACTGAATTCTGCCCAAATCTGTATGGGGGTCGACCCCCCTATGGGTGTCGACCCCGGGGTCAACCCATGTGTCGACCACAAACACCCTGGGTCAACCCCTGTGTCGACCCAGCGGGCCTCTGGTCGACGCCCAAAATGAAACGGTTCGACCATTCCCCCTCCCGCTTCGCTGTTTTTCTTTTTTTTAATTTGTTTGTATATATATATATATATATATAATTTATTGTGTGTATACAAACTTCTAGGCTTAATAACTTCTTCATATGATGTCCATTTTACGCAAACTTGTTGTCTATCTTAAGAAAAATTCTGAGACAAACGCAATGGTGCAGTTTGTTTTACTTAATTCCCAATATTTAATTAAGTATCCCTTGGTTTATCATTTTAATATGTTGTTAAAATTATGGGGTGTTACATTCTCCCCTACTTAAAGGATTTCCTCCCCGAAATCTCCAAGTTAAGAAGAATGTATATCCAACCATCCACATCCATCTACTCATCCACCAATCATAGGCATCCATTATCCTTAAAGACTTCTAATGCTTATATGAACATATGCAAAGGTGTGTGTATATGTCCCAATTATAATGCGAAGATCAAGTGGCCTACTGATTCAGTTGACCTCCTTAATGGAATGTATGTTAGTGTCATGAATCAACCATGTATGCAAATAATCCTATTATAAAATGTAAGTTCTATATGTGTGAACAATCATCCATCCAAATGCAACACACATATGATGATACAACCATTTTAATCCATTCAAAGAAGTAAAATGCACACACATCCATATTTAGTATGAGAGTGATTAAGCTGATCTAGTGCCTAATGTGTGTGTATATGCATCCATGAGCAACCACCGGAAAACACTTGCGTGCACTTGCATCCATCAAACATAACATGTCTCAACCACATGTTTGCAACCACAGGATTTCTATCTAACGATTGAAGATTCGATCAATATGATACACACGAATGACAGAAGCAAGTATGAATAAAAGCTTGGAAAAAAGAAGTTAAGAACATAGTCCCAAAAAGGAAAGGGTATGAAGCGCGATCCTTGTGTTCAGTCTCCCTAGTCGCATCCTCGCTGTCTTCTCCCCATTGCACTTTAATTAACTTAACCTCTCTGTTGCGCAGTTTCTTAACCTATGATCCAAGTATATGGGAAGGAACTCGTCTAATTGTCACCTTCGGTCTGCCTCTATTTCCACAAGCTTGTTTGGCTCAACTACCTCTGCTGTATCATGCAGACACTTCCATAAATAAGAAATATGGAAAAACATCATGAATATCCACACATAAGCAAAGCGAGTTGTATGCCTTAGTTGCAAAGACGACCAGAGCAGCCCATTCTGATATGCTTCGCCTAACCAACACCTTTTCTAGTAGCTCCCCTACTTGTTTGTTGAGCTCCCTCCTTTCCTTAGGAGTCATGTGGTGCACAAGTAATGCGACTGGCTTCACATTATCTACCAAGTATATCCAGAAATCATTCTCGCGCCTCGGAGGTAAGTCCTTAACCTCCTCAAAAACATCTGGATACTCACAAAGTACAGGTATAGATCGCAAATCATAGACAGAAGAATCAAGTGATTCTAGGAAACTAAGCATGCTAGACCCTCTTGGGTCACTAGAAATCTCTAGGGTCCTCCCACGGCAAGTTAGAAATTTAACGACCCTCCTTTAACAATCTAGAATGGCACCATACATGGCTATCCAATCGATCCCTAGAATAAAATAGTATCCCATAAAACCAAGTACATATGCGTCGCACTCAAACTTCATGCTTAACACAAATATTCTCAAACCCCGACAAGTCATAGACAGATGAACCATACCACCAATGGGGTTTGACACAACAACGGGATCCAAAACCATACTAGTACTAAGGTGTAGAGACTTAACTACAGAATCAAATATAAAAGAGTGAGAAGAGATAGAATCAAAAAGAGTCATAACTGGATAATCGGAAAGAGAAATGAAACCATCAATAGAAACTTTCATACCTCTGTCCAGTACACTGGCCTCGAGAGCATGCATTTGCCCTCCAGAAGATCCCTCCCTTTGGCCTTGTCCTTTCTTTTTAGGACACTCCCTAGTATAATGTCTGACTTCACTACAATTGAAGCAATCATTCTTCCTTTTTTTCTAGTCTTTGACCAAATGACCCACATTCCCGCAAACATGACATTTCTTTTTGCCTTGAGCTTGGTCGTGCTTTCCGATCTCTTGTTGTTGTTCTTTCTCAGGCTACACTTTCTTGTTTTGCGTTTCCTCAACCTCAACTTCCTTCTTTTCAGCTTTATCATCGTCATGCATTAAGGCTATATCAACTAGCCTCTCAAAAGTTGCTCCCCTTGGAACATGAGACATGGCTAACCCATGAAGGGGTTCATTCTATCCTCTAGCAAACCGCAAAGCTTTCTTATGCGGGTATCTACTAGCTCCAACCCAAACCTTGCTAGTTGGTTGAATTTGTTAACATACTCTTTAACAGTCATGCCTGCTTGCTTGAGCGCCAAGAACCTTTCCATTTGCATGCTTTTCTCAGCTTGAGAAAGAAATTTCATTTCAAACCTCTGTCTAAAATCATCTCAAGTCTCCACCGCACGCCCTGCTCGCGTCACTTCCCACCAGAACGAAGCTTCATCTTTCAGTAGCCAAATGGATAACAGAATCTTCCTACGCTTGTCCACTTCGAAAATTCCAAACAAGTCCTCCATCTCCTAGAGCCAATTTCTTGCCTCTACGAACGACTCGGTTCCACGGATGCCTTTCCTCCCATAGCACAAAAATCTTTGCGGATCTCGGAGAAAGTATCTACACGTGGAGGAGGAGGAGGAGGAATGACGGGTGCAGCTGGCGGAGGAACGTCGGCTTGGCCACCGGCAGGCACGCTGGCCTCTAGATACCCACAGAACCAGCCTGGTATCGTAACGCCCTCAATAATATTAGGTTCCCCAGACATACTGAAAAGAAAAGGAAAAGATATTCAAATAGAGAATCCGAAGATATTATATATGGCTTTGGGGAATATGTTTTTCAAAACATACTTTTCTTTTGAAAATGCTTTCTTTTAAAACCTTTTTGAAAATAATTTTCAAAATCTTTTATCCGATCTGGTAACCTTCAGCTCTAATACCAAGTGTCACACCCCACGTCCGTTATTCTCATTCATTAAGAGAATGCATTAAGTTTCGTGAAGCTATATAGGTAAACAGAAAAAAGAAATACCAGACAGATATAGAATAATAGCGGAATTTAAAATTTTATTGAAACATAAATCATCGTGGTTCAAAGCATAGTTACATCATAAGCCTGAAATGCATAAAGCCCAGTACATCAATTTAAAACTTCTATCTTGTACTAAAATACCCAGAGTACAAAAATAAAAGAAGCATAATCCCCAAAAACATAGCCATAGTAGAGAAGGTACAAATCAAGCAGTACATTTATGCGGCTCCAAGAAAAACTAAGCAGAATCCTGATTAAGCTTGAGTATTCCCACCATGAGAACCTAGGGGGAACGGAAGGGAAAGAAGAGGAAACAAAATACGTCAGACATAAAGTCTGGCGAGTCCAGTTACTTTTAGCAGATAAATAAGTAACTGCATTATGACAGACATATAAACTGGATAACAGAGATAACAACATATAAGACAGGTATGACAAGGTAAACAAGATAAACATAATAGAATAAATAGCGCTTCCGTAACACTTTACTTTCTATGCACCAGTACAAGTACAACAAATATGTAACTGGATTACATACTCCCTAATTTCTTAACAGAAACAGGATGACTCCAACAGAAATATAATGGTAGTTTTAGGTGTATCTATTAACGGGTTTTAACCCAAACAGAATTAACCGGTACCTAAAAAAATAATGGGTGTTAGCCCAGACAGAAACACAGGTGCCCCGCAAAAACAGACAAGACTAGATGTACCCTATTCACTACACCTCAATCGATCGGCTCCCTATCCCGTAAATACACTGTGTCTGCCCCCACAGTAGGGTGTATTTCTTCCTAAAGTGGCAACCTACAGAAGGACACAGACCTATTTATTAGTGCTATAGCGACTTATTTTCTTAGATGCAGATCGTACTCATGCACACATATGAGTCCGTTGGAATGTGCCAGTACACACCTCCTCTCAGATAAACCTCTTACAATCAGTTCAGTAAGCGTGCCCTGATCCCTACCTAGTGCGGGTTCCCCCTTTAATACCAGAATGGGTTACTGACTAATATGGGTCCCACACAATAGATGACACAAGCCAACCCTCACAGATCTTGTGTCCCCAACTAACTAGAATTTTGACAGGTTATGCCTAACAGATTTAACATATTCACACAACCCCTATAGATTTACGGGTCAAACATTACAAGTTATCGAGTCCATATAACCCTAACAGATTTAATAGGTTAAGTTTTCTAAATTAACAGGTTCGTATAACCCCCACAGATCTAACAGATTTACTTAACTGCACCAATTTAACGGACTTACTTAACCCCACCGATTTAACAGGCTTACTTAACCCCACATACTTAATATGTTTACTTAACCCTACAGATTTAACCGGCTCATACAATCCTTATGGATTTAAACAGGTTAAGTATTAAAAGTTCATTACCATACATTCATTTATGGTTATAATGCGCTAGATCTCCCACATTTAGTCTACCACTTGTGGATGTTGGATATGCCGGTCGGGTCTGGGAAGACTTCTTCCACAAGTCGGACTTAACCTCGTGTCTTAGCACTGTCACGTGTTTATGCACTTAGACCCCTCACATTAGATTCACCACTTGTAGTCGCTGGACATGTCGGTCTGGTCTGGGCAGACTTCCATCACAAGTGTAATCTAACCACATGTCTAAGCGCGGTTACAGTTTTCCAATTACTGTAATTCTAGGAGTCTTCATTCATTAACAAGTATTCCTATTTCATTATAGGTTTTCATGCCCCTTTCCCAAGTGATATTCATCATGCATTATATGCCTAAATTAAGATCTTTAATCACAATTTGGCTTATGCCCCAAATCCATATTCATGCTTTCAATTCAAGTTCTGCCCCCAAATTTCCCAATACAAGTTATGCCCAAATTTTAATGGATTAAACAAGCTTTACAGGTTCTTTGCAGTTCCAATAACATGTTTCTGTTAATCTTAAATTAAGCCTATAGATTTTTATGTCCCAAACCACAAGTCATAATTTACCATATGAGTCTTGCCCCAAATTTTTAGCCCAATTTCACAATATAATTTATGCCTCGAGATCCCAATCGTGATTCAAAGTACAAGTTATGCCCCTAAATTACTATTTCCAATCATTCCCCACTTAACCTAATTTCGTTGGTAGGCATATTTTAGCAATATCAACCTAGGCTCGAAAGTAGCCAGACTGTAAAATAAAAAGGGAATGAAAGAGAGAAGGAAAAAATAGGCATAAAACCAACAGTAATAGAAATGGACATATGATAGCAGAAAAAGTCATATAAGAACAGATCTGATGAACAAATATAGGCATATAATAACAGATCTGATGAACATAACTAGGCATATAAGAACAGATCTGATGAACTTGTAATAACATGACTGATTATGCATAGTGTCATGATCTTATACAGGCATAATGAGATCTAATCAGTGAATTAGATATACAAATATAACATATCCGATATGATTCCAACAGTCACAGGCTCAGATCTAGTTCATAGGCATGTCAAGATTGCATTTTAATTATTTTTATCTAAAAATAACGTAGACTCTCAAAGAATAGATCTAAGAGACAGAAGAATAGTTGCAGATATTGAATAACAGATCTCTAAACTTGAATGACTCTAGTTGATTGTTGAAGAAAAAAATTGATTTATTATGGGCAGAGGCAGCATCTAGTTCTCCATTGTTTTAGGTGTGGGGAAACAAGAGAAATGAGGTCTTATTTATAGCCTAGGTTCAATGAATCTAGTCAAGAAAGGAGTCCACGTGCGAAAACTGAATTCTGCCCAGATCTGTATGGGGGTCGACCCATGTGTCGACCTCATACACACTAGGCCAACCCCTATGTCGACCCAGCGGGACTCGGGTCGAACCCCAAAATGGGGCGGTTCAGTTAATCCCCCTCCCATTTCGTTGTTTTGATTTTTGTTAATTTGTTTGTATATATATAATTCTATTGTGCGTATACAAACTTCTATGCTTAATAACTTCTTCATACGACGTCCGTTTAACGCAAACTTGGTGTTTATCCTAAGCAGAATTCCGAGACGAACACAATGGCTCAGTCTATTTTACTTATTTCCTAATATTTAATTAAATATTCCTTAGTTTATCATTTTAATGTGTTGTTAATATTACAGTGTGTTATAATTTTCGTTATCATTTTCTAAATCAATTCAATAAACAAATCCAAAACCAAAACCAAATTCAATAAAATTCCCATATTTTAAGACATATCATTTTCAAAACTCAACCTTTGATTTTATTTATTTTCATATGACAATATATCTTAATGAAATATTATATTCAAACAGTTTGGATTTTCTTTACTACTCGAATTGGATATAAACCTTTATTTAGATTAATTATATGAACATAATAGTCGAAAATTTCAAATATATAATAGTCTAATAGTTAAAGAATATTTATAGTTAAATTTAGTATAAATTGTACTTATTAAATGGTAAAAAATAAATAGTTAAGTTTAGGATAAAATTAAATTAAATTTTTGTTATGAAAAACAAATAGTTAAATTTAATATAAAAGTAACTAAAGTGAAATAGCTCTAAAAATATAAATAGTAGTATGAAAATAAATAATAAATAATAAATGAAATAGTTAATATAAAATAATACTAAATTAAAACATTTATATAATCTAATCTAATCGAATCCAAATATCCAATATTTCCATAATTCGATAAACATCAATTCAGATTTCAAATTTCCATTTCAAATCAACTCAAAGCTTAAATTGTTCAAATTTAAAACATGTAGTTAAATTCCAATTCTAAACTGTTTTCGTAAACCTATCCAGTTTTATTGGTTTAAATTAATTATTCACATTATTTAATTTAAATTGTTAAGTTTTATCGGTTTCAACAAGTATCTTAATTGAATTTTACAACGGTTTCACATACAATATGTAGTGTCGGGAACTTGCAAAGTGATAACTGGATGGTGTCTAACGAACGGAAAATCTAAATAAGACACATATAAATAGATATAACATAAGGATTAACAATCACTCTATTTCAGTCTATTTACAACTATCATTCCATGTAAATTACTGCTTCATTTCATAAAACTGGCAACTAGTATTTCATGTAAAGTACAACTAATGTTTTATGTAATTTACTGACAACAAATCATGCAAATGACAACTAACCATACATATAATAATTTATTTGACATCATGTAATAAACAAGTAACAACCAAAGTTTTAACCACAATATTATCAATGCAAAATTTCATGTGATAGTCAACTAACTTGCAACTAAATATCAGTCATGAGTGAGATTCCCACCTTTCATGGTAAAGAGAAGATGAACATGACAAGTGAATGAATGTGAACACATAAAATAATGGAAACCTTCATCAGCAAACAATGTTTCTATATATGTTTTAAGAGAAGAGAAGAGAATAGGACAATAGGATTTTGGCTAGGAAAGTTAAGCCTCGATTTTGTTAGATTTTACCAAAACAACACCAAAAATTGGTCAATTTGAAACTGATTTTCGGACATGTTATTAATCGAATATGCAAAAGTTATCACCGTAAAAATATTTGAAAAATTGGTTCTCTAAAATTAAAAAAACACAAATTTATATTATTTTTAAGGGAGATATGGATGAAACACTAAAGGGCATTTTCGAATCTAAAATCTAACCCAAATATGTGTCTGAAAGATTTGGATTTTTGATAAAGAAAAACTTGAAATTAGGAAAAGCGATTAAAAAAAAGTAGCCAACTCGATTTCACTAATCAAGAAAAAGAATAGGTTAAATTTGGATCCCTTTAGAGGATGTTATGATCACAAGAATTATAGGCAAAAATCATTAAAACATGGATGTTTGGTGTGTTAGGGTTAGAGCTAGGAGGTTTTAACCGAGGCTAGGAAGTGTTACAGGTCTAATGGTTCCTGCTAAAGGTGGGGAAGAAAGAGGAGATGAGGGTAGAAAAGAATTTAGGTTCAGGGTTCTTAAAATTTGAGAGGAAGAAAAATGGCAAGTTGTGGTTAATTCTAAGAAGAATGATGAGAAATGAGAAGAGACGAGATTAATGGAGAAAATTATTAGGATTCTAGACTTAAGTTTTTTTTGGAGAGGAGTAAGAACATCTAAAATTTGCAAAATAGTTTATTTCTTACTGGGGTACTCTCCACAAATATTTGGTCACGAAGGAAACAAAGTGGCTGACTAGGCATGGGGTGTTGATCTAATCAACATTTATTTCTTATTCAAAATTCAGAAGTAAATAACATAGGGAAAGATAATAACGGAAATAGATGAATGCATGATTTATTGCTCGACCCTGCCTGTTAGAAAGTTGTATGGTTTTTTAAATTTCGAAATAAATAATATTAAAATTCTAGAATTTAAAGAACATATTCAATTGGACAAGCAAAAATAAGCGTAATACCCCGAATTTTCTGTTAACTGTAAATTAGCAAATTAAAGTATAATTAATCGTTAATGAAAGAATTAAGGGAAACGGGTTACGCCATTGCACTCGTCTCGGAATTCTGCATGAGATAGAGTCCGAGTTTGCGTAGATCGGACTCCGTATGAAGGAGTTATGACCTCCGGAAGTTTCAGAATTCAAATTAAAATTCAAACGGTTCAAACGAAGTTCAAAATTCAAAAATCAGACCCAAGCTGGGCTAGGCCGGAAAATTCCCGCCCAGGCACCAGGTTGACCTGGGGGGGTCGACCTAGGTGACCAGGTCGACCTGGGAGTCGACCTGCCCAGTCGACGTGGTTTGGCCCTGGCTAGCCTGGTCGGGTTTCTGGTCGATTTTTGGGGCTTGGCTGTGTCACTAGGGCTTACATGTCGCTTTCTGATTGGCTTCTCTTGAGATGGATGGTCTAGATTCACTCAAGCTTCATCGACGGCTCTAATTAATTTGAAATTCTATAAATACAACTTGAGTCTAAACCTAAATTCACACAAATAAATTGGAGATAGAGCCGTCATGCTGCTGGAAGGAAGCCAAGAGTAGCCTCCACTTGTAGAAAGCTTATAGACGAGCCAAAACTAAAGTTAAAACATGAATCAAAACAACGTTTGTCTACCCAAAGGAAAGCATTTCAAATTCAAACCTCAGAATCCAGAATTCAAGTTCATCGTTCGTTGCAAGTATAGTGATTTTTCCGATGAGAATAAAATTAAGACTTGATTCGATGTAAATTGGGAATGGAATTGTGCTTTTATGTAACGACGATGTTAATTCATATGTGATGTAATGATTGTGGTATTGTGATGTTTATGGTACAATTGAGTTTATGTTGATCCTATTGTACATTTAGAATGAAAACAACATCACATGCAAGTTGTATAGTTCATGTTGTAATCTACACCTATATGTTTATGTGATTATATAGGTTGTATGTATACTTTATGCTAAGAACCCCTATGCCTAAATGGTTATGTTCATATACATGATCCTATGTTTATATAAAAGTTGCAAGTTCCTAATTGGATCCATGTCAAGATCCACTTTAATATATGTTTCATGTTGGAATTAGACATATGATTGGATCTAGTTCACACATGCGATGAAATTATACAAACTTTATGAAAACGTCACATTCTTGTCATATGCTAGTTATGTTCGATGTTATGCCTAGATCCGAAACATGTTTAGGCTTATGTTGTCTAAATCATATGCTAATTTATGTGACACCTATTTGGTTAGATCCCTATTTCAATGCAAGTTCACATATATGTAAGTTGATTTAGGCCATGTTGCAAATTCACATGTATGTTGATTAGTCTGTGTTGCAAGTTCACACCTATGACATTCATGTTAACTATTTTGCAAGTTCACACCTGTGATGTTCATATTGACTAGGCCAAAAATGCCAAGTTTACACCTATGTCATGTTTATGTTAGTGAACTGCTTTATGCCAATTTTGTGTACGCTAAATTAGGCTAAGTTTTTAGCCTAATATTATATATTAAAATCATGCGAACGTAAAATTAGGCTAAGATTGTTAGCCTAATATTTAGATGGGGTAACGTTGGGAAAATTTGAAATATATGAAATTGGCATGTTTGTCACATGCCAAAATTGGTGGCAATTAAAAGGTGTAAATTCTTATACCGAAAATGTTAAACTTGGAAAGTGGGCCATAACATTTAATTGTTAGCAAATTTACATATAACAAGTAATAAAGACACATATGTAAATTTCGAAAATACGAGTATGCTTAACACGAGGTTGGATTGAGTTGTGATGTAAACCTGCCCGGACCAGCCCGGCTGTCCAGTGGTCACGACTATACCTATCCAATGTGGATGGTTAAGCATGGAGCCCAATAAGGACCCGAGGTTAGACTGAGTTACGGTGTAAATCTGCCCGGAACCGACCGACACATCCAGTAACCGTAACAATACCTGCCTAATGTGAGTGGTCGGTGCTTTAAAAAAAAGCTAAGGACAGACTGTCAGGATGATAGGGTTAAGTTAACTAACACACTTAACCAATTCAACATGTTAATGAAATTGATGGGTGGGGTTAGGTAAATACAGACACTTAACCACTTAACATGTTTGACTAGAAAACCCTAGTAACGGGGACCCTTTTCAGCAGTAACCCAATTAGGTATCATGGTACCCTGAAACTAGGCAGGGTAGGGCACGATTACTGGGCTGATTTTAAGCGGTTAAATGCGACGGCGGTGGGTGCAACAGTGTGGGTTCTAATGGAGTGCGGGCGTGCACACACTTCGGAGCAGACAAACAGGGCACTGGGGGCACTAGTAGTAAAACCTATGCATTTCTAGTATTGTGTCTGGCCGCCAACATGGGACTTGATACACTCCATGGTGGGACCAGCATAGGTATCTACAATTTTTGGGGGCCGTAAGACACATGTGATTATGCGAGTAGGAGCCGATCTTTAGAAAACGGGGATCACTTCACCCTCAGTATGGGGTGCCAGTTTAGAACTAATACATGTAGGTGCAGAGATATAGTATGGGGTGCGATAGTATATTTGTTCCAAATCTGCTTTATCTTAGTCTATAATACTTTCCTATTTCTAGTGTATATCTATCATGCCCTTACTCTTATTCTCATACTGAAGAGTCACTAGTCTTACCAGGCTTTATGTCTGACCCTATTTTCTTTCGTCTTCTTTTCTTCCGTTCCCCCCCCAAGGTCCACAGGGAGGAAACAACTCAGCTTAGTCAGACTCTTTGCAAGCTTCAAGATAGTAGATGTGTGGTTTGGACTCTCGCTCCTTGGATATGGATGTTGGACACAATCATGGGGATTTATTCAGTTTTAATTAAGTTTTATGCTTCTTTATTTAATAACCAAGGCAGAAATGATGATGTAATGTTTTGGAATTTATTATGTGACAGTTATGGAAATTTTTTGTATGAACACGTATTTATGAAATAAAAAGTCTGTTTGTTTTCCGCTGCTTATATATATGTGTTTATATCTGTCTTGTGTTTTATCTGTGACTTTTACTTACAAACCCCCACCAAAGTTAAGGCATTCCCTTTGTGAGTGACCTTAATGGAGGGTGGGGTGTTTCACTTGGTATCAGAGCATAAATTTACCAGACTAGATAAAAGTTTTTGAAACTATTTTCAAAAAGAAGTTTAAAGAAGAATTCTTTTTCAAGAAAAAGTTTTGTTTTTTTTTAAAAGGCATAATTCCCCCAAAGCCATATGCACTATCTCTCTATCCTTTGTCTTGAATACTTTCCTTTTTATTCCAGCATGTCTGGAGATCTTAACCTTCCAGAAGGAGTACCAATCCCTGGTTGTTTCCGAAGGTACCTAGAGGCTAGAGCCAATGGTGCGGGCCCAGCAGACATTCCTCCTCCCACAGTGGAAGCGGTACCTCCTCCTCCTCCTCGTGGAAATACTTTCGCTAAGATATGTAGATACTTCAAAGCTATGGGTGGAAAGGACTTTTATGGAACTGAATCCTTTGTGGTAGCAAGGAACTAGCTGAAGGAGACCGAAGATTTGTTCGTTATCTTCGAAGTTGACGACAGGCAAAAGATACAGCTAGCAGTGTGGTTGCTCAAAGATGAAGCTTCCTATTGGTGGGAAGTTACCCATGCTGAGAGGCCAGTGGAAACTTGGGAAGATTTCAGGATAAGGTTTGAGATGAAATTCCTCTCCCAAGCTGAAAGAAGCCTGCAAATGGAGAAGTTCCTAACCCTTAAACAAGGAAGTATGACGATTAAGGAGTATGTCAATCGGTTTAATCAGCTGGCCAGATTTGGGCTGGATTTAGTAAACACCCAACACAAGAAGGCCCTTCGCTTCGTCAAGGATCTGAATGAGCCTCTACACAGCCTTGCTATGACCCATATACCCATGGGAGCGACCTATGAAAGCTGGGTGGACATGGCGCTGCTACACGAGGAAAATAAAGGCAAGAAAGAGGCAAAGGCTGAAGTGCCTCAAGAAAATAAAGAGGGACTACAAGCTAAGAAAATAGACTTCAAGAAAGGCAGGAAGAACAACAAATCCCATGAAAAGAGAAAGTGCAATTTCTGTGGCATTGTGGGACATATAGCAAAAGACTGCAGAAAGAAGAAGGTGAAGATGAATGGTGGTTGTTTCCATTGTGGTGAGACTGGGCACTTGGCAAAGGACTGCCCAAAGAAGCGAGGGCAGGGACAGAGGGCTGGATCCACCTCAGGGGGACAGGTTCACGCGCTGACGGAACCTCCACAGGAACGAGGTAGAAATATTTCTATAGAAAGATTAGTTTATGTATATGATCATCCAGTTCACACTCTCTTTGATTCTGGTGCATCACACTCCTTTATTTCATCTGCTTTAGCAGAATCTCTGCACCTAGACACTAGTATGGTAGAAGATCCCTTGGTTGTTTCAAATCCAATTGGGGGCTCGTCTTATTTGTCAATGGTTTGCTTGGATTTGAAAATCTCTATTCTAAGTGTTGAATTTAGATGTAGTGCCTTTGTTTTGGGCTTCTCAGGTTATGGATTGATCTTAGGCATGGACTGGTTATCCAGTAACGGTGCCATTCTTGATTGTGAGAAAAGAGTGGTTAGGCTCTTGACTCGGCTCGGTAACACTCTAGAAATTTCTTGTAATCCCTTGAATGCTGTTATGCTTAGTTATCTAGAGTCGCTTGACGCTTCTGTTGAGAATTTGCAATCGGTTAGAGTGGTCCGGGGATATCCGGATATCTTTGAAGAGGTGAAAGGCTTACCTTTGAAGCGGGAGATAAACTTCCGCATATATCTTGTTGATAATGCAAAGCCCGTAGCTCTGCCTGTTAGACACATGGCTCCAAAGGAGAGAAAAGAGATAAGTAAGCAAGTTAAGGAGCTTCTCGAGAAGGGGTTTATAAGGAGAAGTATCTCGGAATGGGGTGCTCCAGTGGTGTTCGCCACCAAAGAAGATGGTTCACTACGTCTTCGTGTGGACTATAGGGAGCTAAACAAGCTGACTAAAAGAATAGACACCCTCTTCCCAGAATAGACGATTTGTTTGATCAGCTTGTAGGTACATCGGTCTTCTCCCAACTTGATCTAGCTACTGGGTTCCATCAGCTAAGGGTAGCTGAAGATAGTACTGATAAAACGGTGTTTAAAACCCCAGATGGTTTCTTCGAGTGGCTTGTCATGCCTTTCGGCTTGACAAACGCACCTGCTTATTTCGTAGACCTAATGAGCAGGGTATTCAGAGAATTCCTCAATAAGTTCGTGGTGGTTTTCGTAGACGATATTTTGATCTTCTCAAAGAATGAGAAAGAACATGCTCAGTATCTGAAGGAGATCATGGATACTCTCCGTGCACATCAGCTGAAAGCCAAATTCTCCAAGTGCCACTTTTGGAGAGAAGAGGTCAGATTTCTTGGACGCATAGTGTCCAAAGAGGGGTTAGCTGTAGACCCCACGAAGGTGGTGGCAGTGCAAGATTGGAAGACATCAAGAAATGCAACCGAAGTCCGAAGCTTCCTTGGGCTAGCAGGTATTTACCGGAAGTTCATTAGGGATTTCGCGAAAATCTCAGCTCCACTCACAAGGCTAACAAAGAAGAATCTGCCATTCTCTTGGGATTTAGACTGTGATATTGCCTTCCAACACTTAAAAAGGGCTCTTACAACAGCCCCAGTTCTGACTTTGCCTGATGGAAGCAAGATGTTCACAGTATATACGGATGCTTGTGGTACGGGGCTAGGCGCTGTTCTAATGCAGAAGGGGAGGGTAATAGCTTATGGTGGAAGACAATTGAAAGTTCATGAAAAGAACTACCCAACCCACGATCTTGAGTTGGCCGCCATCGTCTTTGCGCTTAAGTCTTGGTGCCATTACCTCCTAGGTGAGAAGTTCAAATTATATACTGACCATAAATCGTTGAAATATCTCTTCTCGCAGAAAGATCTTAACTTAAGGCATCAAAGATGGATGGAGTTCCTTGCCTCATATGACTTTGAGATTTCCTATACTCCCGCCAAAGGCAACGTAGTAGCAGACGCATTGAGCCGAAAGAAACTGACCTTAAGCCCTCTCTTTGTGGAAAGGCAAAGCTTGGAGTATATAGCCAGTTTTGACTTTAGGTCATCCTCTGATTTTGTACCTGGTTTATTGGCATCCCTAGAAGTACGGCCCACTCTTTTAGACTCAATTGGGGCCGCACAACGTGAAGACCCTCAGCTTGTGGATGTGATTGATAAGCTAGTTGGGGGTGAAACTTCTAGTCACCTCAAAAGGTACTCCATCGATGATAAGGGTTGGTAGAGGCGAGATGGAAGAATATGCGTCCCACAAGCAAGGGATTTGGTAAAGAAGGTTCTCGAGGAAGCACATCATTCCAAGATGACAATACACCCAGGCGGGGACAAGATGTATAAGGACGTAAAGAGAGTTTTCTTTTGGGACAACATGAAAAAGGACGTGGCAGATTTCGTTTCTAATTGCATGATATGTCAATAGGTCAAGGCGGAACAGAAGAAGCCTGGAGGACTGCTTCATCCTCTAGAAGTCCCGCAATGGAAGTGGGATAGCATTTCAATGGACTTTATTGATGGGTTGCCTAGGTCAAGAAGGGGCAACATTAGGATTTGGGTAATAGTGGACATGCTCACTAAAAGGGCCCACTTTATACCTATCAAGAGTAGAAGGACTGCCTCGTCTCTAGCTTCTCTCTATCTCAAGGAAATAGTTCGACTCCATGGAATACCTTCCAGCATAGTGAGTGACAGAGATCCCATCTTTACGAGCGAATTTTGGCGGAGTCTGCAAGAAGTTGTAGGCACACAGTTATGTTTGGGCACGACCTATCACCCCCAAACTGATGGTCAGACAGAAAGGGTGAATAGAATATTAGAAGATCTTTTGAGACTATGCGTCCTTGACTTCGGAGGGACTTGGGAGGATCGTCTTCCTTTAGTGGAATTCGCCTACAACAACAGCTACCAAGCCGCCATCGGTATGGAGCCCTTCGAAGCTTTGTATGGAAGACTGTGCCGACCACCAACTTGTTGGTGGGAGTCTACTGACAAGATTATACTTGGACCGAACATGATTAGAGAGACCTCAGAAAAAGTGGACTTGATACGAAAGAGAATGAAGACAGCCCAAGACAGACAGAAATCCTACGCCGACAAAAGAAGGACCGACCTGGAGTTTGAGGTTGGGGACAGGGTTTTCCTTAATGTATCCCCTTTAAGGAACGTCGTTCATTTCGGATCCGCAGGAAAGCTAGCACCAAGATTTGTAGGACCGTTCCCTATCATCGAGAAGATTGGGAAAATGGCTTATAAAGTAGAGCTGCCCAAAAAGTTGGCCGGAATTCACAACGTCTTTCACGTTTCTCATCCCCGGAAATGTCTACATGAATCTGCGGAAGTGGTGGAGCCAAACATTCTAGAAGAAGTCGAAGTGGAACGCGAAGCAACTGTGAGGAGAGTTCCAACTCGAATCGTAGTAACTGAAGTGAAAAAGCTATGCAACCGCGAAGTCAAGCTCGTCAAAGTTCAGTGGAGCGATGCCGAGGAAGACGCGACTTGGGAAACTGAGGACAGAATACGCACGGCCTACCCTTTTCTTTTCGAGGGTACATCTTTGATTTCTCTTTTTCCTTAAGTTGTGCTTGAATCCATCTTTTTAGGCATATTTCCTCGATATTATCCTCTATCCTTACGTAGGAACCCCTTTGGATGTAAACATGTATCTGAAACATGTTATGATTGATGGCTGCAAGTGGTTGCTAGTGGTTGCTCGTGGATGCATATACACAAACAATCTAGGTTTTAGATCGGCTCAGGCACTTCATACTGCATATGCATATGTGTATTCATATTTGTATGTGGTTGAAAATTGATATGTTGTCATATGGATGTCGCATTGTATGAATGGTTTCGCACTCATGTAGAATTATGAGTAAGGACAAATTTGCATACATAATGGATTCATGGCACTTACATGATTTGCATTAAGGAGGTCAACTGAATTAGTAGACCACCTAATTTTTGCATTAGATAAGGACATGTACACACACTGTGCATATGATCATGAAGCATTAGAAGTCTATTAAGGACAATGGACGCATGTGTTTGATGGTTGAGTAGATGGACGATTGGATGTTTGGACTTACGTTCTCCTAGAATTGAAGATTTCGGGGACGAAATCCTTTAAGGAGGGGAGAATGTAACACCCCGAATTTTCTGTTAATTGTAAATTAACAAATTAAAGTATAATTAATCCTTAATGAAAGAATTAAAGGAAACGGGTTACACCATTGCGCTCGTCTCGGAATTCTGCCTGAGATAGAGTCCGAGTTTGCGTGAATCGGACTCCGTATGACGGAGTTATTACCTCCGGAAGTTTCAGAATTCAAATTAAAATTCAAACGGTTCAAACGAAGTTCAAAATTCAAAAATCAGACCCAAACTGGGCTGGTCAGGAAAATTCCCGCCTAGGCATCAGGTCGACAAGGGGGTCGACCATAGGGTCGACCTGGGGGTCGACCTGCCCGGTCGACCTAGTTTGGCCCTGGCTGGCCTGGTCGGGTTTCTGGTCGATTTTTGGGGCTTGGCTGTGTCACTAGGGCTTACATGTCGCTTTCTGATTGGCTTCTCTTGAGATGGATGGTCTGGATTCACTCTAGCTTCATCGACGGCTCTAATTAATTTGAAATTCCATAAATACAACTTGAGTCTAAACCTAAATTCACACAAATAAATTGGAGATAGAGCCGTCATGCTGCTGGAAGGAAGCCAAGAGTAGCCTCCACTTGTAGAAAGCTTAGAGATGAGCCAAAACTAAAGTTAAAACACGAATCAAAACAACGTTAGTCTACCCAAAGGAAAGCATTTCAAATTCAAAACTCAGAATCCAGAATTCAAGTTCGTCGTTCGTTGTAAGTATAGTGATTTTTCTGATGAGAATAAAATTAAGACTTGATTCGATGTAAATTGGGAATGGAATTGTTCTATTATGTAACGACGATGTTAATTCATATGTGATGTAATGATTATGGTATTGTGATGTTTGTGGTATAATTGAGTTTATGTTGATCCTATTGTACGTTTAGAATGAAAACAACATCGCATGCAAGTTGTATAGTTCATGTTGTAATCTACACCTATATGTTTATGTGATTATATAGGTTGTATGTATACTTTATGCTAAGAACCCCTATGCCTAAATGGTTATGTTCATATACATGCTCCTATATTTATATAAAAGTTGCAAGTTCCTAATTGGATCCATGTCAATATCCACTTTAATATATGTTTCATGTTGTAATTAGACATATGATTGGATCTAGTTCACACATGCGATGTAATTATACATACTTTATGAAAACGTCACATTCTTGTCATATGCTAGTTATGTTCGATGTTATGCCTAGATCCAAAACATGTTTAGGCTTATGTTGTCTAAATCATATGCTAATTTATGTGACACCTATTTGGTTAGATCCCTATTTCAATGCAAGTTCACATATATGTAAGTTGATTTAGGCCATGTTGCGAATTCACATGTATGTTGATTAGTCTATGTTGCAAGTTCACACCTATGGCATTCATGTTGACTATTTTGCAAGTTCACACCTATGATGTTCATATTGACTAGGCCAAAAATGCCAAGTTTACATCTATGTCATGTTTATGTTAGTGAACTGCTTTATGCCAATTTTATGTACGCTAAATTAGGCTAAGTTTTTAGCCTAATATTATATGTTAAAAATCATGCGAACGTAAAATTAGGCTAAGATTGTTAGCCTAATATTTAGACGGGGTAACGTTGGAAAATTTTTAAATATATGAAATTGGCATGTTTGTCACATGCCAAAATTGGTGGCATTTAAAAGGTGTAAATTCTTATACCGAAAATGTTAAACTTGGAAAGTGGGCCATAACATTTAATTGTTAGAAAATTTACATATAACAAGTAATAAAGAAAAATATGTAAATTTAGAAAATACGAGTATGCTTAACACGAGGTTGGATTGAGTTGTGATGTAAACCTGCCCGGACCAGCCCGGCTGTCCAGTAGTCACCACTATACCGATCCAATGTGGATGTTTAAGCATGGAGCCTAATAAGGACCCGAGGTTAGACTGAGTTTCGGTGTAAATCTGCCCAGAACCGACCGGCACATCCAGTAATCGTAACAATACCTATCTATTGTGAGTGGTCGGTGCTTTAAAAAAAAGCTAAGGACAGACTGTCAGGATGATAGGGTTAAGTTAACTAAAACACTTAACCAATTCAACATGTTAATGAAATTGATGGGTAGGGTTAGGTAAATACAGACACTTAACCAGTTAATATGTTTGACTAGAAAACCCTAGTAACAGGGACCCTTTTCAGCAGTAACCCAATTAGGTATCATGGTACCCTGAAACTAGGCAGGGTGGGGCACGATTACTGGGCTGATTGTAAGCGGTCAAAACGAAGGCGGTGGGTGCAACAGTGTGGGTTCTAACAGAGTGCGGGCGTGCACACACTTCGGAGCAAGCAAACAGGGCACTGGGGGCACCAGTAGTATAACCTATGCATTTCTAGTATTGTGTCGGGCCGCCACCATGGGACTTGATACACTCCATGGTGGGACCAGCATAGGTATCTACAATCTTTGGGGGCCGTAAGACACATGTGATTATGCGAGTAGGAGCCGATCTTTAGAAAAAGGGGATCACTTCACCCTCAGCATGGGGTGCCAGTTTAGAACTAATACATGTAGGTGCAGAGATATAATATGGGGTGCGATAGTATATTTGTTCCAAAGCTGCTTTATCTTAGTCTATGATACTTTCCTATTTCCAGTTTATACCTATCATGCCCTTACTCTTATTCTCATACTGAAGAGTCACTAGACTTACCAGGCTTTATGTCTGACCCTATTTTCTTTCGTCTTCTTTTCTTCCGTTTCCCCCCTCCCCCCAGGTCCACAGGGAGGAAACAACTCAGCTTAGTCAGACTCTTTGCAAGCTTCAAGATAATAGATGTATGGTTTGGACTCTCTCTCCTTGGATATGGCTGTTGGACACAATCATGGGGATTTATGCAGTTTTAATTAAGTTTTATGCTTCTTTATTTAATAACCAAGGCAGAAATGATGATGTAATGTTTTGGAAGTTATTATGTGACAGTTATGGAAATGTTTTGTATGAGCACGTATTTATGAAATAAAAAGTCTGTTTGTTTTCCGCTGCTTATATATATATATGTATGTATGTGTGTGTGTTTATATCTGTCTTGTGTTTTATCTGTGACTTTTACTTACAAACCTCCACCAAAGTTAAGGCATTCCCTTTGTGAGTGACCTTAATGGAGGGTGGGGTGTTTCAATAAGGCAGTGAAATTGGCTAGAAATATGCATAGGAAATTATGATAGTTTTATTGGTTTTTTTCTTCTTTTTTTCTTATCTTCATAATATAAACAACTTGATATAGAAGAGAAGAGTAATATATATATATACACACACACACAAACATACATATGTAGCGATGGTTTGTTTTTAGAGAACTCTAATAGTGGAAAACAAAAGAAAATTAAATAAATAAGGGGATGGAAATTTGAGGAATGAAAATACATAAATAAAACGGGATGCGTGAAAATAGAACAAAGGAAAAGAAATTAGTAGAATGAAGGGAAATATATTTATAATAGAATGAATGAGAGAAATGTGCAGTATTGAGGAAAAAATGAAGAGGGAAGGGCTCTGAAAAGGATGCAACTATTCACATTTCCAAATAAATTATCAATGAAGGTTTGAACATGTAATCCATGTTTCGAATTTTTAAACGTTAAATTTTGAATAGATTGGAAAAGTGTAAGAAGGATAGCCAAAGATGTATAGATGTAAGTTGTCATAATTTATTTTATCTATAATCTGCATATTATTTCAATCAATCTTTCAGCAAAAATTAATAAATTTTATTAATAATTTATTAGAATCACCGAGCAAATTTTTTAGGCAAGTAGGTAGGAGATTGAAGGAATTCAGGAATAACACCATTGCTATTAAGCATCTGATTAAGCCAATATTTTAGTTTAGTTTTTTTTACTCTTTATATATTTAGCATGTGCATTAAACAAGAGCTACATAAGTTATGTCAAGCTGCAATATCTATACTTGTATATTATATTTATATAATTTTGATACATTTGCTCATAAACGCTTGTATAAATTGTATAGATGAATACTAAACATTAGAGTTATATATTTACTTCTTTAAAATTTGTCATATGCCTCCTCCTATCTCTCCCTTTTCTTCAATTTCTCCTACACGTATAATTTCTCTCCCCTTCCGTTCTTATCGAATCATCAGATCTCCTTTTCTACTCCCTATTCACCTTGTTTTCGCCTACGTGGTCTTTTTACTAAACCCCAGATCTTAGATCTGTTTTTCAAATATGAGACTCCAATGCTCCAAAAAACCCTTTTCAGCGTCCCTACTTCCCTGCTTCTTTCCTAGTTCCCTTCGCTGCATAGTGCGGAGTACCTACAAGGTTTCTTCGAACTCCAAGACTTCGCCTGCATGTTTAAGATTTTACATCAACCCTTATGGCCTCTTTCCTATAATGTACTATGCTAGTTACCTCAATCCAGCGTAGTCTGAAGAACGTTAGGTGGAAAAGGTTTGTAAGGTATTTGATGGGTTTATCAAGTGCAAGTTACATCTTTGGGGTTTGTTGCATTTTCCGCCTAAGGTTCATCTTGCTATTTAGTAAGGTTTCAACCCCTATGTAGGTCATGAAGGGATTGAGTTTGTGTAGTTTGGTTATGGGGATTAGGAAGCAGTTTGTGTGAGTTTGTGTACATGTGGGGTTTGGAGTATGTGATGTACTTCTAGCTGGGTCGCCGCTGGATTAGGTGGTGGTTCAATGGAGTATGTGTGCTTAAGGTCTTCTTGGATGTCAGAGAATGGTGCTGTATTGGTAGCTTCATGTTGGTCACTGCCAATGTATTTCTTCCTTTGAAATATGTCAAACGCAATTTGTAATTTAGGATGGAATGTGTAAATTTGGTCTGTCTTTGATAGTCTATTTTATCCATCTCCATGTGCAAAGTATGAGTGTTATATTTGTCGTCCAGTCCCTTAGGCCAGCCCCTAGTAATTTGAGCCTTTTTAGGTGTAGCGGACGGACTACTATAAATTTCTTATATGGTGAATGGTCCACCTTAAAAACCAATATATAGTAGTTAGATAATCTGTCTAGCTCCTGCAATCCTATATTTATTATAACAAAAAATGTTATAGACCACTATAAAAACTAATCAGCGATGCTAGAACTTGTGCGGTTAAGGTTGTTGTACGGTCTATGCAAAAGAGTGCTCATCCGGATCAATTTGTGAGAACACCTTTTATTTTTATAAAAAAAGGGAAGAGGATTTGACTCTAATGTTTATACTGGACTTGAGATCATCTCGAAGAGTATAGAGTCTGCTTATATACTTGGGGGCTCCTCTCCTGGTATGCGGATTATCCAGCGCGCACGCTCCCCATCCCAGCCAATCCCCCGTTGGATCAAGGCACTAAACAAGGGCATTTGCCAGATGATTTCAACCTTTACCTCAGGTCTTGGGCATTATTACAGGCCGGATGTTTACACTGTGTTTGAGTAATACTATTGGTTATTGCTGTTACTAATCCAGCCGGCCTTCCTTACCGGTATTATTGTTCCCTTGTTATACTCCTTTCCTTCCTGTCTTGGACAGGAAGTTGAGAAAGACTAGGCGAGCGAAGTGAGCGGGAACCAATCCAATATACAAGTCGGGAAAAGAAACGGGAGGTGCGTAGCGTACACTGGTGTTACCCAACTTTTCGATTCTCGAAAGTCGACACTATATACATCCGCGGTATTCGTGTGCCGAAGATCCAAGTGTCGAAAATTCGAATTGTTGGGTAAAAATAAAATAAAAGAAGTAGAACACGGAAGAAAGAACAAAACACCAAAATCTCATAGAGGAACGGACATATATAATATCAATATAATAGAAAGGGCTACTCTGAATAAAGAAATTTCAGAGTTATAATAGCTTAATTACCATCACCAGTCTGGTCAGTTATAACTGCCAGTCCTTACAATGCTGATATTTACATAATTAATATAGTTCAGTAGAAAGAGAAATAGGTAGATAGATAATGGAAGCCTCCAGCTCATTTTTCGAAGTCTATAGCATCCAAAGTAAAACCTGCCATACTCAGCCTACTCGAAGGAGTACGTGAGTATTTTAGGGAAAACAAAAACCAAGCATCAGACATCAGTCTGGTATGAAAAACTCAAGAAAAACATTGCATGTAATAGTATTGACGGGACTGTGCAGATAACCGCTCCGGTTTTCCCCTCAAAAGAGACCAAACATTTATTAATTTTACTATAGTTGCATAATAGTTAATGTCTTGGGTGTAGAATATAAATAAATCACATAGCTGGAATGGTTACATTCGACAACTATTAAATGTACAAACAAAACCGCTAAGGCACATTTGCATATTGGATTTTCCAACGGAGATCACTCAATACAGATCTGAAGTCCACGCACAAGGGTCAGAAAGTACCTCTAGGCATCGCATATCTCTAGATAAAATATACCATAAGGTAAACACAACTGGCCCACGCATGAAAACACTGAAGTGCACCATCGGAACCAAATATACCCAACTCTCGCGTGCAACTTCGAGGAGCTCCCGCACGATTTGATATAAGCATACACTAGATATGGAGTCAATATATCCTGTCATAGGTTAGCAAAACCCCAGATAGTGCTCCTACTCTGTTTTTAGCCATATCTGATGTCGAGGTTTCATTCGACATCTTTCACACGAGTCTTCATCACTCGAACAGAACACGAATCCCAAATCGGATTCCTACTTCTCGAACATATCACGAACCACTACTTTGATTCGAGCATCTTGAGAGGTTTCTCAATCTTCATATAGATTCCCTTTTTTCTTCAACCGCTTCCAAAATGTAGATCTCGTTTTCTAGTTTTGAAGTGGTATTCGATAAGAAAAACACTTATCGATCCCGGTCTCTTCAAAACTAATCGATGAATTTCCAGTTAACTCAATTCCGGTTTTTTCAAAAGTAAGTGAAAGCTAGAGACGTTTCATACCAACACTCCTCCCCAGGGTTTCTCATTGGTATGGAATCGTGAAGCTTTGCCGATACTTTTTAATTTATAATGGTATAGTTCGATAGACCAATAATCGACTATCTAATCAATGAATAGCTTATAGAAAACATGGTTCATACACTTAACTCGTTTCAGACATTATCAACTTAACTATCCCTCGGTCAAGATTGAGGCCAGGTAAGTTAGAGCACTAGTTGCATATCACCCCTTGCCTAAACACCACATTTTTGACACTCACAAATAGATAAGCCTACTCGTCGGCTCATTAGAATTAAGCACAATATCCATGATATTCAATAAACAAGTCAGTAATAACCTTGATTAACATGTTTCCAACATTCCCAACTTATCTATTCCTCGGATAAGAGGGAAGCTAGTAGGTTAGAGCTTTATTGCTCTGTCCCTACTCGACATCAATCTTAACTCTCACAATAGATAAGTTTACTTCATTGGCTTATTAGCGTTAAGCATTATCAATTACCTTTTAATCTAGTGACTTAATCATGACAAGGTTTAGCAATTCATAACCCTTTCTAACCTTTGTTTCATGTAAAAAGATATTTTAGAAAGAAAATATTTTAGAAAGAAGATATTTTGAAAAGAAGATATTTTAGAAAGAAGATATTTTGGAACGAAGATATTTTGAAAAGAAGATATTTTGAAAAGAAGTTACTTTGAAAGGAAGATATTTTGAAAAGAAGATATTTTAGAAAGAAGATATTTTGGAAAGAAGAACTTTTGGAAAGAGGAAATTTTAGAAAGAAGATGTTTCAGAAAGAAGATATTTTGAAAAGAAGATATTTATAAAACTTCCAAAAAACAAGGGATTGGGCAGTGCACTTATATGACTATTGTAGCTTCAAACACTTTCAAACTTACTTCAGTTTAACATATAAGTTAAACAACCATTTAAAAATTATCTCAAGTCCATGCACATGTTTAAGATGGGTAATAGAGGATATGCTACATAATATAAAGTTGTCATTTGCTTTCAAAACCAAGAGGGTTATAAAGTTAATAACTTTACTTAGTTAATGTCACTTTAACTTTATACTTCAAACATAACACATATATATACAATATATGACTAAGAGATAACTTAGATCCATACCTAACCAGGCACAAAGCCATAAAAACAAAAGAACCAACCAAGTCAATGCCTCTCCTCCTCCTCCTCCTCCACCACGATTACTCATGAGCCATTAATATAACTTAAGAAGAAAAAGAAGAAGAAAAGAAATTGTGTGTATATTCCTAAGTTTTTGCCTCCCTTTATATAGACTTAGGAATGTGATGGGTAAAGACCAATAGCCCCTTAAAACCCTTATCATACAAATGAAGTATTACTTCTTTTGCTCATTGTCCTTATAGGCACATTTCCTAAATATCTTGCTTATGTCATGCATGACATCACTAAAATAATTAGTTAACTATAAATACTAAAAATATTTTTATTTTCTAATTACTTTCCTAATGAATAATTAGAAATTCATTAAAATTTTCTACAACTTTTATTGAGAAAATAGCTATATATTGACAAAACGATTTTCGGTCATTTTATTAATATTATTCCAAAAAATATGTTTTTTAAACATTTTTCCAAAATGAGTATAGGATCATTATTTACCCATTAAATGATGTTTAACAAGGTTATAAAATCATATTTATAACATTTAACAATATTCCAAATAGCTACGATATTCAAAGGTAAAGTATTCAAATTTCTGGGTCTTTACATTCTCCCCCACTTAAAATATTTCGTCCTCGAAATTGCAAGAACGGAAAAATGTAACCAAAAGCAAACAATCAAGTTAAGTCAAGCACACCAAAAGTAATTCAACCTATATCCCTGGTCGGAGGTACGGTGCCTTATGCTATCCATTTATATTTATCAAACTAAGGTAGTTTCATTTTAAAATTCCTAGGTTGAATTAATAAACTAGTCGAATTTTCCTTAGGCATCTAACCTAAACTCTAATACCAAATGTAACAACTAGACTTTTTGAATCTCGAAAGTCGACACTAAATACATCCGCGGTATTCATGTGCCGAAGATCCAAGTGACAGAAAGTCGAATTATTGGGTAAAAATAAAATAAAAAGAAGTAGAATACGGAAGAAAGAACATAACATCAGAATCTCACAGCGGAACGAACATATATAATATCAATATAATACAAAGGGTTACTCTGAATAAAGAAATTTCAGAGTTGCAATAGCCTAAGTACCATCATCAACCTGGACAGTTATAACTTCTTGTCCTCACAATGCTGATATGTACATAACTAATACAGTACAATAGAAATAGAAATAGGTAGATAGATAATGGAAGCCTCCGGCTCGTCTTCCGAACTCTAAAGCATCCAAAGTAAAACCTGCCATACTCAGCCTACTCGAAGGAGTACGTGAGTATTTTAGGAAAAACAAAAACTAAGCGTCAGACATCAGTCTGGTATGAGAAACTCAAGATACACATTGCATGTAACAATATTGAGGGGACCGTGCAGATAACCGCTCCGGTTTTCCCCTCAAAAGAAACCAACCATTTATTAAGTATATGTACAATGATAAATGTTGTTTTATTTATTTATTATCATTTCTCATTTGTTATTATTATTTTATTGATTGTGTGATTTATGCTCGAACAGTTAATGAGCAAGTATGCTTTTATATTTAGCATCAGGTTGGGTAGAAAATATTTGTACGTTAACACGTTATGATCTATTTCATAATTTGGCCGAAAGTTGCTTAACAGTAATATTAATTCATTTAGTTTGTGAAAGTAAATTTAAACGAATGATTTTGAA
The DNA here is from genome assembly GCA_030737875.1 of Allium sativum. Classification (NCBI taxonomy): domain Eukaryota; kingdom Viridiplantae; phylum Streptophyta; class Magnoliopsida; order Asparagales; family Amaryllidaceae; genus Allium; species Allium sativum. The sequence goes on along the minus strand of CM060916.1, from coordinate 7,026,830 downwards.
AGATTGTTTTCAAACAACAATAAGAAATGAAATGTTTGATTTCAGAGAAATAGAAAATATTTGTAAGATAATAAATGGTTTATAAAAAGATGTTTATAAACGAAGAGAATCTCGATGGCTTAAATCCCATTGTTTAAAATGATTTAGAAAGACAACACTACGATTTGAAGATATTTGTGATTATTATTGTGAAACGATTTATCACTTCGGGATACAAAATGATTTGTTGTTTTACCGAGAATCGGGTAACCCATGACTAAAAACTAGGTATGGTGTTTAGAAGACCCTGGAAGGTAGCCTGCTCGAGAATGTTGGAGGGACGGTATTATTTATTTATGGAGGTGGCTAGTACCCAATGGCCTTATTATCGGGAGGAACCTCCCGATCTGGTGGCATATATGTTGATATGCTTTTATTGTAGATATTTGAGATTTTCGTAAGTGATTTGTTTTTAAATCTCGAAGTGAATTATGATTTATATAAAAGGAATATATTATTTCAATGATTTGAAATGAAAACGGTATTGTAAGATTGAAGAGATTATTTTCAAGAAGAATGGATTTTGAAAATAATAAATTTGATTAGATTTGATAAATCTAAATATGAAGATTAAGTTGAAGGGAAGTTTGTGAATTGCATTGTTATTTGTGCATCGTAGGCTCCATGAGTCCTATTTGTAAATAAAAGAACTACATTGGCTTGATCCTGTATAATTGGGTACCCAATTAGATAGGGTACGTAGGTAGTTACAACTGGTAGTGATGCATCCCCAGTAAATAACATTACCCTTTTCTGTTTGTTGTTTGATATTTATCTATTATTGATATATCTTTTCTGCTTACTATATTATTCTACATTTGACTTGTTTGTTGAGTTTCGAAGAGTGACTACTGTTGTCTTTCTCATCAGAGTGACGCAGCGATAGATTTATTTATTTAAGTTTTCTTGTATTATAGCACACCTAGTGTATTAAAAGTTCTCTGATAGTTTGTTAATCAAAAATTGTATCTTATACATTTAATAGTATCAAATATATTGTGTAGCAAGTTGGTAGTTTTCACTAGTAGTTTTAGAGCGGACGGATATTTCGGTAATTTTGACAATTCCAAAAAATCCGGGTCATTACATATACCAAGTCTAGTATAAACATTTAAGTAATCAGATAAAAGTTGTTACATGCGATATCGGTAAGTGTTTTATTCAGTGACAACATTATGGACTTTGAAATTTAACAATCAATCTAATTTAGCTAAATTAAAATACACACACAATCCAATTTCAAATTCAAAATTTGAGTTTTTAATTTTAACGTCAGAACTGTTTCTATATCGTTTACTGATATTGTTCAACGACCGCAAAATATTATTTCAAGATTTAGATTTATTTTGTTTATGAAATTATCCTTAATTATAAAAGTGAACTATATAATTTATTTCTATCAAAATATTATTTTAATTTCATTAAAGCGCTAATTCGATTCAACGCCAAACATAACCTAAAATTAACTCACTTTCTTTTAATTGACGGTTATAATTAGTTTAATTTCCAGTTATTAAAATCATACTTTGTCATTACATTAAGAAATCATAAATATAAATATTTCCAAATTTAATATAAATTAATATTTAAATGGTCAAAATTTTGAAGTGTGTCACACTATATTCAATTGTTTCAAAACAAACATGTTCTGTGTTAAAAATCGTTTTAATTTATTCAAATTAGATGTATGAATTGATATATATATATATATATCTAGGAATCAAAGATATACGAACGATAATAAAATTAAATTTTCATTGTTAAGTTAAATTTTAGCTAAATATGTTATTCAAAATCATTAAAATTTCCAAGTTGTCACATTTCTAACTTCATGTCATTAAATTTCAAACAAAAACCATCTAACTTATTACATTTTATTTTGAAATGTTGCATTTTTAGGAAATCAGGTACTTTATATAAAAAAAATTGTAGTATGTTCCATACTACCATGTCAAGGGGGTCTGTATGGATTCAAATCCATGACCTCTTATAACCTGACCTGATGCCTTAACCCATTTAGAGAAGGAAACTTGTGTTTTAAAATGTTCATTTATAAATGGTACTTGATAAAATCTTACTACCGATCAGATAATGCACTCTATAAATGAGTAGTGTGTTAATCAATAAATACATTTGACTGTTGTTTCCCCGTAACCTATTCTTATTCACATTGTACAACTTGCTAGATCTAAACATGGTTATATCTACATAAAAAAATGTCCTCAAGCTTTATTATTAGCATAACACATAACATAGGAAATATGTAAAAATTAAAACATCAAATTGATGTTTCTCCACTATGTATGACAAAAATGTCCACAAACTTTATTCTTTGCACAACCTATAAAGGTGGACAATAAGCTAAGACCAAAGGTTTCAAAAGGAAGTATTACCGTTAAAAAAATACTAAGTCTGAAGGCACGTTCAATGGGCTTGTGCAAAAATAAATAAATAAATAAAAAAAAATTGTTGACATGCTTCTTAGTCAAAGCTGTCACACGTCAAGTATTTGGTTAGCAACGCACTTAGGCGTGGAGAACGTCGTCAGAAAACACAAAGTAGTTTGGTCGAAGTCAAGTCGCAAACATAAAAAGGCCCGAAACTCCTATCAGATACCCTCTTTTGGGCCCGAGAATAGCTGTTATGATGCTTTACACTATAACTCTTATAGAAGGCGAGTCGAGCGCCGAGCCGAAGGCATGCCATCACTATGTCCAAGCGCAGCACCGGTGGGGGTCCGGGGCCCCATAGTCCTGGTGGCAATCGACTCCCCTCACTTTGTGTTCTAGAACATTGACTCTCAACAACAAGATTTCGGTTCTCTCAGCACCAGGATCTTGTTCCTCCTCACTCCTTTTCGTATCCCTTGGAGAGACATGGAAATTCGTATCCCTCTGGGGATACGTAATTTCGTATCCCGTGGGAGGATACGGAAATTCATATCCCTCCGGGGGATACGGAATTTTGTATCCCCTACAGGGATACGTAGTTTGTATCCCTCGGGGGATACAAATTTCGTATCTCCTGAGGAGTACCTGTTTCGTATCCCTCACCAGGGGATATGAATTTCATGTTTCATGGCTCCTTCAGGGGTTTGAAATTCTAGCTTGTTGTCCTATTTCTAGCCTACTCCCACCTAACCTCCCTCCTATAAATACCCCTAGGTTTGGCCTTCATTTGGATCTTTCTCCTTTGGAACTTTTGTCCTTATAGAGCTCCAATAACCTCATTAATGGCAGCCACCTTCTTCTCCATGGCCATTGGGCATGGTATGGACCATTAAAACATCACACGAACGTTTTCCATCATACTTTGGGCATTTATAAGCATGACGACACCACTTTTGGGCTGTTTTGGACTTTTTGGACATTAAGGATGAATTTGGACATAGTTGACCACATCAACTCACTCAAGGAAGAAGAAGAAAACATTTTAATCAAAGTGTAGAGTAAACATACATTTTGTTATTCTATTGTACTCGAATTTCGTCTAAAACTAGTGAAACATTGTAATCGGGTATCGTATGATGAATAATCATTATAAATTGTACGTAGGCGTTAGTGTCGAACAATTATAAAAGTTGTGGCTCCTTGTATTTACTTTGTTTTATTACATCTTTGGATTATTGTGTTGCTAACGCATTTGCATAAACATTGGGTGTTGGCATGTGTTAAGGAAACGACAACTTCCCACGTCAATAATAATAATAATAACCAAACTTCTATCTTTTCCCAATGCATCTAAAATGTGGCTAAAACAAACAGTTAACATCTTTGTCATTCAACTTTACATTTAATCTATGTTTATGACTATAACAATGCATATTAATGCATGTTGTTGTTTGCATAGCCAGTTAAGACACAACTGTATTATTTCTCTCTTGACTCTATATACTTCACGTATTAAGGAGAAAAAGGAAGAGTGCGAGAGATCCTCTTCGATTATAAGAAGAGAAGAAAAAATATAGATAGTTAGCAAGAAAGTGAGGTGGAGACAGAAAAACGTGTATAGGTTTCATTTCATAGTTCCCACTTAGAAGTTCTTCTTGTATAATTTTCTTTAAATTTTTTCTTTAATCCACCATTCCGATGATGAGTTGTTAACAATCCTCCTTATGGAAAAGATATTATCTCATTTTATTCGTACAAAAAGGGAATTTCTTGTGGTTTCGCTTAACAGCGTGTTAGGGGAAAAGTTTCCCAAAAACGTGCCTTGGGAATAAAACCCAACCTTGCGGAAAAAAAATAGGAACGGATTGATGGTGAGGCAAAACAAACAACAGATAGTCACCAGCAAAACAATCACGAATCAAGCAATAAAAGAAAGAACACAAGAGATTTATAGTTGTTTCACTAATGTCTTGTTAGTCTACATCCACTTGGGGAGAGGAGATTTTATTACTTTTATAAATAAGAAAATATTACAAGACTGATAATAGAGAGGAAGAAGAAGAAATACAAATTTTAGAGATGATGCATACATTTACCTAATACCTATCCTTATATAAGGATTAATACTTGGGGTTGAAGTAATTGATTTATGGTTATAAATCAATGCCTAATTAATTCTCCAATTTATTTGCTCCTGATAGGATTCCTTGTTTAATAAAACCAATCAGAGAATTAATTCCTTACTTCAATATCCAAAAAAAACTTCTTCGTATTCTTCCACTTATGTAGGTAATTTATTGCCCTATCTGATTTTACAAGAGCGGCAATAAATTTTCTGATATCTTCCAAATCTTTTGCAGTTGGAAATATTATATTACTTCAATTAACAATATTTACCAAATCTTCTATAAATGGAAATTTTGTATCACCATAATCAATAATATCTTCCAAATCATCTGCAAATGGAAATATTGTATCACGAAATCTAACAAACTCCACCTTGACACTATATTTCCTTGAAATCATACCAACTCCACCTACATCCTCTTACTCTAAGCATCTTCTCGGACAAGACACCATGGTTACTTCCCCCAATGAGCTTTGGCATAGCCATCACCCATTGCACTTTGTCAACAAACTCCAGCAATGCCACCGCCTACCAATAAAGTGTTCAAAGTAACCCCTTCTTGTAAGACTTATCAATCTTCACCATGAAAACAAACTTCTCCAAGAACATCTCAACTCTCTCCCCATACTATGCCACCACGTGGCACCTAGAATTTCGATAAGTGATTCCAGCTTAAGCAATGCCCAAACTTAGCAGTCTGCAAAGACTTATGCATATCCATTGCTTTCCCCTTTGATCTCTAACCAACTTCAGACGATCCCTTCTTTGATTTATCAAGCACATCCTCTTGGCACAATCTCACCTTTTTTAAGCTTTCCCCTTTGATCATATTCCGCCTATGCAGAAACTCAAAGTCCCTTCTCGTATGCCTAACTTTGACATCTTTTACACGAGAACTGTAGACTCCAACCCTTGACTCTCCAAGTACAGTGCTTCCCTTTAGGAGATACAAATTATGAAACATATCTCCCTTCATCACTACAAATGCACCCTTAGAAACCCTTATACTATCCTTATCAATAGTCACCTCGCATCCTGTAACACCCCGCATTTTTAACTTAAAATAATAAAATAAGAATAACTTAATTAAATATTCAGAATTAAGTAAAATGGAAAGCGCCATTGCGTCCATCTCGAAATTCTGGTCAAGATAGACACCTGGTTTGCGTAAATCGGACACCGTATGAAGAAGTTATTAAGGTTTGAAGTTTGTATATGCGTAGGAAGAATATATATATATATATTAGTTCAGAGATTCAAAAATAGGTCCAGAAATTCGAAAATCGTTTCAAAATTCGAAATTTGGGAAGGCAGCAGATTTCCCGCCCTGGGGTGTTGACCCCCCTAAGGTAGATTTTGGCAGATTAGGGTTTTTGGAGACTTGGTCAATTTTGATGGTTTTTAATCAAATCTAAGGGACTTGGTTTCTCTGATACACCTATAAATAAGTCTGTAGAGCTGACCCTAAACCTCATATTTCTGAGGCTACGCTAAATCTCTGCCGTTTCCTCTTCATCCCCTGATCTACTCAAAAAAAAATTAGGTTATTAGTTTAGGTAAAATTCTGAATTTAAATCTGGAGGAGAGGAACATGTGCTTGTAAATGGGTGTTCAGATCTCTTAACAAAGTAAGGTAACTTTCTAGATCCGATCTATTCAAATTCCTTCCTCTTTCTTTCCTTTCTGTTTTAATGAAAATAATCAATCCATGGTCGTTACGTTTTGAATCCGATTAAGGGAAAAACCATGGATGCTAAAACTGGATTAGATCTAGAATTGGGAAAGCGTACGAGGTGAGTTGATTTAAGCTATACCATTTTAGATAATAATATGTTATCGTTTACCATTCCCCATTTTGTATAATGGAATTTGCCAGAATAATTAAGGATTACTGTGATAATAAGTTGAGATGTTAATATGAATAATTCATATGTTGAATCAGTTAAAGTGTTGGAATGATTACATGTTCAAAACAAACTTGTCAGAAAATGGGTAATGACTGCTGTTGTAATAATCACATGATTCACTTGTGGTATATTATCGAGTAAATAACATGTTTAACTTGTTGGATTTGAACAATTACCCAATTAAATATTTACATGTCAAAATAGATTAAACACATAAAAAAGGGGGACATGCAACAAAATATACGCATAATTTGATGATATGTAAATTGGGTTACAGTAAACATATGTAAAGGAGATTATGCCTAAAATTTACGTGAAATAGGAATAATTGTTAAAGAACAAACATGCCTAGATTCACATTAATTTGACACTGTAATGCTCTTAGACACGAGGTTAGATTGCACTTGTGATATAAGTTTGCCTAGAACCGCCTGGCATATTCAGCATTCACAAGTGGTAAATCTAATGTGATGAGCCTAAGTGCATAATTAAAACATGCAATGGTACTAAAACACGAGGTTAAATCAACTTGTGGTAGAGGTTTGCCCGGATCCACCCGACGAATCTAGCGTCCACAAGTGTAGGCATAATGCGAGAGGTCTAGTGCATATATATAAATATATGTATATAACAAGATATGAATAAATGGAAATGACTGTAATTAAATATCAAACTTAGAAAATAAGAAAGGAAGGGATGTAATGGACTGAGTTAGTGCGATGCGAAGGAAAAGTGATGTATTTCCCTAAATGACCTATTTTTGAGAACGTGGTTGCAAGTAAGCCACAGTGAATAAAGTAATAAAAAAGGAAAGAAATTACTTTCCACCACGAATTTAGATGGGAATATGTAACATCCGGATTTTCAGAACCAATTAAATTTTTTTATTTTATCTATTTCAATGGATTTTGAATATTTAAAATGGTTTATTTTAAATAATAACGACTTAAAATTTATTTAAATCAAAGTTAGAACATATAAATTAATTTTAATTATAAAACGTGCCTGAAATGGCGTGGTAGTTTGAAAATATGATTTTAAATTTCAATTGAATGTACAGGATTCAAAATAAATCGGATTTCAGTAAAACCAGAAATATTTGAATCTGTTTAATTATATCTTTCTAAATGTGAAAAATCCAGATTTGATAATTTAAATTGAAAGTTATGTCCAGTTTAAAATTTAAAATAGTCGCTATGTATATATATTTTATATAATATATAGCCCTTAAAAATAGCCATTTTGCAAACGACCTCCATTTCGACGAAACCACTTTTTTTGGATTCGGAATGTCAAATTATTGCTAGATTCCAATTCTCATAATTTTTGGAATTAATATGTGAGCGTGGCAAAAGAAAATGCGTTTGGTAATTTTAGTTTAAATTTAATCGAATGGAAAATGGCCATGTTTCAAACGGTCTCCAAATTCGACGAAATTACTTTTGTTAGGACCGTATCTTCAAAACGTAGCTAGATTTATTTTTCTGGAATTTTTGGGGTCAGTATGTGGCCTCGGTAAATTAAAATGCACGTTTAATTCAATTTTGAATGTTATATTAATTTATTTTTTAATTTTGATGAAAATTGATTGTAACAGTCGAATTGACTTACGCGACATACACTATTGTGTTCGGAATGGGGTATTAGCTAGGGGCGATAGTTGTTAGGCTCTATTTGGAGTTCAAATGAAAAAGTGACTTTTTGGAGAAAATAAAAGTGAATTAAATAAATAGTAATATAGTATATATAACCCCCATTTTTTGGAAAACCCTAAAATCATATTTTCAAATTAAAAAAAGAAAACCGGCGCCTCCCTTTTCTCCAAACCTCCGTCGCCCTTCCATCAGCACCTCCCGTCGCTTGGCCCATGCCACCGCCGCGCTGCTGCCCCAGCTCCCATCTCCGCCGCCGATCGAAGAAACAAGCGCCCACCATCGCGTACCCCTCCCCCTCTCCCCAGTTCACTGCGAGCAGCCCCCCCTCTCCTCCGACCAGAAGCTCGAGTGATTTGAGATGCTTCTTCATCAATTGATGTCTGTCTCCCTCTAGTGATCGAAACCCTAGAAAAATATGTAAGTTTTTCTGATTTCTATTCTTACATAAAAATATGATTTTTAGTTTTATGAAAATATGATTTTAGTTATATAAAAATATGATTTTTGGTTATATAAAAATATTTTTAGTTATATAAAAATACGATTTTTATCGTATATATGAAATTATTTTTAGTTAGATAAAAATATGATTTTTATCTTTATGTATGAAATAATTTTTATATAGATAAAAATATGATTTTTATCGTTTGTATGTTATTAATAAAATAGTCAAGCTAGGAAATATTTTTTAGTTTGATAAAAATGTGATTTTTTTAATATAAACCGCTTGAAACAGATTGCAATGGAACCGACTGGAAGCAAACGGAATCCAAACCGTCCAATAAAGAATGACTGAGTGGAAACCAAAGGTGAGAACTCCTTCTCACTCAATTTATTTTACAGCTAAATATATTTTAGGTTACAGACCGGGCTTAAAACCCCCGACACTATTTATTGTACAAACCATGTTGTTTGATTTGGATTGTATTGTGGAAATTTAGATGTTGATTGTAAAATTGGTTGTGAATTGATTGGAATTGGTTTGTGTATGGCGCGAGCCAATAATAGTCGAGGGATAAGGCTAGACCTTATTCCGATTTTAATATCGCGCCGTTATGCTGCCATTTTTTAAAAATGTGTTAGAAAAATTAATAGTTAGTAAAAAAATATTATTTTTAACATATATATGAGATATATAAAATGGCTATGTTATGGAATAAATACTAGTTCGCTAAAAATATTATTTTTAGTTTATTACTGCGATGAATAAAATTATTTAAGCGTTGTATAGAATTTTATAAGCAAAGTTATAAAATTCTATATATTTATTAGATAGTTAAAATAAGTTTACACATCCATTTACAAGTCGAACGACTTGTTTATGCTGGCCTACTTTTGTGATATCGATTGGGATGATAATTTTTACAAATCGCCCAAGTGTACAAATAAAAATAATTATTTGATGGTTGAAACCCCACACGGGTATTGGAATGATATTTGACGTACACTAATCTCAATTGTTTAGTTGTATGCCAATCTATAGGTTGAGAGACTGTTGTAAGCATTAATTATTTATATTTAACGCTTATGCAGTTGTGTAATGCACTATGGGTGGTGGTTGATTGTATATCATTTTGTTGTGTACATGTGTGTATGAAATCCATATAAATAACATTATATGATAATTGAATGGGTCTGATTCCAATTCAAAAGGAACGAATATTTTAAAATAAGGAAATACTTTAAAATAATGAATATTTTAAAATAATATTCAATAAAGGATTAAAATGTGAATTTGATGTCCGATATTGTATGGACATGAAAATATTGAAATATATGAAGCCGTGTTGTTTAGATTTGTGCCATTCGAACGCGAACGATATTTATATCTATTTTATTCATTTTTATAATGAATATCGAAAAGGAAGTTATTTCTAAATCTGATATTTTGAAAATATTATCATTTAAATATTATAATGATAAGGAGTATTCAATTTTGATTTAAAATTGAAGTGAAAGTGGGAATCATTTTAAAAACGAATTTATAAAATATGTTTCTAACGAAATATAATATATATATATATATATATTATAATGGCCTGAATAGAACGCGTCGCGCCGCGACCGTTCGTAGATATCAACCATTGACTTCAAAATTGACATTAATGGAGATTCGACCGTCGGATTCTCCTAAAACCAGAACCATTGGGTTCGTATGAAAAAGAGCTTTCCAACGAATATAAGAGATTTGAAATCTAATGGTTGGATCTGGAATTATGTCCAAATCAAATTTGGAAAAGGTTGTTATGAATGCAGTTCGGTGGTTGTTATTGGAAACCGACTGTACGGGCCTTAATAAAATTATTAAAAATGTGAATAATTTGTGTAGAATCATAATAAATGAATTGGAAAGAATTTGGATGAAAAATTCCATGTTTGTAAAGATAAAAATATGTTTTTATCAAAATGAACTAGTTATTAACTAGTATAATAATCTAATATTTTTAAAGAAATAAATTGGACTTGAAATGGTTTCAAAAATAACCAGAATTTTCCAATAAATATATTGGAATGGATTGGAATGGAAATAATCTTCGAAATATTTCGATATTGAATTCCGTGGTTATATAGATATTGTTATGTGAATTTGGAAGATACAGATATCGGCATTCCCAATACCATATCCGTTAGTTTCATAATTTGATATTGAATATAAGCCGATATAATTTCTATTCAGAGCCTTGTATTAAATATTAAATTGTATTTTGGGTTTGTCATGAATGGTGTCTTAAATAATACTGTTCTTAAACCAGTTGAGAAAAGAATATATCATTTAATTAAAATTTAGTGAAGTTTTCCAATTAATTAATATTAAATTGGAATTGAATAAAAGAATTGGATTTTGGATTTGTCGTGAATGGCGTCTTCAATAACACTATTCTTAAACCCTGTGTGAAAAGAATAAATCTTTTAATTAAGATTATTAGAGTTTCCAATTATGTTTAGTAACTGGAGTAAAATGGAATGTGATATTGGGTTTATTGTGAACTGTGTTTTTAATGACATTCGTTCTTTAACCCGATTAACAGTCAAATGTGATTTGGAATATGTAAATCCTTTATTAAGATTTAATGGGAATTTTTCAAAGTAAAATTTTCCAATTTAATAAAATAAATTGGAATGGAATGGAATTCGATTTAGTGATAATCGAAGTGAGCTTCTATGGAGGAAGACTGTTAATATATATGGAATTTAAAAGGCTTTGCCGTTATTCTATTTATATTATTAGTCGGATACGAAAACTGATATGGATTATATATTGATTTGTATTCCGTGAAGATTCCATCATTAATGGAATATGATTTTGGGTTTATTATGAACCGTGTTTTAAATGACATTGTTCTTTAACCCAGTTAAAGACAGTATTACATGTCTAACATTGTATTTCGAACTGTATTGTTGATCTCTGCTAAATATATATCTGTTTAGTGGCGGAGAATTTATTCTCATACTTAACACCCTTCTCTAAGACGTACGAGCTTAGAGGTTATATATCGAAAGAAATCAATGGTACAGTGTAGATTGTCTATGCGGCATGTTTGATTTTCCAAAGTTAAATAATCATTAGCAATGATTGTTGGAAGATTAAAACTGAACTAAAGTTTTAATAAATCTTTATTTAGTTTAAAATGCGAATATGATAATTTAAATTATCAAATTTTGGAAATGATCGAGAATGGGATACCACCAGTTTTTACTCCAGGCAATAGTTAAATCTTTAATTAGATTGAATGTGAAATGGTAATTAAATTTACTGATAACACCGTGGGGGTTAGATATGGTGTATTACCAGTTTTGCCCCATGGGATGAATGGGTTGGGATTGGGAAATTAAACAAATTATTACTTCGGTAAGGCTCGATAATCCCGATTAGTTTATAAACCTTAATTTGGTTTAGAATTGATATCCAAAGGAAGATTAAAGTATAAATTTAAAAGAATTTATATTTGATAAAATTAATGGGAACCTTTCCCAAAGGATATGAATATTTGAATAAAGGAATATTTAGAATTGGAATGAGGCGTATGATGTGTTTTTATAGCACTTGATTATTGATTACAAAATACGCGGGTTATTCGGAAAGACCGGGTTTATCCTTGGATCGTCCTTACCGAATTCGAGACAATGTAGCGTTTCTTTCTAGCTAGGAGTGGTATGGAGCCAAGACATGCATTTCTTTCTAGCTAGGAGTGGTGTCATGGTATAGAGCCCATATATTTTTACATATGTTGATGATGGAAAGCGAGATACCTCGGATATATCGGTCACTACGGGGCCAACGGATGGATATAGTTGACATACTGACCAGACTTACGCCCCATAGGGTGGGGAAACGTATTGTTCAGGAATTACTAATCCTCAAACGTAAGAGAGGACCGGCCCTGAAGATCCAAGGTGCAGTTGCTACTGATCCTGAGACATGGTAGGCTAGATTGTCTCGAATTCGGTAAGGACGATCCCTTGCCTTGGTTCATGATGGAAATCCAACTTCCAATACGACATTGTGTGGTTTTGATTGTAAACCTACATGGCGACATAGTAGTATGGGATACTATGTCGTCTATGATTGATACATTTATATTTGAAGTTGATTTTGACACTATACACTTATAGTAATATCAAAATGATTTGTTTTAAACGTACCAAGCATGTTTGGCTATTATAAGGTAAAACGTTATCCTTTGGCTTGCGTTGCATCGTGTGATGGGACCTGAGTCTTATAATAGCTTCATTTTTCCAAAAAGCATTGCGCTGTTTGTTTTATGCACTGTATTCTTGGGAGGAAACCCGTTCCGTGTTATACGGCGTGGTCCCTTGATTTACTTTATTTCTAAAGTAAATTTTTGAATAACTGTTTTAGTTCTCACACCAGTCCCATGACTGACCTGGAGTTTATTGTTTTAACCTAAACTCTGGGTGCCCATATTTTCCATACGGCAGCTAGTACTTCTGGTTTTTGCAGATATTTCTATTCCTAGAATCCTAAATTTACAGATGGAGCTATATTTGAAAAGCTTTGTATCCATGTATTTCTTGTACTTTGATGTAAATTGTTGTAACAACAATGAAATGTTCTTCTGTTCATGTTCTGATTGTCATGTTCTCAACTCAATCCGGGTTTTCCCGTAAGAGCGAGTTTAGGTCGTTTCATCTTGGTATCAGAGTTTTGGTTTACAGAGCTCGAGAAAAAGGCACATTAGAACCGAACGAAAGAATTCATTAGAGATTGGATTAGTAATATCCAATGAGAATGACTCGTTAGAGATGGGATCAGTAGTATCCTAGAATGAGTTTTAAGGAGTGTTATTTTTAAAAATAAAAATGAAAACCTATTTTGTTTTAAAAATTTAAATCTTATTATACGTATTTGAATATTTATTTTATTTTGAGTTTGGACTATCGGGTATATGAAAATTTTGCATATACGCCTAGCTGGCGTGTGTACGAAGTCTCGAATATTCCAGATGGATATAGAATCACACTCTAGTCGCCCAGAGATGATTCTAATGATGAGGCCTCATCATCAGAGTCTATTTCCGAGTTTTGAAGGTGGCATATCTATATGTTTCCAATTGACTGGTGTGAGAACCAAAACTAGATAGGGTTAATATTTGTGATTTGACACTAAAAATGTGATTTTTTGAATATATATACAAAAGTTATATGTTTTGGAAATTTAATTCACAAAATGATTGCTGGTTGTGTTGTATGATAATTAGTTTTACTAATTAAAATGTTGAAACCAATATGTAAGTGAAAGGTCAATTTAGCCAAGTTGAATCAAATATTGAACTGAATTGAAAATTGGTTGGAATTGCATATATGTGCGTATATATGTGTGAACAGGTCATAGCAAGGAAGCAAAGAGGAATAAAATTGTATGCCCGACAAATAGGTACATGTTTACTAATTTATTGGATTTTGATGATTTTATGAGCCGGTTGGCTTTTTCTTTTTCTTTTGGATTGATGAGGGACCTGTGAGGCAATTCGCGGTTTTAAAGGTTCCCCGTACAAAGGAGGTTATGGCAAAAAAAATCGAAAATTTAGGGTGTTAACCAAATTTTTGAGAAATTAGAAAAATCTTAAAAACTAAAAAGTTGAAGAATGAAAGCCAGAATAAAAGTTGAGTTTGTTAGTTAAACAACTTTCAGCTCCGTTCCTTTTCGAGGACGAAAAGATTTTATATGGGGAGATTGTAACAAACCGGATTTTTAGAACCAAATTTTTATTTTAGTTTAATGGAATTTGAATATTTAAAATTGTTTATTTTAAATAATAATGACTTAAAATTTATTTAAATCGAGGTTAGAATGTATAAATTTATTTTAATTTTAAAATGAGCCTGAAATGCCACGGTAGTTTGAAAATTCGATTTTAAATTTCAATTGAATGTACAGGATTCAAAATAAACCAGACTTCAGTAAAACCTGAAATATTTGAATCTGTTTAATAATATCTTTCTAACGAGTGTAATATAAATTAAAAGTTATGTCCAGTTTAAAATTTAAAATAGTAGTTATGGAATTTGTATATATTTTACATAATTTATAGCCCTTAAAAATAGCCATTTTGCAAACGACCTCCGTTTTTGATGAAACAACTTTTGTTGGATCCAGAATGTCAAATTATTGTGGGATAACAATTTTCATAATTTTTGGAATTAATATGTGAGCGTGGCAAAAGAAAACGCGTTTGGTAACTTTAGTTTGAATTTAATCGACTGGAAAATGATCATTTTTCAAATGGTCCCCAAATTCGACAAAATTAGTTTTGTTAGGACCATATCGTCAAAATAGCTAGATGTATTTTTCTGGAATTTTTGGGGTCAGTATATGTTCTCGGTAAATTAAAATGTACGTTGAATTCAATTTTGAATGTTATATTAATTTATATATTAATTTTGATGAAAACTGATCGTAACAGTCGATTGATTTACATGGCATACCCCATTGTATTCGGAATGGCGGTATTTAGCTAGGCTCGATTTGGAGTTCAAATGAAAAAGTGACTTTTCGGAGAAAATTAAAGTGAATTAAATAAATAATACTATAGTATATATAACCCCCCTTTATTTGGCAAACTCTAAAATAAGAACCCATAGAAAAATTAAAAAAAAAAAGAAATCCCGCACCTCCCTTTTCTCCAAACCCTCGTCGCCCTTTCATCAGCACCGCCCACCACCTGGCCAATGCTACCGCCGCGCCGCTACCCCGCCCCAGCCTTCCATCTCCGCCGCCGATCGGAGAAACGAGCACCCCCACCAATCGCAGACCCCCCACTCTCAATTTCACCACGAGCAGCCCCCTCACTCTCCTTATTCACCTAAGTGCGCCTCAGTTCAGGCTCACAGAACCAAGCCAGCCGTCCTCCGACCAGAAGCTCGAGTGCTTTGAGTTACTTCTTCGTTGATTGATGTCTGTCTCCCTCTGGCGATCGAAACCCTAGAAAAATATGTAAGTTTTTCTGTTTTTTATTCTTATATAAAAATATGATTTTTAGTTATATAAAAATATGATTTTTAGTTACATAAAAATATGTTTTTTTAGTTATATAAAAATATGATTTTTATTGTATATATGAATTTTTTTTAGTTAGGTTAAATTATGATTTTTATCGTATGTATGAAATAATTTTTAGAAAGACAAAAATATGTTTTTTATCGTATGTATATTATTAATAAAATAATCAAGCTAGGAAATAATTTTTATTAAAAATGTGATTTTTTTTAATATAAACCGCGTGAAACAGATTGTGATGGAACAGACAGGAAGCAAATGGAATCCAAACCATCCAATAAAGAATAACGCAGTGGAAATGTAACACCCCATGTAACACCCCGTATGTTGAATAACTTGTTGTAATATAAAACAGGGCAGAATTAAATTTTAAAATCTGAATCATGGGAAACGGGCTATGCCATTGCGTTCGTCTCGGAAAAATACGCGAAATAGAGTCCGAGTTTTCGAAAATCGGAGTCCGTATGACCTAGTTAAGGCCCGAAGAAGTTTTCGGAAAATTCAAAAACAGATTTAAAATATTCAGATTCACATTTCAGAAGAGGCGGGAAAATTCCCGCCACGCAGAGGGTGTCGACCCTAGGGTCGACATGGGTGTCGACCCCCTCCCTAAGGGTCGACCCAGGGGTCGACCCCCCCTGTCGGTCTGTGTGACCTGGGTGCAGCCTGAAGGAGTTTGGGCTGTGTCTGGTGGCTTGTGACGAGATCTGACGGCTCTAACCTAATCTAGGGTTAATCTAAGGGCCTAAACTACATCCTAATTCTATAAATACACCCTAAGACTACCCTAATTCATACTAAAAATAGATACAACGTCGTTATGCCATCAAAATGCAACTTGAAGGAGCCTCCATCAAATTGTAGAAGAAGATAGCCTCTCAAATCAACCTCTAATCAACTCTAGCAACTTAGTCTTCTTCATAGGAGTGCTAATCAACAAGTTGTGAGTTTCTATAGCCTTAATGACCAATTGTTGAAATGATTATGATAGGATATAATGAGGTTATGGCTATGAATGTGGATCAATGCTAGTTATGTTATCATATGCTATGTGTTCATGATGTTATGCAAGTTATGCAAGTTATATGCTATGTGTTCATGATGTTATGCAAGTTATGCAAGTTATATGCTATGTGTTCATGATGTTATGCAAGTTATGCAAGTCATATGCTATGTGTTCATGATGTTATGCAAGTTATGCAAGTCATATGCTATGTGTTCATGATGTTATGCAAGTTATGCAAGTCATATGCCATGTGATCATGATGTTATGCAAGTTATGCAAGTCATATGCCAGGTGATCATGATGTTATGCAAGTTATATGCTATGTGTTCATGATGTTATGCAAGTTATGCAAGTCATATGCTATGTGATCATGATGTTATGCAAGTTATGCAAGTCATATGCTAGGTGATCATGATGTTATGCAAGTTATGCAAGTCATATGCTATGTGATCATGATGTTATGCAAGTTATGCAAGTCATATGCTATGTGATCATGATGTTATGCAAGTTATGCAAGTTTTAGGCTATGTGTTCATGATGCTAGTTATGCAAATCGCTATGATAAACATTGATACATTATGACACCATGATTATGCAAGTTTGGTGTTTGATTATATGCAAGTTCATATATGATATGTTATGCAAGTTTGGTGTTTGATTATATGCAAGTTAACCCCTTTGTATGTCATACATACATATGCAAGTTTACCCCTTTGTATGACATAAGTAACTTATGCAACTTAACCTCTTTATGACATATGTGATTCATGCAAGTTTGGGTTGATTATTTATGCTAGTTGGGTTTGATGCTATATGCATGTTGACACCTTTTAAACCCATGTTGATGCTAATGTTATGCAAGTTGAACCCATTGTATGTGTGATGAATCTTCCCTTTTTAAGTATGTCATGTTAGCGAATTACGTGGGGAACGATGGGGTTAATATTCATGTTAATGAAATGGTGTGAAGTTGGTATGATTATGCATACCATAAAGTGGATGGACATAATTGAGTCAATTATGTACATCGTTAAATTTGTAATTAATTAGGGATAATTAATACAAATTATGGGGGTGATTAATTAGGTGTAATTAATCGACTAAGACACGAGGTTGGACCCTTTTGTAGCATAGGACTGCCCGGAACCGACCGGCAAATCCAGCGGCTACAAATGATTGGCCCAATGTGAGAGGTCTTAGGCACAAACTAAATACGTGACAAGTGTAAAGACACGAGGTTAGACTCGGTTATGGCGTAAGGCTGCCCGGACCCAACCAGCAAATCCAGCTGCCATAAAAGATAGTCTAATGTGAGAGGTCTTTACAACGGTTACGTTCTTAATCAATTAAGAAACACTTAACCAGATAAGCATGTAGTGGAGCATGAGGGGTTAAGTGGGTGCCTTGGGTGGCATGTGGAGATTAAGTAAGTGCCTTGGGTGGCATGTGGAAATCTAGTGGGTTGCCTTGGGTGGCAATAGAAAATACGATTAGAATACTTAACCAAAGTGGAACATGTAATTAAACATGATTAAAGGGTTAAGTAAGTGCCTTGGGTGGCATGTGGAAATCAAGTAGGTGCCTTGGGTGGCATGGGAAATCTAGTGGGTGCCTTGAGTGGCAATTGAAATATGATTAGATGACTTAACCAAACTTTAAACATGTAAGTGGACATGATTATTCAAAAGGGTTAAGTGGGATACACTAGAAGTGACAAGCTTATGTGGGTAGCTTGTGGGGGCCCATTTCAACCAGTAACCCATATGTATCTTATTGGGCTCGACCCATGTCGAGGACGGGACACGCGTATTGGGCTTGACTATAAGAGGCCAAAACGGGTTAGCGGTGGCAACGCAAGTCCAACGGGTTTCATATGCGTGTGTGGACCCGGGCTGGTAGGTAAGACGTTGTTGCATTGTGTAGGTATAAGCCGTGCACCATTTGTTGTATTGGGTTGCCACTTTGGGGAGTGATACACCCCAGTGTGGGGCCAGCACGGGTATCTACGGTAGGGAGCCGATCGCTTGGGAGTAGTGGGTACACCTAGTGGAGATAGGGTGAGACGGCACCTATGTAGTCAGCTAGGGGTACACGAAACTACTGGGTAAATTTTCTAAGTTCTTGGGTGGGATCAACCTTTAAGTAGGAAATTACCCTTGGGTGGGTAGATCTGGTGTGGTGCAGTGTAGGAATTACCCTTGGGTGGGTAGATCTGGTGTGGTGCAGTGTAGTATTTATCCTTGGGTGGATAGGCGCGTCTTTACCGTTATCTTAGTTCATCCTAAGTCTAGTTGGCTGCTTAGTGTAGTCATTTATCCCCAGTTGTACTGTACCAGGATTATATCATACCCTAATTACTTTAATGATTGTATTGTTAAAGTTATAGGGCTCACTCAGACTTATGTCTGACCCTGTTGTTTTTATCTTTTTCCCCAACCCTCAGGTTCTCAGAGTGGTCCTAGCACTAGTGGGCTTTGATCAGATTGCATTATCTATCTTTTGGAGCTTGGACCGTGATGTAAAGCCCAGCTTATCTTTTCTATTATGGCTATTAGTTATGTAGTGGGATTATGTACTTTTGTTTTATCAAGACGGATATTATGTACTTGACTCTTGTTTATGGTTTTTGTGATGTAACCAAACATCTTTTACTTTCCGCTGCAATGAAATGATGTTTTAAATTCTCAAGTATTACTTATATCTGTCTTGTTGTAATTTTTCTGTTCTATATTCACTTATGATACTCCACCGAAGTTAAGGCATTCCCTTAGTGAGTGACCTTAGCTGGTGTGGGGTGTTACACGTGGTATCAGAGCGAGGTTACCAGAACAGATAAAACTTTTAGAAAAACTATTTTTCTAAAAACATTTTTGGAAGAAGTATTTTCAAAAACATGTCTTTTAAGAGAAAAGTTTTTGAAAGAAAAGAACATAATCCCCAAGAGCCATATATCCTTCCTTCGATTCTCCGTTTTGAATCTCTTCCTCTATCTCTTTTTGAATTTCCCCTCTGCGTATAGATGTCTTTTTAAGATAATTAAGGACTTCCGTATGAAGGACGGAAGAACCACTTCAAGGGACTAAGAAGTTTGTCGGGCTAAGAAGTTAGTCCAAGGAGGTGGAGGGCTTATGGGTACCTTTAAGATGGACGAGGGAGGAAGGTTCAAATAGCTGTTAGGTAAATAAAGGACGAAACCTCATCGTGGCGAGAAGGTCACGAAAGGAGAACGTAAAGGAGAAGGCTGGTTGTTTTGGAGAAATAGGACACCCTATTAGGATTGTCCAAAGAGGTAAGGACAAAGTACAGGATCTTCTGGAGGGTAGATGTATTCCCTCATGGCTGGTATACCTGATGGGGGTAGGACCGTCTAGGTTGAAAGTTGGTTCTCTCGATCATCCTGTTCGAACTTTATTCGACTCTGGCGCATCGCATTTGTTTATCCCATCATCGTTAGTTGAGTCACTGCACTTAGACACCAGTCTAGTAGATGATCCCTTGGTTGCTTCAAACCCAATTGGGGGCTCCACTTATTTGTCCATGATATGTTTGGGTTTGAAGATTTCTATACTTAGCGTTGAGTTTAGATGTGATGCTTTTGTTTTGGGCTTCACGGGCTATCGGTTGATTTTGGGCATGGACTGGTTATCCAGTAATGGTGCCGTTCTTGATTGTGAAAGGAGAGTTGTTAGGCTCATGACCCGCTTGGGTAACACTCTCGAGATCTCTTGTAATCCCATGGATTCTGTTATGCTAAGTTATCTTGAATCGCTTGACGCTTCGGTCAAGAGTTTGCGATCTGTTAGAGTGGTCCGGGAGTACTCGGATGTGTTTGAGGAGGTGAAGGGCTTACCTCCGAAGCGGGAGATAGACTTCCGAATATATCTGGTGGACAATGCTAAACCAGTATCTTTGCCAGTGCGTCACATGGCTCCTCGTGAGAGGAGGGAACTCCATAAGCAAGTAGGGGAGTTGCTTGAGAAGGGGTTCATAAGACGAAGTATATCGGAGTGGGGTGCTCCAGTAGTTTTTGTCACGAAGGCGGATGGGTCCCTCAGACTTTGTGTAGACTATAGAGAACTCAACAAGCTCACAAAGAAGAATAGACACCCATTGCCGAGGATTGATGATCTCTTTGATCAGTTGGTTGGCGCCTCAGTGTTTTCGCAGTTGGACTTAGCCACGGGGTTTCATCAGTTGAGAGTGGCTGAGGATAGTATGGAGAAGACTGCCTTTAGGACTCCGGATGGTTTCTATGAGTGGCTGGTGATGCCATTTGGTTTGACGAACGCCCCTGCATACTTTGTTGATTTGATGAGTAGGGTGTTCAGGGAGTACCTAAATAACTTCGTGGTGGTCTTTGTGGATGACATCTTGGTCTTTTCTAAAGAGCGAAATAAGTTTTCATATGTGCTTAATAGGTTAAGCAAAGCCAGTTATTTGATCAACGACGGTTTTTGAGCGAGACTGGCAAGGACATCCAGAGTTGGACAAGTGCTTAATTATTTAGCCATTTTTACTAGTATCATCTCACGTAGGTCGTCTGAATTCGAAGGAGGTATCCCTTGGGTGTTTGTCTGATATTGGTTTAGGCCTTTGGGGCTTGCACTTGGGGGATGTCGAGTTCGACTAGGATGGTCTGCGTGAGAGATGGATAGTTGTGACGATTTTTGCATGGGAGAATATCCTGGTTTTCTCTAGAGGTGGAGAAAAGCATGCCCTACATCTTAGGGAAGTGTTGGAGACTCTTCGAGCACATAGTCTTAAGACAACAAAGGTGGATGGAATTCTTAGCATCCTATGATTTTGAGATAGCGTAAATCCCTGGCAAGGGTAACGTGGTGGCGGACGCCTTAAGCAGAAAAAGGTTGTCCTTGAGTCCATTGTTCGTGGAACGACGAAGCTTGGAATTTATCTCGATGTTTGATTTTAGACCTTCCGTTAACTTTGTACCCGGTTTGCTAGCATCCTTAGAGGTCAGACCTACTCTTTTGGGACGGCTTGGCTAGGCACAGCGGGACGACCCACAGTTGGTTGAGTTAGTAGAGAGGCTCATAAGGGGGGAGTCGTCCAGCCATTTGAGTAGGTACACCCTAGACGATAGGGGGTGGTTGCGTAGAGACGGTAGACTTTGTGTACCGCAAGACGAGGGTTTGAGGAAGGCTATTCTTGATGATGCGCATCGTTCGAAGATGACCATTCATCCCGGTGGGGACAAGATGTACCAAGACATGAAGCGAGTTTTCTTTTGGGCCGGTATGAAGAAAGATGTGGCCGAGTATGTCGCTAGATGCTTGGTGTGCCAACAAGTGAAAGCGGAGCAAAAGAAACATGGTGGGTTGCTTCACCCATTGGAAGTTCCGCAATGGAAGTGGGATAGCGTCTCGATGGATTTTATTGATGGGTTACCGAGATCGAGGAAGGGTAATACGGGAATTTGGGTTGTGGTAGACAGATTTACTAAGAGCGCCCATTTCATACCCGTATAGAGTAAGAGGACTGCTCCATGGCTAGCTTCATTTTACCTTCGAGAGATAGTTCGGTTGCATGGTGTACCTTCGAGCATAGTGAGCGATCGAGATCCTATCTTCACTAGCGAGTTTTGGAAAAGTTTGCAAGAGGTGGTAGGGACTCAGTTGTGTCTGAGCACTGCGTATCATCCTCAGACGGACGGCCAGACCGAGAGAGTGAATCGTGTTCTGGAAGACCTTTTGAGGCTTTGTATCTTAGATTTTGGAGGTACATGGGAAGAGCATCTTCCATTGGTGGAGTTCGCATATAATAACAGCTTTCAGTCCAGTAGGCTCCTTTCGAAGCTCTTTATGGAAGGCCTTGTCGATCACCTACATGTTGGTGGGAATCTACGGATAAGATCTTGCTTGGGCCTGATATGGTTAGAGAGACTTCGTAAAAGATTGATTTGATTCGAAGAAGGATGAAAGCAGCGCAAGATATGCAGAAATCTTACGCGGATAAGAGGAGGACGGATCTGGAATTTGATGTTGGGGACATGGTCTTTGTTAAAGTATCTCCATTACGGAATGTGGTTCGCTTTGGGTCCATTGGGAAGTTAGCACCAAGATTTGTAGGACCGTTTCCTATTAAGGAAAGGATCGGGAGGATGGCATATAGAGTGGATTTACCCGAGAGACTTAGTGGGGTACATGACGTATTCCATGTGTCACATTTGAGGAAGTGCCTACATGAGACCGCAGAGGTGGTAGAGCCGAGCTTGCTTAGAGAAGTGGAGGTAGAGCGTGATGCCACTATTCGACGAGCTCCTACCCGCATCCTTGGGTCAGAGATTAGGAAGTTGAGAAACAGAGAGGTTTGACTAGTCAAAGTGCAATGGGGAGAAGATGAGAGCAATGCTATTTGGGAGACAGAAGCGAAGATGCGTTCACTGTACCCATTCCTTTTTGAGGGTATGTCTTTTAACTTCTCCTTTATCGTTTGTCTAGTACTTATCTTATCTTTAGTATGTCCTCTCATTAGTACCTTTGACCTTTAGATAGGGTAAACCTATGGTTGAAACATGTGTTTGAGACATGTTATGATTGATGGATGCGTGTGGATGCAAGTGTTTGCTAGTGGTTGCTCGTGGATGCATATACACACACTATAGACACTAGATCGGCTCAGTCACTTCATATTGCATATTGCATATAATTGTGTGTAGGTAGCTATATTATTGGATGTATAATGGTTGTGCTATCATATGGATGATGCATTTTGGTGAATGATTGTGCACTCATGTAGAAATAGTATGTGTCAATAGGGTTCTTTCGCATACATATTGGATGCATGGCACTATCATGGTTTGCATTAACGAGGTCAACTGAATCAGTAGACCGCCTGATTTTGCATTAGACAAGGAACATATACACACACTTTTTGCATATGTTCATACAGCATTAGAAACTTTAAGGACAATGGATGCCAGTGTTTGATGGTTTGAGTAGATGGTTGTTTGGATGGTAGGATACGTTCTTCTTGACTTAGAGATTTCGAGGACGAAATCCTTTAAGTAGGGGAGAATGTAACACCCCGTATGTTGAATAACTTGTTGTAATATAAAACAGAGCAGAATTAAATTTTAAAATCCGAATCAGGGGAAACGGGCTATGCCATTGCGTTCGTCTTGAAAAAATACGCGAAATAGAGTCTGAGTTTTCGAAAATCGGAGTCCGTATGACCCAGTTAAGGCCCGAAGAAGTTTTCGGAAAATTCAAAAACAGATTTAAAATATTCAGATTCACATTTCAGAAGAGGCGGGAAAATTCCCGCCAGGCAGAGGGTGTCGACCCTAGGGTCGACATGGGTGTCGACCCCCTCCCTAGGGGTCGACCCAGGGGTCGACCCCCCCTGTCAGTCTGTGTGACCTGGGTGCAGCCTGAAGGAGTTTGGGCTGTGTCTGGTGGCTTGTGACGAGATCTGACGGCTCTAACCTAATCTAGGGTTAATCTAAGGGCCTAAACTACATCCTAATTCTATAAATACACCCTAAGACTACCCTAATTCATACTAAAAATAGATACAACGTCGTTATGCCGTCAAAATGCAACTTGAAGGAGCCTCCATCAAATTGTAGAAGAAGATAGCCTCTCAAATCAACCTCTAATCAACTCTAGCAACTTAATCTTCTTCATAGGAGTGCTAATCAACAAGTTGTGAGTTTATATAGCCTTAATGACCAATTGTTGAAATGATTATGATAGGATATAATGAGGTTATGGCTATGAATGTGGATCAATGCTAGTTATATTATCATATGCTATGTGTTCATGATGTTATGCAAGTTATATGCTATGTGTTCATGATGTTATGCAAGTTATATGCTATGTGTTCATGATGTTATACAAGTCATGCAAGTCATATGCTATGTGTTCATGATGTTATGCAAGTTATGCAAGTCATATGCTATGTGTTCATGATGTTATGCAAGTTATGCAAGTTATATGCTATGTGTTCATGATGTTATGCAAGTTATGCAAGTCATATGCCATGTGATCATGATGTTATGCAAGTTATGCAAGTCATATGCTAGGTGATCATGATGTTATGCAAGTTATATGCTATGTGTTCATGATGTTATGCAAGTTATGCAAGTCATATGCTATGTGATCATGATGTTATGCAAGTTATGCAAGTCATATGCTAGGTGATCATGATGTTATGCAAGTCATATGCTATGTGATCATGATGTTATGCAAGTTATGCAAGTCATATGCTATGTGATCATGATGTTATGCAAGTTATGCAAGTTTTAGGCTATGTGTTCATGATGCTAGTTATGCAAATCGCTATGATAAACATTGATCCATTATGACACCATGATTATGCAAGTTTGGTGTTTGATTATATGCAAGTTCATATATGATATGTTATGCAAGTTTGGTGTTTGATTATATGCAAGTTAACCCCTTTGTATGTCATACATACATATGCAAGTTTACCCCTTTGTATGACATAAGTAACTTATGCAACTTAACCTCTTTATGACATATGTGATTCATGCAAGTTTGGGTTGATTATTTATGCTAGTTGGGTTTGATGCTATATGCATGTTGACACCTTTTAAACCCATGTTGATGCTAATGTTATGCAAGTTGAACCCATTGTATGTGTGATGAATCTTCCCTTTTTAAGTATGTCATGTTAGCGAATTACGTGGGGAACGATGGGGTTAATATTCGTGTTAATGAAATGGTGTGAAGTTGGTATGATTATGCATACCATAAAGTGGATGGACATAATTAAGTCAATTATGTACATCGTTAAATTTGTAATTAATTAGGGATAATTAATACAAATTATGGGGGTGATTAATTAGTTGTAATTAATCGACTAAGACACGAGGTTGGACCCTTTTGTAGCATAAGACTACCCGGAACCGACCGGCAAATCCAGCGGCTACAAATGATTGGCCCAATGTGAGAGGTCTTAGGCACAAACTAAATACGTGACAAGTGTAAAGACACGAGGTTAGACTCGGTTATGGCGTAAGGCTGCCCGGACCCAACCGGCAAATCCAGCTGCCATAAAAGATAGTCTAATGTGAGAGGTCTTTACAACGGTTACGTTCTTAATCAATTAAGAAACACTTAACCAGATAAGCATGTAGTGGAGCATGAGGGGTTAAGTGGGTGCCTTGGGTGGCATGTGGAGATTAAGTAAGTGCCTTGGGTGGCATGTGGAAATCTAGTGGGTTGCGTTGGGTGGCAATAGAAAATACGATTAGAATACTTAACCAAAGTGGAATATGTAATTAAACATGATTAAAGGGTTAAGTAAGTGCCTTGGGTGGCATGTGGAAATCAAGTAGGTGCCTTGGGTGGCATGGGAAATCTAGTGGGTGCCTTGAGTGGCAATTGAAATATGATTAGATGACTTAACCAAAATTTAAACATGTAAGTGGACATGATTATTCAAAAGGGTTAAGTGGGATACACTAGAAGTGACAAGCTTAGGTGGGTAGCTTGTGGGGGCCCATTTCAACCAGTAACCCATATGTATCTTATTGGGCTCGACCCATGTCGAGGACGGGACACGCGTACTGGGCTTGACTATAAGAGGCCAAAACGGGTTAGCGGTGGCTACGCAAGTCCAACGGGTTTCATATGCGTGTGTGGACCCGGGCTGGTAGGTAAGACGTTGTTGCATCGTGCAGGTATAAGCCGTGCACCATTTGTTGTATTGGGTTGCCACTTTGGGGAGTGATACACCCCACTGTGGGGCCAGCACGGGTATCTACGGTAGGGAGCCGATCGCTTGGGAGTAGTGGGTACACCTAGTGGAGATAGGGGCAGACGGCACCTATGTAGTCAGCTAGGGGTACACGAAACTACTGGGTAAATTTTCTAAGTTCTTGGGTGGGATCAACCTTTAAGTAGGAAATTACCCTTGGGTGGGTAGATCTGGTGTGGTGCAGTGTAGGAATTACCCTTGGGTGGGTAGATCTGGTGTGGTGCAGTGTAGTATTTATCCTTGGGTGGATAGGCTCGTCTTTACCGTTATCTTAGTTCATCCTAAGTCTAGTTGGCTGCTTAGTGTAGTCATTTATCCCCAGTTGAACCGTACCAGGATTATATCATACCCTAATTACTTTAATGATTGTATTGTTAAAGTTATAGGGCTCACTCAGACATATGTCTGACCCCGTTGTTTTTATCTTTTTCCCCAACCCTCAGGTTCTCAGAGTGGGCCTAGCACTAGTGGGCTTTGATCAGATTGCATTATCTATCTTCTGGAGCTTGGGCCGTGATGTAAAGCCCATCTTATCTTTTCTATTATGGCTATTAGTTATGTAGTGGGATTATGTACTTTTGTTTTATCAAGACGGATATTATGTACTTGACTCTTGTTTATGGTTTTTGTGATGTAACCAAACATCTTTTAATTTCCGCTGCAATGAAATGATGTTTTAAATTCTCAAGTATTACTTATATCTGTCTTGTTGTAATTTTTCTGTTCTATATTCACTTATGATACTCCACCGAAGTTAAGGCATTCCCTTAGTGAGTGACCTTAGCGGGTGTGGGGTGTTACACCCCACTTCCATTAATGTCACTCACAAAGGGAATGCATTAACTTCCATGGAGTGTATTTAGTGTATAGAACGGAATATAACAAGACATATATAAATAATGGTACTTGAAAAAAAAATAAAACAACTTTTATTACAGCGGAGAAATAGTTTATTACAACAACTTCATAAACCAAGTACACTTAATATCCATCTTGATAAATTGTTTCGGAGTACATAAAATAAAAAGCATAAACCCCAACATAAGTAGCCATAAAAGAGATGAGCTGAACTTTACTTTCAGCAATCCAAGCACTTCCAAAAGAGAGAGAAAGAGATCCAAGATCAAGCTCCACTAGTACTAGTCCCAGCCTAAGAACCTGGGGGGAGAAAAGGAAGAAAAGAGGCGAAAACAAAGGGGTCAGACATAAAGTCTGGCGAGTATAATAACTTTAACAATATAATTATTAAAGTAACTAGGATAAGGAATAAACTGGTAAGATAAGATATGACCATGAAACAAGTGGGCATGACAAAGCAAATAAGAGGAATATTCTGGCAATAATCTCGTTCCTAATCACTATAGGATAATTACTATACTGCACCACCACTACTCACCCTAAAAGTTGATCCCACCGACAGAACTTAATAATGATAATGGTAGTTTCGTGTACCCCTAGCTGCCTTCATAGATGTCGTCTGCCCCTATCTCCACTAGTTGTACCCACTTCCCCCATTCGATCGGCTTCCTAACTCGTAGATACCCGTGCTGGTCCCACAGTGGGGTGTATCACTCCCCAAAGTGGCAACCTGATACCACCAAAGATGAACGGATTATATCTGCATGATGCAACAATGTCTTACCTACCAGCCCGGGCCCATGCACGCACATGACCCCGTTGGACTTGCGTTGCCATCGCTAACCTGTTTTGACCTCTTACAATCAAATCCAGTAAGCGTGTCATGTAATCGACTTGGGCCGATCTCACAAAGATACTTAATGGGTTACTGGTTTGAAAAGGGCCCCCATGCTTGACACAAGCCTTCCACCTATGCTTGGTTCCGACTAAGGTTTCCCTACTTAACCGCATTCTTATTCATGTCTTCTTACATGTTTCAATCTTGGTTAAGTGCATCTAATCGTATTTCACATGCCACCCAAGGCACCCACTTAACCCCCCATGCCCCACCACATGTTTATTTGGTTAAGTGTTACTTAATTCATTAGAACCGTAACCTTGTAAAGACCTCCCACATTAGACTGGCATTTGCGGTTGCTGGATTTATCGGGCAGGTCTGGGCGGGTCCGGGCAGTCTTATACCGCAAACGAGCCTAACCTCGTACCTCTTACATTAGACTGGCATTTGTGGCTGCTGGATTTGTCGGGCGTGTCCGGGCAGTCTTACACCACAAAAGAGTCTAACCTCGTGTCTTAGGCGGTTATTTATTACACATCTTTATTTAACCCCAAATTGGATTAATATCCGTATTCAAATTTGTCAATAAATTCCAAATTTATAATTGTCTCTCAAAATTATGTCCATAAATACCAATTATGCCAATTAATGTCTCAAATTAATTATATGCCTTTTTAATGCAATTTTATGCCAATTCACAATTTATGTATATTCGATATCATCCCATCATCCCCACGCTATTCGTACGTTTTCATATGACATATGTTAGACTCGCAAATGGTCTAACTTATAAAAAGAAAAAAACATCACATAACACATAAATTAGATCTAAGGATCATGACATAATCTTGCATATGAATTTCATTCAAACTAGCATATGATAGGAAACTAGCATAGGCAATGGGCATAAACTTGCATAACTTATGTACTGCTATAGATCCAATCATAAAGGTGTGCACTTGCATATGGATCCAAACATAAAAGTGTGAACTTGCATATGGATCTAAATATAAAGGCGTAATCTTGCATATAGATCTAAACATAAAGGTGTAATCTTGCATATAGATCTAAACATAAAGGTGTAATCTTGCATATAGATCTAAACATGTAGATTAATGTCAAATAAACTAACATATGCATATACAAGTTTCACATATATTTTAACAACCCAAACTCGCATAAGATTCATACACGTATGTATGATCCAATCATCACAAACTTACATAGGATATATGATTCAACTTGCATAAGATATATGATTCAACTTGCTTAAGATATATGATTCAACTTGCATAAAATTCACATAAGAACTAACATATGATCAAACACCACAAACGTACATATAATTTACATCACATGATTCAAAATCATATTCTCATAATCCCGATTATATCTTATCATAATTAAATTAATGAATTATTTTGTGAAAGCTATCATACTCACAATTAAAAAGGATAGTCTTGTCTTTCTGGGATCAGTATTCTGAAACTGAATTGCTCCCTTTTGATGTAGACTTAGTTGTTATTTAGATTTGATTAGATTTTGATTCAAGCCTCTATCTTGCTTTAGGTTTGAAAGTGTATGGCGGCTACCCTAGGTTCTCCATTGACTGCATGGCGGCTCTTGTTATGAATTTGTGTGATTAGGGTTGAGAGTTTAGTGGTGTTTTTATAGAAGATTAATTGATTAAGAGCTATTAGATTAACCTAGAATCAATCAAGACCATCCAGTCAAGATAGAATGACACCTCAGCCCTAATGACTCAGCACTGAGTCAAAAAGTCGTCATCTTTCAGATCTGCCCCGGGGGGGGGGGGGGGGGGGGGGGGCAGGTCGACCCCCAGGTCAACACAAAGGTCAACCTGTATAGGGGAGGTCGACACTAGGGTCGACCCCCTGGTCGACCTGGTCCCTGTTTTGAATTCAAATTTTGAATTCCTGAACCTGAGTTGTTTTTAATTTAATAAATTTCTGAAACTTCAAAAGGCCATAACTTCTTCATACGAAGTCCAATTCACACAAACTCGGACTCTATCTCAAGCAGAATTCCGAGAAGAACGCAATGGCGCAACCCATTTCCCTTAATTCCCACATTTGAAATTAAGTATTCTTTAATTTGTTAACTTTAATATTTAAAATTACGGGGTGTTACATTCTCCCCTCCTTAAAGGATTTCGCCCCCGAAATCTCCAAGTTAAGGAGAATGCATATCCTAACATCCAATCATCCATTTACTCAACCATCAAACACAGGCATCCATTGTCCTTACTAGATTTCAAATGATGTATGAACATATGCAAGAAGTGTGTGTATATGTTCCTTATCTAATGCAAAATCAGGCGGTCTACTGATTTAGTTGACATCCTTAATGCAAATCATGATAGTGCCATGCGTCTATTATGTATGCGAAAAAATCCTATCGATACATATTATTTCTACATGTGTGCACAACCATTCATCTAAATGCAGCATCCATATGATAACACAACCATTATACATCCATTAATTTAAATATGCACACACATTTATATGCAACATGAAGGTGATTGAGCCGATCTAGTGCCTAAGGTGTGTGTACATGCATCCACGAGCAACCACTACCAACCACATGCATCCATCAAACATAACGTATCTCAAACACATGTTTGCAACCATAGGGTTCTTCCTAACTAAAGATCGAAGATGTCATCGCAAAGATAATACTAAAAGATAGGACAAGTATCAACAAAGCAGTAGAAAAAGGAGAAAATAAAACATACGCTCAAAAAGGAAAGGGTACAGCGTATGCATCTTATCTTCCGTCTCCCAAGTCGCGTTTCTTTAATCATCTCCCCATTGCACTTTGACCAACTTGACATCTTTGTTGCGAAACTTTTTGACCTCCGATCCAAGAATGCGTGTAGGAGCTCGTCTAATCGTGGCATTGCACTCTACT
Source organism: Allium sativum (assembly GCA_030737875.1). Classification (NCBI taxonomy): domain Eukaryota; kingdom Viridiplantae; phylum Streptophyta; class Magnoliopsida; order Asparagales; family Amaryllidaceae; genus Allium; species Allium sativum. The sequence goes on along the minus strand of CM060916.1, from coordinate 6,995,812 downwards.
TCCACTTCTTCGAGCGTGCTCGGCTCTACCACTTCCGCCGTATCGTGAAAACACTTACGCAAATGCGAAACGTGAAACACGTCATGAACTCCGCTAAGCTTCTCTGATAACTCTATACGCCATCTGCCCAATCCTCTCTGTAATCGGAAAGGGTCCTACGAACCTTGGTGCCAACTTCCCTACTGATCCAAAGCGGACTACGTTTCTCAACGGTGACACCTTAACAAAAACCATGTCCCCAACATTGAACTCAAGATCGGTTCGTCTCCTATCAACATATGACTTTGTCGGTCCTGCGCCATCTTCATTCGCCATCGAATCAGGTCTATCTTCTCCGAAGTCTCCCTAATCATGTCGGGTCCAACCAAAACCTTGTCTGTGGATTCCCACCAACATGTAGGTGATCGTCATGGTCATCCATAAATAGCCTCAAAAGGTGCCATGCCAATGCTAGCCTGAAAACTATTGTTATAGGCGAACTCTACTAGTGGAAGGTGTTCTTCCCATGTTCCTTCAAAGTCTAGGATGCATAGCCTTAGAAGGTCTTCTGGAATCCGATTTACTCTCTCGGTCTGGTCGTCCGTCTGAGGGTGGTAAGCGGTACTTAAGCATAACTCTGTCCCAACCGCCTCTTGTAAGCTTTTCCAAAATTCGCTCGTGAAAATGGGATCTCTATCGCTCAAAATGCTAGAGGGTATGCCATGCAAACAGACTATCTCTCGAAGGTAAATGGATGCTAACCATGCGGCGGTCCTTCTACTTTTAACGGGAATAAAATGGGCACTTTTAATAAGTCGGCCTACAATTACCCAAATCCCCGTATTACCCTTCCTTGATCTTGGTAACCCATCTACAAAATCCATGGAAACACTTTCCCATTTCCATAGCGGAATCTCTAAGGGAAGGAGCAAACCTCCAGGCTTATTTTTCTCCGCCTTGACTTGTTGGCACACTAAGCATCTAGCAACGAACTCGACCACGTCCTTCTTCATTCCGGCCCAAAAGAAAACTCGCTTCATATCCCTATATATCTTATCACCACCGGGGTGTATGGTCATCTTAGAGCGATGTGAGTCTTTAAGAATTGCCTTCTTCAAACTCTCTTCTTGTGATATGCAAAGTCTTCCATGTCTACGTAGCCAGCCTCTCTCATCTATAGCATATCTATCAAGATGACTCGAGGACTCCCCTCCTATAAGCTTGCCTACTATCTCAACCAACTGTGGGTCATTTCATTATGCCTCTCCAACTTGACCCAAAAGTGTACGTTGCACCTCTAACGATGCCAATATTTCTGGTACATAATCGACAGAGGGTCTGAAGTCAAAGGAAGATATATACTCCAAACACTTCCACTCTACGAACAAAGGACTTAAAGTTAACTTCTTTCTACTTAAGGCGTCGGCTACAACGTTACCCTTGCCAGGGGTATATGCGATCTCAAAATCGTAGGATGCAAAAAACTCCATCCATCTCTGTTGCCTCAAGTTTAGGTCCTTCTGAGAGAATAAGTACTTTAGCGACTTATGGTCTGTATACAACTCAAACCTCTCGCAAAGCAAATAATGAAGCCATGAATTAAGCGCAAAAACTATGGCCGCCAACTCTAAGTCGTAGGTAGGGTAATTTTTCTCGTGGGCTTTCAACTGCTTCCACCATAGCATATCACCCTTCCCTCTTGCATTAAAACTGCGCCAAGCCCTGTCCCGCAAGCATTGGTATATACAGTGAATGTCTTACTCCCGTTTGGCAAAACTAAAATAGGAGCTGTCTCAAAGCCCTCTTCAAACGTTGGAAAGCATCGTCACAGTCAACGTCCCAAGTAAAAGTCAAATTCTTCTACGTTAATCGAGTGAGAGGGACTGATATCTTCATGAAGTCCTTAATGAACTTCCTATAATACAGCCAGCCCTAAAAAGCTTCTTACTTCTGTTGCGTTCTTAGGAGTTTTCCAATCTTGGATTGCAACTACCTTGGTGGGATCCATAGCTATCCCTTCCTTAGAGACCACGTATCCTAAGAACCTCACTTCTTTTCTCCAAAAATGGAACTTGGAGAACTTAGCTTTAAGTTGATGATCTCGTAGGGTCTCTAAGACTTCCCTAAGATGTAGGGCATGCTCTTCTTCATTTTTAGAGAAAACAATAATATCGTCTACAAAGACTACCACAAACTTGTTTAGAAACTCCCTAAACACCATACTCATTAAGTCAACAAAGTATGCGGGTTCATTCGTCAAACCAAAGGCATGACGAGCACTCAAAGAAACTGTCAGGATTTCTGAATGCAGTCTTATCGATGCTATCTTCAGCCACCCTTAGCTAATGAAACCCTGTAGCCAAATCCAGTTGCGAGAAAACCGAAGCACCCACTAACTGATCGAATAAATCTTCTATCCTCGGCAATGGGTGTATATTCTTCTTTGTTAGCTTATTCAGCTCTCTATAGTCCACGCACAATCTAAGTGAACCATCAGCTTTCGTAGCAAAAACGACTGGAGCACCCCACTCCGAAATACTTCTTCTTATGAACCCCTTCTCAAGCAATTCTTTCACTTGCTTACCGAGTTCTCTTCTCTCTCTCGGAGCCATGTGGCGCACTGGCAATGCAACTGGCTTTGCATTATCTACTAGATATATTCGAAAGTCTATCTCACGCCTCGGGGGTAAACCTCGAATCTCATCGAAGACATCACTATATTCACGGACCACACGAACAGATTTCAAATCATCATTGGATGTGTCAAGAGATTCTAGGTAGCTAAGCATTACTGGACCTCTAGGGTCACAAGAATTATCAAGGGTCTTTCCACAACGAGTCAACAATCTAACTACCCTTCTTTCACAATATAAGATGGCCCCGTATCTCGTTAGCCAATCCATACCTAGAATCAGGCCATAGCACATGAATCCAAGAATAAAGGCATTGCATTCAAACCCAACGCCCAAGATAGACACTCTCAAATCCCGACAAATCATAGAAAGATGAGCCGAACCACCAATAGGATTTGAGACTACTATGGGATCCGTAACTAGACTAGTATTTAGGTGTAGTGTTTCAACTAACGAAGCAGATACAAACGAGTGTGAAGCGCCAGAGTCAAACGAAGTACGAACAGGTTGATCAAACAGAAAAACTAAACTTTCAACGGAAATGTTTCTACCTCATTTCTCTCCTGGTGCCATCAGAGCCTGAATCTTCCCTCTTGCCTGCCCTGGTGCCATGAGAGCCTAAAGCTGCCCTCCAGAAGTGGACCCTGCTCTTTGCACTTGCCCCTGTTTCCTTGGGCAGTCTTTAACTAGATGTCATGCCTCTCCACAGTGGAACCAGCTAGTCTTCTTATTTTTCGTACAGTCCTTGCTCAGATGGCCTACTGTCCCACAATTAAAGCACTTTTTCTTTCCCTTGCTATTATTGTCCTTCCCGCCTTTCTTGTTTTGCTGTTGTGGCTACTTCTGGTCTTCTTTCTTCTCCAGTGCCTTATTAGCATTCGTACCTTTCTCTTCCTCATGCATAAGCGCCATGTCAACCAGTTTCTCAAAGGTAGCCCCCATCGGAATGTCGGTCATCGCCAACCTATGTAGCGGCTCATTCAAACCTTTAACGAACCTCAGGGCCTTCTTCTCAGGTGTGTTTACCAATTCCAAGCCAAATCTCGCCAACTGATTGAACTTGTTGATGTACTCCTTTACTGATAAATCCCCTTGCTTCAATGCTAAGAACTTTTCCATGTATAAGTTTTCTTATGCTCGTGAGAGAAATTTCATTTTGAACCTACGCTTGAAATCCATCCATGTCTCCACCAAACGCTCTCTGTTCATGACTTCCCACCAAAACGAGGCTTCGTCCTTCATTAACCAAGCAGCAATTGGACCTTTCTTCCATCTTCCACCTCGAAAATACCAAATAGATCTTCTACCTCCTTAAGCCAATTTAGAGCTTCCACAAATGTCTCTGATACGTGAAAAGATTTTCCGCCCATTGCCCTAAAATCTTTGCATATCTTTGCAAAAGTATCAACACGGGGAGGGGGAGGAGGGGGAGGGGGAGGAGGAGGAGCATTTGTTGGGCCTGCGACATTGGCCCTAGCTTCCAGATACCTTCTAAACCATTCTGGTATCGGTATCCCTTCGGGTATCTCGGGAATTCCAGATATGCTGAAAAGAAAATGAAGAGATTTACTTTTGAAAGTATTTCTTTATAAAATGCTTTTTGAAAAATAGTTTTTCAAAATTCATATCTGATCTGGTAACCTTCAGCTCTGATACCACGTGTAACACCCCACTTCCATTAATGTCACTCACAAAGGGAATGCATTAACTTCCATGGAGCGTATTTAGTGTATAGAACATAATATAACAAGACAGATATAAATAATGGTACTTAAAAAAAATTAAAACAACCTTTATTGCAGCGGAGAAATAGTTTGATTACAACAACTTCATAAACCAAGTACACATAATATCCATCTTGATAAATTGTTTCACAGTACATAAAATAAAAAGCATAAACCCCAACACAAGTAGCCATAAAAGAGATGAGCTGAACTTTACTTTCAGCAATCCAAGAACTTCCAAAAGAGAGAGAAAGAGATCCAAGATCAAGCTCCACTAGTACTAGTCCCACCCTGAGAACATGGGGGGAGAAAAGGAAGAAAAGAGGCGAAAACAAGGGGATCAGACATAAAGTCTGGCGAGTATAATAACTTTAACAATATAATTATTAAAGTAACTAGGATAAGGCATAAACTGGTAAGATAAGATATGACCATGAAACAAGTGGGCATAACAAAGAAAATAAGAGGAATATTCTGGCATTAATCTTATTCCTAATCACTATAGGATAATTACTATACTGCACCACCACTAGTCACCCTAAAAGTTGATCCCGCCTATAGAACTTAATAATGATAATGGTAGTTTCGTGTACCCCTAGCTGCCTTCATAGGTGCCGTCTGCCCCTATCTCCACTAGTTGTACCCACTACCCCCATTTGATCGGCTCCCTAACTCGTAGATACCCGTGCTGGTCCTACAGTGGAGTGTATCACTCCCCAAAGTGGCAACCCAATACCACCAAAGATGCACGACTTATATCTACACGATGCAACAACGTCTTACCTAACAACCCGGGCCCATGCACGCACATGACCCCGTTGGACTTACGTTGCCACCGCTAACCTGTTTTGACCTCTTACAATCAAATCCAGTAAGCGAGTCCCATCCTCGAATTGGGTCGAGCTCACAAAGATACTTAATGGGTTACTGGTTTGAAAAGGGCCCCCATGCTTGACACAAGCCTTCCACCTATGCTTGGTCCCCACTAAGGTTTCCCCACTTAACCCCATTCTTATTCATGTCTTCTTACATGTTTCAATCTTGGTTAAGTGCATCTAATCGTATTTCACATGCCACCCAAGGCACCCACTTAACCCCCCATGTCCCACCTCATGTTTATCTGGTTAAGTATTACATAATTCATTAGAACCGTAACCTTGTAAAGACCTCCCACGTTAGACTGGCATTTGCGGTTGCTGGATTTGCCGGGCAGGTCCGGGCAGTTTTATACCGCAAACGAGCCTAACCTCGTGTCTTTACAATTGTTACGCATTTAATTCGTGCCTTTGACCTCTCACATTAGACTAACATTTGTGGCTACTGGATTTGTCGGGCGGGTCCGGACAGTCTTACACCACAAAAGAGTCTAACCTCGTGTCTTAGGCGGTTAATTATTAAACATCTTTATTTAACCCTAAATTGGATTAATATCCCTATTCAAATTTGTCAATAAATTCCAAATTTATTTATGTCCATAATTGTCTCTCAAAATGATGTCCATAAATACCAATTATGCCAATTAATGTCTCAAATTAATTATATGCCTTTTTAAGGCAATTTTATGCCAATTCACAATTTATGTATATTCAATATTATACCATCATCCCCACACTATTCGTACGTTTTCATATGACATATGTTCGACTCGCAAATAGTCTAACTTATAAAAATAAAAACAACATCACATAACACATAAATTAGATCTAAGGATCATGACATAAACATGCATATGAATTTCATTCAAACTAGCATATGATAGGAAACTAGCATAGGTAATGGGCATAAACTTGCATAACTTATGTATTGCTATAGATCCAAACATAAAGGTGTGAACTTGCATATGGATCCAAACATAAAAGTGTGAACTTGCATATGGATCTAAACATAAATGTGTAATCTTGCATATAGATCTAAACATAAAAGTGTAATCTTGCATATAGATCTAAACATAAAGGTGTAATCTTGCATATAGATCTAAACATGTATATTAATGTCACATAAACTAGCATATGCATATACATGTTTCACATATATACCCAAACATGCATAAGATTCATACATGTATATATGATCCAATCATCACAAACTTATATATGACATATGATTCAACTTGCATAAGATATATGATTCAACTTGCGTAAGATATATGATTCAATTTGCATAAATTTCACATAAGAACTAACATATGATCCAACACCACAAACATACATATAATTTACATCACATGATGCAAAATCATATTCTCATAATCCCGATTATATCTTGTCATAATTAAATTAATAAATTATTTTGTGAAAGCTATCATACTCACTATTAAAAAGGATAGTCTTGTCTTTCTGGGATCAGTATTCTGAAACTGAATTGCTTGCCTTTGATGTAGACTTAGTTGTTATTTAGATTTGATTAGATTTTGATTCAAGCCTCTATCTTGCTTTAGGGTTGAAAGTGTATGGCGACTACTCTAGGTTCTCCATTGACGGCATGGCAGCTCTTGTTATGAATTTGTGTGATTAGGGTTGAGAGTTTAGGGGTGTTTTTATAGAAGATTAATTGATTAAGAGCCATCAGATTAACATAGAATCAATCAAGACCATCCAGTCAAGATAGAATGACACCTCAGCCCTAATGACTCAGCACTGAGTCAAAAAGTCGTCATCTTTCCGATCTTCCCCGGGGGGGGGGGGGGGAGCAGGTCGACCCCTAGGTCGACACTAAGGTCGACCTGTATAGGGGAGGTCGACAATAGGGTCGACTTGGTCCCTGTTTTGAATTCAAATTTTGAATTCCTGAACCTTAGCTGTTTTTAATTTAATAAATTTCTGAAACTTCGGAAGGCCATAACTTCTTCATACGAAGTCCAATTCACACAAACTCAAACTCTATCTCAAGCAGAATTCCGAGACGAACGCAGTGGCGCAACCCGTTTCCCTTAATTCCCACATTTGAAACTAAGTATTCTTTAATTTGTTAACTTTAATATTTAAAATTACGGGGTGTTACAGGAAACCAAAGGTGAGAACTCCTTCTCACTAAATTTATTTTACAGCTAAATATATTTTAGGTCACAGACTGGGATTAGAAGCCCCCGACACTAGTTATTGTACAGACCATGTTGTTTGATTTGGATTGTATTGTGGAAATTTAGATGTTGATTGTAAAATTGGTTGTGGATTGATTGGAATTGGTTTGTGTATGACGCGAGCCAGTATTAGGCGAGGGATAAGCCTAGACCTTATTCCGGTTTTAATATCGCGCCGTTATGCTACCGAAATTTTCTAAAATGTGTTAAAAAATTAATAGCTTGTTAATAATATTATTTTTAACATATATATGAGATATATAAATTGGGTATGTTATGGAATAAACACTACTTCATTAAAAATATTATTTTTAGTTTATAACTGCGATGAATAAAATTATTTAGGCGTTGTATAGAATTTTTAAGCAAAGTTATAAAATTCTATATATTTATTGGATAGATAAAAATAAGTTTACACATCCATTTACAAGTCGGACGACTTGTTTATGCTCGCCTGTTTTTGTGATATCGATTGGGGTGATAATTTTTACACATTGCCCAAGTGCACAAATAATAATAATTATTTGATGGTTGAAACCCCACACGGGTATTGGAATGATATTTGGTACACTAATCCCAATTGTTTTGTCGTATGTCAATCCATAGGTTGACAGACTGTTGTAAGCACTAATTATTTATATTTAACGCTTATGCAGTTGTGTAATGCACTGTGGATAATGGTTAATTGTATATCATTATTGTTGTACATGTGTGTATGAAATCCATATAAATAACATTATACGATAATTGATTGGGTCTGATTCCAATTCAAAAGGAATGAATATTTTAAAATAAGGAAATATTTTAAAATAACGAATATTTGAAAATAATATTCAATAAAGGATTAAAACGTGAATTTGATGTCCGATATTGGACAGACATGAAAATATTGAAATATATGAAGCCGTGTTAACTAGATTTGCGCCATTTGAATGCAAACTATATTTATATCGATTTTATTCATTTTTTTAATGAATATAAAAAATAAAATTATTTCAAAATTTGATATTTTGAAAATATTACCATTTAAATATTATAATGATAAGGAGTATTCGATTTTGATTTAAAATTGAAGTGAAAGTGTGAATCGTTTTTAAAACGAATTTATAAAATACGTTTTGAACGTGATTGTTGGAAGATAAAACTGAACTAGATTTTTAAAAAATCTTTAATTAGATTGAAATGTGAATGTGATAATTTAAATATCAAATTTGGGAATTATCGAGAATGGAGTACCACCAGTTTTTACTCCAGGCGATAGTTAAATCTTTAATTAGATTTGAATGTGAAATGGTAATTAAATTTACCGATAACACCGTGGGTGTTAGATATGGAGTATTATCAGTTTTGCCACATGGGATGAATAGGTTGGGATTGGGAAATTAAACAAATGATTACTTCGGTAAGGGTCGATAATCCCAACTAGTTTATAAACCTTAATTTGGTTTAGATTTGATATCCAAAGGAAGGTTAAAGTGTAAATTTAAAAGAATTTATATTTGTTAAAATTAATGGGAACCTTTCCCAAAGGATATGAATATAGGAATACTCAGAATAAGAATGAGGCGTATGATGTGTTTTTATAGCACTTGATTATTGATTATAAAATACGCGGGTTATTCGGAAGGAATGGGTTTATCCCATTCTGAATAACCGATATGACGACGATAAGTCGACGATGAAGTGGGTGGTTGAAGACTGTAGTTCTTCACGTCGTTTGGATGATTATTGATGTCTTAATTGGGTTGTATACCTAAGACAAGGTATCAAGTGGTGATCGTCCAGACGTACTTGGAGATCGACCGGATATGCGAGGACCTCTCTTCTGTATTGGGAATATAGGACGAGGAATAAGGTGCCTCCGGTTTCGTTCAGACCCGGAACGAACTAGTAAATGGATGTGTGTCTGACATTGGATTTTATTCTGTGTTGATTGATTTCTATTAAATATATATCTGTTTGGTGGTGGAGAATTTATTCCCTTGCATAACACCTTTCTCTGAGACGTACGAGCTTAGAGGTTATATATCGATAGACATCAGTCGCATGGCGTGAATTGTCAGTGTGGCATGCTGAGTGACATGTGATCAAGGCTTTTGTTGAAAAGAAGAGCCTTGTGGTTGATGATTAAAGCATGACTTTAAATAGCATAGCTTTGTGCATAGCATTAATTCGCGAGCCTCACATCCCGGTATGAACCAGAAACGGGAGAGGACTGCAGGGAGAACATGCGTTTCTTTCTAGCTATGAGTGGTGTCAATGTATGGAGCCCAGACATTTTAATTATGTGGATGATGGAAAGCGAGATACCTTGGATATATCGGTCACTACGGGGCCGACGGATGGATATAGTCGACATACTGACCAGACTTATGCCCCATAGGGCGGCGAAACGTATTGTTCAGGTATTACTAATCCTCAAACGTAAGAGAGGACCGGCCCTGAAGATCCAAAGTGCAGTTGCGGATGATCATGAGACATGGTAAACTAGAGGTGCCCATATTTTCCACACGGGCTGCTAGTAGTTTTGATTTTCGCAGATATTTCTTTTCCTAGGATCCTGAATTTACAGCTGGAGCTATATTCGGAAAGCTCTGTATCCGTGTATTTCTTTCAATTGTGTAATGTATTATTTTCCGCTGCTTTGTAATTTAATCTCTAATATTTTTCTGATGTATATTATTTATGCATACTCTGTTATATTTTTGTACTCTGATGTAAATTGTTGTAAAAACAATGAAATGTTCTTTTGTTCGTGTTCTTATTGTCGTTTTCTCTACTCAATCTGGGCTTTCCCATAAGGGCGAGTTTGGGTCGTTTCAGAATGCATTATGAAAATAAATCACTGATTACTTCTATACATCAAACTAATAAGGTGCATGAAGTGTTTTCCTTAATTAAAATAAGGAACATATATTACAGTGAATGAAGAATACTGGAATACAACAGTTAAAGAAAATGGTTTAAATGGGGAATGAAAATCACCTATTATAAATAATTAACATTAATGAAAATGTTGTATAATAGGTAGACTTGTCCTAGGGACAAGTGAAGATTATAACTTAGGTTATAATAAAATAGTAAGGAAATGGGATAACTAGTAAAATGAGATAAGGGACACTTAATTGTAAATTAAGTAATCAACAGATGGGGAAAACCGGAAACCAGTTGAGAAAAAGGGAGAATATATGAAATATGAGAAGTTGTACTTAATTATAAATTAAGTAATCTGTAAACTTGGAAGTCTGAAACCCGCTGATAGGAATAACATGTTTGGACTTGCCCTTGGGACATGAGGAAATTATAACATATGTTATAATAAATGGGTAGAGAAACTTATTAATGGGTCATAGTTATGAGAACTAATTTAATAAGTAAACAACGATAGTTGTAATAACGGTGTAAAATGGAATTATGATTAAATGAGAAAGAAAGAGAAAAGCTTATGAAATAATTTATATTTAATCATAAATAATGACTGACATGTTAACAGAAAACATGTGAATTGAGATATACTTAATTACATATTACGTAGAACATGTTATTGTAACGAAGAAATCAAACAAGTATAAAGAAAGGATTGTGGATTATAGACCCTGGATCACAATCTAGAGAATAACATGTTGTGGGCTTATTAATAAACTTAAATGGGTTATGTTATATAACCGAAATTAATAAGCAAGAGGAACTTGGTAACTTGATTAAGAATTCAATATGAATGAGAATAACCAAATTGAATGGAAACCTGATGAGGTAAGGCAAGCGCGTAAAAGAATGTTTAGACATAGGGTCTAACAACATATTAAAGTCAGGCGCTTGGACTAGTCCGCACGTTTAAGGGTGAATAACCCAACGAGGTTGATCAACATGGTGTTATAAAAAACGAGGGGAGCGCACATTCATCTGATTATTCTGTCAGCTCCGAAGGACTGTAAGGGGAAGCACGCGGCTTCCTGAGATACGTAAGGTGCTCCTAGTATCCCTCTGTGCGGTGGCAGATATATAGGCTGTGCTTGCAAAGGTTGGGTCTGCACGTAACTACCAGGTGGGCGAGCCTTGACTGCAAAAGTAGTTATGCAGTCAGAATGTTCTTGGAAGATAGCAAGAATTATCTTGGAATAATAGTAAGTTCCCATAGAATGTGAAAGCATTGAAAAGCCAAGGGTGTTGCTTGAAATAATTATCGGTACACAGCTAGGACTAGTGATGACTACTGTATAGTAAAAATGGGCAAGTAAGAGTTTAGATCATGTCGCTAATTTTCATGTTAAGGGTAAAACCTTTACTACATTTCTATTCAGATCGTTCCATTATTTTGTTCTTGTTGGGTAGTTTGGGTAACACCTAAACCTATCATGGATCCTATAGTTTGTACTTTTCTGTCTGAGGGGGACATAGTCCCGAGATTCTTGGCCCTTAGTAGTAGCTGTGTAGGGTGTCTATCCTCCTGTTTTAGTTCAAAGACTAGAAGCTTATTTAAATTTAAACTAAGATCGGATATTTAAATAAGCTAAGAAAAGAGAAAGGTACAACTAAAAAGGAAACAACAAATTTAGTAAAGCAAAAAACATGATAAGTTATGAGAAAAGATCGATAAAGATAAAAATTTCCAAGATAAGATGAAAAGAGAATCAGTAACAAAAAAAAAATCTTATGTGGGTTGTGCTTGGATAGGAAAATAGGGAATTTTTATAGTATAGTTACATCAAATCCAAGTACGGCTGGGGAAAGGTTAAAATAGAAAAACAGAAGATGTGGAATTTTCCGTTTTCCACCTTTTTGCAGCATAAGAAATCGAATTTAGAAAATTAGATTTATCTGAAATTCAAAAAATAAATTTGGTTGGTAGGATTATGATTGCAACAATTGGATGAACTATGTTCTTAAGTGTGGGAAAATTTGGATGAAAAAGCATTTAGATTTTCAAAATATTGCGTTCATGCAAAACTGCCAGTATGTTTAGGATGTGAGCATCATGTTTTAAAAGGATTTTTGTAAATTTTGCATACACATAAGAGGTACCGCTTAGGCATACATGCATTATTATGTTGAATTTCACTTTGCACAAGTGCAAAATGTTGGTAAAAATAGGATGCACACATGATGGATGTATATTATGCTAGTGGATAATTGATTTTACCCTTATCAAATTTCGGGGACGAAATTACCTAAGGGCACGAGAATGTAACACACCGCATTTTTAACTTAGGATAATAATTATGTAACAACCCAGAATTTTAAGTGTATTTTTATTTTATTTTATTCGTTTAAAGCTCAGTTTGTTTGTACTTTTATAACTATTTTTGATTCTGAATTAAAATTAAAACATGAAATTGATTTGTAATGAAACGTTTATCTTTAATATTTTGTTATTTTCATTTAGATGTAATTTAAATAATTTTATATTGAAAACGACAAATTTTAGTCACTTCGTTTGAATCAGTTTTTGACGATTATTTGCGGTAGCGGCAACCAATATATCTCAAATAAAAATGAAAATGTAATATAAAAATAAAAATACAAAAAAAAAATTATATTTGAGTTGCGTGTCTAACCAGACATAGCATAGAAATTAATTTTATTGAAAAATTTGAATGTTTGCCGTTCGCGCATTTTCGGTGCAAAGCTGCACCTAACGGTTCAAATTTTAGCGACCGTAAAAAAAATCTCTTCGAAACCAGTTCGGACAAACATGAAAAATATTCTATTTGTTGTCACGAATCCGCCGGTAAAATTCGTTTCACAAAATTTGGACGTTTTGACTTCCGTTTAATTAGTTTCTCGTGTCATTTTTCCTTTTAAAAAGGGTTCGTAATGCCATTTTGAACGGAGCATCCTGACACTGCAAATTATATATCGTTGTGTTCGTCTCAGCGCACTGATTTCCAAAGTATATTTGTTTGTCAGTTTCGGTGCACGGTTCACGCTGAAATTGCCAAAAGGCTGTGCAGTTCATTTTTGAAACAAAGCCATTTGAGTTCGAAGTGTCCATATTCGGATCCCTCATATTTTTCTAGCCATTTTGGATCTGCAAACCTAGCTCGAAAAGGCGCTAATGCCAAACGATGATTTTTTTTCAAAATCATTCACCTAGTGTCCATGCATGCGTTACTTTCATGCATGCAATTCTTAATGTTGTTTCTTTTTGTATTCTCAACCTTGTTCTTTCTTTTGAAACCACTTTGTGAATTTAAAAAAAAAAGTGAAACAAATGAGGATACTTTTGTTCCTTGCATGCATGCAAGAGGACACTTTTGTTTTCAATGCCAGGTTTTAATTTCCAAACGTTTACTTTCCTTTTCCAAGCCTTTCTATCTTCCTTCTTGTCAACATTTGCATGTTTTAGCTCAAATACATTATGTTGTTCATTCTACCAACATGCTAAACGGTTGTATTATTTCCAACAGCTGCGTTAGCTTTTCAATGCATGCGTTCCTTTCATATTTTTTTTATTATTATGAGCCAATCGTTTCCAAAGCTGGTAATTGTTGAATCCGCAAACCGTGTTTTTCATTTTTCCATGACCATTTTCCTTCTGACTTCATTTAACCCAAACGTTTTCTTTAGCTTAATGGTGGTTGTCTTTCCCAAAACCAAAAGCAACGTTCAATTCAAAAGCCACTGTTCCATCAGTATATATAATATAATATATACATATGTAATCGAGAAACTGCTGCTTTCCTCATTTTTTTGTTCCACCAACCTTTTATTTATCTGATTGTTCCCATATGCCATTATTTAAAATTTTCCCTGTCCCCCGATCTGAAAACTGCCGCAAGCTCCTCGCCTCACCCCATTTCACCTGCAGCGCCTCCAAGCCACTGACCCCTCACTGTCTTGCGCCTCCAAGACCGCACCTTCACCGTGATATCCCCAACTAACTTTGCCTCGCCCATCTACCAGCACCAAAGCCGATCCCAGCGCTGCCTGTTCTATTTTTGCTGACCCCTGTAGTTCAGCTCCGCCCTCTCCACTTTCCGGTTCGCCAGCTCCGCCAAAATCTGTCCAATAACCCTGTCCAAACCCATGAGCATCCGTTCTTCCCTTCGGCGACATCTCTAGCCAAAACGAGCCCTAGCCAAGCCCCTCTGTTATTTGTTGTTTGGCTGATGGGTTGTGTTGCTATTTGGTTTGAGCATCACCCTGTCGATCGCCGAGTTGTGTCGATGCGTGTGGCTATGTTCATATTTGGGCATCCGTGCCACTACCTGGATATCTATCGGTGTTGTAGCTGTTATACCATTTGAATCGTGCTTGTGATTAAGAAGTGATTGTCGTCGTGCTTATCCAAATACAGTGCGTTTGGGGTATCCGAATCTATGTCTTAACCATTCAAGTCAATTGATCGTAGTCGTCGCCATCTCTATGCCACGAAAGGTGAGTTTATCTCACACCTGACTTGCATTTTTCATGGATGTTAGATCAACAATGAACTGTTATATGAAATGTATAGGGTTACTTATAGAAAATGTTTAATTTGATATGTATGCTCATTTCATATGTGACACGATATATTCGTATGACACGTAGTTGCACTAATGATATATATGTTGTGATTGTTGCATGTGATCGTTATTTGTGATTGTTGACACCCCTAGTTTAGGAAAATCACTAAGGGTTGAAATGATACATACCCGAACGGACATTAGATTAGGGAAAAATCATTATGGTTTGAAATGATAGACCTGAACGATTTTTGTTGAATTTGGGATTGCGGATTGAAATGATAAATATACGTATCACATGACTATAGGATAGGAAAGTATATACGGACACCGTTGGTCATGTTTCGACGAAAAATGATTTGGAACATGATTTTTAAATAGCAAATTAAGATTTTAAACTTTTATATAATAAATAATTCTTTTAAACCTATATTATTTTAATCTTAAATATGTTTATAATCTATTTTGTTAATTTGTTTTAGAATTTTATAAACTTATATATATATATTTTCAAAGTTATTTTTTTTGTGTATATATATATTTCAAACTTTAATAACAAACTAATAGGTGGATAAGTTAAGATTTTAGCGATTTAAACTTGAGATTTAAAGATTTGATCGTATATAACGAAACTTGATTTAATGAATGAGCTGATAGAAGATTTGAATATTGAACTTTTATAAGTAATGAACGTAGTTGTGTAAATTGATTTTTATTTGAAATTATAATTGATATTGAATTGAGTTCGATTTAAAGTGACCAAATGTGAATTTGAATATATAGATTTTATATACCGAATTGATTTTATAATCGTATGGTTTGAATTAGAAATTTTGTTAAATCGCTTTTATAAGAATGGTTTAAATTGTATGAACTGTTTAAATTGTTGTATAAGAAGTTGATTCGATTTATGAGTTATGGAATATGATACAATTTATTGAAATTGAAGATAATATTTGATTTGAATTATAAACCGAATTTGAACAGAAGCGAGTGAATTTTTGAATCGACTTAAGCGAACTCTTATAAAGCTAAAACTCCATTTTTATGAATTGATTTGAATTTATAAATAAAGACTTCAAATTATATGTTTGGAATTATAAAACACGATATGATTTTTCGACTTGAAATTTAAATATGATATGATTTGTTGAAATAAATATAAATTTTGTTATGAAATATACCAACAGTGTAAGTATGGAAATTCCGCCTATGCTATTTTGCTATTTACTTAGATGATTGACACTATTGCATCTACCGTAGTTGGACGGATTCTTAAAGGATGGTGATCCCAAACATTCTTTAAGTTGATTGCATTTCATCGAACATTTCATTTGAGTTGATTTACTTCCATGAGAATGTTAGTCCTGATCCGATTTTTTTTTTTGCATTATGGTCCGGGTCAGATCGATTATCACTGCTTTCGAGATTCACTTTGGAGTCTGAAGTTATATTGGGTTTTGCTCATCCTATATCCACCTGTTGATCAGTCGTTCCAGTCATTCAGCTGTTCTTGTCATTTCTATTTCAAATTGTTATCATTAATCCATGTATTAGAATTCATTTGTATTAGGCTTCCGCCGTATTGTTTATGTAAACTCTGATGTAAAATTTTATTTAGTAGCTTCACGAACTACTATTGTACTATTTATTTTCCACTGCGAGTTATCATATTGCTCTGTATCTGTGTCTGTGATATGTGATTCTGTGATTTATTTTATTTACCTCAGAATCTAATAACAATCTGTCATTTTCGAGCAGTTCGAGTTAGTTTAATTACCGGCTTGAAGTGGTCGAAAATGGCGGGTCGTTACATGTGGTATCAGAGCTTTGGTTTATCAAAGCTTTAGTTTATGGGGTAAAAGCTCATTAGAGATAGGATAGTGATATCCTAGAATGAGTGGAATCAGTCGCAGAATCCTTCTTGTAAGAGAACGTATTTTGAAAATATAAATTATTTTGAAACGTAAAGTACTTTTGAAATTTAAAACCCTTCGAAATTCCCAGTCTTCGAATCAGTTCTCTTTGATAGCTTCTTTGTTAAGTTCTCCTTCGATTTGAATCTTGATCCAATTAGAAATCCATCTTTAGGTTGTCGCGGTTTTTCGAGATTTTGAGAGTAAAGTAAATATGAAAATTAAGTTAAGATGTTGAATAAAATGATTTGGTTATAATTAAGGAGATCGTTTGACTAAACCTGAGAATTTTGTTTCGGAATACTTTGAAATTGATTTCTAAAGTTTTGGAAAAGTAGTAGTAGTATATACAAGTATTTTCGAATAAAAAAGTTTGAAGTGATTTTTTTGAAATGTTTTCGAAAAGAAAATATATGAATAAATACCAGTTTGGTAGCTTTGCTACATGATTTTCCAACGAAGTTTTATTTATGGAGCATGATTTGATATATGCATATATGTATATTTTGAGTGACTGAAAGAAAATCCGGAATTGATTCTCGAGTTGGTCGAATGATAATCCTTTATATTAGGATCGTGTAATTATACATCTTAAAATGTTTTGATAAGAAATAATTGCACTAATGTTTTCCAATTATTAAATTGAAAAGTATATTTTTCAACTATTTGAATGATCCGACCATTTGTGAACAAGATTTGGAATGATATTTAATATTCAAATTTATTATAAAATCAAAACTGAATTGGTATTGAAATGAAATTTCGAGAATCTTTGATATTGAATATTTGATATATATGAAGTTTTCGAATCTTATATAAAAAAAATATAAAAACTTAATTTACTATTTAAAAATCATGTTCCAAATCATTTTTCGTCGAAACATGACCAACGGTGTCCGTGTATACTTTCCTATCCTACAGTCATGTGATACGGATATTTATCATTTCAATCCGCAATTCCAAATTCAACAAAAATCGTTCAGGTCTATCATTTCAACCCATAACGATTTTTCCCTAATCTAATGTCTGTTCGGGTATGTATCATTTGAACCCTTAGTGATTTTCCTAAACTAGGGGTGTCAACAATCACAAATAACGATCACATGCAACAATCACAACATATATATCATTAGTGCAACTACGTGTCATACGAATATATCGTGTCACATATGAAATGAGCATACATATCAAATTAAATAATTTCTATCAGTAACCCTATACATTTCATATAACAGTTCATTGTTGATCTAACATCCATGAAAAATGTGTAACACCCCACCTCCATTAAGGTCACTCACAAAGGGAATGCCTTAACTTTGATGGAGCATTTTAGTAAACAGAACAGAATATTACAAGGCAGATATAAAAATAGTACTTGAAAAACTTTATAACTTTATTGCAGCGGACAGAAATCAGTTTGATTACAACTTTACCAAAAACTCAAGTACATATATATCAGCCTTGTTCAAAAGCCATCAGAGTACAAAACTTAAAAATCATAATCCCCATAGAACGGAAGCTATACAGAGCCAAACCATACTTTAAGCACCTCAAGCAGAAGGAATCCGGATCAAGCTAAAGTATTCCCTCCTTGAATAACATGGGGGGGGGGGAAACGGAAGAAAAAGGGGCGAAAACAAGCAAGGTCAGACATAAAGTCTGGCAAGTCCAGTGACTTTCAGCATATGAACAGATAATAATAATAATGACATGAAAGCAAAACTGGATAAGAGATGGCCGTAACAAGAGCAACAGATATACTTAGGTTAAACAACAGAAACAGAATGATGTAGACAAGCCATGCTTCTTATTTATATCTTACTTCTCTGCACTAATACTAGTATAACATAATTAGGTGCCACCCTAATGTCTAAACTGAAACAGAAACGAGTACAGAATAATTTCCACAGAAGAGAGTGCTAGTAATGGGCCTTTACCACCCGAACAGAAACAGACAGAAGCAGAAACAGATTAATCCCTATGGAAACAGAATGTTGAATTAGGTGTACACTAGTGATTGGGCCTTTACCACCCGAACAGACGGTACCACGCAGAAACAGACGGGTGTTGCCACCCAACAGAGACAGACGGTACCAACAGAAACAGACAGAACTAAGTGTACCCTAAAACCCTACCCAAGCGATCGACTCCCTAATACATAAATATCCTGTGTCGGCCCCACAGTAGGGTGTATCACTCCCTAAAGTGACAACCAATTGGCACAGACCTATTTACAGATGTCACGGCATCTTACATCCTCAGAGGCAGACCGGGATCCATGCACGCACATGACCCGGTTGGAACGCACCATCAACACCCCTCGCCATTATCAGAATGAACCACTTATAATTAGTTCAGTAAGCGTGCCCGGACCCTACCTACTGTTGGGTCAAAGTTTTGATACCAGAAAGGGTTACTGACTAAAATGGATCCCAAACAACAGATGACACAAGTAATTCCCCTCCTAACCTTGTGTCCCCAGACTAACTGATTTCAGATTAACTTGTTTATAGGTTCAGACATACAGAATTCAGATCAACTAGTTCACAGACAAGTTCTCAGACTAACAGATCAGATATACAGATTAACAGACTTACAGATTAGCCGATTTCAGATTAACAGCCTTACATATTAACTAGTTACAGATTAACAGACTTACAGATTTGTCTAACTTTGTAATTGGGCCTACAGATTCACGGAACATATTTATTAAATTCATCAGTCTAGTGGGTTTAACCCTATCCGCCCAACACATTATATTTATCTCATATTTTCATTAATTAAATATTAATGCCCAGACCTCTCACATTAGACTGACAGTTTGCGGCTACTGGTTAGGCCGGTTGGTTCCGGGCAGGTTTCTGTCGCAAACTGAGTCTAACCTTGGGTTTCAAGCACGTTATGACTAACTTCTCACATTAGAACCTATTGTTTGCGGCCACTGGAATATGCCGGGCGGTTCCAGGCAGAATTACACCGCAAACTCATTCTAACCTCGAGTTAGCCATGTTTATCTTTGCGGCCAATTAATTAATGATTTAGCATTTATACCCACGCCTAATATACATGTCAATTATTCATAGCTAATTCATATTATGTCAATAACATACTGAATATATCAACTTAACAGACATAGCAGATAACAGGTTTAGGCGACTTAACGGATTCAGCAGATTAAGCAACTAGCAGATTTAGCAGATAATAGATTAGGCATCTCAACAGATTCAGGTTGGCATTTTTAACAGAATTAGCAGATGACAGATTTGGCAGATGAACAGATCTAGCAGATTAGGCAGTAGATTAGGCAATATAACAGGACTAGCAGATTAGGCAATTATAGCAGAACTAGCAATTTAGGCAAATATAACAGACTAAATCATTCCTTTAAGTTTCATAACATATCTTGCCTAAATATAAACCTTGCCTAAGTTCACATGCATAAATAATAGTCATGATTTACAATATGATCATATACCCGATGTTTGCATTAAATTCACATAGCACATATTATGGTCATAATTTACCATATATCATATGTTCCCATTTTTATTAAACTTGCATAGTACAGAAGATCCATATATAGATTATACCAAATATAGCCATAGATTACTATGCATGTCATATATCCCAAAGATCCCTTACTTAGGTGTTTATTTACATAATAGATATCCTACTTTCATGTAAATCTTTATACCTAAGCCATATTCCCTTTATCTCAAATTATATGTTCAATACAGTCTATATTTATGTCCAATTACATACCTTTTTATGTCGTGTCCACAAATCATAGGTTCAATACCTTTTTATGTTATAAACATAACATGTCAAATCATATGTCTCAGATTTATGTTCTAGCTACGGTTCATGTTCTTTCCGCAAATCAGTCACCTATTGGTCATGCCCAATTTATGCATCATTCATTTTACTGTCCCAAACATTTTAGCGTATGTTAATCTCTTATGAGATTGGCTCAGGCTCGTGGTAGCCTGGCTATAGAACAGAAAGAGGAAAGAGATACAAAATAAGATAGATCTAAACAGAACAGAACAGATATAATCTCAGATTCAAATTTACAATTCATGTCACAATCAGAATTAACGTTTATAGCGGAAAATAACTGTACTTGCCTTGGTTGGATTCTAAAAGAAAAATGTGTTGTAGTTGTTCTCTTTTAATCCTATTCAGAATTGGAGGAAGAAGAAGCACAAGTCCTAGCTTAGGTTTCAGCAGAGTAGAGACGCCATTGATTTATTTATTTTTAGAGAGGAAGAGAGCAATGGAGGCTAGAGAATTGTATATGAGATTTAGGTTTAGGTTAGGGATGTATATATAGGTGTAGGAAGTTATTTAGGACCATTAGATTAACCCTGAATCATGAGAACCATTCAAATGCAAAATCTGCATTTGAGCGAATCGGCCCACGGGATGACAGCCAAACACCCTGGATTAACCCCTAGTCGACCCAGCGGAGCTTGGGTCGACCTCAAAAATGGACCGGTTCGGTTATTCCCCCTCCCAATTCGCTGTTTTGAACCTTTTTTGCATGTTTATTTATTTAATTTTTATATATATCTATATATATATTTCTCTCATATGCATATAAACTTCAAGGCTTAATAACTTCTTCATAATTAACCATTTTTTTTTAATATTCTCAGAAAATACGGGGTGTTACATTCTCCCCTCCTTAAAGGATTTCGTCCCCGAAATCTTCAAGTTAAGAAGAATGTATCCTAACATCCAACATCCATCTACTCAACCATTCAATCACAGGCATCCATTGTCCTTAAAAGGTTTCTAATGCCGTATGAACATATGCAAAGTGTGTGTATATGTTTCTTATTTAATGCAAAATCAGGCAGTCTACTGATCCAGTTGACCTCCTTAATGCGAATCATGTTAGTGTCATGAGTCCAAATATGCATGCAAGAAATCCTATTTGATAAACATCATTTCTATATGAGTGCATAACCATTCATCCAAATGCAACATCCATGTGCTGAGTCAATCATTTTGCATCCACAAAAATTGAAAATGCTCACACATCCTTATGCAGTATGAGAGTGTTTTCGAGCCAATCTAGTGCCTAGTGTGTGTATATGCATCCACGAGCAACCACTAGCAACCACTTGCAACCATCAAACATAACATGTCTCAAACACATGTTTACACCCATTAGTTTCTACCTAAAGTTCGAAGATTCGATCGATAGGATACAGTCGAACGATGGAAGCGAGTACAGATAAAACAAAAACTTGGTTCCCATTAGACATTGGTTGAGAGAATAATTCCCCTAAGTATCAACCCCAAAGACCGAAATCAATATCAGATTGACACTCAGAGGATTACCCTCTTTAGACAATGTCAAAACTGGAAATCTTAACCTTATCAGAGATATTCAGATATTTACAGACTACTAGTACAGATCAGATTACCAAATAATTCTTAGAAAACTAAGCATGATAAAACCCAGAATGTATGCGTCCTACTTGACGCCTAACACAGATATCTCTCAAACCCCAACCTATCACCAGCAAATGAGTCGTAACCCCTATGGGGTTTGAGACTATAACCAGATCAGAAACAAGACTAGTATTAAAGTGTAGAGACTCGACTATAGAATCAGAATGCCATAATCGGAAAGAGTTCTAACTCAATAATCAGATAAGGAAACTAAACTCTCTACGGAAATTTTCCTACTTATATCCTATCCACCAACTATGAGAGCATTCGCCTGCCTTCCCGAAGTAGGTCATGTCCTCTGTCCTTGCCCCCATTTCTTCGGGCAGTCCCTAGTGAAGTGTCCCATCTCACCACAGTTGAAGTGAGTGTCCTTCCTCTTTTGGCAATCCTTGTTCAGATGAGTCAAGCTTCCATAAGTAAAGCACATTTCTCCTCCTTTATCATCAGAATTTTCTTCCTTCTTTTGTGTTTCCTTTTTGCCTCCTTTGTGAACCAAGTCCATATCCATGAGTTTCTCATCCTTGGGTTGTGCTCCTTAGCCAAACTCCCTCATTCTCATCTTTACTATCTGTGTGTAACACGTTGACAAGTCCCTCGAAAGCGGCCTCCATTGCACGGAAAATCCTACAAAGCTTGAAAGAAAATTAGCCGTAGGTGAGACTACTGCGGCTACAGATGGACGTCGGGTGCTTATTTGCCCTTTGACCAGTGTCGTAGTCTTATCAAGCCTACAGAACCATTCCGCAATGAGGTTACCTCCCAGAAAGCCGGGAGCCCCGGAGAAAGAAGGAAACAAAGATTCAAACAGAGGATCAAAAGATAGATATATGGCTTTTGGGGATTATGTTTTCCAAAAATAAGCTTTACTTTTGAAAATACTTCCTTTTTAAAACCTTTTTGAAAATAGTTTTCAAAACTTTTTATCAAATCTGGTAACCTTCAGCTCTGATACCAAGTGTAACACCCCACCTCTGTTAAGGTCACTCACAAAGGGAATGCCTTAACTTTGATGGAGCATTTTAGTAAACAGAACAGAATATTACAAGACAGATATAAAAATAGTACTTGAAAAACTTTATAACTTTATTGCAGCGGACAGAAATCAATTTGATTACAACTTTACCAAAAACTCAAGTACATATATATCAGCCTTGTTCAAAAGCCATCAGAGTACAAAACTTTAAAATCATAATCCCCACAGAACGGAAGATATACAGAGCCAAGCCATACTTTAAGCACTTCAAGCAGAAGGAATCCGGATCAAGCTAAAGTATTCCCTCCTTGAATAACCTGGGGGGGGGGGAAACGGAAGAAAAAAAGGCGAAAACAAGAAAGGTCGGACATAAAGTCTGGCAAGTCCAGTGACTTTCAGCATATGAACAGATAATAATAATAATGACATGAATGCAAAACTGGATAAGAGATGGCCGTAACAAGAGCAACAGATATACTTAGGTTAAACAACAGAAACAGAATGATGTAGACAAGCCATGCTTCTTATTTATATCTTACTTCTCTGCACTAATACTAGTATAACAGAATTAGGTGCCACCCTAATGTCTAAACTGAAACAGAAACGGGTACAGAATAATTTCCACAGAAGAGAGTGCTAGTAATGGGCCTTTACCACCCGAACAGAAACAGACAGAAGCAGAAACAGATTAATCCCTATGGAAACAGAATGTTGAATTAGGTGTACACTAGTGATTGGCCTTTACCACCCGAACAGACAGTACCACGCAGAAACAGATGGGTGTTGCCACCCAACAGAGACAGACGGCACTAACAGAAACAGACAGAATTAAGTGTACCCTATAACCCTATCCAAGCGATCGACTCCCTAATACATAAATATCCTGTGTCGGCCCCACAATAGGGTGTATCACTCCCTAAAGTGACAACCAATTGGCACAGACCTATTTACATATGTCACGGCGTCTTACATCCTCAGAGGCAGACCGGGATCCATGCACGCACATGACCCGGTTGGAACGCACCATCAACACCCCTCGCCATTATCAGAATGAACCACTTATAATTAGCTCAGTAAGCGTGCCCGGACCCTACCTACTGTTGGGTCAAAGTTTTGATACCAGAAAGGGTTACTGACTAAAATGGGTCCCAAACAACAGATGACACAAGTAATTCCCCTCCTAACCTTGTGTCCCCAGACTAACAAATTTCAGATTAACTTGTTTATAGGTTCAGACATACAGAATTCAGATCAACTAGTTCACAGACAAGTTCTCAGACTAACAGATCAGATATACAGATTAACAGACTTACATATTAGCTGATTTCAGATTAACAGCCTTACAGATTAACAAGTTACAGATTAACAGACTTACAGATTTGTCTAACTTTGTAATTGGGCCTACAGATTCACGGAACATATTTATTAAATTCATCAGTCTAGTGGGTTTAACCCTATCCGCCCAACACATTAAATTTATCTCAGATTTTCATTAATTAAATATTAATGCCCAGACCTCTCACATTAGACTGACAGTTTGCGGCTACTGGTTAGGCCGGTTGGTTCCGGGCAGGTTTCTGTCGCAAACTGAGTCTAACCTCGGGTTTCAAGCACGTTATGACTAACTTCTCACATTAGAACCTATTGTTTGCGGCCACTGGAATATGCCGGGCGGTTCCGGGCAGAATTACGCCGCAAACTCATTCTAACCTCGTGTTAGCCATGTTTATCTTTGCAGCTAATTAATTAATGATTTAGCATTTATACCCACGCCTAATATACATGTCAATTATTCATAGCTAATTCAGATTATGTCAATAACAGACTGAATATATCAACTTAACAGACATAGCAGATAACAGGTTTAGGTGACTTAACGGATTCAGCAGATTAAGCAACTAGCAGATTTAGCAGATAACAGATTAGGCATCTCAACAGATTTAGGTTGGCATTTTTAACAGAATTAGCAGATGACAGATTTGGCAGATGAACAGATCTAGCAGACTAGGCAGTAGATTAGGCAATATAACAGGACTAGCAGATTAGGCAAATATAGCAGAATTAGCAATTTAGGCAAATATAACAGACTTAATCATTCCTTAAAGTTTCACAACATATCTTGCCTAAATATAAATCTTGCCTAAGTTCACATGCATAAATAATAGTCATGATTCACAATATGATCATATACCCCATGTTTGCATTAAATTCACATAGCATAGATTATGGTCATAATTTACCATATATCATATGTTCCCATTTTTATTAAACTTGCATAGTACAGAAGATCCATATATAGATTATACCAAATATAGCCATAGATTACTATGCATGTCATATATCCCAAAGATCCCTTACTTAGGTGTTTATTTACATAATAGATATCCTACTTTCATGTAAATCTTTATACCTAAGCCATATTCCCTTTATCTCAAATTATATGTTCAATACAGTCTATATTTATGTCCAATTACATACCTTTTTATGTCGTGTCCACAAATCATAGGTTCAATACCTTTTTATGTTATAAACATAACATGTTAAATCATATGTCTCAGATTTATGTTCTAGCTACGGTCCATGTTCTTTCCTCAAATCAGTCACCTATTGGTCATGCCCAATTTATGCATCATTCATTTTACTGTCCCAAACATTTTAGCGTATGTTAATCTCTTATGAGATTGGCTCAGGCTCGTGGTAGCCTGGCTATAGAACAGAAAGAGGAAAGAGATACAAAATAAGATAGATCTAAACAGAACAGAACAAATATAATCTCAAATTCAGATTTACAATTCATGTCACAATCAGAATTAACGTTTATAGCGGAAAATAACTGTACTTGCCTTGGTTGGATTCTAAAAGAAAAAGGTGTTGTAGTTGTTCTCTTTTAATCCTAATCAGAATTGGAGGAAGAAGAAGCACAAGTCCTAGCTTAGGTTTCAGCAGAGTAGAGACGCCATTGATTTATTTATTTTTAGAGAGGAAGAGAGCAATAGAGGCTAGAGAATTGTATATGAGATTTAGGTTTAGGTTAGGGATGTATATATAGGTGTAGGAAGTTATTTAGGACCATTAGATTAACCCTGAATCATGAGAACCATTCAAATGCAAAATCTGCATTTGAGTGAATCGGCCCACGGGATGACAGCCAAACACCCTGGATTAACCCCTAGTCGATTCAGCGGAGCTCGGGTCAACCTCAAAAATGGGCCGGTTCGGTTATTCCCCCTCCTAATTCGCTGTTTTTAACCTTTTTTGCATGTTTATTTATTTAATTTATATATATATCTATATATATTTCTCTCATATGCATATAAACTTCAAGGCTTAATAACTTCTTCATAATTAACCATTTTTTTTTAATATTCTCAGAAAATACGGGGTGTTACAAAATGCAAGTCAGGTTTGAGATAAATTCACCTTTCGTGGCATAGAGATGGCGACGACTACGATCAATTGACTTGAATGGTTAAGACATAGATTCGGATACCCCAAACGCACTGTATTTGGATAAGAACGACGACAATCACTTCTTAATCACAAGCACGATTCAAATGGTATAACAGCTACAACACCGATAGATATCCAGGTACTGGCACGGATGCCCAAACATGAACATAGCCACACGCAGCGACACAACTCGGCGATCGACAGGGTGATGCTCAAACCAAATAGCAACACAACCCATCAGCCAAACAACAAATAATAGAGGGGCTTGGCTAGGGCTCGTTTTGGCTAGAGATGTTGCCGAAGGGAAGAACGGATGCTCATGGGTTTGGACAGGGTTATTGGACAGATTTTGGCGGAGCTGGCGAACCGGAAAGTGGAGAGGGCGGAGCTGAACTACAGGGGTCAGCAAAAATAGAACAGGCAGCGCTGGGATCGGCTTTGGTGCTGGTAGATGGGCGAGGCAAAGTGAGTTGGGGATATCACGGTGAAGGTGCGGTCTTGGAGGCGCAAGACAGTGAGGGGTCAGTGGCTTGGAGGCGCTGCAGGTGAAATGGGGTGAGGCGAGGAGCTTGCGGCAGTTTTCAGATCGGGGGATGGGGAAAATTTTAAATAATGGCATATGGGAACAATCAGATAAATAAAAGGTTGACGGAACAAAAAAATGAGGAAAGCAGCAGTTTCTCGATTACATATGTATATATTATATTATATTATATATACTGATGGAACAGTGGCTTTTGAATTGAACGTTGCTTTTGGTTTTGGGAAAGACAACCACCATTAAGCTAAAGAAAACGTTTGGGTTAAATGAATTCAGAAGGCAAATGGTCATGGAAATATGAAAAACACGGTTTGCGGATTCAACAATTACCAGCTTTGGAAACGATTGGCTCATATTAATAATAAAAAATATATGAAAGGAACGCATGCATTGAAAAGCTAACGCGGCTGTTGGAAATAACACAACCGTTTAGCATGTTGGGAGAATGAACAACATAATGTATTTGAGCTAAAACATGCAAATGTTGACAAGAAGGAAGATAGAAAGGCTTGGAAAAGGAAAGTAAACGTTTGGAAATTAAAACCTGGCATTGAAAAGAAAAGTGAACAAAAGTGTCCTCTTGCA
Source organism: Allium sativum (assembly GCA_030737875.1). NCBI lineage: Eukaryota > Viridiplantae > Streptophyta > Magnoliopsida > Asparagales > Amaryllidaceae > Allium > Allium sativum. The sequence continues at coordinate 6,968,024 of CM060916.1, read as the reverse complement.
TGCATGCAAGGAACAAAAGTGTCCTCATTTGTTTCACTTTTTTTTTAATTCACGAAGTGGTTTCAAAACAAAGAACAAGGTTGAGAATACAAAAAGAAACAACATTAAGAATTGCATGCATGAAAGTAACGCATGCATGGACACTAGGTGAATGATTTTGAAAAAAAAAATCATCGTTTGGCATTAGCGCCTTTTCGAGCTAGGTTTGCAGATCCAAAATGGCTAGAAAAATACGAGGGATCCGAATATGGACACTTCGAACTCAAATGGCTTTGTTTCAAAAATGAACTACACAGCCTTTTGGCAATTTCAGCGCGAACCGTGCACCGAAACTGACAAACGAATATACTTTGGAAATCAGTGCGACGAGACGAACACAACGATATATAATTTGCAGTGTCAGGATGCTCCGTTCAAAATGGCATTACGAACTCCTTTTAAAAGGAAAAATGACACGAGAAACCAATTAAACGGAAGTCAAAACGTCCAAATTTTGCGAAACGAATTTTACCGGCGGATTCGTGACAACAAATAGAATATTTTTCATGTTTGTCCGAACTGGTTTCGAAGAGATTTTTTTACGGTCGCTAAAATTTGAACCGTTAGGTGCAGCTTTGCACCGAAAATGCGCGAACGGCAAACATTCAAATTTTTCAATGAAATTAATTTCTATGCTATGTCTGGTTAGACATGCATCTCAAACATAATTTTTTTTCGAATTTTTATTTTTATATTGCATTTTCATTTTTATTTGAGATATATCGGTTGCCGCTACCGCAAATAATCGTCAAAAACTGATTCAAACGAAGTGACTAAAATTTGTCGTTTTCAATATAAAATTATTTAAATTACGTCTAAATGAAAATAACAAAATATTAAAGATAAACGTTTCATTATAAATCAATTTCATGTTTTAATTTTAATTCAGAATCAAAAATAGTTATAAAAGTACAAACAAACTGAGCTTTAAACGAATAAAATAAAATAAAAATATGGGTTGTTACAAATTAAATATTCAGAATTAAGTAAAACGTATTGCGCCATTGCGTCCGTCACGAAATTCTGGTAAAGATAGACATCTAGCTTGCGTAAATCGGACACCGTATGAAGAAGTTATTAAGGTCTGAAGTTTGTATACGCGCAGGAAGAATATATATATATATACATATACATATATATATATATATATATGTGTGTGTGTGTGTGTGTGTGTGTGTGTGTATATATATATGTATGTATATTAGGTTCAGAGATTCAAAAACAGGTTCAAAAATTTGAAAATCGGTTCAAAATTCGAAATTTGGGAAAGCAGCAGATATCCCGCCTAGGGGTGTTGACCCCCTAAGGGGGTGACGACCCCTTGGTCGACCCCACTACGGCAGATTTTGGCAGATTAAGGTTTTTGGAGACTTGGTCCGTTCTGATGGTTTTTAATCAAATCTAAGGGACCTGGTTTCTCTGATACAACTATAAATAAGTCTGTAAAGCTAACCCTAAACCTCATATTTCTGAGGCTACGCTGAAGCTCTATCGTTTCCTCTTCATCCCCTAATCTATTTACAAAATTTAGGTTATTAGTTTAGGTAAAATTCTGAATTTAAATCTGGAGTAGAGGAACATATGCTTGTAAATGGTTGTTCAGATCTCTTAACAAAGTAAGGTAACTTTCTAGATCCGATCTATTCAGATTCCTTCCTCTTTCTTTCCTTTCTCTTTTAATGAAAATAATTAATCCATAATCGTTAGGTTTTGAATCCGATTAAGGGAAAAACCATGGATGCTAAAACGGGATTAGATCCAGAATTGGGAAAGCGTATGAGGTGAGTGGATTTAAGCTATAATATTTTAAATAATAATATGTTATCATTTACCATTTCCCATTTTGTATAGTCGAGTTTGCCAAAATAATTAAGAATTACTGTTATAACAAGTTGAGATGTTAATATGAATAATTCATATATTGAATCAGTTAAAGTGTTGGAAGGATTACATGTTGAAAAAAACTTGTTAGAAAATGGGTAATGACTATTGTTGTTATAATCACATGATTCACTTGTGGTATATTATTGAGTAAATAACATGTTTAACTTGTTGGATTTGAACAATTACCCGATTAAATATTTACATGTCAAAATAGAATTAAACACATGAAAAAGGGGGACATACGACAAAATATTGGCATAATGTGATGATATGTAAATTGGATCACATTAAACATATTAAAAGGAGATCATGCCTAAAATTTACATGAAATAGGAATAATTATTAAAGAACGAACATGCTTAGATTCACAGTAATTTGACACTGTAACGCTCTTAGACACAAGGTTAGATTGCACTTGTGATATAAGTCTGCCCGGAACCGCCCGACATATCCAGCATTCACAAGTGGTAAATCTAGTGTGAGGGGCCTAAGTGCATAATTAAAACATGCAATGGTACTAAGACACGAGGTTAAGTCAACTTGTGGTAGAAGTCTGCCGGGGCCAGCCCGGCGAATCCACCGTCCACAAGTGTAGTCTTAATGTTAGAGGTCTAGTACATATATAAAAACACACATATATATATATAACAAGATATGAATAAATGGCAATGATGGTAATTAAATATCTAACTCAGAAAATAAAAAAGGAAGGGATGTAATGGACCAAGTTAGTGCGACGCGAAGGAAAAGTGACGTATTTCCCTAAATGACTAGTTTCTGAGAAAGTGGTAGAAAGTAAGCCACAGTGAATAAAGTTAGAAAAAAGGAAAGAAATTACTTTCCACCACGGATTTAGATGGGAATACGTTATGAAAATAAATCACTGATTCCTTCTATACATCAAACTAATAAGGTGCATGAAGTGTTTTCCTTAATTAAAATAAGGAACATATATTACAGTGAATGAAGAATACAGGAATACAATAGTAAAAGAAAGTGGTTTAAATGGGGAATGATAATCACCTATTATAAATAATTAACATTAATGAGAATGTTGTATAATAGGTGTAACAACCCGTAAAATCTGGGCCAGTTTAAAATTTTTATTTTGGCAATTTTAGCGAATTTGGATTATTTAAAATGAATTATTTTAAATAATATTGACGAGAAATTTGTTTTGAATATAATTCGAACGTTTATATTATATACGTCGTCGTTAGAATATAAATATTTATATATAATTATAAATGGAATTGAAAATGGCGCGGTAGTTCGATAATTCGATTTCAAACTTCAATTGAATGTACCGGGTGCAAAACAATCCGGATTTTAGTGAAACCAAAAATAATGGAATCTAATAGTGAATATCTTTCCAACGAATCCGAAAAATCAAAAGTTCGTAGCGGGAATCAAAAGATATGTCCAGTTGAAAATTCTGAATAGTCGCTATGGAATTCAGGCCCTTAAAAATAGACATTTTGCAAATGACCTCGGATTTCGACGAAACCAGTTTTGTTGGGTCCGCAGTGTAAAGTTATTGCTAGGTTTCAGATTTCATAATTTTTCGAATCAATATGTGAGCGTGGCAAAGGAAAACGCGTTTGACCAGTTTCAGTTGATTTTAATCGACTGGAAAATGGCCATTTTTCAAACGGTCTCAGAATTCGACGAAACTAGTTTTGTTAGGACCGTATCGTCAATACGAAGCTAGAAAATATTTTTATGGGATTTATAGAGTTAGTATGTGACCCCGGTAATTTGAAATGTACGTTTAAAATGCAAGATAGTGATTTAAATGAAAATTCAAAAGGAAACTGATTGTAACGATCAAATCAACTTGCGGTACATATCCCATTGTGTTCGGAATGGGGGTAGAACGCTATGGACGACAGGCGGTGGGCCTCGTTTCGAGGTCGTATGTAAAAGTCAACTCTTTGCAAATTAAATAATTAATAAAAAATAAATAAAAAAAATCTTATCTCCCCCCCCTTAAAACCTTCTGGCCCCCCCCTTCAAAACTATTTCTGAGAAGAAAAAAAAAAAAAGAGAATGGCGCCTGGCAACCGACGAGACCCCCCCCTCCAAGCGGCGGCGCCGCGACGAAACCCCCCCTTCCTTCTCCTCCTCCTCCCCTTCCCTCCCTTCGCCTGCGACAACCGAAACCCCCCCCCCCCCCCCAGACCCGAACCCGCAACCGACGAGACCCCCCCTTCCCTGCTGCTCAGTTCGACGCAAGGAAACCCCCCCCCCTGCTGCTCAGTTCGACGCAAGGAAACCCCCACCCTTCACTAAAATCAGTACATTTTTTTTTTATTTTTACTGTATGTTTTTTTTTTGTTTTGTTTGTGTTAATTTGAAAACTGTTTTTTTTGTTGTATTTTAGAATTGATTTCTTAAGTTTTTTTTTAACAGATTCTATTTGAAAAGAAATAAAAACTGAATTTTTTTAAAAAGGTTAAAACTGAATTTTATTTATAAAAAAAAAAGAAAGAAAAAACTGATTTTATAAAAAGGAAAAAAAAACTGATTATTGTTTGATTTTAAAACCGATAATTGTTTGATTTTAAAAACTGAAAACATATTTATTTTAAACATAAAACTTGTTTATTTTAATTTAAAAAGCTATGATTTTTATAGGTAGAGAATAAAAAGATTAGATTTTTATTTTATATATGAAGCGACAGAGAGGATTGAACTTTTCATATGAAGTGATATAGAGATAAAAATTCGATTTTTATATATTGAACTTTGAAGTAAAAATTCGATTTTTATATATTGAACTTTGAAGTAAAAATTCGATTTTTATATATAGAACTTTGAAATAAAAATTCGATTTTTATATATTGAACTTTGAAGTAAAAATTCGATTTTTATATATATAGTGACTACGGGCAACGAAGGTGACAAGAAGGCGAAACGACGAAGACTTCTGCAAATGAAGAGCCGTGGAGCTAGGATAGCTATATGTGAGAATTTCTCACCTTTCAATTTATTTTTCTAGTTATATATATATATACTAGGATGCAGACGGTGCTTAGTAGCACCCGACACAACCGTCCACAGACCATGGACTTGTTTGTTTGACTGTTTGGTGATTGATTGCGATATTGGTTTGAATGTGGTTTGTGGTGTGAAAAATCGAATCGATAAATTGGTTAGGATTAGACGTGCGCCGTTATAAGGCGTAGGAGTAAGGCTAGGTTAGACCCTTACTCCAAATTTTGTGGTTTGCAAAATAAAATTGATTTGATGAGTGAATGGCGTGGGCCTTCACTAGATCGGGGATAAGGCTAGGCCTCGTCCCGTTTCTAGTATCGTGCCGTTATGCCGCCGAAATTTTCTAAAATAAGTTAGAAAAATAAAAATAGCATTTTATTTAAAGAATGAACTGAATAGAAATTCATATGTTAAAATAAAATGTGTTATCGTTAAAAATATAATTTTTAACGTGAATGTGAATAAATAAATATTCATTTACAAACCAGACGGTTTGTTTATGTACACCTATTTGAATGACGTTGATTGGGTCGATAAATTTTACACATCGCCCAACTGCACAAATAAAATATTTGTTTGATTGTTTGAAACCCCACACGGGTGTTAGGATGAAATATGCAGTTCACTCATCCTGATTGATTAAATATGTCGATCGATTGATTGACAGGCTGTTATAAGCATTGAATATCTATATTTGATGCTTATACAGTGTAGTGCACTTTGGTTGATGGTTGATTATTTTCAATGCTATTATATACATGTGTTGTATGAAAATCCATATAATTAATTTTATATGGTAATTGATTGGGCCTCATTCCAGTTTTGAAAAAGAAATATTTGAAAAAGAAATATTTGAAATAGAATATTTGAAAATAAAGGAATATATGAAGCCGTGTTGATTAGATTGACGCCATTTTGACGTGAACGATATTTATATCGATTTTAAAAACGATTTCGAATTCAAAATGAATTGAAAACGATTTCGAAATGAATTGAATTGAAAACGATTTCGAAATGAATTGAAAACGATTTCAAAATGAATTGAATTGAAAACGAATTCAAAATGAATTGAAAACGATTTCGAAATGAATTGAATTGAAAACGAATTCAAAATGAATTGAAAACGATTTCGAAATGAATTGAATTGAAAACGAATTCAAAATGAATTGAAAACGATTTCGAAATGAATTGAATTGAAAACGATTTCGAAATGAATTGAATTGAAAACGAATTCAAAATGAATTGAAAACGATTTCGAAATGAATTGAATTGAAAACGAATTCAAAATGAATTGAAAACGATTTCGAAATGAATTGAATTGAAAACGAATTCAAAATGAATTGAAAACGATTTCGAAATGAATTGAATTGAAAACGATTTCGAAATGAATTGAATTGAAACCGAATTCAAATGGAATTGAAAGCGAATTGAAATGAATTCAAATTGAATTGAAATTCGAATTGAATAGAAATGAATTTTAAAACGAATTTATATAGAAGAATTCAAATTTGATTTGAATTGAAAAGGAAGTTGAAATTGCTTTTGAAACGATTTTAAAACTATTTATATAATTCGTTTTAAATAGAAATCGACGAAGTATATATTATATATATTATATATATAATATAATGGCCTGAATAGAACGCGCCGCGCCGCGGCAGTTCGTGAATTTCGACCATTTATTTCAAACGGACATTACGGGAGATCCGACCGTCGGATTCTCCTAAAACCGGAACCGTTGGGTTCGTATCGAAAAGAGCTTTCTAACGAATATTAGAAATTTGAAATCTAACGGTTGGATTTGGAGATACGTCCAAATCAAATTCGAAAAAGGTCGCTGTAAGTGCAGTTCGATGGCCGTTGATGGAAATCGACTGTACAGGCCTTGATAAAATTATTAAAAATGGTAATAATTTGTGTAAAATCATAAGAAATGATTTAGAAAGAATTGGGATGAAAAACTCCATATTTGAAAAGATAAAAATAGATTTTTATCGAAATGAACTAGTTTTGAACTAGAATTATAATTCTATTTATTTTTAAATAAATAAATTGAATTCGAAAAGGGTTTTAAAAGTAACCAAAGTTCCAATGATTGCATTGGAGTGGATTTGAATCGAAATTGTCTTCGGAATATTTCGATGTTGGAATTCGTGATTATACAGGTGTTGTTATGGAAATTTGAAAGATATATATGTATATCGTTATTTCCAATACGACATTTGTTAGTCGTAGAATTCGATATTGAATATAAGCCGATATATTTTCTATTCAGAGCCTTGTATTGAATATCGAATGTGATTTGGGTTTGTCGTGAATGGTGTCTTCACTAACCCTGTTCTTGAACCCAGTTGAGAAAAGATTAAATCTTTTTATTTAGATTTAATGAAGTTTACCAATTAAATAATATTTAATTGGAATTGAATTGATATTGATTTTTGGGTTTATCGTGAACAGTGTTTTTAAATAGCACTCGTTCTTTAACCCAATAATTAATGGAATGTGATTTTGGGTTTATCGTGAACCGTGTTTTAAATGACACTGATTCTTTAACCCAGTCGAAGATTAAAACTAAGTGGAGTTTTAATGAATCTTTAATTAGATTGTAAAAGTCGAAATGGAGTATCGCCAGTTTTACTCCAGACGTTAGTTAAATCTTTAATTAGATTTGAACGTGAAATGGTAATTGAATTTACCGATAACACCGTGGTGTTAGATATGAAGTATTACCAGTTTTTACTTCATGGGATGAATAGGTTGGGATTGGGAAATTAAAACCAATGATTACTTCGGTAAGGTTCGCTAATTCCGACTAGTTTTGAATTGATATTCAAAAGATCAGATTAAAGAATAAATTCAAGAAATTTATCTTTGATAAAGTTAATGGGGACCTTTCCCTTTGAATGTGAAATTTAGAAATTAACTGTCGGTTAGCCAAGCAGAATGGTTTTCTGGATATTGATCTGATGTTGGTTTCGGCCTTCGGGGTTAATATTTGGGGAATTATTCTCTTGATTAATTTACGGTTAGTGACTAATGAATTGGAATGAGGCGTATGTTGTGTTTGTGTAACACTTATTTAAAATATACGCGAGTTATTCGGAAAGACCGGGTTTATCCCATTCTGAATAACTGATGCGACGATAAGTCGAAGATGAAGACGATGGTCGAAGACCGGAGGTCTTCACGTCGTTTGGGTGATAACTGATGATCTTGATTGGGCTGTACACCCAAGAAGATGGAAACAGTTAGTGATCGTCCAGACGTACTTGGAGATCGATGGATATGCGGGGTACTAGGTGCCTCCGGTTTCGTTCAGACCCAGAACGGACTTGTAAATGGACTGTGTGTCTGACATCGGATTTCATTCTGTGTGACTGATATCGGTTGCATAGGATGGTTTGCCTGTGTGGCATGCTAAGATGCAAATGATCAAGGCTTCTGTTGAAAAGCAAAGTCTTGTGGTGATGATCAAAGCACGGCCTTTGTGGCGTAGCTTTGTGTAACGTTTACCTCGCGTGTTTCACACCAGGTATGAACCAAAAACGGGAGACGGACCTCAGGGAGGACTTGCGTTTCTTTCTAGCTAGAAGTGGCGTCAGTGGTTTTACACGCCCTGACGAGTTTGACTTATGTGGTTGTTGCTGTTGCGAGGCGCCTCGGTTATATCGGTTTCGGCCGAATGCATTCTGGTCGGCTGACGGACCAGACTTACACCCCATAGGGTGGGGAAACGTAGTGTTCAGGCATAATAATCCACATCGGTGGACCGGCCCTGACGATCTAAAGGCTTGCCTGTGGCTCGGGCTAGAGAGTCACGAATCGGTTGAGGACTATCTTTTGCCTCGGTTCATAGACGGAAATCCAATTTCCAAATACGTGACTTTGCGATTTTGATTGTATAACCTATATATGGCGACATAGTGGTATGGGGCATTCATGCCGCCTATGATTGATACTTATGATTTGAAGTTGTTTTATACACTATGCACTTATATAGTATCAAATGATTTGTTTTAAACGTATCAAGCATTCTTTGGCTGTTATAAGGGAAAACCCTATCCTCGACTGCGTTGCATTGTGTGATGGGACCTGGGTCTTATAACAGCTTCATTTTTCTTTATTTAGCATTGCGCTGTTTGTTTTATGCACTGGTATTCTTGGGAGGAAACCCGTTCCGTGTTATACGGCGTGGTCCCTTGATTTACCTAATGATTTAAAATAAAGATTAATAACTGTTTTAGTTCTCACACCAGTCCCATGACTGACCTGGAGTTTATTGTTTTAACCTAAACTCTGGGTGCCCTTATTTTGACACGGGCAGCTAGTAGTTTTGGTTTTGCAGATTTATATTCACAGGATCCTGGTTCACAGCTGGAACGATATCCGGAAAGCTTTGTATCCGTATATCTCTTCTAGTTGTTTATTGTATTATTTTCCGCTGCTATGTATTTAAATGTAATTTAAATCTCTGATATTTCTGTGTAATATTTACTTGTTTATACTATGTATATTCTTGTAATCTGATGCATTGTTGTAATATACAATGAAATGTTCTTCTGTATGAGTTCTGCTGTGGTTTGTTCTCGAACTATCCGACGCTTTCCTTTACGGGGAAGTTACGGGTCTTCACAATAGGTAGACTTGTCCTAGGGACAAGTGAAGATTATAACTTAGGTTATAATAAATTAGTAAGGAAATGGGATAACTAGTAAAATGAGATAAGGTACACTTAATTGTAAATTAAGTAATGAATAAATGGGGAAAACCGGAAACCGGCTGATAAAAGGGGGAAAATATATTGTAACAACCCGGAAAATCTAAACCAATTTAAAATTTTTAATTTGGCTATTTTAGTGGATTTTAAATATTTAAAATAAATTATGTTAAATAATAACGACGAAAAGTATGTTGGGATCGACGTTTGAAAATAAATATAATTATTTTTAATTATAAACAAGGCCTGAAATGGCGCGGCAGTTTCAAAATTTGAATTCGAACTTTGACTGACCGCACCGGGTGCAAAACAAAACGAATTTTAGTGAAAACCAAAAATATTTAAATCTGTTTAAGATTATTTTTCTAACGAATCTGAAAAATCGAAGTTTCATAGCGGGAATCAAAAGTTATGGCCAAATGGATTTTCAGAAAGGTCGCTATAAAATTTATATAGCCTGTGAAAATAGACATTTTGCAACCGACCTCAGAATTCGACGAAACCACTTTTGTTGGATCCAGGATGTCAAATTATTGCTAGGTTTCAAATTCCATAATTTTTGAAGTTAATATATGAGCGTGGCAAAGGAAAATGTGTTTGGTTGATTTCAGTTAAATTGGATCGACCAGAAAATGGCCATTTTTCAAACGGCCTCAAAATTCGACGAAACTAGTTTTTTTGGGACCGTATCATCAAAACATAGCCAGATTTATTTTTCGGGAATTTTTGGGATCAATATGTGGCCCCGACAAATTGAAAGGTATGTTCAAATCAAATATTGAATGTTTATATTTTAATTTGAAGAAAAACTGACTGTAATAGTCGAATGGGCCTACGAAACATATCCCATTGTGTTCAGGATGGGGGTATTTAGCTAGGGGCGACAGTCGTTGGGTTTGGATTGGTGTTCGTATGGATAAAGGGGTATTTTTGAAAAAATATATATACGGACCAATCACGTTTTTTCTTTCATAAACAAAAAATAAAAAAAAATCAGAAAACCCTCGCCCCTCTCATCTCTACGACGAAAACACGTTCGCCACTTCCCTTCCACTTTTCAGCCACCCCGATCGCCGATAGCCCCTGGCCCAGTTGAACTTTTTGAAGATCCCACTCTCCTCTCCAAATCCATACCCTCCACGCCTCGTCTAGTGGCGTCATCATCGAGAACGAGCTCCCCGAAGTTGCCACCTTCATCGCGCCGCGCCGCCTTACTCTAGCGATCGCACCTGACCGCTCCTCCACGCGCCGATGCGCCTCTCGGAGGTCTACGACGTGGTGAAACCCAATCTGAACGAAGCGCTTAAGATTTGAAGATAATTGCAACCCTAGCTTTGAAGGGTTTGCTGTAAGGTTCGGCTTTGACCATTTTGAACTGATTTTTACACTTAAAAGCATTGCTAACTTATAAAAATCATATCTTTTTGCTATGTGGTCAAAATCCAGTGAAACGAGAGACAGTTGACTCGTGTGGCATCTTCTACATTCTAGAAGAGACCAGACATTTTTCTGAGCTTTCTGCAATTTTTGGTGGAGTGGAACCCAAAGTGAGATTTCTGAATTATAAACAATATGGAAACAACGATGTATAAATTATATAGTCGAAGTATGAGTTATATAAGTGTTGTACACCTCATGTATAAGCATTGTATAAGCTGTATGTTCGATGTATAAGTTATATATGCATTGTAAAAATGATATATGCGTTGAAATGAGTTGAAATGATATCAAAATGAAACCGAAATATAGTTATATGCGTATATCTATATATATACACACTCCCCTCGTCCACAGACCATGGACGATATATATTGGTTGTGATATTGTTTGGATTATTGGTTGATGTGAAAATTTGGTGAATATCATGAATGGTTGATTTGGAAAGATTGGTTGTGGTTGAAATCCCAATAGGATTAGTATATGGGAAAATTCTTCTGCGTACGAACTAGATATTGAAAATCCCCATTGTCAAAAGCTGTGAGGCTTTAAGGTAGAGCGAGTAGCCGTACTAGGGATGGTGCCGGTTTTAACTACCCTGCCGTTATGCTGCCGAAATTTTCTGAAATATTGTTGTGTTTGATTTATATTAATGTGTTGAATAAAATTCATGTGTTGAAGTAAAATTCATGTGTTGAAATAAAATTCATGTGTTGAAGTAAAATTCATGTGTCGAAATAAAATTCATGTGCTGAAGTAATATTCATGTGTTGAATAAAATTCATGTGTTGAAATAAAATTCATGTATTGAAGTAAAATTCATGTGTGGAAATAAAATTCATGTGTTGAAATAAAATTCATGTGTTGAAATAAAATTCATGTGTTGAATAGAAATTTATGTGTTGAATAGAATTCATGTGTTGAATGAAGTTCATGTATTAAATAAATTCTTTGAAAGATAAAAATAACATTTTTATCATATATATAGATTATATAAAATACTAGTGTTTGAAATAAATTGTTTTAACACCAAAAATAACATTTTTACCTTATGTATGAACTATATAAAATAATCGTGTTTTGAAATAAATTGTTTTACAATAAAAATCACATTTTTATGACATATATGAACTATATAAAATAATCGTGTTTTGAAATAAAAAAAATTACAATAAAAATCACATTTTTATGATATATATGAAATGTTAAAAATAGTGATGTATGGAAATAAATAGTTGTTGGATAAAAATACTATTTTTATCAAATGTGTGAAATGAATATGGTTTTGAAATCAAAGAATGAATTATATATATATATATAAATAATTGAAATAAATTGAATAACGAAGTTGCAGTTCGTATTTTGAAATTGTAACTTCAAACGATTAGTGCGGGAGATCCGACCATCGGATTTTCCCGAAACCGAAACCGTTGGGTTCGCTTTGGAAATATCTTTCCAACGACACCAACTTTGTAAAGATCCAACGGTTGGATTGTCTGGAATGTTTAATTCAACTCTGAAGAAAAACAGCGGCAGAATCGATTATATTTATATATATAAATATAATTAAATTAAATCAAATAACGACGCTGTAGTTCGTATTTTGAAATCGTAACTTCAAACGATTGTACCGGGAGATCCGACCGTCGGATTTTCCCAAAACTGAAACTGTTGGATTCGTTTTGAAAGGATCTTTCTAATGATATAAAATTTGTGAAGATCCAACGGTTAGATTTTCAGATATGTGTAAATCAAATCTGAAGAAAAACTGCGCCACGCCCGTGTTATGGCCTGAAGCGTCGTTTGAATAAATTGGCTATTTTTAAATGAATAAAAATAGCGATAAATTGTTATAAAATATTATAAACGATATGGAATGGAAATAAACCGAATTTACCCGGTTTATTGGATATTTGATGGTTGAATGTGTTTGGCGTGAAAATTACAATTAAGAACAGAATTATTGATGTCGAATAATTTAACCATTGAAATGAATTGATTTAAATTCTAAATATACGTGAATTATTTGAAAAGGCCGAGTTAAATCTCATTTCAAATATTTGATCGGCGATAAGAAGTCGATGATGAAGACGGTGGTTGAAGACCGGAGGTCTTCACCTCGGTTGGATGATAACTGATGTCTTGATTGGGAGGCATCCCGAAATATAGATAATAATTGGTGATCGTCCAGACGTACTTGGAGATCGATGGATATGCGAGGTATATGGTGCCTCCGGTTTCGTTCAGACCCAGAATGAACTTGTAAATGGACTATGTGTCTGACATTGGATTTTGTTCTGTGCTGATTGATCTTTATTAAATATATATATATATGTTTGGCGGCGGAGAATTTATTCTCTTGCTTAACGCCCTTCTCTGAGACGTTCGAGCTCAGAGGTTATATATCGATAAAGATCAGTAGCATAGAGTGAATTGCCTGTGTGGCATGCCTAAGTTGCAGATGATCAAGGCTTCTGTTGAAAAGAAAAGTCTTGTGGTTGATAATCAAAGCACGGCCTGTGTGGCATAGCTTTGTGTATAACGTTGATTCGCGAGCCTCACACCCCGGTATGAACCAGAAACGGGAGAGGACATCAGGGAGGGCATGCATTTCCTTCTAGCTAGGGTGGTGTCAATGACTTACCAGCCCTAACAATTATATTATTTTCACCTATGTGGTTGTTGCTGCTGCGAGGCGCCTCGGATATGTCGGTGACTATGTGGAGCTGATGGAGTCATTTGGCTCATTTACGCCCCAAAGGACGGGGGAACGCAGTGTTCAGGCATAATAATCCACATCGGTGGACCGGCCCTGACGATCCAAGGGGCAGTTGCAACTGTTCCGGAGACATGAGCTAGATTGTCTCAAAGTCGGTAAGGACTGTCTTTTGTCTTGGTTCATGACGGAAATCTAATTTCCAAATACGACACCGTGCGGTTTTGATTATATACCTATATATGGCGACATGATATATGGTACCCATGCCATCTATGATTGATAGTTATGATTTGGAATTGTTTTTGAAACATATAGACACTAGTAATAATATAAAATGCTTTTGTTTTATTCATATCAAGCATATTTTAGCCATTATAAGGTAAAACTCTATCCTCCGGTTTGCGTTGCATTGTGTGATGGGAACTGAGTCTTATAATGGCTTCATTTCTATAAAAAACATTGCGATGTTTAAAAGGTTTACTTGTTTTAAAGCACTGACAATCCAATGGAGTAAACCCGTTCCACGAAAGTGGCGTGGTCCTGTGATTGACCATATTGAAAAATATGTTAAGTAGATTTCTCATACCAGTCCCATGACTGACTCGTAGTTTGTTTCACTTGCAAACTCGGGTGCCCCTTTTTCTACACAGCCAGCCTTGTATTCAGGTTTTAGCAGGCTCTTTCTGGATAGCTAGAGCTGAAGATGGATTCTACCATTTATCTCTTTTTATGTTGTTCAGCTCCTATTGTACATATTATGTTTTGTTTTCCGCTGTCGACATTTATGTATAGCTGAACTGTATTTTGTACTAAGTATGATCCTGTATACTGTGTAACTCTGATGATTATGTTTATCCAGTGTATTATTTGTACATTATCTGGTGTATTTAGTTATTTCTGTTCTACTGTTACCTGTTTATGTGCTATGTTCCAAAGATTACCCTTGCCACCGTCGTATTGGGTTTTGGGGTCGTCACATATATGAAATATGAGAAGTTGTACTTAATTATAAATTAAGTAATCTGTAAACTTGGAAGTCCGTCTGATAAGAATAACATGTTTGGACTTGTCCTAGGGACAAGAGGAAATTATAACATAGGTTATAATAAATGGGTAGAGAAACTTATTAATGTGCCTTAGTTAAGAGAACTAAGTTAATAAGTAAGCAACGCTAAGTTGTAGTAACAGTGTAAAATGGAATTATGATTAGATGAGAAAGAATGAGGAAAACTTATGAAATAAATTATATCTAATCATAAATAAAGACTGACATGTTAACAAGAAACATGTGAATTGAGATATACTTAATTACATATTAAGTAGAACATGTTATTGTAAAGAGAAATCAAATAAGAATAAAGAAAGGATTGTGGATTACAGACCCTGGACCACAATCTAGAGAATAACATGTTGTGGGCTTACTAATAAACTTAAATGGGTTAAGTTATATAACTGAAATTAATAAGCAAGAGGAACTTGGTAACTTGATTAAGAATTCAATATGAATGAGAATAGACAAGTTAAATGGAAACCTGATGAGGTATGGCAAGCGCGTAAAAGAATGTTTAGACATAGGGTCTAACAACATATTAAAGTGAGGTGCTTTGAATAGTCCGCAGATTTGAAGGTGAATAACCCAACGGGGTAGATCATCGTGGTGTTGTAAGGCACGAGGGGTGCGCACATTCATATGATTATTCCGTTGACTCTAAAGGATTGGAAGGGGAAGCATGCGGCTTCCTGAGATACATAAGGTGCTCCTAGTAGTCCTCTGTGCAGTGGCATATGTTTAGGTTCTGCTCGTAGAGGTTGTACCTGCGTGTAACTACTAGGTGGGTGGGCCTTGACTACAAAAGTAGCTATGCTGTAACGACCCGGGTTTTTTGCGATCCTGGATATTGACATACTACACTATGTCGATTATTCAAGCATCGGAAACACCGGATAGTCCATGAAAGAAATTAGAGGGTGAGAATATATAAGATAGAAACTTAGAATAGAAGAAGAAGAACATACAACATCAGAGTAAACACGAATCTCACAGCAGAACGAACAACATATAATAGATAACATATCTTTGAAATAAAATCAGTATATGTATACAGTACCATTATTAGAGTGTAACACTTACAACACAGCGGAAATAACAATAGCTATATAATCTTGAAGCCTCCTGCTCTAGCTCTTCAAGTATCTGTAAAATCTTGACTACTTGACTGCCCATACAAAATTGGGCACCCAAGAATTTAGGGAAAACAAAACAAACTCTAGGTCAGTTATGGGACTGGTGTGAGTAAAATAATTTAAAACAGTTTGAGCAATAAAACGATATCTCATAAGACCACGCCGTATAACGGAACGGGTGTTTCCCTTATGAAAATCCAAATCAATTTGATTTAACTTTCAAATCATTTTGAAAGAAACGATAATCTTTATATCAAAACTCATTGATATTATAATAGTGTCTAAAACCACAATATAATAATCATATAGCAGAAACGCTTTCATCTCACGTTCTACATATATAGTATACAATCAAAACCGCGAGCACTTATTGGATAATGGATTACCAACTATGACAAGGTATGGAACCACCTTCCGATAGTGTACCTCTAGAGAGGAATACACTGGGTTCAACAAGAACATCTTGCAACCCGGCCACACAAGACCGACCACTCATTCCTCTTGAGTGTATCGAATGTATATCACCAACGGTTGGGATCAGCAGCCGTTTCCCGAATGGGACAGCATCGAATAGATTTTAAGAATGAAATGAATATCTATAGTAGGTCATAATACACTCTAATTGGCAGCCAACCACTTAGCCATGTTGCTTGCTCGATTTTTGTCATTTCCCGGTTGTGAGGCTAAAGGCCACGCTTATCTCTGACAGATCACACATTTATTCACTTTTAATGTCACATCGTCATATCCGCCAAATCACAAATTGAATTCCCTAAAAATACAACGGGTATACAGCTAGGAGAAACGAATTCCTCCACCACCAAACATAAATACGTTTAAAGAGATCAACTTACGCGATCCATTAAATGTACTCTGTCAGACATTCTTCCATACGGGTCGTCCTGGGACTGGTCAAACCGAAGGTACTATTCTTTAAATCCATCTTAGGCAATTTCTACCTAGGATCGCCAGAATAGCCCTTGCATGACTCCATCTTCAATTATCTTGATCATATTTGATTCGCAACGCTAACGCCCATAAAGAGTGGTTTTTAGGTCATGAATCTAATCCCGGTCTCTCCGTATTGACGACGGAAAATAGTCAAAAGCTTCGATAGTCGGTGAGTTAACTATCAAAGAAAAACACGTGTGCAAACAACGATATCATTTCCAAATGGAAATTATATCGATCAATCGTCATTTAACATTATCTCTTTAGTTCATAAATTTATTCATTTCCTGTCTCCATATATTTAACATTCCTTATTTTCTAAATTTAGAAAATATACATTATTAATCATTGGAAAACATTTCCATTTCTTTTTTTCCTATATTAGAAAATATTTTGGATTCTTACTTGGAAAACATTTCCAAAACTCCTACATTTGGATTTAAACAGATGTTTAAATGAAACATCGCTATGCCATCTCAAAACATTACACTCATTATCTAAATTCACTTAACCAACCTTCACTATCGAACCTTAACCATTCCTTAGTTAAAAAGGAAGTCAATCAAGTTGGGGTATAACTACCTCTCAGACCTTAACTGAACAACATTTCTAACTTCGAAAATAGACAAAGTTCACCTTCTAACTCTTTAACAAACTTCCTTATGAAACTCTCGGATTCAATTTACAAATCCATTTCTTTGTTTGAAAACATTGATTATAACTATAGCGTTATAATCCCTACTTCTAAAATATCTAACTTCAAAATATAACTTTTATTTATTACTTTGGATAAATAAACAAACAACAATTTATTAGTAAACAAATAAATCTTGAATAAAAACGGAAAGCGAATAGTACTTTCCCGAATTCGATATAATCGAATTTCTACGTGTAACTCTCTTTCGAATAATCTCTATTCTATAACTCCTTTTCGAATAAACTATATTCGATTAACCCCTTTCGAATCAACTATATTCGATTAACTCCTTTCGAATCAACTATATTCGATTAACTCCTTTCGAACAAACTATATTCGATTAACTCCTTTTACTCTATTCGAATAAACTATATTCGATAACCCCTTTCGAATAACTAATATTCGATAACTCCTTTCGAATAACTAATATTCAATAACTCCTTTCGAATAACTAATATTCGATAACCCTTTCAAATAACTAATATTTGATAATCTCTCTTCGAATAACTAATATTCGATAACTCCTTTCGAATAACTAATATTCGATAACCCTTTCGAAAAACTAATATTCGATAACTCCTTTCGAATAACTAATATTCAATAACTCCTTTCGAATATCTAATATTCGATAACCCTTTCGAATAACTATATTCGATTAACTCCTTTTACTCTATTTGAATAAACTATATTCGATAACTCCTTTCGAATAACTAATATTCAATAACTCCTTTCGAATAACTAATATTTGATAACTCCTTTCGAATAACTA
Source organism: Allium sativum (assembly GCA_030737875.1). Taxonomy (NCBI): domain Eukaryota; kingdom Viridiplantae; phylum Streptophyta; class Magnoliopsida; order Asparagales; family Amaryllidaceae; genus Allium; species Allium sativum. The sequence goes on along the minus strand of CM060916.1, from coordinate 6,949,630 downwards.
ATATTCGATAACCCTTCCGAATAACTAATATACGATAATCTCTCTTCGAATAACTAATAATCGATAACTCCTTTTGAGTAACTAATATTCGATAACCCTTTCGAATAACTAATATTCGATAACTCCTTTCGAATAACTAATATTCGATAACTCCTTTCGAATAAATATTCGATTGTTGAGACAAGATTTTGATCGATGCCAACATATAAAGGTGCAATGAAGATCATTTCATAGAGATAAGGTTTTTTACTTTGAGTCGTGTTAGAAATATGTTAAAATCTATCCTCAAAGTATAACACGAATGCACAAAGCAATATCATATCTTCGTTGCTGAAATCTGTATATTTGAGGAATTGAAAAGTCACTGAAAAAGCCCAAACGGTCCAGGCTCCGACCGGGAAAGTGTGCAGAGTGATCTAGACTGTGGACCGAGGTCCTCCGATCCACAGCCATAAAACGGTCGACCGCCCAAAATACCACCAGTCGACTGTTCATGTTTCCGTTTTGGAGACAAAACTTTTCTCACCCGAACCAGTCGACCGGCGTATACCGACCAGTCGACCGGTTTGTGTATTTTTGCACATAACGGCTATTTTTCTGGGCTTTTTAAATTTAACCAGTCGACTAGTGATTTTTGACCTGTCGACCGTTTTCAAACAGCAAGCTTTTTTTGAAAGGTTGTTTCTATTTGTGAAGAGATTTCTATTCAATAATCAAAGGAAATGGACATAACATTTTATAGAAACTCTTCATGAAGAATTACTACCTTTCTACTATTATATAAACAACTTCAAACTTGTTTTACAAAAACTGAAATCATTCTATATTTTCTCTAATTTTTGAATTGCATTTTCATATTCTTTTCAAAACAAAAGCTCTCCAAATTTCAAATACTTGTTGAATCCTTGAATCAATTTAATATCATTTGATTCAACAAGCATTCTACTTTTTTAAATCTACGCATTCAAAGTATATACTCGAGGATAAGATTATAGGAAGGGTGTACTACAAGTGACTAGTCTGTGTATTGAAGACACAATATATAGTCAATCATCAACTACTTTGTATTGAAATTCCGGTTAGCCTGTAGCCATTCAAATCAGGTGGGTAAGCTTGTGGCCCGTGAAATCAAGTGGGTAAGCTTGTAGCCCATGAAATCAAGTGGGTAAGCTTGTAGCCCGTGAAATCAAGTGGTGTATTGTGAACTTGTTCCTCCGGGTGAAGCGAGGTGGTTGTTTAGTGAAAATCCAGAGAGAGGTCTCGGACTGGACGTAGGACGGTGCCCCGAACCAGTATAAAAAGGCCTGGTGTGATTTTTCTATTTTTACTGCATTAACTATCTTATATCTGTGATTAGCTATCATTTCATACTTGAGTGTTATACACCATATTACACGATCCTTGTGTATTATACTTAGCACGTACACGCCCACACTACACTTTCAATTCTTTTCTCCCCCTTTTTGATTGATGACAACACCTTGGATTTTCTTCCTCTAAATATAAAGCTCCCCCTGAATTCTGCAACATTTGTTAGTTCATAATATAAATAATCTTACCTTTTGATTCCCGCATTAACAAATGTTAGCACACTTATACTATTACCATGTTAAGCACATAATTTTAAATGATAGTATATGTAAAATGAATGATATGAATAATCATAAGAGAAAATATTTCTCCCCCTTTGTCATCGATTAAAGAGAATAAATACCATAATAAGCACAGTAATCGAGAGTAGTAGAGAATAAAAATAATTATAGCACCTTTAGGGGATATTGAATCATGTGATTTTTTTATAAGCTGAGTTTTCAAAGATATTTAGAGATACCAAATAACCTTCTCTTTGTTGTGGTGTACCTGCAAAAAATATAATATATATATTTTTGGTACCCACTTGCATTGTTTCGGTCCATGGGTTAGATGGAAGGTAACCATACCCAAGAGGGTTTAATGGAACCTTTAAAGATAAATTTTCATTATTAACTACTGAATCAAAATAATCATCGATATATTTTTCTCTGTTTTTCCAACTTATAGGAACCCAAATACTTAAGTAATTTCTAGTGATATTCCTTTTCGTACTTCTATATTTATTATAAATACCGCTAGTCATAGAAGTATTCGAATTTTTTATAATAATTGGGTTTTGGATGTGCATTAGTACTAGCAGTGATACTCTTATTGTACATAAAAGCATATCTAGTACTATTTCTATGATTGATTTCTTGTTTCTTATATCCCAAAACTTGTTTATTTGAAGCAGGTTGTGAACTTTCAATGATTTTTGTCAAATTTTCTCGACCTTTGTTGAAGCTAGAAACATTCTGAGTAATGTTATCTAACTTTGTTTGTAAACTAGCATTTTCTAGGTCTAGAATTTTGACTTTTGCCTTAAGCTCATGATTTTCAATAGTAAGAGCATCATTTTTCTCTTTTTGAGTTTCAACTTCTTGACTCAAAAGAGATAATTGAGAATCAATATTAGAGGATGATTCTTGAAGTTTTTCAAGTTCTTCTTCTAATATTTTCTTCTCATCTTTAAGCATATCTCGTTCAAATTCTGCTCTACTTAAATCTGCTTTGGCTTCTTTGCATTGTCGTTTCATATCTTTAAATTTAGCTATCAATTCGGCACTAATATCAAGAACTTCTTCAAATGTAGGAATTTGTACCTCATCTTCTGTTGCCATGAAACAAACATTTGCTTGTTCATTTTCTGAATCACATTCACTTTCTGATGAAGACGAGTCTGAATCATCCCATGTGACTGAGAAAGCTCGTTTCTTTGATTTTTCCTTCTTGTATTTGAACTTGTCATTTTTTGATTGCTTCTTTTCCTCCAGACAATGTTTGTGCATGTGCCCCTTTTTATGATAGTTGAAACATTCTATAGCTGATGATGAAGGTTTATTTGAACCAGTTTTTCTTTTATTATATCGACTAGCTTTTCGATGTTTTAGGAATTTTTTGAATCCTTTTGCAATAAAAGCTAAGTCTTCTTCTTCAGATTCTAATTCATTTTCATCCTTCTCAGCATGAAATGCTACATTTTTCTTTTCTCCTTTCTGTTCTTTTCTAGCCTACAAATTAGCTTCATAGGACATTAGATTTCCTATCAATTCATCTGGCTTCATGACAGAAAGGTCATTAGCTTCTTCAATCGCTAATACTTTTCCTTCCCATTCACTAGTTAGAGAATGTAGGACTGTCGAGACAACATCAAAATCTGAATATTTTTGTCCTAAGCCAATAAGTGCATGATGAATAGTTTGAAATCGTGAACACATATCATTGATAGTCTCATTTGACTTCATTTTGAAATTTTGAAACCGACTTTTTAGCATGGTTATTTTGGTTTGTTTAACCTTGTTAGTACCTTCATGAGTTGTTTTTAGCGTTTTCCAAATTTGATAAGCAGTAGTACAAATACTAACATGGTTATATTCGTTTTGATCTAATGCACAAAACAACATATTAATTGCTTTGGCATTTACAGCAGCTGCGGTTTTCTCAGCAGTCGTCCATTCTGCATACTCAGTCGTTGATTGACTATTTATTTCTAAGTAGCATTCCAAGCATCATAGCTAGTTGATTGCATGTAAAAAGCCATACGTGTTGCCCAATAACTATAGTTAAGACCATTAAAGAAAGGAGGTCTTTGTGTCGATTGACCTTCCGTGTAAGTGGTGTTAGTGTTACTACTTGGGTTACTTGCCATATTACTAGAATATATCAAATAACTGTGTTACGTTTATGTGATAACCTTGCTCTAATACCAATTGAAAGTGTAGTGTGGGCGTGTACGTGCTAAGTATAATACACAAGGATCATGTAATATGGTGTATAACACTCAAGTATGAAATGATAGCTAATCACAGATATAAGATAGTAAATGCAGTAAAAATAGAAAAATCACACCAGGGCTTTTTATACTGGTTCGGAGCACCGTCCTACGTCCAGTCCCAGACCTCTCTCTGGATTTTCACAAAACAACCACCTCGCTTCACCCGGAGGAACAGGTTCACAATACACGACTTGATTTCACGGGCTACAAGCTTACCCACTTGATTTCATGGGCCATAAGCTTACCCACTTGATTTCACGGGCCACAAGCTTACACACCTGATTTGAATGGCTACAGGCTTACCGGAATTTCAAAACAAAGTAGTTGATGATTGACTATATATTGTGTCTTCAATACACGGACTAGTCACTTGTAGTGCACCCTTCCTATAATCTTATCCTCGAGTATATACTTTGAATGCGTAGATTTAAGGAAGTAGAATGCTTGTTGAATCAAATGATATTGAATTGATTCAAGGATTCAACAAGTATTTGAAATTTGGAGAGCTTTTGTTTTGCAAAGAATATGAAAATGCAATTCAAAAATTATAGAGAATATAGAATGATTTCGGTTTTTGTAAAACAAGTTTGAAGTTATTTATATAATAGTAGAAAGGTAGTAATTCTTCATGAAGAGTTTCTATAAAAAGTTATGTCCATTTCCTTTGATTATTGAATAGAAATCTCTTCACAAATAGAAGCAACCTTTCAGAAAAAGCTTGATGTTCGAAAATGGTCGACATGTCAAAAACCACCGGTCGACTGGTTAAATTTAAAAAGCCCAGAAAAATAGCCATTATGTGCAAAAATACACAAACCGGTCGACTGGTCGGTATACGCCGGTCGACTGGTTCGGGTGAGAAAAGTTTTGTTTCCAAAACAGAAACATGAACGGTCGACTGGTGGTATTTTGGGCGGTCGACCATTTTATGGCTGTGGACCAGAGGACCTCGGTCCACAGTCTAGATCACTCTGCACACTTTCCCGGTCGGAGCCTGGACCGTTTGGGCTTTTTCTATGACTTTTCAATTCCTCAAATATACAGATTTCAGCAACGAAGATATGACATTGTTTTTTGCATTCGTGTTATACTTTGAGGATAGATTTTAACATATTTCTAGCACGACTCAAAGTAAAAAACCTTATCTCTATGAAATGATCTTCATTGCACCTTTGTATGTTGGCATCGATCAAAATCTTGTCTCAACATCGATAAACCTTTTGAATAACTATATTCGATTAACTCCTTTTACTCTATTCAAATAAACTATATTCGATAACCCCTTTCGAATAACTAATATTCGATAACTTCTTTCGAATAACTAATATTCAATAACTCCTTTCGAAAAACTAATATTTAAATTTGACATAAATATATATGGTTAAGAATATTTAATAATTTTGATAGATCTTATTTGAATTATAAATGAGAATGATTGTTAATAAGTTTTGATTTATTGATACTATTTGTCGTTCGATCGGATTGGTCAAACTATAACACAAATTAGTAGCATTATAAGTGTTGCTCTTAGTTTTCATACTATTTAAGGGGAAATGCTACCTAAAGTTCACCTTCTCTTCTTAAGACAATTGTATGGACACTTGTAATTTTGCATGTAAGCTTTCATGCATGGTTTCCACTTGTCCCCTTATGTGCCTTTACCTCCTTACTTCTCCTTTCCTATATAAGGAGCTCTTTACTTCATTTTTTATCATCTACTTTCATTTTTCCTACCTTCCTTCTTCTTAAGCTTATCGCCATGGTTTCGATGGCATAAGTCTTCCTCTTTTCCACCACCACCTTGCCAAAGTTCGTCGTCATCCTCCTCCTCCTCTTATAATATAAAGAGAGAGAGAGACTAGTGTATATTATATATATATATATATATATATATTTACTGTAACAACCCGAATTTTAATAATGTTTAAATCCATAAATCAAGGCAGAATTAATTTCTAAAACAAGAATCAAGGGAAACGGGTTGGCCATTGCGTTCATCTCAAAATTCTTCTTGGAAACGAGTCCGAATTTTCGAAAATTGGAGTCCGTATGAGGGAGATATGACCTCTAGAAGTTTCACGAATTTTCAGAATCAAAAACAGCTCAGAAATTCGAATTCGAATTCGAATTCAAGACCCAGAAGCGGGCTGGGTGGGAAAATTCCCACCTAGAGCCCAGGTCGACCAGGGGGTCGTCCTGGGGGTCGACCTGACCAGACCAGGTCGACCATAGGGTCGACCTGGGGGTCGACCATAGGGTCGACCTGGGGTCGACCTGGCCAGACCAGGTGGACCAAAGGGTCGACCTGGGGGTCGACCTGCCTCCCGAACCCATTTTCTGAACCTGATGCATTTTGATGTATTTAGACTCGTTTTCTATCCAGATTCGTCTGCTCAATCCTATTTAAACAGCCTCCTAGCCTCATTCTCCTTACACCATTCTTCTCTAACCTTATGCTGCTCAAACTCTTGACGATCATGGCTTCTTCTTCTTCCTCTAAATTAAGATAAATTAAATTAAAATGAGAAGATTATTTCTTGAAGACTACGGCTAGGAATTGCATATTTGGGGATTTGCTTCTATGACCAAAGCAAGATTCAACGATTCAGCAATTCAACGACAAGTTTCTAGACTTGACTTCTACATCTTTCTTAGACCACGATCTGTAAGTTCAAGTTACTTTTAGATAAAAGCTGTAAACTTAATATCCATGTTGTAAATTGGAACTGGATCTATGTATGGTAATTAATTCATATCTATTCTTGTTCATCTTGGATCTTGACTTTCGTGAATATTGCTTTGGGCCTATTCATGTTGTAAATCAAACTCTTTCATGTCTATAACCTTAACATGCCTATGACGTTGAAACTATTGTTAATGGCCAAGGACTATGACTGTGAACACAAGACTATGCCTATGCCTATGACTGAGAACATAAGACTATGCCTATGACTGTGAACATAAGACTATGCCTATGCCTATGACGGTGAACATAAGACTATTCCCTATGACTATGACAAGGACAATTGTCGCTAATCACCTATGACTCTTGACTATGAGAATTATTACCTATGATTATGAACATAATGCTATTATCTATGACCATGACTTTGAAACTATTACTGTTAATTGCCTATGACTATTTGCCTAGAACTAGTTTGGATAATTATCCATGACTATTGTGATTAATCGCTTATGATTCATAACTATGAGATTTCTACCTATGACCATGACTAGGACTACTGGGGTTAATTGCTTAAGACTATTATAGTTGATTGTTCATGCCCATAACACTATAGTTGAAAACCATGTTGTACACCGAATTGGCATTTTGTTGGATCGTATACCTAGGGTGTGACTTGCTTAGTTTATTCGCTATTATATACACCAAAACCATTGGATCCATTATCCTTGTATTTGGCTTGTTTTTCATGCCTATTCTTTTATGTCAGTGTTTACCATGACTATCGCCTTATCTTGCTAGATTTGAGATCCTATATGCCAGTGATGTTGTAACCAATTATCTCAAGTTATGTCATGCTAGTCTTGTAACCCTTTTATCGCTTTATGCTCATCCCTTTTGCCTATCATAGGTTTGATGTTATTCCCATTATTTTGAGATTTGGATTTATTTGTAGTATGGATCGATTCACGTTTACGTGCGATGGGAATACGATTTGGGTAGATTAGGCAAAACATGAATTGGTTATGAACATGAATTATGAACTTGATAATAGGCAAAACTTGAAACATGAACATTGTTATAACTTGAATCTGGATGTGGGCATGAAACTTGCCTTGAAAACTTGACACAAACTTGACATGAAGCTTGAACATGGACATGACACTAGAATGAACATGAAAATGGACAACTCGAGATTGGGTTGAGTTTGCAGTGTAATTCTGCCCGGAATCGCCCGGCAAATCCGGTTGCTGCAAACAATAGGATCCAATGTGGGTAGTTGGTCATATCGCACTTGAAAACCCGAGGTCAGACTGAGTTGTGGTGTAATTCTTCCCGGAACTGCCCGGCATATCCAGTGACCACAACAACAGTTCTGGTGTGAGCGGTTGGGGTGCATTAATGAATTAATGCCACATGATAGGGTTAATTCATGATCATGAAAGACAACACTTAACCAACTTGATACATGATTCGTAGGCGGGTTAAGTCACGAACTTGAATGACAACACTTTACCAGCTTGACATACTAGACTGATAGGGGTTAAGTCACGAATTTAAGTGACAATACTTAACCTATTGGACGGAAACCTAGTTACGTGGTCTTTTTCAGCAGTAACCCACTAGATGTATCATGGTACTCTAGAACTAGGCAGGGTGGGGCACGATTACTGGGCTGATTTTAAGCGACCAGAACGATGGCTGTGTTGGTGCGCTGGTGTAGGTTCAGGTGGGCTATGGTCATGCACGTGGTTCGGGGTTGAAAAAGCAGGCATTGGGCATCAGTAGGTTTATCTCTGCATTCTTGATTCGTGTCGGTGGTTGGCACCATAGGGCTTGATACACCCTATGGTGGACCTAGCACAGGTGGCTACATTTGTGATAGGGCCGTATGACATAGACACATGACGAGCTAGAACTTGTAGGGAGCCGATCGACTAGTGGGTCGTTTCGTTGGACCTAGAAATGGGTCATTTCATGATATTGGGCCAAGGGATCATTTCATGATTAATATAAGACATGGGTTGGATTCTAGTACAGTTGATGCAATGAACCTCGGATAAGTGATGCTATACTTGATTTACACTTGAATTATTATGTTATCTTAGTCTATCTTGCCAATCTTGACATCATTCTTATGGTTACTTTCACTTTATACATGTCATGTTACCTTTATATGTTTTTATGCTGAAAGTCACTTGGACTTACCAGTCTTTATGACTGACCCGTTTTCTTTCGCCTCTTTTTCTTTCGTTCCCCCCAAGGAACTCAGGGAGGAAACTCTAGCACTTAGCTTGGATTTCGCTTGCTTTCGGTTCAGCTCATGTATGGTTTGATCTTGAGCTATGCTATGGCTGCATTTCTGCTACCTTTGGGGAATTAAGCTACTTTTGTTGTTTTAAGATTATGCTTCTTTATTTATGCAAGACAGAATTTGTTGTAATGGAAAATAATGACCTTGGCTATTTGATGTAAAAGATTTTGACTCCTTTTGAAAGTAATGAAATTTATCTTATGATTCTTCCGCTGTTTTATTTATGTTTTGTCTTGTGATATTTCTGTGTTTGTTTACCTTGATAACGCTCCTCCAAAACTAATGCATTCCCTTTGTGAGTGACCCTAGCGGAGGTGGGGTGTTACATTTACTGGTGAAGAAGACGTTGCATCGAAATACTGTTCGACGGTTCGCTCAGGTAGGATCACCAACTGTGAAGATTTGGAAAGTTGTTAGGTGAGAACTCTTTAACCATGGTTTATATATTTAATTAGTAGTTAGACTAATTTAAATATAGTGATGAATTATTAGTGGTTAATGATGATTGACGTTTGTTGTGATAGATGGTGGATGCGTAGTTTAGAATACACACTATTAAGCGTTAGTGGTATAACGCTTGTGCACAGTTATGATTTATTTAATTATATTGATGATGATTGCTATAAATGTTTATAATGGTTGTTGATGCTGTTTTGCACACACTATGACATAACAAGTATGGTATTACATTGGTGATCGACAAATCTCCTTCGTAATTTGAAGCAATATCATTATTGAAATTGAAGGTTAATAATTGGGAAAGACAATATGTATGAATTCATATATATTGATAAAGTTCTTTAAATAAATAAATACCAAAACTGTAACACCCCATATTTTCTATTAACGTTATAATAACGAATCCAAGAATACTTAATTTAAAATGAGAGAATTAAGAGAAACAGGTTACGCCATTGTGTTCGTCTCGGAATTCTGGTTGAGATAGAGTCCGAGTTTGCGTAAATTGGACTTCGTATGAGGAAGTTATGGCTGTCAGAAGTTTCCAAAAAATTCAAATAAATTCAAAAGCTCGAAGACAAGTTCAAATTCGAATCAGAAGTCAGAAGCGGACTGGGCGGGAAAATTCCCGCCCAGGACCTAGGTCGACCAGGGGGTCGACCCTAGTGTCGACCTCCCCCTTTAGGTCGACCTGGGGGTCGACCTGCCCCCCCCCCCTCGGGGCAGATCTGAATGGTGATAATTTTGTGACTCGGTGCTGAGTCACTAGGGCTGAGGTGTCACCCTATCTTCACTGGATGGCTATGGTTAACCCTAGGATCATCTGATGGCTCAAATTGAATTGAAATTCTATATAAACAACCCAATACTCAAACCTAAAAATCACACAAAAATAATCCTAGAACTATCATGTTGTCAGTTGAGAACTTGGGGTAGCCGTCACCAATTCAAAGACAAGAGAAGAACTTGAATCAAAAATCAAATTAAAAGAATATCAAATTCAACGATCTACATCAAAGGCAAGCTTACCAATTTCATAATTCAGATTTCAGAACGCAAGAATTCCTTTTAAGTTTGTAAGTTGGTTATTAAGAAGATTTAAACGTTCTTTCAATTGAATCATGACATGTTGTAATTTGGATATAGAATGATGCTTATGTATAAGATTTGATTCTCGTTTATCTTAAAGTATCGTTTTAATTAATCATGTCTATATGCTTGTGGCGATAAACATGTAGTATATTAATCATGTCTATATGCTTGTGGTGATGAACATATTGTATGTTATTGGAATCTATTATGATTGGGTAATGGATTTATTTTGCCAATTAAATGGTAAAACATGTCATGTTATAAATTGGTGGTTATTTGCAAGTTTATGGTCTAAAACACATGCTTATATGTTAGATCAACACTCATGTATATTCATGTTAGGTTGAATCTAATTATGTTGTAAAAGTTGGAATTGTAGTCGTCTTATGTTTTTAACACATAAATATCATGCTAAATTATGATTAAAAATGATTATAATATCTTTCTTATGTTTTGACATACATAAGTCAATATGCTAAGTTGTGGGTTGAAACTGTGATTATATGTTAAACCTCCATGCTAGACCTTTGTCAAGTTTGTATGACCATTAGACCTAACTTAGTCACAAGTTCACCTTTACCCATTTAATTAAAGTTAATGATACTTCTATGCCAAGTTACACATGACAAGTTGAAATGTATTTTATTTTATGTTTATTTCATGTCCCTTGTTTATTACCTTTTTTATGGGTTGGGCTAATTTACTAGCCTAACATTTTATGTGATTCATGTGTACGTTCCACGGGGGCAGCGATGGGAAAATATGAAAATTCATGGCATAGATTTGTTCATGAAATGGTATATTTGATATACCATTTATGGTGAGCATAATCAAAAGATAATTATGACGTGATTAAATTAAATTTAATCCACATAAAGAAATTTGACATATATAGAAAAATATGAATTTAGAAAAGACGAATATGCCTAACCCGAGGTTAGACTGAGTTGTGGTGTAAATCTGTCCGGAACCGACCGGCATATCCAGTGACCACAACAAGACCTGTCTAATGTGGGTGGTTAATGCATCAAGCTCAAAAAGAACCCGAGGTTGGACTGAGTTGTGGTGTAAATCTTCCCGGAACCGACCGACATATCCAGTGACCACAACAAGACCTGTCTAATGTGAGTGGTTGGTGCTTTAAATAAATTAAAGCTAAGTCAGGATTGGTAGGTTTAAGTCAATTAGGAAAACACTTAAACGATTCAACATGTTAACTAAACGAATGGGCGGGGTTAGGTAAACTTGGAAACTTAACCAAATAAACATGTTGATTAGAAAACCCTAGTAACGGGGACCCATTTCAGCAGTAATCCACATAGATGTATCATCGTACCCTGAAACTAGGCAGGGTGGGGCACGATTACTGAGTTGAATTATAAGCGGTCAAAACTTCGGCGGTTGGTGGGCCAGTGTAGGTTTCGACGGAGTATGGGCGTGCACGTACTCCGGAGTGGAAAAATCAGGCACTGGGCATCAGTAGTGTACACTGTGCATCTTGAATCGTGTCGAGTTGCCACCAGAGGGACTGATACACCCCATGGTGGGACTAGCACAGGTAGCTACAGTCAAACGGGGCCGAATGACACATGATATGAATGCATGCGAGTAGGAGCCGATCATTAAGGGGATCTTTTGTTATAAACACGTGGGGCTGGTTGAACCAATGGTTAAGTAGGTGCAGAGACTATAGTAATGGGTGCGATCACATGTTCCTCTTATCTTATATTAGGGTATTGTCCTATGTTCTGTTATCACTGTCATGATCCCTTTCCTTGTTTAAATACTAGTAATCACTGAACTTACCAGACTTATTGTCTGACCCATTTTCTCTCGTCTTCTTTTCTTCCATTTCCCCCCTCCCCAAGTCCACAAGGAGGGAATACTCTAGCTTAGCCAGACTCTTTGCAAGTTAAAGTGTAACAACCCGAATTTTAATAACATGTTAAAACCATAAATCAAGGCAGAATTAAATTTTAGAATAATAATTAAGAGAAACGGGTTGTGCCATTGCGTTCGTCTTGAAATTCTGCTTGGAAACGAGTGCGTGTTTTCGAAAATCGGAGTCCGTATGAGGGAGATATGACCTTCCGAAGTTTCAGGAATTTTCAGATTAAAAAACAGCCCGAAATTCGAATTCAAAATTAGAATTAAAACTCCAGCGCTGACTGGGAAGGAATTTTCCCATCCAGGACCAGGTCCACCTGGGGGTCGACACTATGGTCGACCTCCCAGGGACCAGGTCGACCCTATGGTCGACCTGGGGGTCGATCTGGTGCTGAAGCCCAGTTTTGAGCCTGGGTTCGTTCTGATGTACCTGGTCTCGTTTTCTGTTTAAATTCGTCCGCCTAATCCTATATTAACAACCTCCTAGCCTCATTCTCTTTAACCATTCTTCTCTAACCTTATGTTGCACAAATTCTTGATGGACATGGCATCTTCTTCTTCCTCTAAATTAAATTAATTAAAACGCGAAGACTATTTCTTGAAGACTACAACTAGGAATTTCATATTGGGGATTTGCTTCTACAATCAAAGCAAGATTCAACAATTCAACAAATTGACGACTAGTTTTTAGATTCAACTTCTGCATCTCAATTTCTTAGACCACAATCTGTAAGTCCAAGTTACTTTTAGATAAAAACTATAAACTTTATATGGACATGTTATAAATTGGAATCGGATCTATGTATGATAATTGATTCATATCTATTCTTGTTCATCTTGGATCTTGACTTTTTGGAATATTGCTATGAGATTAATTTGGGCCTATTCATGTTATAAATTGGAATTATATCTATGTATGATAATAGATTCAAATCTATTCTTGTTCATCTTGGCTTTTGGGAATACTGCTATGAGATTAATTTGGGCCTATTCATGTTATAAATTGGAATTGGATCTATGTATGATAATAGATTCATATCTATTCTTGTTCATCTTGGATCTTGACTTTTGGGAATATTGCTATGAAATTAATTTGGGCCTACTCATGTTGTAAATCGAATCCTTTCATGTCCATAATATTATCATGCCTGTGATGTTGAGTCAGTTATTATTCACAAGTTTGGGACTATCACCTTATGTCAACTTTTATCATGACTATCACCTTATCATACTAGATTTGAAATCCTAATATTTTGAGGCTATTATTCCATATGCCAGTGATGTTGTAACCAATTATCTCAAGTTATATCATGCTAGAATTGTCATCCCTTTTATCACTTTATGCTCGCCCTTTTTGCCTATCATAGTTTTGATGTTATTCCCTTTATTTCAGGATTTGGATATAGATCGATTCACGTTTACATACAATGGGAATACGATTTGGGTAGAATAGGAAAAATATGAATTGGTTATGAACATGAATCATGAACTTGATAATAGGCATAAATTGAAACATGAACATTGTTATAACTTGAATCTGGATATGGACATGAAACTTGCCTTGAAACTTGACACGAACTTGATATGAAATTTGAACATGGACATGACACTAGAATGAACTTGAAAATGGCCAACTCGAGGTTGGGTTGAGTTTGCAGTGTAATTCTGCCCGGAACCGCCCGGCAAATCCAGTTACTGCAAACAATAGGATCCAATGTGGGTAGTTGGTCATATCGCGCTTGAAACCCGAGGTCAGACTGAGTTATGGTGTAAATCTGCCCGGAACCGCCCAGCATATCCAGTGACCACAACAACAGGTCTGATGTGAGAGGTTGGGGTGCATTAATGGACTAATGCCACATGATAGGGTTGACTCATGAACATGAAAGACAACATTTAACCAACTTGACACATGATTCGTATGGCTAAGTCATGAACTTGAACGACAACACTTAGCCAATTTGACATGACACGTAGGCGGGTTAAGTCATGAACTTGAATGAAAACACTTAACCAACTTGACATGCTAGACTGATAAGGGTTAAGTCACGAATTTAAATGGCAACACTTAACCTATTGGACAGAAACCCTAGTTACGCGGTCCATTTCAGCAGTAACCCACTAGATGTATCATGGTACCCTGGAACTAGGCAGGGTGGGGCATGATTACTGGACTGATTATAAGCGACCAGAACGATGGCTGAGTTGGTGCATCGGTGTAGGTTCAGGAGGACTATAGTCGTGCACGTAGTATGGAGTTGAAAAAGCAGGCATTGGGCATCAGTAGGTTAACCTGTGCATGCTTGATTCGTGTCGGTGGTTGGCACCCTAGGGCTTGATACACCCTATGGTGGACCTAGCACAGGTGACTACATTCGTGATAGGGCCGTATGACACAGACACACGACGAGCTAGAACTTGCAGCGGGCGGATCGATTAGTGGATCGTTCCGTTGGACCTAGTAATGGGTCATTCATGATATTGGGCCAAGGGATCACTTCATGGTTAACATTTGACATGGGTTCGGATACTAGTACAGTCGGTGCAGCGAACCTTGAACATGCGATTCTATACTTGATTTATCATGTTATCTTAGTCTATCTTGCCCATCTTGTCATCATCCTTATGTTTACTTTCAGTTTATACATGTCATATTACCTTTACCTGTTTTTATGCTGAAAGTCACTAGAACTTACCAGTCTTAATGAGTGACCCGTTTTCTTTCGCCTATTTTTCTTTCGTTCCCCCCCGGGTTCTCAAGGAGGAAACTCTAGCACTTAGCTTGGATTTCGCTTGCTTTCGGTTCAGCTCATGTACGGTTTGATCTTGAGCTATGTTATGGCTGCATTTTTGCTACCTTTGGGGAATTATGCTACTTTTGTTGTTTTAAGTTTATGCTTCTTTATTTATGCAAGATAGAATTTGTTATAATGGAAAATAATGACTTTGGCTATTTGGTACTTTGGATGTAAAAGGTTTTGACTCTTTTTGAAAGTAATGAAATTTATCTTTTGATTCTTCCACTGTTTTATCAATGTTCTGTCTTGTTATATTTCTGTGTTTGTTTACCTCGATAACGCTCCTCCGAAACTAGTGCATTCCCTTTGTGAGTGATCCTAGAGGAGGTGGGGTGTTACACTTGGTATCAGAGCAGAACGTTACCAGACTGGGCAAAAAAATTTAAAAACCTTCTA
Organism: Allium sativum; assembly: GCA_030737875.1. Lineage (NCBI taxonomy): Eukaryota > Viridiplantae > Streptophyta > Magnoliopsida > Asparagales > Amaryllidaceae > Allium > Allium sativum. The sequence goes on along the minus strand of CM060916.1, from coordinate 6,934,154 downwards.
AAACTATTTTCAAAAACCGTTTACGAAGAAGCATTTTTCAAGAAAAGTCTTGTATTATTTAAGGGCTATTCCCCAAAAGCCATTAGCACTATCCTTTGTTTCCTCGTTTGAATTTCTTCTTTTTCATTTCAGCATGTTTGGGAATCTTAACCTTCCACAGGGCGTGCCAATACCTGGCTGGTTCAGTAGGTACTTAGAGGCTAGGGCCAACGATGCAGGCCCAGCATATGTTCCTCCTCCAGCTGCAGCGATTCCTCCTCCTCCGCCCCCTCCTCGTGCAGTTGCTTTCTCAAAGATCTGTAAAGATCTTAGGGCCATAGGTGGAAAGGATTTCAAAGGAACTAAATCATTCCTAGAAGCGAGGAACTGACTCGAAGAAACTGAGGATCTGTTCGCTATCTTCGAGGTGGACGATAGGCAGAAGGTACAGTTGGCAGTATGGTTGCTCAAAGACGAAGCTTCCTATTGGTGGGAAGTCACTAACGCTGAAAGACCTGTTGACACATGGATGGATTTCAGGATAAGGTTTGAGATGAAATTCCTCTCACAAGCTGAACGAAGTCTACAACTGGAAAAGTTCTTATCTCTTAAGCAAGGAAGTATGACTGTCAAGGAGTACGTTAATCAATTCAATCAGCTAGCCCGATTTGTACTGGACTTAGTGAATACTCCTCATAAGAAGGCTCTCCGTTTTGTCAAGGGATTGAATGAGCCACTTCAGAGCTTGGCTATGACCCACATACCTATGGGGGTTACTTACGAAAAGTTAGTGGACATGGCGCTCTTAAATGAAGAAGACAAGAATGCCAAGAAGGAGGTCAAGGCGAATGAGTCTCAAAACAAGAAGGTAGACTCCGAGAAAGGAGGCAAGAACAACAACAACAACAACAATAATGATAACAAGACACGTGAGAAAAGGAAATGCCACTACTGTGGTATTGAGGGGCATATAGTCCAGGATTGTATAAAGAAGAAGATGATGATGGGAGCATGCTTCCAGTGTGGTGATACTGGACATATCAGCAAGAACGACCCTAAGAAGCAAGGGCAAACCCCGCAAGCAGGACCTTCTGGGGGTACATCTTTAACTACTTCTCCTTGATGCTTTGTTTTATCTTGCTTATCTTCTCAATCCTATCTTGAGAACCTTATGTAGAACCCTTTTGGATGTAAACATGTGATTGAAACATGTTATGGTTGATGTTTGCAAATGGTTGCAAGTGGTTGCTCGTGGTTGCATAACACACATTAAGCACTAGATCGGCTCAGACACATTTTCATATTGCATATGCATGAGTGTTTATACTTGTTTATGGATGAAATTGAATGTGTTATCATGTGAATGTTGCATATGGATGGATGTTTGTGCACACATATAGTGTTTATGTGACTAGGACTATTTGCATACATGTTGGATTCATGGCACTAAACATATTTTGCATTAAGAAGATCAATCAGGCCTGATCATTTGCATTAGATAAGGAACATATACACACACTTTCTGCATATGTTCATAAAGCATTAGAAATCTTTTAAGGACAACGGTTGCTTGTGGATGATGGTTGAGTATATGGTTGATTGGATGATAGGATGCATTCTTCTTAACTTGAAGATTTCGAGGACGAAATCCTTTAAGGAGGGGAGAATGTAACAACCCGAATTTTAATGACATGTTAAAACCATAAATCAAGGCAGAATTAAATTTTAAAATAAGAATCAAGGGAAATGGGTTGCGCCATTGCGTTCATCTCGAAATTCTGCTTGGAAATGATTCTGAGTTTTCAAAAATCGGAGTCCGTATGAGGGAGATATGACCTTCCGAAGTTTCAGGAATTTTCAGATTCAAAAACAGCTCGAAATTCGAATTCAAACTTCGAATTCAAACTCCAGCGCAGACCGGGCGGGAATTTTCCCGCCCAGGAGTAGGTCGACCTGGGGGTCGATACTATTGTCGACCTCCCAGGGACCAGGTCGACCCTATGGTCGACCTGGTGCTGAAGCCCAGTTTTGAGCCTGGGTTCGTTCTGATGTACCTGGTCTTGTTTTTTTCCCTGGATTCGTCCGCCTAATCCTATATAATCAGCCTCCTGGCCTCATTCTCTTTACACCATTCTTCTCTAACCTTATGCTACACAAATTCTTGATGGACATGGCTTCTTCTTCTTCCTCTAAATTAAATTAAATTAAAACACGAAGACTATTTCTTGAAGACTACGGCTAGGAATTTCATATTGGCGATCAAAGCAAGATTCAACGATTCAACAAATCGACAACTAGTTTTTAGATTCAACTTCTGCATCTCAATTTCTTAGACCACGGTCTGTAAGTCCAAGTTACTTTTAGATAAAAACTATAAACTTTATATGGACATGTTATTAATTGGAATTGGATCTATGTATGATAATTGATTCATATCTATTCTTGTTCATCTTGGATCTTGACTTTTTGTAATATTGCTATGAGATTAATTTGGGCCTATTCATGTTATAAATTGGAATTAGATCTATGTATGATAATAGATTCATATCTATTCTTGTTTATCTTGGATCTTGACTTTTGGGAATATAGCTATGAGATTAATTTGGGCCTATTCATGTTATAAATTGGAATTGGATCTATGTATGATAATAGATTCATATCTATTCTTGTTCATCTTGGATCTTGACTTTTGGGAATATTGCTATGAGATTAATTTGGGCCTATTCACGTTGTAAATCGAATCCTTTCATGTCCATAATATTATCATGCCTGTGATGTTGAGTCAGTTATTATTCACAAGTTTGGGACTATCACCTTATGTCAACTTTTATCATGACTATCACCTTATCATACTAGATTTGAAATCCTAATGTTTTGAGGCTATTATTCCATATCCCAGTGAAGTTGTAACCAATTATCTCAAGTTATATCATGCTAGACTTGTAATCCCTTTTATCACTTTATGCTCGCCCTTTTTGCTTATCATAGTTTTGATGTTATTCCCTTTATTTCGGGATTTGGATATAGATCGATTCACGTTTACATACGATGGGAATACGATTTGGGTAGATTAGGCAAAACATGAATTGGTTATGAACATGAATCATGAACTTGATAATATGCATAAATTGAAACATGAACATTATTATAACTTGAATCTGGATATGGACATGAAACTAGCCTTGAAACTTGACACGAACTTGATATGAAATTTGAACATGGACATGACACTAGGATGAACTAGAAAATGGCCAACTCGAGGTTGGGTTGAGTTTGCAGTGCAATTCTGACCGGAACCGCCCGGCAAATCCAGTTACATCAAACAATAGGATCCAATGTGGGTAGTTGGTCATATCGTGCTTGAAACCCGAGGTCAGACTGAGTTGTGGTGTAAATCTGCCCGGAACCGCCCGACTTATCCAGTGACCACAACAACAGGTCTGATGTGAGAGGTTGGGGTGCATTAATGAATTAATGCCACATGATAGGGTTAAGTCATGAACATGAAAGACAACACTTAACCAACTTGACACATGATTCGTAGGGCTATGTCATGAACTTGAACGACAACACTTAGCCAATTTGACATGACACATAGGTGGGTTAAGTCACGAACTTGAATGACAACACTTAACCAACTTGACATGCTAGACTGATAAGGGTTAAGTCACGAATTTAAATGGCAACACTTAACCAATTGGACGAAAACCCTAGTTACGCGGTCCATTTCAGCGGTAACCCACTAGATGTATCATGGTACCCTGGAACTAGGCAGGTTGGGGCATGATTACTGGACTGACTGTAAGCGACCAGAACGACGGCTGAGTTGGTGCGCCAGTGTAGGTTCAGGCGGACTATGGTCGTGCACGTAGTCCGGAGTTGAAAAAGCAGGCATTGGGCATCAGTAGGTTTACCTGTGCATGCTTGATTCGTGTCGGTGGTTGGCACCCTAGGGCTTGATACACCCTATGGTGGACCTAGCACAGGTGACTACATTCGTGATAGGGCCATATGACACAGACACACGACGAGCTTGAACTTGTAGCGAGCCGATCGATTAGTGGATCGTTCCATTGAACCTAGTAATGGGTCATTCATGATATTGGGCCAAGGGATCACTTCATGGTTAACATTTGACATGGATTGGGATACTAGTACAGTCGGTGCAGCGAACCTTGAACATGCGATGCTATACTTAATTTATACTTGATTTATCATGTTATCTTAGTCTATCTTGCCCATCTTGTCATCATCCTTATGTTTACTTTCACTTTATACATGTCATGTTACCTTCACCTATTTTTATGCTGAAAGTCACTAGGACTTACCAGTCTTTATGACTGACCCGTTTTCTTTCGCCTCTTTTCCTTTCGTTTCCCCCCCGGGTTCTCAGGGAGGAAACTCTAGCACTTATCTTGGATTTCGCTTGCTTTCAGTTCATCTCATGTACGGTTTGATCTTGAGCTATGCTATGGCTGCATTTCTTCTACCTTTGGGGAATTAAGCTACTTTTGTTGTTTTAAGTGTATGCTTCTTTATTTATGCAAGACAGAATTTGTTGTAATGGAAAATAATGACTTTGGCTATTTGGTACTTTGGATGTAAAAGGTTTTTACTCTTTTTGAAAGTAATGAAATTTATCTTTTGATTCTTCCGTTGTTTTATCTATGTTCTGTCTTGTAATATTTCTGTGTTTGTTTACCTCGATAACGCTCCTCCAATACTAGTGCATTCCCTTTGTGAGTGACCCTAGCGGAGGTGGGGTGTTACATAAAAGAAAGTAGTTGTATGATTGGGACTCTCTTACCTTGGCTATGGCTTTTGGATACGACACTTGGGGATTTATGCAGTTTTATTCATGGTTTATGCTTCTTTATTAAATAATCAAGACAGAAATTATGGTGTAATGTTTTGGAAGTTATTTTGAGACAATTTGATGTAATGCTTTTGTATTGAACTATGTATGCAATAAATATTTGAATTTTCGCTGCTTAAATTTATCTGTCTTGTAAATTTTTCTGTGTCTTGTACCTATAACCCTCCACCAAAGTTAAGGCATTCCCTTTGTGAGTAACCTTAATGGAGGTGGGGTGTTTCACTTGGTATCAGAGACAGGTTTACCAGATCAGATAAGAGTTTTTGAAAATTATTTTTCAAAACGATATAGAAAGAATCATTTTACAAGGAAAAGTGTTGTTTTAAATTTAAAAAGGCATAATCCCCAAAGCCATATGCACTATCTTTCTATCCTTCGTTTAGAATCTTTTCTTTTTCTTTTCAGCATGTCTGGGAATCTTAATCTTCTAGAGGGTGTACCGATACTTGGCTGGTTCCGGAGGTACTTAGAGGCTAGGGCCAACGATGCAGGCCCAGCAGATATTCCTCCTCCTCCAGCTGTAGCAGTTCCTCCTCCTCCTCCTCGTGCAAATGCTTTCTCAAAGATTTGTAGAGACTTTAGGGCCATGGGTGGAAAGGATTTCAAGGGAACTGAATCATTCGTAGAAGCAAGGAACTGGCTCAAAGAAACTGAGGATCTGTTCGTTATCTTCGAGGTGGACGATAGGCAGAAGTTATAGTTGGCGGTATGGTTGCTCAAAATGAAGCTTTCTATTGGTGGGAAGTCACTAACGATGAAAGACCAGTTGAAACATGGATGGATTTCAGAATAAGGTTTGAGATGAAATTCCTCTCACAAGCAGAACGAAGTTTACAGCTAGAAAAGTTCTTATCTCTTAAGCAAGGAAGTATGACGGTCAAGGAGTACGTTAATCAATTCAATCAGCTGGCCCAATTTGGACTGGACTTAGTGAATACTCCTCATAAGAAGGCTCTCCGTTTTGTCAAGGGATTGAATGAGCACTTCATAGCTTGGCTATGACCCATATACCTATGGGGGCTACTTACGAGAGGTTAGTGGACATGGCACTCTTACATGAGGAAGACAAGGGCAAGAATGAGGCAAAAGCGGAAGTGCCTCAAGATAAGAAGGGGGAAGGGTCGCAGAACAAGAAGGCTGATTCAAAGAAAGGCGGGAAGAACAACAAACCCCGTGAAAAGAGAAAGTGTAATTTCTGTGGCATTCCCGGGCATCTGATCAAAGACTGCAAGAAGAAGAAAAGGAAGATGGGTGGTTGTTTCCACTGTGGTGAGACAGGACACATGGCTAGGGCCTGCCCAAGGAAGCAAGGGCAGGGAGCTAGACCTTCTTCTGGAGTACAAGTTCACGCTCTCACGGCACCTCCGCAAGAACGAGGTAGAAATATTTCTGTCGAAAGTTTAGTCTATCTTTTTGATTATCCTGCTTGTACACTATTTGATTATGGCGCATCGCACTCTTTTATATCTACTGCTTTAGTGGAATCTCTGCACCTAGACACCAGTATAGTAGAGGATCCCTTGGTTGTTTCAAATCCAATTGGGGGCTCAGCTTATTTTTCAATGGTTTGTTTGGATTTGAAAATATCTATACTAAGCATTGGATTTAGATGTAATGCCTTTGTTTTGGGCTTCACGGGCTATGGGTTGATTCTAGGCATGGACTGGCTATCCAATAATGGTGTCGTCCTCGATTGTGAAAAGAGAGTGGTTAGACCCATGACTTGCCTCGGTAACACTCTCGAAATTTCTTGTAATCCCATGAACTCCGTCATGCTTAGCTATCTATAATCTCTTGATGCGTCTGTTGAGAACTTGCTGTCTGTAAGGATAGTCCATGAATACTCAGATGTGTTTGAAGAGGTAAAGGGCTTACCTCCGAAGCGGGAGATAAACTTCCGCATATACCTTGTTGATAATGCAAAGCCCGTTTCTTTACCCATTAGGCACATGGCCCCAAGGAAGAGAAAGGAGCTCAGCAAGCAAATCAAAGATCTGCTTGAAAAGGGGTTCATAAGACGGAGTATTTCTAAATGGGGTGCTTCGATAGTGTTCGCAACCAAAGCTGATGGTTCGCTTCGCCTGTGCGTTGATTATAGGGAGCTAAACAAGCTGACCAAGAAGAATAGACACCCACTCCCAAGAATAGATGATTTGTTTGATCAGCTTGTAGGTGCATCGGTTTTCTCCCAATTAGATTTAGCTACCGGGTTTCATTAGCTAAGAGTGGCTGAAGACAGCATTGATAAGACCGCGTTCAGAACTCCCGATGGTTTCTTCGAGTGGGTTGTCATGCCTTTCATCTTGACAAACGCACCCGCTTACTTCGTTGATTTAATGAGCAGGGTGTTCCGAGAGTTCCTCAATAAGTTTGTGGTGGTCTTTGTAGACGATATTTTGATCTTCTCAAAGAACGAGGAAGTGCATGCTCAGCATCTAAAGGAAGTCATGGATACTCTCCGTGCACATCAGTTGAAGGCGAAATTCTCCAAATGCCATTTCTGGAGAGAAGAAGTTAGGTTCCTTGGACATGTGTTGTCCAAAGAGGGGATAGCTGTGGACCCCGCGAAAGTGGTTGCTGTGCAAGATTGGAAGGTTCCTCGAAACGCAACCAAAGTCCGAAGCTTTCTCAGGCTAGCAGGTTTTTATCGAAAGTTCATCAAAGATTTTGCAAAAATCTCAGCTCCACTTACAAGGTTGACAAAGAAGAACCTAGCTTTCAATTGGGATTTGGATTGCGATATTGCTTTCCAACGTTTGAAAAGGGCTCTAACAACAGCCCCAGTTCTGACATTTCCTGATGGAAGCAAGATGTTTACAGTATACACAGATGCATGCGGAACAGGACTAGGCGCTGTTCAGATGCAAGAAGGGAAGGTAGTGGCTTATGGTGGAAGATAGTTGAAAGTACATGAGAAAAACTACCCAACCCACGACCTAGAGTTGGTAGCCATCGTTTTTGCTAAGTCTTAGCGCCATTATCTCCAAGGTGAGAAATTTGAACTGTATACAGACTACAAATCATTGAAATACCTATTCTTGCAGAAAGATCTCAACTTGAGGCAACAGAGATGGATGGAGTTTCTTACCTCGTATGATTTTGAGATTTCCTACACTCCTGGCAAGGCCAATGCAGTAGCTGACGCCTTGAGTAGAAAGAAACTGACCTTAAGCCCTCTCTTTGTGGAAAGGCAAAGCTTGGAGTTCATAGCAAGCTTTAACTTCAGACCCTCCACTGACTTTGTACCTAGCTTGCTAGCAACGTTATAAGTGCGGCCAACTCTATTAGACTCAATCGGAGCCGCGCAAAGAGAAGACCCTCAGCAAGCCGATGTGGTGGACAAGTTGATTAGGGGTGAGACTTCTAGTTACCTCAATGGATACTCCATTGATGCCAAGGGCTGGTTGAGACGAGATGGAAGACTATGTGTCCCACAAGCAAGGGGCTTGGTAAAGGCGGTTCTAGAAGAGGCACACCATTCCAAACTGACCATACACCCAGGCGGAGACAAAATGTATAAAGACATCAAAAGAGTTTTCTTTTGGAATGGCATGAAGCGAGACGTAGCTGAATTTGTTTCTAAGTGTTTAATATGCCAACAAGTCAAGGCGGAGCAGAAGAAGCCTGGTGGTCTGCTCCATCCTCTAGAGGTCCCACAGTGGAAATGGGATAGCATCTCGATGGACTTTGTAGATGGGTTGCCTAGGTCAAGAAGGGGCAATACCAGCATTTGGGTAATAGTGGACAGGCTCACAAAAAGCGCCCACTTTATACCCGTCAAGAGTAGAAGGACTGCCTCATCTCTAGCATCAATATATCTTAAGGAGGTATTTCGATTCCATGGGATACCCTCCAGCATAGTGAGTGATCGAGACCCTATCTTCACGAGCGAGTTTTGGAAGGGTTTACAAGAGGGTGTAGGCACACAGTTATGCTTAAGCACGGCCTATCACCCTCAAACTGATGGCCAGATGGAAAGAGTCAACATAGTATTAGAAGACCTCTTGAGGTTATGCATTATTGACTTCAGAGGTACATGGGAGGATCATCTACCTTTGGTGGAATTCGCGTACAATAATAGCTACCAAGCCACCATAGGCATGGCACTTTTCGAAGCTTTATATAGAAAACCGTGCAGGTCACCAACTTGCTGGTGGAGGTCCACAGACAAGCTCATACTTGGACCAGACATGATTAGGGAAACTTCAGAGAAAGTAGACTTGATACGAAGTAGAATGAAGACTATCCAAGATAGACAGAAGTCCTACGCAGACAAAAGAAGAACTGACCTTGAGTTCGAAGTTGGAGACAAGGTGTTCCTTAAAGTATCTCCTTTGAGAAACGTCGTTCGCTTTGGATCTGCAGAAAAGTTAGCACCAAGGTTTGTAGGGCCGTTCCCTATCATCGAGAAGATTGGGAAGATGGCTTATAGGGTACAGCTGCCCGAAAGATATGCCGGGGTTCATAATATCTTTCATGTCTCTCACCTGCGGTAGTTTTTACACGAGTCTGCGAAAGTGGTAGAAGCAAGTACGCTAGAAGAAGTTGAAGTTGAATGAGAAGCAACTATGAGGAGAGTTCCAACCCGTATCTTGGGAACAGAGGTCAAAAAGCTACGCAACCGTGAAGTTAAGCACGTCAAAGTTCAATGGAGCGACACCGAGGAAGACACGAGTTGGGAAACTGAGGACAGAATACATGCAACCTGCCCTTTCATTTTTGAGGGTATGTCTTTAATCTCTTTTTCCTCAAGTTTAGGCTCGTATCTATCTTTTTAGGTATATCTCCTCGATCCTGTCCTTTATCCTTATGTAGGAACCCATTTGGATGTAAACATGTAATTGAAACATGTTATGATTGATGGTAGCAAGTGGTTGCTAGTGGATGCATATGCGCACACATTAGGTATTAGATCGGCTCAGACACTTCCATGTTGCATATGCATATATGTATTGGTTTATGGATTAAAACTTGATGTGTTATCATATGGACGTTGGATTTGTATGAATGGTTGTGCACTCATGTAAGAAATTTTGAGTAGGAAAATTTGCATTCATAATGGACTCATGGCACTGACATAATTTACATTAAGGAGGTCAACTGAATCAGTAGACCGCCTGATTTTGCATTAGATAAGGACATGTACACACACAATGCATATGATCATGAAGCATTAGAAATCTTTTAAGGACAACAGACGCCTGTGTTTGATGGTTGAGTAGATGGGTGATTGGATGGTAGGATATAAGCTCTTCTCGACTTGAAGATTTCGGGGACGAAATCCTAAAAGGAGGGGAGAATGTAACACCCCGTATTTTCTATTAACGTTATAATAACGAATCCAAGAATACTTAATTTAAAATGTGAGAATTAAGAGAAACGGTTACGCCATTGTGTTCGTCTTGGAATTCTGGTTGAGATAGAGGCCGAGTTTTCTTAAATTTGACTTCGTATGAGGAAGTTATGGCTGTCAGAATTTTCCAGAAAATTCAAATAAATTCAAACAGCTCGAAGACAAGTTCAAATTCGAATCAGAAGTCAGAAGCGGGCTGGGCGGGAAAAATTCACGCCCAGGACCTAGGTCGACCACGGGGTCGACCCTAGTGTCGACCTCCCACCTACAGGTCGACCTGCCCCCCCCCCTCGCAGCAGATCTGAATGGTGACTATTTTGTGACTCAGTGTTGAGTCACTAGGGCTGAGGTGTCACCCTATCTTCACTGGATGGCTGTGGTTAACCCTAGGATCATCTGACGGCTCAAATTGAATTGAAATTCTATATAAACAACATAATACTCAAACCTAAAAATCACACAAAAATAATCCTAGAACTATCATGCTGTCAGTTGAGAACTTGGGGTAGCCGTCACCAATTCAAAGACAAGATAAGAACTTGAATCAAAAATCAAATTAAAAGATTATCAAATTCAACGATCTACATCAAAGGCAAGCTTCCCAATTTCAGAATTTAGATTTCAGAACGCAAGAATTCCTTTTAAGTTTGTAAGTTGGTTATTACGCAGATTTAAACATTCTTTCAATTGAATCATGACATGTTGTAATTTGGATACAGAATGATGCTTATATATAAGATTTGATTCTCGTATATCTTAAAGTATCGTTGTAATTAATCACGTCTATATGCTTGTGGCAATGAACATGTTGTATACTAATCATGTGTATATGCTTGTGGTGATGAACATATTGTATGTTATTGGAGTCTATTATGATTGGGTAATGGATTTATTTTTCCAATTAAATGGTAAAACATGTCATAATATAAATTAGTGGTCATTTGCAATTTTATGATCTAAAACACATGCTTATATGTTAGATCAACACTCATGTATATTCTTGTTAGGTTGAATCTAATTATGTTGGAAAAGTTGGAATTGTAATCCTCTTATGTTTTTAACACATAAGTATCATGTCAAATTGTGATTAAAAATGATTATAATAGCTTTCTTATGTTTTGACATACATAAGTTAATATGCTAAGTTGTGGGTTGAAACTGTGATTATATGTTAAACCTCCATGCTAGACCTTTGTCAAGTTTGCATGACCATTAGACCCAACTTAGTCACAAGTTCACCTTTACCCATTTAATTAAAGTTAATGATACTTCTATGCCAAGTTACACATGACAAGTTGAAATGTATGATATTTTATGTTTATTTCATGTCCCTTGTTTATTACCCTTTTTTTGTTTATGGATTGGGCTAATTTACTTGCCCAACATTTTATGTGATTCATGCGTATGTTCCACGGGGGCAGCGATGGGAAAATATGAAAATTCATGGCATAGATTTATTCATGAAATGGTATATTTGATATAAAATTTATGGTGAGCATAATCAAAAGATAATTATGACGTGATTAAATTAAATTTAATCCACATAAAGAAATTTGACATATATAGAAAAATATGATTTTAGAAAAGAAGAATACGCCTAACCCGAGGTTAGACTAAGTTGTGGTGTAAATCTACCTGGAACCGACCGGCATATCCAGTAACCACAACAAGACCTGTCTAATGTGGGTAGTTAGTGCATCAAGCCCAAAAGAACCCGAGGTTAGACTGAGTTGTGGTGTAAATCTGCCCGGAACCGACCGGCATATCCAGCGACCACAACAAGACCTGTCTAATGTGAGTGGTTAGTGCTTTAAATAAATTAAAGCTAAGTCAGGATTGGTAGGGTTAAGTCAATTAGGAAAACACTTAATCGATTCAACATGTTAACTAAACGAATGGGCGGGGTTAGGTAAACTTGGACACTTAACCAAATAAACATGTTGATTAGAAAACCCTAGTAACGGGGACCCATTTCAGCAGTAACCCACATAGATGTATCATGGTACCCTGAAACTGGGAAGGGTGGGGCACGATTACTGGGCTGAATTATAAGCGGTCAAAACATCGGCGGTTGGTGGGCAAGTGTAGGTTCAAACGGAGTATGGGCGTGCACGTACTACGGAGTGGAAAAATCAGGCACTGGGCATCAGTAGTGTACACTGTGCATCTTGAATCGTGTCGGGTTGCCACCAGAGGGACTGATACACCACATGGTGGGACCAGCACAAATAGCTACAGTCAAGCGGGGCCGAATGACATAGGATATTAATGCATGCGAGTAGGAGCCGATCATTAAGGGGATCGTTTGTTATAAACACGTGGGGCTGGTTGAACCAATGGTTAAGTAGGTGCAGAGACTATAGTAATGGGTGCGATCACATGTTCCTCTAATCTTATATTAGGGTATTGTCATATGTTCTGTTATCACTGTCATGATCCATTTCCTTGTTTAAATACAAGTAATCACTGAACTTACCAGACTTATAGTCTGACCCATTTTCTCTCATCTTCTTTTCTTCTGTTCTCCCCCCTCCTCCACCCCCCCCCCCTAGGTCCACAAGGAGGGAATACTCCAACTTAGTCAGACTCTTTGCGAGCTAAAAGACAGTAGATGTATGATTGGGACTCTCTTACCTTGGCTATGGCTTTTGGATACTACACTTGGGGATTTATGTAGTTTTATTTATGGTTTATGCTTCTTTATTAAATAATCAAGACAGAAATTATGGTGTAATGTTTTGGAAGTTATTTTGAGACAATTTGATGTAATGCTTTTGTATTTAACTACGTATGCAATAAATATTTGAATTTCCGCTGCTTAAATTTATCTGTCTTGTAAATTTTTCTGTGTCTTGTACCTATAACCCTCCACCAAAGTTAAGGCATTCCCTTTGTGAGTGACCTTAACGGAGGTGGGGTGTTTCAAGAACGTTCTAGGATGACAGAGAGGATAATGTCTTGGCTTGGCTTTGGAAAATATAGTTTCCTTCTCTCCTTGGCTATCCCAAACTGATCCGATGAATGGGATGTTTAATTTGAAATTATTTGAATTCAGAAATGAATTGGAATTTGATTTATTAAGTAAAAAATAAAAGTTGAATTTTGAACCCAAAATCAATTTGGAAAGTCAATGTAAATTACTTTAAATGTTTTTAAATGATTTACCTGAGTATATAATGGTTTACTAAGGTATTTTGAAGTACTGAAGAATAATTTTTGTTTCGGTCAAAATAGAGCTTGTCGCAAAATGGTAATTTGCGTATATTAGTTATAAACTTTAAATGCTTGTAACTTTTGCAATGTAAATCAGATTTCCAAGAAATGAAAAACAATTGAATTATATTAACAAGAGCTTTTAAATGAGTGAAAGAAGATTTTAATTTCAGTTTATAATTTTCAAGTTATGTTTTAAATCGTTTTGGAAAAGGTCATTGTAAGAGCAGTTGTCGACCATAAATATAAACAGCTATTTTAATTGTTTTAAAAATATGGATTTCTTTATCATCATAAATTATGTAAAAGTGTTTTGAATCATAAATTTTAAGTTTTGGCCAAGATAAACGATATTTTGATCAAAGAAGTTAAGATAACTGTTTTGTAACGCTATGGTAACTCTTTCTTTGAAAACAATCTATTTTGAAGTTGTAAACCGCGAGCTGTTTCTCGAACTATTAGTAATAATTTGTAAATGATTGGTGGGATATTTTCAAAGATTTAAAAGTATTGAAAATGTTTTTTATGGAAATCAAGTTGATTTATTTGATACTAAAATGGGGTTTTCAATTTTAAATAATTGGATATAGGTAGAGATAAATCTTCGGATGTTTGATATTAATCCGATAGATGATGAATCTTACTATTTGAGAAATTTAAAAGGTAGTTCACCATTATTCCGTTTATAGTGTTAGTTGGATACAGAGATTAATATTGAGTATAAGTGGATGATATTTCTATCAAGATCTAATGTCAAAGCGTTGGATAAATCATTCAATTAAGATATGGGTTTCCCAATTTGATTTGGATAAGTTGGATAGAAATAATCTTTGGATATTTGATATGGAATTCTTTGATGTAAACGTATACTATTTGAGGAATTTGGAATATATTATTATTATATCTTTATTCCACTTATAGTATTCGTTGATTATGAGAATTGATATAGAATATACGTAGATACAATTTTTGTGTAACTTATGTTCAGTATCGATTGATTTGGGTTTTATCGTGAATCATATCTTCAATAATATCATTCTTGAAACCCAAAGAGATTGAGTTGTGGAAATTCATATCGTAATTTGGGGATTTAATCAAATCTTTGATTTGTGGAAATTAAAAATAAGGAATTAGGAAGGAAGTAATATCATTTAGTTAAGATTACAGAACTGAATGTTGGGAAACAATTAATTGGAAACTATGGTTGAAATGTGGGGGTGAGGATTTTCAAAGGAAACAGGGTTTTTGATAACAAGTTATCAAATGGAAAATTAATTTAGGCTCTAAGGCTAAATTATCTTTGATTTAAGGGATGTGTTTTTAAAGAGAAAGGTTAAATATGGATTTTGTAGTAATTTGAGAATGGGTTTAAAGAAGTTTAATTTAACAAATCGAAGACGGCAGGAGATTGGTAGAAAGCCTGTGTGTTCTGTAATTCTATTTTTAATTGCAGTTATTATTTGGAAAGCCCGGAATCGAAATTATGTCTGAAAACCATTCCAAGTAATAATACGACGTTGTGGAGCAATTGAAGACATTAGAGACGACATTGAAGACCGGGACACTTCATGTCGTAAGGGCGACTTTCTTGATGTCTCGAATTGCTGGCTCCCATTCGCAGATGGATTTTATATATTAGTCAAGTGGCAAGAAGCCCGAACATATGTGAAGGAATTCCGGATTTTTGTTTCATTCAGACCCAGAATAGACATGTATGGATTGTGTGTTTGACATTGTAATTAACTGCGTAGCACTAATCTTTATTAGTATATATTTGTTTGGTGGTGGATAATTTATTCTCTTGCTTAACACTCTTCTCTAAGACGTATGAGCTTAGAGGTTATATATTGATGGAAATCGGTGATGTGTAGTGAATGGACAATGTGGAATACTTAAGTTATGTGATGAGCTATAGATGATCAAAGCATGGCTTATTTAAGCATTGCTTTGTGTATATCGTAACCTCGACGAACCTCACACCCCGGATTTATGGTAAACTAGTGGTCAGATTTATATTTTCGTTTCGTATGTTCGGTGCACCGGGATGTGATGATGAAAGGGTACTATGAAGTCCCCAGTCTGGGACGCTATTTGTTAGGTACTCTGATTCGTGTATGGTGGGTTAGTATAACGGAGTCCGAGTCTGGACGTTATCCGCAAGTACTGGGATGGTGCATGCAAGAAAGTTTGTGATCCCACGAATGATCTTTCATACCAGGAAACATCATGTTGGAAACCCAATATCCACTATGATCCCGTACGGTTTTGATTGTATAGCCTGCTGGTTACCAGTAGGATTGTCAGTATAATGGGATGGGGCATTATGCTGGCTAGGATTAATACATTTATTTGATAAAAAGGTTTTCACACAATATATAGTAGTAAAAGAGGATTTTGACGTATGAAAGCATTTTTGGTTATCATAAGGCAAAACTCGCCCATCTGGTGTGCGCTTGCATTGTGTGATGTGGGACGAGCTTATGATAGCTTCAATTTTCAAAAAGTCATTGCGGATTTATATGCACTTGTATTCACAATGAGTAAATCCATTCTGCATTAGCGGCGTGGTTCGGTGAATTACCTAACTTTAAAATAAACCCTAAAAACAACTGTTTCGAGTTCTCACACCAGTCCCATGACTGACCCGGAGTTTATTGTTCTCACACCTAAACTCTGGGTGCCCATAATTTTTACATAGGCAGCCTAGTGGGTTGGTTCGTAGATTTAGTCTTGGAGTTGGTTGGAGAAGGATTCTGGTTTTAGCTGGAGCTATTATGTCTTGGAGCATTCACATTCTTCCATTGAGTTTAGTATCTTTTCCGCTGTGTAATCGATGTACTATGATGTACCTCTTGTAACTCTGATGTAATATTATTTAATGATAATGGAAAAGTTCTTTCTATTTTGTACAAATGTGTGAGTGCCCCTAACAATCTGTCTTTATGAACAGTTTAAGTTGGTTTAATTACCGGCGAAAACCGGGCAAAAAGCTGGGTCGTTACATTGTGGTATCAGAGCTTTGGTTTATACAAAGCAATGGGGTATGACACATTTGAATAAAAGGAAATACTCATCAGAGTTATATATCTCATTATAGATAAGGTTAGTAATGCCCTAGAATGAGATTTTGGAGTATTATATTTGAGAGAGCGTATTTGAAACATGAAGTGAGTTTTGAAAAGTTGTATTTTAAGAAAGAAACATATTCTGAAAGTATACGGTTAATTATATACCTGGATGCTTAATCAAATGATTAAGGTTATGTTTACATTTTGTGGTTATAATATTTCTCATGTCATGTAAATAAGCCCCTTCCTCTGATCAGGAAAATCATCCGAGTACAAATGCCTTTTGGATTTAATTTCACTATTGGGTAACATTTCAAAATAATGATAAACTTGGGTCAAATTTGGTAAGGTAATTCTCCCCTAAAGTAGCTAATCAATATGGTTAGAAATTAAAATTTAGAATCTGAGTATTGTATTCGATGTTGAGGTTGGACTATAGAGTATAAAAAGATTTTGCATATCTGTCTGATAAATGTATATATGAAGTCTTAAGTTTCCTAGATAGATATAGAATTCACACTCTAGTCGCTTGAAGATGATTCTGTTGATGACTGCAGCATCATCAGTATGAATTTTCAAGTTTCGAAAGTGGGATGACTATATGATTCAGGTTAAAACATCAATATATAGTTAAACCCATTTAGATAAGTGTTTAAAAATGTTTGATAAGTTGATGTAAGTAAGCGAGATCTTGAAATTTTGATAGAGTTGTAAGAATTATACTAGGTAAACCTGTAGTAAAGATAAGCCAGTAAATTAAGTAGCAAAAGTGTACTTGTGATACAAAAATTGGTTTTGGATAGATATATAGTTTGAAAACTCAAATAAAATTTTTGAGTAAGGATTGGTAATTACTTTGAAATTTATTTTTGGAATTGATTTTAAAAGAATATATTTTGATTATAAAGGAAAAATGTCTTAGAATATGTTTTGATATTAAACTTGAGCATAGACATCTTATGATTATAATTTCACCTAACGTCTATGTAAAGTTGTAATTTACATAAGCATTCAAAGTAGTTTGGGAAACGATTTAAAGGCTAAGTTGGAATTAATCAACCAGGATATTTGATAATTAGTCCAACCGAACTAATTAAATTTTGAAATGCAAATATCTTGAGAATTCAATATGACTATAAGATATTTGACGATATTTTGGTTAAGGACTATGTTGGTTAATAATGTTAATAAAAATATATCTAAATGGTTTCTCTAAAGTTTGAAGGAAATAAGTTTCGTAACCTTGAATTTGGAATAATTAATGAGGATAGCCAAAATTAAACAACACAAGGAACTAAAATCTGGAATTATCGGCGATTTTGGACAGTCGATAAGTTCTAAAGTATATTGCGGTCATAAAGGGAACTGTTTAATTAAGCATGGATACCATGTGAATTAAGTTTCAAAATTTTATTGAAGGTTATTTGGAAAGTAGGAATAGCAAGAAGAAATTTCCTAAACTAAAACGTTTACATAAGTTGAGTTCTGAGGATCGAGTTTTTCATATAAAGAATAATAGTAATTTTATGGAATTGAAAGGGAGTAAGTTTCGTAACCTTTGTATTTGCAAGATAAGATGTAAGAGAATAAATTTATAACTCTGATTTTTTTTTAAAAGAAGTAAATGGTCGAGTATAAGTAATTGGCCCAGTAAACGGTGAATCGAATATAATGGGTAGCTGGAGGTTATCGTTGGAGGACACACTACAACAGAAATACTGTTTTATAGCGTCCTATAGCCGCTATGAATAAGAAAGATAGCGGTTTCATAACTGCTATATATGAACATGTTATTAAAAACTGCTAAACTTTTATAGCGCTCTCTGTGCCGTTATTAAAGATCAATTTTGGTAGTGATGTTTTGCCGCTATGTTATATTACAATAACTTATTTTTACCGCTATAATACGTCAAAATCTCATTCAAAGAGAAAATATTTATAACACAGTGTTACCGCTATAAAATATGTGTTCAATAACAGATATTCAATGCTATTAATAAATGTGTTACAGGTTTTACTAAACCCTTTGACAGCTCATTTCTGCCGTTATGCTTGATGAATACAATAGCTCATTTTTGCCGCTATGCTGCATCAGTTCAATAGCTCAGGTTTACAGCTATTATACATCTAAATCTCAATAAAATTGAGATTATTCATAACGGAGGTTTACTGCTATAACAT
Organism: Allium sativum; assembly: GCA_030737875.1. Lineage (NCBI taxonomy): Eukaryota > Viridiplantae > Streptophyta > Magnoliopsida > Asparagales > Amaryllidaceae > Allium > Allium sativum. The sequence continues at coordinate 6,915,484 of CM060916.1, read as the reverse complement.
GTATCTTTGATAGCTCATGCACTTTAATATAATAATAATCAAAATGAATATTCATAACAAATTAAAGATGAACACAAAAAATATACTAATTGCAAATAAAGTATCAACTAACAAAAGAAAATTCAATACATGAGTTAACACCTAATTCAGTACATATGTTATCAATTCCCACTAATGTCAACTTGAGCACACAATACAAAACATAGTTTATAATTGTTCGGTTAACGCACAAAAGACACAAGACAAAACAACGCCCTTCCATTGGTAATCGCAGCACCAAAGTCATGTCCTATTTCCTCACCTGCAAATATAAAAATGTTAAAACAGTCCTTGATATACTTTTTATCAGTCCTACAGTCAACCACTATCATGCCTCTACTTCATATATGTTGATTCCTGCAACGGAACTATAGCACAGTGCATGCATGCACGCATTAGCATTAGAAAAGAAGAAAAAACAAGCAATTATAAACTGGATCTGTTTATTATATTCATTAACATGTTTCATGAAGCATTAATCTTTCTGTTATGGTTCTTAAGGGCTGAACATTCAGGACATTGAATATTCAATCTTTAAGTGGCGTGAGTCTCCCATAGCTATATTAATCTCTTCTTTTCTAATTTTGTTTCAACTTTCAAAAATTTGAAAGCAAGCAATTTTACCTATATTGCTAACCCGACCTTTTAGAAGGCAGTAACACTGCGGGTTTGGTTGATCAAACTGCAAAACTATCTAAGTGCTAATCCGAAGAGATAGTTTCTAGACAAGGTTGTGAAGTTAACAATCTAAATGGCATCATGAAATTGATTCATTAGAAATTGAGTAGATAGATAGGAGATCGGTATATGGATTTCCATAGCTGTGGAAAACATCAGTTGAAGACTCAGCTTATTATAAATCCATCAATGTCCCCTAAGACCACTTAAGGAACTTCATCAAAAATGCATCCATATCTACAATAAAATTTGTTGGTTGATTATTATTTGCAAGACCGTGGAATGCAAAGTAAAACTCAGTACAGTTCCACTGTTAGCCACTTGTTCGGTTGTATATTTGGTCTGTTATTATGTTAAATGTATTTGATTAAGTTATTGACCACTAACAATATTATTACTGCTTTAAATCTATATTTGATACTCCAACTTTAAAGATTTTCAACTAGAGCTATCAAACGAATATCCAAAAATTTTGAGCTTCGTCTGCTTCCATATATATATATATATATAAATCAATAACTGAAAAATGAATACATATATCTGTATTCGAATAATTATAAAATCTTTGATTATCTCCGATATTTTTCTAATATCTGTATCTGTCAAATTGGATACAAATGCAGATTTTATTTATGGATTCAGATATAGCAATATGCGCTTTTGTTTGAATTCATTTTCAGCACTATGTTCAACGTAAGCAATCACCGTGGACAGAACTTGAGATGTCTAACGATTCCAAGCACTTCAACGTTTACCAGCATTTTAAGTAGTACGAGATAAAGGTTCACATCTTTTATCAATGAAAAAAACCAATATTTCAATGATTAAACTAACCTTTATGTTTTTATCATCCAATTCCCAAAACACATGAAACAAAACTAAAATTGATAGCTACTCAAGCGCCGCTTTAGAAATATAATATTATTTTTTGCGCGTTTTGATATCTAATTTCCAGTGCAAGCTTTTCAGGCTGGATCCAAGTACAATACCATTAAAGGCCCACTATTAACATGCAGATTCCTTTGAAATATCTATTTTTCTAAACTTATGGTTAGCAGGCTACTAAATTTGTTGCAGCTTACAAAACTGGTATGTTTGGGAGGATTTTACCATTCTAAAATATTCCAATTCGAATATTCTCTTTTCGGTAGTTAAAAGAACATTTTATGGGATTGACTTTGAAGCCTTTATTGCAATTCGAAAAATATTCTGATTCAAAAATATTCCAATAATAACACATGCGTATAGGAATTTTAGCAAAATTCTTGTTGGAGCTTTTATTGCATGTGTAAATCATTTTACTGTACTCAAACTATTCATATAATTGTTGAATATTCATTTATCTCAAATAATTAAATTCCTTCATATTACAACTACTCAATCTTTACCACTTCCTCAAAATCAAAACCACTTGGTAACCCAACCGATCATTCTGTCTGACAGTGAAACAAGTTGGGTGTACAAGAGTAAAAGTAATAGAACATCACCAGTTCTTCATTAGAAGAGAGAAAGTAGATATTTGTTTTTTAAAAAAAATTTGGGTTTTAATTGCCTTAGAAACACCCGGAACAGGGAATTTGAGAGCCAGTGATTTGCTCGCTACGCAAAGCATAACTATTTTATAATTTAAATTTCATTTTACTTCTATTTTCTAGATAGATACCTTAAGCAATTACGAACCTAAGTACTTGATGTTTAACTAAGAGGAAAAACAAATCATACTTTTAAGATTCAGGGGCCTAGATAGGTAAGAAGCACATGTCTTATTAACAGCGAATACCTTCTGGGTTTCAATTATAGATGAGATCAATCGGTCAAGCAGACAATGTCATTATGGCGAGAATATATTTTAATGCTAGATAAATTGAAAGATGTTATATGGCAAATTAAAAATGATGTAGTTCTGACAATGGGATCATGTATGTGACTACATGGACGATGGATCAGACAAAGCCTGTAATAACAGCAGATATCATGTTAAACCAGTGATAGAGACTTACTCAAAATTCATTCCATTATGACGTGCTCAACAGGCCAAGCTATAGTAGAAGAGAGGGCATCTTCCATGAACTGAAATTCGGATGTCTGCCACCATAGCTCTACTTCTGGCTCTTTTACGGTGTCTATCCAAACTTTAACTGCATTGTTTCCTAATGGTCTGAAATGTACCCGTGCATTTGGATCGGTTGACTCCACCCGTCCTAAAGCTACTACTTTCCCATTTCCCGATAAACTCATTATCTTGCATTTATTGTTTGTTTTTGAATTTGCAGTCTGCAACTTGAAAAATGAAAAAAATGAAGTTGCTAATCCTCGAAAAAAATAAAAAGACAACGTAAAAATCATGTACCGTAAATGTTTTCACCGTATCCTTAGTCGTAGTAGCAACTGGAGTAGCATTTGTCTTAACAACTACTTGCGATTCAGGCCATGCAACCTTCTTACCAGCAGCATCTCCAATTCGGAACAAACTAGGGGATGGCCTCCACAAAAAAGCTTCTGGATTTAGGGGTTCATCTATCCAAACAATCATAGCTGCTGGTCCTAGTGGAACATCATTAATAATTTCCTCCGAGATGCTCGAATGTAATCGTCCTAAAGCCACTAATTGCTTGCCCCCTCCCCAATCAAAAATCTTGCATTTGCATTCCATGCTGCTGCTTCTACTCTGTTAGATGTAAACATTTTTATTTAGTAAAAAATGTATATAATAAAATTACATGTTCATTGTGAATGAAACTGTTTACCTTATCTTCCCCTCCTCCATTGTGATTGGTTGAATGTAGAACAACACTATTCTTCGGCCATGTCACAATATTATCCTTTGCTTCCCCAATAAGTGAGAAAGAAGTTGTAGGCCTCCATACAAAAGCATCTAGCTTGATTGGATTTTCAACAAAAATAATCATCGCATCCGACCCTAAAGGAACATCATTGACAAGCTGGTTTGGATCGTCTGACACGAATCTTCCTTCAGCAACGATCTCTTCATTCCCTCGCCAATCCAATAAATCACACTTCTTCATATTTTCATTAAAGTCACACTACATTTAAACATAGGAAAATTATGATAGTAATTGAATAAAAAGTTGAAAATTGAACGATGCGAAACCAGTTTAAAAAAATTACTTGAGGTGTGTTTACTTCTGTCCCACTGTGTCTACACTGCAAAGTCTTCGAAATTATAAAGTTAGTTAGAATTATATACAAATGTAATATTTAAGCTACAGTGATAATGTTAGTTAGAATAAATAATGTCATACAGTAAGGCAAGCACTATACAAATGTAATTTATGCTAAAGTGATCACTTCAGTAAAGCGTTCTATGCTTGTAACACCCCGGATTTTCTATTAAATTTAAATTAACAAATTAAAGTATAATTAATTCTAATTCTAAGAATTAAGGGAATCGGGTTACGCCATTGCGCTCATCTCGGAATTCTGCTCGAGATAGAGTCCAAGTTTGCGTAAATCGGACGCCGTATGAAGGAGTTATGACCTCCGGAAGTTTCAGAATTCAATTTAAAATTCAAACAGTTCAAAATTCAGTTCAAATTTCGAATTCAGAGCCAAACTGGGCTGGGTGGGAAAATTCCCGCTCAGCACCCAGGTCGACCAGGGGGTCGACCTACCTAGTCGACCTGGTTTGGCCCTGGTTGGCCTGGTCGGTTTCTGGTCGAATTTCTGAGCTTGGCTGTGTCACTAGGGATGATTTGTCACTTTCTGATTGGCTTCTCTTGAGATGGATGGCCTTGATTAACTCTAGCTTCATCGATGGCTCTAATTAGTTTTAAATTCTATATAAACAACTTTAGTCTCAACCTAAATTCGCACAAATAAAATAGAGCTAGAGCCGTCATGCTGCTGGAAGAAAGCCAAGAGTAGCCTCCACTTGAAGAAAGATTAGAGACGAGCGAAACTAAACTGAAAACAAGAATCAAACAACATTTATCTACCCAAAGGAAAGCATTGCAAATTCAGAACACAGAACTCAGAATTCAAGTTCGTCGTTTGTTGTAAGTATAGTGATTTTTCCGATGGGAATAAAATTAAGATTTGGTTCGATGTAAAATGGAAATGGGATTGTGCTATTGTGTAACGATGATGTTAATTCATAACTATGTGTTGTAATGATTGTGTTGTGAATGGTATTGCGATGTTTGTGGTATAATTGATCCATTAAAATGTTTGTGGATTAATCTAGTTGATGTTGGATCTATTCAAATTCACATACAAGTTATTTGGTTCATATCTACACCTATATGTTTAGGTGATTATGACAAGTTATATGTTGTACAATATGCCTAAATGACTAAGTTCATATACATGCTCATATGTTTATATAAAAGTTGCAAGTTCCTAATTGGATTATGCCTAGATCCATTTTAATACAAGTCTCATGTTGTAATTGGATATATGATTGGATCTAGTTCACACATGTGATTAAATTATACATACTTTTATGGACATGTCATATTCTTGTCACATGTTAGTGATGTTCGATGTTATGCCTAGATCTAAACATGTTTAGGCTTATGTTGTCTAAATCATATGCTAAATCATGTGACACCTGTTTAGTTAGATTCCCCTTGTTAATGCAAGTTCACATGACAAGCTGAAACCCATGATTCAGTCTATGTTGCAAATTCACATATATGTATGTTGACTATTTTGCAAGTTCACACCTATGATGTTCATATTGACTATGCTAAAAATGCCAAGTTTACACCTATTTCATGTTTATGTTGATGAATTTCTTTATGCCAATTTTTGTATACGCTAAATTAGGCTAAGTTTTTAGCCTAATATTATATGTTAAAAATCATGCGGACGAAAAATTAGGCTAAGATTGTTAGCCTAATATTTAGACGGGGTAACGTTGGGAAATTGGTAATTATAGGAAACTTGACATAAAGATATATGTATTGGCATGTTTGGCATATGCCAATAATTGGTGGCACTTAAACGGTATAAATTCTTATACCAAAAATGTTAATCTGGCAAAGTGGGCCATAACATTTAATTGTTAACAAATTTACATATAACAAGTAATAAAGACAAATATGTAAATTTAGAAAATACGAGTATGCTTAACCCAAGGTTAGATTGAGTTGTGATGTAAACCTTCCCTGACCCGCCCGGCTGTCCAGTAGTCACAACAACACCTATCCAATATAAGAGGTTAAGCATTGAGCCCAATAAGGACCCGAGGTTAGACTGAGTTATGGTGTAAATCTGCCCGGAACCGACCGGCACATCCAGTAACCGTAACAATACCTATCTAATGTGAGTGATCGGTGCTTTAGAAAGCTAAGGACAGACAAGTCAGGATGGTAGGGTTAAGTTAACTAAAACACTTAACCAATTCAACATGTTAATTGAACTGATGGGTGGGGTTAGGTAAATACAAACACTTAACCACTTAACATGTTTGACTAGAAATCCCTAGTAGCGGGGACCCATTTCAGCAGTAACCCAATTAGGTATCATGGTACCCTGAAACTAGGCAGGGTGGGGCACGATTACTGGGCTGATTGTAAGCGGTCAAAAGCGACGACGGTGGGTGCAACAGTGTGGGTTCTAACGGAATGCGGGCGTGCACACACTTCAGAGCAGACAAACAGGGCACTGGGGGCACCAGTAGTATAACTTATGCATTCTAGAATTGTATCGGGTCGCCACCATGGGACTTGATACACCCCATGGTGGGACCAGCATAGGTATCTACAATCATTGGAGGGTCGTATGACACATGTGATTTTGCGAGTAGGAGCCGATCTTTAGAAAGGGGATCACTTCACCCCGATCATGGGGTGCCAATCGGAACTAATATAAGAAGGTGCAGAGATATAGTGTAGGGTGAGATAGTATATCCGGTTCAAACTGCTTTATCATAGTTTATGATACTTTCCTGTTTCCAGTTTATACCTATCATGCCCTTATTCTTATCCTCTTACTGAAGAGTCACTAGACTTACCAGGCTTTATGTATGACCCTGTTTTTCTTTCGTCATCTTTTCTTCCGTCTGCCCTCCCCCCTCCCCCCCCCCCCGCAGGTCCACAGGGAGGAAACAACCCAGCTTAGTCAGACTCTTTGCAAGCTTCAAGATAGTAGATGTATGGTTTGGACTCTCTTTCCTTGGCTATGACTGTTGGACACGTTCTATGGGGATTTATGCAGTTTTAATTATGTTTTATACTTCTTTATTTAATAATCAAGACAGAAATGATGATGTGATGTTTTGGGACTTGTTGTGAGACAATTATGGAAATGTTTTGTATGAACAAGTATTTTATGAAATAAAAGTCTGTTTGTTTTCCGCTGCTTATATATATGTGTTTATATCTGTCTTGAGTTTTATCTGTGACTTTTACTTATAAACCTCCATCAAAGTTAAGGCATTCCCTTTGTGAGTGACCTTAATGGAGGTTGGGGTGTTTCACTTGGTATCAAAGCACAGATTTACCAGACTCAATAAAAGTTTTTGAAACGATTTTCAAAAAGAAGTTTAAAGAAGCATTCTTTTTCAAGGAAAACCGTTGTTTTTTAAAAGGCATAATTCCCCAAAGCCATATGCACTATCTCTCTATCCTTTTTTCTTGAATACTTTCCTTTTTGTTCCAGCATGTCTGGAGATCTTAACCTTCCAGAACGAGTACCGATACGTGGCTGGTTCCAAAGGTACCTGGAGGCTAGGGCCAATGGTGCGGGCCCAGCAGACATTCCTCCTCCAACAGTGGTAGTGGTTCCTCCTCCTCCTCCTCGTGGAAATACTTTCGCTAAGACGTGTAGAGACTTCAAGGCTATGGGTGGAAAGGACTTTTATGGAACTGAATCATTTGTGGTAGCAAGGAACTGGCTGAAGGAGACTGAAGATTTATTCTTTATCTTCGAGGTTGACGACAGGCAAAAGATACAGCTAGCAGTGTGGTTGCTCAAAGATGAAGCTTCTTATTGGTGGGAAGTTACCCATGTTGAGAGGCCAGTAGAGACTTGGGAAGATTTCAGGATGAGATTTGAGATTAAATTCCTCTCCCAAGCTGAAAGAAGCCTACAGATGGAGAAGTTCCTAACTCTTAAACAAGGAAGTATGACGATCAAGGAATACGTCAACCAGTTTAATCAGCTGGCCAGATTTGGGCTGGATTTAGTAAACACCCAACACAAGAATGCCCTTCGCTTCGTCAAGGGTTTGAGTGAGCCTCTACACAGCCTTGCTATGACCCATATACCCATGGGAGCGACCTATGAAAGCTTGGTGGACATGGCGCTACTACACGAGGAAGATAAAGGCAAGAAAGAGCCAAAGGTGGAAGTGCCTCAAGAAAAGAAAGAGGGTTTACAAGCTAAGAAAACATACTTCAAGATAGGCGGGAAGAAAAACAAAACCCATGAAAAGAGAAGGTGTAATTTCTGTGGCATTGTTGGGAATATAGCAAAAGACTGCAGAAAGAAGAAGGCAAAGATGAATGGTGGTTGTTTCCATTGTGGAGAGACTGGACACTTAGCTAAGGACTGCCCAAAGAAGCGGGGGCAGGGACAGAGGACTAGATCCACCTCAGGGGGACAGGCTCATGCACTGGTGGCATCTCCACAGGAACGAGGTAGAAATATTTCTGTAGAAATCTTAGTTTATCTCTATGATCATCCAGTTCGCACTCTCTTTGATTCTGGTGCATCACACTCCTTTATTTCATCTGCTTTAGTAGAATCTCTGCACCTAGACACTAGTATGATAGAAGATCCCTTGGTTGTTTCAAATCCAATTGGGGGCTCGGCTTATTTGTCGATGGTTTGCTTGGATTTGAAAATCCCTACTCTAAGAGTTGAATTTAGATGTAGTGCCTTTGTTTTGGGTTTCTCGGGATATGGATTGATCTTAGGCATGGACTGGTTATCCAGTAATGGAGCCATTCTTGATTGCGAGAAGAGAGTGGTTAGGCTCTTGACTCGGCTCGGTAACACTCTAGAAATTTCATGTACTCCCTTGAATGCTGTTATGCTTAGTTATCTAGAGTCGCTTGATGCTTCTGTTGAGAATTTATAGTCGGTTAGAGTGGTCCGTGAATATCCTGATGTCTTTGAAGATGTGAAAGGCTTACCTCCGAAGCGGGAAATAGACTTCCGCATATATCTTTTGTTTAATGCAAAACCCGTAGCCCTACCTGTTAGACACATGGCTCCAAAGGAAAGAATGGAGCTCAGTAAGCAAGTTAAGGAGCTTCTCGAGAAGGGGTTTATAAGGCGGAGTATATCGGAATGGGGCTGCTCCAGTGGTGTTCGCCACCAAAGCAGATGGCTCATTACGTCTTTGTGTGGACTATAGGGAGCTAAACAAGCTGACTAAGAAGAACAGACACCCGCTTCCCAGAATAGACGATTTGTTTGATCAGCTTGTTGGTGCGTCGGTCTTCTCCCAACTTGATCTGGCTACTGGGTTCCATCAGCTAAGGGTAGCTGAAGATAGCATTGATAAGACGGCGTTCAGAACCCCAGACGGTTTCTTCGAGTGGCTTGTCATGCCTTTTGTCTTGACTAATGCATCTGCTTATTTCGTAGACCTAATGAGCAGGGTGTTCAGAGAATTCCTCAATAAGTTCATGGTGGTCTTCGTAGACGATATTTTTATCTTCTCAAAGAATGAGGAAGAACATGCCCAGCATCTGAAGGAAATCATGGAAACTCTTCGGGTTCATCCGCTAAAAGCCAAATTCTCCAAGTGCCACTTTTGGAGAGAAGAAGTAAGATTTCTTGGACATATAGTGTCCAAAGATCGGTTAGCTGTGGACCCCGCGAAAGTGGTGGCAGTGCAAGATTGGAAGACACCTGGAAATGTAACCGAAGTCCGAAGCTTTCTCGGGCTAGCAGGTTTTTACCGGAAGTTCATTAGGGATTTCGCGAAAATTCCAGCTCCACTCACAAGGCTAACAAAGAAGAATCTAGCATTCGCTTGGGATTTGGACTGTGATATTGCCTTCCAATGCTTAAAAAGGGCTCTTACAACAGCCCCAGTTCTGACTTTGCCTGATGGAAGCAAGATGTTCACAGTATATACGGATGCTTGTGGTATGGGGCTAGGCGCTGTTCTGATGCAAGAAGGGAGGGTAGTAGCTTATGGTGGAAGACAATTGAAAGTTCATGAAAAGAACTACTCAACCCAAAATCTTGAGTTGGCCGCCATCGTCTTTGCGCTTAAGTCTTGGCGCCTGTTAGCCTACTTTGTGAACTAGGCTACACAAAGTCAAGATGTCAAGCGTTGAAGAACACTTCTTCCTAAAAAGCATCGGATCGGAGGGCCACTATCAGACCGGGGCGGAACAGAGAAGAATGGACAAGAGCTCAAGTTCAACACAGGTCGGCCCGGATCGGAGGCCCCGATCTGATCCCCTTCTACTTGCCTCTTCGAACCAAACCCAGTGTACCATGTTGCTTCACCCCACAATCTCCTGGATATTCGGAGCGGTTACACCCACTTTCTACCCATGACGACCACTAACCTGGTGCGCTGTCAACACTGAAATCCATCTGAGCCCGAGAATGATGGGATACGGGCCACGTAGCCCCGATCCGAACCGGATTCTGGGTGAATTTCCACCTATAAATAGACCCCCAAAGGTCACTTAGAGGGATCTTTTGACACTTTGAGAATTGAAGTATCTTAGAGAACCGAATTCTAGCACTCCCAAACAATCCAAATCATCATATTCAGTGTATTTTGAGATAATTGAGTGAATGTATATGAAAAGTGAGCGAGATTGAGCGAATATCCTGTTGTATTTTCATCTATATCATCAAAAAAAGTGTTATAAAGTGGACGTAGGCTCTTCAAAGCCGAACCACTATAAATTTTGTGTCTCTTTTCTGTTTTGATCTCATTCTATCAAAATTTTGGTCAATTTGGGTGTTAGAACCACTTTTTGGTCTAACATTTTTGGTGCTTTCACTGAGAATCATTTGAATTCTCTGTTTTTTCTGGATTATCATTCTACTTTCTGGACCGTTGAGTTCGAAGAAGTTAATCCCCATTTTTCGACACTTGTAAGTACTTGTTGGTTGGTTGTCGAAGAATTATGGCCAAAGGAAAAGGCAAAGAAGTTCAAACTAGTCGAGGGAACGAAGTTGGTGAAGATCAGCAAAATCTGGTTGTGACAAGGTCTCGTGGGCAGAGTTCGGGAGCGGATCAGACAGGAACAGGAAATCTGAACCGGTCGCATAGGGAGAGCTCCGATCCGAACCGGATTGAAGATGTTGAAGAAGTGCACTCTCCCAACCCGATCCGATCTGGTCAAATCTCCTTGCGCCGATCCGACACGACCCTAGGTGATGCTGGAACCTCTACTCGACCCCCTCCAAATGCTCCGACTCCAGCCACCAGGACCAATGACCAGATCAATCCGTCCGCACCTATCACTCAAGGAGATTTTTCGCGCCTTCTTGACATGCTCGAGAGCACGAGGGAGGCTATGAGAATTCATGAGCGCACTAACCTTATGATGCAAGAGAATATGAGAATCATGAGTAGGGAAATTGGTGAGCTTCGCAGGCAGAGAACCCCTTCCTCAAATCATCATACTGTGATGGATTAATCCTCTTCTTTCGAGGAAGAACGGCCCCGTGAAAGGAGGCCGCTCGAACGACCTCAGAATTTGGAAGAAATGACTTTTGGATCTCTGGGATCCCACGAAGATGTTGCCCGTGAGATCGATCGGGAACGTAGGGAGCAAAGCAGAGCAGAAGCCGCTAGGAGAAGGAGAATGTCCCCTGATCAGGAAACTAGAGGAAACCCAAACATCAGAGCCAGGGAGCCTGAACGGCCTTTAAACAATGCTGATGTATAGGCTATGGTGCGCCAAATCATGTCAGAGATTCGAAATTACACCAATGAAGATTATGGTATTGAACGAAGCCACACTCCTTTTACTGAGGACATTCTTAACTTTCAGTTCCCCCGACGTTTTAATCTGGCGTAGATGGACAGATATAACGGAAGAACCGACCCAGGACAACATTTGATGCGATACGCATGGCTTATGAATGCTGTCGCTGCCCCTGACGCTGTAAAGTGTAAGGCTTTCCCGATCTACTTAGAAGACGTAGCATTACTATGGTTTACCCGACTTCCTCCTCGATCGATATCAAATTTCAAAGAACTGAGTGAACGTTTTATGACTCAATTCCGACTTCACGCCCGAAAGTCTAAGACTGTTATCGAATTATCGAGAACTAAGCAAGCACCGGGTGAGTCCTTAAAGTCGTATCTAGACCGTTTCAATTTAGCTATAATAGAAGTCAGCGACCTTCATGAGCCTACAATCTTGATGGCATTAATGGAGGGAGTTGATCCTGATTCAGAGTTTGGAGATTATCTTTCTGGGAAGCCACCGCCCACAAGGGAGTTGTTTTATGAGAAGGCCAATATTCAGTTAAGACAGGAGGAAGCAAGGGAAAACAGAAAGAGGAAGTCCGGAGCAGCCTCAAAAGAAGCTGTTCAAAGTAATGTCGCTATAAAGCAGTCTGGAGAAAGTTATGGTAAAGTCGAAGTGAACGTTGGGAATAAGAATGGAAACGGGGGCAACAGCAACCGTAATGCGAATGGTAATAGGAGAAACAGGAACCGAGGAAGTAGTCCTGACAAAAGACCCCGATTCCAGACCTTTGAAAATTATTCACCATTGAATGACACTTTGGAGAATATTTATTTGGATACGTACAATGTTTTGCAATACAAGAAACCACCGCCGCGAGATTCGACAGAAAAAGAAATTGCTACTGGAAAGTTTTGTTTATTTCACGGAACCCACGGACGTTCAACGAACGAATGTCGACACTTGAGAGATGTGGTTGAGAAGTTGTTGCGTGAAGGTAAGTTGGATGAGTATAAGGCTACCCCAAGGGACAGAGGGCAAGGAGGACAGGCCCCAAACCCGAGTCATCCTGCTCCCAAGCCTACAACACAACAAAAAGGAAAAGGGATCGTCATTAACACCATAGTAGGTGGACTCCATCCGGCTATCCATAGTTTCAGAGCAATGGACCAATACGTCAACGCAGTTAAGCACATAAATGTGGACGAGTGCGATGATTTGGAAGATATCACCCCTGTGAAACAGCAGAAGACAATGTTCGATGACGTAGTGTTCCGTCACAGACATGACACCGGAATCCAATCACCTACCGAAGATCCATTGGTTATTACCACTACCATTAGGCCGGCACTGGTCCATAAGGTACTAGTAGACAATGGAAGCTCTGTCAACATTTTGTTTAAGAAGTCATTTGATCAGATGAAACTTGAGTCTGGAGATTTGAAGCACTGTGAAGGTTGGATCCGAGGCTTCAATGGGGCATCGACAGCTCCAATGGGGTATATAGAATTGCCCGTAACATTGGGACAGGGAGATCGTCAAAGAGTGCGAATGCTTCAGTTTGTAGTGCTAGATATTGATTCTCCCTACAATGCATTTTTGGGAAGGCCCGCCCTTGCAGAGTTCAGGGCTTGTATCGCACCTTGGTGCTTATTGTTAAAGTTCCCAACTGAAGCCGGAACAGGAGTAATGAGGGGAGATCAAGTCTCCGGGCGAGCTTGTTATATTGCTGAATTGAAAATGCTGATGAAGGGATTTAACATCGATTCCATAGGTACTTCACCCCCTCCAAAGGGGGGTTGCGCATAGCAATTAGAGGGATCAGCCCCGAAGGAGTTGCCAAAGGGAATGCCTGAAGAACTAGATCCTAGAGAAGATGAGGAACCTGAGGATAGAAAAGCAACTCCTAACGAAACGACAATGGATATATCCATTGATGAAGCTGATCCAGCAAAAGTTTTGAAAATTGGATCCCAATTGGATCCGCATCGAGCCAAAGAACTGGCTGATTTTCTGAAGGCAATCCTGGATGTGTTTGCTTGGACCCACGCAGACATGTGTGGGATATCACCATCCATCATGAGTCATTCACTGAGTATAAACCCAAAACACCGCCTGTAAAGCAAAAGAGACGTGTGCTGGGCCCAGAGAGATCGGCAGCTCTGAAAGAAGAAGTGGAGAAGCTGAAAGAGAACGGATTTATCAGAGATTCGACATATCCCGACTGGATATCGAATCCTGTTTTGGTGAAGAAGTCAAACGGAAAGTGGCGAACATGTATTGATTTTTCAGACTTGAACAAAGCCTGTCCGAAAGATAGCTTCCCACTCCCCAGAATAGACCAGCTTGTGGATTCGACGGCGGGACATGAACTTCTTTCTTTCATGGACGCATATTCCGGATACAACCAGATCCCCATGCATGTGCCCGATCAAGAGCACACGAGCTTCATCACAAATTTGGGGTTGTATTGTTATGTGGTCATGCCGTTTGGATTGAAGAATGCTGGAGCTACCTACCAACGCTTGGTTAACAGGATGTTTTATAACCAAATAGGGAAAACTATGGAAGTTTATGTGGATGATATGCTAGTCAAATCGAGACAGTCCTCTGGCCATACGCAAGACTAGGCAGAGATGTTCGGTACCCTGCGAATGAAGCTAAATCCTTTGAAGTGCTCGTTTGGGGTGGCATCTGGAAAGTTTCTAGGTTTCAACGTGAGCTCTCGAGGAATTGAAATTAATCCCAATCAGATAGCAGCGATAAGGAACATCGAGGAACCACAAAGAATCAAGGATGTCCAAAGTCTTGCAGGGAAGGTGGCTGCGTTGAGTAGATTCATCTCTAAAGCAACAGACAGATGCGTCCCATTTTTTGACTTGATAAAAAGGGGAAAGAAAAATTTTGAATGGACTCCGGACTGTGTTGAGGCCTTTGGAAATCTTTGGACTTACTAGAGAGACCACCGATTTTGTCGAAACCAGTAGATCATGAAGAGTTGTTTGTTTATCTAGCAGTATCGGCCCACGCCGTTAGCACCGCCTTGGTCTGAGAAGAAGACAAAGTGCAAAGGCCGGTATACTACGTAAGTAAGAATTTGGCAGCTGCAGAGCGAAACTACCCAAGGATTGAGAAGCTTGCTTACAACCTTCTGATCGCCTCCCGAAAACTTCGCCATTATTTTCAAGCTCACCCAATAACCATATACACTGATCAACCTCTGAGACAGGAGTAGCAAAGACCCGAAGCATCGGGACGGTTGATCAAGTAGAATATTGAATTAAGTCGGTTTGATTTAAATTTCCAGCCGCGGAGATCGATCAGGGGGCAAGCTCTGGCTGATTTTATAGCAGAGTTCACAATTCCGGAGGAAGAGATGATCAACGACAAGGTGGTCAAATCAGAGGAAGAGTTAGAATTAGGTCCATGGAAGTTATACACAGACGGAGCCAAGAACGACAGAAGGTCCGGAGCTGGAGTCGTCTTAGTTACTCCCGAAGGACGATCGCTATATTACGCTCTGCGATTGGAATTTTCAGCGATCAACAATGACTCTGAATACGAAGCCCTGATTGCCGGGCTGAAGCTTGCTAAGGAATTCGGAATAAAGGCATTAGATATATTCTACGATTCCAAAATAGTCGTCTACCAAGTGCAAGAGGAATTTATGGCCTGGGGACCTCGACTTATTACCTATCTTGGAAAGGTGAAGGAGCTGTTGAGCAACCTGGAACGGTATAACATAACGCATATCCCGAGAGCTGAAAACCAGAATGCAGACCGGCTAGCGAAGCTGGCTAGCTCCGACAATCCGGAGGAAACCGAAATGGTTCCAATTGAGACGTTGGAGTCGCCAAGCTTTGAGCTAATGGGAATTGAATTAGCTCTTGAAGCAGAACCGGAGAGGGAGTCGTGGATGACCCCAATCAAGAATTTCCTTAGAAATAGAATACTCCCGCCAAAGTAGAGTGAAAGGCGGGCCATAGTTCGCAAAGCTACTAGATACATCCTTCAGGATGATGTCCTTTATCGACAAGGATTTTCTATGCCCCTGTTACGATGTATAGGGCACGACGACATCAAGCGTGTACTGAGAGAAGTACACGAAGGTGAGTGCGGAGATCATACGGAAGGTCAAACCTTAGCCAAAAAGGTGTTGCGGTATGGGTATTTCTGGCCCACAATTAATAAAGATGCAGCTAATTACTCACGACGCTGTGACAGATGCCAGAGGTTCGCCAAGATCCCCAGAGAACCACCGACCCAGCTCAAGTCGATGGTGAGTCCGTGGCCGTTTTCCATGTGGGGAATTGACATAATCGGAGTTTTACCAATTGCCAAAGGAGGAGCAAAGTATGCAATAGTCGCCGTGGACTATTTTACGAAATGGGTAGATGCTGAGCCCTTAACTAAAATCACAGCGAGAAAGGTGACAAGTTTCATGGTTAGAAATATCATATGCCGGTTTGGGATTCCAAGGACCATTATAACTGATAATGGAACCCAGTTCGACGGTGCCGAATTCAGGAATTTCTACTAGAAATACAAGATCGACAAGCGGTACACTGCAGTCGCCCATCCACAGTCAAATGGGAAAGTAGAAGCAATAAATAAAGTCATAAAATCCATCCTCAAGAAGCGATTGGAACGTGCAAAAGCAAAATGGGTGGATGAATTGCCCTTGGCCTTGTGGGCATATCGGACAACGTTTAAGACAACTACCGGTCATACTCCTTTCTCTCTTTCATTTGGTTCAGAGGCAGTAATCCCGGTAGAGCTTGAAGTTCCCTCTCATAGGGTGACATATTATGACCCGATGACGAATCGGGCACTCCTCCTTGAGTCCCTTGACGAGATCGAAGAAAAAAAGGACGAAGCAGACTTGCGTGCATCAAGACATCGACGTCAGATGGCACGCTATTATGACAAAAAAGTTCGTTTTAGAACCTTTGAGCCGGGAGATTTGGTACTAAAACGAGTTTTCCCATCCCTTCCTCACCTTGGACCAAAGTGGAAAGGGCCATTCGTCATCCAACGGAAACTTGAGACAGGAGCCTTCAAGTTAACGACCGTAGATGGCGAAGAAGTGCCTAGGGCTTGGAATGCCCAACACTTGATGCGATATTTGAATTAGGGATGTTGTATCTTCTTTTGTTTTTCTTATGAACTCTGTAAAAAGGCACGACTTGCCTTAGAAAAGTCTGTTGATGCGAACAAGAAACTATAAAGTGGATGTAGGCTATGACTTAGCCGAACCACAATAAAAATATCGTGTGCCATTTACTTTCCTGCATTATTTATATCTTTAACCATTATTCTATTGTGACTGTGGAATACGAGATGTTAAATTGAAATTTGGAAAGTTGGAGATGGCTTATATGCAGGAACAAACACGACGACTGTTTATACAATAAAACATAAAAGAATGGGAAGACGACATTCTTAACTCTAACTCTCAAGAATTGAGAGAGAGTATAAAGGACGGGAAGACGACGTCCTCCGAGGCGTGAAGGTGCACCTAGATAAGAGACCGCCTTGGCAAGAACTCTAACCTGAACACAAGACAAGAGAGTATAAAAGATGCCAGAAAAGAACAGGCATCAATGACAAAAGGAATGTGACCCCCGTCAGACAATCGGGGACATTCGGACTTTTTAATTTAATCTTGAATAGTTTTTCAAGACTGACTGGGGGCATATATGTACACACATATTCCCCCCTATGATTCCATTACACAGCTTGAGTAGGACATGCATTTGAATTTTTACATAAGTAATGAATTGACGACTAACAGGCATGGAAGGAGATGAATTATTTTTATTCACAAATATATGAATTTGTACAGGAAAACAGGCAAAAAGAAGATGTAGAGGCCACACTCGCTGCAACGATTGTGGGCCAATTAAATACTAAGATAAAGCAAAGCACTTTATCACTTCGACTTGGAAGTGGACTTGGACTTCTTAGCAGCTTTTTGAGC
Source organism: Allium sativum (assembly GCA_030737875.1). Taxonomy (NCBI): domain Eukaryota; kingdom Viridiplantae; phylum Streptophyta; class Magnoliopsida; order Asparagales; family Amaryllidaceae; genus Allium; species Allium sativum. The sequence goes on along the minus strand of CM060916.1, from coordinate 6,897,922 downwards.
ATCCTTTGCCTCTCTTTCAGCATCAGTTAAGATGCGCCTTGGTTTTTTCTTCCCTGAGACTGAAGTGCTGGAATCGACTGATTTCTTCATGGGAGTCGGAACACTGGAATCAAGAGAAGACTTTTTAACAAGTTCTTCTGTGATAGATCTAGTCGAAAGCTTAACAACTAACCTTGATCCAGCATCCACCACTGCGAGAGGCTTAAGGTTTTCAGGGTCTAGATCTTCAACTTTAAGCTGCATGCGTTTGTCTTGTTCGGCTTTTAATGCAGCCAAAGTGATATCATTGGCGCTTTCCGACTCCTCAACTATAGCCACCTCAGGGTCTTCCTCGTGTCCCCCGTTGCCGCCATCATCTTTTAAGGCATCTATCATTTCGTCATCATGAGGAGTATCAGCCTTAGACGGTTCAGTTCCTTCTCCCGAATCAATGGTGGCAGCCTTGTCCTCCCCCTTCAGCCTTCTCCGTAGGTTCTGCTCCAGTGGTGGTTCCCTCGGACACGTCTGTCTTTTCGGACGGTTCAACACCTACAGAGTGAGAAGAAATAGTTATCAACTCAGGAGAAAATAATGGGTTCTTCATCGATTGCCCGATTATGTGATGAAAAGGTAGAGATACCTTCCGACGACTTCTCAGCTGGAGTGGCCGCTGTCTCCGATGTTGTTTCGGGTATGGGGGATAAAAGAGATGCCCGAGGGATCCCCGGGTTTTCGGGATCATATCCCTCTACTTCAGAAGTTTCAAATGCAGTAGAAGAAGAACCAGCCTCAGGAATGTTCTTTTGTTTAGCTCTCCGCTTCTCTTCCTCCATAGTAGCAGCAATAAGGCGGCGTCCCTCGGCTAGGCGTTCTGGTTCATCATCACTTAGATATTTCTCCATAAGCTTGTCCTCGTCAATGGGATTAACCTTGAGCTCCTCTTTCTCCCATTCAACGAATTGACTCTATACTTGGACCAAGGTAGATGGATAATCTTCAATCCAAGAGATGTTCCGGCGACGAATTATATGCGCAAAGAATTCAATCATTAATTCGCCGAAACCATGCACCTCTTCCTCAGCCTCCGACAGCTGCTTGCGAGTCTCTTCAGCGGATTTGATAACACCTTCGACGTTACCCTCTGCTAGGGCAGCCCTGTTCTCCGCCTCCACCAACTTAGAAGCCAAGTCAGCGTTTTTCTTCTCCAATTCAGCGTTCTTCTTCGCTAACTCGGCCTTCTCTCGCTCAAGGTCAGCGTAAGAAAGTTGCTTTTTGGCAGCATCTGACTTGGCATCTTCTGCATGCTTTTTCAATTCCAAACGCTCTTGGGTATGGGACTCAAGCAAGTCATGGTAGGGTTTTTGTAGGTCCTCAAATTGTTGCTTGAAGCTAGCAGCATCCCGTTGAGCGATAACAAGTTGGGCCTGTGTATCCACGAGGTCTTTTCCTAAATTTTTCAGGGCCTTTGCATCGGCTTATGTAGTCTTCTGCATCGAGTCAGTATTCGTGATTAGAGTTCGGATGATTCTGGAAAGATTATGCGAATACTTGAACATCTCTGAATATTGTTTCTCGACCGCATCAATTTTTGCTTTGGCCTCATCTGCCCACCTCGAGGAAATAGGCTCAAGAGCAGGTAAAAAAGTCAAGTTTTCGAAATAGTGTTCAAGAAATTGCTCCTCTAGATACGCCCGCTTAACTGCAGTTTCAACATCCAATGGTGGAGGTGCAGGGAATGTCAACTCGGTATCCTTATGTGTGGAAGGCTCAATGGCCTCCTCATTTCTTCTAGACCGTTTAGTAGGAACTTTGTGCTTGCTTCGTGAATCGGTATCTCTTGGCGGACTCCTTTCCCTACCGCGCTTTTCTTGAGAAAGAATTGGGTCTTTCGATTGCGGCCTGTCATCTTCTCGACGACCTTGGTAGCCCTTATATCGCTCTGGGTCTGACCGAACAGGAGAGCGAGAGCGTGAAGACCGCGACTGGTAAGAATCATAGGGCCTTCTATCCTCCCTACCGCGGCTTTCGCGATGATCATGCTCAGGATCAGAAGGGGGTCTAGACATGCTGCGACGAAGTTTCCTGATATCGTAATGGGAGCGGGACATCGTACCTACACAACAAGGCAAATGAAATTCAGAGTCAGTGTTTTCACAAAAGAAAAGTGCTGTGAAATGTGGTGCTATTATGTTAAGTGCGTCCTAAGTGGTGTTTTCCCCCCGACAAACCCGAGTCCGAAGCCAGACTAGTACGAGCGGGCTCTTTGGCCTTAGCAGGAGTGGTCTCTTCGGAAGAAGTGAAAACTAAAGGATTTGTCCCAAAATCCATTGAAGTGTAAATAGTTTCAGGTAAGGGGAGATCCCCCAAACCCTGAAATGTTGGGTCATCGGTACTAGGGGCGTCTCCCTGAGAAGCATCAATCGGCGGCTCTTTGGAAGACGTTGACCTCTCCGGAGAGATGGCATCCTCGGGAACAATATACCCCTCACGGTGCTTTTCGGCCATGTTAGCCAATTCATCATCTTGAGTCGAAGATGGGGAAGGTGAAGCCTGAAGCTACATTGTAGGAGCTTTCGAGCTTTCACCCGTTTCTGGGATTACGTCCACTGGAGGGATATATACATATGGACCCGTCCCGTGACCAATGCTACGGGTAATGGACAGCAACCTATGAAGATGAAGATATTCATCCTTAAGGACTTCATCAATAGTTAAAAACTTTTGATCACCATTAAGGAGCCGGTGCATCCGACCAAAGAACGCTTGATCCGATATTTGTTTTGGGTTATCAACTGCAAACAAAAAGAAAACGGATTAATGTGGTGGCGTGGACATACAGAGCCGAGATTTAGAAAACCGGTGCTTTACTTGATTTTGTCTATCTCCTAGCACACCCTGGCTGTTGCCTTACATAAAACCATTCCAGCCTGGAATCACCCGCTTTGCTGCTGAATGGTGCTGGAATTATTTTCCTCTTTGGGACAGACTCGAAGTAACAGAAAGAAGGAGTTTCTCGAGTCCGGTGCTTGAAGTTATAAAAGAAATGAACGTCATTAAAAGTGAGCTCTATGCCTAAGATCTCGCGGTACGCTACATATAGGGTGTACAGGTAAGCACAGGAGTTGGGGTGCAGCTGCATGGGGGCAATCCGCATTTGTCTTAGAAAATTGACGACGAAAGGAGAAAATGGAGGGATAGCCCCAACCATGCACATCAATCGAGTGATTGCCATAAATCCTTCTGGAGGGTTGTGAGGACGATCAGTTTTTGATGGCACCAAGGTATCCCCTTTGGGTATCCCGTACTTTAGGCGTATTCGAATAAGTCTGTCATTGTCGATCGTCGATTCAACAGAATCTTGAGGTGATTCCAGTATGATGGCAGACTCAAATTCGTCAGGAGCTCGATTATCTCTGATCCCTCCTTCCTCTTCACAGCCCAGGGAAACTCCACCCTCAGAAGACACATTATCGCTTTCATGAGTTTCTACCTCATAATCTGAGCCCTCATCATCCCATTCTGGATCTGAGGAGGAAGATATGTCGTCAAGAGTGATTTTCTTGGATGTTTTTGGGACTTCTTTCTTTTCTGCTAATCGAGACGAACGTCTCTCGTCCATGGTCGACGAACTATCGAAGAAGCAATAACAGAAATTAGAGTAAATTAGCCTGTGTCCCTCTATGCATGTATGTGAACTAAAGTGTATACAGTGTGTGTAACAAAGATAAGGTAAACACTTAGCAGTGCAATGTAAAGTTTTAACGATATAGCAATGATTCAGAACAGTTTTCGATATCCGTTTATATTCACAAGGCACTATCCTGACTGTCCATTAAGTTGAAGATTATATCAAGAATTGAACGGGCTAGTTAAGCAAGTTCTTATGTGTTGAGTGGGATTGTTTTTTTTTCGGTTCGGTTCAGATGTGTGCATTGGGATCGGATCGGAGAATATAGCCTTATCTTGGCTTGGGGATAAACATTGTTGCTCAGGGACCAAAATCGGATCGGATCGGAGGTCGACTTCTGAAACGGTCTGAATCGGATTAGGCAACCACACCATTTTCTTCCTTTGTTCCGATTTCAAGTCCGACCCGACCCGATCAAGGGAGCCCTGCCTCTATGACTTTTTGCCCCGACCCGATCCGATTTTGCGAATTTCTCTTCCCTTTCTTCTTCTCCATTTTCTACATCCCATCACCCGAACCGATCCCCTGTAATATCCTTATTCTTCCTCTTTTTCTAACTTAGAACCCAATTCTGTGCTAATATCCCCAATCAAGACCAAGTTTTTGTTTTTTGGTCAAATCGCCTACAGTGGGTCTTAATCCCATCCTCCCAACACCTCGAGGCGGCGACTGAACCACCAACGACGATGGTAGCGGAGGAGGAGGCTGTGATGACGAACTCGAACCAAAGCAGTGTCCAAATCAGTCAAGTCAATCGTAAATCCTAGTTGATATCGATTATTATTAAGAGAATCGAGTTTAAAACCCATTTACGAGAGAGATTTGATAATTAATAAAGAAGATTTTGGAGTTTCAGAAGGTTAGGGATTCTGTGTTCAATCGGTTGAGAAAAAGCAAATAAAAAGAAAGAGAGGAAGAAAGAAAAGGGTGATAAGCTTATATAGGTCGATGGTGACTACTCGTATTCCCCCTCTTTTTCTCCGCTCGGAGCGGGATATAAGCCCACGAGGCGTTCCAGCCCACTGACCCAGTGCTAACCAAGAGAGGAAGAAAGGCTGTTCGGGTCGGAGTCCGAACCGAATGGAATTCCATGTACTAACTTCGCATCTGAATTGAATAAAATCCAAAGAAAAATCAAAAAGAAAATCACCTGGAAGGATAACTGGATGTTAACAAGAGTTCTCCAAGTTGTTTGAAAGTAAAGAAAGGGATTCACATACTATGCGAAGTGTATATAGACATCAAGAGATGCAACTTTCTGAAGCAACGTGTCTTTATATGTCAATAGAAACGACTTTTCAACGATTCAATTTCAGAAAGGCACTGTGTAAATGACATCAAATCATGCTCTGTATCCAACAGAAGCATCCTTTGAGGGGGCAAAATGTTAGCCTACTTTGTGAACTAGGCTACACAAAGTCGAGATGTCAAGCGTTGAAGAACACTTCTTCCTAAAAAGCATCGGATCGGATAGTAGGGCCACTATCAGACCGGGGCGGAACAGAGCAGAATGGACAAGAGCTCAAGTTCAACACAGGTCGGACCGGATCGGAGGCCCCGATCCGAACCCCTTCTACTTGCCTCTCCGAACCGAACCCTGTGTACCATGTTGCTTCACCCCACGATCTCCTGGATATTCGGAGCGGTTACACCCACTTTCTACCCATGATGACCACTAACCTAGTGCGCTGTCAACACTGAAATCCATCTGAGCCCGAGAATGATGGGATACGAGCCACGTAGCCCCGATCCGAACCGGATTCTGGGTGAATTTCCACCTATAAATAGACCCCCAAAGGTCATTTAGAGGGATCTTTTGGCACTTTGAGAATTGAAGTATATTAGAGAACCAAATTCCAGCACTCCCAAACAATCCAAATCATCATATACAGTGTATTTTAAGATAATTGAGTGAATGTACATGAAAAGTGAGCGAGATTGAGCGAATATCCTGTTGTATTTTCATCTATATCATCAAACAAAGTGTTATAAAGTGGACGTAGGCTCTTCAAAGCCGAACCACTATAAATTCTGTGTCTCTTTTCTGTTTTTGATCTCATTCTATCAAAATTTTAGTCAATTTGGGTGTTAGAACCACTTTTTGGTCTAACAGCGCCATTATCTCCTAGGTGAGAAGTTTGAATTATATACTGACCATAAATCGTTGAAGTATCTTTTCTCGCAGAAAGATCTTAACTTGAGGCAGCAAAGGTGGATGGAGTTCCTTACCTCGTATGATTTTGATATTTCCTATACTCCTGGCAAAGGCAACGTAGTAGCAGACGCCTTGAGCAGAAAGAAGCTGACCTTAAGCCCTCTCTTTGTACAAAGGCAAAGCTTGGAGTATATAGCCAGTTTCGTCTTTAGGCCCTCCTCTGATTTTGTACCTGGTTTATTGGCATCCCTAGAAGTATGGCCCACTCTTTTGGACTCAATAGGGGCCGCACAACGTGAAGACCCTCAGCTTATGGATGTGATTGATAAGCTAATTAGGGGTGAAACTTCCAGTCACCTCAATAGGTACTCCATCGATGATAAGGGTTGGCTGAGGCGAGATGGAAGACTGTGCGTCCCACAATCAACGGATTTGGTAAAGATGGTTCTCGAGGAAGCACACCATTCCAAGATGAAAATACATCCAGGTGGAGACAAGATGTACAAGGACGTAAAGAGAGTTTTCTATTGGAGCAACATGAAGAAGGACGTGGCAAATTTCGTTTCTAAGTGCGTGACGTGCCAACAGGTCAAGGCGGAAAAGAAGAAACCTGGAGGACTGCTTCATCCTCTAGAAGTCCCGCAATGGAAGTGGGATAACATCTCAATGGACTTCATTGATGGGTTGCCTAGGTCAAGAAGGGGCAATACTAGCATTTGGGTAATAGTGGACAGGCTCACGAAAAGCGACCACTTTATACCTATCAAGAGTAGAAGGACTGCCTCATCTCTAGCATCTCTTTATCTCAAGGAAATAGTTCGACTCCATGGAATACCCTGCAGCATAGTGAGTGACCGAGATCCCATCTTCACGAGCGAGTTTTGGCGGAGTCTGCAAGAAGCTATAGGCACACAGTTATGCCTGAGCACGGCCTATCACCCCCAAACCGATGGTCAGACAAAAAGGGTGAACAAAGTATTAGAAGATCTTATAAGACTGTGCGTTCTTGACTTCGGAGGGACATGGGAGGATCATCTTCCTTTAGTGGAATTTGCTTACAATAACAGCCACCATCGGCATGGCGCCCTTCGAAGCTTTGTATGGAAGACCATGCCGATCACCAACTTGTTGGTGGGAGTCTACAGACAAGATTATACTTGGGCCAGACATGATTAGAGAGACTTCAGAAAAAGTGGACTTGATATGAAGGAGAATGAAGACGGCGCAAGATAGACAGAAATCCTACGCCGACAAAAGAAGGACCGACCTTGAGTTTGAGGTTGGGGACATGATTTTCCTTAAGGTATCTCCTTTAAGGAACGTCGTTCGCTTTGGATCCACAGGAAAGCTAGCACCAAGATTTGTAGGACCGTTCCCTATCATCGAGAAGACTGGGAAAATGGCTTATAGAGCAGAGCTGCCCGAAAGGTTGGCTGGAATTCCTAATGTCTTTCACGTTTCTCATCTCCGGAAATGTCTACATGAATCTGCGGAAGTGGTGGAGCCAAGCATTCTAGAAGAAGCCAAAGTGGAACGCGAAGCAACTATGAGGAGAGTTCCAACTCGAATCATTGGAACTGAAGTGAAAAAGCTATGCAACCGCGAAGTCAAGCTTGTCAAAGTTCAGTGGAGCGACGCCGAGGAAGACGCGACTTGGGAAACTGAGGACAGAATACGCGCAGCCTACCCTTTTCTTTTTGAGGGTACATCTTTGCTCTCTCTTTTTCCTTAAGTTGTGCTTGTATCTATCTTTCTAGGTATATCTCGTCGATATTATCCATTATCCTTAGGTAGAAACCCCTTTGTATGTAAATATGTAATTGAAACATGTTATTGTTGATGGCTGCAAGTGGTTGGAAGTGGTTGCTGGTGGTTGCTCGTGGATACATATACACACGCAACCTAGGTTTTAGATCGGCTCAGTCACTTCATATTGCATATGCATATATGTATTCATATTTGTATGTGGTTGAAACTTGATATGTTATCATATGGATGTCGCATTTGTATGAATGGTTGCGCACTCATGTAGAATTATGAGTAAGGACAAATTTGCATACATAATGGATTCATGACACTACATGATTTGCATTAAGGAGGTCAACTGAATCAGCAGACCGCCTGATTTTGCATTAGATAAGGACATGTACACACACTATGCATATGATCATGAAGCATTAGAAGTCTTTTAAGGACAATGGATGCCTGTGTTTGTTGGTTGAGTAGATGGACGATTGGATGTTAGGATGTACGTTCTCCCAGACTTGAAGATTTCGAGGACGAAATCCTAAAAGGAGGGGAGAATGTAACACCCCAGATTTTCTGTTAACTTTAAATTAACAAATTAAAGTATAATTAATTCTAATTTTAATAATTAAGGGAAACGGGTTACGCCATTGTGCTTGTCTCGGAATTCTGCTTGAGATAGAGTCCAAGTTTGCGTAAATCGGACTCCGTATGAAGGAGTTATGACCTCCGGAAGTTTCAGAATTCAATTTAAAATTCAAACAGTTCAAAATTCAGTTCAAATTTTGAATTCAGAGCCAAACTGGGCTGGGCTGGAAAATTCCCGCCCAAGACCCAGGTCGACCAGGGGGTCGACCTGGGTGACCAGGTCGACCATGTGGTCGACCTGGGGGTCGACCTGGCTGTCGACCTGCCCAGTCGAACTGGTTTGGCCCTGGCTAGCCTGGTCGGTTTCTGGTCGAATTTTTGAGCTTGGCTGTGTCACTAGGGCTGATTTGTCACTTTCTGATTGGCTTCTCTTGAGATGGATGGGTTTGATTAACTCTAGCTTCATCGACGGCTCTAATTTGTTTGAAATTCTATATAAACAACTTTAGTCTCAACCTAAATTCACACAAATAAAATAGAGCTAGAGCCGTCATGCTGCTGGAATAGCCTCCACTTGAAGAAAGATTAGAGACGAGCGAAACTAAACTAAAAACAAGAATCAAACAACGTTTATCTACCAAAAGGAAAGCATTGCAAATTCAGAATTCAAGTTCGTTGTTTGTTGTAAGTATAGTGATTTTTCCGATGGGAATAAAATTAAGATTTGATTCGATGTAAAATGGAAATGGAATTGTGCTATTATATAACGACGATGTTAATTCATACCTATGTGTTGTAATGATTGTGTTGTGAATGGTATTGCGATGTTTGTAGTATAATTGATCCATTAAAATATTTGTGGATCAATCTAGTTGATGTTGGATCTATTCAAATTCACATACATGTTATTTGGTTCATATCTACACCTATATGTTTAGGTGACTATGACAAGTTATATGCTGTACAATATGCCTAAATGACTAAGTTCATATACATGCTCGTATGTTTATACAAAAGTTGCAAGTTCCTAATTGGATTATGCCTAGATCCATTTTAATACATGTAACGACCCGGATTTTGAGCGACTTTGGTTATCGACATAAACACAATGTCGATAACAAAAACATCAAAAAATCCCGGTAATTAATGAAAGAAATTAGAAGGTGAGAATAGATAAGATAGAAACTTAGAATAGAAGAAGAAAAGAAGAACTTACATCATCAGAGTAACACGAATCTCACAGCGGAACGAATAACATACAATATATAACATAACTTTGAAATATAACAGTTATGTATACAATAGCACTTATCAGAATACAACACTTACAACAACAGCAGAAAAAAACAATAGCTATAAAATCTTGAAACCTCCTGCTCCAAGCTCTTCAAGTATATCTGTAAATCCCGACTACTTGACTGCCCATACAAATTTAGGCACCCAAGAGTTTAGGGAAAACAACAAAGTAAACTCCGGGTCAGTCATGGGACTGGTGTGAGTAAAATAGTTTAACACAGTTTAACATATATATGATATCTCATAAGACCACGCCGTGAATATGGAACGGGTTTTTCCCTTATGAGAATCCAACATCTTTGACAAGCAATATCATTCTGATATTATAATAATGTCTAAGTACAAATATATATCAATCTAGCAGAAACGCTTTCATCTCACGTTCTACATATATAGTATACAATCAAAATCGCAAGCACGTATTGGATAATGGATTTCCAACTATGACAAGGTATGGAACCACCTTCTGCTAGTGTACCTCTAGAGAGGAATACACTGGGTTCAACAAGAACATCTTGCAACCCGACCACACTTGACCGACCACTCATTTCGCTTGAGTGTATCGAATGTATATCACCAACGGTTGGGATCAACAACCGTTTCCCGAATGGGACAGCATCAACAATAGATTTTTAGAAATAAATGAAACTCTAGATCAGGTGATTATACACCCTAATAGGTGCGACCTACATAGCCATGCTACCTGCCCGATTTCTGTCATTTACCGGATGTGAGGCTAGAAGCTACGCTTATCTTCACATCAGATTCACTTTAAATGCCACATCATCAAATCCATCCAATCACCGATTGACGTCCTCAATAATACATTATGTGTTAGCTAAAAGAAGTTTCCTTCTCCGCTTCCACTCTTGGTACGGTTGGAGAAATCAATGTACGTGATCGTCTGGAAATACTCTGTCAGACATCCATCTTCATTCACTTAGAAATGTCACATCGTCATACCCATAAAATCACAAATTGATTTCCTCAAAGATACAATGGGTATACATCTAAGAGAAACGAATTCCTCCGCTACCAACATATATACGTTTGAAGGGATCAACTTACGCGATCCATTGGATATACTCTGTCAGACCTTCATCCATACAAGTTGTCCTGGGACTGGACAAACCGAAGGCACTATTCAGTATATCCATCTTAGTCACTGTTAACTAAGACTTATACAACAACCCTTGCACTTTACTCCGTATTCAATTATCTTTGGCATAAATGATTCACAACGCTTGTACCAATACAGAGTGGTTCTTTGGATAATAATCCAACCGGTCTCTCCATATTAACAACGTTAAAAATGGTCAAAACTTCGATAGTCTGTGAGTTAACTATCAAAGAAAACAAGTGTGCAAACAACGATAATATCTCCAGATGGAAATTATATCAAACAAACATCATTTAACATTTATCTCTTTAGTTCATTTTACATCTCCTGTTTCCCTATTTTCAACATTTTCTATTTTCTATATTTAGAAAATATACGTTATTAACACTGGAAACATTTCCATTCCTTGTTTTCTGTATTTAGAAAACATTTCTGATTCTTGTTTGGAAAACATTTCCAAACTCCTACGTTTGGATTAAACAGATGTTTAGATAAAACATCGCTATGCCAACTCAACCATTTTCTTTAATTACTAAATTCACTTTACCATCCTTTACTGCCGAACCTTAACCATTCCTCAGTTAAAAACGAAGCCAATCAAGTTGGGGGTAGAACTACCTCTCAGACCTTAACTGAACAACACTTCTAACCTTGAAATAGGCAAAGTTAACTTTATATTTCTTTAACTAACTTCCTTACTTAACCTTTCTTTCGAATACTATATTCAATTAACTCCTTTCAATTAACTCTATTGGACTGACCCTATTTGATTAACCCCGTTCACTTAACTCCTGTCGAATAAACTATATTCGATAACTCCTCTAACTCTATTCGAATAAACTATATTCGATTAACTCCTCTAACTCTATTCGAATAAACTATATTCGGTTAACTCCTTTACTATATTCGAATAAACTATATTCGATTAACTTCTTTGATTTAACTCTAATCGATTAACTCCATTGAATAAACTATATTCGATAACTCCTTCGATTTAACTAATATTCTATAACTCACTTCGATTAACTAATATTCTATAACTCACTTCGATTAACTAATAATCGATAACTCCTTCGAATAACTATATTCGATAATCTCCTCTCGAATAAACGATATTCGATAATCTTCCCTTTCGATTTAACAAATCGATAACTCCTTTTCGAATAACTAAATTTGACAACTCCTTTCGATTTAACTAATCGATAACTCCTTTCGATTAAACAATAATCGATAACTCCCTTCGATGAAACTAACATCGATACTCCTTTCAATGAAACTAACATCGATTAATTCCTTTCGATGAAACTAACATCGATTAATTTAACTTGACGAACTTAACTCGACTCACTTATCTCGATAATCTAACTCAAGAACTTAACTCGATTAACTTATCTCGATAATCTAACTCAAGAACTTAACTCAAATCGATTAACTCCAACTGATTAACTCTGCCTGGTCAACCCTAACTGATTAACTCTACTGATTAACTCTAACTGGTTTTACTTGGTTTGACTAACTCAATTGATTAACTCGACTGACTAATTCAACTCGATTAACCTAGCTTGATTTTTCTTATCTCAATTAACTGAACTAATCACTTTGATTAACTCGACTAATTCACTTTGATTACCTTAACCAATTCACTTTGATTAACTTAACCAATTCACTTTGATTAACTTAACCAATTCACTTAGTTTAACTAATCAATTTACTTTGATTAACTAACCTGATAACTCAATTTGATTAACTTACTCGCTAATAACGTTTATTCCTTTTTAAAGATGTTCTTTTATAAACTATTTATTTCCTAAATAAATATTTCCTTATAATCCTATTTATTTAACAAATAAATATCTCCTTTATTCTATTTATTCTAAGAAATAAATATTCCTTTATTTTATTTATTCCCTAATAATAAATCCTTTTACCTTTATTTATTTCCTAAATAAATAAATCCTTTTTATCTATTTGTAAATGGTTTACAAATATCCCTCTTTCTATTGGTTTTGACAATATTTTCCCTTATATATATTGTTTTACAAATATTTTCCTTTATATTTGATTTCACAAATATATCTCCTCTATATTTGTTTAACAAATAAAATCCCTTTATATTTGATTAACAAATATAAATTTCCTTTATATTTGATTTACAAATAAAATTCTTTTATTCAAAATCCTTTTTCTTGTATAATATAAAATCTATTGATTTTATATAAATAAATTATTTTCAAAATATACTTTGAAAATCCCTTTTCCACATTCTGGTATTTCTTATGGTATTTAACACACCATATAACAACGATAACTATCGTCCAAACACACATAATCAACGTCAGATTATATATCACAGTATAAAAATCATAGTAAAATAACTGTTGAGGAATCCAGTTGGATTCCTCCGACCAGTTTCACTGCATCACAGATGTTACACAGTATAATCAACATCACTTCCAGTTAAATATGAAATATTCTGTTAACAGAATCAATATATAACTATTTAACTGTATATATATATATATATATTTATATATATATAAAATATTCACTAACTGACTAGCAGTTCAATCAAACAGTCAACACACAATCAAACAGACAATATTTAACAGTTCTAAGAATACGTTGTAAAAATAGAACTGTACAGAGTTGGTGAGTTTTACTCACATTTGCAGTTCGTCGTTAAAGAACGATAAAGTGTTTGTTTGATCTGAATCAAACAATTTATTTCGCCATAAATTCAACCGATCTCAAATCCACTCCTAGTCAGTTCCATTATGAAGCTCTCGTCCATACGGTCCCAACGGTTCCGACCGTTCGAAATTCTGATATCGTACGCAATAGTTGTGATATTAAGAAGTTAATACACATTTTCAAATTAAATATAACTAAACTATATATACTTAACATTTTGGGCTCTGACCCACATTTTCTTGGCCCACATACTTCCACGTCACAAGCCCAACCGGTCTCTCCTTCTTCCCAACTCCAGTAAACACCCCAACGCAAAAATCATGGCATTTCCCATTCCCACGCACTCTTAACTCCATCCCTTACCTCATATAATCCAAACCGAAATCACCATTGAGCGTCTCATTCCAGTCTCTTCAACTACCACACCATTTCATAGAACTCGAGCAACCCCCTAGTAAACCGCGACTTCGAGACTGGCGCTACCAACGGAGAAATCACCGAACTCGAATATTTCGAAATCCCCCAAATCTTTGCACAAAAACCCCAAATCCTACCACTAGATCGAAAAGAAAACTCGTTTTACTCGATTCCATCTCAAAGTCCTCAAAACCCGAAACATAGATACCACGCTGGAAAAACTTCAGCGAACCTGGTGATGTCGAGTTTAACAAAGCTCATACCAAACTGTAGAGGGTGTTATGAGGATTAGGAATACATATATATGAAGATTTATAGGATTACATTTCTTTTTCTATGATTTTATGAAGATTAGGCTCTTCACATTTTTTCACATTTTTGGTGGAGGCGCATTATTAGAAGAGTTTGACCTCGGGAGTTCTTTGACTGAGTAAATTAGGTTAGCAGAGCACCCTTTTTATAGAAGAATTTTGGTCCATTTTAATATTATATTATATAAAAACTAAACCATGGATTCTCGTATAAATATGACCACATACGATCTTTGTTTCTGCCAAACTAAGCTAATCCTAGCATAGAAAAATATTCCGGACCCAATGGGACAAGTTTCGTTGAATTTTGACACCGTTTGCGAAAATCCCTTAGAAAATATCGATGAAAAACACCGAGCATTAATTCCTTCAAATTACAGAAAAAACCTAAAAATATGAGGTCTTGACGTTTCACTAGACCTCTTCATAAGGTTTCGTATGAAACTTGTTTCGTTGAATTCTGAGTTCGTTTGACCAGTTAACCATTAAAATAAAGTTACCCCTGTTTAAAACGTATAAATGGTTAACTCAACATAAGGCGTTTTTAGCCACCAAAGTCACATACGTCATTTGTTTGCCGCGAAACTTGACTTTCTTATAACGATAAATTAATATGAACCCAATGGCACACACTTCGTCGCATTCCGAGACTGTTTCCCGGTACGCTATTTTCTACGCACCCTAAGTGCTCCTTTAGACATCAAATTTTCCAAAGTTCAAAAATAACAAACTATATATGTTTTTTGACTCTAAATGACGATACGAACTCAACGGAACTGGTTTCGTGGCTTAACTCGATCGTCATCTCAAGTTATGGTCAAAACCCCTTTTAAATCGAATTAAATTATTAATAATTCCATAGCGACTTTTCTAAAATTTGAATTGGACTTAAATCAAAATCTACACGACGAAATCCCATTTTTCTCTTCTACTAGAAAAATATACTTCACTAGCTCCACACGTTTCTTGTTTCACAGAAATCCGACTTGAAACGGACCCTGCATATTCAGTTGAAGTTCATATCGCCAAATAACGAACTACCGCGCCATTTCAAGCTCGATTTTAACTATAATATAATTATACGTTCAAACTGTCGTTATTAAAATATATTCGTTATTCTAATTCAATTCTAAACTGAATTAAATCCTAGGGATGACCCAGTTCACAGAATATTGTGATTTCCAATATTTTATTATTATTTCTGAATTAAATATATTATTTAATTATTTAATTTAATTAAATATTCCATATTATTTAATTAAACCTCTATTTAATTCACTACATCACGATATATATAATTAAATAAATTAATTATAATACCCCTGACAATGCGGGTCATTACATTCTTCCCCACTTAAAATAATTTTGTCCTCGAAATTGCTAAGTTAGAGGACGACCCTATCTATTGGAATTCCTGAGATTTGTTTACCCCTTATTTCTGATTTCAACTGAACCAATTAATATCGACTAAAATATTTATTCATTCCGACTAACTAAAATTTTCAAAAATTCTGAAAATTTTCTAACACCTTAAATTTTCGGAAAATTTCGTCATAACCTCCTTTGTACAGCCCTATCGGTAAAACCACAACTCGCCTCTCTATA
Organism: Allium sativum; assembly: GCA_030737875.1. Lineage (NCBI taxonomy): Eukaryota > Viridiplantae > Streptophyta > Magnoliopsida > Asparagales > Amaryllidaceae > Allium > Allium sativum. The sequence goes on along the minus strand of CM060916.1, from coordinate 6,882,326 downwards.
GCCTTCTCCAACCCAAAAGAAAATCAAACAGCCAAGCGGCTTGCCAATTCGGCTCATAAATTCCAAACTCATATAAAATATAAACTTGTACCTTTTTGTTGGGCATATCATTATATCCCTACCATCTGTTATCAACTCGACATATACAAATGCCCTCCCAATCAACTCCAACCAATTTATTCTTAACACAACCATTCGCTTATTCAAGCCGAATTCAATTCAAACTCAAGCACTATTCTTCATTTCAAATCCATAACTCACCAGTCCAATATAATTCCAGATTATCTCTAGTCAAGTCCAATTCTACTTAACACAAATCTATTTCAAATGATTTTCACTTACTGGCTTTTAATTCAATCCCAATTCTATTAGATTTTACAAGTTTTACTTTAATTTGTTTAAATTCAAACAACCTTTTCTTCCTGGAAGTTTATAAACAGTTTACCTCTTTCAAAAATCAAATTTTCCTTTTTGAAATTCAACACAACTTGTTTTCCCAAAACAAATTCAAAACAAAATCCTTGGTAGTAATCCGTCACTTACATACTCGAAAATGAACACCGATGATGTCATGATCAACATCGGAATCAATTTTCCAGCTACCGAAGTGAGTTCAATATTATAGCACTTTCAAAACCCATTTTTAAACATTTTTCCACCTTGAAATCAATTCCAAATATCCTTTTACAATGTTGTAAACAAATTTAAAATCTCCTAGGATCTTAAAATTCCCATATACTTAATCCAAATCCATTTCCAAACACTTATCCCAATTTCCAGAGTTTGAATTCAATTTCTGGTTTAAATTTCAAATTTAACTTATCTGATTTCACGCATTTCACTTATATGAATTCTGATTGGTTATTTACATAACCATTTAATTTATAATCTTACTCGATTATAACAACAACCAATATATCCACTATATTATAATTTTGATACATATATCTTCTCTATATCAAGATATACCTTGGGTAAACTTATTTTAATTTACCCTCTTTTCAAAACATATCGTGACGACTCATCGTATTCAAGTGTTTATCAACTCCTACCGATATAGTGGATCAAACTGATCGACCAGAACTCATAAACAACTCAGCCAATGAATCTCCACAATAAAAAATCATTTTTATATCAAATACAAATACGCACTCGTATATATACACTCAAACTCAATCTAGGGTATTACTAACCCTATCTCTACCGAGTCACGCCACAGAGCAAGGTAATTCTTAACTTAAGCTCTGATACCAACTGTAACGACCCGGATTTTGAGTTAAGTATGCTTTGCAACCGTCCTCTCCCATCCTCCAAAGCAGCAGGTAAAACCCACTGTGGCTTACACTGGTACCCCAGCACCACATTTTACGGCCAGCCTTTCGACTTCACAACCAACCCTACCAAAGGGACATGTAGGAGTAAGAGTCTCCCGTTCCCCACCTAACGAAAAGCGAGAACCCCCTATCATGCGACACATGCAAAGCACGCAACATGGACTGGTATGAGTAAAATAGTTTAACATAGTTTAACATATATATGATATCTCATAAGACAACGCCGTGAATACGGAACATGTTTTTCCCTTATGAGAATCCAACATCTTTGACAAGCAATATCATTCTGATATTATAATAATGTCTAAGTACAAATATATATCAATCTAGTAGAAATGCTTTTATCTCACGTTCTACATATATAGTATACAATCAAAATCGCAAGCACGTATTGGATAATGGATTTCCAACTATGACAAGGTATGGAACCACCTTCTGCTAGTGTACCTCTAGAGAGGAATACACTGGGTTCAACAAGAACATCTTGCAACCCGACCACACATGACCGACCACTCATTTCGCTTGAGTGTATCAAATGTATATCACCAACGGTTGGGATCAGCAACCGTTTCCCGAATGGGACAGCATCAACAATAGATTTTTAGAAATAAATGAAACTCTAGATCAGGTGATTATACACCCTAATAGGTGCGACCTACATAACCATGCTACCTGCCCGATTTCTGTCATTTACCGGATGTGAGGCTAGAAGCTACGCTTATCTTCACATCAAATTCACTTTAAATGCCACATCATCAAATCCATCCAATCACCGATTGACGTCCTCAACAATACATTATGTGTTAGCTAAAAGAAGTTTCCTTCTCCGCTTCCACTCTTGGTACGGTTGGAGAAATCAATGTACGTGATCATCTGGAAATACTCTGTCAGACATCCATCTTCATTCACTTAGAAATGTCACATCGTCATACCCGTAAAATCACAAATTGATTTCCTCAAAGATACAATGGGTATACAGCTAAGAGAAACGAATTCCTCCGCCACCAACGTATATACGTTTGAAGGGATCAACTTACGCGATCCATTGGATATACTCTGTCAGACCTTCATCCATACAAGTTGTCCTGGGACTGGACAAACCGAAGGCACTATTCAGTATATCCATCTTAGTCACTGTTAACTAAGACTTATACAACAGCCCTTGCACTTTACTCCGTCTTCAATTATCTTTGGCATAAATGATTCACAACGCTTGTGCCAATACAGAGTGGTTCTTTGGATAATAATCCAACCGGTCTCTCCATATTAACAACGTTAAAAATGGTCAAAACTTCGATAGTCTGTGAGTTAACTATCAAAGAAAACAAGTGTGCAAACAACAATATTATCTCCAGATGGAAATTATATCAAACAAACATCATTTAACATTTATCTCTTTAGTTCATTTTACATCTCCTGTTTCCCTATATTCAACAATTTCTATTTTCTATATTTAGAAAATATACGTTATTAACACTGGAAACATTTCCATTCCTTGTTTTCTGTATTTAGAAAACATTTCTGATTCTTTTTTGGAAAAAATTTCCAAACTCCTACGTTTGGATTAAACAGATGTTTAGATAAAACATCGCTATGCCAACTCAACCATTTTCTTTAATTACTAAATTCACTTTACCATCCTTTACTGCCGAACCGTAACCATTCCTCAGTTAAAAACGAAGCCAATCAAGTTGGGGTAGAACTACCTCTCAGACCTTAACTGAACAACACTTCTAACCTTGAAATAGGCAAAGTTCACTTTATATTTCTTTAACTAACTTCCTTACTTAACCTTTCTTTCGAATACTATATTCGATTAACTCCTTTCAATTAACTCTATTGGACTGACCCTATTTGATTAACCCCCTTCACTTAACTCCTGTCGAATAAACTATATTCGATAACTCCTATAACTCTATTCGAATAAACTATTTTCGATTAATTCCTCTAACTCTATTCGAATAAACTATATTCGGTTAACTCCTTTACTATATTCGAATAAACTATATTCGATTAACTCCTTTGATTTAACTCTAATCGATTAACTCCATTGAATAAACTATATTCGATAACTCCTTCGATTTAACTAATATTCTATAACTCACTTCGATTAACTAATATTCTATAACTCACTTCGATTAACTAATAATCGATAACTCCTTCGAATAACTATATTCGATAATCTCCTCTCGAATAAACGATATTCGATAATCTTCCCTTTCGATTTAACAAATCGATAACTCCTTTTCGAATAACTAAATTTGACAACTCCTTTCGATTTAACTAATCGATAACTCCTTTCGATTAAACTATAATCGATAACTCCCTTCGATGAAACTAACATCGATACTCCTTTCGATGAAACTAACATCGATTAATTCCTTTCGATGAAACTAACATCGATTAATTTAACTCGACGAACTTAACTCGACTCACTTATCTTGATAATCAAACTCAAGAACTTAACTCAATTAACTTATCTCGATAATCTAACTCAAGAACTTAACTCAAATCGATTAACTCCAACTGATTAACTCTGCCTGGTCAACCCTAACTGATTAACTCTACTGATTAACTCTAACTGGTTTTACTTGGTTTGACTAACTCAATTGATTAACTCGACTGACTAATTCAACTCGATTAACCTAGGTTGATTTTTCTTATCTCGATTAACTGAACTAATCACTTTGATTAACTCGACTAATTCACTTTGATTACCTTAATCAATTCACTTTGATTAACTTAACCAATTCACTTTGATTAACTTAACCAATTCACTTTAATTAACTTAACCAATTCACTTAGTTTAACTAATTAATTTACTTTGATTAACTAACCTGATAACTCAATTTGATTAACTTACTCGCTAATAACGTTTATTCCTTTTTAAAGATTTTCTTTTATAATCTATTTATTTCCTAAATAAATATTTCCTTATAATACTATTTATTTAACAAATAAATATCTCCTTTATTCTATTTATTCTAACAAATAAATATTCCTTTATTTTATTTATTCCCTAATAATAAATCCTTTTACCTTTATTTATTTCCTAAATAAATAAATCCTTTTTATCTATTTGTAAATGGTTTACAAATATCCCTCTTTCTATTGGTTTTGACAATATTTTCCCTTATATATATTGTTTTACAAATATTTTCCTTTATATTTGATTTCACAAATATATCTCCTTTATATTTGTTTAACAAATAAAATCCCTTTATATTTGATTAACAAATATAAATTTCCTTTATATTTGATTTACAAATAAAATTCTTTTATTCAAAATCCTTTTTCTTGTATAATATAAAATCCATTGATTTTATATAAATAAATTATTTTCAAAATATACTTTGAAAATCCCTTTTCCACATTCTGGTATTTCTTATGGTATTTAACGCACCATATAACAACGATAACTATCGTCCAAACACACATAATCAACGTCAGATTATATATCACATTATATATCACAATATATAAATCACAGTAAAATAACTGTTAAGGAATCCAGTTGGATTCCTCCGACCTGTTTCACTACATCACAGATGTTACACAGTATAATCAACATCACTTCTAGTTAAATATGAAATATTCTGTTAACAGAATCAATATATAACTATTTAACTGTTTATATATATATTTATATATATATATATAAAATATTCACTAACTGACTAGCAGTTTAATCAAACAGACAATATTTAACAGTTCTAAGAATACGTTGTAAAAATAGAACTGTACAGAGTTGGTGAGTTTTACTCACATTTGCAGTTCGTCGTTAAAGAACGATAAACTGTTTGTTTGATCTGAATCAAACAATTTATTTCACCATAAATTCAAACGATCTCAAATCCACTCCCCGTCAGTTCCATTGTGAAGCTCTCGTTCATACGGTCCCAACGGTTCCGACCGTTCGAAATTCTGATATCGTACGCAATAGTTGTGATATTAAGAAGTTAATACACATTTTCAAATTAAATATAACTAAACTATATATACTTAACATTTTGGGATCTCACCCACATTTTCTTGGCCCACATACTTCCACGTCACAAACCCAACCGGTCTCTCCTTCTTCCCAACTCCAGTAAACACCCCAACGCAAAAATCATGGCATTTCCCATTCCCACGCACTCTTAACTCCATCCCTTACCTCATATAATCCAAACCGAAACCACCATTGAGCGTCTCATTCCAGTCTCTTCAACTACCACACCATTTCATAGAACTCGAGCAACCCCCTAGTAAACCGCGACTTCGAGACTGGCGCTACCAACGGAGAAATCACCGAACTCGAATATTTCGAAATCCCCCAAATCTTTGCACAAAAACCCCAAATCCTACCACTAGATCGAAAACCAAACTCGTTTTACTCGATTCCATCTCAAAGTCCTCAAAACCCGAAACATAGATACCACGCTTGAAAAACTTCAGTGAACCAGGTGATGTCGAGTTTAACAAAGTTCATACCAAACTGTAGAGGGTGTGATGAGGATTAGGAATACATATATATGAAGATTTATAGGATTACATTTCTTTTTCTATGATTTTATGAAGATGAAGCTCTTCACGTTTTTTCACATTTTTGGTGGAGGCGCATTATTAGAAGAGTTTGACCTCGGGAGTTCTTTGACTGAGTAAATTAGGTTAGCAGAGCACCCTTTTTATAGAAGAATTTTGGTCCATTTTAATATTATATTATATAAAAACTAAACCATGGATTCTCGTATAAATATGACCACATACGATCTTTGTTTCTGGCAAACTAAGCTAATCCTAGCATAGAAAAATATTCCGGACCCAATGGGACAAGTTTCGTTGAATTCCGACACCGTTTGCGAAAATCCCTTAGAAAATATCGATGAAAAACACCGAGCATTAATTCCTTAAAATTACAAAAAAAAATCCTAAAAATATGAGGTCTTGACGTTTCAGTAGACCTCTTCACAAGGTTTCGTATGAAACTTGTTTCGTTGAATTCTGAGTTCGTTTGACCAGTTAACCATTAAAATAAAGTTACCCTGTTTAAAACGTATGAATGGTTAACTCAACATAAGGCGTTTTTAGCCACCAAAGTCACATACATCATTTGTTTGCCGCGAAACTTGACTTTCTTATAACGATAAATTAATATGAACCCAATGGCACACACTTCGTCGCATTACGAGACTGTTTCCCGGTACGCTATTTTCTACACACACTAAGTGCTACTTTAGACACCAAATTTTCCAATGTTCAAAAATAACAAACTATATATGTTTTCTGACTCTCAACGACGATACGAACTCAACGGAACTGGTTTTGTGGCTTAATTCGATCGTCATCTCAAGTTATGGTCAAAACCCCTTTTAAATCGAATTAAATTATTAATAATTCCATAGTGACTTTTCTAAAATTTGAATTGGACGTAAATCAAAATCTACACGACGAAATCCCGATTTTTCTCTTCCACTAGAAAAATATACTTCACCAGCTCCACACGTTTCTTATTTCACAGAAATCCGACTTGAAACGGACCCTATATATTCAGTTGAAGTTCAAATCGCCAAATAACGAACTGCCGCGCCATTTCAAGCTCGATTTTAATTATAATATAATTATATGTTCAAACTGTCGTTATTAAAATATATTCGTTATTCTAATTCAATTCTAAACTGAATTAAATCCTAGGGATGACCCAGTTCACAGAATATTGTGATTTCCAATATTTTTTTATTAATTCTGAATTAAATATATTATTTAATTATTTAATTTAATTAAATATTCCATATTATTTAATTAAACCTCTATTTAATTCACTACATCACGATATATATAATTAAATTAATTAATTATAATACCCCTGACAATGCGGGTCATTACAATACAAGTCTCATGTTGTAATTGGACATATGATTGGATCTAGTTCACACATGTGATTAAATTATACATACTTTTATCGACATGTCATATTCTTGTCACATGTTAGTGATGTTCGATGTTATGCCTAGATCTAAACATGTTTAGGCTTATGTTGTCTAAATCATATGCTAAATCATGTGACACCTGTTTAGTTAGATTCCCCTTTTTAATGCAAGTTCACATGACAAGTTGAAACCCATGATTCAGTCTATGTTGCAAATTCACATATATGTATGTTAACTATTTTGCAAGTTCACACCTATGATGTTCATATTGACTATGCTAAAAATGCCAAGTTTACACCTATGTCATGTTTATGTTGATGAATTTCTTTATACCAATTTTTGTGTATGCTAAATTAGGCTAAGTTTTTAGCCTAATATTATATGTTAAAAATCATGCGGACGAAAAATTAGGCAAAGATTATTAGCCTAATATTTAGACGGGGTAACGTTGGGAAATTGGTAATTATAGGAAACTTGACATAAAGATATATGTATTGGCATGTTTGGCATATGCCAATAATTGGTGGCACTTAAACGGTATAAATTCTTATACCAAAAATGTTAAACTTGGAACATGGGCCTTAACATTTAATTGTTAACAAATTTACATATAACAAGTAATAAAGACAAATATGTAAATTTAGAAAATACGAGTATGCTTAACCCGAGGTTGGATTGAGTTGTGATGTAAACCTGCCCGGACCCGCCCGGCTGTCCAGTAGTCACAACAATACCTATCCAATGAGAGAGGTTAAGCATTGAGCCCAATAAGGTCCCGAGGTTAGACTGAGTTACGGTGTAAATATGCCCGGAGCCAACCGGCACATCTAGTAACCATAACAATACATGTCTAATGTGAGTGGTCGGTGCTTTAGAAAGCTAAGGACAGACAAGTCAGGATTGTAGGGTTAAGTTAACTAAAACACTTAACCAATTCAACATGTTAATTGAACTGATGGGTGGGGTTAGGTAAATACAAACACTTAACCACTTAACATGTTTGACTAGAAATCCCTAGTAGCGGGGACCCATTTCAGCAGTAACCCAATTAGGTATCATGGTACCCTGAAACTAGGCAGGGTGGGGCACGATTACTGGGCTGATTATAAGCGGTCAAAAGCGACGGCGGTGGGTGCAACAGTGTGGGTTCTAACAGAGTACGGGCGTGCACACACTTCAGAGTAGACAAACAGGGCACTTGGGGCACCAGTAGTATAAACTATGCATTCTAGAATTGTGTCGGGTCGCCACCATGGGACTTGATACACCCCATGGTGGGACCAGCATAGGTATCTACAATCATTGGGGGGTCGTATGACACATGTGATTTTGCGAGTAGGAGCCGATCTTTAGAAAGGGGATCACTTCACCCCGATCATGGGGTGCCAATCGGAACTAATATAAGTAGGTGCAGAGATATAGTGTAGGGTGCGATAGTATATCCGGTTCAAACTGCTTTATCATAGTTTATGATACTTTCCTGTTTCCAGTTTATACCTATCATGCCCTTATTCTTATCCTCTTACTGAAGAGTCACTAGACTTACCAGGCTTTATGTCTGACCCTGTTTTTCTTTCGTCATCTTTTCTTCTGTCCCCTCTCCCCCCAGGTCCACAGGGAGGAAACAACCCAGCTTAGTCAGACTCTTTGCAAGCTTCAAGATAGTAGATGTATGGTTTGGAATCTCTTTCCTTGGTTATGGCTGTTAGACACGTTCTATGGGGATTTATGCAGTTTTAATTATGTTTTATACTTCTTTATTTAATAATCAAGACAGAAATGATGATGTAATGTTTTGGGAGTTGTTGTGAGACAATTATGGAAATGTTTTGTATGAACAAGTATTTTATGAAATAAAAGTCTGTTTGTTTTCCGCTGCTTATATATATGTGTTTATATCTGTCTTGAGTTTTATCTGTGACTTTTACTTATAAACCTCCACCAAAGTTAAGGCATTCCCTTTGTGAATGACCTTAATGGAGGGTGGGGTGTTTCAATGCTATTTCCATTGAGTGTGAATGGAGAGTGAGACGAATTGTGCTTGAATGCTCCCTATATCCATCTATTACATGTTAACATCTACACCAAAAACAAAAAAAAAACCTCGCGCAGTATTTGAAAAACAGAAAACTATTGTAAAGAACAAAATTCATCAATTTTTTAATTTTAAGAACATGTTCTTGATTTTATTTTTGTGCGAAAACATTATGCATGGTATCAGTTTATATGATAAAAGAAAATATTCGATGAGAAAGACAATGTACATGATTTATGATATCGTTTTTGCTTAATTTTCTTACTGTATAGCTTTATTTTTACCTGTTATCTTTAAGATTGAATTTTGAAGAGGTCTTGAGACTAAAAAAAAATGTGCTTTAAAATAATATTCCATTTGTAAAACTGTACCATGATCACAGTCAGAAATAACTTATTTCCTTTTAATTCATTCAATTTTGTATTCTGAATATAAAGGAGAAGCTAGACTGGTACATGGCCACTTATTTCAATTGACGAGATGTTGAAGGTGAATTTCAATTGTGCTTTTGAATTTACGCATTCTTGTTTGATGTACAAGTGTGCAGCTACCATTCAATATTTCATATCAGAAATTGATGTGCATTCCTCGGAAGTAAAGAAGTACATAGCTTAATTCGTCATTACAAAGGCTCAGGTGACATTTGACAAGAGAATTAATTGTGTTTCGTCCGTTCATTATTCCTCAAAACACAAAAAAGTTAGTTAGAATTATATACAAATGTAACTTTCAATACCCTTTTTTATACAAAACTCGAGTATTAGACACTTATGTTAATTCGATAGAGGTATCAAATAAAGGTACGTGTTCTTTAAGTAGTTGAATATTTTATGTGAGTACAGATAACTTAACAATCACTCCAAAAAGGGAAGAACATGGATAACTTAAGTAGTGATAATTTTCACCTGCTTTTTCTCTAGTTGTAGAAATCTCTTCTCTAAGTCCGGCACTTTACTTTCAAGTAGCAGTGTATGCTTATCCTTAACTTGTGATAAAGCCGCTCTACTAAGACTCACTCCTCTTCCCATCGCTCTAAGTCGACCCGGTCTTTCTTGCCCTAACACTTGTGATAGTGCATCTTCTCTATAATTAATTGGCGAGCTCGACTGTGAAACACTTTCAATTTGTTTAATCTTTTCCTACAAAACATGATTAATTTCATATTACTGCAGTTTAAAAAAAAACATGGTATTTAAATTAAAATAGGAAACACACTCAGAAGCTTGCAAATTTAAATACCACATATATGACATCTTTTATTTTTCAGAACTCATTAAAACATAGTATTTATATATCTATCATACGTATTTGAAAACTATGAACTTACTATAGCATCTGCAGCAATCATATTCACCGGTTCACCATTTTTCTTAGTGCGAGATTTGATCTAGACCACACTTCTAGGGACGACAGAACTGATTTCTCTTTTCTACATTCAAAAAACACCAAATAACATAAGCAACTAAGTTAAAAGTTTCATAAATATTGCAGTAAATTATGACTATAATTTTGTTACCAAATCTTCAGCTAGTCGTGCCATTCCTTTACGACTGGACGTGTGTGGCAACTGCCTCTGTCTAATAGCTCTGTTCTTCTCGCTCACAGCCTAAAATAAGAATCGTATGGTAGTATGATATTCAACTTAGTCATCACAGTCTAAAATGTATTTGTAATGGTTAAAGTGTTAAGCTTTTATATGAAAATTGGAGTTTCAGTTCTTATTCAATTACAGATATAACTCAAAAGTTATATATACATACACACATATACGTACGAACGTATGTATGTATAGAAGCACTTTAGATCTTCTCACATATCGTGATAGGAGGCAGATTAAGGCATTAGATACAAACATTGACATGAATAAAGGACAACTGAAATGTATATTCCCATGGGGTTTCTAAATGGATCATGATGAATTTGGAATTTATTGTTAAGATAATTTATAAATAGATCTATGTGAACTCATAATTTCAGATTCAGTTTGCCCCACAAAAAACAACAACAGTAAGAAAGTAATGCAAAAAAAATTATGGAACCATGAATAAAACTCAGCAGTTAATTGGAAACATACGAAAGCTATGATAATGTTCAGAAAGCAGTTTCAGACTGGAAACAACCTTTCAGTAGTTCATTGAGATGTATCACTAGACGAACACATGCTTAAGAATCTCCTTTTGAGTTCAAACCAAACATCTCAACAGATGTATATGAAATAATGAGCAAAACGATTTCAACAGTAGTTCATATTGCTTTTACAGTAAACACAGTAAAATGATTTAAATGACTTATGTATTTTTGTCCTCGTTTTGGATCAAATCAGATTTGAAAATGGATCCAAACATTTCAAAAACATATACTCCGATATATAACATATGATAATCTAATTTATAAACCACTGATCTATGGATGGAAAATGGCACAAATTAATCCTTAATGATGTAGATCTGAATTTAATATTAACTCATAAAATCCCTCCCTTTGAAATGCTAATGTCTTTTAAATGCAGTTCTACTTAATTTAGTTTTTTGCACATTACTAGTATATAATACAATTTCTCATACCTTGAATTCCGAACTTGTTTTCAACTTGATAAATTTCTTCCACTCATTCATACATATAATGTTAGATGGTTTTAACTGAAGTCTTTCCTCCATGTTCTTTGCTTGTAACACCTGCCGAACTAATGTACATTTTGATGCTCGCCAAATACCACCCATTTGTTGAAAAACTAGTGTTTTGTGGCAATCTGAATCCAATTTAAACCTTGCCTGCGACAATTATACAAGTTGTTATAGTTTGTGTAAAAATTACTCTTGGTACATGCTTCCCTGCACTTGTCTCGCTAAAAGGCATTGAATGCATCATGTGCGGATCCAATTGTTGTATCACTAGAAAAATCATGAACAAGATCTTACAAATTAGTTTTAAATACTTTGGTAGTACTGTAAACTTAGCTGTGCTATCTACTAGATCATTTTATTATTTATTATTTATTTCAATCTACTGCAGAAATAAACAAATTAGTCTCCTTATAAGTCCTATCTACTAGATCAAATCTAATTAGCTGCAATGATTTACATTGTGCTTCAAACCTAAACGAAACCGAGTTTTCTTCATACAGCTGTATTTCAGTTTCCAAAACAAATTAGCTTTAACCTAATTTTCAGAAGGGAAAAAGCTGCTTCAATAACTAAAACATAATACATGGTTTACTGTCATAATGCACTAGGATCCACTATGCATTGTCTAAAATTTATTTATAAATAAAGACAGTAAAGTATAATCGAAATTGAACGATAAAAGTGCACTGTTGGTTAATGTGGATAATAAGTCGGATGATAAAGTCGTTAATTCAGATAGATCAACATCACGAGTACAATTATTCAGAGTGTCACTTGGATGCTTTCCCATAAAACATCTTTCAACTCGGAACTAACTTTCTTCCATCCACTTAGTGTAACCGAAACAATTTCTCGTACAAGTGGTCCTAAATAAGAGGATAATTTGACTGACCCTGGTCCTATTGGTTAGCCTGTACTATTAAATTCAACTTCTATTTGCTCCAAAGAATTGAATGGAAGTCTTCTAACTTTGGTTGGCCCTCTAGGCTTTCTTCTCGATTTTCCTTCCGCCTGAACAAAGTTAGCAACTGTTTGTGGATTGTTTTGTGTTTCGACATTGTTTTCTAATAAGGTTTGAACTTGATTAGGATGGTTTTGTGTTTCGGCATTGTTTTCTAATAAGGTTTGAACTTGATTAATTTTTGATGCATGTGGATTGCCATGTATTTCATCATTCTTTTCAGGTTCAATATCAGCCTCGTCTTCAGCAAGATTGTCTTCAAACAGCTCTTTTACTCTATGTTTCTTCCTCTGTTTGTCTAGTTCATTTTGCATGTGCTTTTTCCTTTTCATGGCTTTATTCTTCTTTGATATTTTCTATTTATAAAAATTAAAAGGACAACTGTCATGAACGAGGCTATTAATACATAAATTCTAATGAAATACACTAAGTGGAAACAGAGCACAAGGAAATAAAAATAAAAATAATATGCGCAAGTTAAGATACGGAGTGGCACACCTTTACAATTTTATCACTATTGCAAACTAAACAGCATTACTAATTAGTAATGATAGCTGCTAATCATAAATACTTAGCTATTATCTAAACCAAAATACATTTATTTTACCAAAACAACTCCTGCGCAAAACAACATTACTAAGTGAAAACCATTGCGAATGAGGTGGCTCACTGCAATTTTATAGGAAAATAAATAACAAAGAGAAAGAGAAAGTGAGGAAGCTCGGAAGAGAAAAGTTAATGTAGCTTGGTATATCTACAAATTTTGTTGCCCTATATGAAATCAGACGGACTTGAACGGACGTATTTTGGTCTAGACACAAACAGACATCAGACATTCGTACAAAATTTATTGTTCTAATATACTCCGTCTTATTCTAAGAGTGTTTGCAAAACAGTTTAAATCGTTAATTTCTTTTACGATACTGTACTTGCTAAAGAGATTAACCTCAAAGAAATACCATAAATATCTTTGAAGTTTCTAATACTCAACTTGTAAAACTCATGACATATATACTTAACTTTTAAACGTAATACACTCCATTTTAACCTATGAGCATATACAAAGCACTTCATGTGTAAGTTCCTTTTAGACCACTCTAACTTGTAAACTTGTGCTTAGTGATTCTTCTTAAAAAATGATTTTCATACTTATTTCCCTCGTTAAATTCATTATGTTGGCTAAACTAATTAAACAAATGTCCATGCACAACTATGCTGCTTCAAAATACATGTGAACAAAGAATTAAAAGCCAACAAAAACAAGCCATAATAACAAGACTATTAACGAATCATTGGTCTTTAAATGTCATCTTGTCGAAATAAGATAAAATGTCAAATATCTAGACAACTCAATTTTTCTTGGATTATTTGTAGAATCAAAATTTGCTTGTAAAATCCTCCATTTAATACTTGTGTGAAACAAAAACTTTAAAAACTGGTTACAGAATTAAAGTGCCGAGTCGTTGGCCTTATAGTCCAACCATCAACAACTTTGTTAAATATATAAAGTTATTTAGCACTTATTGACATTGATTAACTTTATATATTAAGTTATTTATAAAGTACTATGTGTACATGTGTAATAGGACGAAGCATTTTTGCCAGTAGGCATATTAAATGGGGACCATGCATGAACCTAAGAAAATGAAGAGAGACCTCAATTTGGTTAATGTTGGCCCAATGAAGAAGACACACGGTATAGATTCCAGAAACAACTACATGGACAATAAGCATAGCAACACTATCAAACAAGGCACGACATATGAATAAGTAGATAACGAGAAGCTAATATGTAAATGATACTTAGTTGCCCGTGTTTTGCAAGGAAAAGCAGTGAATCTTATACGTATTCCTGATTTCTACCAATTAGGTCCGTGAGTTATGTTCATTATTAAAAAAATAGCGTGAACAAACTCGAACTCAACATACACCAACCGACTTCACTAGAAGATCACATGACGTAAAAATCGAATAAGACTTATCAAATGGAAGTATTATTCTGCCAATTAAATAGTTAAGTATTTATGATAATATATAATTCATTTTAGTTCTTCTATATATAATCTAAGTATTTCCTTTCAGTTCAGTTCAGCCCATTAACAAGCATGAAAGATGTTGCTCTGATCGCATAGCAAGATTGCTTTGGCCTATAATCATTTAGCTTTACAGACATACGTACAGTTATTTCCCTAGCAATGATTGATTAACGAACATTGAAAAAAAATTAGAAAATCATCTAATAGCATTGAAAAAAATGAACGAGCCTACCAATTTAGAAAGGGTAATCTCATCGTCTGCTCGATTGTCTCCAAGCTGCTTACTTGTTGCTCTTTTCTTTTTATGCTCATCGAATTCTTTTTGCATGTGTCTAGTTCTCACATTCCCACAGTTGCTCATTTTCTGTACCACAAACAACGAACTAATTAAACAATAACAAACCAATAATTACAAAACTAATTATGAAACTATGTTTAAATATGATAGGTTTGCATGATAATGTGTCAAAACAAGACACTTCACTTGTCCGAGCTTAAAGAAGGAAACTCATGAAAAACAATCTTAGCTCTCTGCTCTCATAAGGCATGCATTAAGAGAACTTGTCATTTTCAAAATCAGTAAATTTCAAGTAGGAGCAATCCTATCTCATCCATAATAATATTACATACTGGAAAACTACATGAAAATAAAATTAATTTTGTTAAGAGTTAACTTTTAGGTGTAACATATTTTCTCAGGGAATAGTTCAAAAACCGAACTGGAAAAATCAAATACAAATGAGCTTGAGCTTAGTTCCACAAAAACAGAGAACTAAGCTCGAGCTCAGTTTGGACTTAGCTCGCTTGGTTTCATCAATAGGCTTGAGCTCGGGTTCTGAACCGAGAACTGGGCTTAAGCTCAATTTAAATTAAGCTAGCTCAGTATCACAACTAGGCTCAATTTAAACTAAGCAAGCTCAGTTTTTCAACTGGCTTATCTCAATTTTGCAACAGGGCTTAGTTCAGTTTAACAACTATGGTACATCGGAAATGCACTCGGATGACTTCCAACATTTCCGTGATAAATACATAGGGAAAATTGAAGTGCAATGTCATAAAACCAGGTGATGACTTGATAAGCTATACAAAATTCTTACAGTAGCATTTCAAGTTAACAAAAATTAGTTAGGATATTCTATTTTAGTTTGAACTAAACAACACACAAACAAATGATATATTATAATAATAAACCTTACAGTAGCATTTTTATATCTATGGTTTAGTTCAGTAATCAATAGAGGTTATTCCAAGTAAACATAAATGCAACGATCTCTTACCTTTTGGTGCTATAAGTTAATGAAAAGGGATGGACTGAGCTTAATTACTTGGGCTTCCTTATTACACGATAGCACTCTAAGGGTTTTTGTAATTTTACTTAAGTAGACTATATAGCCCATGAAGCTTTTATATGAGTAATGAAATATTTTGTGCACTTTTTAACTTTGTCTTTAAAAAATGCACAAATCCATTTATTTGTTAATATTACGCCCTAAATTTGTACAATTATCGTATACTAACAAATAAATAGGAGTTACAAACCTCGCAAGCAAATAAGTATGGAAATCTACTCAAATATACCTTCACAATCTTCTCTAACATAGCTAACATTCTCAACCGAATCAATATCCATGTCGGTTTCTTCACAATCTTCCCTAACAAAGCTGACTTCAGTAATAGGATCATCCATCTCTAACTCATGATAGCCTCTTGGTGGTGCTTTCATTACAACATACCAATTAGAATGGTCATTCTTTCTAGAATAAAAAACTTGTTTTTCTTGATGAAACGACCCGAACTTCCCAGTAAAGGAAAGCCTGGATTGCTTTGAGAACAATACACATTAGAGCACAAACTGAAGAACATTTTATTGCTGATTACAACGATTACATCAGAGTACAAGAATGTAACAGAGTATGAATACTTATTACAGAAATAGAAATACAATAATATCAGAGTTTTGAGTTACATTTAAATAGCAGCGGAAAAATAATACAAATATACAACTGAAAGGAATACGCGGATACAGAGCTTTCCGAATACTGCTTCAGCTGTAAACCAGGATCCTGTAAATATATCTGCAAAAGCTACTCGACTGCCCGTGTGGAAAATATTGGCACCCGAGTTTGCCAGTGAAACAAACTACAGGTCAGTCATGGGACTGGTATGAGAAATCTTAACTAAACTTGTCTAATAAGGCTAATCACAGGACCACGCCGCTGACGCGGAGCCGGTTTATTCCATTGGATTGCCAGTGCATAAATTAAAGTAAATCGTTAAACAACGCAATGCTTTTTAGAAAAATGAAACCATTATAAGACTCAAGTCCCATCACACATAGCTACGCAAACAGGAGGATAGAGTTTTACCTTATAATGGTCAAAAGATGCTTGAGACGATAAAACGGATTTAATAATAGTGTGTATATATATGGGTATATATATTTAAAAACATTTCAATCATAATGTATCAATCATAGACGGCATAGTACCCCATCCTACTATGTCGCCATACTAGTTCTACAATCAAAACCGCAAGGTCGTATTGGAAGTTGGATTTCCATCATGCGTCGAGGCTAGGGGCAAGCTCCTCTCCGATTCGAGACACTCTAGCAAATGCCTCAGGATCCCCCGCAGTGAACCCTTGGATCTTCAGGGCCGGTCCCCGCCTATCGGCAGTGGATTGGTTATGTTTGAACACACGTTTCCCGGTTCCTTTGAACCTATATATGACCACTAACGGCCTATAAAAATCCGAGGCGCCTCAAAATCCATCATCCACATAAGTAAAATGCCAGCCAGTTTAAGCACTGACACTACCACTAGCTAGAAAGAAACGTGTGCACTCCCTGCAGTCCTATTCCCGTTTTTGACTCATACCGGGGTGTGAGGCTCGCGAAGTCACGATATACACAAAGTTATGCCATAATAGGCTATACTTTGATCATCCCACAAGGCTCTGTTTTTCAACAAAAGCCTTGATCATTTGCATCTTGGCGTGCCACATTGACAATTCACGCCATGCGATCAATCACTATTAATATATACCAGGGTGTTAAGTAGCAGACATACATTAATAGAAATGATTTAATTCACATGGAACGAAATCCAATGTCAGACACGCATCCATTTACTAGCTTATGCTCTGGGTCTGAGCGAAAACCAAATCCGAACAATCAACAATAGTCCGGACGGCCAACACTGAAGCCCCTTCAAGGTAGCTACTCCCATCAAGGGTCTCTGTAGCAACACATCCATTCGATGTGAAGATCGTCGGTCTTCAACCACCGTCTTCATCTTCGACTCTTCATCGTCGTAGTAATTATTTGGAATGGGTTAAACCCGGTCTTTCTGAATAACTCTCATATTTTTATAATTAAAAATCGAGTACTATAAAAACACATCCAACGCCTCATTCCAATTCAGAATATTCTTTTAAATAAAATATTCAAATTATTCTATCAAAGATAAATTCTTTAACTTTATACTTAAATATTTCTTTAAAGTTTTATTAAAACACAATTTGGTTTTAAATATCAAAAATCATTATTCCATGATTATTTAAATTTAAGAAATAAATCTTATCTTTAACTGGGTTAAAGAACTAATGTCATTTTAAAACATAGTTCACGGTAAACCCCAAATCGTCTTCCATAAAATATGGAATCTTCACAGAAATCAAATCAATATATAATCGTTATAAATTTCTGTATCCGACCAATAATATAAATGGAATAACGGCAAAGCCTCTTAAATTCCATATGTAGTATCGGTCTTCTTTCACAGAAGCTTATCTCGATTATTATTAATTCGAATTCCATTCATTTCCAATTTAATATATTAAGTTGGAAAACTTTACCTTTGGAAAATTTCCATTTAAATCTTAAATAAAGATTTATAAACTCTAAATTATATTCTTACTGTTAATTGAGTTAAAGAACAGATGTCGTTTAAAAACATTGTTCACGATAAATTCAATTCACAAATCATTTTTATTCCAATTACAAAATATAATTAGAAACTCTAATAATCTTAATTAAAAGATTTCTTCTTTTCAACTGGGTTTAAGAAAGGTGTTATTGAAGACACCATTCACAACAACCCAAAATCCAATTTATTTAATTTAATTTCAATTAAATATTCACTAATTTGAAAACTTCATTAAATCTTAATTTAATGATTTATTCTAGTTAATGACTAGTTCATTTCAATAAAAATATATTTTTTCAAAATATATTCTTTTTCTAAAACATTTTCTAAAATATTCTTTTTCTAGACATTTTCTAAATATTCCTTTTTCTAGAATATTATTATTGGAATGTGACTCAATCAACAACCATATATTGTATGTAATCAACAATCATGATAAATAATTATCAAACATCTAAATGGCGACCAAAGTGGAATTTATAACTGTGTGAGCATTAAAGTAAATAACTAACGCTCATCACAGACTGTCAATCCATCGATTGACACATAACTAAATATTGGGATTAGTGTATGTCCAGTATCATCCCAATACCCGTGTGGGGTTTCATCCATCAAACAAAAATAAATTATTTGTGCACTTGGGCGATGTGTGAAAATTATCGTCCCAATCACATAATCAAGTCGGGTAACTTGTAAATAGAAGTGTAATATTCAAACTTGAATATACTAAACATTATATTTTACACATCAAATATTTCAACATCACAGCCATATATTTCAATTATTTTTGTTGTTGACAAGTGACAATAAAAATCTTAACTTTTATTCATTGACCAAAATGTATATTTTTGGTCTCCTTCATTTTTTAAATGACAAAATGAATATTTTACTTCATTCTTTTTTAAAATGACAAAAGTGTCTCTTTTATTCTGATTCTTTTAAAGTGACAAAAATTGTAATTTTGTCTAATCTTTTTGTGCACAAAATGTGATACCTTTGTCAAATTCCTTTCAATGTAACAAAATATGGTACTTTTGTCTAATCTTTTCAATGTAACAAAATGACTATTTTTGTCTATTCTTTTCATTCTTGGTTTCATTTACATTTACAATGTAAATAAAATAAAAATGTACTTTAATTTAAACTTTTATTTGCATCTAAAAATGCAAATAAAAATGCAACTTTTTATATCCTTCTTTCATTCTTTATTCACAATGAAAATTGCACTCTTTTTATTTCATTTTTAATTACATTAAAAATGTAATCCTTTTATTTCATTTCTAATTACATTGAAAAATGAAATCTTTTTATTTTTAATTACATTACAATAAATAATGTAATTCTCCTATTCATTTCATTCATAACATTAAAAATATGATTTTTAATGTTAACATATTTTTGTTTCTAAAACATGTAATTCTAATTTCAATATTTGTTTGCATCTAAATTTGCAAACAACAATGTAACTTTAATTTTTTTTATATTTTGTTTGCATCTAAAATTGCAAACAAAAAAAATGTAATTTTACCAATCATGTTTTTAATTTGTGTCTATATTACAAATAAAAATATAACCTTTTTAGAACTATGCTTTATTTGCATTAATAAATGCAAATAAAAATGCAACTTTCATTTTAATGTTTTACTATCACCAAAGAATGCAAATAAAAATTTAACTTTTTATTTCATGTTTTATTTGCAAATAAAAATTCAACTTTTAATATGATATTTATTTGCATCAAAATTTGCAAGTGGAAATTGTAATCTTTTTCTTTGAATTGACAATTCTATTTTAATTCATAGTATAAAACAAGATGATAATGTTATTGAATTGACAATTCTATTTCAATTCATAGTATAAACAAGATGATAATGTTATTGAATTGACAATTCTATTTCAATTCATAGTATAAACAAGATGATAATGTTATTGAATTGACTATTCTATTTTAATTCATAGTATAAACAAGATGATAATGTTATTGAATTGACAATTCTATTTCAATTCAATAATGTAAACAAAATGACGTAGTTTTAATAGTATTGACAACTCTAAATCAACATAAAAATGACGTTTTTTATATGAAAATTCTAAATTAACATAAAGGTGATGTTTTTATGTGACCATTCTAAATTAACATAAACATGGTGTTTTTGTGTGACCAATCTAGTTCAACCTAAAAAGAATGATCCTTTTATGTGACACAAATATAATTCAACAAAACGATATTTTGTCTTGACACAAATATGTTTGACAAAAATATGATTTTTGATTTTTAACACTTTTCTATTTAACCAAAATGAATATTTTGTTTTTAACACTCCTCTATTTAACAAAATGAATATTTGTTTGTTAAATTTCAATGCAACAAAGATGGCTAATTTGTTTTAAATCTTTTGATATAATAAAAGTGATAACTTTTAATCCTAATCTTTTTAATGTAAAAATGATACTGTTTAATTAACACAAAATGACGGTGACAATGTGTTGTTTTAATTTCAACAAAGTGACGGTGAAATAATGTCCAATTTTATTTCAACAAATTTAACGTTGAAATTTGTCCTTTTTGATTTCTATAACAAAATTGATGTTTTTAATTAACATGCCCTTCTCTTATACAAGCGATGTTTTTCTAATATCATATAAAAGGATACTTTATATGTAAACAATTCTCTATGAACTTAGCAAATTAAAATAGTAATTTTATTCGTTAACAAATTTCTAATTAACCAAACTGACATTTGGTTTCAACAAAATTAACAAACGTGAGATATTGTTTTCAACAAAACAAACAGAATATTTTTGTTTTCAACTACACAAACAGGATATGTTTATTTCCAACTATTTTATAACAACCAAAATATATCATGAATTTTACATATGCAATAAAAACATGGTTTTTATTGTATACACAAAATTTTAACAAACATCAATACACACAATTCAATTTAGCGGTCCATAGCAACTACAACACAAATCAACATTTCAACAGAGGTATATAGCAACACATGAATTTTATAGGAAATAAATATACATGTAACAATTCAGTAAATAATTAATTTTAAACTATAAAATAGAAATCTCACATTGATTTTTATTCAGAACTGAAATTTCCTGAATTTTCAACATGCTCGGTTTCAACTCTGGTCTGTTCCATCGTCTAGATCTCTAAAATACGGTTCCAACGCAACGAAAATCATCGAATTCTGTTTAGAATCGAATAAGATACGATCGCTTGAGTGGTTTGTTAATAATTTAATTAAATAACTAATTAAGAATTCCTTAATTACATTTAAAATGAACGACCTCTTCTTCTTCTTCTTCTTCTCATCGTGTATTACAGACCGTGTGAACCCAAATGCTTCCATCCTTCCTCCTTGTCACGCGCGCCACCATGATGACCGGACCAGAATCCAAGACCGCCACGCCATAGCCCCTTGCCTCCTCTACCGCCGCCATGAGCATGGCCAAACTCGCACCCCCCCTCACTCAGCAAATCCGCCCCAAAGTCCTCGATTTCCAATCGAAATTCTGGCCATCTCGGTTGCTAGTTTCCGATCATAGCCGTTCAATCCCGAGCTCTTGACTTGCTCTTCCATTTGCAATTGAAAGTTTTAATATTAGTTAGTGGATTGGAAGATTGAATGGAAGGAAGACTGAACAAATTCGGCCATTGGTTTGGGGTATACGGCGGCTGTGTATATCAGGGATTAGGGTTTGTGTATAGGACCATATTTATACGGTATATATAGTGTATTTTCCTTGTTTTATTTAATTTCTTATTTCAAAAATTCACGTTTACCCTTACGAACTCCAAATCAAATCCAACGAGTGTCGCCCCCAGCTAATAACCCCCATCCCGGACACAATGGAACATGCTTCGTAACCCAGTTCGGCTGTTACAATATATTTTTCTTTAAATTAAATTATAAATCATTTAATTATTAAATTCAAACGTACATTTTAAATTATCGGGGCTACATACGGACTCTAAAAATTACAGAAAAAATATTTCTAGTTATGTTTTGACGATACGGTTCTAACAAGACTAATTTCGTCGAATTCCGAGACCGTTTGAAAAATGGCCATTTTCAAGCCGATTAAATTTGACTGAAACTGACAAAACACGTTTTCCTTTGCCACGTTCACATATTAGTTCGAAAAATTATGAAAATTTAAACCTATTAATAATTTGACATTCCGGTTCCAACAAAAGTGGTTTCGTCGAAAACTGAGGTGGTTTGCAAAATGTCTATTTTTAAGGCCAATATATTTAATTAAAATATATATAAATTCTACAACGACTTTTCAAAATTTTAAAATGGACA
The DNA here is from genome assembly GCA_030737875.1 of Allium sativum. Taxonomy (NCBI): domain Eukaryota; kingdom Viridiplantae; phylum Streptophyta; class Magnoliopsida; order Asparagales; family Amaryllidaceae; genus Allium; species Allium sativum. Next base: position 6,859,173 of record CM060916.1, on the reverse strand, counting down.
TAACTTTTAAATTATAAAGTGAAATTTCAGTTTTTCAGATTCGTTAGAAAGATATTATCACACAGATTTAAATATTTCTTGTTTCACTCAATTCTGATTTATTTTGAATCCTGTACAGCCAGTCAAAGTTCAAATTTTCAAATTGCAGCGCTTTTTTTTTAAACTCCTTTTATAATTAAATTGAATTTATTCGTTTTAAAATAAATTTTTAGTCGTTATTAGTTAAAATAAATTATTTTAAATATATAAAATCCATTAAAATTTCTAAATCAAAATTTTTAAATTGGCCCCAAAATTCCGGGTCGTTACACTTGAGATGCAAGAATAAATGTATCTTTTACAAATGAGGCTTGATTTTGTTGTAAATTGACAAGAGTGAATCCATCTTCGACCTTCACTCCATTTCCTATATTTTCCCAGTGACACTTGAACACGGGAATATAAAAAACATGATAGTCTAACAAAATTATGTCTGTCAACACCCCATAATAAGTGACCACATCAACTCTTTGAGAAATATCTTTTGCACTCGCCCTACACATGGTAGTCGCATCGTAAGTGACTCCGTAGTTTTGGGTTTCTCTTTCAACGTCTTGTATGAAAACGATGCCCGTTAATTATAAAACCTTTATAGGACAACGCATCAACACTTGGGCCAAAAGCAATCCATCTTAGTATTTCATCGTTTGTTGATTGAAAAGGTACCTACAATCAAATCATTTTACATAAATTTTGAAGTAAAGAAGAAATTATTTTGTCCATGGAAGGATAATTAAAATTAAACTAACCTTCTTTTTAATCCAATCTGAGAAATTATCAGTATGTTTTTTTCCATAACAATGTCACACTTTTTTTCCAAACGCTTATCATTATTTTGTAACTCCTCCAAATGCATACCGGTGTTTAAATAATTTTACCCAAGTTATATTCAACATCAAATATTTATTAAAAATGTATAAACAAAATATAACTTACTCTAAGTGTGGTTCCACCGCAGCTGTATTCATTAGCACAGCCAAATGAGCAATATCTTTTTCATTTGATGACAATGTAATTTTCTTCGATTTTAAAATTGGACGTCCTTCAAGTATCGCTTTGTTTTCATAATCTTCATTTCGGACTTGTTTCCCCTCCATTTGTACGTTCTTTTGTAGAAATTCACTAAAGAATCTCATTGATTCTTCTGCAAGATAAGATTCTGCAATACACCGTTCAGGTCGTGCATAATTCCTTATATAATCTTTAATCGTTTTCATATACCTTTCAAAAGGGTATATCCAATGAAAATGAACCGGACCACATAATTGTGCTTCTCTTCCAAGATGAATTGTCAAATGTACCATTATATCGAAAAAGGAAGGTGGAAAATATCTTTCGAGTCCACACAAAATTTCAATAATCTCATCATTAAGTCGCCTCAATGTCTCTTTTTCAAGAACACGTTGACAAATTTGATTGAAAAATGAACATAAACGAATTATTAGTGTTCTAACTTTTTTTGGTAACAAATCTCTAACAGCAACAGGTAACAATTGTTGCATTACGACATGATAATCATGCGACTTCAATCCACTAACGTTGCACCCTTCTAATGACACAAATCTTTTGAAATTTGAGCAATAACCATCGGGACCTTTAAAATCATGTAACCTTTTACAAATTTTTTTTCCGGACAATGACAAGGTATATGGAGCCGGTGGTAGGCATATTATGTTCTCACGAGGTTGTGCATAAAGACTTTGTCGAATCCCCCATTCCTCCAAATCCTTCCTTGAATTAATTCCATCTTTTGATTTACTGTCATGCAACATCGTGCTTAGTAGGCTTTCAGCGACATTTTTCTCAACATGCATCACATCTAAATTACGTCGCAAAGGAAGTTCCTACAAACAACAATAATACAACAATTTATTAATTTTTATATTGTTAGGTCTACTAGACAAAATAAAATTTTTAATACTAACCTTCCAATATGGCAAATCAAAAAAGATTGATCTTTTTTTCCATCTTAATAGCTCTTTTATCTAATCATCTTCGTCTTCTTTACTGTGAGTACTCTTCCCCTTCCTCTTTTTACTTTTTAACTTCTTACTCAACTCTGTCTTTAGCTTCTTCTTACTCATCTTCCTTTTTATTGCTTCATTCTTACCTTTTCCAAAAACATTTGGAAAACCATCCAAAATAGCAGAAATGTTTCGTCCCGTTAGAATTCTAGGTCTATCACCATCCTCTACAGTGTTATCAAACCAAGTTTTTTTCCCTCCATGGATGTGATGGGTCTAGAAACCTACTATGTCCCATATAAACACTTTTCCAACAATGCTTCAACCATCGATGATGAGTGTTAACACCGCATAATGGACAAGCTTTTTTGCCTTTTACACAACATCCTGCAAGATTTCCATAGGCTGGAAAGTCATTTATTGTCCATAGTAACATTGCTCTTAAGTTAAAAATTGATTTACTAAATGCATCATATATATCAATTCCATTATTCCATAAATAATTTAAGTCTTCTACCAATGGCGCCAAGTACACATCAATATCATTTCCAGGTTGCTTTGGTCCAGGAATTATTAAAGTTAGCATCATATTTTCTTTTTTCATACATAACATAGGCGAGAGATTATATGTCACAAGCATTACTGGCCAACAACTATATTTGGAGCTCATCGACGCAAATGGATTGACACCATCTGAAGCAAGACCAAGTCTGAGATTGCGTGGATCAGATGAAAATGATTTCCACCTCTCGTCCACTGCATTCCATGTTACAGAATCTACAGGATGTCGCATTTTTCCATCACTGCTTTTATTGTTGAAATGCCTCCTTAGGTCTTCTGCCATCTGTTGAGATCTATACATTCTCCTAAATCTTGGAATAATTGGAAAATACCTCAACACTTTAGCTGGAACACCTCGTATAATCTCATTGGTGTCCTCATTTATCTTCCATCTCGAAGAGTTACATTTCGGACAACTTTCTAAATCTTGAAACTCTTTTCTAAAAGGACAACAATCCTTCTTACAAGCATGAATCTTTTCAAACCCCATGTTAAATACTTTGAGAAACTTTTTTACATCATACAAATTCTTAGGAAGTACATTATTCATCGGCAACAACAACTGTAGTACGTTCAAAAGCTTATCAAAACCAATATCGTATAATCCAAAATCACATTTAAGATTATACAAAGCAGTGATGGCGGATAATTTAGTTTGATCCACACAATTAGGATATAAGGGGGTTTCTGCATCCTCCAAATTCTTAAGTAAATCATCCTCACGTTTTTTAACATCTTCATTAACATCAGTAAAAAAAACCATGATTCAAAAAATCTTCATCTTCAAAATGAATAGCTGTAAGTAGATCAAATGTACTGTCCAACTTCATGTATACACCCACATTTAATTGTTCGCCATGATGATACCACTTAGTATTGCTCTTGTACATAGGATCCATTCCCCTTATAATTAAATGCTCAACAATAATGTCATCATGTTGTCGACTAAGATTTCGGCAATCTAAACAAGGGCATAAAAGTTTCTCTACATTTCTTATATTTCTCTTTGCAGCATCTACAAAGCTTCTTGCCTCTTGCGAGTACTCCTTGGAAGTTCTATGATGAAAATAAAATCAACATAATAGTTGAGTTTTAATGTCAATTTTTTTTATTTTCTGAAATTAAATACATTTGAAAATATTGAATTATCTATTTACCTGTGTAAATAAACCCAGTCTTTTTCCATCAATATACAATTAAGGATAGCACGGGTAGAAATACTGCTTAAGCTCCAAAACTAAATAGAAAAAAGATTGCTACAGCATAAAGTACATTAAATTTGTACTCACTCTGTTACGAATGACAAATTTGTTAGTGAATATTGACATATTTGAATGAACATTTACTGAACAATACACACATTTCCAAAAATAAGGAGAAATGGTTGATTATTGTATAATATGTTAAAAATGCAATTGCCTACCACAGTAAAAGCGAATCAACCATTCCTAAATAACTTTTTTCAGGAATATAGTTTTGTCAGGAATATTGCCACATGTTACACTTCATGTAAAAGGATTTGGAGGCTTTATCTTTTTTTGTTTTTAAGTGCAAAACATATGCTGTTGGCGATAGAAACATTTTTCATGAAAATATATCTATCATTTTACCAAATTAACTACTGTCACCAAATTTTGAATGTTTATTGTTTATATGAATGTTCCTATTTTCCATGTAACAAAATTGGCATGTAATAATATTATTATGTACATGTTCTATTAATTAAAATCTAAACCTATACTTTCAGGCAATAGGCATCTTCTCTTTCTAGTTTTTATGAAATGAAAACACAGGTTGGTTGCTTAGCTTATCAGTATATCACTAAATCAATGCGACCACAAATATTTAAAAGGGCTTTTTGTGTGAACTGTTTCTGGCTCAGCTTTTAGGCAATCTACACTCCATGTAATTTCATTATATTAATGCATTAAAGAAGCATATATTTATATTCATACTATATCAACATATCATCAAATATACTGGAATCAAAAAAGGTATAGTGACATACATACATAAAGAAAAGGCTAAGAGATTGATGAGTGCACCTTCTGCTATCCGCTGCTTAATCATCAAAAGTGCTATACATGAGAAGTAGACGCCATCTTCTCCACTAAATATCAGCAAAACTAATTAATGTCAGCCAAAATATCCACTATGTTCAAAAAAGAACTACAAAACATTATCCTTAACAGACTTTTGTGACTGTCACCAAATGGTCTTACTGTCATATCGTAAATAACATGCATGAGTATTTGAATAACTGCAGACAAAATGATGGGTGATGAGAATTGCACAGATCCTGTAAATTAAAGTCATAAGTAGTGGAACACAACACCTAAGAAACCCAGTCCTTAGATTATGAAAAACCAAAATCGGAAAAATAAGAATTAGTATGAGAAGTTTACAAGGGAATAAAAATTAATTTATCAGATAATCCATTTCTCTACTGCCACTTCTGTATCAGATAGGTACACTTACCAAGTGAATAAAAATTAATTTATCAAAAGTATCAAACCAACAAGTAACCCGCTCAACTGGAGCATCATTATATGCAGGAAGACACCACCATCAATTAACCAGTTACAAGGGATTAATTGATATATTAACTCTCTTTCTGTACTCATGCAATCTATTCGAGCTCCTGTTGTTCTTTATTTTTGTTCGTTTTTCAAAGCTAAACACTCATGTTTCATGTTTTTCAATCCAACGGATATATTTTTTGAACTTAAATCCACACAATTAAACATAGCATGATCTACGAGACACAGTAACGTTCCAAACTTGAAACAATATAGCTAAACAAATGTGGAAACTTGGATGATAAGCCAATTGTCATGTGTTCCAAATACCATTTCCCACTTTATATACAAGAGCAAACAATAGACCATAATTTTTACACCTTTTGCGATCATTGTACCAGTAAAATGCTTCAAAGCATTCTACCTATGAATATCCCTCAAAATTTATAAGGATATATGCATAAAACCATACGTACCTAGAGATTTCTTTTAACTTCATCTAGAAGATATATTCAATGCACTTCACAATTAACTACTGTCACCAAATTCTTATAGCTAAATAACTATCATTTTACCAAGCTGCAAACACGATGATTACATGACGGAAATCGAAATAAGAATTCCCAGCCTAGAAACATCATTACTACAGCAAATACTACATAGAGTTAACGCCACCAACACAAAGTAGAAATAAGAGGCTATTAGTTAAAGAACTGACTAGATTCATTGAAATTGATCTGGAGATTATCACAGGAAAAATATTAAAGGGACTTGTGAGATTTGGGGCAGCATCATAAGCTGATAATGGTGGAGAGATTTCCAGAAATCTCTTTCAGGAAAATATATGTTCCTAAATGCTACTTAAAATGTATTTACTAATAGATTAACATCTCTTTTAGGAAAATATATTTTAGGAAAATATATATTCCTAAAATTAGATTATCAATTTACCAATCACCCATTTACCAGAGATTTCCAGAAATGCGATTCATTTAGTAAATTCACAAACATACACAAAATCAGATCGCAACCCTAAAATCCAAATCGCAACCCTAGATTCAGATCTACAACATACACAAACAAAGAATAGGGATCGCTTACCACACTCCAAATCGAATAAAAGAAACGTGCTGCCCTATATTCCACAGAGAAATTTTGGAGGGAGACCATGAATAATTGTTGAGGAGATTGGAGACCGTGAATAATTGTTGAGGAGATTGAGACCGTGAATAGTCGTTGAGGAGATTGGAGACCGTGAATAATTGGTGAGATGTTGCAATGGAGGAAGGGCTTACGGGAGAGGAATAATTATTCGTGAAGTGGCCTTGAATTGAAGCAGGTGTTACACCCTTAATTACCCAAAAAAAATTAAAGGCTAAAGAAAGAATTAAATGTCATTAATAACAGTTTAAGAAAACATGTTATTAAAAAGCGTTATAATTATCATATTTTGTTGTAGTGACATGTGGATATGGTTGTCTGTAAATATGTGTGTTATAATATTCTACCCGGTATATCCATTATGAGAATAGGGGAGCTTTGGTATGAAGAATTTCAATCTTAAATTTGTAAATCTACAAGATGTTGAATGAGTAGTAACGATTCTCTTTCCTTTTCGAGGATGAATTTTTTTAAGAGGGGGTGAATGTAACGATCCAGACTTTTTAACCAATTTAAAATTGGAATTTTTATTACTTAATTTAAATTTGAATTTGATATATATATATATGGTTAAGAATATTTAATAATTTTGATAGACTTTATTTGAATTATAAATGAGAATGATTATTAATAAGTTTTGATTTATTGATAACATTTATCGTTCGATCGGATTGGTCAAACTATAACATGAATTAGTAGCGTTAGAATTAAGTGTTGCCCTTAGTTTTCATAGCATTCAAGGGAAAATGCTACCAAAAGTTCACCTTCTCTTCTTAAGACAAGTGTATGGACACTTGTAATTTTGCATGTAAGCTTTCATGCATGGTTTCCACTTGTCCCCTTATGTGTCTTTATCTCCTTACTCCTCCTTTCCTATATAAGGAGCTCTTTACTTCATTTTTTATCATCCACTTTCATATTTCCTACCTTCCTTCTTCTTCTTAAGCTTATGGCAATGGTTTCCATGGCATAAGTCTTCCTCTTTTCCACAACCACCTTGCCAATGTTCGTCGTCATCCTCCTCCTCCGTCTCCTCTTATAATATAAAGAAAGAGAGAGAGAGATTAGTGTATATTATATATATATATATATATATATATATATATATATATTGGTGAAGAAGATGATGTGCCGAAATACTACCCGACGGTTCGCTCAGCTAGGCTCGCTTACCGTGAAGATTTGGAAAGTTGTTAGGAGAGAACTCTTTAACCATGCTTTATATATTTAATTAGTAGTTAGACTTATTTAAATATAGTGATGAATTATAGTGATTAATGATGATTGATGTTTGTTGTGATGGATGACGGATGCATAGTTTAGAACACACACTCACCATTAAGCGTTAGTGTTATAACGCTTGTGCATAGTTATGATTTATTTAATTATGTTGATGATGGTTGCTATAGATGTTTATAATGGTTGTTGATGCTGTTTTGCACACACTATGACACAACAAGTATGGTATCACATTGGTGATTGACAAATCTCCCTCGTAATTAGAAGCAATATCATTATTGAAATTGACGGTTAATAATTGGGAAAGGGCATATGTATGAATTCATATATATTGATAAATTCTTTAATTGAATAAATAAATACCGAAACGTTCTAGGATGACAAAGAGGATAGTGCCTAGGCTTGGGTTTGGGAAATATAATTTCCTGCTCTCCCTGGCTATCCCTAACTGATCCGACGAATGGGATGGTTAATTTGAAATTATTTGAATTTAGAAATGAATTGGAATTTGATTTATTAAGTAAAACATAAAATTTGAATTTTGAACCCAAATTCAATTTGGAAAGTCATTGTAAATTACTTTAAATGGTTTTAAACGATTTACATGAGTATATAATGGTTTTCTAAGGTATTTTGAAGTACTGAAGAATAATTTTTACTTCGGTCAAAATAGAGCTTGTCGCAAAATGGGCGTTTGCGTATTTTAGTTACAAACTTTAAATGCTTATAACTTTTGCAATCTAAATCGAATTGCCAAGAAATGAAAAACAATTGATTTATATTAACAAGAGCTTTTAAATGAGTGAAAGCGGGTTTTAATTTCGAGTTATAATTTTCAAGTTATGTTTAAAACCGTTTTGGAAAAGGTCGTTGTAAGAGCAGTTGTCGACCATAACTATAAATAACTATTTTAAAAGCTTTAAAAATATGGAATTCTTTTTTAAATCATCATAAATTATGCAAAAGTGTTTTAAATCATAAAAGTTTATGTTTTGGCTAAGGTAAATGATATTTTTTATTATTGTTCCCGAACTATAAGTAAACATTTGTAAATGATTGGTGGTATGTTTTCAAAGATTTAAAAGAATTGAAAATGTTTTATATGGAAATTAAATTGATTTATTTGATACTAAAACAGGGTTTTCAATTTTAAATAATTGGACATGGTTGGAGATAAATCTTTTGATATTTGATATTTATCCGGTAGATGATGAATCTTACTATTTGAGGAATTTAAAAGTCAGTTCACCGTTATTCCATTTATAGTTTGAGTTGGATAAAGAGATTAATATTAAGTATAAGTGGATGATATTTCTATCCAGATCTAATGTCAAAGAGTTGGATAATCTTTAAATTAAGATATGGGTTTCCCAATTTGATTTGGATAAGTTGGATAGAAATAATCCTCGGATATTTGATATGAAATTCTTTAGTGTAAACGTATACTATTTGAGGAATTTGGAATATATTATTATTATATCTTTATTCCACTTATAGTATTCGTTGATTATGAGAATTGATATCGAATATAAGTAGATACAATTTCTGTGTAACTTATGTTCAATATCGATTGATTTGGGTTTTGTCGTGAATCATATCTTCAATAATATCATTCTTGAAACCCAATGAGATTGAGTTGTGGAAATTCATATCGTAATTTGGGGATTTAATCAAATCTTTGATTTGTGGAAATTAAAAATAAGGAATTGGGAAGGAAGTAAAATCTTTTAATTAAGATTACATAATTTAATGTTGGGAAACCGATTTAATTGGAAACTATGGTTGAAATGTGGGGTAAGGATTTTCAAAGTAAACAGGGTTTTTGATAATGAGTTATCAAATGGAAAATTAATTAAGGCTTTGAGGATAAATTATCTTTGATTTAAGGGATGTGTTTTAAAGAGAAAGGTTAAATATGGATTTTGTAATAATTTAAGAATGGGTTTAAAGAAGTTTAATTTAACAAAATCGAAGACGGAAGGTGACTGGTTGAAAGCCTATTTGTTCCATAATTGTGTTTTTAATTGTGCTTATTATTTGGAAAGACCGAGATCGAAATTATGTCTGAAAACCATTCCAAGTAATAATACGACGTTGTGGAGCAATTGAATACATTGAAGACCAGGACCCTTCATGTCATAAGGACGACTTACTGAATGTCTCGAATGGCTGGCTCCCATTCGCAGATGGATTTCATATATCATTCAAGTGGCAAGAAGCCCGAACGTATGTGAAGGAATTCCGGATTGTTGCTTCGTTCAGACCCAAAACGGACATGTATGGATTGTGTGTCTGACATTGTAATTGACTGCGTAGCACTGATCTTTATTAATATATATATGTTTGGTGGCGGAGAATTTATTCTCTTGCTTAACACCCTTCTCTAAGACGTATGAGCTTGGATGTTAAATATTGATGGAAATCAGTGATGTGTAGTGAATGGACAATGTGGCATACTTAACTTATGTGATGAGCTATGGATGTTCAAAGCATGGTTTATTTAAGCGCAGCTTTGTGTATATCGTGACCCCAACGAACCTCACACCTTAGATTGATGGTAAACTGGTAGTTAGATTTATATGTCCGTTTCGTATGTTCGGTGCACCGGGATGTGATGATGAAAGGGTACTACAAAGTCCCAGTCTGGGACGCTATTTGTTGGGTACTCTGATTCATGTATGGTGGGTTAGTATAATGGAGTCCAGGTCTAGACGTTATCCGCGAGTACTGGGATGGTGCACACAAGAAAGTTTGTGATCCCACGAATGATCTTTCGTACCAGGAACCATCATGTTGGAAACCCAATCTCCACTACGAGCCCGTACGGCTTTGATTGTACAGCCTGTTGGTTACCGGAAGGATTGTCAGTATAATGGGATGGGGAATTATGCTGGCTAGGATTAACACATTTATTTGATAAAATGGTTTTCACACTATATATAGTAGTAAAAGAGGATTTTCACGTATGAAAGCATTTTTGGTTAACATAAGGAAAAACTCGCCCATCTGGTGTGCGCTTTCATTGTGTGATGTGGGATGAGCTTATGATAGCTTCATTTTTCAAAAAGTCATTGCGGATTCATATGCATTGGTATTCACATGGGGTAAACCCGTTCCGCATTAGCGGTGTGGTCCGGTGAATTACCTAACTTTAAAATAAACCCTAAAAACCACTGTTTTGATTTCTCACACCAGTCCCATGACTGACCTGGAGTTTATTGTTCCCACACCTAAACTCTGAGTATCCATAATTTTTACACGGGCAGCCTAGAAGTTTGGTTCGCAGAATTAGTTTAGGAGTTGGTTGGAGTAGGATTCTGGTTTTAGCTGGAGCTATTATGTCTTGGAGCATTCACATTCTTTTTCAAGTCGTTTTTTCTATTTGTTTAGTTGCAAACATTTACATGAGATTAGTTGAGTAGGCTTGCATTATCTATCTTCTACGATAAGGATGCGGCATTACCTGACAGAAGCGAGATCCCAGACGAGGTGATTGACCGGTCCAATTTCCTATGGAGTAGTAATGACATGACCCTAGGCTTTCGTTTTTCCTTTTCCGGGGCCCCTCAAGGTATCTGATCTTTGCTCGAGGTAAGGTAAGAAGAGCGGACAATAACAGTAATTAGAGGATGTTGGTAGAAGCCTACCAGCCAATGATGGACGGACCTAGGCTTACTACTACCAGACCGATCGTCAGATCCTGTGCGGCAGCAGAGCAAGCAAAAGTGATTCCCTTAGTATTAGTAGCGGTGACCGAAATGGGAGCAGCCTAAACCACGAAAACGGGGATGTGGCCGAGTTTAGTGTCTTTTCCGCTGTGTAATCGATGTACCTTGATGTACCTCTTGTAACTCTGATGTAATATTATTTCAATGATAATGGAAACGTTCTTTTTATTTTGTACAAATGCGTAAGTGCCCCTAACAATCCGTCTTTATGAACAGTTTAAGTTGGTTTAATTACCAGCGAAAACCGGGGAAAAAGCCGGATCGTTACACCTCAAACATAGTAGACACCTATCAAGGTGCGTATTACCCCGTCATACATGCGAATTTGCGCAGTATCTTTGACCATGACTCAACAACTAGCATCATTTCCCATAAGAATCAGTTTCCCTATTTTTCTTTTAAAAAAACTGAAATAATTCTTATTAGGTGTCATATTAAAATACACTTCGTATCTAGAACCCAATGGTCTGATACATATGATACTACTGTTGTCAACAAGTCATCAAACAAAAATTCCTCCACCTCAACCGATGAATTTCCAACTTCAATTTTTTTCTTCAAGTCCAGACAATCTCTCCTCCAATAGCCAGGTTGCTTGCAAATGTAGCACTTCCCATCTCTTGAATTTATTTTATTCTTCTTCTCCCCTTCCTCCATACCGGCTAATAAGGCTTTTGTACTGCTTCCTCCTCTACCTTCATTCAACCCCTTCATCTGATCCCTCAAGTCCTCAGATAGGAGACCTGCCTTTACATCATCTATTGTTAGTGTATCTCTGGCATAAATAATACTGTTAGCGAAACCTATGTATCGCTCTGGAAGAGAACACAAAAGAATCATTGCTATTTGCTCCTCATCCACTTTCAAGTCAACAGTCTTCATCTTCATCACGAGATCATTGAAGAAGCTTAGATGTGCCTTCACTGAAGTACCCTCTCTCATCAGCATGGTGAAAAACGTTTTTAGCAGAATCGGACGGTTCGTTAGTGACTTCTTTAAATAAAGTTTTCCAGCTTGGTCCAAATGTCCATAGTAGTGGTCTCACCACTAATCTCTGAAATGACATTTTCTCCTATTGCTAATTGTAAAGCAGTAAATGCCCATCATTCCATCTCCTTCCTTTGCATGGCCGAAATATCATCCGTCAACTCCTCGGGAACAAACAACAAATGATGAACATTGTTCCTCATCATAACAGCTTTCATCCCCCATTGTCACTTCTCGAAGTCTTTATCCCCATTCCATCTTTCTATTGTTAACTAAGATTTTGCTACCATATATGCCCCTTTGACATATGGCGTTGATATAATTGTTGAATACTCCTCATCTCCTGCCATAATGCCTAACACATTTTCTCAATCAACCTCGTAGCTGTGATACCAATTGTTGGGGGGGGAGTTTCCCAAAAACATGCCTTGGGAATAAAACCCAACCTTGCGGAAAGCAAAGAGGAATAAATTGATGGTGAGGCAAAACAAACAACAGATAATCACCAGCAAAACAATAACGGATCAAGCAATAAAAGAAAGAACACAAGAGATTTATAGTGGTTTCACTAACGTCTTGTTAGTGTACGTCCATTTGGGGAGAGGAGATTTTATTACTTTTCTAAATAAGAAAATATTACAAAACTGATAAAAGAGAGGAAGAAGAAGAAATACAAATTCTAGAGATGATGCGTACTTTTACCTAATCCCTATCATTATTTTAGTATTAATACTTGGGGTTGAAGTAATTGATTTATGGTTATAAATCAATGCCTAATTAATTCTCCTATTTATTTGCTCCTAACAAGATTACTTGTTTAATAAACCAATCAGAGAATTAATTCCTTACTTTAATATCCAAAAAAAAACTTCTTCATATTCTTCCACTTATGTAGGGAATTTATTGCCCTATCTAATTTTACAAGAGTGGCAATAAATTTTTTAATATCTTCCAAATCTTCTACAGTTGGAAATATTATATTACTCAAATTAAATATTTCCTAAATCTTCTATAAATGGAAATTTTGTATCACTATAATCAATAATATCTTCCAAATCTTTTGCAAATGGAAATATTGTATCACGAAATCTGATAATCTCCACCTTGATACTATATTTCCTTAAAAGCATACCAAATCCACCTACATCCCCTTATTCTAAGCATCTTCTCGGACAAGACACCATGGTTCTTCCCCCAATGAGCTTCGGCATGGCCATAACTCGTTGCACTTTGTCAACAAACTCCGGCAATGCCACCACCTGCCAACAAAGTGTTCAAAGTACCCACTTCATGTAAGACCTATCAATCTTCACCATGAAAACAAACATCTCCAAGAACCATCTCAACTCTCTCCCCCACACTGTGCCGCCATGTGGCACCTAGCATTTTGATAAGCGATTCCATCTCGAGCAACGCCCGTACTTAGCTATCTGCAAAGACTTATGCATATCCATTTCTTTCCCCTTTGATATCTGACCAACTTTAGACGATCCTTCTTCCGCTTATCAAGCACATCCTCTTGGCAAAATCCCACCTTGTTGAAGCTTTCCCCTTTGATCATATTCTGCCAATGTAGAAACTCAAAGTCCTTTCTCGTATTCCTAACCTAGACATCATTTCCACGAGAACTGTAGACTCCAACCCTTGACTTCCAAGTACAGTGCTTCCCCTCAGCAGATATAAATTATGAAACTTATCTCCCTTCATCACTACAAATGCACCCTTAGAAACCCTTAGACTATCCTTATCAATAGTCACCTCGCATTTGGATGCTAACTGTCCAAGAGATATCATTGACTTCCGAAGACCTGGAACATAATAAACACTTGTCAAGGTGCCTATTACCCCGTTATACATGCGAATCTGCACAATACCTTCGCCCATGACACTACAACTAGCATTATTTCCCATAAGAATCAATTTTCCTCTTTTTCTTTTAAAAAAACTGAAATAATTCTTATTAGGTGTCATATGAAAAGACACCCCGTATCTAGCACCCAATGGTCTGATACATCTGATACTGCTGTTGTCAACAAGTCATCAGACAAAAATTCCTCTACTGCAACCGATGAATTTCCATTTTTAATTTTTTTCTTTAAGTCTTGACTATCTCTCTTCCAATGGCCTAGTTTCTTGCATATGTAGCACTACCCATCTCTTAACTTTATTTTCTTCTTCTCCCCTTTCTTCGTACTAGTTAATAAGGCTTCAGTACTGCTTCCTCCTCTAACTTCACTCAACCCCTTCATTTGATACCTCAAGTCCTTAAATATAAGACATGCCTTTACATCATTTATTATTAGTGTATCTCTGACATAGATAAGACTATCATTAGAGAATGTTGAAGTTGTCATTATTTGTAATGCAGCATACATCGGATTGATGAGAAATGAATCCAATTGGATAATTATCTCAGGTGCTTCCTTTGATGTTGCCTTATATATGGACTTATTCACGACCTATTCAGAAGGCGACTTCAATTATGTCTGGGTAGGAAATGACGTTGTGCCCAAGATCATTGGAACGAGAGATGTTTGTTTAGAGACTAGTACTAAGTGTAGATTGGTGCTCCGAGCTATCTAACATGTTTCTAACAATGACAAAAATTTGTTATATGCTGGAAAGCTCGAAGACGAAGGGTTTTAAAATCCAGTTCAGCGGGGGAAAGTGGAAGTTCATTAAGGGTTCAGTGGTAGTTCCATGTGGGTAGATGAGTTTAACTCTATACAAATTATAAATCAAGCCATGCTAGGGAGAGGTCAACACAATACAAAAATAGGCATCAACAGAAGTTTTTCTTAAGTGTCTAGGTTACATGAGAACAAAGGGAATGCATACTCTTGCCAAGCAAAAAATCTTATATGAAGTTTCTCGATGAAGAGTTGGCGACGCTTATTAATGGGGGGAACCAGAGTTCTAAAAGGAAGCAAAGACAGATGAGCATAGAAATGAGTAGTTAAAAGATATAAAGGAAGTGATGACATCCTTGCATGAGAACAACATTTACGACTTAGTGAAGCTACCAAAAGAAAGGAAGGACTCTTAAGAACAAGTGGATATAAGGATTGAAAATTGAAGAACGGAACTCAGTCCGAGGTATAAAGATGGATTGGTTGTGAAAGGCTTTGCTCAGAAGAAGGGAATCGACTTTGATGAAATTTTATAACCGGAATTGAAGATTTCATCCATATAGGTTGTTTTCGATTAAGTTGCGATTAACAACATGAAGATTAAGCAGCTTTCTGGTGACCTACGTGAAGAAACATACATGGAGCTACCTGAAGACTTCAAGGTTCATGGAAATATAAAACACTTGGAGTTAGCGAAGTAGATACTTGGGAAAGGGATCACTAGGGACATAAAATATGGAGGACTTTGAATTTCTCAATAGAAGTATATCGAGAAAATGTTGGATTAGTTTAACATGTCTAATCCAAACCCAGTGAGTACTCCACTTGCAAATCATTTCAAACTCACCTCAATGCACCGCCTCTCAAGTTAAAAGGAGAAAGATAAAATGAGAAAGTTACCATATTCAATAGTATTTGGCAGTTTAATATATGTCATTATGTATACCTGGCCAAACATAGCTCATGCAATTGGCGCTATGAGAAGATTATCATCTAGTCTAGTTAAAGAGCATTGGGCTTCATTTAAATGGATTCTTAGATATCTCCGGGGTACTTCCAAAATGTGCTTATGCTTCGAAAATGAATAATCTTCATTGGTTGACTTTAATTGTTAGACCAAAAAGTGGTTTTAACACCCAAATTAACTAAAATTTTGATAGAATGAGATCAAAAACAGAAAAGAGACACAGAATTTATAGTGGTTCGGCGTTGAAGAGCCTACGTCCACTTTATAACACTTGGTTTGATGATATAGATGAAAATACAACAAGATATTCGCTCAATCTCGCTCACTTTTCATATACATTCACTCAATTATCTCAAAATACTTTGTGTATGATGATTTGGATTGTTTGGGAGTGCTGGAATTCGGTTCTCTAAGATACTCAAATTCTCAAAGTGCCAAAAGATCCCTCCAAATGACCTTTGGGGGTCTATTTATAGGTGGAAATTCACCCGGAATCTAGTTCGGATCGGAGCTACGTGGCTCTTATCCCATCATTCTCGGGCTCAGATGGATTTCAGTGTTGACAGCGCACCAGGTTAGTGGTCATCATGGGTAGAAAGTGGGTGTAACCGCTCCGAATATCCAGGAGATCGTGGGGTGAAGCAACATGGTATACTGGGTTCGGTTCGGAGGGGCAAGTAGAAGGGGTTCGGATCGGGGCCTCCGATCCGGTCTAACCTGTGTTGAACTTGAGCTCTTGTCCATTCTGCTCTGTTCCGTCCCGGTCTGATAGTGGCCCTCCGATCCGATCCGATGCTTTATAGGAAGAAGCGTATTTCAACGCTTGACATCTCGACTTTGTGTAGCATAGTTCACAAAGTAGGCTAACATTTTGCCCCCTCAAAGGATGCTTCTGTTGGAGACGGAGCATGCTTTGATATCAATTACACAGTGCCTTTCTGAAATTGAATCGTTGAAAGTCGTTTCTATTGACATGTAAAGACACGTTGCTTCAGAAAGTTGGATCTCTTGATGTCCATATACACTTCGCATAGTATGTAAATCCCTTTCTTTATTTTCAAACAACTCGGCTAACTCTTGTTAACATCCAATTATCCTTCCAGGTGATTTTCTTTTTGATTTTTCTTTGTTTTTATTTCCTCTTCGAATTTTAACTCAATTTTGATGCCAAGCTGATGCACGAAATTACGTTCGGTTCGGGCTCCGACCCAAACATCCTTTCTTTCTTTTTCACTTCGTCTTGAGTCAATAAGCTGGAACGTATGGGCCGGCTTGGACCCTAGTCCGAACGGAACTTAGGCCAGGAATACGAAAGGCCATTTCGAGCTTATATAAGTCCAACGCCTCATTTTTATCTTTTCTTCTTCTTTTCATTTCCGTCATTTCTTCAGACATCGCCCAACCGAGAGAACGAAACCCTAAACGCCAAAAACCCCAAAATTCTCGCTCTAATCCTTGAATCTAGCATATAGGTAGTCTTATAACTTTAAATCATCTCGCTATAATCGTTTTCAGTTTAGACTTCTGGTAAAATCGAATGATTTGGGCATGATTGTTGCTTGGCTTCGATGCCATGGCTTTCTCCTCCCACGCTGTCGTCGTCGGTGGGTCCGCCATCACCTCGAAGCGTTGGGAGGTGGAAGATGGTATTTGCTCGGTCCCAGTTGGAGTTTTGGAGACGGGATTGGGTTCAGTTGCGGTTGAGGAGGCATGGAAGATGGAGGAAAAGGAAAGATGGTGACGTTCACAAGGCCGTATCGGGTCGGGGGAAAAAGTCAAAGATGGGAACAGAGCTCATTTGACTGGATCGGATCAGACAGTATTCTCAAAATTGAATCGGATCAAAAAGTGAAAATGAGGAAAGGTGCGTGACTGCTTAACATGATCCGGACCGTTCAAGGAGTCCAGGTCCGAACCGATCCAACCTTAATTCCTCATCTCTAACATTTGTCTAAGGCCAAGACTAGGCCGTTCCCCCCGATCTGATCCCAATGAGAGCCTCTGATCCGAACCGAAGAGCAGTCCAACTTAATGCATAAGAACTTGCTTAACTGACCAAATCAATTCTTGATATAGTCTACAACTTAATGGACAGTTAGGATAGTGCCTTGCGAACATACACGAACATCAAGAACTGCCCTGAACATTATCCCTTTGCCAAGATTTTGCATTGCACTTTCGAGTGTTGACTTTACATTTTCTGCATACACTGTTCACACTTTAGTTCAGACACATGCATGGGGGGATACGGGCTAATTTACTCTAACTTGTGCTTTTGCTTTTTCAATAGTTTAGTGACCATGACAGCCAGACGTTCATCTAGATTAGCAGAGAAGAAAGAGATCCCAGAGACATCCAACAAAATCACTCTTGAAGACATATCTTCTTCCTCAGATCCAGAATGGGATGATGAGGGCTCAGACTACGAGGTAGGAACTCATGAAAGCGATAATGTGTCTTCTGAGGGTGGAGTTTCCCTGGGCTGTGAAGAGGAAGGAGGGATTGGAGATAATCGAGCTCCTGACGAATTTGAGTCTTCCATCATACTGGAATCACCTCAAGATTCTGTTGAATCGACGATCGACAATGACAGACTTATTCGAATATGCCTAAAGTACAGGATACCCAAAGGGGATACCTTGGTGCCATCAAAAACTGATCGTCCTCACAACCCTCCAGAGGGATTTATGGCAATCACTCGATTGATGTGCATGGTTGGGGCTATCCCTCCATTTTCTCCTTTCGTCGTCGATTTTTTAAGACAAATGCAGATTGCCCCCATGCAGCTGCACCCCAACTCCTATGCTTACCTGTATACCCTATATGTAGCGTACCATGAGATCTTAGGCATAGAGCTCACTTTTGATGACGTTCATTTCTTTTATAACTTCAAGCACCTGACTCGAGAAACACCTTCTTTCTGTTACTTCGAGTCTGTCCAAAGAGGAAAAAATTCCAGCACCGTTCAGCAGTAAAGCGGGTGATTCCAGGCTGGAATGGTTTTATGTAAGGCAATAGCCAGGGTGTGCTAGGAGATGGACAAAATCAAGTAAAGCACTGGTTTTCTAAATCTCGACTCTGTATGTCCACGCCACCACATTAATCCATTTTCTTTTTGTTTGCAGTTGATAACCCAAAATAAATATCGGATCAAGCGTTCTTTGATCGGATGCACCGGCTCCTTAATGGTGATCAAAAGTTTTTAACTATTGATGAAGTCCTTAAGGATGAATATCTTCATCTTCATGGGTTGCTGTCCATTACCCGTAGCATAGGTTACGGGACAGGTCCATATGTATATATCCCCCCAGTGGACGTAATCCCAGAAACGGGCAAAAGCTCGAAAGCTCCTACAATGCCGCTTCAGGCTTCACCTTCTCCATCTTCGACTCAAGATGATGAATTGGCTAACATGGCCGAAAAGCACCGTGAGGGGTATATCGTTCCCGAGGATGTCATCTCTCCGGAGAGGTCAATGTCTTCCAAAGAGCCGCCAATTGATGCTTCTCAGGGAGACGCCCCTAGTACCGATGATCCAACATTTCAGGGTTTGGGGGATCTCCCCTTACCTGAGACTATTTACACTTCAGAGGATTTTGGGACAAATCCTTTAGTTTTCACTTCTTCAGAAGAGACCACCCCTGCTAAGGCCAGAGAGCCCACTCGTACTAGTCTGGCTTCGGACTCGGGTTTGTCGGGGGGAAAACACCACTTAGGACGCACTTAACACAATAGCACCACATTTCACAGCACTTTTCTTTTGTAAAAACACTGATCCTGAATTTCATTTGCCTTGTTGTGCAGGTACAATGTCCCGCTCCCATTATGATATCAGGAAACTTCATCGCAGCATGTCTAGACCTCCTTCTGATCCTGAGCATGATCATCGCGAAGCCGCGGTAGGGAGGATAGAAGGCCCTATGATTCTTACCAGTCGCGGTCTTCGCGCTCTCGCTCTCCCGTTCGGTCAGATTCAGAGCGATATAAGAGCTACCAAGGTCGTCGAGAAGATGACAGGCCGCAGTCGAAGGACCCAATTCTTTCTCAAGAAAAGCGCAGTAGGGAAAGGAGCCCGCCGAGAGATACCAATTCGCGAAGCAAGCACAAGGTTCCTGCTAAACCGCCTAGAAGGAATGAGGAGGCTATTGAGCCTTCCACACATAAGGATACCGAGCTTACATTCCCTGCACCTCCCTCATTGGACGTAGAAACTGCAGTTAAGCCGGCGTATCTGGAGGAGCAATTTCCCGAACACTACTTCGAAAACCTGACTTTTTTACCTGCTCTTGAGCCTATTTCCTCGAGGTGGGCGGATGAGGCCAAAGCAAAAATTGATGCGGTCGAGAAACAATATTTAGAGATGTTCAAGTATTCGCGTAATCTTTCCAGAATCATTCGAAATCTAATCACGAATACTGACTCGATGCAGAAAACTGCAGAAGACAATGCAAAGGCATTGAAAAATTTAGGAAAAGATCTCGAGGATACACAGGCCCAACTTGTTATCGCTCAACGGGATGCTGCTAGCTTCAAGCAACAATTTGGGGACCTACAAAAACGCTACCATGACTTGCTTGAGTCCCATACCCAAGAGCGTTCGGAATTGAAAAAGCAAGCAGAAGATGCCAAGTCAGATGCTGCCAAAATGCAACTTGCTTACGCTGACCTTGAGCGAGAGAAGGCCGAGTTAGCGAAGAAGAACGCCGAATTGGAGAAGAATAACGCTGACTTGGCTTCCAAGTTGGTGGAGGCTGAGAACAGGGCTGCCCTAGCAGAGGGTAATGTCAAAAGTATTATTAAATCCGCTGAAGAGACCCGCAAGCAGCTGTCGGAGGATGAGGAAGAGGTGCATGGTTTCGGCGAATTAATGATTGAATTCTTTGCGCATATAATTCGCCGCCGGAACATCTCTTGGATTGAAGATTATCCATCTACCTTGGTTCAAGTATGGAGTCAAATCGTTGAATGGGAGAAAGAGGAGCTCAAGGTTGATTCCATTGACGAAGACAAGCTTATGGAGAAATATCTAAGAGATGATGAACCGGAACGCCTAGCCGAGGGACGCCGCCTTATTGCTGCTACTATGGAGGAAGAGAAGCGGAGAGCTAAACAAAAGAACATTCCTGAGGCTGGTTCTTCTTCTACTTCCTCTGAAACTTCTGAAGTAGAGGGATATGATCCCGAAAACCCGGGGATCCCTCGGGCATCTCTTTTATCCTCCATACCCGAAACGGCGTCGGAGACAGCGATCACTCCAGTTGAGAAGTCATCGGAAGGTATCTCCACCTTTTCACCTCAATTCGTCAAAGCTATCTCTAACTTTCATCACATAATCGGGCAATCGATGAAGAACCCATTATTTTCTCCTGAGTTGATAATTGTTGCTTCTCACTATGTACGTGTTGAACTGTCCGAAAGGACAGACGTGTCCCAGGGAACCACTACTGGAGCAGAACCTACGGAGAAGGCTAAAGGGTGAAAGGACAAGGCTGCCACCATTGATTCGGGAGAAGGAACTGAACCGTCTAAGGCTGATACTCCTTATGATGACAAAATGATAGATGCCTTGAAAGATGATGGCGACAATGGGGGACACGAGGAAGACCTTGAGGTGGCTATAGTTGGGGAGTCAAAAAGTGCCAATGATATCACTTTGGCTGCATTGAAAGCCGAACAAGACAAACACATGCAGCTTAAAGTTGAAGATCTAGACCCCGAAAGCCTTAAGCCTCTCGCAGTGGTAGATGCTGGATCAAGGTTAGTTGTTAAGATTTCGACTAGATCTATCACAGAAGAACTTGTTAAAAAGTCTTCTCTTGATTATAGCGTTCCGACTCCCATGAAAAAATCAGCCGATTCCAGCACTTCAGTCTCGGGGAAGAAAAAACCAAGGTGCATCTTAACTGATGCTGAAAGGGAGGCAAAGGATGCTCAAAAAGCTGCTAAGAAATCCAAGTCCACTTCAAAGTCTAAGTGATAAAGTGCTTTGCTTTATCTTAGTATTTAATTGGCCCACAATCGTTGCAGTGAGTGTGGCCTTCGCATCTTCTTTTCGCCTATTTTCCTGTACAAATTCATACATTTGTAAATAAAAATAATTCATCTCCTGCAATACATGTTAGTCGTTAGTTCATTACTTATGTAAAAATTCAAATACATGTCCTACTCAAGTTGTGTAATGGAGTCATAGCGGGGGGGGGGGGGGGGGGGGAATATGTGTGTGCATATATGCCCCCAGTCAATCTTGAAAAACTATTCCAGATTAAATTAAAAGGTCCGATTGTCCCCGATTGTCTGAAGGGGATCACATTCCTCTTGTCATTGATGCCTGTTCTTTTCTGGCATCTTTTATACTCTCCTGTCTTATGTTCAGGTTAGAGTTCTTGCCAAGGCGGTCTCTTATCTGGGTGCACCTTCACGCCTCGGAGGACGTCGTCTTCCCGTCCTTTATACTCTCTCTCAATTCTTGAGAGTTAGAGTTAAGAATGTCGTCTCCCCATTCTTTTATGTCTTATTGTACAAACAGTCGTCGTGTTTGTTCCTGCATATAAGCCATCTCCAACTTTCCAGATTTCAATTTAACATCTCGTATTCCACAGTCACAATAGAATAATAGTTGAAGATATAAATAATGCATAGCCTACATCCACTTTATAGTTTCTTGTTCGCATCAACAGACTTTTCTAAGGCAAGTCGTGCCTTTTTACAGAGTTCATAAGAAAAACAAAAGAAGATACAATATCCCTAATTCAAATATCGCATCAAGTGTTGGGCATTCCAAGCCCTACGCACTTCTTCGCCATCTACGGTCGTTAACTTGAAGGCTCCTATCTCAAGTTTCTGTTGGATGACGAATGGCCCTTCCCACTTTGGTCCAAAGTGAGGAAGGGATGGAAAAACTCGCTTTAGTACCAAATCTCCCTGTTCAAAGGTTCTAAAATGAACTTTTTTGTCATAATAGCGTGCCATCTGACGTCGATGTCTTGATGCACGCAAGTCTGCCTCGTCCCTTTTCTCTTCGATTTCGTCAAGGGACTAAAGGAGGAGTGCCCGATTCATCATCGGGTCATAATATGTCACCCTATGAGAGGGAACTTCAAGCTCTACCGGGATTACTGCCTCTGAACCAAATGAAAGAGAGAAAGGAGTATGACCGGTAGCTGTCTTAAACGTTGTCCGATATGCCCACAAGGCCAAGGGCAATTCATCCACCCATTTTTCTTTTGCACGTTCCAATCGCTTCTTGAGGATGGACTTTATGACTTTATTTATTACTTCTACTTGCCCATTTGACTGTGGATGGGCGACTGCAGTGTACCGCTTGTCGATCTTGTATTTCTGGCAGAAATTCCTGAATTCGGCACCGTCGAACTGGGTTCCATTATCAGTTATAATGGTCCTTGGAATCCCAAATCGGCATATGATATTTCTAACCACGAAACTTATCACCTTTCTCGCTGTGATTTTAGTTAAGGGCTCAGGTTCCACCCATTTCGTAAAATACTCCACGGCGACTATTGCATACTTTGCTCCTCCTTTGGCAATTGGTAAAACTCCGATTATGTCAATTCCCCACATGGCAAACGGCCATGGACTCACCATCGACTTGAGCTGGGTCGGTGGTGCTCTGGGGATCTTGGCGAACCTCTGGCATCTGTCGCAGCGTCGTGAGTAATCAGCTGCATCTTTATTAATTGTGGGCCAGAAATACCCATACCGCAACACCTTTTTGGCTAAGGTTTGACCTCCCGTATGATCTCTGCACTCACCTTCGTGTACTTCTCTTAGTACATGCTTGATGTCGTCGTGCGCTATACATCGTAACAGGGGCATAGAAAATCCATGCCGATAAATGACATCATCTTGAAGGATGTATCTGGTAGCTTTGCGAACTATGGCCCGCCTTTCACTCTTCTTTGGCCGGAGTATTCCATTTCTAAGGAAATTCTTGATTGGGGTCATCCACGACTCCCTCTCCGGTTCTTCTTGAAGAGCTAATTCAATTTCCATTAACTCAAAGCTTGGCGACTCCAACGTCTCAATTGGAACCATTTCGGTTTCCTCCGGATTGTCGGAACTAGCCAGCTTCGCTAGTTGGTCTGCCTTCTGGTTTTCAGCTCTCGGGATATGCATTATGTTATACTGTTCCAGGTTGCTCAACAGCTCCTTCACCTTTCCAAGATAGGTAATAAGTCAAGGTCCCTGGGCCACAAACTCCTCTCGCACTTGGCAGATGACTATTTTGGAATCGTAGAATATATCTAATGCCTTTATTCCGAATTCCTTAGCAAGCTTCAGCCTGGCAATTAGGGCTTCGTATTCAGAGTCATTGTTGGTCGCTGAAAATTCCAATCGTAGAGCGTAATATAGTGATCGTCCTTCGGGAGTAACTAAGACGACTCCAGCTCCGGACCTTCTGTCGTTCTTGGCTCCGTCTGTGTATAACTTCCAGGGACCTAATTCTAACTCTTCCTCTGATTTGACCACCTTGTCGTTGATCATCTCTTCCTCCGGAATTGTGAACTCTACTATAAAATCAGCCAGAACTTGCCCCTTGATCGATCTTCGTGGCTAGAAATTTAAATCAAACTAACTTAATTCAATATTCCACTTGATCAACCATCTCGATGCTTCGGGTCTTTGCAACACCTGTCTCAGAGGTTGATCGGTGTATATGGTTATTGGGTGAGCTTGAAAATAATGGCGAAGTTTTCGGGAGGCGATCAGGAGGCTGTAAGCGAGCTTCTCAATCCTTGGGTAGTTTCGCTCTACAGCTGCCAATTTCTTACATACGTAGTATACCGGCCTTTGCACTTTGTCTTCTTCTCGGACCAAGGAGGTGCTAACGGCGTGGGCCGATACTGCTACATAAACAAACAACTCTTCATGATCCACAGGCTTCGACAAAATCGGTGGTCTCTCTAGTAAGTCCAACAGATTTCGAAAGGCCTCAACACAGTCTGGAGTCCATTCGAAATTTTTCTTTCCCCTTTTTATCAAGTCAAAAAATGGGACGCATCTGTCTGTTGCTTTGGAGATGAATCTACTCAATGCAGCCACTTTCCCTGCAAGACTTTGGACATCCTTGATTCTTCGCGGTTCCTCAATGTTGCTTATCGTTGCTATCTGATTGGGATTAATTTCAATTCCTCAAGAGCTCACGATGAAACCTAGAAACTTTCCAGATGCCACCCCAAACGAGCACTTCAAAGGATTTAGCTTCATTTGATACTTTCGCAGGATACCGAACATCTCTGCCAAGTCTTGCGTATGGCTAGAGGACTGTCTCGATTTGACTAGCATATCATCCACATAAACTTCCATAGTTTTCCCTATTTGGTTATGAAACATCCTGTTCACCAAGCGTTGGTAGGTAGCTCCAGCATTTTTCAATCCAAACGGCATGACCACATAACAATACAACCCCAAATTTGTGATGAAGCTCGTGTGCTCTTGATCGGGCACATGCATGGGAATCTGGTTGTATCCGGAATATGCGTCCATGAAAGAAAGAAGTTCATGTCCCGCCGTCGAATCCACAAGTTGGTCTATTCTGAGGAGTGGGAAGCTATCTTTCGGACAGGCTTTGTTCAAGTCTGAAAAATCAATACATGTTCGCCACTTTCCGTTTGACTTCTTCACCAAAACAGGATTCGATATCCAGTCGGGATATGTCGAATCTCTAATAAATTCGTTCTCTTTCAGCTTCTCCACTTCTTCTTTCAGAGCTGCCGACCTCTCTGGGTGCAGCACACGTCTCTTTTGCTTTACAGGCGGGTGTTTTGGGTTTATACTCAGCGAATGACTCATGATGGATGGTGATATCCCACACATGTCTGCGTGGGTCCAGGCAAACACATCCAGGTTTGCCTTCAGAAAATCAGCTAGTTCTTTGGCTCGATGTGGATCCAATTGGGATCCTATCTTCAAAACTTTTGCTGGATCAGCTTCATCAATGGGTATGTCCACTGTCGTTTCGTTAGGAGTTGCTTTTCTATCCTCAGGTTCCTCATCTTCTCTAGGAACTAGGTCTTCAGGCATTCCCTTGTGCAACTCCCTCGGGGTTGATCCCTCTAATTGCTATGCGGAACCCTCCTTTGGAGGGGGTGAAGTACTTTTGGAATCGATGTTAAGTCCCTTCATCAGCATTTTCAATTCAGCAATATAACAAGCTCGCCCGGAGACTTGATCTCCCCTCATTACTCCTGTTCCGGCTTCAGTTGGGAACTTTAACAATAAGCACCAAGGTGCGATACAAGCCCTGAACTCTGCATGGGCGGGCCTTCCCAAAAATGCGTTGTAGGGAGAATCAATATCTAGCACTACAAATTGAAGCATTCGCATTGTTCGACGATCCCCCTGTCCCAATGTTACGGGCAATTCTATATACCCCATTGGAGCTGTCGATGCCCCATTGAAGCCTCGGATCCAACCTTCACAGGGCTTCAAATCTCCAGACTCGAGTTTCATCTGATCAAATGACTTCTTAAACAAAATGTTGATAGAGCTTCCATTGTCTACTAGTACCTTATGGACCAGTGCCGACCCAATGGTAGTGGTAATAACTAATGGATCCTCGGTAGGCGATTGGATTCCAATGTCATCTCTGCTACGGAACACTACATCATCGAACATTGTCTTCTGTTGTTTCACAGGGGTGATATCTTCCAAATCATCGCACTCGTCCACATTTATGTGCTTAACTGCATTAACGTATTGGTCCATTGCTCTGAAACTATGGATAGCCGGGTGGAGTCCACCTACTATGGTGTTAATGACAATCCCTTTCCCTTTTTGTTGCGCTGTAGGCTTGGTAGCAGGCTGACTCTGGTTTGGGGCCTGTCCTCCTTGCCCCCTGTCCATTGGGGCAGCCTTATACTCATCCAACTTACCTTCACGCAACAACTTCTCAACCACATCTCTCAAGTGTCGACATTCGTTCGTTGAATGTCCGTGGGTTCCGTGAAGTAAACAAAACTTTCCAGTAGCAATTTCTTTTTCTGTCGAATCTCGCGGCGGTGGTTTCTTGTATTGCAAAACATTGTACGTATCCAAATAAATATTCTCCAAAGTGTCATTCAATGGTGAATAATTTTCAAAGGTCTGGAACCGGGGTCTTTTGTCAGAATTACTTCCTTGGTTCATGTTTCTCCTATTACCATTCGCATTACGGTTGCTGTTGCCCCCGTTTCCATTATCACTGTTTCCATTCTTATTTCCAATGTTCACTTCGACTTTACCAGAACTTTCTCCAGACTGCTTTACAGCAACATTTCTTCGAACAGCTTCTTTTGAGGCTGCTCCAGGCTTCCCCTTCCTGTTTGCCCTTGCTTCCTCCCGTCTTAACTGAATATTGGCCTTCTCATAAAACAACTCCCTTGTGGGCGGTGGCTTTCCAGAAAGATAATCTCCAAACTCTGAATCAGGATCGACTCCCTCCATTAATGCCATCAAGATTGTAGGCTCATGAGGGTCGCTGACTTCTGTTATAGCTAAATTGAAACGGTCTAGATACGACTTCAAGGACTCACCCGGTGCTTGCTTAATTCTCGATAATTCGATAACAGTCTTAGACTTTCGGGCATGAAGTCGGAATTGAGTCATAAAACGTTCACTCAGTTCTTTGAAATTCGATATCGATCGAGGAGGAAGTCGGGTAAACCATAGTAATGCTACGTCTTCTAAGTAGATCGGGAAAGCCTTACACTTTACAGCGTCAGGGGCAGCGGCATCATTCATAAGCCATGCATATCGCATCAAATGTTGTCCCGGGTCGTTTCTCCCGTTATATCTGTCCATCTACGGTAGATTAAAACGTCGGGGGAACTGAAAGTTAAGAATGTCCTCAGTAAAAGGAGTATGGCTTCGTTCAATACCATAATCTTCATTGGTGTAATTTCGACTCTCAAACATGATTTGGCGCACCATAGCCCATACATCAGCATCGGTTAAAGGCCGTTCAGGCTCCCTGGCTCTGATGTTTGGGTTTCCTCTAGGTTCCTGATCAGGGGACATTCTCCTTCTCCTGGCGGCTTCTGCTCTGCTTTGCTCCCTACGTTCTCGGTCGATCTCACGAGCAGCATCTTCGTGGGATCCCAGAGATCCGAAAGTCATTTCTTCCAAATTCTGAGGTCGTTCGAACGGCCTCCTTTCACGAGGCCATTCTTCCTCGGAAGAAGAAGATTGATCCATCGCAGTATGATGATTTGGGGAAGGGGTCCTCTGCCTGCGAAGCTCACCAATTTCCCTACTCATGATTCTCATATTCTCTTGCATCATAAGGTTAGTGCGCTCATGAACTCTCATAGCCTCCCTAGTGCTCTCGAGCATGTCAAGAAGGTATGAAAAATATCCTTGAGTGACAGGTACGGACGGATTGATCTGGTCATTGGTCCTGGTGGCTGGAGTTGGAGCATTTGGAGGGGCTTGGGTAGAGGTTCCAGCATCACCTAGAGTCGGGTCGGATCGGAGCAAGGAGATTTGGCCGGATCGGATCCGGTTAGGAGAGTGCACTTCTTCAACATCTTCAATCCGGTTCGGATCGGAGCTCTCCCTATGCGACCGATTCGGATTTCCTGTTCCTATCCGATCCGCTCCCGAACTCTGCCCACGAGACCTTGTCACAACCGGATTTTGATCTTCACCAACTTCGTTCCCTCGACTAGTTTGAACTTCCTTGCCTTTTCCTTTGGCCATAATTCTTCAACAATCAACCAACAAGTACTTACAAGTATCAAAAAGTGGGGATTAACTTCTTCGAACTCAACGATCCAAAAAGTAGAACGATAATCCAGAAAAAACAGAGAATTCAAATGTTTCTGAGTGAAAGCACCAAAAATGTTAGACCAAAAAGTGGTTCTAACACCCAAATTAACTAAAATTTTGATAGAATGAGATCAAAAACAGAAAAGAGACACAGAATTTATAGTGGTTCGGCGTTGAAGAGCCTACGTCCACTTTATAACACTTTGTTTGATGATATAGATGAAAATACAACAAGATATTCGCTCAATCTCGCTCACTTTTCATATACATTCACTCAATTATCTCAAAATACTCTGTGTATGATGATTTGGATTGTTTGGGAGTGCTGGAATTCGGTTCACTAAGATACTCAAATTCTCAAAGTGCCAAAAGATCCCTCCAAATGACCTTTGGGGGGGGTCTATTTATAGGTGGAAATTCACCAAGAATCCGGTTCGGATCAGAGCTACGTGGCTCTTATCCCATCATTCTCGGGCTCAGATGGATTTTAGTGTTGACAGCGCATCAGGTTAGTGGTCATCATGGGTAGAAAGTGGGTGTAACCACTCCGAATATCCAGGAGATCGTGGGGTGAAGCAACATGGTATACTGGGTTGGGTTTGGAGGGGCAAGTAGAAGGGGTTTGGATCGGGGCCTCCGATCCGTTCCGACCTGTGTTGAACTTGAGCACTTATCCATTCTGCTCTGTTCCGTCCCGGTCTGATAGTGGCCCTCCGATCCGATCCGATGCTTTTTAGGAAGAATTGTTCTTCAACGCTTGACATCTCGACTTTGTGTAGCCTAGTTCACAAAGTAGGCTAACAGACATGCTTACAAGATAGGAGATATTGTTTCGAGAAAGTTTATTTCAGGATACTTATTGACCTCCATAAGGTGATTCGCATCCTTGTAGCACAAATTGCAGAAATGTGTCAATTTATCCACTATTGAAGTAAAGCACGTAGAAATGGGGGAAGGTTGCAAAATGATGTTGTGGATGAAGTTCTTAGGATTACAAGAAGATAAAATGTCCTCTTTAGTGTCGGTTAAAATGCTTTTCGTTTGAGTAAAATTCAACATTTCACTTGAGATCCAAGTGTATTTACTTGAGGTATCACCGGATACGTTAGGTGCTTGAAGTTATTACAACTCGAAATATTCACACAGATGAGAATGGCTCCGGTAGGATAGCTAAGATTTTACCAAAGATGAAGCATATATTGTTGAAGACAAAGAATGATTGGTGGAACACCAAGTGATCCCGAAAGGGGAGTTTACTGGTTTTTCCTTGTCACTTAGAGAACCTTGATAAGCATGTAATCTTGGTAGATAAGTTTTCTATTATTATAAAAGGAAAAAACTTTAGCTATTTTGAAGCACCTAAATAGAAACAAGCACTCACAGAAGAAAAAGGAAGAGCAAGAGCCTCTTCAATTATAAGAAGAGAAGAGAAAAACAGATAGATAGAATGGATGAGAGATGGAGAGAAAAGAAGCAATACATATCTCTTTTCATAGTTCCCACTTAGAAATTTTCCTCGTACCTTTTTTCTTTGCATTTTTTATAATCCACAATTTTGGTGATGAGCTGTTAGTGGCCTCCCTGTAGAGAAGATATTGCAATCTCATCATTATTATAATTATTAGTGTCGATTTTATTCATATAAAGAGATAGTTGGTTATGTTGTTTTCCTAACATTAAGGTCGCAGGTCAAAAGCAGTGCTTGAAATTTGTATGATGTCTTGTATATTTTTCAAATTCTAGTAGGTAATAAATAAATGTAATTAAATACTAAAAAGAAAGAAGAATGCTGCATACATCAAAAATGAATGCCTTCCACTATGAAAATGTTTAATTATTATTGACATATTGAATGTAATAATGACACTGTTTCCGTCTATGTAGTAGATATCCATATCCTGAGTAATAATTATAATTTTCAAATAAAAATCTAGTCTAGAAAATCTAGTAACGTAGCAATGATTTGGGCAGTCAAGTATTTGGGATTTTGCATATATGCTTGGAAGAGCTTGGAGCAAGAGGCTTCAACATTAAATAACTATTGTTTATTTCCGCTATGATGTTATGTGTTGTACTCTGAAATGGTATGTATATACAGTTATAAGTTTGTACTTTAAAGATTATGTTATATAATATATTTTATTCGTTCCGCTGTGAGATCCGTGTTTATTCTGATTCTATTTAGTTATGATCTTCTTCTTTAATTCTAACTTTATTTCTTTTTATTTCTCACCCTTTAACTTCTTTCTATTAATGATCTGGAATGTTTGATGCTAGAATAATTGACATGGGTTTTATGTCGATTTTCGGGGTCGAAAACCGCAGTTCGTCACACCTATGCTTGATGCCTCTTTATATGAAGGATCTTTCAAATAATGGTTATCTAGACATAATAAATTTTGCAAACAATAATACAAACATACAGATCTAATAAGAATACATGCTTCTACTCTACATTCGACACAAACTATAGCAGATGTTGATGTCGGTTGTACGATGACTTTTTATTACAATATGAAATTAAAACGTATAGCCCATGCTCTTTTTGTCCTTCTTAAGGTTAACGTAATAATAATGGATTCAATAGTGTCATAGTGGTGATATATGAAATAATAAGATATGTTTTTTGATTAATGAGGAAATTCTTACATTCATTGAAACATATCAGAAGCATGGTGGATAAATTATATCTCATTCTTCAGTTACTTCTCAAAATAAGAAAAATAAATAAAAGTCACTTTCTGTTTTCTAAGCTAAATTCATTTTTTAGAATGTCCATTTTTGCGAGATACATGCACCTATCGTATTTTTATATGGCGATAAACACAAAACTAAAATTGTGACGACCACCCCGTACCTCCCGCACAAACCAAGGAGAAGTGCATTGTGTGATATGTCAAGCCGATATGGGACGATCATCGGAACAAGAAAACACAAGAGGAAACATGTCGTATAACTCACAGCGTAAGGATAAAATACAGTAGAAAATATAAAACAGGAAATAGAAGTGAAGCACAATTGAACAGAATCTTAAACTTTCATATCATCATGAGAATATCCATACATCACTGGATTACATCATAAGAGTCTGTACAAGCAGCCTCACTACAATTCACTCAGAGTAGGACACATCACATCAACTTTAGCAGCGGAAACAACAAGTACGTATAGTAGAAATTAATACGTAAGCCTCTAGCTCGTAGTCGCTCAGCAGCATCGTCTTCATCAAGATCTACTACCTTCTACGTAAGGAGAGGAAGAAGTCCCAAAAGTCCATGAACAATCCACAACCGGATGAACAATCAAAGGTAATAAGATGAAGACATAAAACCTTGAGTCAGACAATAGTTTTTAATGAGCGATAAAAAGCTATCTAATATCATTAATAAAGTATATGAGAAATAGGCAGATTAATCATCTAATCTACCAGCACATCAACAGAGAAGAACCCCAACTCTTCTCCTTCACATCCGACAGTGATAGCCTTTCCCAAAGAATTAAAGAAGAAACAAACAATACATCCATAATAACTAGTTGTCAAGCAGAGACCACCCTAATCGAGTTCAACATTCCCCAAGCACAGGCCCCGAAGGCCTAAATCAACACCAGACAAGCACCCAAGAGATATCTCTCTCGACGTCGGACAATCTACACAGGAATATACAAGCAAAACAACATAATTCATGATGCTGGCTATCACCGCCTTCCTTGCCTCGAAACCATCGTTAATCATATGACTGGCCCATCTTGCCATCTGTCAAGGGCTAATGGTAACCCCGATTCTAGAAAAATCCATACGTTGTCATGATTCATATCTAGGCCTTTCATCGATACCCGGGGTACTCGACCAGACATCTTCTAGTCTTTTAGGTGTCCCCATTGTACCCCTACTTTGAGCCCACTAGAACCTCCAACTAACAATAATCCCTTGACCTTCAATAACTCTATCCTTCCACATTGATGACCATCCATAAGCTCAAGCACCTTCTGGAGTGACCATTATCCATAAGCTGAAACATCCTTGAGTCATGTTCATGTTCGTTGCATTTCACCGATCAACGAACACTTCACAAACCTTCGAACATTCCGTCCAAACTCACGTCGAAGATACACTCGTCGTTCAAACCAAAACAAACATCATTTGGTCACTATTTAGATGGATCATTAACCAATCCATCATTGAATCGTTAACCGATCCATCGTCTTGGATCAGACCAACAAAATAGGCTGACCCATCTTGTGCTCCATTGAGTTCTGCACGATCCGATCCATCATGGATTGGTTCACGATCCATCAGTTAGAATACGAGCAAATCCATCAAACCAATGTGTACTTCGGTATCTTCATCAACCCACTAATGCATGATCCATGCATCATGCATTTGCCCGATCCATGCATCACACATTAGCCCAATCCTTCGTGGGTGCATCGGTCGATCCATTGCTTTTCTCATGCCTGATCCATCATCCAGGCCTTCGAAACGATCCATCCCCTCGTGCGTGATCCATCTGTCATGGTCATCGATCCATCAGTCTTTGCCAAGTCCAACTACTTGCTGCTGATCCACCGTATGCTCCTTTTCACCATCCATCTTTCAAAACGATCTGATCGATCGATTTGGATGACCCAAATACACTTTGGTCGATCCATCATTTCATGGGCAACAACCCATGCGATCCATGCTAACACGTTTGATCCTTCCTTTTTGCCAACCAGTCCATGCTTAGTTCTACTTTTCATCGAGTCGATGCATACTTTTCACGCTTCAATGATAACATCTATGCATCTAATTCATTCAAATCATCCAATTTCAACAATTCAATCATCAAAACTTCATGCAATCGTCAAACAACATTAGCACCACAAATACTCATCATACAACCATATGAGTTTCTTCAAATCAGGATAAAATAATGAATGAATCAATAAACGGATCTATACTTGTATAAACATAGAATTAGCATATGAATTTTACCATTATAATCTTGCTAGAATAGATCCTATGGTGATTCGAATGAAAATAAACTTGACTTGCTTAGATCTAGGTGAAAATGACTCGAAATGACGAAAATATGATCAAACAAACCAATACACTTGTTGAATTTGTGTGAGAGATGCTTATCACTCTCACATTAACAAAATAGCTTCAAATCAACCAATCTCTAATCAGGCAGTGAAGAACGGCCTTCAAATCAATAATTTGATGCGTTCTACTATTTCTCGATGTTGATCTTCAATCTTCTTATGTAGATCTATGAATTTAATGGAGTGGATATGTATTTGATTAAACAATGAAGAATCTCAAGCCCAACCAAATGAGACAGTGAAGAAACTAAACCATTCTCCTTACATACACCCCCTATTTATAGCCAACTTCTGCTAGCATTAATGGGCCTCACTAATCAGCTCAATAATGACTAATTAGTCTATACAAAAATTGTGTAGCACTAGAACAACGATTCTCACAAACCTCTCAGCCAAATCTTTAGACTGACCAATCTACGGAATTTGAAACACCATTTCTGATCCAATCAAATCAATCCCAGCACCTGATTCGATTCCAGTCAAAAGTTATGCCCTATAAAAAATTAACAAGGGAAAAATGGTCACAAAAAATCGAATAAAATTATGGACATGTCTCACATCCCCATAAACAACATATCAAAAGTTTAGAATGATTCGATCCTTAGAAAATTAATTAAATATTTTATTATCCTCTGAAAATTAAAATGCAGGTCATTACAAAAAATGGGTACGGAAAACGCTACCTAAATAAATTGTTTTGCTAAATCTCATATCATAGAACTACAAGATTTAAATCATAAGAGAGATAGTAAGTGAAATAAACAAAATTTGAATCAGTGGTTCCAAATGTTCGACAAAATTTGGAACTATTCGGAATCCTCTATTGGTTTATTCTTCTTATATCCATGACAACTTCTATTTCTTGGGCTATTTGAGATAGTATTGATTGATATCTTAAACGAATAAGATACCATTTCTTTTTGGTTTTTATTAGCAATAGTTATAATTATTGTGGCATGAATTTCATATTTGGAGGTGACTACCTTGCTTATGATCGACTTGCAAGATTTTTGGTTTCGTTAGCACTAGACTAGGAAGAAATCGAAAAATAAAGCTAAGATGAAGGGATGCTAAAGATAGCAAGCCTTTGACATAGTCAAAGCTACTCCTTGAATATTTGATTCCAGGATAGGAATTGAAGAAGTAAGGGATTTTTTTCATGCAAGAAAACCCCTATCAGTGAAACCTAAAAAGTATGATCTTCGAGGCAGTTATCTTCAAGTACGTAAAAAGAAGCTAGGAATGCCTTTTGGACCACCTAAGGGGAATATTCCAAGAGCTTAAGCCTTCATAGGATAATTATTGCAAGTAGACATCTTATCTGTAACGAACCAGAAATTTTAACATTTTAAAAATATGAAATTTATTCGAATTGGTATTTAGAAAAATTATATTTGGTTTTAATCTGAAATCTAATCTATTTTATTTTGGTTTTAAATCAATTTTGTAAGTATAAATTAATATATTTTTTCTTTTGTATTTGATCCAGATCTTTCGTTGAACTAAATACTAGTGATATTTTAAACTAATTGATATATATATATATATATATTGGTTGTGAATTTGTTTGAATAATTTTATATATTTTGAAGTTTTATTTGAATCTAGATAATATTTGTTAAATTAAATGTAATTAATATTATAAAACTAATCGAACTAGTGTGTGAACAATTGCATATAGATGATTTGGAAATTTAACTTGAAATATTTAATTTATTTAGATTTTTATTTGGTTTTAAAATTATTTGAGAATAGTATTTGAAACATTTTTGAATACCCTATTTTGTCTGTATAAGTACTAGTATAGTAAACAGTATCACACTTGAAAAAAAATGTTTGTATATATAGGGTATAATATGGTATGTGTTTTAAGGAAAATAATGGTTTATTTGTTGGTTCACCACTTGTTTACCCTAACCAACGCGTGTCCATCATTGCAGAAAGAAATTTACATGTTGATATCCATCCCATTTTCCTTCTCTATGTGTCCTCACTTTATTTTTGTTTCCACCACTCCTTTTATTTATATTGTTTTTTCAGCCAAAATTTTATTCCCCAAAATCAAACTCAGCTTTACCCCAAATCGGTTTCCTCTCAAATCCTCAAAATCATGGCCGAATGCCTCTTCCTCAATTTGCGAGAATGGCCTCTAACACTAGTCGACGTCGTGGCTAGACCCGTTGCTAGACCCGTTGCTGCCAAACCATCTGCAACCAATTCCAGCATCTTGGTTGCGTTGTGCCATTACCAAGTAGCCACTCTCTCACATTTTGCCGCCACTTCAGCGTCGAAGCAAAATCATCGGGTTCCTGTCCACCGCGACTTACTTCAACCTAAGAACCAAAACAGTCTGATATCGTACCTCCATCACAGGCCGCGCACCAATCTCCAACTGTTTATAGAAGCCTCGAGTGAACCAAGTTTTTCCAAACCAAATCAGTACGGTAAACCCATTATGGAAGCCCAATCCTGTTGTCTGCATCAATGGTCATCACTTCAAGGTCTTCCGCCATCAGCAACTGATCGTTTCTGCACCTCAATGCGCATTCTTTTGCCGTTGCATGTAAGTAATCCTTACAATTAAACCTGTTTAAAGTCTTCTACTTTGCTTCTCGCTTTGTATAAATTGTTTGTTGTAGCCTGTTCCGTTGCTGCTTTTCCCGTCACTTTGGTTTAGTTTTTAACACTTATTGCTGTATTTATATATGTTTTAGTGGTGCCATGTTTTGTTGGCCATTTCGTTATTGTCTATGTATGTTGTCTCCCTTGCCTCACCCTGTTGTCTTTGTCGTATTTGCGTACTGAAATCTTGAATTGTCTTGAGCAATTTCCATGTACTCACTGCTGTTCATTTTCACGCGATTGGTAGAACTTGGATTTGGTGATTTTCCTTCATCTGTTTGCCTCTCTTTACCTTTACCTGCTTCATGTGTAATGTCTTTCTTATATTTGAGGCCACGTTGAATCTAGTACTCTGTCCAGATCAAACTGGTAAACTAGTGTATTCATGTCGAGATGATACATCTTGGTCAGTGGTTTTAGCATGAGTCTTGATATTATTGCTATATAGTTGCTACGGCACTTTCCTTGCTGCTTGTTATTCATTAGTTCCAGGATCACACCTCACACATGGAATTACTCACGGCTACTGTAGTTATGCTCCATTAAATTTTGTACAGTCATGGGTAGTACGCTCAAATCATTTATAGATTATCCAGCATGTTCATTTCAAATTTGTATAGTCATTTTAAGGATGGTGTGAAATCATTGTCTGCATTTAGCTATTTGATTAAGTTTCGCCACATCTCATTTACATATGCTCCAATTGTATACCTCGCATACTACATACCTTAGGTGTGGCTTCAAAAGCCAACTTTTCTAAGAAACCACATTCTTGGTTCCTGTCAACTCGTGCAGCCGTTGTATTGCGTTGAAAGGACAATGAACCTACATTGTTCAAAATGGATTTGGAACATGCATGCACATACTTTGGAAAGACCAACTTGTTTCTTTTCACTTGGTTTAAATGAAATGCATGTTATATTTTCTCACCATTAATTGTTGTAGTGCTTGTCTTTGAGCTTATTTCATTGGCATGTGCCGTACCCACCTGCTTGTTATATAGTCTTGGTTTATTTGTGTATTACTGCATTTTTGAACTTGCCGTTACTATACTATATTGTGTATCACTCTATTCGCTTCCACCTATCCTCTTGTTAATACAAGCAACAATTTGACCTATTTTGGTATTTTTGGGGCTGTCTCATTATGCCCAGTCTCAAAAAAAGACTTGCTTTATTTTTACTTGTTGTAGCACGTTTGGTACTCAACACACAACGCTGCCTTTTTGTCAATGTTATAAATTTTTGCTAAACCCAGTTTTTGGCAGTTCATGAGTGTTATGCTTGAACCATTTAAATAAATCGTTAGGATTAAACTAATTATATTTATGTGCTTATCAAAGTTACTGACTTAAAATAAGTTTAATCCGGACTCGAGCGTTTTGTGTTTGGCAATGAAACTCGGGCCAGGTCCGAAGTGTTCCAGATTTAAAGAGTTTGGCTCGCAAGCTGGAAGGGAACGTGAAGATGCAAGATGCTTATGCGCGCGCTCGACAAAACTGGATTTCATTTAAAATCATGTATACATTATGTTTAATTCTTCCACTTTATAGTTATAATTTGTAAAACTCTGATTTTTATGTATAAAATTCTGTTTGTAAAATATATCATTGTCGTATGTGTTGTGGTTCTCTATGTAAATTCTGTTTAAACCTTGTAAGCTAACAACGATACGCCGTTTTGAGCGTTCTAAGTCGGTGTAATTACAGATTCGAGACATAAAAATGGTGAGTCGTTACTTTTGGTATCAAAGCTTTGGTTTGACAAAGTTTATCTTATCAGGTTAAAAAACTCATTAGATATAGGATAGAGATGTCCTAGAATGAGCGGAATTAACAAAAAAATTGTTGTAGAGAGAGCATATTTTGAAAATAAAAAATTATTTTGAAATTAAATAAACCGATTTGAAAAGTGTAATTATGTATTTATTGACGTCGAGATTGGACTATCAAGTATGTACGGATTTCGAATATACGCCTAGCTAACGTATATACAAAATCCAATATATACTAGATAGATATAGAATTACACACTAGTCGCTCGGAGATGATTCTGATGATTGATGCATCATCGTAGTATTAATTTTCGAGTTTCGAAAGTGGGATGATGATATGGTTCTGATTTAATCGTCAACAAATACTTGAAACCGTGTACATAAGGGTTTGAACTTATTTGAATAAATTTTAATAAAACATTTTGATAAACTAGTATGAATTGAAATTGATAAGAAAAATTAAATAAATGACATTTTCATGTTTTAAGATATAACTAAACTTTATTAATGAGATAAGATGTAATATGGAACCATGTGAATAAAATTGAAATAGAATGAATGTTTTTGAAATATAATTTTGTCGATTGCTTGTTGTTGTATTTGTTACTGTGACTTGTTGCCATCCTTTGCTTGTTGATTCGAACCGTTCATGCTTGAAAAATTTGAAACTGTCAAATTCTTGAATCCTTTTTGAAATCCATTGTCGAGTTACCATGGTTGTCGAAAATATGAACATAAGGTAAGTGAATTAATTATTTATTCACTAATAGAATTTGAATCGAGTGTTTTGAAAATACTGGTTGTAAGGACAAACAGTTGTTGAAATTTAGGAAACATTAACTAGTAAAGTATATATGATGAACGGATGAATAAATTGAAGAATGTTAAAATCGTTGAAAGGTAATAAGAAGTGCATTCTAAATTAAGATAAATTATGGAATAAAATGCATTTAGTCATAACAAGGGATATCGTTTTGACAAAAATTTGAGAATTGAATTCCGGAAAATTTTGAAATTGATTTCTAAGGTTCTGAAAAAGTACTAGTAGTATATAAAAGTATTTTCGAATAAAAGTGTTTGAAGTGATTTGTGAAACATGATGTGATATGTAAATATGTATATTTTTGAATAATCGAAAAAAAAACGGAATTGAATCTCGAGTATGAGTTGAACGATATCCATCCTATTCTATTAGGATAATATAAGATGTATACTTCGAATGAATATCAAGAAGAAAACTACCGAATCTAAATCTCAAATGAATTGAGTAGAAGTTTTGTAACACCCCACCTCCATTAAGGTCACTCACAAAGGGAATGCCTTAACTTTGATGGAGCGTTTTAGTAGACAGAACAGAAATTTACAAGACAGATAAAGCAGTACTTGAAAATTTTATAAATTTATTACAACAGAAACAGAAATAAGTTTGGTTACATCTTTTCAAATCACAATATCATAATTCAAGTACAAAATATCGGTTTTGTACAAAAGCCTTCAGAATGCATAGTTTTTAAAGTCATAATCCCAAATATAAACTGCCATGGAAAGATAGAGCCAAAGCCAAGCAATACTTCAAGCAGAGAGAAACTGAATCAAGCTCCTATGTTTCCATCCTGAAAACCTGGGGGGGAACGGAAAGAAAAGAGGCGAAACAAACTAGGTCAGACATAAGTATGGTAAGTCCAATGACTTTCAGCATATAAACAGATAATAGTATCATGACATGTTAATAAAACTGGATGAGAGATGACTGCAATAGGAAAACAGGTTAACAGAAGAAACAGAATGATATAATCTAAGCTAAGCTTTTCACTTCTCTCTGCACTAATACTAGTATAGCAGGATTAGGTGTACCCTAATGTCTAAACTGAAACAGAAACGGAAACAGAATAATCTCTACAGAAACAGAATGCGAGTAATGGGCCTTTACCACCCGAACAGACAGAAGGTATAGAAGCAGAATACTAATAATGGGCCTTTACCACCCCCAACAGACAGAAGGTATGGAAACATAATACTAATAATGGGCCTTTACCACCGAACTAATGGGCCTTTACCACCCCCAACAGACAGAAGGTATGGAAACAGAATCAGAAACGAAAACAGAATAATCCATACGGGGACAGAATGTTAGAATTAGGTGTACACTAGTAATGAGCCTTTACCACCCCAACAGACGATACCACGCAGAAACAGATAGGTGCTACCACCCAACAGAAACAGACGGTACCAACAGAAACAAACAGAACTAAGTGTACCCTAAGTCCTACCCCCAAGCGATCGGCTCCCTAATACATAAATACCCTGTGTCGGTCCCACAGTAGGGTGTATCACTCACTAAAGTGGCAACCTATTGGCACAGACCTATTTACAAATGTCACGGTGTCTTACATCCTCAGAGCAGACCGGATCCATGCACGCACATGACCCGGTTGGAACGCACCATCAACACCCCTCGCCATTATCATAATGAACCACTTATAATTAGTTCAGTAAGCGTGCCCGGACCCTTACATAGCGTGGGGTCAAAGTTTTGATACAAGAAAAGGGTTATTGACTAATATGTGTCCCAAACAATAGAAGACACAAGTATTTCCCCTCCTAACCTTGTGTTCCCAGACTACCAGATTTCAGATTAACTTGTTTACAAGTTTCAGACATATAGAGCTCAGATTTACTAGTTCACAGATCAGACAATCAAGTTAACAGATCAGATGTACGGATTAAACAGACTTACAGATTGTTTTACCCAACTTTGTATTGGGGCTACAAATTTAAGAAACGGGTTTATTAGATTCATCAGACCAACTGTGTTAACCCTATCCACGCAACACGTTTTAGGTATCATATTTATCTTAGACTTGCATTAATTAATTATTAATGCACAGACCTATCACATTAGGTCGGTAGCTTGTGGCCGCTGGATATGCCGGGCAGTTCCGGGCAGACTTCTGCCACAAGCCAGACCTAACCTCGTGTCTAAACATATTTTAGTTATGCCTACGACCTCTCACATTAGAATGACAGTTTATGGTCACTGGTTAATCCGGTTGGTTCCGGGCAGGCTTCCACCGCAAACGGAGTCTAACCTCGTGTCATAGCCAATTTATTCCAATACAGATTATACAGATATCAGACTAATTTACGTCCATTTAACAGATTAAACTTCCTTATAGGTTATAGAAGATTAATCAAATTTCCATGTTTTACTCAATCTTAGATCGAGCCTACAGATTTTCATACCCAAATTACAATTATTTAGCTTTCAGCAGATTAGACAATTCAACAGATTTAGCAGATAACAATTTTAGCAGATTAGGCGATTCAGCAGATTTAGCAGATTAGGCAATTCAACAGATTAAGCAGATAACAGCAGATTAGACAATTCAACAGATTAAGCAGATAACAGATTAGAAAATTATGCAATTCAATAGATTTAACGGATTAAATATTTCTTAAAGTTCTATCTACGTATCATGCCTAAATTTACATGCCTAAATCATGGTCATAATTCAAAATACGACATATGCCCCAAATTTTAATTAAACTTTGCACAGTACAGAATATTCTCTAAAAAGTCCCAAACAATATGAATTATGCCAAATTATAGCCTATGATGCCAAATATCCTAAATTCCATATTTAGGCGCATTCACATTAATAGTTAACCTATTTTAATATAGATCTTTACGCCTAAGTCACATATATCTTTTTTTCTTTTCAAGTGATATAAGATATGCCCCATAGTCTAAATCTTAAATTTTTATCATATATTATGTCCTAAAAATCAGATCTTGCATTATAATATGCATTATAATCCAAATCCCAAGTCATATGCTATCATATAATAATTCTTCTTCCAAATCACAGTCTTTTATACATAGTATGAACTGATTCTAGATCTTAATTTACAACCTATGTTCTTTTCTCAAATTAGTCACAGATCAGTCATGTCCAATTATGCAATATTCATTATTTGTCACAAAATTAGCTTTCATGCGTTAATCTCTTATGAGATTTGGCGCAGGCTCGTAGTAGCCTGGCTATAGAACAGAAAGAAAAAGGAGATACATAATAGTCACAGAAAAACAGATCTGACAGATAAGAATATGCATAACCTCAGATTCAGATTTATAAGCATGTCAAGATAATTATTAAATATCATATCTGGAAATAACTGTACTCACAAAAAAGGGAACGATTCTTGTATTCTGGAATCTGTATTCTGACACTGAATAGCGCTCCTTTGGCATAGACTATCGATTAGATTTGATTCACTTTTAATTCTATTTAGATTGGAAGAAGATGCACTAGTTCTAGTTTTGATTCTAGCAGAGTAGCGACGCCATTTTTATTTTTAATTAGAATAGAGGCAGAGTATAGGCAGAATGAAATTGTGTGGAGAGAAAGCTAGGTTTGGGAGTGTTTAAATAGCATAGGGGTCACGAATCTGGTCAGAACGGGCATCTAAGTACAGAAAAATGCATCTGTCCATAGATCTGGAAATAGGGGGAGGTCGACCCTAGGGTCGGCGCTAGTGTCGACCTGTTTACCCAGGTCGACCCTAGTGTCGACCTGGGTCCTGGGTGGGAATTTTCCCGCCCAGCCCGGGTGTCTGTTTTGAATTTCGAAATTCGAAATTTGAATTCCGGGCTGATTTTTACTGAAACTTTTGAAGGCCATATCTTCTTCATACGGAGTCCGATTTATGCAAACTTGGACTCTATTCCAAGCATAATTTCGATACGAATGCAATGGCGCAACCCGTTTCCCTTAGTTATTTTATTACAATTTAATTGTCCTCTGATTTGTTACTCTTATGTTCACAGAAAATACGGGGTGTTACATTCTCCCCTCCTTAAAGGATTTCGTCCCTGAAATCTTCAAGTTAGGAAGAATGTGTCCTACCATCCAATCACCCATCTACTCAACCATCATCCACAAACATCCATTGTCCTTTGAAAACTTCTAATGTTGTATGAACATATGCAAAATTGTGTGTATATGTTCCTTATCTAATGCAAAGATTAGGCGGTCCACTGATTCAATTGACCTCCTTAATGCGAATTATGTCAGTGCCATGAGTCCAACATGTATGCAATATTCCTACTTGATACATATCATTTCTATATGAGTGCACAACCGTTCATTCATATGCAACATCCACGTGCTGATTCAACCATTTCTCATCCATAAAAATTTTAAAAATGCACACATATCCATATGTAGTATGAGAGTGTTTTTTTGAACCGAACTAGTGCCTAGTGTGTGTATATGCATCCACGAGCAACCACTAGCAACCACTTGCATCCACTTGAAACCATTAAACATAACATGTCTCAAACACATGTTTACACCCATTAGTTTCTTCCTAAAGGTCGATGACTAGATCGATAGGATACAGCTGAGTCATAGAAGCAAGTACGATTAAAACAAAAGCTTTGTTCCTATTAGACATCGATTTAAGAGAATAAACCCCTAAGTATCAACCCCGAAGACAGAAATCAACATCAAATTGACAATCATTGAATCACTCCCATTAAACAAATGCCCAACTGGAAATCTACTTCACGCTTTGAGTAAAAAACCCTATCCTTTTCAGAAATATTCAGATACTTACAGACTACTGGTATAGATCAGATTACCAAATGATTCTTAGGAAACTAAGCATGATAAAAACCCAGAATATATGTGTCATAGTCAACATAACGCCCAACATAGATACCCTCAAACCCCAACTTATCACAAACAGATGAGTCGTAACCCTTGTGGGGTTTGAGACTATAGCGGAACCAGAAACAAGACTAGTATTAAAGTGCAGAGTTTCAATTACAGAATCAAAATGCCAGAATCAGAAAGAGTTTTTAACTCCACAATCAGATAAGGAGATTAATCCCTCTACAGAAAGTTTTCCTATTTCTACCCTATCCACGAGCCTCGAGGGTATTCGCCTGTCCTCCAGAAGTTGGTCCTGCCCTTGTCCTCGTTTCTTTGGACAGTCTCTAGTGAAGTGCCCCATTTCTCCACAATTGAAGCAAGTGACCTTCCTCTTTCTTCTATCCTTGTTCAGTTGGGTCGAGCTTCCACAAGTAAAACACTTCTTATCCTTCTTATCTTAAGTCTTCTCATTCTTCTTTTGTGTTTCCTTTTTGGGCCCCGCCTTCTTGTTCTGTGGTCCTTCAAGTTTTTCTTCTTTCTTCTCACTTTTGGTTTCCTC
This sequence comes from Allium sativum, assembly GCA_030737875.1. Classification (NCBI taxonomy): domain Eukaryota; kingdom Viridiplantae; phylum Streptophyta; class Magnoliopsida; order Asparagales; family Amaryllidaceae; genus Allium; species Allium sativum. The sequence goes on along the minus strand of CM060916.1, from coordinate 6,814,917 downwards.
TTCATGCATTAACGCCATGTCCACCAATTTTTCGAAGGTCGCCCCCATAGGAATGTGGGACATCGCCAATCCGTGTAGCGGCTCATTCAAACCTTTAGCAAACCTTAGTGCCTTCTTATGCGGTGTATTTACCCAATCTAAGCTGAATCTCGCCAACTGATTAAACTTGTTGACGTACTCTCTCACTGATAAATTCCCCTGCTTCAACGCCAAGAACCTCTCTACGTATAGACTCTCTTCCGCTTGCGAGAGAAATTTCATCTCGAACCTATGCCTGAAATCCATCCATCTCTCCACCGGACGCTCTCCATTTGTAACCTCCCACCAAAAAGAAGCTTCGTCCTTTAGCAACCATACCGCCAATGTATCTTCTGCCTATCGTCCACCTCGAAGATAATGAACAAATCCTCAGCTTCTCTGAGCCAGTTCCTTGCCTCCACGATGGATTCAATTCCATTAAAGTTCTTCCCACCCATGGCTCGAAAGTCTCTACATATCTTTGGGAAAGTATTCAAGCGTAGAGGAGGAGGAAGAGGAACCGCTGCAGCTGGGGAGGAGGGACGTTTGTTGGGCCCACATCATTAGCCCTAGCTTCTAGTTACCTACTGAACCAGCAAGGTATCGGTACACCCTCCGGAAGGTTAAGATCCCCAGACATGCTGAAACGAAAGGAAAGATTCAAAACAAAGGATAGAAAGATAGGCTATGGCTGTAGGGATTATGTTTTTCAAAATAAATTCTACTTTCGAAAATACTTTTTTTTTAAAAAAAACTTTTTGAAAATAGTTTTCGAAACTTTTTATCAAATCTGGTAACCTTCAGCTCTGATACCAAGTGTAACACCCCACCTCCGTTAAGGTCACTCACAAAGGGAATGCCTTAACTTTGATGGAGCGTTTTAGTAGACATAACAGAAATTTACAAGACAGATAAAGCAGTACTTGAAAAATTTATAACTTTATTACAACAGAAACAGAAATAAGTTTGGTTACATCTTTTCAAATCACATTATCAAAATTCAAGTACAAAATATCAGTCTTGTACAAAAGCCTTCAGAATGCATAGTTTTTAAAGTCATAATCCCCAACATAAACTGCCATTGAAAGATAGAGCCAAAGCCAAGCAATACTTCAAGCAGAGAGAATCTTAATCAAGCTCCTATGTTTCCACCCTGAAAACCTTGGGGGGGGGGGACGAAAAGATAAGAGGCGAAACAAACTAGGTCAGACATAAGTATGGTAAGTCCAATGACTTTCAGCATACAAACAGATAATAGTATCATGACATGTTAATAAAACTGGATGAGAGATGACTTCAATAGGAATAACAGGTTAACAGAAGAAACAGAATGATATAATCTAAGCTAAGCTTTTCACTTCTCTCTGCACTAATACTAGTATAACAGGATTAGGTGTACCCTAATGTCTAAACTGAAACAGAAACGGAAACAGAATAATCTCTACAGAAACAGAAAGCTAGTAATGGGCCTTTACCTCCCGAACAGACAGAAGGTATAGAAGCAGAATACTAATAATGGGCCTTTACCACCCCAACTGACAGAAGGTATGGAAACAGAATACTAATAATGGGCCTTTACCACCCAACTAATGGGCCTTTACCACCCCAACAGACAGAAGGTCTGGAAACAGAATCAGAAACCAAAACCGAATTATCCCTATAGAAATAGAATGTTAGAATTAGGTGTACACTAGTAATGGGCCTTTACCACACCCAACAGACAGTACCACGCAGAAACAGACAAGTATTACCACCCAACAGAAATAGACGGTACCAACAGAAACAGACAGAACTAAGTGTGCCCTAAGTCCTACCCCTAAGCGATCGGCTCCCTAATACATAAATACCATGTGTCGGCCCCGCAGTAGGGTGTATCACTCACTAAGGTGGCAACCTATTGGCACAGACCTATTTACAGATGTCACGGTGTCTTACATCCTCAGAGGAGACCGGATCCATGCGCGCACATGACTCGGTTGGAACGCACCATAAACACCCCTCGCCATTATCAGAATGAACCTCTTATAATTAGTTCAGTAAGCGTGCCCGGACCCTTACATAGCGTGGGGTCAAAGTTTTGATACCAGAAAAGGGTTTTGACTTATATGGGTCCCAAACAACAGATGACACAAGTATTTCCCCTCCTAACCTTATGTCCCCAGACTAACAGATTCCAGATTAACTTGTTTACAAGTTTTAGACATACAGAGCTCAGACTTACTAGTTCACAAATTAGACAATAAAGTTAATAGATCAGATGTACGGATCTAACAGACTTACAGATTGTTTTACCTAACTTTGTATTGGGCCTACAGATTTACGAAACGGGTTTATTAGATTCATCAGACCAACTGTGTTAACCCTATGCAGCCAACACGTTTTAGGAATCATATTTATCTTAGATTTTCATTAATTAATTATTAATGCACAGACCTCTCACATTAGGTCAGTAGCTTGTGGCCGCTGGATATGCCGGGTGGTTCCGGGCAGACTTCTTCCACAAGCCAGACCTAACCTCGTGTCTAGCATATTTTAGTTATGCCTACGACCTCTCACATTAGACTGACAGTTTGCGGTCGCTGGTTAAGCCGGTTGGTTCCGGGCAGGCTTCCACCGCAAACGGAGTCTAACCTCGTGTCATAGCCAATTTATTCCAATACAGATTATACAGATATCAGATTAATTTATGTCCATTTAACAGATTAAACTTCCTTACAGGTTATAGCAGATTAATCAAATTTCCATATTTTACTCAATCTTAGATCGAGCCTACGGATTTTCATACCCAAATTACAATTATTTAGCTTTCAACAGATTAGGCAATTCAACAGATTTAGTAGATAACAATTTTAGCAGATTAGGCGATTCAGCAGATTTAGCAGATTAGGCAATTCAACAGATTAACCAGATAACAGTAGATTAGACAATTCAACAGATTAAGCAGATAACAGATTAGGCAATTCAATAGATTTAACGGATTAAATATTTCTTAAAGTTCTATCTACATATCTTTCCTAAATTTACATGCCTAAATCATGGTCATAATTCAAAATACGACATATGCCCCAAATTTTAATTAAACTTTGCACAATACAGAATATTCTCTAAAAAGTCCCAGACAATATGAATTATGCCAAATTATAGCCTATGATGCCAAATATCCTAAATTCCATATTTAGGCGCATTCACATTAATAGTTAACCTATTTTAATATAGATCTTTACGCCTAAGTCACATATATCTTTTTTTCTTTTCAAGTGATATATGATATGCCACAAAGTCTAGATCTTAAATTTTTATCATATATTATGTCCTAAAAATCAGATATTGCATTATAATATGCATTATATTCCAAATCCCAAGTCATATGCTATCATATAATAATTCTTCTTCCAAATCACAGTCTTTTATACATAGTATGCACTGATTCTAGATCTTAATTTACAACCTATGTTCTTTTCTCAAATCAGTCACAGATCAGTCATGTCCAATTATGCAATATTCATTATTTGTCCCAAAATTAGCGTTCATGCGTTTATCTCTTATGAGATTTGGCGCAGGCTCGAAGTAGCCTAGCTATAGAATAGAAAGAAAAAGGAGATACGGAATAGTCACAGATTTGACAGATAAGAATATGCATAACCTCAGATTCAGATTTATAAGCATGTCAAGATAATTATTAAATTTCATATTTGAAAATAACTGTACTCACAAAAAAGGGAACGATTCTTGTATTCTCGAATCTTTATTCTGACACTGAATAGCGCTCCTTTGGCGTATACTATCGATTAGATTTGATTCTCTTTTAATTCTATTTAGATTGGAAGAAGATGCACTAGTTCTAGTTCTGATTCTAGCAGAGTAGCGACGCCATTTTTATTTTTAATTAGAATAGAGGCAGAGTGTAGCCAAAATGAAATTGTGTGGAGAGAAAGCTAGGTTTGGGGGTGTTTAAATAGCATAGGGGTCACGAATCTGGTCAGAAAGGGCGTCTAAATATAGAAAAATGCATCTGTCCATGGATCTGGAAATAGGGGCGAGGTCGACCCTAGGGTCGACCCTAGGGTCGACCCTAGGGTCGGCCCTAGTGTCGACCTGTTTACCCAGGTCGACCCCCTGGTCGACCCTAGTGTTGACCTGGGTCCTGGGCGGGAATTTTCCCGCCCAGCCCGGGTCTCTGTTTTGAATTTCGAAATTTGAATTTTGAATTCTGGGCTGATTTTCGCTGAAACTTTTGAAGGCCATATCTTCTTCATATGGAGTCTGATTTACGCAAACCTGGGCTCTATCCCAAGCATAATTTCAAGACGAACGCAATGGCGCAACCCGTTTCCCTTAATTATTTTATTACAATTTGATTATCCTCTGATTTGTTACTCTTGTGTTCACAGAAAATACGGGGTGTTATATTCTCCCCTCCTTAAAGGATTTCGTCCCCGAAATCTTCAAGTTAGGAAGAATGTGTACAACCATCCAATCACCCATCTACTCAATCATCATCCACAAGCATCCATTGTCCTTTGAAAACTTCTAATGTTGTATGAACATATGCAAAAGTGTGTGTGTATGTTCCTTATCTAATGCAAAGATTAGGCGGTCCACTGATTCAGTTCACCTCCTTAATGCGAATTATGTCAGTGCCATGAGTCCAACATGTATGCAATTTTCCTATTTGATACATATCATTTCTATATGAGTGCATAACTGTTCATTCATATGCAATATCCACGTGCTGATTCAACCATTTCGCATCCATAAAAATATTAAAAATGCACACACATCCATATACAGTATGAGAGTGTTTTTTGAGCCGATCTAGTGCTTAGTGTGTGTATATGCATCCACGAGCAACCACTAGCAACCACTTGCATCCACTTGCAACCATTAAACATAACATGTCTCAAACACATGTTTACACCCATTAGTTTCTACCTAATGGTCGAAGACTAGATTGATAGGATACAGCTGAGTGATAAAAGCAAGTACGATTAAAACAAAAGCTTTGTTCCTATTAGACATCGATTTAAGAGAATAACCCCATAAGTGTCAACCCCGAAGACCGAAATCAACATCAGATTGACACTCAGAGAATCACTCCCATTAAACAAATGCTCAACTGGAAATCTACTTCACGCTTTGAGTAAAAACCCCTATCCTTTTCAAAAATATTCAGATACATACAAACTACTGGTACAGATCAGATTGACAAATGATTCTTAGGAAACTAAGCATGATAAAAACCAGGAATATATGTTTCATAGTCAACTTAATGCCCAACACAGATACCCTTAAACCCCAACTTATCATAAACAGATGAGTCGTAACCCTCATGGGGTTTGAGACTATAGCGGAATCAAAAAAAGGACTAGTATTAAAGGGAAGAGTTTCAATTACAGAATCAAAATTACATAATCAAAAAGAGTTTTTAACTCCACAATCAGATAAGGAGATTAATCCCTCTACAGAAAGTTTTCCTATTTCTATCCTATCCACGAGCCTCGAGGGTATTCGCCTGTCCTCCAGAAATTGGTCCTGCCCTCTTCCTTTGTCCTCATTTCTTTGGGCAGTCCCTAGTGAAGTGCCCTATTTCTCTACAGTTGAAGCAAGTGACCTTCCTCTTTCTGCAATCCTTGTTCAGTTGGGTCAAGCTTCCACAAGTAAAGCACTTCTTCTCCTTCTTATCTTCAGTCTTCTCATCCTTCTTTTGTGTTTCCTTTTTGGGCCCCGCCTTCTTGTTCTGTGGTCCTTCAAGTTTTTCTTCTTTCTTCTCACTTTTGGTTTCCTCTTCATGCATTAACGCCATGTCCACCAATTTTTCGAAGGTCGCCCCCATAGGAATGTGGGACATCGCCATTCCGTGTAGCAGCTCATTCAAACCTTTAGCAAACCTTAATGCCTTCTTATGCGGTGTATTTACCAAATCTAAGCCGAATCTTGCCAACTGATTAAACTTGTTGACGTACTCTCTCACTTATAAATTCCCCTGCTTCAACGCCAAGAACATCTCTACGTATAGACTCTCTTCCGCTCGCGAGAGAAATTTCATCTCGAACCTTTGCCTGAAATCCATCCATCTCTCTACCGGACGCTCTCCATTTGTAACCTCCCACCAAAAAGAAGCTTCGTCCTTAAGCAACCATACCGCCAATTGTATCTTCTGCCTATCGTCCAACTCGAAGATAACGAACAAATCCTCAGTTTCTCTGAGCCAGTTCCTTGCCTCTACGAAGGATTCAGTTCCATTAAAGTTCTTCCCACCCATGGCTCGAAAGTCTCTACATATCTTTGGGAAAGTATTCACGCGCAGAGGAGGAGGAGGAGGAACCGCTGCAGCTGGGGGAGGAGGGACGTTTGTTGGGCCCACATCATTAGCCCTAGCTTCTAGTTACCTCCTGAACCAGCCAGGTATCGGTACGCCCTCCGGAAGGTTAAGATCCCCAGACATGCTGAAACGAAAGGAAAGGAAAGATTCAAAACAAAGGATAGAAAGATAGGCTATGGCTGTGGGGATTATGTTTTTCAAAATAAATTCTACTTTCGAAAATATTTTTTAAAAAAAAAACCTTTTTGAAAATAGTTTTCGAAACTTTTTATCAAATCTGGTAACCTTCAGCTCTGATACCAAGTGTAACACCCCACCTCCGTTAAGGTCACTCACAAAGGGAATGCCTTAACTTTGGTGGAGCATTTTAGTAAACAGAACAGAAAATTTCAAGACAGATAAACAACACTTGAGAAATTATAACTTTATTACAGCGGAAAACCGAAATCAGTTTGGTTACATCTTTTCAAATCACATTATCAGAATTCAAGTACAAAATATCAGTCTTGTACAAAAGCCTTCAGAATGCATAGTTTTTAAAGTCATAATCCCCAACATAAACTGCCATTGAAAGATAGAGCCAAAGCCAAGCAATACTTCAAGCAGAGAGAATCTTAATCAAGCTCCTATGTTTCCACCCTGAAAACCTGGGGGGGGAGCGAAAAGAAAAGAGGCGAAACAAACTAGGTCAGACATAAGTCTGGTGAGACCAGTGACTTTCAGCATATAAACAGATAATAGTATCATGACATGTTAATAAAATTGGATGAGAGATAACTGCAACAGGAATAACAGGTTAACAGAAGAAACATAATGATATAATCTAAGCTAAGCTTTTCACTTCTCTCTGCACTAATACTAGTATAACAGGATTAGGTGTTACCCTAATGTCTAAACTGAAACAGAAACGGAAACAGAATAATCTCTACAGAAACAGAAAGCTAGTAATGGGCCTTTACCTCCCGAACAGACAGAAGGTATAGAAGCAGAATACTAATAATGGGCCTTTACCACCCCAATTGACAGAAGGTATGGAAACAGAATACTAATAATGGGCCTTTACCACCCAACTAATGGGCCTTTACCACCCCAACAGACAGAAGGTCTGGAAACAGAATCAGAAACCGAAACAGAATTATCCCTATAGAAATAGAATGTTAGAATTAGGTGTACACTAGTAATGGGCCTTTACCACCCCTAACAGACGATACCACGCAGAAACAGACAGGTGTTACCACCCAACAGAAACAGACGGTACCAACAGAAACAGACAGAACTAAGTGTACCCTAAGTCCTACCCCCAAGAGATCGGCTCCCTAATACATAAATACCCTATGTCGGCCCCACAGTAGGGTGTATCACTTACTAAAGTGGCAACCTATTGGCATAGACCTATTTACAGAAGTCACGGTGTCTTACATCCTCAGAGCAGACCGGATCCGTGCACGCACATGACCCGGTTGGAATGCACCATCAACACCCCCTCGCCATTATCAGAATGAACCGCTTATAATTAGTTTAGTAAGCATGCCCGGACCCTTACATAGCGTGAGGTCAAAGTTTTGATACCAGAAAAGGGTTACTGACTAACAGGGGTCCCAAACAACAGATGACACAAGTATTTCCCTTCCTAACCTTGTGTCCCCAGACTAACAGATTTCAGATTAACTTGTTTACAAGTTTCAGACATATAGAGCTCAGATTTACTAGTTCACAGATCAGACAATCAAGTTAATAGATCAGATGTACGAATTTAACAGACTTACAGATTGTTTTACCTAACTTTGTATTGGGCCTACAGATTTACGAAACGGGTTTATTAGATTCATCAGACCAACTGTGTTAACCCTATCCACCCAACATGTTTTAGGTATCATATTTATCTTAGATTTGCATTAATTAATTATTAATGCACAGACCTCTCACATTAGGTCAGTAGCTTGTGGTCGCTGGATATGCCGAGCGGTTCCAGGCAGACTTCTGCCACAAGCCAGACCTAACCTCGTGTCTAAGCATATTTTCGTTATGCCTATGACCTCTCACATTAAACTAACAGTTTGCGGTCGCTGGTTAAGCCGGTTGGTTCCGGGCAGGCTTCCACCACAAACGGAGTCTAACCTCGTGTCGTAGCCAACTTATTCCAATACAGATTATACAGATATCAGACTAATTTATGTCCATTTAACAGATTAAACTTCCTTACAGGTTATAGCAGATTAATCAAATTTCCATGTTTTACTCAATCTTAGATCGAGCCTACGGATTTTCATACCCAAATTACAATTATTTTGCTTTCAACAGATTAGGCAATTCAACAGATTTAGCAGATAACAATTTTAGCAGATTAGGCAATTCAACAGATTAAGCAGATAACAGATTAGCAGATTAGGAAATTCAATAGATTTAACGGATTAAATATTTCTTAAAGTTCTATCTACATATCTTGCATAAATTTACATGCCTAAATCATGGTCATAATTCAAAATACGACATATGCCCTAAATTTTAATTAAACTTTGCACAGTACAGAATATTCTCTAAAAAGTCCCAAACAATATGAATTATGCCAAATTATAGCCTATGATGCCAAATATCCTAAATTCCATATTTAGGCGCATTCACATTAATAGTTAACCTATTTTAATATAGATCTTTATGCCTAAGTCACATATATCTTTTTTTCTTTTCAAGTGATATAAGATATGCCCCAAAGTCTAGATCTTAAATTTTTATCATGTATTATGTCCTAAAAATCAGATCTTGCATTATAATATGCATTATATTCCAAATCCCAAGTCATATGCTATAATATAACAATTCTTCTTCCAAATCACAGTCTTTTATACATAGTATGCACTGATTCTGGATCTTAATTTACAACCTATGTTCTTTTCTCAAATCAGTCACAGATCAGTCATGTCCAATTATGCAATATTCATTATTTGTCCCAAAATTAGCATTCATACGTTAATCTCTTATGAGATTTGGCGCAGGCTCGTAGTAGCCTGGCTATAGAACAGAAAGAAAAAGGAGATACAGAATAGTTACAGAAAAACAGATCTGACAGATAAGAATATGCATAACCTCATATTCAGATTTATAAGCATGTCAAGATAATTATTAAATTTCATATCTGAAAATAACTGTACTCACAAAAAAGGGAACGATTCTTGTATTCTGGAATCTGTATTCTGACACTGAATAGCGCTCCTTTGGCGTAGACTATCGATTAGATTTGATTCTCTTTTAATTCTATTTAGATTGGAAGAAGATGCACTAGTTCTAGTTTTGATTCTAGCAGAGTAGCGACGCCATTTTTATTTTTAATTAGAATAGAGGCAGAGTATAAGCAGAATGAAATTGTGTGGAGAGAAAGCTAGGCTTGCGGGTGTTTAAATAGCATAGGGGTCACGAATCTGGTCAGAACGGGCGTTTAAATACAGAAAAATGCATCTGTCCACGGATTTGGAAATGGGGGGGGGGGGAGGTCGACCCTAGGTTCGACCCTAGTGTCGATCTATTTACCCAGGTTGACCCCCAGGTCGACCCTAGTGTCGACCTGGGTCCTGGGCAGGAATTTTCCCTCCCAAGCCGGGTGTCTGTTTTGAATTTCGAAATTTGAATTTTGAATTCCGGACTGATTTTTACTGAAACTTCTGAAGGACATATCTTCTTCATACGGAGTCCGATTTACGCAAACTTGGACTCTATTCCAAGAAGAATTTCGAGATGAATGCAATGGTGCAACCCGTTTCCCTTAATTATTTTATTACAATTTAATTATCCTCTGATTTGTTACTCTTATGTTCACAGAAAATACGGGGTGTTACAAGTTTGATTTTTTGACTTATTCAATAAATTAGATTATTTTAAGTGAAATATGAATTTTGAGTTATATCATTATAACCTCAGAGGAATTTGATTGTAAATTTGAATAATAAATTCGATTTGGAGTATAGTTGAAACTGAGATTTTATTTTTGAACTTGATCGAAGTAGAAAATGCAAATGGGAACTTAAGTATTGAGCTAATTTGTACCTTGGGTCTGACTAGAATGTAAATGAATTGAATTTTTATGTTAAAGTGAGTTAATCTCGAAAATTGGAAACCGACAATAGTTAAGAATTTTGAATTGTGGATGATTGATTCGGAATGGATTATTTTTTAAAGTAGTATTCATTATAAAACTATTTTACTTTAAATTATGGTATTAGATTTATTTATATTATTTGAATTTTCTTGTTACATGCCTAAGTATCTTTGTTTTGAAACTTACTTTTTCAAAACCTATTTATTTATTTCAAACCATCTGAAAACCTATATCATCATTTAACTTTTTTTCCAAAGTTATATATTTATTTAAATCTATTGTATATCAAGCTAGTTATTTTACAGAACATATACATATATTTCAAAACCATTTTAAAAATCTATCTATTTATTCAAGTTGATTTTACATTAAGCTGTTATTTTTCCAAAATTACTTTTGTAACTTAGAATTTTGATAAATGTATATCTACAATCCGAACAAATTTAGATCCAAAATGATTGAATGTATAGATTTTGGATATCAATAATCGTAATGTGAAATCCAAATTTAATATGGATGTTGATAATGAATCAAATTTGTAAATATGGATTTGAATTTTGAAATGATATTGGATACTCAAATCAAGTTGTAAATACGAACTTAAATGTCAAGATGATATCAAATACTCGAATCGTTTTGAAATTAATTTAATTGATCTTGAATAATGAATTTTTTTGAGGATTATTGGGATATGAATATTATGATATAATTTTTTTAACATATATATGAACTATATAATTATGAATTCGAAAACTGTTGATTTGGAAGGTAATTTGATTTGAAATAAAAATCTTATGTAAATTGATATTTATATAAATGTGATATGCAAAAATAAAATGAAGTACTATATGTATATAGTATTGTATGTTTTAAAACCCAAAGATATAAGGAATATCTTCCATCGAAATTCAGGAAGGCGCTCGAACTTCTCGGGAGTGTCCACTTGGAAATCACGAGGACGCTGGAGCTCCAGGGTGTGTCCATCGAAAACTGCAACTAAGTTGGAGCTTCAATGTATAGAACCACCATCGAAATTGGTGCCCGTGCAATGGGGACATGTACTGTATATTATGATTGTTTTTTCTAGCATAATTCGAGGGGCACGATGCCTACAGTTACAAGCGATTGGTAACACCCCGCATTTTTAAGATAATAAAATAAGAATAACTTAATTGAATATTCAGAATTAAGTAAAACGGACTGTGCCATTGCGTCCTTCTCGAAATTATGGTCAGGAAGACAACTTGTTTGCATAAAATGGACACTGTATGAAGAAGTTATGAGCGTTAGAAGTTTGTATACATATAACCAGCTTATACGTATATATTAAATAAATATATCTAGAAATTTCGAAAATCATTTCAAAAATCAAAATTCACAAGCGGGAAAATCTGGAGGGAAATTAGACTGTTGGGGGTCGACCTAGGGGTCGACCCACCAACAGGGGGGTTGACCTAGGGGTCGACCCACCCACAGATCTGGAACTTTCTGTTCGACGTGGATGGTTCTGATGTTTTTGATTTAGATCTGAGGGTCCTGGTTTCTCTGATACACCTATAAATAAGACCCTAGAGCTAACCCTAAACCTCATATTTCTAAGGCTACGTTGAAGCTCCGCCATTCCTTTACCTCTCCTCAAATCTATTCATAAAATTAAGATTTTTTGTTTACAAAAAAATCTGAATCCAGATCTGAAGCAAAGGAACGTGTGTTTGTACATAGGTGTTCAGATCTCTTATATAAGTGAGGTAATTTTCTAGATCTGGTCTATTTCAATTCTCTTCTCTTTCTTCTTTTTCTTTCTTTCTTTTAGTAAAAAAGTTATGAATCCATGGTTGTTAGGTTCTAAATCAAATTAGGGGGAAAAACCATGGAATGATAGATTTGGACAGAATCCAAGATTTGGAAAGCTTACAAGGTGAGTGGGGTTATGCTATAGCCTTTAGATAATAATATGTTATCGTTCTGCATTCCCCTTTTTATTAATTAAGAAATTTCCAAAATAATTGAGAATTATTGTTATAACAAATTGAGATGTTAATATGAATAATTCTACATTGAATCAATTAAAGTGTGGAATGATTACATGTTGAATACACTTGTTAGAATATGGGCAATAACTACTATTGTTATAATTATATGATTTACTTGTTGCATATTATTGAGTAAATGACATGTTTAACTTGTTGGATTTGAATAATTACTCGATTGAATGTTTACATGTCAAAATAGAACTAAACATATATTAAAAAGGACATGCGACAAAGTATAGGCATAATTGGACGACATGTAAATTAGGTTATTTTAAACTAGATTACAATGAAAAGGATAATATGTCTAAAATTTACATGATATAAGAATAATTGTTAAAGAACTAATATGCCTAGATTTACAGTAATGTGACACTGTAATGCTCTTAGATACGAGGTTAGATTGCACTTGTGATAGAAATCTGCCCGAAACCGCCCGGCATATCCATCATTCACAAGTGGTAAATCTAATGTGAGGGGTCTAATTGCTTAATTAAAACATGAAATGGTACTACGACACGAGGTTAAGTTAACTTGTGGTAAAAGTTTGCCCAGACCCGCCCGGCAAATCCAGCGTCCACAAGTGTAGGATTAATGTGAGTGGTCTAGTGCATATATATATATATATATATATATATATGTATATGTATGTATGTATATAACAAGATACGAATAAATGGCAATGATGATAATTAAATGTCTAACTTAGAAAATAAGAAAAGAAGGGATGTAATGGACTGAGTTAGTGTGATATGAAGGAAAAAAGATGTATTTCTTTAAATGACCTATTTCTGAGAACGTGGTTGCAAGTAAGCCACAGTGAATAAAGTAAGAAAAGGAAAGAAATTACTTGCCATCACGGATTTAGATGGGAATACGTTATGAAAATAAATTACTTATTCCTTCTATAAATCAAACTGATAAGGTTCATGAAGTGTTTTCCTTAATTAAAATAAGGAACATATATTACAGTGAATGAAGAATATTGGAATACAACAGTAAAAGAAAATGGTTTAAATGGGGAATGATAATAACTTATTATAAATAATTAACATTAATGAGAATGTTGTATAATAGGTAGACTTGTCCTAGGGACAAGTGAAGACTATATGTAACAACCCGGAAAATCTGAACCAATTTAAAATTTTATTTTAGCAATTTTAATGAATACTGAATATGTAAAATGATTTATTATAAATAATAACGACTAGAAATTTATTTTGAGTAGAATTACAACGTATAAATTTATTTGAATCGAAGTTAGAATATAAATATTTATTTTAATTATAAAAGGAATTGGAAGTGGCACAGTAGTTTGAAAATTCGATTTCAAATGAATGTACAGGATTCAAAATAAATAGGATTTCAGTAAAACCAAAAATATATGAATCTGTTTGAAAATATCTTTCCAACGAATTTGAAAAATCCAGATTTCATAACGGGTACAAAAAGTTAAGTCTAGTTGAAAATTTAGAATAGTCGCTATGGTATTTATATAATATATAGCCCTTAAAAGTAACCAGTTTGCAAACGACCTCTGTTTTTTATGAGACCACTTTTGTTGGATCCGGAATGTCAAATTATTGCTAAATTTCAAATTTCATAATTTTTGGAATCAATATGTGAGTGTGGCAAATTTAAACGTGTTTGGTCAATTCAGTTTGAATTTAATCGACTAGAAAATGACCGTTTTTTAAATGCTCTCCGAATTTGATGAACTTAGTTTTATTAGGACCGTATCGTCAAAACATAGCTAGATTAATTTTTCTGGAATTTTTGGAGTCTGTATGTGGCCCCGATAAATTAAAATGTACATCTAAATTAAATATATTTTAATTTAAAGTAAAACTGATCGTAATAGCCGAATTAGCTTACGAAACCTTTCATATTGCGTCCAGAATGGGGGCATTTAGCTTGGGGCGATAATCGTTGGGTTTGATTTGTAGCTAGTATCGACACAAGGTTATTTTTGGAAATTAAAATTATATATATATATATTCTGGCCAATAGAAATTTAGAAAACCCTGATTTTATTCCTTCTGAAAAATCCCGCCGTCTTCATCTCGTCAGAAGGCGATATTGCTCCAAAAGAAAACCATTCGATCCTCCCAATCCACACTATAATTCACGAAGATTCTTAAGGGAATTTTGAAGAGCTCAACACGAACTTCACATCCAACGGGAAAGATCTGGTTTGGGGTTGTATATTGCTCAGAATGGCGCTCAAACATCCGACATCTTGCCTCGATTTCCGTGCCCTCCTCAAGTTCGAGTTCAACGTTCCAGGTGGCGCCGGAGAGCTCTTGCATAGCCCGTCGTAGTGGTACCAGTCGATCATCACCTCATGCCTCGTACTACGTGCTAGATTGAACCCTAGTTTTGAACATCAGAAAACTGACGACGGCCTTGGTTATTTTGGGGAAGAAGGTTAATTATAACCTTAATTAATTCCATTAATTATTTATTTAAAGTGCACAATGTTTAAAATAACATATCTCTCTCATACGAGGTCCAAATCGCGCGAAACTGGATCCGTTGCGATCGTGGGGACGAGAGCTTCACAACAAGGCTAACCGAGCCCAATTTGGAGCACATTGGAATTTCGGGAAAATTTGAACGCGAACAGAATCAAAACAGAAATTCAGAAATAAAAATGGTGGAGTGGATCCCAAAGTGAGAACTCCTTCTCACTAACTAACTTACGGTTAAATATATACTAGGTTGCAGACGGGGTTTAGTAGCTCCTGACACCGTCGTCCACAGACCATGGACGGCTTGTTTGATTATATTTTTTTGTGAAAATGGACTGTATTGTGATTGTTGATTGTATTGTGTTGAATAAAAATATTTGAACTATAAAAATATCATTTTTATTAAATGAATAAAATATATAAAATATTCATGTATGGAATAAAATATTTGAACTATAAAAATATCATTTTTATTGAATGAATAAAATATATAAAATATTCATATATGGAATAAAATATTTGAACTATAAAAATATCATTTTTTTTTGATGCAAAAAGGTAGTGAATCGCTAGATTCACGCCTTCATTCATTCATTAAACATAAAACAAGTACAACGTGTTCAGCATACATAGGACTAGCTACTAGTTACAAATATTTACATAAATATGTACAACCAAAATACATGCACGCAGGCATGTTTACATAGTGCCCAATATATATATATATATAAATATATATGAAACAACTACATAGCAGCATGCGGACCCAGTAAAATGAAGCGTGGCATCATCAAGCTCTGCTACCACGAGCCCTATCCATCACTCGAGCGCCGATTGTGTCTACAAACTTGATATCCTCCTTGCCTGACCAAAGAGAAACAAAATTAAGAATGCGAAAAATAACTGAGTTGGGCCGTTTCATTTTGCATTTAAACTTTCGTGAGTTGCGTTCATGCCAGAGGATCCAAACATAAGCAAAGTTCAAAAGAGCAAACATATGGCGCATGATAGTGTCAGGTAATGTAATAATAGTGCTATGCCAGAAAAGAAATTGATCAGTGATGAAGTGAGACCAGTCTAAGCAGATGTTAAGGCTAACTAAACACTTCGTCCACACGTAAAAGGCGAAATCACAATCAACAAAAAGATGTTGGTAATCCTCGTCGTCGTCAGTGCAAAAAACACATCCCCCAGTAACATGAACACCTTTTTCCCGTAATCTTTTCACTGTATTAAGCTTGTTGTGCATGATCATCCACATATGAATCTTGACCTTAGCGAGTACAGCCTTAAAACTCCACATTCTCATGAATCCATCATACTTTCTTCCTGCGAAGTTCATCAACTTATAAAGTGCGCTCACGCGAAAGTTATTTCCACCAATCTTCCATACAAATTCATCCTCCTCAATACTATGAAGATGTACATCTTTTAACAAACGAATCAGGCCACATAGCTGAAGCAAAGCATTACCAGCCACAATGCGACAGAAGGACAGGTTCCATTTAAAACTGGTAGAATTCGCATTGAACATTGCACAGACTGAAGCACTTTTGTTGCATGCAATAGCAAACAGATCGGCAAATTCATCACGCAAAGGGATAGGGAGCAACCAGCAGTCATACCAGAAAGAGACGCTACGGCCATTTTTAACTACAATCTCAGTCCCAATCTTCATCCAGTGAACGTTTGCCATAACACCACGCCAGAATATCGAGCAATGAGAAACGTCTGCATTCCAATCAAAGCTACCACCATAGCAAGTGTTTAAGATCCACTCCTTCCAGAGAACTTTCTTTTCACTAAGCATAATCCACAGCCATTTACAAAGCAATGCAGAGTTCATGTTTTTCAAGTTGATGACTCCCAAACCTCCTTGATCTTTGGACTTGCACACCTGGTCCCACGACACTAGATAGCAAGCTTTGCGCGTGTCCTTCGTACCAGTCCAAAAAAAATTCCGACGAACAGCATCAATCTTCTGAACTACCCAACCTGGACACGAATAAAAAGAGAGCCAGTACAAAGGGATAGCCGACAGAACAGAGTTCACCAGCACCAGACGTCCAGCCTTTGAAAGACAATTTCCTTTCCACCTCGCTAATCGCCTGTCAACTTTATCAATCACATATTGCCAATCACTCTTCATCAGTCTTTTTGGACGGATGTAGGCTCCAAGGTATTTGAGGGGGAAAGAATCCACCATGCAGTTGAGCATTTCAGCACATTTCCTGTTCACATCAACGCTACAGCCCAAAGTGTAAACACTGCTCTTATGAAAATTAATCTTTAAGCCAGATAAACTTTCAAAAGCATAAAGCAAAAATTTTAAAGAGGCAATATATTTGCAATTAGGGTTGCAAAAAATAATGGTATCATCAGCATATTGTAGTGAATTAATACCCCCAATGATGTGATCTCGCCCAAAGCTTTGAATAATATCATTAGCACTTGCCACCTGAAGGATCCGACAAAAGACATCGGCAGCCAAGTCAAAGAGGAGTGGGGAAAGTGGGTCACCCTGGCGCAGCCCTCGCTTGGATACAATAGTTTTGCCAGCCACTTCATTCACACAAATATTGGATCTGCTTGATGTTAAAATGCAATGAATCCAGTTTAGCCATCTACACGGAAAGCCTCTCGCGCTAAGAAGATCCATGATGAACCTCCAGTCAACTGTGTCAAAAGCCTTAGCGAAGTCCAGCTTCAGGATTGCGCAAGGCACATTATGTCTATCACTATGGGAGATAACTTCCTGGACAAGTACCGCTCCATCAAGAATGAATCTTCCCTTAATAAAAGCTGTCTGCGAAACATCAATCAGGTCATCCATCTTCGCTTTCAGTCTGTTTGCGAGAACCTTAGTGATCAATTTGAAGTTACTGTTCAAAAGACTAATAGGTCGGAAATCCGCAGCAGAGACATTTCCTCCTCTCTTAGGGATCAAGACTACATTAGCGTACCCCAACATATCCAATCTCAAGGAACCAGAATGAAATTCGTTGAATATGTTGATAACATCATGCTTAATCACATCCCAATATTTCTTATAAAAAAAGTTTGGAAAACCATCAGGGCCAGGGGCTTTATCACCAGGCATTTCGTTTAAAGCCGCGACGATTTCCCCTTCCGAGAACTCAGAATCAATGCCACTAAGATCAACAGAAGAAGGATGCAGCATCTTCCAATCAACGTTCACACGGTTCTCAATTCGTTCACCAAAGATTCCCTTATAAAATTCGGTAAAAACTTCTTCTATCCTTTGATGATCACAGATTTCAACTCCGTCTTTCCAAATGCTACATATTGAGTTAGTACGCCGTCTACCGTTTGCAACTTTGTGGAAGTAACTTGTGTTACTATCTCCAAGCTTAAGCCACTGAGTTCTCGACCTCTGTTTCCAAAAAATCTCTTCTTGGTCAATTACCGTTAGAAGCTCCTTTTCTTTAGTTTTTAACAAGGCTCGCTCAGCATCACTTAGATTACGCCCTTCCTCGAGCACATTAAGCTCCATAATCTCAGATTCAAGTCTCTGCTTCTTAACTCTGATGTTCCCAAAGACTTCTCGATTCCATTTGGCTAAAAATTTACGCAATAGTCTCATTTTCCTACAAAAATTGCTAGCTGCATCCCCAAAGCTGCGAAATTCTACCCACTTCTGGTGCAACATCGCATCAAAATTTGGCTCAATGCACCACATATTCTCGAACTTAAAAAAAGATTTCCTTCTATGATCGACGTTAGTGTTTAGAACAACAGGGCAGTGATCGGAAATAAGGGAAGTAAGACCTCTTTGAAGAGTCAGGGGGTGCAAGTCATCAAAAGCAGTATTAATGAAGAAATGATCGAGGCGAACTAAAGTAGGAGGGGTCCTACCGTCAGTCCACGTATATTTTCTATTAGTCATGGGTAGGTCAATAAGGCCACAGTTACCAACAAAGTCACTAAAATCGTTCATGTCGCCCAAGCCAGCGTTTTTCACTACATTACGTTCAGACATAAATCTTGTGACATTAAAGTCGCCGCCAATTACCCAGGGACCATACATGAGCTTATAAAAATCCAAACCCTCAGCCCATAAAGTCATTCTTTCTCGTCTTGTATTGGGTCCATAAACATTAGAAAAGAAATAAAGTACATTTGTAGATTTACATTCAAGGGCCAAATGCAGACAGTAAGTTTGTTTAATTTCTTGCTTAATCAACCAAGAATTACTACTCCAGCCAGTAAAAATGCCACCCGAGGTTCCCACAGCAGGTATAAAAGCCCATTCATCAATAACACCCCACCCCAGACATTGAAAAATAAATGGTTCAGGGTTCTCAAGCTTAGTCTCTTGAAGCATAATGATGTCGTGTTTTACAGACTTGAGATAATTCTTAACCCTAAGACACTTATCAAAAGTTCCTAGGCCTCTAACATTCCAAGTGACAATTATCATGAAGAACCATTAGCCCTCTCATTTTCTTTGTTCTTAATATCACTTATCACATCATCATTCAACACAAAACCAGATTTACTTGCAATATCATGAAGTTGATCACTAGACAGAGTATTAAGTATAGCAGGAACAAAAATGCTACCTGCCAATGGATGACCCATCCCTCTTGCACTACGACGTAGCATGACCACTCCATGATTCATTGCACGCTTGCCTTTACCACTTGTAGCCGAGCATTCCCCTGAGCTGGTTGGGGCCAGCGCCAAATCTCCCGCCAAATTTAGATCTTGTGATTCGTTGTCCATGACTTGTTCCTCCACCGCCTCCCTGACACCTTGCATGTTGCCTCCCTCCCCGAAATCTTGCAAGCCTACTCCATCATTTTCATTGACAGCGATGATCTCCCTGGAGTTCGCACCCACTCCCACAATGTTGCCAACATCATCAACCTCCACTGCCACCCCATCATCAAATCGAACCACATAGTTGTCATTATTCCTCCTTGCGTAAACATCACCTTCTCCATCATTAGCCGAATCTCCCACCGAGTCAATAACTTCCTCCACATGCATTTTGGCTCCCCCATCCTTGCTAATAAAAACTTTAAGCTTCCCATCTCCATCGGTTGCAAACACCCTTTGCTTGAAAAGAGGGACATTGATTTTTGGCGGTGAGTCCTCCTCGCATCTTTCAATCTGCACTACATGAGAAAAACCCTCAATTGGAATTGCCACTGAATCCGGCAATGGGGTGCCCACCTCCTTCGTAAATTTGGCTCGTAAACAAGTATAATCCGCATCATGAATTGCACCATATTGGACCCTCTCCACGTCTCCATAATCTTCCAGAGCTGCTTGGAGGACATCAAGTTTACGACATACTAGCGGGGCATTTTTCAAGAGGATCCAAAAGGTTTCCTTCTCCCTCGAAACACTACCGAAACGCGGGCTCCACCTCCTCAGGTTAATTCTCCCAATGGTAAAATTGAAGTTATATTGGAAGTTTACTGTCAGTAGATGCTGTGGGAACCGAACAACAAAGACATCTCCCATTCGCTTGACGTTCCAGTCCCAGGATGGGGCACGGCGGCCATATCTGGCCTTCAAAATCTCCTCAATCCGCCGTATAGAGAAAGATCCACTCACAATGGAGATGATTACCATCGATCGAGCCCAATCAAAAGAATTTTGGTAGCGATTAGCAGAAATTTGTTTTCGGGATCTTTCAGCCATTTTTGGGGGTGGAGAACGATTAGATTTGCCATTGAAACCCTTATGCCCTGTTTTATGACATTTAAAACAAATAACTGGATTTCGACATGATCGCGCCCAGTGATCTGTCGATCCACATCTGAAGCAGCCATTTTTTGATTTGATGCTATTGAGATTTTCATTATAGCTGTGAAGAATGCGAGGAGACGGTTTTGACAAAGGCCTTTTATTGTTTAAAAAAATCGGATCTGGATTTCGCTTTACAGCTGGCCTGAGCAAAATATCCTTAAAAGATGGATTAGCAGAAACGTTCTTAACGTTATCATCTTGGTCAACGTGTAGAGAAGAGATTTGTGAGGAGAAAGACGATTTAAGAGAAGAAAAAGCGTGTTTTGAATTTTCGAAAAGAGATCGCCAAGAAGTCGCCATGGAACTTTAACCGTTTTCATAAAAAAAAAAAATTCATTTTTATTGAATAACATTTTTATTGAATGAATAAAATATATAAAATATTCATGTATGGAATAAAATATTTGAACTATAAAAATATCATTTTTATTGGATATATGAACCATATAAAATGGTCATGTGTTGAAAATAAATATTCATTTACAAATCGGACGATGTGTTTATGTACACCCATTTGACTGATATTGATTGGGACGATATATTTTACACATCGCCCAACGGCACAAATAAAATCTGTGTGTGTTGATTGAAACCCCACATTGGATATTGGGATGATATTTGACGTACACTAAGCCCAATTGTTTAGTTGTATGTCAATCGATGGGTTTACAGACTGTTGTAAGCATTAATTATTTATATTTAACGCTTATGCAGTTATGTAATGCACTCTGGATGACGGTTGACTGTGTTTGATTATTGTTGTGTCCATGTGTGTATGAAATCCATATAAATAAAATTATATGGTAATTGACTGTGTCTGATTCCAATTCAAAAAGAATGAATATTTTAAATTATTTAATATTTTAAAATGATGAATAATGAACCTTTTAGAATAACTAATATTTTAAAATAATATCCAGTAATGGATCAAAATATGATTTTGATGTCCGATTTGGGATAGACACGAAAATATTGAAAAATATGAAGCCGTGTTGATTAGATATGCGCCATTTGGATGCGAATGATATTTATATCGATTTTATTCATTTTTATAATGAATATCGAAAAGGAAATGATTTCAAAATCTGATATTTTGAAAATATTATCATTTATATAATATAATGATAAGGAATATTCAATTTTGATTTAAAATTGAAAATGAAATTGAAATCGTTTTTAAAACAAATTTAAAACGATTTATAAAATACGTTTTAAAAGGAAATCGATGAAATATATATAATATATATATTATGTATATTTAATGGCCTGAATAGAACGCGCCGCGCAGCGGCCGGTCATGAATTTCGTCCATTGACTTCGAATTGATATTACGGGAGATCTGACAATCGAATTCCCCTAGAACTAGAACCGTTGGGTTCGTATCGAAAAGAGCTTTCCAACGAAAACAAGGGATCTGAAATTTAACGGCTGGATTTGGAGATACGTCCAAATCAAATTTGGAATAGGTCGCTGTAAGTGCAATTCGTTGGCCGTTATTGGAAACCGACTGTACGTGCCTTGATAAAATTGTTAAAAATATTAATAATTTGTGTAAAATCATAATAAATGATTTGTAAAGAATTTGGATGAAAAATTCCATTTTTGGAAAGAAAAAAATATATTTTTATCGAAATGAACTAGTTATTAACTAGAAATAATAATCCAACATTTTTTTAAATAAATATATTGGATTGAAATGGTTTTAAAAGTAACCAAATTTTCCAGTGAATAAATTGGAATGTATTTGAATGGAAATAATATTCGGAATATTTGGATATTTGATTTCTTGGTTATACGGATATTGTTATGGGAATTTGGAAGATACAGATATCATTATTCCCAATACGATATCCGTTGGTTTCAGAATTTGATATTGAATATAAGCCGATATAATTTCTATTCGGATCCTTGTATTTAATATCAAATTGGATTTCGGGTTTGTCGTGAACGTTGTCTTAAATAACACTGTTCTTAAAACCCCATGTGAAAAGAATAAATCTTTTAATTAAGATTATTAGAGTTTTCCAATTATATTTACTATTTGGGAAAAAATTGGAATGTGAATTGGGCTTATTGTGAACTGTGTTTTTAACGACATTCGTTCTTTAGCCTGATTAACCATGAAATGTAATTTGGAATTTATAATCTTTTTATTCATATTTAAAGGGAATTTTCCAAAGTAATGTTTTCCAATTTAATATAAATAAATTGGGATTGAATGGAATTCGGTTTAGTAATAATCGAAGTGAGCTTCTATGGAGGAAGACTGTTAATATATATGGAATTTAAAAGGCTTTGTCGTTATTCCGTTTATATTATTAGTCGGATACGGAAATTGATATCGATTAAATATTGATCCATTTTCCATGAAGATTCCATAATTAATGGAATATGATTTTGGGTTTATCGTGAATCGTGTTTTAAATGAAAATGGTTCTTGAACCCAGTTAAAGGCGAGTTTACATGTCTAACATTGTATTTTAAACTATATGGTTGATCTTTGCTAAATATATATCTGTTTGGTGGCGGATAATTTATTCTCTTGCTTAACACCCTTCTCTAATATGTACGAGCTTAGAGGTTATATATTGGTAGAAATCAATAGTATGGTGTAGATTGTCGTTGCGACATGTTTGATTTTCCAAAGTTAAATAATCATTAATATTTATTTTTGGGAAGATTAAAACTAAGTGGAGTTTTAGTGAATCTTTAATTAGGTTGAAATGTGAATTGATAATTTAAATTATCAAATTTGGGAAATGATCGGGAATGGAGTATCACCAGTTTTTCTCCAAGCGATTGTTAAATCTTTAATTAGATTTGAACATGAAATGGTAATTAAATTTACCGATAACACCGTGGTGTTAGATATGGAGTATTACCCGTTTTGCTCCATGGGATGAATAAGTTGGGATTGGGAAATTTAAAGAATATGGAGTATAACACTTCGGTAAGGTTTGCTAATCGCGACTAGTTTGGATAAACCTTAATTTGGTTTGAAATGATATCCAAAGGAAGATTGAAGAATAAATTTAAAGAATTTATCATTGATAAAATTAATGGGAACCTTTCCTAAAGGATATGAATATTTAAATAAAAGAATATTCAGAATTGGAATGAGGCGTATGTTGTGTTATTATAGCGCTTGTTTATAATATACGCGAGTTATACAGAAAGGCCGGGTTTATACCCATTCTGAATAACTGATTCGACGATAAGTCGTCGATGAAGAAGGTGGTTGAAGACCGGAGGTCTTCACATCGTTCGGATGATTACTGATGTCTTGATTGGGCTATACACCCAAGACAAGGTAATAAATGGTGATCACCCAGACGTACTTGGAGATCGACTGGATATGCGAGGACCTCTCTTCTATATTGGACATATGGGATGAGGAATAAGGTGCCTCCGGTTTCGTTCAGACTCAGAACGGACTTGTAAATGGATGTGTGTCTGACATTGGATTCTATTCTGTGGGATCTCTATTAAATATATATCTGTTTGACGGCGGAGAATTTATTCTCTTACTTAACGCCTTCTCTGAGGCGTACGAGCTTAGAGGTTATATATCGATAGACATCAGTCGCATGGCGTGAATTTCCTGTGTGGCATTCTTAGATGCAAACGATCAAGGATTCTGTTGAAAAGCAGAGTCTTGTGGTTGATGATCAAAGCACAACTTTAATATAGCATAGCTTTATGTATAGCGTTAATTCGCGAGCCTCACACCCCGGTGTGAACCAAAAATGGGAGAGGACTTCGGGGAGGACATGCAATTCCTTGTAGCTAGGAGTGGTGTCATGGTATAGAGCCCAGACATTTTTACTTATGTGGATGATGGAAAGCAAGGCGCCTCGGTTATATCGGTCACTACGGGACCGATGAATGGTTTGGTCTACATACTGACCAGTTTTACGCCCCATAGGGCAGGGAAATGTGTTGTTCAGGCATTTTAATACACTCTGTGTGACCGGCCTGGACAATCCAAGGGTCGATGCGTTCTGACCCTGAGGCTCGGGCTCGAGAGTCTTGAAGCGGTAAGGACGATCCCTTGCCTTGGTTCACAGATGGAAATCCAACTTCCAATACGTGACTTTTCGGTTTTAATTGTAGTACTAGTATGGTGACATGATACATGGTACCCATGCCGTCTATGATTGATACATTTATATTTAAAGTTGTTTTATACACTATGCACTTATAATAGTATCAAATGATTTGTTTTAAATGTACCAAGCATATTTGGCTATCATAAGGGAAAACCCTATCCTCCGGCTTGCGTTGCATTGTGTGATGGGACCTGGGTCTTATAATAGCTTCATTTTTTCAAAAATCTTTGCGCTGTTTGTTTTATGCACCTGTATTCTTGGGAGGAAACCCGTTCCGTGTTATACGGCGTGGTCCCTTGATTTACCTAACTTTAAAACCAAATTAATAATTGTTTTAGTTCTCACACCAGTCACATGACTGACCTGGAGTTTATTATTTTAACCTAAACTCTAGGTGCCTCTATTTTCCACACGGCAGCTAGTAGTTTTTATTTTGTAGATATTATATTCACATGATCCTGATTTACAGCTGGAGCTATATTCGTAACGCTCTGTATCCTTGTATTTCTTACAGTTGTGTTATGTATTATTTCCCGCTCCTATGTAATGTATTTTAATCTTTGATATTTTCCAATTTGTAATATTTATTCATACTTTGTTATATTCTTGTACTCTGATGTAAATTGTTATAATAAGCAATGAAATGTTCTTCTGTTGTGTTCTGATTTGTCGTGTTCTCAACTCAATCCGGGCTTCCCTTTATGGGGAAGTTTTGGTTGTTTCAGTTGGTATTAGAGCTTTGCTTTACAGAGCTCGAGAACAAGACACGTTAGAACCAAACGAAAGAATTCATCAGAGATTGGATTAGTAATATCCAGTGAGAATAACTAGTTAGAGATGGGACCAGTAGTATCCTAGAATGAGTTGGAAGAGTGTTATTTTTAAAATAAAAGTGAAAACAAAGTTTGTTTTGAAAATTTAAACCCTATTAAACGTATTTGAGTATTTTATTTTATTTTAAATTGATTTGGACAATCGAGTATATGAAAAAATTTCATATACGCCTAGCTAGCGTGTATTTGAAGTCTGAAATATACTAGATAGATATAGAATCATACTCTAACCGCCCGGAGATGATCCTGATGATCGCTATAGCATCATCAGTATTTATGTTCGAGGTTCGAAAGTGGGATATTGATATATTTCTAATTGATTGGTGTGAGAACCAAAACAAGATAGAGTTATTCTTGTGAATTGGCATCAAAAACATGATTTTGTGTATATATCAAAGTTATGAATTTGAAAATTTGATTAACCAATTGATTCTTGGTTGTGTTGTTTGATTATTAGTTTAACTAATAAAAATATTGGAATGGT
The DNA here is from genome assembly GCA_030737875.1 of Allium sativum. Lineage (NCBI taxonomy): Eukaryota > Viridiplantae > Streptophyta > Magnoliopsida > Asparagales > Amaryllidaceae > Allium > Allium sativum. The sequence continues at coordinate 6,788,779 of CM060916.1, read as the reverse complement.
AATTAATTAAAACCAATATAAGAATATATTATAAATTTAGCCATATTGAATCAAATTATTGAACTGAATTGAAAATTGATTTAAATTGCATGCATATACATGTATTTTCATTGAACAAGTCAAGGAGGGAAGCTAAGCAGAGGAATAAAATTGTATGCCCAACAAATAGGTACATGTACTAATTTATTGGATTTGGATGATTTTATGAGCCGCTTGACTTTTTCTTTTTCTTTTGGATTGATGAGGGCCCTGCGTGGCTAGTTCCAATTTTAAATGTCTTCTCGTACAAAGGAGGTTATGGCGAAATTTTTCGAAAATTTAGGATGTTAGCCAAATTTTTGAAAAATTAGAAATTCTTATAAACTGAAAAGTTGAAGAATGAAAGCCAAAATGAAAGTTAAGTTGGTTAGTTAAACAACTTTCATCTCCGTTCCTTTTCAAGGACGAAAAGATTTTTAAGTGGGGGAGATTGTAACAACTCGGAAAATCAGAACAAATTTAAATTTTTTATTTTAGCAATTTTAATGAATTTTGAATATTTTAAATAATAACGGCTAGAAATTTATTTTGAATAGAATTAGAAAGTATAAATTTATTTAAATCGAAGTTAGAATATAAATATTTATTTTAATTATAAAAGGAACTGGAAATGGCGCAGCAGTTTGAAAATTCGATTTCAAATTTCAAATGAATGTACAGGATTCAAAATAAATCGGATTTCAGTAAAACTAGAAATATTTGAATTTGTTTGAAAATATCTTTCCGACGAATGTGAAAAATCCATATTTCATAACGGGAATAAAAAGTTATGTGCAGTTGAAAATTCAGAATAGTCCTATGGAATTTATATAATATATAGCCCTTAAAAATAACCATTTTGCAAACGACCTCCGTTTTCGACGAGACCACTTTTGTTGGGTCCAGAATGTCAAATTATTGCTAGATTTCAAATTTCATAATTTTTGGAATCAATATGTGAGTGTGGAAAATTTAAACGTGTTTGGTCAATTCAGTTTGAATTTAATTGACTGAAAAATGACCGTTTTTCAAACGGTCTCCAAATTCAACGAAATTAGTTTTGTTAGGACCGTATCATCAAAATATAGCCAGATTTATTTTTCTGGAATTTTTGGAGTCAGTATGTGGCCATGGTAAATTAAAATGTACGTCTAAATTAAATATATATTGATTTATATTTTAATTTAAATTAAAATTGATCGTAAAAGCCGAATTGGCTTACAAAACCTATTCCATCGTGTCCAGAATGGCGGTATTTAGCTAGAGGTGACAGTCGTTAGGTTTGATTTGGAGTTAGTATTGATACAAGGTTATTTTTGGAAATTAAAATTATATATATATATATATATATTCTGGCCAATATAAATATAGAAAACCCTAATTTTATTCCTTCTGAAAATTCCCGCCGTCTTCATCTCGTCAGAAGGCGATAATCGCTCCAGAAGAAAACTGTTCGATCCTCCTAATCCACACTATAATTCACGAAGATTCTTAAGGGAATTTTGATGAGCTCAACACGAACTTCACATCCAACGGGCAAGATATGGCCTGGGGTTGTATTTTGCTCAGAATGGTCGCACAAACATTCGCTGCCTCGCCTCGATTTCCGCGCCCTCCGCCAGTTCGAGTTCAACGTTCCAGGTGGCGCCGGAGAGCTCTCACGTAGCCCGTCGTCGTGGTACTATCCAATCATCACCTTGTGCCTCGTACTGCGCGCTAGGTCGAACCCTAGTTTTTAACATCAGAAAACTGACGACGACCTTGGTTATTTTGGGAAGAAGGTTAATTATAACCTTATTTAATTCCGTTAAATATTTATTTAATGTGTACAATGTTTAAAATAACATATCTCTCTCATACAAGGTCCAAATCGTGTGAAACTAGATCCGTTGCGATCGTGGGGACGAGAGCTTCACAACAAGACTAACCGGGCCCAATTTGGAGCAAGTTGGAATTTTGGGAAAATTTGAATGAGGACAGAATCAAAACAGAAATTCAGAAATAAAAATGGCGGAGTGGATCCCATAGTGAGAACCCCTTCTCACTAATTAATTTACAGTTAAATATATACTAGGATGCAGACGGGGCTTAGTAGCTCCTGACACCAGCATCCACAGACCATGGACGACTTGATTGATTGTATTGTGTTATGGAAATGGACTGTATTGTGATTGTTGATTGTATTGTGTTGAATAAAAATATTTGAACTATAAAAATATCATTTTTATTGAATGAATAAAATATATAAAATATTCATTTATGGAATAAAATATTTGAACTATAAAAATATAATTTTTATTGAATGAATAAAATATATAAAATATTCACGTATGGAATAAAATATTTGAACAATAAAAATATCATTTTTGTTGAATGAATAAAATATATAAAATATTCTTGTATGGAATAAAATATTTGAACTATCAAAACATCATTTTTATTCAATGAATATAATATATAAAATATTCATGTATGGAATAAAATATTTGAACAATAAAAATATAACTTTTATTGGATATATGAACCATATAAAATGGTCATGTGTTGAAAATAAATATTTATTTACAAATCAGATGATTTGTTTATGTACACCCATTTGACTGATATTGATTGGGACGATATATTTTACACATCGCCCAACGGCACAAATAAAATATGTGTGTGTTGATTGAAACCCCACACTGGATATTGGGATGATATTTGACGTACACTAAGCCCAATTGTTTAGTTGTATGTCAATCGATGGGTTTACAGACTGTTGTAAGCGTTAATTATTTATATTTAACGCTTATGCAGTTATGTAATGCACTCTGGATGACGGTTGACTGTGTTTGATTATTGTTGTGTCCATGTGTGTATGAAATCCATATAAATAAAATTATATGGTAATTGACTGTGTCTGATTCCAATTCAAAAAGAATGAATATTTTAAATTATTGAATATTTTAAAATGAGGAATAATGAACCTTTTAGAATAACTAATATTTTAAAATAATATTCAGTAACAGATCGAAATATGATTTTGATGTCCGATTTGGGATGGGCACGAAAATATTGAAAAATATGAAGCCGTGTTGATTAGATATGCGCCATTTGGACGCGAACGATATTTATATAGATTTTATTCATTTTTATAATGAATATCGAAAAGGAAATGATTTCAAAATCTGATATTTTGAAAATTTTATCATTTATATATTATAATGAGAAGGAATATTCAATTTTGATTTAAAATTGAAAATGAAGTTGGAATCGTTTTTAAAACAAATTTAAAACGATTTATAAAATACATTTTAAAAGGAAATCATTGAAATATATATATATATATATATTTATTATATTCATTTAGTGGCCTGAATAGAACGCGCCGCGCAGCGGCCGTTCACGAATATCCATTGACTTCGAATTGATATTACAAGAGATCCGACCGTCGAATTCCCCTAAAACCGGAATCGTTAGGTTCGTATCAAAAAGAGCTTTCCAACGAATACAAGAGATTTGAAATCTAACGGTTGGATTTGGAGATACGTCCAAATCGAATTTGCAAAAGGTCGTTGTAAGTGCAGTTCGGTGGCCATTATTGGAAACCGACTGTACGGGCCTCGATAAAATTATTAGAAATATCAATAATTTGTTTAAAATCATAATAAATGATTTGGAAAGAATTTGGATGAAAAATTCCGTATTTAGAAAGATAAAAATATATTTTTATCGAAATGAACTAGTTGTTAACTAGAAATAATAATCCAATATTTTTTTAAATAAATAATTTGGATTGAAATGGTTCTAAAAATAACCAAAATTTTCCAATGAATAAATTGGAATGTGTTGGAATGGAAATAATCTTTGGAATATTTCGATATTGGATCCCGTGGTTATACGAATATTGTTATGGGAATTTGGAAGATACAGATATCGTTATTTCCAATACGATTACCGTTGGTTTTAGAATTTGATATTGAATATAAGCCGATATAATTTCTATTCAGAGCCTCGTATTTAATATCAAATTGGATTTGGGGATTGTCGTGAACGGTGTCTTAAATAACACTATTCTTAAAACCCCGTGTGAAAAGAATAAATCTTTTAATTAAGATTATTAGAGTTTTCCAATTATATTTACTATTTGGAAAAAAATTGAAATGTGAATTGGGTTTATTGTGAACTGTATTTTTAACGACATTTGTTCTTTAACCCGATTAACCGTGAAATGTAATTTGGAATTTATAAATCTTTTTATTCATATTTGAAGGTAATTTTCCAAAGTAAAGTTTTCCAATTTAATATAGATAAATTGGGATTGAATGAAATTCTATTTGGTAATAATCGAAGTGAGTTCTGTAGAGGAAGACTGTTAATATATATATGGAATTTAAAGGGCTTTGTTATTATTCCATTTATATTATTAGTCGGATACGGAAATTGATATCGATTAAATATTGATCCGTTTTCAGTGAAGATTCGATAATTAATGGAATATTATTTTGGGTTTATCGTGAACTGTGTTTTAAATGACAATGGTTCTTGAACCCAGTCAAAGGCAGGATTTCATGTCTAACATTGTATTTCAAACTACATGGTTGATCTCTGCTAAATATATTTCTGTTTGGTGGTGGAGAATTTATTTTCTTACTTAACACCCTTCTCTAAGACGTACGAGCTAAGAGGTTATATATCGGCAGAAATCAATAGTACGGTGTCGATTGTCGATGCGGCATGTTTGATTTTCTAAAGTTAAATAATCATTAATATTGATATTTGGGAAGATTAAAACTAAGTGTAGTTTTAATGAATCTTTAATTAGATTGAAATGTGAATTGATAATTTAAATTATCAAATTTGGGGAATGATCGGGAAGGAGTATTACCAGTTTTGCTCCAAGCGATAGTTAAATCTTTAATTAGATTTGAATGTCAAATGGTAATTAAATTTACCGATAACACCGGGGTGTTAGATATGGAGTATTACCAGTTTTGCTCCTTGGGATGAATAGGTTGGGATTGGGAAATTAAACAAATGATTACTTTGGTAAGGTTCGCTAATCCCGACTAGTTTGCGTAAACCTTAATTTGGTTTGAAATGATATCCAAAGGAAGATTAAAGAATAAGTTTAAAGAATTTATCGTTGATAAAATTAACGGGAACCTTCCCCAAAGGATATGAATATTTAAATTAAAGAATATTCAGAATTGGAATGAGGCGTATGTTGTGTTATTATAGCACTTGTTTATAATATACGCGAGTTATTCGGAAAGGACGGGTTTATCCCCATTCTGAATAACTAATTCGACGATGAAGACGGTGGTTGAAGACTGAAGGTCTTCACATCGTTTGGATGATTACTGATGTCTTGATTGGGCTGTACACCCAAGACAAGGTAATAAGTGGTGATCATCCAAACGTACATGGAGATCGACCGGATATGCGAGGACCTCTCCTGTATTGGACATATGGGATGAGGAATAAGGTGCGTCCGGTATCGTTCAGACCCAGAACGGACTTGTAAATGGATGTGTGTCTGACATTGGATTTTATTCTGTGCTGATTGATCTCTATTAAATATATATATTTATTTGGCGGCGGAGAATTTATTCTCTTTCTTAACGCCCTTCTCTGAAACATACAATCTTAGAGGGTATATATCGATAGACATCAGTCGCATGGCGTGAATTTCCTGTGTGGCATGCTAAGATGCAAACTGTAATAACCCGGAAATCTGAGCCAATTTAAATTTTTTATTTTGGCAATTTTAGCGAATTTTGATTATTTAAAATGAATTATTTTAAATAATAACGATGAGAAATTTATTTTTAATAGAATTAGAACGTATATATTTATATACGTCGTTAGAGTATAAATATTTATTTTGAATTATAAAAGGAATTGAAAATGGCGCAGTAGTTCGAAAATTCGATTTCAAAGTTCAAATGAATGTACCAGGTGGAAAATAAACCGGATTTTAGCAAAACCAAAAATATTTGAATCTAATTGAGAATATCTTTCCAACGAATCCAAAAAATCGAAATTTCATAGCGGGAATCAAAAGATACGTCCAGTTGAAAATTCAGAATAGTCGCTATGGAATTCTGGCCCTTAAAAATAGCCATTTTGCAAACGACGTCGGTTTTTGACGAAACCACTTTTGTTGGATCCAGGATGCCTAGTTATTGCTAGATTCCAAAATTCGTAATTTTCTGAATCAATATGTGAGCGTGGTGTAACAACCCGAAAATCTGGGCCAGTTTAAAATTTTTTATTTTGGCAATTTTATCGAATTTTGATTATTTAAAATGAATTATTTTAAATAATACCGACGAGAATTTTATTTTGAATATAAATCGAACGTTTATATTATATACGTCGTCGTTAGAATATAAATATTTATATATAATTATAAATAGAATTGAAAATGGCGCGGTAGTTCGATAATTCGATTTCAAACTTCAATTGAATGTACCGGGTGCAAAACAATCCGGATTTTAGTGAAACCAAAAATAATGGAATCTAATAAATGGTATCTTTCCAATGAATCCGAAAAATCAAGATTTCATATCGGGAATCAAAAGATTTGTCCAGTTGAAAATTCTGAATAGTCGCTATGGAATTCAGGCCCTTAAAAATGGACATTTTGCAAACGACCTCGGATTTCGACGAAACCAATTTTGTTGGGTCCGTGATGTCAAGTTATTGCTAGGTTTCAAATTTCATAATTTTTCGAATCAATATGTGAGCGTGGCAAAGGAAAACGCGTTTGACCAGTTTCAGTTGATTTTAAATCGACTGGAAATTGGCCATTTTTCAAACGGTCTCAGAATTCAACGAAATTAGTTTTGTTAGGACCGTATCGTCAATACGAAGCTAGAAAATATTTTTCTGGAATTTTTCTAGTTCGTATGTGACCCCGGTAATTTGAAATGTACGTTTAAAATTCAATATAGTGATTTAAATGTAAATTTAACGGAAACTGATTCAAACGATCGAATCAGCTTGCGATACATATCCCATTGTGTTCGGAATGGGGGTAAAACGCTATGGACGACAGGCGGTGGGCCCCATTTCGGGGTCGTATGTAAAAGTCAACTTTGGGACGAATAGAATAATTAAATAAAATTAAAAAATATATATATATATTTCCCCCCCCCCTTTATCATCTGCCCCCCCCCTTTTCTGTTACTTTATCAAATCGAAGAAAAAAAAAGAGAAAGAAAAATGGTGGGTGACGGAATCCTCCACGCTGGCCACCTCGCGCCTCACCCACCGCCGATCAACACACCGTCGCCACCAGGAGCCGCCGCAGGCCACGCATCACCTCCTCCCCTCCGGCGAATCCCTCTGCCTTCCTTTCCCTCCCCTTCTTTGTTCGAATCCGCGACCTAACCCCAAACCCCTTCCACCCAAAACCACCGAGGCAGCCGCGCCACCCCTTGGACCTTCCACCTGCAGATGCGAGCACCCCCTTCCCTTCCTCAATCGTAGCCCCCCCTCTGATGTTCGACAGCCCATCTCCCCCCTTCCAATTAAACTGTAAGTTTTGTTTTTTCTATTATTTATGTATTTTCATTTATCTGTTTAATTTTTTAAAAATGATTAAAACCAGAATTTTTTTTAATGATTAAAACCAGATTTTTTTTTAAATGATTAAAACCAAAATTTTTTTTAATGATTAAAACCGGATTTTTAAAATGATTAAAACCAGAATTTTTTTTAAATGATTAAAACCAGAAATTTTTTTAATGATTAAAACCGGATTTTTAAAATGATTAAAGCTAGATTTTTAAAATGATTAAAGACCAGATTTTTAAGATGGAAAAGTTTAGATTTTTAATAGATAAAAGATTGAATTTTTATAATGTTAAAAGGCGAGATTTCTCTTAATTAATAGAAAGAATAAAAATATAATTTTTATATGATAGGAAAAATAAAAATATGATTTTTATATATTGAACTTCGGCATAAAAATAGGATTTTTATATATTGAACTTTGAAATAAAAATTCGATTTTTATATATTGAACTTTGAAATAAAAATTCGATTTTTATATATTGAACTTTGAAATAAAAATTCGATTTTTATATATTGAACTTTGAAATAAAAATTCGATTTTTATATATTGAACTTTGAAATAAAAATTCGATTTTTATATATTGAACTTTGAAATAAAAATTCGATTTTTACATATGTAGTGAAAGCGGACAACGAAGGTGGCAAAGATGCGATAGCGATGAAGACTTCTATCAACGAAGAGCCGTCGAGCTAGGATAGCTATATGTGAGAACTTCTCACCTTTCAATTTAATTTTTCTAGTTATATATATACTAGGATGCAGACGGTGCTTAGTAGCACCCGACACCCGTCCACAGACCATGGACTTGTTTGTTTGGTTGCATAGATTAGATAGGTGATTTGATTTGAAATTGAATTGTTTGGTGAAGTTGAATCGTTTGGTGAAATTGAATTGTTTGGGGAAATGAATGGATTAATTGATGTGTGAATGGCGTGGGCCTTCACTAGACCGGGGATAAGGCTAGGCCTCGTCCCGTTTCTAGTATCGTGCCGTTATGCCGCCGAAATTTTCTAAAATATGTTAGAAAAATAAAAATATCATTTTATTTAAAGAATGAACTTAATAGAAATTCATAGGTTGAAATAAAATGTTTTATCGTTAAAAATATAATTTTTAACGTGAATATGAAAATAGTGAAGTGAATAAATAAATATTCATTTACAAACCAGACGGTTTGTTTATGTACACCTATTTGAAGGACATTGATTGGGACGATAAATTTTACACATCGCCCAACTGCACAAATAAAATATTTGTTTGATTGTTTGAAACCCTACACGGGTGTTAGGATGAAATATGCAGTTCACTCATCCTGATTGATTAAATATGTCGATCGATTGATTGACAGGCTGTTATAAGCGTTAGATATCTATATTTGATGCTTATACAGTGTAGTGCACTTTGGTTGATGGTTGATTATCTTTCAATGCTATTATATACATGTGTTGTATGAAAATCCATATAATTAACTTTATATGGTAATTGATTGGGCCTCATTCCAGTTTTAGAAATAAAGAATATTTTAAAATAAAAGTTCATGTGTTGACAGTACTCATTCATTGAGATTGGTCATGTGTTGAACGAAATATTTTAGTAATAAAATTTACACCTTTATCGATATAAAATAAAAGTTCATGTGTTGACAGTACTCATTCATTGAGATTGGTCATGTGTTGAACGAAATATTTTGATAATAACAACTATTTTGAAAAAGAAATATTTGAAATAGAATATTTGAAAATAGAAATTTATGAAGCCGTGTTGATTAGATTGACGCCATTTTGACGTGAACGATATTTATATCGATATTGAAAACGATTTCGAAATGAATTGAATATATAACGATTTCGAAATGAATTGAATATATAACGATTTCGAAATGAATTGATTATATAACGATTTCGAAATGAATTGAATATATAACGATTTCGAAATGAATTGAATATATAACGATTTCGAAATGAATTGAATTGAAAACGATTTCGAAATGAATTGAATTGAAAACGATTTCGAAATGAATTGAATTGAAAACGATTTCGAAATGAATTGAATTGAAAACGAATTCAAATTGAATTGGAAGTGGATTGAAATGAATTCAAATTTAATTGAAATTTGAATTGAATAGAAATGAACTTTGAAACGAACTTATAAAGAAGAATTCAATTTCGATTTGAATTGAAAAGAAAGTTGAAATTGCTTTTGGAACGATTTTAAAACTATTTATATAATTCGTTTTAAATAGAAATCGATGAAATATATATTATATATATTATATATATAATATAATGGCCTGAATAGAACGCGCCGCGCCGCGGCAGTTCGCGAATTTCGACCATTGATTTCAAACGGACATTACGGGAGATCCGACCGTCGGATTCTCCTAAAACCGGAACCGTTGGGTTCGTATCGAAAAGAGCTTTCTAACGAATGTTAGAAATTAGAAATCTAACGGTTGGATTTGGAATTATGTCCAAATCAAATTCGAAAAAGGTCGCTGTAAGTGCAGTTCGATGGCCGTTGATGGAAATCGACTGTACGGGCCTTGATAAAATTATTAAAAATAGTAATAATTTGTGTAAAATCATAAGAAATGATTTAGAAAGAACTGGGATGAAAAACTCCCTATTTGAAAAGAGAAAAATAGATTTTTATCGAAATGAACTAGTTTTGAACTAGAATTAAAATTCTATTTATTTTTAAAAAAATAAATTGAATTAGAAAAGGGTTTTAAAAATAACCAGAATATCCAATGATTGCATTGGAGTGGATTTGAATCGAAATTGTCTTCGGAATATTTCGATGTTGGAATTCGTGATTATACAGGTGTTGTTATGGAAATTTGAAAGATATATTTGTATCGTTATTTCCAATACGACATTTGTTAATCGTAGAATTTGATATTGAATATAAGCCGATATATTTTCTATTCAGAGCCTTATATTGAATATCAAATGTGATTTGGGTTTGTCGTGAATGGTGTCTTCACTAACACCGTTCTTGAACCCAGTTGAGAAAAGATTAAATCTTTTTATTTAGATTTAATGAAGTGTACCAATTAAATGATATTTAATTGGAATTAAATCGATATTGATTTTTGGGTTTATCGTGGACAGTGTTTTAAATAACACTCGTTCTTTAACCCGATCATCGATGAAATGTGATTTTAGGTTGTCGTGAACGGTATCTTCAATAATACAGTTCTTAGACCTAAAGGAGTTAAGAAAATCAGAAACTAACTGGAGATTAGTTAAGTTGAATAGTTTCCGAGGTATTGATATGATGTTGGTTTCGGCCTTCGGGATTCATACTTAGGGAATTGCTCACTTGCTAATTTACAATTAGGGACTGATTGAAATGTGATGTGATTTTGGGTTTATCGTGAACCGTGTTTTAAATGACACTGATTCTTTAACCCAGTCACAGATTAAAACTAAGTGGAGTTTTAATGAATCTTTAATTAGATTGAAATAATCGAAATGGAGTATCACCAGTTTTGCTCCAGGCGATAGTTAAATCTTTAATTAGATTTGAACATGAAATGGTAATTGAATTTACCGATAACACTGTGGTGTTAGATATGAAGTATTACCAGTTTTACTTCATGGGATAAATAGGTTGGTATTGGGAAATTAAAACCAATGATTACTTCGGTAAGGTTCGTTAATCTCGACTAGTTGAATCGAAATTCAAAAGAAGAATAAATTCAATGAATTTATCTTGGATAAAATTAATGGGAACATTTCCCTATGAATGTGAAATTTAGAAACTAACTGTCGGTTGGCCAAGCAGAATGGTTTTCTGGATATTGATCTGATGTTGGTTTCGGCCTTCGGGGTTAATATTTGGGGAATTATTCTCTTGATTAATTTACGGTTAGTGACTGATGAATTGGAATGAGGCGTATGTTGTGTTTGTGTAACACTTTTATAATATATACGCGAGTTATTCGGAAAGACCGGGTTTATCCCATTCTGAATAACTGATACGACGATAAGTCGAAGATGAAGACGATGGTCGAAGACCGGAGGTCTTCACGTCGTTTGGGTAATTACTGATGATCTTGATTGGGCTGTACACCCAAGAAGATGGAAACAGTTAGTGATCGTCCAGACGTACTTGGAGATCGATGGATATGCGGGGTACTAGGTGCCTCCGGTTTCGTTCAGACCCAGAACGAACTTGTAAATGGACTGTGTGTCTGACATTGGATTTTAGTCCGTGTGATTGATCTCTATTAAATATATATCTGCTTGGCGGCGGAGAATTTATTCTCTTGCTTAACGCCCTTCTCTGAGACGTACGAGCTCAGGGGTTATATATTGATGGATATCAAACGCATGGAGTGAATTGCCTGTGTGGCATGCCTAAGTGGCAATTGATCGAGGCTTCTGTTGAAAAGCAAAGTCTTGTGGTGATGATCAAAGCAAGGCCTTTGTGGCGTAGCTTTGTGTAACGTTTGCTTCGCGAGTTTCGCACCCGGTATGAACCAAAAACGGGAGAGGACATCAAGGAGGACTTGCGTTTCTTTCTAGCTAGAAGTGGCGTCAGTGGTTTTACACGCCCTGACGAGTTTGACTTATGTGGTTGTTGCTGCTGCGAGGCGCCTCAGATTGATCGGTCGTTCTCGAACCGATGGAGTCATTTAGTTGGCTCGCTTACGCCCCAAAGGGCGGAGAAACGTAGTGTTCAGGCATAATAATCCACATCGGTGGACCGGCCCTGACGATCTAAAGGGTTGATGCGTTCTGATCCTGAGACATGGGCTAGATTGTCTCGAATCGGTTGAGGATCTTGCCCCTAGCCTCGGTTCATAGAAGGAAATCCAATTTCCAAATACGTGACATTTGCGGTTTTATTTGTAAACCTATATACGGCGACATAGTGGCATGGGACGCTCATGTCGCCTATGATTGATACTTATGATTTGAAGTTGTTTTATACACTATACACTTATAATAGTATCAAATGATTTGTTTTAAACGTATCAAGCATTCTTTGGCTGTTATAAGGGAAAACCCTATCCCCCGGCTTGCGTTGCATTGTGTGATAGGACCTGGGTCTTATAACAGCTTCATTTTTCTTTATTTAGCATTGCGCTGTTCGTTTTATGCACTGGTATTCTTGGGAGGAAACCCGTTCCGTGTTATACGGCGTGGTCCCTTGATTTGCCTAACGATTTAAAATAAAGATAACTGTTTTAGTTCTCACACCAGTCACATGACTGACCTGGAGTTTATTGTTTTAACCTAAACTCTGGGTGCCCCTATTTTGACACGGGCAGCTAGTAGTTTTGGTTTTGCAGATTTATATTCACAGGATCCTGGTTTACAGCTGGAACGATATCCGGAAAGCTTTGTATCCGTATATCTACTTCTAGTTGTATATTGTATTATTTTCCGCTGCTATGTATTTAAATGTAATTTAAATCTCTGTTATTTCTGTGTAATATTCTTTATATTCTGTATATTCTTGTAATCTGATGCATTGTTGTAATAAGCAATGAAATGTTCTTTGATATGTGTTCTGTTGTGGTTTTGTTCTCGAACTATCCGACACTTTCCTTTACGGGGGAGTTGCGGGTCTTTACACGTGGCAAAGGAAAACGCGTTTGACCAGTTTCAGTTGATTTTAATCGACTGGAAAATGAGCATTTTTCAAACGGTCTCAGAATTTAGCAAAATTAGTTTTGTTAGGATCGTATCGTCAATACGAAGCTAGAAAATATTTTTAAGGAATTTTTAGAGTTTTTATGTGGGCCCGGTAAATTGAAATGTGCGTTCAAATTCAATATATAGAATTATATTTTGATTTTGACGAAAACTGATCGAAACAGTCGAATTAGCCTGCGATACATATCCCATTGTGTTTGGAATGGGGGTAATTAGCTATGGACGACAGTCGGTGAGTTCGATTTCGAAGTTGAAATTAAAAAGTTGCTTTTAAGAAATTTAAAATAATTATAAATAATATATATATATTTCCATCGTTAGTCCCCCAATCAGTTTTCCCCCTTTTCAATTTTTCTAGAAAATCGATTTTCACCATCGACGAAAAGAATGGTGGCCGACGAACGCAGCCCCACCACCGTCGCGCCTCCTTCCGCTCCGCCTGCCGCCCTCCTTCGCGACGTCGACTCTCCCTTCGCCGTTCAAGCACGAATCCCGAAGCATCGACGCGTTCGAGTTTAACGCCCTTCACGGCGGCGACTGAGGTGGCAACTGGCTTCGTCAGGGTGCGTCTGGATGGACCTCCGATCATTGCTAATGGCGGCGTTTGGCAATCGAAGGGTGAGAGCCCGAGCAGGTTTCGTTCCAGAAAGGGGACAGACCAGTAAACCAAGGAAATGACTACCGTGAGTTTTTTTTTCTTTTATTTAATTTATTTATTTCTGTGTAACAATTTTAAGGTAACAACATAGATTAAAAACAGTTTTAAAAATAAATAAACATATATTGGAAGAAAAAAATCAATTTTTATTTATCAAAAGCTTTATAGAAAATATGTTTTGAATAGAAAATATGTACATTACTTTGTATAGAAAAATATACATATATTTGGTTTAGAAAAATATACATATATTTGGTTTAGAAAAATATACATATATTTTGTTTAGAAAAATATACAAATACTTTGTTAGAAAATATAAAATAGAACTTGATTTTGAAAATATAAAATAGCGGAAACTAAAAATATATGATTTTTAAACCATATAGAACAGTTTTCAAGATATGATTTTTATATTATAGAAAGAATAAAAATATGATTTTTATATTATAGAAAGAATAAAAATATGACTTTTATATTATAGAAAAAAAATAAAAATATGATTTTTATGTATAAAAAGAGTTATTAAAAATGTGATTTTTATTGTGAACAGCGTGGAAAAGTTTGAGTTAGAATATTAAGTGAATCCGAACCATTCAGAAATTAAATGGCGGAGTGGAACCCCAAGGTGAGAACTCCTCACCTTTAATTTATGTCTAGTTTGAAATATATACTAGGATGCAGACGGTGTTTAGTAGCACCCGACACCCTACGTCCACAGACCATGGATGACTTGTTTGTTTGATTGCTGTGTTGTGAAATTTGATTGTGTGATGGTGAATGAAATAAAATATTTTATAGGGGAAAATATTTTATAGTTAAAAATATAATTTTTAATGTGTATATAAAATAAATATATATAAACAAATCGGACGATTTGTTTATATACACTGATTTGACTGATATTGATTGGGACGATAAATTTTACACATCGCCCAACTGCACAAATAAAATCTGTGTTTGTTGATTTGAAACCCCACACGGTTATTGGGATGAGATTTGACGTACACTAATCCCGATTGTTTAGTTGTATGTCAATCGATGGATTAACAGACTGTGTAAGTGCTAATTATTTATATTTAATGCTTATGCAGTTGTGTGGTGCACTCTGGATGATGGTTGATTATTTATCGTTGTTATTTTATACATGTGTTGTAGAAAATCCATATAATTAACATTATATGGTAATTGATTGGGCCTCATTCCAGTTTTGAAATAGAAATGTTTGAAATAGAATATTTGAATAGAAATATTTGAAAAAGAAATATTTGAAATAGAAATATTTGAATAGAAATATTTGAAATAGAATATTTGAAAAGAAATATTTGAATAGAAATATTTGAAATAGAATATTTGAATAGAAATATTTGAAAAAGAAATATTTGAAATAGAAATATTTGAAATAGAAATATTTGAAATAGAATATTTGAAAATAGATATATATGAAGCCGTGTTGATTAGATTTGCGCCATTTTGACGTGAACGATATTTATATCGATTTTATTCAGTTTTCAATGAATATTGAAAGTGATTTCAAAATTCGAATTAAATTGAAATGAAATGAAATTCGAATTAAATTGAAATAGATTTGAAATTCGAATTAAATTGAAATGAATTGAAATTCGAATTAAATTGAAATGAATTGAAATTCGAATTAAATTGAAATTGAACTGAAATCGATTTGAATTGAAATTAAAACGAATTTATATTGAAAAATTCAATTTTGATTTGAGTTTGAAAAGGAAGTTGAAATCGTTTTGAAAACGAATTTAAAATGATTTATAAAATACGTTTTGAAAGGAAATCGACGAAATATATATATTATATATATAATGGCCTGAATAGAACGCGCCGCACCGCGGTAGTTCCCGAATTTTGACCACTGACTTCGAATGGATATTGCAGGAGATCCGACCGTCGGATTCTTCTAAAACTGGAACCGTTCGGTTCGTATCGGAAAGAGCTTTCTAACGAATATTATAAATTTGAAATCTAACGGCTGGATTTGGAAATATGTCCAAATAAAATTTGGAAAAGGTCGTTGTAAGAGCAGTTCGATGGCTGTTGATGGAAATCGACTGTACGTGCCTTGATAAAATTATTAAAAATATTAATAATTAGTGTAAAATCATAAGAAATGATTTGTGAAGAATTGGGATAAAAATTTCAATATTTGAAGAGATAAAAATAGATTTTTATTGAAATGAACTAGTTTTGAACTAGAATTATAATTATATTTATTTTTAAAATAAATAAAGTGGATTTGAAATGGTTTTGAAAATAACCAGAATTTCCAATAATTGAATTGGAAGGGATGTGAATCGAAATTATCTTTGGAATATTTCGATGTTGGATTTCGTGATTATACATATATTGTTATGGAAATTTGAAAGATATATTTATATCGTTATTTCCAATACGATATTTGTGAGTCGTAGAATTTGATATTGAATATAAGCCGATATATTTTCTATTCAGAGCCTTGTATTTAATATCAAATGTGATTTGGGTTTGTCGTGAATGGTGTCTTCATTAACACTATTCTTAAACCCAGTTGAGAAAAAGATTAAATCTTTTTATTTAGATTTAATAAAGTGTACCAATTAAATGGTATTTAATTGGGATTGAATTTGAATTGATTTTTGGGTTTATCGTGAACGGTGTTTTAAAATAACACTTGTTCTTTAACCCGAAAATTAATGGAATGTGATTTTGGGTTGTCGTGAACGGTATCTTCAATAATATTGTTCTTAGACCCAACTGAGTTAAGAAAATCAGAAACTAACTGGAGATTAGTTAAGTTGAATGGTTTCTTGGGTATTGATCTGATGTTGGTTTCGGCCTTCTGGGTTAATATTTAGGGAACTGTTCTCTTACTAATTTACGGTTAGAGACTAATAGAATGGAATGTGATGTGGGTTTATCGTGAACCGTGTTTTAAATGACATTGGTTCTTTAACCCAGTTAAAGATTAGAACTACGTGGAGTTTTAATGAATCTTTAATTAGATTGAAAAGATTGAGAATGGAGTATAACCAGTTTTGCTCCAGGCGATAGTTAAATCTTTAATAAGATTTGAACATGAAATGGTAATTGAATTTACTGATAACACCGTGGTGTTAGATATGAAGTATGACCAGTTTTACTTCATGGGATGAATAGGTTGGGATTGGGGAATAAAATAAATGATTACTTCGGTGTGGTTCGCTAATCCCGACTAGTTTGAAGTGATATTCAAAGGAGGATTAAAGAATAAATTTAAAAGAATTTATCTTTGATAAAATTAATGGGAATCTTTCCCTAAGAATGTGAAATTTAGAAACTAACTGTAGGTTAGCTAAGCAGAATGGTTTCCTAGGTATTGATCTGATGTTGGTTTCGGCCTTCGGGTTTAATATTTGGGGAATTATTCTCTTGCTAATTTACGGTTAGTGACTGATGAATTGGAATGAGGCGTATGTTGTGTTTGTGTAACAATTGTCTATTATATACACGAGTTATTCAGAAAGACCGGGTTTATCCCATTCTGAATAACAGATTCGACGTGGTGTCAAGGATGAAGACGGTGGTCGAAGACCGGAGGTCTTCACGTCGTTTGGATAATTATTGATGATCTTGATTGGGCCGTACACCCAAGAGGAGGGAATCAGTTAGTGATCGTCCTGACGTACTTGGAGATCGATGGATATGCGGGGTACTAGGTGCCTCCGGTTTCGTTCAGACCCGGAACGAACTTGTAAATGGACTGTGTGTCTGACATTGGATTTTATTCTATGTGATTGATTTCTATTAAATACATATCTGTTTGGCGGCGAAGAATTTATTCTCTTGCTTAACGCCCTTCTCTGAGACGTACGAGCTCAGTGGTTATATATTGATGGATATCAAACGCATGGAGTGAATTGCCTGTGTGGCATGCCTAAGTGGCAAATGATCAAGGCTTTTGTTGAAAAGCAAAGTCTTGTGGTTGATGATCAAAGAACGGCCTGTGTGGCATAGCTTTATGTAGCATTGATTCACGAGCCTCACACCCCGGTGGTGAACCAAAAACGGGAGAGGACCTCAGGGAGGACATGCGTTTCTTTCTTGTTAGAAGTGGCGTCAGTGGTTTTACACGCCCTGACGAGTTTGACTTATGTGGTTGTTGCTGTTGCGAGGCGCCTCGGATATATCAGTGACTATGTGAAGCCGATGGAGTCATTCGTTGGCTCATTTACGCCCCAAAGTGCGGGGAAACGCAGTGTTTAGGATTTAAGTTTAATCCACATCGGTGGACCGGCCCGGTCGCTCCAAGGGTCGATGCGCTCTGACCCTGAGGCTCGGGCTAGAGAGTCTCGAAGCCGTTGAGGACTATCTTTTTCCTCGGTTCACAAATGGAAATCCAACTTCCAATACGTGATATTTCGGTTTTATTTGTAGATCCTAGTATTGGCGACATAGTAGCATGGGATGCTATGCCGCCTATGATTGATATTTATGATTGAAATTGTTTTGACACTATACACTTATTATAGTATCAAATGATTTGTTTTTAGACGTACTAAGCATGTTTGGCTATTATAAGGTAAAACCCTATCCTCCGGCTTGCGTTGCATTGTGTGATGGGACCTGGGTCTTATAATAGCTTCATTTTTCTTTATTTAGCATTGCGGTGTTGTTTTATGCAATGGTATCCTTGGGAGGAAGCCCGTTCCGTGTTATACGGCGTGGTCCCTTGATTTACCTAACTTTAAATATAAAGATTAATAACTGTTTTAGTTCTTACACCAGTCCCATGACTGACCTGGAGTTTATTGTTTTAACCTAAACTCTGGGTGCCCTTATTTTGACACGGGCAGCTAGTAGTTTTGGTTTTGCAGATTTATATTCACAGGATCCTGGTTTACAGCTGGAATGATATCCGAAAAGCTTTGTATCCGTATATCTCTTTCAGTTGTGTATTGTATTATTTTTCCGTTGCTATGTAATTTACTGTAATCTCTGATATTTATCGAATGTATTTTATTCATTTATACTCTGTATATTCTTTTATCTGATGGAATTGTTGTAATTAACAATGAAATGTTCTTCTGTCCGCGTTCTGATTTGTTTTGTTCTCAATTCAATCCGGGCTTTCCTTACCGGGGAAGTTCGGGTCGTTTCATTTTGGTATCGGAGCTTTGGTTTACAAAGCCCGAGAACAAGACACGTTAGAACCAAACGAAAGAATTCATCAGAGATAGGATTAGTAATATCCAATAAGAATGACTCGTTAGAGATGGGATCAGTAGTGTCCTAGAACGAGTGTGAAAAGTATATTTTTAAATTGAAAACGAATTTTGTTTTGAAAATTAAATTCAATTATACGTATTTGATTATTTATTATAATTGAATTTGGACAATCCGGTATATAAAGATTTTGCGTATACGTCTGATCCGTGTGTATTCGAAGTTTTAATATGCTGGATAGATATAGAATCACACTCTAGTCGCCCGGAGATGGTTCTGATGATCGCTATAGTTCGAACATCATCAGAATTGGTATTCGAATTTCGAAGGTGTGATATTTATATATTTCCTATTGACTGGTGTGAGAACCAAAACTAGATAGGGCTTATTGTTGTGATTTAACATCAAAAATATGATTTTTGACTATATATCAAAGTTATGAATTTGAAAAGCTAATCAACTAATTGATTGCTGATTGTGTTGTTTGATTATTGTTTGATTAATTAAATGTTGAACATTTAGCCAAATTGAACCAAATAGTGAATTGTATTGAAAATTTATCGCATTTGCATGCATGTACATGTACTTACATTGAACAGGTCATAGCAAGGAGGCTAGAGCAAAGGAATAAATTTGTTTGCCCGACAAATAGGTACATGTTTACCATAATTTACTGTTTTGTTTGGGTGATGATGATTTTATGAGCCGATTGGCTAGCCGCTTCACTCTTTCTTTTTCTTTTGGATTGAAGAAGGCCATGGGAGGCTATATGAAATATCCCGAAGTCCCCGGTGCAGGGGAGGTTATGGCAAAAAAAATCGAAAATTTTGGGTGTTAGCCAAATTTTTGAAAAATTTGAAAAGTTCTTAGAAACTGAAAAGTAGAAGAATTTAAGCCGTAAGGAAAATAATGGAAGTTGAGTTTGTTAGTTAAACAACTTTCGGCTTCGTTCCTTTTCGGGGATGAAAAGTTTTAAGTGGGGGGGATTGTAATAACCCGGAAATCTGAGCCAATTTAAAATTTTTATTTTGGCAATTTTAGCGAATTTTGATTATTTAAAATGAATTATTTTAAATAATAACGATGAGAAATTTATTTTTAATAGAATTAGAACGTATATATTTATATACATCGTCGTTAGAATATAAATATTTATTTTAAATTATAAAAGGAATTGAAAATGGCGCGGTTTTTCGAAAATTTGATTTCAAAGTTCAAATGAATGTACAGGGTGCAAAATAAACCGGATTTTAGCGAAACCAAAAATATTTGAATCTAATTGAGAATATCTTTCCAACGAATCCAAAAAATTGAAATTTCATAGTGGGAATCAAAAGATACGTCCAGTTGAAAATTCAGAATAGTCGCTATGGAATTCTGGCCCTTAAAAATAGCCATTTTGCAAACGACCTCGATTTTCGACGAAACCCCTTTTGTTGGATCTGGGGTGCCTAGTTATTGCTAGATTCCAAAATTCGTAATTTTCTGAATCAATATGTGAGCGTGGTAAAGGAAAACGCGTTTAACCAGTTTCAGTTGATTTTAATCGACTGGAAAATGGCCATTTTTCAAACGGTCTCAGAATTTGACGAAATTAGTTTTGTTAGGACCGTATCGTCAATACGAAGCTAGAAAATATTTTTCGGGAATTTTTAGAGTCTGTATGTGGGCCCAGTAAATTGAAATGTGCGTTCAAATTCAATATATAGAGTTATATTTTGATTTTGACGAAAACTGATCGAAACAGTCGAATCAGCCTGCGATACATATCCCATTGTGTTCGGAATGGGGGTAATTAGCTATGGACGACAGTCGGTGAGTTTGATTTCGAAGTTGAAATTAAAAAGTTGCTTTTAAGAAATTTAAAATAATTATAAATAATATATATATATATATTTCCAACGTTAGTCTCCCAATCAGTTTTCCACTTTTCAATTTTTCTGGAAAATCGATTTTCACCATCGACGAAAAGAATGGTGGCCGACGAACGCAGCCCCACCACCGTCGCGCCTCCTTCCGCTCCGCCTACCGCCCTCCTTCGCGATGTTGACTCTCCCTTCGCCATTCAAGCACGAATCCCGGAGCATCGACGCGTTCGAGTTTAACACCCTTCATGGCGGTGACTGAGGTGGCGACTGGCTTCGTCGGGGTGCATCTGGATGGACCACCGATCATCGCTAATGGCGGCGCTTGGCAATCGAAGGGTGAGAGCTCGAGCAGGTTTCGTTCCAAAAATGGGACAGACCAATAACCAAGAAGATGAATACCGTGAGTTTTTTTTCTTTTCTTTTATTTAATTAATTTATTTATTTGTAACTACTTTAAGGTAAAAACATAGATTAAAAATAGTTTTAAAAATAAATAAACATAGATTTGAAGAAAAAAATCAGTTTTAATTTATCAAAAGCTTTATAGAAAATATGTTTTGAATAGAAAATTTGTACATTACTTTGTATAGAAAAATATACATATATTCGGTTTAGAAAAATATACATATATTTTGTTTAGAAAAATATACAAATACTTTGTTAGAAATATAAAATAGAACTTGATTTTGAAAATTTAAAATAGCGAAAACTAAAAATACATGATTTTTAAACCATATAGAACAGTTTTCAAGATATAATTTTTATATTATAGAAAGAATAAAAATATGATTTTTATATTATAAAAAGAATAAAAATATGATTTTTATATTATAGAAAAAAATATAAATATGATTTTTATGTATTGAAAGAGTTATTAAAATGTGATTTTTATTGTGAACAGCGTGGAAAAGTTTGAGTTAGAATATCAAGCGAATCCGAACCGTTCAGAAATGAAATGGTGGAGTGGAACCCCAAGGTGAGAACTCCTCACCTTTAATGTATGTCTAGTTTGAAATATATAATAGGATGCAGACGGTGTTTAGTAGCACCCGACACCCGTCGTCCACAGACCATGGATGACTTGTTTGTTTGATTGCTGTGTTGTGAAATTTGATTGTGTGATGGTGAATGAAATAAAATATTTTATAGGGGAAAATATTTTATAGTTAAAAATATAATTTTTAACGTGTATATAAAATAAATATATCTAAACAAATCGGACGATTTGTTTATATACACTGATTTGACTGATATTGATTGGGACGATAAATTTTACACATCGCCCAACTGCACAAATAAAATCTGTGTTTGTTGATTTGAAACCCCACACTGGTATTGGGATGAGATTTGACGTACACTAATCCCGATTGTTTAGTTGTATGTCAATCCGTGGATTGACAGACTGTGTAAGCGCTAATTATTTATATTTAATGCTTATGCAGTTATGTGGTGCACTCTGGATGATGGTTGATTATTTATCGTTGTTATTTTATACATGTGTTGTAGAAAATCCATATAATTAACATTGTATGGTAATTGATTGGGCCTCATTCCAGTTTTGAAATAGAATATTTGAGTAGAAATATTTGAAAAAGAAATGTTTGAAATAGAAATATTTGAATAGAAATATTTGAAATAGAATATTTGAAAAGAAATATTTGAATAGAAATATTTGAAATAGAATATTTGAATAGAAATATTTGAAAAAGAAATATTTGAAATAGAAATATTTGAAATAGAAATATTTGAAATAGAATATTTGAAAATAGAAATATATGAAGCCGTGTTGATTAGATTTGCGCCATTTTGATGTGAACGATATTTATATCGATTTTATTCAATTTTCAATGAATATTGAAAGTGATTTCAATATTCGAATTAAATTGAAATGAATTGAAATTCGAATTAAATTGAAATAGATTTGAAATTCGAATTAAATTGAAATGAATTGAAATTCGAATTAAATTGAAATGAATTGAAATTCTAATTAAATTGAAATTGAACTGAAATCGATTTGAAATGAAATTAAAACGAATTTATATTGAAAAAATAAATTTTGATTTGAGTTTGAAAAGGAAGTTGAAATCGTTTTGAAAACGAATTTAAAACAATTTATAAAATATGTTTTGAAAGTAAATCGACGAAATATATAATATATATTATATATATATATAGAATGGCCTGAATAGAACGCGCCGCGGCAGTTCACGAATTTCGACCATTGACTTCGAATGGATATTGCGGGAGATCCGACCGTCGGATTCTCCCAAAACTGGAACCGTTGGGTTCGTATCGAAAAGAGCTTTCTAACGAATATTAGAAATTTGAAATCTAACGGTTGGATTTGGAATTATGTCCAAATCAAATTTGGAAAAGGTCGTTGTAAGTGCAGTTCGATGGCTGTTGATGGAAATCGACTGTACGGGCCTTGATAAAATTATTAAAAATAATAATAATTAGTGTAAAATCATAAGAAATGATTTGTGAAGAATTGGGATAAAAATTTCCATATTTGAAAAGATAAAAATATATTTTTATCGAAATGAACTAGTTTTGAACTAGAATTATAATTCTATTTATTTTTAAAATAAATAAAGTGGATTTGAAATGGTTTTGAAAATAACCAGAATTTCCAATAATTGAATTGGAAGGGATGTGAATCGAAATTATCTTTGGAATATTTCGATGTTGGATTTCGTGATTATACAGATATTATTATGGAAATTTGAAAGATATATTTATATCGTTATTTCCAGTACGATATTTGTGAGTCATAGAATTTGATATTGAATATAAGCCGATATATTTTCTATTCAGAGCCTTGTATTTAATATCAAATGGGATTTGGGTTTGTCGTGAATGGTGTCTTCATTAACACTGTTCTTAAACCCAGTTGAGAAAAAGATTAAATCTTTTTATTTAGATTTAATGAAGTGTACCAATAAATGGTATTTAATTGGGATTGAATTTGAATTGATTTTTGGGTTTATCGTGAACGGTGTTTTAAAATAACACTTGTTCTTTAACCCGAAAATTAATGGAATGTGATTTTGGGTTATCGTGAATGGTATCTTCAATAATATTGTTCTTAGACCCAACTGAGTTAAGATAATCAGAAACTAACTGGAGATTATTTAAGTTGAATGGTTTCTTGGGTATTGATCTGATGTTGGTTTTGGCCTTCGGGGTTAATATTTAGGGAACTGTTCTCTTACTAATTTACGGTTAGAGACTAATAGAATGGAATGTGATGTGGGTTTATCGTGAACCGTGTTTTAAATGACATTGGTTCTTTAACCCAGTTAAAGATTAGAACTACGTGGAGTTTTAATGAATCTTTAATTAGATTGAAAATATCGAGAATGGAGTATCACCAGTTTTGCTCCAGGCGATAGTTAAATCTTTAATTAGATTTGAACGTGAAATGGTTATTGAATTTACCGATAACACCGTGGTGTTAGATATGAAGTATGACCAGTTTTATTTCATGGGATGAATAGGTTGGGATTGGGGAATAAAATAAATGATTACTTCGGTGTGGTTTGCTAATCCCGACTAGTTTGAAGTGATATTCAAAGGAGGATTAAAGAATAAATTTAAATGAATTTATCTTTGATAAAATTAATAGGAACCTTTCCCTAAGAATGTGAAATTTAGAAACTAACTGTAGGTTAGCTAAGCAGAATGGTTTCCTGGGTATTAATCTGATGTTGGTTTCGGCCTTCGAGGTTAATATTTAGGGAATTATTCTCTTGCTAATTTACGGTTAGTGACTGATGAATTGGAATGAGGCGTATGTTGTGTTTGTGTAACAATTGTTTATTATATACGCGAGTTATTTAGAAAGACCGGCTTTATCCCATTCTGAATAACAAATTCAACGTGGTGTCGAGGATGAAGACGGTGGTCGAAGACCGGAGGTCTTCACGTCGTTTGGATAATTACTGATGATCTTGACTGGGCCATACACCCAAGAGGAGGGAATCAGTTAGTGATCGTCTAGACGTACTTGGAGATCTATGGATATGCGGGGTACTAGGTGCCTCTGGTTTCGTTCAAACCAGAACGAACTTGTAAATGGACTGTGTGTTTGACATTGGATTTTATTCTATGTGATTGATTTGTATTAAATATATATCTGTTTGGCGGCGGAGAATTTATTCTCTTGCTTTACGCCCTTCTCTGAGACGTACGAGCTCAGGGGTTATATATTGATGGATATCGAACGCATGGAGTGAATTGCCTGTGTGGCATGCCAAAGTGGCAAATGATCAAGGCTTTTGTTGAAAAGCAAAGTCATGTGGTTGATGATCAAAGCACGGCCTGTGTGGCATAGCTTTGTGTAGCGTTGATTCGCGAGCCTCACACCCCGGTGGTGAACCAAAAACGGGAGAGGACCTCAGGGAGGACATGCGTTTCTTTCTAGTAAGAAGTGGCGTCAGTGGTTTTACACGCCCTGACGATATATCGGTGACTATGTGAAGCCGTTGGAGTCATTTGTTGGCTCATTTACGCCCCAAAGGGCGGGGAAACGCAGTGTTCAGGATTTAAGTTTAATCCACATCGGTGGACCGGCCCTGTCGTTCCAAGGGTCGATGCGCTCTAACCCTAAGGCTCGGGCTAGAGAGTCTCGAAACCGGTGAGGACTATCTTTTGCCTCGGTTCACCGATGGAAATCCAACTTCCAATATGTGATATTTCAGTTTTATTTGTAGAGCCTAGTATTGGCGACATAGTAGCATGGGATGCTATGCCGCCTATGATTGATATTTATGATTGAAATTGTTTTGACACTATACACTTATTATAGTATCAAATGATTTGTTTTTAGACGTACTAAACATGTTTGGCTATTATAAGTTAAAACCCTATCCTCCGGCTTGCGTTGCATTGTGTGATGGGACCTGGGTCTCATAATTGCTTCATTTTTCTTTATTTAGCATTGTGTTGTTGTTTTATGCATTGGTATCCTTGGGAGGAAACCCGTTCCGTGTTATACGGCGTGGTCCTTTGATTTTACCTAACTTTAAATATAAAGATTAATAACTGTTTTAGTTCTCACACTAGTCCCATGACTGACCTGGAGTTTATTGTTTTAACCTAAACTCTGGGTGCCCTTATTTTGACATGGGCAGCTAGTAGTTTTGGTTTTACATATTTATATTCACAGGATCCTGGTTTACAGCTGGAATGATATCCGGAAAGCTTTGTATCTGTATATCTCTTTTAGTTGTATATTGTATTATTTTTCCGCTGCTATGTATTTTACCGTAATCTCTGATATTTATCGAATGTATTTTATTCATTTATACTCTGTATATTCTTGTATCTGATGGAATTGTTGTAATTAACAATGAAATGTTCTTCTGTCCGCGTTCTGATTTGTTTTGTTCTCAACTCAATCCGGGCTTTCCTTACCGGGGAAGTTCTGGTCGTTTCACAAACGATCAAGGCTTCTGTTGAAAATCAGAGTCTTGTGGTTGATGATCAAAGCACGACTTTAATATAGCATAGTTTTGTGTATAGCGTTATTTCGCAAGCCTCACACCCCTGTGTGAACCAGAAATGGGAGAGGACTTCGGGGAGGACATACGTTTCCTTCTAACTAGGAGTGGTGTCATGGTATGGAGCCCGAACATTATTACTTATGTGGATGATGGAAAGCGAGGCGCCTCGGTTATTTCAGTCACTACGGGGCCGATGGATGGTTTGGTCGATATAATGACCAGTTTTACACCCCATAAGGCGGGGAAATGTATTGTTCGGGCATTTTAATCCGCTCTGTTTGGACCAGCCCTAACGATCCAAGGGTCGATGCATTCTGACCTTGAGGCTCGGGCTAGAGAGTCTCGAAGCGGTAAGGACGATCCCTTGCGTTGGTTCATATATGGAAATCCTACTTCCAATACGTGACTTTGTGGTTTTAATTGTAGAACTAGTATGGCGATATGATAGATGGTACCCATGCCGTCTATGATTGATACATTTATATTTGAAGTTGTTTTATACACTATGCACCTATAATAATATCAAATGATTTATTTAAACGTACCAAGCATGTTTGGCAATTATAAGGGAAAACCCTATCCTCTGGCTTGCGTTGCATTGTGTGATGGGACCTGGGTCTCACAATAGCTTCATTTTTCCAAAAAGCATTGTGTTGTTTGTTTTATGCACTGGTATTCTTGGGAGGAAACCCTTTCCGCATTATATGGCGTGGTCCCTTGATTTTCCTAACTATAAAACCAAATTAATAACTATTTTAGTTCTCACACTAGTCACATGACTGACCTAGAGTTTATTGTTTTAACCTAAACTCTGGGTGCCCCTATTTTCCACACGGGCAGCTAGTAGTTTTGGTTTTGCAGATATTATATTCACAGGATCCTGATTTACAGCTGGAGCTATATTCGGAATGCCCTATATCCGTGTAATTCTTACAGTTGTGTTATATATTATTTCCCACTGCTATTTAATGTATTTTAATCTCTGATATTTTCCAATGTGTAATATTTATTCATACTCTGTTATATTCTTGTACTCCGATGTAAATTGTTGTAATAAGCAATGAAATGTTCTTCTTTTTGTGTTCTAATTTGTCGTGTTCTCAACTTAATCCGGGATTTCCTTTACGGGGAAGTTTGGGTCGTTTCATTATAACTTAGGTTATAATAAACTAGTAAGGAAATGAGATAACTGGTGAAATGAGATAAGGGACACTTAATTGAAAAAATAAGTAATCATTAAATGGGAAAAACCGGAAACCTGTTGAGAAAAGGGGAAAAATATATGAAATATAAGAAGTTGTACTTAATTATAAATTAAGTAATCTGTAAACTTGAAGTCTGAAACCCGTTGATAAGAATAACATGTTCGTATTTGTCCTAGGGACAAGAGGAAATTATAACATAGGTTATAATAAATGGGTAGATAAACTTTAAAATGGGCCTTAGTTAAGAGAACTAAGTTAGTAAGTAAACAACGATAAGTTGTGGTAACGATGTAAAATGGAATTATGATTAAATGAGAAAGAATGAAGAAAAATTATGAAATAAGTTATATTTAATCACAAATGGTAAGTGACATGTTAATTAGAAAACATATGAATTGAGATATACTTAATTACATATTAAGTAGAACATGTTATTGTAGTAGTGAAATCAAACAATAATGTAAAAGGGATTGTGGATTACAGACCTTAGGCCACAATCTAGAGAACATCATTTTGTGGGCTTATTAATAAACTTAATTTGTTAAGTTATATAATTGGAATTGATAAGCAAGAGGAACTTGGTAACTTGATTAAGAATTCAATGTGAATGGGAATAACCAAGTTAAATGGAAACCCGATAACGTAAGGCAAGCGCGTAAAAGAATGTTTAGACATAGGGTCTAACAACATATTAAAGGGAGGCGCTTGGACCAGTCCGTATGTTTGAGGTGAATATCCCAACGGGGTAGATCATCGTGGTGTTATAAAGCACGAGGGGAGCGTACATTCATCTGATTGTTCAGACGGCTCCAAAGGACTGGAAGGGGAGGCACGCAACTTCTTGAGATACGTAAGGTGCTCCTAGTAGTCCTCTGTGCGGTGGCAGATGCTTAGGCTATGTTTGCAGGGGTTGGGTCTGCACGTAACTACTAGTTGGGTGGGCCTTGACCGCAAAAGTAGCTATGCAGTTAGAATGTTGTGACGTGGTGACCCTATGGTGATTCGACGGTTGCCTCAACGGGGAGGCGAAGGGTCACGACCAACAAGGATAGTAGATCGTCGAATACCCGTCATTGACAGCCAGTGGGATGCGAAAAGACTAGAGCTAGAACCAATAAACCATTCACCTTTCACTATCGGGGTGCGGTGGTTAAGGGAAGACGCCAAATGGATGTTTAGATGGTTTTCTTAAAGGGCAGTCGTTTAGCTCTTATAGTCTTTACTAGTTGATGGAGGGGCCGAGGTGGGACCACAGCCACCATGAAAACACACCCTAGGAATATCTGTATATAGAGGCTCTTAATGACGGGCCTTTATATATATTGAAAAGCTCCCGACTGAGTTCCGTGTTTCTTGTATCACCCTGCCACGGAACTCGGTGCATATTAGAGGATGTGCAGTTATGGCATCGAGCTACAATTGACGATACATATGTGGATAGTCTAGATACATGCATGTCGGCTTTGGGTGGTATATCGTTGACTTGAGGGCATTAGTCTAGTATGAAGTCTGATTTGATCAAAGGTGGCAGTCTGTACACTTACTTAGGATAGTAATGATAGATATATGCGGAACGTAACATCTATTACTTATACTGGAAATGAGAATCCATTTAATTCTCCAATCAACACGTGGCCATGGGAGTAATGTTTAGAACAACGCTGTTTTCGGCAACCGTTTCCATTTCTCATCGTATCTTCTTCACAATCCCTACTTCCCAATTCCACTAATCCTCCCATTCGCCTACTATCCTAACCGGGCCAATCGAGAGAGAAATACCAATAGATGACTTAGATGAAGTGGTTCTTCATCGCACCCGCATCTCCACTTTTTTAAGACAGCGACAGTACTATAAATCTCAATATTTAGATTATATTAATTTTTGAAATCTTGATTCTGATATTTTTTAATTTTTATACAATTGATGTTCTTAGTTCGGCGTACTGTGATCACACAAAAACGAAACCATGCTTTTCACACATTATCATCTTAGATCTACTTAGATCTTCTTATTCTACTTTAGTAACAGTTAAATATGAATTGCATATTCCTGTTTTCCATACCTATGTTATATACAGTGAATGCTACCTGGATCAGTTACCTTATAGATAAACTTGTCTCTATGTACATACTGTTTATGCACTAATTGTAACTATTATCTTTGTAATCCAAGTTATGTTAGTGAAAACAATATAGTTTATCCATATCTCTGTTATCCAAATGTGAATTTTGAATGACTAGAAAGTGAGAAATTTGTTATCTTTGTTTCTAAAGACACCTATTATCCAAACATGTTATCCAATTGTTTACCCGTATGATAAAGTTGAAGTATAGTTGGCTGGAGTAATTGTACACAGTAATTGTGAGTATATCACGTATATCATCTTTACACGACTCAATCTATCACTGACGAATGGTTTGAACATATTAATAAATAATAATTGTTAAATGTTTGTATGGTGTCTTTTTTCTTTAATACAAGAGAAAACAAATAGGACATAGTATTCAACATAATGTTTAGCCACATTTAAAAGTACAAAATTGTTACTCATTCTTCAATGAACTCTCAATGGTAAGCATTGTTATAAATCACATTATGTTCATCATCCCATGTTTTGTTTTATCTCTTTTGTAATCAAACATATATATAATATAGTCTCAGGTGATCGTAGATTCAATCCTAATTTTCATATGTATAACATTGATGCAGACAAGACCGACGATAAGTAAATGACTCAATGTAACCTCTGCCATTAATGTAGATAACTGCATAATATTTAAATCGAACAAAAATTTCATATTAAAATGATATGTTCACTGTCTTTTGCATTTGCTGAGATTAAATAACCAATTGCTTATTAAGGATTTAATGGACCTTTTGTATTTTGTTTATTTCCGGTTTGTGGGAGAAAGTTATGGAAAGGTTGACTTTATTTTTAGGTATTGATGAATCTCACCTAATAAAATATGGGACCGCACTTCAGTTTGGTTGCAGTTATGTTGTGATGAGAGGCTTTGGACCAAGGTAACCTCTTCCTACACATTTGTAAAATTATATTTTACTATTCTTAATGAAAATACGATAAAAATGAGACAAATTACAAAATAATTTTTGTGAATGAGAGAAAAATAGGAATGAAGATTTGGTAAGCACATAACTTTTTATTGCTTCTAAATGCTTATGAGCATGTCAAAAAAAATTCTTGAGTATACCAGCTGCATGAGATATTTATTTATGGATATCAACTCTGTTTACGACTAATAAATTATTTCAAATGTTTATAATATATATTGTATCAAACTATTGTCTCTGTTTTACTTTTCTTCTTTTTATCTTTTATTACCCTATGTTTATAATATTTCATCTGCAATGAATTGATAATTTTATTGTGACCTTAATGTCCTCGTACATATGATATACGTGTTCAAGTTTCCTTATTTCAGTAGCGTGTCTGTACTACTACTGCTTAAGTGTGTATTCATGTTTTCATTCTTCTTTATATTTATGATATAAAGTAAAAAAAAATTGTGGTTTTGTAACAACCCGGAAATTCTGAGCCAATTTAAAAATTTTATTTTGGCAATTTTGATGAATTTTGATTATTTAAAATGAATTATTTTAAATAATGATGACGAGAAATTTATTTTGCATAGAAATAGAAAGTATATATTTATATGGATCGTCGTTAGAATATAAATATTTTATTTTTAATTATAAAAGGAATTGAAAATGGCGCGGTAGTTCGATAATTCGATTTCAAAGTTCAAATGAATGTACAGGATTCAAAATAAACCGGATTTTGGCGAAACCAAAAATATTAGAATCTATTTGAGAATATCTTTCCAACGAATCCGAAAAATAGAAATTGCATAGCGGGAATAAAAAGTTATGCCCAGTTGAAAATTCAGAATAGTCGCTATGGAATTCTGGCCCTTAAAAATGCAAATTTTGCAAACAACCTCGGTTTTCGATGAAACCACTATTGTTGGATCCGGGATGTCAAGTTATTGCTAGATTCCAAAATTCGTAATTTTTCGAATCAATATGTGAGCGTGGCGAAGTAAAACGCGTTTGACCAGTTTCAGTTGATTTTAATCGACTGGAAAATGACCATTTTTCAAACGGTCTCGGAATTTGACAAAATTAGTTTTGTTAGAACCGTATCGTCAATACGAAGCTAGCAAATATTTTTCGGGAATTTTTAGAGTCCGTATGGGGCCCGGGTAAATTGAAATGTGCATTCAAATTCAATATATAGAGTTATATTTTGATTTTGATGGAAACTGATCGTAACAGCCGAATTGGCTTACCGGACATATCCCATTGTGTTTGGAATAGGGGTAATTAGCTAAGGACGACAGTCCGTGGGTTCGATTTCAAGTTGAAAATAAAAAGTTGCTTTTTGAAATTAAATAATTAAATAATTAAATAAAAAACCCTCTCTCTCTCTCTCTTCCTATACACTGTCAGCCCCCCTTCCGTTAACCGATTCAAAATAAAAAAAAAAGAGGAGGGAGAAGCTGCGCTCCTCCCATCAACGCGCCACAGCGCCGCAGGCGCGGCCTCCCCCTCTCCTCCCCTTCTCCTCCTCTTCCTCCATCTCTTCCGCGACTCCAGCCCCTCGCCTCCTCTCAAACGCGAGCCCCACATCGAGACCCACCCCCTTTCTGAAAACCGCCACCTCTCCCTTCACCTCGACCTCCTCCTTCAGTCGCCCCCTCCTTGCTGACACCAACGCCCCTTCCTCCCCCCTTAACCCGACCAACACGCCCTCCTCCTCTTTAAATCGCAGCGTCCCTTTCTTCGTCGAGGTCTAACACTCGAAGACACACCAGTCGCCTCCACAGCCATCTCCCCCTTCGGTGTTAGTTTATTTATTTTATTTTATTTTAAATATTTCGGTTAGTGTAATCGATTTAATCAATATAAAAAATCTGATTTTTATAAATGAAAATATACATTGTTTTACAAAGAAAAAGATTTGATTTTCTTATAAGAACAATAGCAGAAAGATTTGATTTTTTTATTATGTAAGTAGCTTTAAAAAGATTTGATCTTTATTAGGAATAGGTTGGATTTTTAGAAATATAAAAATAGAATTTTTATAATAGAAGTGAATAGATAAAGAGTCGATTTATATATTACAGAATAGAATAAAATTGTGATTTTTATTTTATAGAGTAGTGAGATAAAAATATGGTTTTTATCAATATGAAGTAGCATTAAAAATTGGATTTTTATTGTATGAAGAGCACTATAAAATATGATCTTTTAGATGTATGTAACAATATAAAGATTCGATTTTTAGAAATATAAAGAAGCGACTTTTATATATCGGAAACTGAATTGTAAAAATATGATTTTTATAATTATAAAGGCGAGATTTTTATAACTATAAACGCGAGATTTTTATAATTATAAAGGCGAGATTTTTATTATAATAAAGACGAGATTTTTTATTATAGTAAAGACGAGATTTTTATTAGAAAGATGAGATTTTTATAGTTAAAAAGGATATGATTTTTCATAAAGATCAAAATTCGATTTTTATATATATGAAGTGAAGGTAAAAATTCGATCTTTATATAAGAAGTAGAAATATAAAAATATAGTTTTTATATAGAAAGAAGCGTTGTAAATATATATGAAGTAGAAATAAAAATATGATTTTTATTTATTGAAATGAAGTGATAAAAATATAATTTTTATATATGTAGCGAACATGGACGACGAAAGTGACAAAAGGCGAGCACGGCAAAGATTTCCTACATATGAAGAGTCGCGGTGTTTGGTTTAGCTGGTCGGTGAGAACTTCTCACTTTAAATCTTGTTTTCTAGTTAAAAATATATGCTAGGATGCAGACGGTGCTTAGCAGCACCCGACACCCATCGTCCACATACCATGGACGACTTGTATGCTCGTTTGATGTGTTGTGAAGTTTGTTTGTGATGTTGATGTGAGATGGATAATAAAACGTTCATGTGTTGAAATAAATTATTTATTGTTAAAAATATAATTTTTAACGTGAATGTGAATAAATAAATATTCATTTACAAACCGGACGGTTTGTTTATGTACACCTATTTGAAGGATATTGATTGGGACGATAAATTTTACACATCGCCCAACTGCACAAATAATACTCAGTTTTTGTGGATTGAAACCCCACACGGGTGTTGGGATGATATTTGACGTACACTAATCCCAATTGTTTAGTGGTATGTTGATCGTTTGATTGACAGACTGTGTAAGCGTTAATTATTTATATTTAATGCTTATGAAGTTGTGTGGTGCACTTTGGATGATGGTTGATTATTTATCGTTGCTATTATATACATGTGTTGTATGAATCCATATGATTAACATTATATGGTAATTGATTGGGCCTCATTCCAATTGGGAAAATAAAGAATATTCATGTGTTCAATAAAATATATATTCATGTGTAGAATTAAATAAAGAATATTCATGTGTTGAATAAAATATATATTCATGTGTTGAATAAAATAAAGAATATTCATGTGGTTAATAAAATATATATTCATGTGTTGAATAGAATAAAGAATATTCATGTGTTGAATAAAATATATATTCATGTGTTGAATAGAATAAAGAATATTCATGTGTTGAATAAAATATATATTCATGTGTTGAAAATATTCATGTGTTGAGTAAAATATTTTAAACAATAAAATTTACATCTTTATCATAATTTTATAAAATATATTAAATAACAAAAATAGTCATGTGTTGACGATACTCATGTTATGAGAATATTCATGTGTTGAAAGAAATATAGATTCATGTGTTGAATAGAATAAATATTCATTTGTTGAATAGAATAACAAAGTTATTGGAATATATAAAGCCGTGTTGATTAGAGATGCGCCATTTTGACACGAACGATATTTATATCGATTATATTCATTTTTATAATGAATATAGAAAAGGAAGTGATTTCAAAATATAACGTTTTGAAAATATTATCATTGGTATATCAATGATGTGGAATATTCAATTTTGATTCGAAATTGAATATGAAATTGAAATCGTTTCGAAAACGGATATTAAAACGATTTATAAAATACGTTTTGAAAGGAAATCGACGAAATATAATATATATATATATATATATTATATATATAATGGCCTGAATAGAGCGCGCCGCGCTGCGGTAGTTCGTGAATTTCGACCATTGACTTCGAATGGAAATTACGGGAGATCCGACAGTCGGATTCTCCTAAAACTGGAACCGTTGGGTTCGTATCGAAAAGAGATTTCTAACGAATATTAGAGATTTGAAATCTAACAGTTGGATTTGGAATTATGTCCAAATCAGATTTGGAAAAGGTCGCTGTAAGTGCAGTTCGGTGGCCGTTATTGAAAACCGACTGTACGGGCCTTGATAAAAGTATTAAAAATATTAATAATTTGTGTAAAATCATAATATATGAATTGGAAAGAGCTGGGATGAAAAATTCCACATTTGTAAAGATAAAAATATATTTTTATCGAAATGAACTAGTTTTGAACTAGATTTGAAATGGTTTTGAAAATAATTAGAATTTCCAATATGCGAATTGGAATGGATTTGAATCGAGATTATCTTCGGAATATTTCGATGTTGGATTTTGTGATTATACAAATATGGTTGTGGAAATTTGAAAGATATATTTATATCATTATTTCCAATACGATATTTGTTGGTTTCAGAATTTGATATTGAATATAAGCCGATATATTTTCTATTCAGAGCCTTATATTTAATATCATATAGGATTTTGGGGTTCGTCGTGAATGGTGTCTTAAATAACACTGTTCTTGAACCCAGTTTAGAAAAGAATAAATCTTTTAATTAAGGTTTAGTGAAATCGTCCACTTAATTAGTATTTAAATTGAATTGAATTTAAATTGGTTTTTGGGTTTATCGTGAGCGGTGTTTTGAATAACGCCTGTTCTTTAACCCGATTAACAATAGAATGTGATTTTGGGTTTATCGCGAGCCGTGTTTTAGATGACATTGGTTCTTTAACCCAGTTAAAGACAGGATATTGATTTTTTGAGAAGATTAAAACTAAGTAGAGTTTTAATGAATCTTTAATTAGATTAAAGTGATCGAGAATGGAGTATCACCAGTTTTGCTCCAAAGCGATAGTTAAGTCTTTAATTAGATTTGAACGTGATAGGGCAATTAATATTTACCGATAACACCGTGGTGTTAGATATGGAGTATTACCAGTTTTGCTCCATGGGATGAATAGGTTGGGATTGGGAAATAAAATAAATGATTACTTCGGTGTGGTTCGCTAATCCCGACTAGTTTGGAAAACCTTAACATGGGTTGATATGATATCCAAAGGAAATTTAAAGAATAAATTTAGAAGAATTTATCTTTGATAAAATTAATGGGAACCTTTCCCTAAGAATGTGAAAATTTGAATAAAAGAGTATTCTGAGTTGGAATGAGGCATATGTTGTGTTTGTGTAACACTTGTTTATTATATACGCGGGTTATTCAGAAAGACCGGGTTTATCCCATTCTGAATAACTGATTTGACGATATGTCGAAGATGAAGACGATGGTTGAAGACCGGAAGTCTTCACATCGTTTAGATGATTATTGATGATCTTGATTGGGCTGTACACCTAAGAGGAGGGAATCGGTTGGTGATCGTCCAGACGTACTTGGAGATCGATGGATATGCGAGGAAAGTGCCTCCGGTTTCGTTCAGACCCAGAACGAACTTGTAAATGGACTGTGTGTCTGACATTGGATTTTATTCTGTGTTGATTGATCTCTATCAAATATACATCTGTTTGGCGGCAGAGAATTTATTCTCTTTTTTAACGCCCTTCTCTGAGACGTACGAGCTCAGAGGTTGTATATCGATGGACATCAGTTGCATGGAGTGAATTGCCTGTGTGGCATGCCTACGTGACAAATGATCAAGGCTTCTGTTGAAAAACAAAGTCTTGTGGTTGATGATCAAAGCACGGCCTGTGTGGCATAGCTTTGTGTATGGCGTTAATTCGCGAGCCTCACACCTCGGTATGAGTCAAAAACGGGATAAGGACCCAAGGAGTGCACGATGTTTCTTTATAGCTATGGGTGAAGTCAGTGACCTACCAGCCCTGACATTTATATACTTTTTACCTGTGTGGTTGTTGGATGCGAGGCGCCTCGAATATATGGTCGATAACTGGCACTATGTGAGCCGACGTACAAACCATTATATAGGTCCTGTAGGACCGGGAAACTTGTGTTCAGGAATTGCCAATCCTCAGAAGTAAGAGAGGACCGGCCTTGGAGGTTCCAAGGGATCGATGTGTGTGGTCCTGAAACATTTGCTAGAGTGTCTCGAATCGGAGAGGAGTTTGCCCCTTGCCTCGACTCATGATGGAATCCAATTTCCAATACGTGATAACTCGGTTTTATTTGTAGAACCTAGTATGGCGACATAGTAGATGGTAGTTATGCCGTCTATGATTGATACTTATGATTGGAATTGTTTTGACACTATACACTTATAATAATATAAAAATAATCTGTTTTTAAACGTATCAAGTATTCTTTGGCTATTATAAGGTAAAACCCTATCCTTCGGCTTGCGTTGCATTGTGTGATGGGACCTGGGTCTTATAATATCTTCATTTTTCTTTACTTTGCATTGCGCTGTTTGTTTTATGCACTGATATTCTTGGGAGGAAACCCGTTCCGTGTTATACGGCGTGGTCCCTTGATTTACCTAACTTTAAAAATAAAGATTAATAACTGTTTTAGTTCTCACACCAGTCACATGACTGACCTGGAGTTTATTGTTTTAACCTAAACTCTGGATGCCCCTATTTTCCGCACGGGCAACTAGTAGTTTTGGTTTTGCAGATTTATATTCACAGGATCCTGGTTTACAGCTGGAATGATACTCGGAAAGCTCTGTATCCGTGTATATCGCCTTCAGTTGTGTGATGTATTATTTTTCGCTGCTATGTATTCAAATGTAATTTAAATCTCTGATATTTTTCAAATGTACAATATTTATTCATACTCTGTATATTCTTGTATTCTGATGGAATTGTTGTGATAAACAATGAAATGTTCTTCTGTTTGCGTTCTGATTGGTCTTGTCCTCGAAGCAATTCGTGCTTTCCTTCACGGGGAAGTTCGGGCTCCTTCATTTTGGTATCAGAGCTTTGGTTTACAGAGCTCAAGAACAAGACATATTAGAACCAAACGAAAGAATTCATCAGAAATTGGACTAGTAATGCCCAATAAGAATAACTCGTTATAGATGGGATCAGTAGTATCCTAGAACGAGTGTGAAGAGTATATTTTTAAAATAAAATTGGAAACAAACTTTGTTTTGAAAATTTATATCTAATGGTACGTATTTGAATATCTTATTTGTATTGAATTTGGACAATCGAGTATATAAAGATTTTGCATATACGCGTCATGAACGTATATTCGAAGTTTTAATATACTGGATAGATATAGAATCACACTTTAGTTACCCGGAGATGATTCTGATGATTGATGCATCGTCATCAGAGTTGATGTTCGAGTGCCGAAGGTGGGATATCTATATATTTCCATTAGATGGTGTGAGAACCAAAACTATATAGATTTATTGTTGTGATTTGGGGTCAAAAACATGATTTTCTTTATATGTATCAAAATTATGAATTTGAAACGATAATCCACTAATTGATTGATGGTTGTGTTGTTTGATTATTGGTTTCATTAATTAAAATTTTGAACCATTTAGCCTAATGGAACCGAATATTGAACTGTATAGAGAAAAGATTACATTTACATGCATATACATGTACTTACATTGAACAGGTCATAGCAAGGAGGCTAGAGCAGAAGAATAAAATTGTTTGCCCGACAAATAGGTACATGTTTACAAATTTATTGGTATTTGATGATTTTATGAGCCGATTGGCTAGCCGCTTGGCTGTTTCTTTTTCTTTTTGGATTGGTGAGGGCCATGGGAGGCTATTTGAAATATCCCGAAGCTCCCGGTGCAGGGGAGGTTATGGAGAATTTTTTCAAAAATTTAGGGTGTTAGCCAAATTTTTGAAAAAATTGAAAATTTCTTAGAAACTGAAAAGTTGAAGAACTTAAGCCGCAATGAAAATAATGTAAGTTGAGTTGATTAGTAAAACAACTTTCAGCTTCGTTCCTTTTTGGGGACGAAAAGTTTTAAGTGGGGGAGATTGTAACAACCCGGAAATTCTGAGCCAATTTAAAATTTTTATTTTGGCAATCTTGATGAATTTTGATTATTTAAAATGAATTATTTTAAATAATGATGACGAGAAATTTATTTTGAATAGAAATAGAATGTATATATTTATATAGATCGTCGTTAGAATATAAATATTTTATTTTTAATTACAAAAGGAATTGAAAATGGCGCGGTAGTTCGATAATTCGATTTCGAAGTTCAAATGAATATACAGGATTCAAAATAAACCGAATTTTGGCGAAACTAATAATATTAGAATCTATTTGAGAATATCTTTCCAACGAATCCGAAAAATTGAAATTTCATAGCGGGAATAAAAAGTCAGAATAGTCGCTATGGAATTCTGGCCCTTAAAAATGGAAATTTTGCAAACAACCTCGGTTTTCGACGAAACCACTTTTGTTGGATCCAGGATGTCAAGTTATTTCTATATTCCAAAATTCGTAATTTTTCGAATCAATATGTGAGCGTGGCGAAGTAAAATGCATTTGACCAGTTTTAGTTGATTTTAATCGACTGGAAAATGGCCATTTTTCAAACGGTCTCGGAATTTGACGAAATTAGTTTTGTTAGAACCGTATCGTCAATACAAAGTTAGAAAATATTTTTCGGGAATTTTTAGAGTCCGTATGGGGCCCCGGTAAATTGAAATGTGCTTTCAAATTCAATATATAGACTTATATTTTGATTTTGATGGAAACTGATCATAATAGCCGAATTGGCTTACCGGACATATCCCATTGTGTTCGAAATAGGAGTAATTAGCTATGGATGGCAGTCGGTGGGTTCGATTTCGAGTTGAAAATAAAAAGTTGCTTTTTGAAATTAAATAAATAAAAAATAAATAAAAACCCTCTCTCTCTCTTCCTA
Organism: Allium sativum; assembly: GCA_030737875.1. Classification (NCBI taxonomy): domain Eukaryota; kingdom Viridiplantae; phylum Streptophyta; class Magnoliopsida; order Asparagales; family Amaryllidaceae; genus Allium; species Allium sativum. The sequence goes on along the minus strand of CM060916.1, from coordinate 6,748,961 downwards.
TACACTATCAGCCCCCCTCCCCCGTTGACCGATTCGGCCACCCCCTCTCCTCCCCTTCTCCTCCTCCTCCTCCTCTTCTTCCATTTCCTCCGCGACTCCAGCCCCTCGCCTCCTCTCAAATGCGAGCCCCACATCGAGACCTACCCCTTTCTGAAAACCGCCACCTCCCCCTTCACCTCGACCTCCTCCTTCAGTCGCCCCCCTCCTTGTTGACGCCAGCGCCCCTTCCCTTAACCCGACCAACACGCCCAGCTCCTCTTTAAATCGCAGCGTCCTTTTCTTCGTCGAGGTCTAACACTCGAATACACCGCAGTCGCCTCCACAGCCATCTCCCCCTTCGCTGTAAGTTTATTTATTTTATTTTAATTTATTTTAAATATTTAGGTTAGTGTAATCGATTTAATCAATATAAAAATCTAATTTTTATAAATGAAAATATACATTGTTTTACAAAGAAAAAGATTTGATTTTCTTATAAGAACATTAGTAGAAAGATTTGATTTTTTTTAACTATGTAAGTAGCTTTAAAAAGATTTGATCTTTATTAGGAAAATGTTGGATTTTTAGAAATATAAAAATAGAAGTGAATAGATAAAGAGTCGATTTATATATTATAGAATAGAATAAAAATGTGATTTTTATTTTATTGAGTAGCGAGATAAAAATATGGTTTTTATCAATATGAAGTAGCGTTAAAAATTGGATTTTTATTGTATGAAGAGCACTATAAAATATGATCTTTTAGATGTATGTAACAATATAAAGATTCAATTTTTAGAAATATAAAGAAGCGATTTTTATATATCGGAAACTGAATTGTAAAAATATGATTTTTAATAATTATAAAGGCGAGATTTTTATAATTATAAAGGCGAGATTTTTTATTATAGTAAAGACGAGATTTTTATTAGAAAGATGAGATTTTTATAGTTAAAAAGGATAAGATTTTTCATAACGATCAAAATTCGATTTTTATATATATGAAGTGAAGGTAAAAATTCGATCCTTATATAAGAAGTAGAAATATTAAAAAATAATTTTTATATAGAAAGAAGCGTTGTAAATATATATGAAGTAGAAATAAAAATATGATTTTTATTTATTGAAATGAAGTGATAAAAATATAATTTTTATATATGTAGCGAACACGGACGATGAAAGTGATAAAAGGGGAGCATGGCAAAGATTTCCTACATATGAAGAGTCGCGGTGTTTGGTTTAGCTAGTCAGTGAGAACTTCTCACTTTAAATCTTGTTTTCTAGTTAAAAATATATACTAGGATGCAGATGGTGCTTAGCAGCACCCGATACCTGTCGTCCACAGACCAAAGACGACTTGTATGCTTGTTTGATGTGTTGTGAAGCTTGTTTGTGATGTTGATGTAAGATGGATAATAAAATGTTCAAGTGTTGAAATAAATTATTTATTGTTAAAAATATAATTTTTAACGTGAATGTGAATAAATAAATATTCATTTACAAACCAGACGGTTTGTTTATGTACACCTATTTGAAGGATATTGATTGGGACGATAAATTTTACACATCGCCCAACTGCACAAATAATATTCAGTGTTTGTGGATTGAAACCCCACATGGGTGTTGGGATGATATTTGACGTACACTAATCCTAATTGTTTGGTGGTATGTCGATCGTTTGATTGACAGACTGTGTAAGCGTTAATTATTTATATTTAATGCTTATGAAGTTGTGTGGTGCACTTTAGATGATGGTTGATTATTTATCGTTGCTATTATATACATGTGTTGTATGGAATCCATATGATTAACATTATATGGTAATTGATTGGGCCTCATTCCAATTGGGAAAATAAAGAATATTCATGTGTTGAATAAAATATTTATTCATGTGTTGAATTAAATAAAGAATATTCATGTGTTGAATAGAATAAATATTCATTTGTTGAATAGAATAACGAAGTTATTGAAATATATAATTCCGTGTTGATTAGAGATGCGCCATTTTGACGCGAACGATATTTATATCGATTATATTCGTTTTTATATTGAATATAGAAAAGGAAGTGATTTCAAAATATAACGTTTTGAAAATATTATCATTGGTATATCGATGATGTGGAATATTCAATTTTGATATGAAACTGAATATGAAGTTGAAATCGTTTCAAACACGAATTTTAAAAGGATTTATAAAATACGTTTTGAAAGGAAATTGACAAAATATATATCATATATATATATATATATATTATATATATAATGGCCTAAATAGAACGCACCGCGCTGCGGCAGTTTGTGAATTTCGACCATTGACTTCGAATGGACATTACGGGAGATCCGACCGTCGGATTCTCCTAAAACCGGAACCGTTGGGTTCGTATCGAAAAGAGCTTTCTAACGAATATTAGAGATTTGAAATCTAACGGTTAGATTTGGAATTATGTCCAAATCAGATTTGGAAAAGGTCGTTGTAAGTGCAGTTCAGTGGCCGTTATTGAAAACCTACTGTACGGGCCTTGATAAAATTATCAAAAATATTAATAATTTGTGTAAAATCATAATATATGAATTGGAAAGAGCTGGGATGGAAAATTCCACATTTGTAAAGATAAAAATATATTTTTATCGAAATGAACTAGTTTTGAATTAGATTTGAAATGGTTTTGAAAATAATCAGAATTTCCAATATGCGAATTGGAATGGATTTGAATCGAAATTATCTTCAGAATATTTCGATGTTGGATTTCGTGATTATACAGATATTGTTGTGGAAATTTGAAAGATATATTTATATCGTTATTTCCAATACGATATTTGTTGGTTTCAGAATTTGATATTGAATATAAGCCGAAATATTTTCTATTAAGAGCCTTGTATTTAATATCAAATGGGATTTTGGGGTTCATTGTGAATGATGCCCTAAATAACACTGTTCTTGAACCCAGTTTAGAAAAGAATAAATCTTTTAATTAAGATTTAGTGAAATTGTCCAGTTAATTAGTATTTAATTGGAATTGAATTTAAATTGGTTTTTGGGTTTATCGTGAGCGGTGTTTTGAATAACACCTGTTCTTTAACCCGATTAACAATAGAATGTGATTTTGGGTTTATCGTGAGCCGTGTTTTAGATGACATTGGTTCTTTAACCTAGTTAAAGACATGATATTGATTTTTTGAGAAGATAAAAACTAAGTGGAGTTTTAATGAATCTTTAATTAGATTAAATTGATTGAGAATGGAGTATCACCAGTTTTGCTCCAAAGCGATAGTTAAGTCTTTAATTAGTTGAACGTGATAGGGCAATTAATATTTACCGATAACACCGTGGTGTTAGATATGGAGTATTACTAGTTTAGCTCCATGGGATGAATAGGTTGGGATTGCGAAATAAAATAAATGATTACTTCGGTGTGGTTCGCTAATCCCGACTAGTTTGGAAAGCCTTAACATGGGTTGATATGATATCCAAAGGAAGATTAAAGAATAAATTTAGAAGAATTTATCATTGATTAAATTAATGGGAACCTTTCCCTAACAATACGAAAATTTGAATAAAAGAATATTCTGAGTTGGAATGAGGCGTATGTTGTGTTTGTGTAACACTTGTTTATTATATACGCGGGTTATTCAGAAAGACCGGGTTTATCCCATTCTGAATAACTGATTTGACAATATGTCAAAGATGAAGACAGTGGTTGAAGACCGGAAGTCTTCACATCATTTGGATGATCATTGATGATCTTGATTGGGCTGTACACCCAAGAGGAGGGAATCAGTTGGTGATCGTCCAGACGTACTTGGAGATCGATGGATATGCAAGGAAAGTGCCTCCGGTTTCGTTCAGACCCAGAACGAACTTGTAAATGGACTGTGTGTCTGACATTGGATTTTTTTCTATGTTGATTGATCTCTATTAAATATACATCTGTTTCGCGGAGGAGAATTTATTCTCTTGCTTAACGCCCTTCTCTAAGACGTACGAGCTCAGAGGTTGTATATCGATGGACATCAGTCGCATGGAGTGAATTGCCTGTGTGGCATGCCTAAGTGGCAAATGATCAAGGCTACTGTTGAAAAGCAAAGTCTTGTGGTTGATGATCAAAGCACGACCTGTGTGGCATAGCTTTGTGTATGGCGTTAATTCGCGAGCCTCACACCTCGGTATGAGTCAAAAACGGGATAAGGACCCAAGGAGTGCACGACGTTTCTTTCTAGCTATGGGTGATGTCAGTGACCTACCAGCCCTGACATTTATATACTTTTTACCTGTGTGGTTGTTTGATGCGAGGCACCTCGAATATATGGTCGATAACTGGCACTATGTGAGCCGACGTACAGACCATTATATAGGCCCTATAGGACCGAAAAACGTGTGTTCAGGAATTGCCAACCCTCAAAAGTAAGAGAGGACCGGCCTTGGAGGTTCCAAGGGATCGATGTGTGTGGTCCTGAGACATTTGCTAGAGTGTCTCGAATCGGAGAGGAGCTTGCCCCTTGCCTCGACTCATGATGGAATCCAATTTCCAATACGTGATAACTCGGTTTTATTTGTAGAACCTAGTATGGCGACATAGTAGATGGTAGCTATGCCGTCTATGATTGATACTTATGATTGAAATTGTTTTGACACTATACACCTATAATAATATCAAAATAATCTATTTTTAAATGTATCAAGTATTCTTTGGCTATTATAAGGTAAAACCCTATCCTCCGGCTTGCGTTGCATTGTGTGATGGGACCTGGGTCTTATAATAGCTTCATTTTTCTTTACTTAGCATTGCGCTGTTTGCTTTATGCACTGGTATTCTTGGGAGGAAACCCGTTCCGTGTTATATGGCGTGGTCCCTTGATTTACCTAACTTTAAAATAAAGATTAATAACTGTTTTAGTTCTCACACCAGTCACATGACTGACCTGGAGTTTATAGTTTTAACCTAAACTCTGGGTGCCCCTATTTTCCGCACGGGCAGCTAATAGTTTTGGTTTTGCAGATTTATATTCACGGGATCCTGGTTTACAGCTGGAACGATACTCGGAAAGCTCTGTATCCGTGTATATCGCCTTCAGTTGTGTGTTGTATTATTTTTCCGCTGCTATGTATTCAAATGTAATTTAAATCTCTGATATTTGTCAAATGTGTAATATTTATTCATACTCTGTATATTCTTGTATTCTGATGGAATTGTTGTGATAAACAATGAAATGTTCTTCTGTTTGCGTTCTGATTGGTCTTGTCCTCAAAGCAATTCGTGCTTTCCTTCACGGGGAAGTTCGGGCTGCTTCAGGTTCAATAATGCAATTCGATCATATATCACTAGAGAGTTATCTATGTATAAAAGAAAAGATAATCCACAAAAATTTATTAACCAAGAAAGATGTTTACTGCTATTTTCTTTGTACCAACTTCAAAACTGCTCATTTTTTGCTTACGCACACCCTAATATTAAATCAATCAAACAATATCTCTATATAAATTGTTCTATTAAGCCATTTTTATTTTCGCTTAGTTATATGTGTACAATGACTTTGCGTTCTTTCATTACCAAATTAGTAATTAGGAAATATATTTCTATCTCATAACTCCTCTTTTGTGACTGTGGGACAAGAAAAGAAGAAACGCTAATTTAAAGCCTCATATACATGCACTAGGTGAATCAAGTTAGTTGACATGAAATGGCTCCCGATGAGATCTGAAGGTTTAACACATCAGCCATCAGCGTCAGTTCATTTAAATTGGTTGAGTCTCATTTATTGCTTAAAGGTTGGAACATAATTGTATGTTTTCAGTTAGAATTACGTGTATGAAAAAAATCTGGAATGACTTTTCAACTAAACATCATGTCCTCTACCACCTGCAGTTTATATACCTAAATTGAAAAAAAGGATAAATCCCAAAATCAACAGCTCTTTCAGTTTAACCAATTGTCACGTGTTCTATTTACTACTAAACACACACATACGTGTGTGTTGGGGCATATATATATATATATATACACAAACATATATATGTGTGTGTGTGTGTGTGCGTGCGTGTTCGCGCGCGCTGTGCGCAGTCCTTTGGGCATGCGTTCGGGTTTGTGGCCTTGCGAAACAACTACAAATACAATATTGCACCAATATAAATATTGGGTTACTATATTATGTTGATATGTTGAGGTACAGACAAAAAAATAAGGCACTAATAATAATATTAATCATCTTACACAGACTGAAACCTTAAGTGATAAAAGAAAATTGAATTACGGGAGTAACTTCAAGAATTCATGGGTGGGCCCCTCGGGGGGTCCTCATTTTTTTATCTCATTAGTTACATTTTTTGACAAAAAATTCTTCGTGTAAAATTGAGCTCCTAATAATATTCGATTTATACTCGATAAACATTCCATATCAAATGTTTAGTTGCAAAAGAAATCTCATGATAAAATTTTGGTTGTATAATACTATGGGTATAATTAAAATGAAGGAAATTTGTTTATATTATTTTCAGTTCTACAGGTATCGGTGTTATTTTGCAACAAAAACATGTTAAGTGATGTTATTCTATGCGCGCACATCCATCGGACGTGCCTTAGTATGTTTATACACAAACACACACAAAAGCTAAACACATAAGACGTATGAAAAATTATTGAGCTTCAGATGTTCACACATTTGGAGCTCAAGTATACATCATGCAAGATTTGAAGATAAGAGTTTAAATTTTTTGAGTTTTGAAGAATTTCATGTGTAAGCATTTAAACCTTCAAATAGAATAATAATCTTAATGAAATAGCTGATGCATGCTTTAGTTTTGTAAATATAGTAATTTTGAATAGGAGTGAATCTTCAGTTGGGTTTCAAGGTTATATATGTTTCAAGGTCTCAACGCTCAGGTATACGCACACAAGTTTAGGAATAAGTTTTGGTTCTGATGTTCATATAACCATATATAAATGTACACTGTAATTTTGAAGGCAAATGCTTACGAAGTTAATAAAGTTTTTATAACCAGGAAGGTAGAGAGTATATCTTACATATATATTCCTTCGATTCATGCAAGCCCCATGCATGATCAATATTTTGTACAAATATACTTCAAAATATAAAGATTTTAATGCATGTAGCCTTATATATACAAATGTTAGGTATAGGCTATTTTCTATGCCATTGAGTAAAAGGTACTATTTTTAGTATTCACAAAATTATTAAAATCACTGGCATCTCTTGCACACGAAAGCGGATATGTTTTGGGTAATCTTTCCTTACTCATTCCTACCATAAGACTTATCCATAGACTTAAAAATTTAACTGCTTTTATGGTTTTGTCTACTTCATCTGCCATGAAAACGGACAGAAGAACAACATTGTAAACACAACGATCAGTACTTAGAAGTTAGTTTTAAGTGGGAGGTTCCGTTTGCTTCATAAATGGCCTGATTTTTGAAGTAACATCATACACTAAATGAGGATACATGGTACTAACTCCTAACTTGTAACAACCCGGAAATCTGAACCTGTTTAAAAATTTTAAATTGGCTATTTTAGTGGATTTAAATATTTTAAATAATGATGACGAAAAGTGTTTTTGAATCGATGCTTCAAAATAAATATAATTATTTTTAATTATAAACAAGGCCTAAAATGGCGCGGCAGTTTCAAAATTTCAATTCAAACTTTGACTGACTGTACCAGGTGCAAAATAAAACGGATTTTAGTGAAACCAAAAATATTTAAATCTGTTTATGATTATCTTTCTAACGAATCTGAAAAATCGAAGTTCCATAGCGGGATTCAAAAGTTATGGCCAAATGAATTTTCAGAAAGGTCGCTATAGGGAATATATAGCCCTTGAAAATAGACATTTTGCAAACGACCTCAGAATTAGATAAAACCACTTTTGTAAGATCCAGGATGTCAAATTATTGCTAGGTTTCAAATTCCATAATTTTTGAAGTTAATATGTGAGCGTGGCGAAGGAAAATGTGTTTGGTTGATTTCAGTTAAATTGGATCGACCAGAAAATGGCCATTTTTCAAACGGTCTCAGAATTCGACGAAACTAGTTTCGTTTGAACTGTATCGTCAAAACATAGCTAGATTTATTTTTCGGAAATTTTTGGGATCAGCATGTGGCCCCGACAAATTGAAATGTACGTTCAAATCAAATATTGAATGTTTTATATTTTAATTTGAAAGAAAACTGACTGAAACAGTCGAATGGGCCAACGAAGCATATCCCATGGTGTTCGAAATGGGGGTATATAGCTAGGGACGATAGTCATTGGGTTTGGATTGGAGCTAGTATGTGAAGAGGAGTATTTTTGAATTTTAAAAATATATAAATAAAAAAAACCATTGGCCAATCACATTTCACCCCCGCTTTCTCTCTCCCAGTAATTAACCCAAGCGACGACGATAAAGCGTTCTTACCTTCTCTCTTCTTTTCCTCTTAATCCACTCAATAAAAACGAGACCCAAGTTATGGTTATTGTAGATCTCCTCTCAATCTTCAAATCCATACCAAATTTGTGATTTTTCATTGAGTATTTCGTTCGTTTGAAGCCTCCAAAGTCCGAACGTTCCTTGCGCCGCCCATCCTTCAGACCGCCGTCGAGTTCAGCGGCATGGGTCCCCTCCGGCGCGTGACTCCGAGTACTTCAGCGTTGTGCCGCCTGATTCCGACCTCGAGCAACGGATTTCACGAATTTGGCAAACCTAGTTTTGAATCCTTTCTGAAGAACACGGCTGGTATATTCTGAACTGTTTTAAAACACTAAAAACCGTTGCAAATCTAATTGTATTTGTAAAAATTTATATCTTTTTTCTATGTGGTCGAAATCCAGTGAAACAAGAGACATCAGACTCGTGTGGACGTCTTCTACATTCCAGAAGAGACCTGATATTTTTTTGAGCCTTCTACAATTTTTGGTGGAGTGGAACCCAATGTGAGATTTCTGAACTATAAACGATATGGAAATGACGATGTATAAATTATATAGTCGATGTATGAGTTATATAAGCGTTGTACACCTCATGTATAAGCGTTGTATAAGCTGTATGTTCGATGTATAAATTATATATGCGTTGTAAAAATTATATATGCGTTGAAATGATATTGAAATGAATTGAAATGAAATCGAAATATAGTTATATACGTATATATATATACACTCTCCTCGTCCACAGACCATGGACGATATATATTGGTTGTGATATTGTTTGGATTTTGGTTGATGTGAAATTTGGTGAATATCATGAATGGTTGATTGGAAATGATTTATTGTGGTTGAAATCCCAATAGGATTAGTATATGGGAAAATTCGTTTGCGTACGAACTAGATATTGAAAATCCCCATTGTCAAAAGCTGCGAGGCTTTAAGGTAGAGCGAGGAGCCGTACTAGGGACAGTGCCAGTTTTAACTCCCATGCCGTTATGCTGTCGAAATTTTCAATAATATTCATGTGTTATAATTATTTTCATGTGTTGAAACTATATTCATGTGTTGAATAGAAATTCATGTGTTGAATAAATTCTTTGAAAGATAAAAATCACATTTTTATCACCTATATGAAGTATATAAAATAATCGTGTTTTGAAATAAATTGTTTTACAATAAAAATCACATTTTTATTATATATATGAATTGTTAAAAATAGAGATGTGTTGAAATAAATACCTGTTGGATAAAAAAAATAATTTTTATCAAATATATGAAATGAATATGGTTTTGAAATCTAAGAATGAATTATATACATACATACATATATATAATTAAAATAAATCAAATAACAAAGCTGCAGTTCGTATTTTGAAACCGTGATTTCAAACGATTATTGCGGGAGATCCGACCATCAGAATTTCCCGAAACCGAAACCATTGGGTTCGCTTTGGAAATATCTTTCCAACGACACCAACTTTGTAAAGATCCAACAGTGGATTGTCTGAAATGTTTAATTCAAATCTGACGAAAAACAGCGCTAGAATCGATTATATTTATATATATGTATATGTATATAATTAAATTAAATCGAATAACGACGCTGCAGTTCGTATTTTGAAATCGAAACTTCAAACGAATGTACCGGGAGGTCCGACCGTCAGATTTTCCCAAAACTGAAACCATTGGATTCGTTTTGAAAAGATCTTTCTAATGATATAAAATTTGTTAAGATCCAACGGTTAGATTTTCAGATATATGTAAATCAAATCTGAAGAAAAACAGCGCCACGGCCGCGTTATGGCCTGAAGCGTCGTTTGAATGAATTGGCTATTTTAAAGGAATAAAAATAGCGATTAATCGTGATAAAATATTATAAACAATATGGAATGAAAATAAACTGAATTTACTCAGTTTATTGGATATTTGATGGTTGAATGTGTTTGGCGTAAAAATTACATTAAAGAACAGAATTATTGATGTCGAGTAATTTAACCATTGAAATGAATTGATTTGAAATTCTAAATATACGTGAATTATTTGAAAAGGCCGAGCTAATTCTCATTTCAAATAATTGATCGACGATTAAAAGTTGAAGATATGAAGACGGTGCAAGACCGAGGATCTTCACGTCGAATGGAGGGGTGCTACTGATGCTCATGATAGGAGTAGCTACCTTGAAGGGGCTGAAATGGTAGTCGTCCAGACGTACTTGTTGATTGTACGGATGTGCGAGGAATAAAGACCCTCCGATTTCGTTCAGACCCAGAACGGACTTGTAAATGGACATGTGTCAGACGTTGTATATTGACAACTGGCATGCAGAGATGTTGTGATCAAAGCTTTTGTTGAAAAGCAGAGCTTTGTGGTTGATGATCAAAGCTTGGTTTTGAATAGTTAGCTTTGTGTTTATCGTTGGTTCGCGAGCCTCACGCCACGGTATGGACCAGAAATGGGAGAGGACTTCAGGGAGGACATGCATTTCTTTCTAGCTAGGGTGGTGTCAGTGACCTACCAGCCCTGACATTTATATTACTTTCACCTGTGTGGTTGTTGGATTGTGAGGCGCCTCGGATATATGGGTGACTATGTGGAGCCGATTGAGTCGTAGGACTCAGTTACGCCCCAAAGGGCGGGGAAACGCAGTGTTCAGGGTTTAAGTTTAATCCACATTGAGTGGACCAGCCCTGACGATTCAAGGCTTGCCTGCGTGCTTGCCTGAGGCTCAGGCTAGTCAATCTCGAAGCGGTAAGGAAGATCCCTTGCCTTGGTTCATGACGGAAATCCAATTTCCAAATACGACACCGTGCGGTTTTGATTGTATACCTATATGTGGTGACATACTGGTACGGGGCATTATTGCCATCTATGATTGATACTTATGATTGAAATTGTTTTTGAAACATATAAACACTAGTAATAATATCAAATGCTTTTGTTTTATTCGTATCAAACATACTTTGGCCATTATAAGGTAAAACTCTATCCTCCAGTTTGTGTTGCATTGTGTGATGGGAATTGAGTCTTATAATGGATTCATTTTTATATAAAGCATTGCGATGTTTAAAAGATTTATTTGTTTCAAAGCACAGGCAATCCAATGGAGTAAACCCTTTCCACGTTAGCGGCGTGGTCCTGTGATTGACCAGTCTCATGACTGACTCGTAGTTTGTTTCACTTGCAAACTCGGGTGCCCCTTTTTCTACACGGGCAGCCTTGTATTCAGGTTTTAGCAGGCTCTTTCTGGATAGCTGGAGCTGAAGATGGATTCTATCATTTATCTCTTTTTATGCTGTTCAGCTCCTGTTGTACATATTATGTTTTGTTTTCCGCTATGGACATTTGTGTATTGCTGAACTGTATTTTGTACTAAGTATGATCTTGTATACTGTGTAGCTCTGATGATTATTAATTCCAGTATATTCTGTTGTACATTATCTGGTGTATTTATTTATTTCTGTTCTGTTGTTATCTTTTTATGTGTTATATTCCAAAGATTACCCTTGCCACCGTGGAACGGGGTTTGGGTCATCATAAACGTGGTATCAGAGCTTTGGTTAAGCTTAGTTTTGGAATATAACATATTAACGAACTCATTAGAAATAGAACCAATAGTGTTCTAGGACGAATAACTCATTACAGATAGGATCAGTAATATCCTAGTATGAGTATAGCAGAATGAAATACACCTCGATAGACACATTTACATTTAAGTATATGTTTCTATGCTTTATAGTCTCTTTTCTGTTGACCTGACACTTGGTCTGCTATTTGCAAAAGCAATAGAAAATGAGTGTCAGAAACAGAAGGAATGCAGAACCAGATCTAGAGGCTCTATTAAAGAGATATCGAAATCTGGGTGGAGTACAATTCTCGGGCAATGAATCCATTATTCAAACTCAAGCTTGGATGAGTTTCGCTGAAAGAATTTTTGAACGGTTCCAGCTGAGAGATGATCAGAAAAGATTAGTGGCATCTTGGGCACTTAAAGATGAAGCTTTAATCTGGTGGGAAACGGTTATCAAGAATAATCCAGAAGGTAATATTACATGGGATAGATTTAAAGAGATTTTCATAGAAAGATTTACTCCTCCAGAAGCAACTGGGCGGTTATGTGATGAATTCTATTATCTGATACAAGGAGATATGACCATTCCGGAATATTAGAAGAAATTCAATGAACTTTCTCATTTTGCCCCTCATCTAATTCAAAATCCAAAGAGGAAGAATCTGAGGTTTATTAATGGTCTTTAAAGAAAGTACCAGAATAGTGTGATGGGGCATGTGAAGCTTCCTTTTGCTGAAATGATATACATGGCTTATCAGTATGAAGATCTAGATAAGCGAGGCCTTTTTGTCGATGAAGAAGAAGTCAGTTCTAGCAACAAAAGGAAAACTGAAACTGATAGCCCGGAGACAAATACACAGCCAGAGTCAAGTACGATGTCTGGGGTCAGAAAGAAGCCTATATTCAATAAGGAAAAGGTCAAGTCTGAGAAGGAACCAGAAATGACTGTCATATGTCATAATTGCAATCAGAAGGGCCATTTGTCCAGAAAATGCAAATCTTTGAATATGGGGAGAAAGAATGGATCTAAATCCAAGAACAAGTTGTAAGAGGATAGAAAATGCAATCTTTGCCATCAGACAGATCGTATAAAGTGAGACTGCCAGCTGTTGAAAGCAACCAAAGTGGCACAAGTTAATGAAGTGGCAGAAACTTCTGAGCCCTCGACTAGTCAAGCGGGGTCAGATGTTTTAGAAGGCATGCTTACAGTCAAAGATATCCCAGTTAAAGTACTGTTTGATACAGGAGCATCATGAATCTTTATAGCAAAGAATGCGGTTAAGAAACTGGATTTGAATTTGAAAAAGCTCAAAGAACCAATGACTGTTCATAATCCGGTTGGGGGTTCCCTCGATCTTAGTTGGATTTGTGGGGGTGCTTGTTTCTTTTTCCCGTTATCGGTTCCCCACTATCGCGATCGTCATGAATTTTACAGAATTTGATCTTATCTTGGGGTTAGACTGGTTAACCAAATATGAAGCAGAAGTTAAATGCGCCGAGAGAGTTGTTAAGGCAAAAACAAAATTCGGAGAGTATATAACCATTCCATGTGAAGGACCGAATTCTGATAGAAAATATTTCTAGGCAGCTTTAGATGTTTCTCCTGCTCAATTAGAACCTGTTCATGTCGTTACGGAGAATATTCCGGTCGACATTGAAAATATACCAGTTGTCAAGAACTATGCGGATGTGTTCGAAGAAGTTTTTAGCTTACCTCCGCAGAGAGAAATTGATTTCAAAATCCCTTTAGTTCTGAATGCAAGGCCAGTAGTTCATGTTATTCGAAGAATGACCTTAAAGGAGAAAGATGAGTTAGATAATCAAACTCGACAACTTGTATGGAAGGGTCTAATCAGGCCTAGATTCTCTGATTGGGGAGCAGCAGTGGTATTTGTCCCGAAGTTAGACGGTACTCTCAGATTATGTGTAGATTATCGTGACTTGAATAAGCAGACATTGAAAAACAAATATCCATTGTCGCGGATTGATGATTTGTTGGATCAATTGAATGGCGCACAAGTATTCTCACGAATGGACCTAGCTACAGGTTTCCATCAGCTTCGTATTGCCGAGGAGTTTGTTCCTTTGACAGCATTCAGAGGTCCAGACTTATTCTACGAGTGGTTAGTAATGACGTTCGGCTTATGTAACGCTCCAGCTTATTTTGTCGATCTAATGAACAGAGTATTCAGAGGAGTGTTGAATAAATTTGTTCTGGTTTTCATTGATGATATCCTAATCTTCTCTAAGTCAGAAAGAGAGCATGAAAAACATTTGGAACAGGTGTTAGAAATTATCAGAAAGAATGTTTTAAAGGAAAGTTTTCCAAATGTTTATTCTGGCAAGAAGAAGTCAAATTTCTTGGCCACCTCGTGTCAAAACAAGGAATTTCAGTGGATCCCAGTAAAATCACTGCTATTCAGGATTGGAAACAGCCTTGTACACCCACAGAAGTCCGAAGTTTTCTTGGGTTGGCCAGTTATTATCAGAAATTCATTATGGATTTTGCAAAGACATCCATTTCCTTAACGAAGCTTACTAAGAAACATTCGAGATTCAACTGGACTCCAGAATGTGAGGTAGCTTTCCAGAAGCTGAAGTTAAAACTGATGCAACAATAATTAATGGCAATCAGGACTTGAAAGTCTGGACTGATGCTTCTAAAAAAAGGTCTTGGTGCAGTATTAATGCATAGAGGTCAAGTGGTTGCTTATGCTAGCCGTCAGCTGAAACCCCATGAAAAGAATTATGTAACTCACGATCTTGAATTATTAGGCATCGTGTTTGCAATGAAAATCTGGAGACATTATTTATTGGGTGAGAAGTTCGAACTATATACTGACCATCAATCTTTGAAATACTTATTCACCCAGAAAGATCTAAATATGAGGCAGCAGTGTTGGTTAGAATTTCTGGTAGCTTATGATCTAGATATTTTATATACTCCGGGGAAAGCCAATGTTGTAGTTGATACGCTCAGCAGGAAGAATGTGATCATCGCTAGTATTATCATTACACCATTGTTGATTGATAAAATAGCTATTCTTCAGAAAGACGATAGTTTTATTAAGGAGATGATCAGAAGAATTCAAATGGGCGAAGTCTCCAGTTTCCAAATGGATGGCGCAGGAGTTCTGAGATTGAAAGGTAGAATTTGTGTTCCCGACAACCTTGAGCTCAAAAGAGAAGTAATGGATGAGAGCCACAAGTCCAAACTGAGTATCCACTCACGGTTAATAAAATGTATAATGACCTCAAGCGAACTTTCTGGTGGAAGGCAATGAAAAGAGATATCTCTATATATGTCAGTCGGTGTTCCACCTGTCAGCAAGTCAAAAGCGATCAGCAGAAACTCGCTGGATTGTTGCAACCTTTGGAAATTCCAGGTGGAAAGTGGGAATAGATTTCTATGGATTTCATATATGGTTTTCCCAGAACCAGGAAAGGAAATGACAGTATATGGGTGATCATAGATCGTTTCACGAAGACCTCCCATTTTATACCTGTCTGATTGAACAGAACTACTCAGAGTCTGGCATAGATTTATTTCAAGGAAATAGTTAGACTGCACGGAGTTCCCATGAGCATCGTTAGTGATCATGGCCCGATTTTTGGTAGTAAATTCTAGGAAGCATTCCAAGCAGAATTGGGAACAAAACTGAACTTGAGCACCACTTATCATCCTCAAATAGATGGTCAGACTGAGAGGGTG
The DNA here is from genome assembly GCA_030737875.1 of Allium sativum. Taxonomy (NCBI): domain Eukaryota; kingdom Viridiplantae; phylum Streptophyta; class Magnoliopsida; order Asparagales; family Amaryllidaceae; genus Allium; species Allium sativum. Next base: position 6,733,280 of record CM060916.1, on the reverse strand, counting down.
AATCGTATATTAGAAGATTTGTTGCGGGCTTGTATTATTGATTTTGGCGGATCATGGGAAGACCATTTGCATTTGGTCGAATTCTCATATAACAACAGCTACTAGGCGAGCCTGAAAATGTCTCCATTCGAAGTATTGTATGGTAGACCATGCCGATCCCCTGCTTGTTGGGTTGAACCTGGTAATAGACTCGTATTGGGGCCAGATATGATTCGCGATGTTGCAGATAAAGTCTATTTCATTAAGAAACGATTACTAGCTGCCCAAAGTCGACAAAAGAGCTATGCAGATAAGAGAAGAAGAGATATATCGTTTGCTGTTGGCGACTATGTGTATTTGAAGGTATCTCCGATGAGAGGAGTAATCCGGTTCGGTAAAACAGGGAAATTGGTGCCCAAATTCATTGGTCCGTTTCCTATTCTATAACGGATTGGAACTCTCGCTTATACGGTTCAATTACCAGATTGGTTGCGTGGAGTGCATGATGTATTTCACGTATCTCAACTTCGAAAGCATGTTCATGATCCAGACTTGATCGTGGAAGAAGCAGCGCAATGGGATATAGAAATTACTCCAGAACTGGCTGTGAGAAGAGAGCCGATCAAGATTATTGGCAAAGAAACCAAAGAGCTGAGGAACATGAAGGTTCACTTAGTCAAAGTGCAATGGAGTGGAGATCCGCGAGACTGTACTTGGGAAACTGAGGAAAGCATTAAGAAAGTCTATCCTAAGTGCAGGCTGGATATCTCTGATTGACTCTGGTGCAAGGTACATTTACCATATTTTGCAATTTCCATTATGTTCTCTACTTTGTTGTCGTTTTATTTTCATGGATGTAAAATTTTAATCATATAGTCTGAATGATTTTAAAAGAGTATATGAATTAATTAGTATATTTGTGAAAAGTTAAAATTAAATTGGTTGATGTTTGTGTTGTGTGATTGTGGATTTGACTAATTAAATTATTAGAATGATAGTTAATTTAATCAATAAAAGAATGAATGGTAGAATTTATTCGATAAATCAAAAATTGAACTGATTAGAGAATAGATAGAAATATATACATGTGCATTATATATGTTTGAACAGGTAAATGGATTAGCTGTTGAGTAAAGAATTTATTTGCGTGCCCGACAAATAGGTAAACCTTAATGAGTTCGATGCACAATTTTATTATTATATCAACTCCTGTGAATGCCATTGGATGCGGAGTGCTGGTTATTCTGTGTGTAATTAATAAATGTTGCCATAGGATAGTAACAATTAATTTTGAACTACACTACATGGCATACTTCTTGTAGATAGGCATACTTCATCATATACCACATAAGCATTTGGAGCTTGTGTGACGAGGTTGAAGATTTACCATACGAGCGAGAGGCTTGTATGGCGATGACTATATTTTACAAGTTGAATTGATGACTTATATGGACCATATAAAACGTAACGATAAATTGCCAGATTAATAAAAACCCCATACGGGTCTGGAGATGATAATAAACACATCTCTCTAGTCTTTTAAGGCACAAAAACCATTTATGGGGTGACGAGAATTTATTTTCTGGAGTTACTATCTATACACACTCCCCCATGGACACTAGAATATATCACTATAAATATGTGAACGCTTATTAGGATTTATTCGGTACCTAATACGACCCAATAAATTTCCAGACCCCTCCTCGTACAAAGGAGGTTATGGCGAAATTTTTCGAAAATTTAAGGTGTTAGTGAAACACCCCACCTCCATCAAGGTCACTCACAAAGGGAATGCCTTAACTTTGGTGGAGGTTTATAAGTAAAAGTCATAGATAAAACACAAGACATATATAAACACACACACACACATACACACACACACACACACACACACATATATATATATATATATATATAAGCAGCAGAAAACAAACAGACTTTTATTTCATAAATACGTGTTCATACAAAACATTTCCATAATTGTCTCACAATAACTTCCAAAACATTACATCATCATTTCTGTCTTGATTATTAAATAAAGAAGCATAAAACAAAATTAAAACTGCATAAATCCCCACAGAACGTGTCCAACAGCCATAGCCAAGGATAGAGAGTCCAAACCATACATCTATTATCTTGAAGCTTGCAAAGAGTCTGACTAAGCTGGGTTGTTTCCTCCCTGTGGACCTAGGGGGGAAATGGAAGAAAAGAAGAAGAAAGAAAGACAGAGTCAGACATAAAAGCCTGGTAAGTCTAATGACTCTTCAGTATGAGAATAAGAATAAGGGCATGATAGGTATAAACTAGAAACAGGAAAGTATCATAAACTAAGATAAAGCAGTTTTGAAACGAATATACTATCGCACCCCACACTATATCTCTGCACCTACTTGTATTTGTTCCGATTGGCACCCCATGATCGGGGTGAAGTGATCCCCTTTTCTAAAGATCGGCTCCTACTCGCAAAATCATATGTGTCATACGACCCCCAATGATTGTAGATACCTATGCTGGTCCACCATGGGGTGTATCAAGTCCCATGGTGGCGGCCCGACACAATTCTAGAATGCATAGGTTATACTACTAGTGTCCAGTGCCCTGTTTGTCTGCTCCGAAGTGTGTGCACGCCCACACTTCGTTAGAACCCACACTGCTGCACCAACTGCCGTCGCTTTTGACCTCTTACAATTAGCCCAGTAATCGTGCCCCACCCTGCCTAGTTTCAGGGTACCATGATACCTAATTGGGTTACTGTTGAAATGGGTCCCCCGTTACTAGGGTTTTTTAGTCAAACATGTTAAGTGGTTAAGTGTCTGTATTTACCTAACCCCACCCATCAGTTTAATTAACATGTTGAATTGGTTAAGTGTTTTAGTTAACTTAACCCTACCATCCTGACTTGTCTGTCCTTAGCCTTAATTAGTTAAAGCACCGACCACTCACATTAGACAGGTATTGTTACAGTTACTGGATGTGCCGGTCAGTTCCGAGCAGGTTTACACCGTAACTCAGTCTAACCTCGGGTCCTTTTTGGGCTCAATGCTTAACCATCCAAATTGGATAGGTATTGTTGTGATTACTGGACAGCAGGGCGGGTCCGGGCAGGTTTACATCACAACTCAATCCAACCTCGGGTTAAGCATACTCGTATTTTCTAAATTTACATATTTGTCTCTTTTACTTGTTATATGTAAATTTGTTAACAATTAAATGTTATGGCCCATTTTCCAAGTTTAACATTTTTGGTATAAGAATTTATACCGTTTAAGTGCCACCAAATTTTGGCATGTGACAAACATGCCAATTTCATATATTTTCACCAATTTATGTCAAGTTTCCTATAATTACCAATTTTTCCCAATGTTACCCCGTCTAAATATTAGGCTAACAATCTTAGCCTAATTGTAACACCCCACGTCCATTAATGTCACTCACAATGGGAATGCATTAACTTCCATGGAGGTTATAAGTGAATATAGAACAGAAAAATTACAACAAGACAGATAATAAGTAGTACTTGTAAATCTAGAACTTCATTTTATTGCAGCGGAAATTAAACATGTTTATCATAAAACCATTAATCAGAGTCAAGTACATTATCCATCTTGATAAAACAAAATACATAATCCCATTACATAAATAGCCATTAAAGAAGATAACAAGCTGGACTTTACTTTCAACGGTCCAAGCTTTCCAAAAGAGATAAGCAATCCAATCAAACTCCACTAGAGCTGGGCCCAACCTGAGGACCTGGAGGGGGAAAAAGGATAGAAATGGAGGGGGTCAGACATAAAGTCTGGCGAGTATGATAATTCTAACAATACTATTATCAAAATAACTAGACTAAGGCATAAGATGGAAGACAAGTAAATGTCCATGAACTATTAGGTATGGAATGAGCAGATAATGATAACGTGAAAGATAATGTTAAAGGCACACCTAATTACTAATGAATGATTACTACACTGCACCGCACCAGTCACCATAAAGGTTGATCCCACTTGCTTCACACAGAAACTTTATAAATATCGTTGCGTACCCCTAGCTGACTACATAGGTGCCGTCTGCCCCTATCTCCACTAGGTGTACCCCACTACCCACTTTCGATCGGCTCCCTACTCGTAGATACCCGTGCTGGTCCCACAGTGGGGTGTATCACTCCCCTAAAGTGGCAACCCGATACAACTTGAGAATGCACGTCTTATACCTACACGATGCAACAACGTCTTACCTACCAGCCCGGGTCCACACACGCATATGAAACCCGTTGGACTTGCGTTGCCACCGCTCCCCGTTTTGGCCTCTTATAGTCGAACCCTACATGCGTGTCCCGTCCTCGACTTGGGTCGAGCCCACAAAGATACGTTTGGGATACTGGTTGAAATGGGCCCCCACAAGCTACCCACCTAAGCTTGTCACTACTAGTATATCCCAATTAACCCTCTTAGTCATGTTCATTTACATGTGTGTTTGGTTAAGTCTTACTACTCATATTTCACATGCCACTAAGGGCACCCACTAGACTCCTCATGCCACCCAAGGCACCTACTTAACCCCCATGTCCCACCTTACATGTTTATCTGGTTAAGTATTTCTTAGTTCATTCAGGCCATAACCTCATAAAGACCTCTCACATTAGACTGGCATTTATGGCAGCTGGATTTGTCGGGCGGGTCCGGGCAGTCTTACACCATAAAAGAGTCTAACCTCGTGTCTTTACAACTGTTATGCTTTATTTTAGGCCTAGGACCTCTCACATTGGGCTGACATTTGTGACCACTGGATTTGCCGGGTGGGTCCGGGCAGGTTTACGTCACAAACGAGTCCAACCTCGTGTCCTAAGCATTGATTAACACTTATAATATTTTACCCCAGTTTTAATAATTCCCTATTCAAATTATTAATTACTTCAAATTTTAGTGATGTCCATAATTGACTCAATTATGGCCATCCACTTATGGCATGCAAAATCATATCAATTGCACCCCAACTTTTTAATATTAAATCCTTAATATTACCCCTACCCCACGTTTATACGTTCGCTTATTCAACGCATAATATAGGCTAGACTTGAATAGTCTGACACATAGCACAAAGATAAATTATCACAACATATAGACAATTAAAATAAATCTAATCATAATAGGGGTGAAACTTGCATAAACTACACATGTTAAGGATCAAAAGGTGTCAACTTGTTAAATGTCTCAATTTACATGATATGATCATAGCCCAAATCTATACATAAACTTGCATATGGGGTTTTTAGGCAACATAATGACGGTGTGAACTAGCATAGGGTATCACATATGTCATAGCATAATTCTAGATGTCATAATAGATGTCATGGCATATGTTCATAACTTTTCTAATCAATCTAACTTGCATATGTGACTTGTCAAATAGATCAACATAGCCCAAACATGATGATTCAATTAATATGAACTAACTAGCATAGATAGTAACATCATGGCTTTTTAACATGTATGATTCATCACAACTTAGCATAGAAACTTTCAACATACATAACATCATCATAGCATGATTTACAACATATAGGATATCATCACCACATAGCATAGGATTAATAACATACATGATAGCATAAGGTTTACAACAACATATATGACAATTCACATCATCTACTCATAATCCATTCATGACTTAACCCAATTAAAATGATAATAATCTTGTTAAGACTATCATACTCACAATTTAGAGAAGAAGAGAGAGTTTTGCTTTTCTTTAGGGTTGAGAGAATTAGAATTGAATTAGCTTTTCTTCTTTCTTAGTTGGCGATGGCTAGACTGAATTCCATGGCGGCGGTATGACGGTAGCTACTCTATTTTTCATATGAATTAGGGTGAGAGACTACCTAGGTATTTATAGAGTTAGGATTTATTTTAGACCGTCAGATCATCTCAGAACTAATCCCAGCCAACCAGATTAGGTCAGAAACCCTAATGGGTCATTACTCAATTAAAAATAGGTCAGCCAGAAAACCTAGCCGCCAGACCAGGTCGACACCCAGGTCGACTGCACAGTCGACCTGGTCCCTGGGGTGTCGAATGCCCAGTCGACTCCCCAGTCGACCTGGGGGGTGTCGACTCCCCAGTCGACCTGGGGTGCTGGGCGGGAAATTTCCCGCCTACCTGTTTGACTTCGAATTTTGAGTTTTAAATTTCCTGCGAGCTCTTTTAAATTTTCAGAAACTTCCGATGGCCATAACTTCTTCATACGAAGTCCAATTCACGCAAACTCGGACTCTATTTCAACCAGAATTCCGAGACGAACACAATGGCGCAACCCGTTTCCCATAATTCTCACGTGTGAGATTAGTTATTCTTTAATTTGTGAATATTAATATTAACAGAATTACGGGGTGTTACATTCTCCCCTCCTTAAAGGATTTCGTCCCCGAAATCTTCATGTCAAGAAGAATGTATATCCTAACATACAAACAACCATCTACTCAACCATCAAACTCAGGCATCCATTGTCCTTATAGACTCTAATGCTTTTATGTTTAAATGCACAGTGTGTGTATATGTTCCTTGTCTAATGCAAAATCAAGCGGTCCACTGATTCAGTTGACCTCCTTAATGCAAACCATGATAGCGCCATGCGTCCATTATGTATGCAAAAGAACCCTATCGATACATATTATTTCTACATGTGTGCACAACCATTCACCAAAATGCGGTATCCATATGATAGCACAACCATTATACATCCATTTTACTAAATACAGCCATTTATATGCAACATGCAGTATGAAGTGACTGAGCTGATCTAGTGCCTAATAGTGTGTGTATATGCGTCCACGAGAAACCACTAGCAAACACTTGCATCCATTTTGCATCCATCATACATAACATGTCTCAAACACATGTTTCAACCATAGGGTTATCCTCACTAAAGGTCAAAGATACTAGCGAGAGGACATACTAAAGATAAGATAAGTACAAGCTAAACGATAAAGGAGAAATTAAAGGACATACCCTCGAAAAGAAAAGGGTATCGCGAACGCATCTTCTCTTCCGTCTCCCAAGTAGCGTTGCTCTCATCATCTCCCCATTGCACTTTGACTAGTCTGACCTCTCGATTCCTCAACTTCTTGATCTCTGACCCAAGAATGCGCGTGGGAGCTCGTCGAATCATCGCATCACACTCTATCTCCACCTCTCTAAACAAGCTCGGCTCTACCACTTCCACGGTCTCGAGCAAGCACTTCCTCAAATGTGACACATGGAATACGTCATGTACACCACTAAGTCTCTCAGGCAACTCCACTCTATACGCCATCCGTCCAATCTTCTCCTTAATAGGAAACGGCCCTACGAACCTTGGTGCTAATTTCCCAACGGACCCAAAGCGAACAACGTTCCGTAATGGAGACACTTTGACAAAGACCATGTCCCCAACATCGAACTCGAGATATGTCCTCCTCTTATCCGCATAAGATTTCTGCCTATCCTGTGCTGCTTTCATCCTCCTTCGAATCAAGTCGATCTTTTCCGAAGTCTCTCTAATCATATCAGGCCCAAGTAAGATCTTATCTGTAGCTTCCCACCAACATGTAGGCGAACGACACGGCTGTCCGTAAAGAGCTTCGAAAGGTGCCATGCCAATGCTAGACTGAAAGCTGTTGTTATATGTGAACTCAACCAATGGAAAATGCTCTTCCCATGTACCCCCAAAGTCTAGGATACATAGCCTCAAAAGATCCTCTAGAATGCGATTCACCCTCTCGGTTTGGCCGTCCGTCTGAGGATGATATGCGGTGCTCAAACATAACTGAGTCCCTACCGCCTCTTGTAAGCTTCTCCAAAATTCGCTACTGAAAATAGGATCGCGGTCGCTCACTATGCTAGAAGGAACACCGTGCAAACGAACTATTTCTCGAACATATACAGAAGCTAACCATGGAGCAGTCCTCTTACTTTTCACGGGAATAAAATGGGCGCTCTTAGTAAGTCTATCTACTATAACCCAAATCCCCGTATTACCCTTCCTCGATCGCGGTAATCCATCCACAAAATCCATCGAGGCACTCTCCCACTTCCATAGTGGAACCTCCAATGGGTGAAGCAACCCACCGGGTTTCTTTTGCTCCGCCTTTACTTGTTGGCACACCAAGCATCTAGCGACATACTCGGCCACATCTTTCTTCATGCCGGCCCAAAAGTAAACTCTCTTCATGTCTTTGTACATCTTGTCCCCGCCGGGATGAATAGTCATCTTCGAACGATGTGCTTCGTCAAGAATAGTCTTCCTTAGGTCATCGTCTTTTGGTACACAAAGTCTTCCATCCCTACGTAACCAACCCTTATCATCTAGGGTATACCTACGGAGATGGCTTGATGACTCCCCTCCTTTGAGATTTCCTGCTAACTCAACCAACTGCGGGTCGTCTCGCTGTGCCCCGCCAATCCATCCCAAAAGCGTAGGTCTGACCTCCAAGGATGCTAGCAAACCGGGTACGAAGTCAACGAAAGGTCTAAAGTCAAACATCGAAATGAATTCTAAGCTTCGCCTCTCAACAAACAAAGGACTTAAATATAATCTTTTTCTACTTAAGGCGTCGACCACCACGTTACCCTTGCCAGGGGTATATGCTATCTCAAAGTCGTAGGACGCCAAGAACTCCATCCACCTTTGCTGCCTTAAGTTCAAGTCCTTCTGAGAGAATAAGTATTTTAAAGATTTGTGGTCAGTGAATAATTCGAATCTTTCGCCAAGAAGATAATGACGCCAAGACTTAAGCCCGAAAGCAATAGCGGCCAACTCTAGGTCATGCGTGGGGTAATTCTTCTCATGCGCTCTCAACTGCCTTCCACCATAGGCTATTACCCTGCCCTCTTGCATTAAGACTGCTCCTAGTCCTGTCCCATAAGCGTCAGTATAAACAGTAAACGACTTACTCCCGTCTGGAAGTACTAAGACTGGGGCTGAAGTCAAAGCTCTCTTCAATCGTTGGAACGCATCATCACAATCTACGTCCCATGTGAAAACTAGGTTCTTCTTCGTCAAGCGTGTCAATGGAGCTGATATCTTTGCGAAATCTTTGATAAACTTCCTATAGTAGCCAGCCAACCCCAAGAAACTTCTCACTTCGGTAGCATTTTTAGGGACCTTCCAATCTTGGATGGCCACCACCTTCGCGGGATCTACAGCTATTCCTTCTTTGGAAACCACGTGTCCTAAGAATCGTACTTCCTTCCTCCAAAAGTGACACTTAGAAAATTTAGCTTTAAGGCTATGCGCTCGAAGAGTCTCCAACACTTCCCTAAGATGTAGGGCATGCTCTTCTTCATCCTTAGAAAAGATCAAGATGTCATCTACAAAGACTACCACAAATTTGTTAAGGTACTCCCTAAACACCCTACTCATCAGATCAACAAAGTATGCGGGGGCGTTTGTCAAACCGAAGGGCATCACTAGCCATTCATAGAAACCGTCCGGAGTCCTAAAGGCAGTCTTGTCAATGCTATCCTCAGCCACTCTCAACTGATGGAAACCAGTGGCTAAGTCCAACTGAGAAAACACTGAGGCGCCAACTAACTGATCGAAGAGATCGTCAATCCTCGGCAGTGGGTGTCTGTTCTTCTTAGTAAGCTTATTAAGTTCTTTATAGTCCACACAAAGTCTAAGGGACCCATCCGCCTTCGTGGAAAATACTACTGGAGCACCCCACTCTGATATACTTCGTCTTATGAACCCCTTCTAAAGCAACTCCTTCACTTGCTTATCGAGTTCCCTCCTTTCACGTGGAGCCATGTGGCGTACTGGCAAAGATACTGGTTTCGCATTAACCACAAGATATATTCGAAAATCTATCTCCCGCTTCGGAGGCAAACCCTTCACCTCCTCAAACACATCCGAATATTTTCGGACCACTCTAACAGATTGTAGATTTTCCTCAGACGCGTCAAGCGACTCTAAATAACTTAGCATAACGGAATTTATGGGATTACAAAAGATTTCGAGAGTGTTGCCAAGGCGAGTCACGAGCCTCACTACTCTCCTTTCACAATCAAGAACGACCCCATTTCTGGATAACCAATCCATTCCTAAAATTAGCCCATAGCCCTTGAAGCCCAATACATAAGCATCACATCTAAACTCAACGCTAAGTATAGAAATTTTCAAATCCAAACACATCATGGACAAATGAGCTGAGCCCCCAATTGGATTCGAAACAACTAAGGGATCTTCTACTAAACTGGTGTTTAAGTGCAGTGATTCAACTAATGATGTAGAGATAAACGAATGTGATGCGCCTGAATCGAATAAGGTACGGACAGGATGATCAAACAGAAAAACTAAGCTTTCAACAGAAATGGGTCTACCTCGTTCTTGCAGCGGTGGGACCGCGAGAGCCTGAACTTGTCCCCTTGCCTGCCCTGCTGCCATAAGAGCTTGCACCGTCCTCCCTAGGTAGCTCCTGCCCTCTGCCCCTTCTTTGGGAAGTCCTTCACTAAATGTCCCGCATCGCCACAATGAAAACAGCTAGTCTTCTTTTTCTTTCGGCAATCCTTGCTGAGATGGCCTGGGGTTCCACAGTTAAAGCACTTCTTCTTTCCCTTGTCGTTATTGTATTTACCACCCTTCTTGTTTTGCTGTTGTGGTTTCTTCTGATCCCCCTTCTTCTCAGGTGCCTTATCAGCTTTAGCGCTTTTCTCCTCATGCATGAGCGCCATTTCTACTAGCTTCTCAAAGGTGCCCCCCATAGGGATGTGGGTCATAGCCAACCCTTGCAACGGTTCATTCAACCCATTAACGAACCTCAGAGCCTTCTTCTCCGGCGTGTTTACTAAGTCCAAGCCAAACCTTGCTAACTGATTAAATTTGTTAACATATTCTTTCACTGATGAGCTTCCTTGCTTCAATGCCAAGAACCTTTCCATATATAGATTTTCTTCCGCCCTTGAGAGAAACTTTGCCTCGAACCTACGTCTGAAATCCGCCCAAGAGTCAACAGGACGCTCACCATTAGTGACCTCCGACCAAAACGAGGCCTCTCCCCTAATCAACCAAGCTGCTAAACGAACTTTCCTCCCTTCTTCTACTTCAAAGATTTCTAGCAATTCTTCCACCTCCTTAAGCCAATCTCTAGCTTCCACAAACGTTTCTGGCCCTAGAAAAGGTTTCCCACCCATAGCCTTGAATTCCTTGCACGTCTTTGCAAAAGTATCTACGCGAGGAGGAGGAGGAACGGGTGCAACTGGTGGTGGAGGAACATTAGCTGGACCTACAGCGGCCCTAGCCTCTAATAACCTCCTGTACCATCCTGGTATCGTTACACCGTCGGGTAGATTAAGATCTTCAGCCATGCTGAAACGAAAAAGGAAAGATTCAAAATGGAGAATTCGAAAGATAAAGATATATGGCTATTTGGGGATTATGTTTTTCTTAAAAACTTTTCTCTTTAAATTTCTCAATAAAACATGTTTTTGAAAACACTTCTTCCAAAAATAACTATTTTTCTAAAGTATTTTTATCTGTTCTGGTAACCTTAAGCTCTGATACCACATGTAACACCCCACGTCCATTAATGTCACTCACAATAGGAATGCATTAACTTCCATGGAGGTTATAAGTGAATATAGAACAGAAAAATTACAACAAGACAGATAATAAGTAGTACTTGTAAATCTAAAACTTCATTTTATTGTAGCGGAAATTAAACATGTTTATCATAAAACTATTAATCAGAGTCAAGTACATTATCCATCTTGATAAAACAAAATACATAATCCCATTACATAAATAGCCATTAAAGAAGATAACAAGCTGGACTTTACTTTCAACGGTCCAAGCTTTCCAAAAGAGATAAGCAATCCAATCAAACTCCACTAGAGCTGGGCCCAACCTGAGGACCTGGAGGGGGAAAAAGGATAGAAATGGAGGGGGTCAGACATAAAGTCTGGCGAGTATGATAATTCTAACAATACTATTATCAAAATAATTAGACTAAGGCATAAGCTGGAAGACAAGTAAATGTCCATGAACTATTAGGTATGTAATGAGCAGATAATGATAACGTGAAAGATAATGTTAAAGGCACACCTAATTACTAATGAATGATTACTACACTACACTGCACATTACTACACTGCACCGCACCAGTAACCCTAAAGGTTGATCCCACTTACTTCACACAGAAACTTTATAAATATCCTTGCGTACCCCTAGCTGACTACATAGGTGTCGTCTGCCCCTACCTCCACTAGGTGTACCCCACTACCCACTTTCGATCGGCTCCCTACTCGTAGATACCCGTGCTGGTCCCACAGTGGGGTGTATCACTCCCCTAAAGTGGCAACCCGATACAACTTGAGAATGCACGGCTTATACCTACACGATGCAACAACGTCTTACCTACCAGCCCGGGTCCACACACGCATATGAAACTCGTTGGACTTGCATTGCCACCGCTCCCCGTTTTGGCCTCTTATAGTCGAACCCTGCATGCGTGTCCCGTCCTCGACTTGGGTCGAGCCCACAAAGATACGTTTGGGATACTGGTTGAAATGGGCCCCCACAAGCTACCCACCTAAGCTTGTCACTACTAGTATATCCCAATTAACCCTCTTAGTCATGTTCATTTACATGTGTGTTTGGTTAAGTCTTACTACTCATATTTCACATGCCACTAAGGGCACCCACTAGACTCCTCATGCCACCCAAGGCACCTACTTAACCCCCATGTCCCACCTTACATGTTTATCTGGTTAAGTATTTCTTAGTTCATTCAGGCCATAACCTCATAAAGACCTCTCACATTAGACTGGCATTTATGGCAGCTGGATTTGTCGGGCGGGTCCGGGCAGTCTTACACCATAAAAGAGTCTAACCTCGTGTCTTTACAACTGTTATGCTTTAGTTTAGGCCTAGGACCTCTCACATTGGGCTGACATTTGTGACCACTGGATTTGCCGGGTGGGTCCGGGCAGGTTTACGTCACAAACGAGTCCAACCTCGTGTCCTAAGCATTGATTAACACTTATAATATTTTACCCCAGTTTTAATAATTCCCTATTCAAATTATTAATTACTTCAAATTTTAGTGATGTCCATAATTGACTCAATTATGGCCATCCACTTATGGCATGCAAAATCATATCAATTGCACCCCAACTTTTTAATATTAAATCCTTAATATTACCCCTACCCCACGTTTATACGTTCGCTTATTCAACGCATAATATAGGCTAGACTTGAATAGTCTGACACATAGCACAAAGATAAATTATCACAACATATAGACAATTAAAATAAATCTAATCATAATAGGGGTGAAACTTGCATAAACTACACATGTTAAGGATCAAAAGGTGTCAACTTGTTAAATGTCTCAATTTACATGATATGATCATAGCCCAAATCTATACATAAACTTGCATATGGGGTTTTTAGGCAACATAATGACGGTGTGAACTAGCATAGGGTATCACATATGTCATAGCATAATTCTAGATGTCATAATAGATGTCATGGCATATGTTCATAACTTTTCTAATCAATCTAACTTGCATATGTGACTTGTCAAATAGATCAACATAGCCCAAACATGATGATTCAATTAATATGAACTAACTAGCATAGATAGTAACATCATGGCTTTTTAACATGTATGATTCATCACAACTTAGCATAGAAACTTTCAACATACATAACATCATCATAGCATGATTTACAACATATAGGATATCATCACCACATAGCATAGGATTAATAACATACATGATAGCATAAGGTTTACAACAACATATATGACAATTCACATCATCTACTCATAATCCATTCATGACTTAACCCAATTAAAATGATAATAATCTTGTTAAGACTATCATACTCACAATTTAGAGAAGAAGAGAGAGTTTTGCTTTTCTTTAGGGTTGAGAGAATTAGAATTGAATTAGCTTTTCTTCTTTCTTAGTTGGCGATGGCTAGACTGAATTCCATGGCGGCGGTATGACGGTAGCTACTCTATTTTTCATATGAATTAGGGTGAGAGACTACCTAGGTATTTATAGAGTTAGGATTTATTTTAGACCGTCAGATCATCTCAGAACTAATCCCAGCCAACCAGATTAGGTCAGAAACCCTAATGGGTCATTACTCAATTAAAAATAGGTCAGCCAGAAAACCTAGCCGCCAGACCAGGTCGACACCCAGGTCGACTGCACAGTCGACCTGGTCCCTGGGGTGTCGAATGCCCAGTCGACTCCCCAGTCGACCTGGGGGGTGTCGACTCCCCAGTCGACCTGGGGTGCTGGGCGGGAAATTTCCCGCCTACCTGTTTGACTTCGAATTTTGAGTTTTAAATTTCCTGCGAGCTCTTTTAAATTTTCAGAAACTTCCGATGGCCATAACTTCTTCATACGAAGTCCAATTCACGCAAACTCGGACTCTATTTCAACCAGAATTCCGAGACGAACACAATGGCGCAACCCGTTTCCCATAATTCTCACGTGTGAGATTAGTTATTCTTTAATTTGTGAATATTAATATTAACAGAATTACGGGGTGTTACATTCTCCCCTCCTTAAAGGATTTCGTCCCCGAAATCTTCATGTCAAGAAGAATGTATATCCTAACATACAAACAACCATCTACTCAACCATCAAACTCAGGCATCCATTGTCCTTATAGACTCTAATGCTTTTATGTTTAAATGCACAGTGTGTGTATATGTTCCTTGTCTAATGCAAAATCAAGCGGTCCACTGATTCAGTTGACCTCCTTAATGCAAACCATGATAGCGCCATGCGTCCATTATGTATGCAAAAGAACCCTATCGATACATATTATTTCTACATGTGTGCACAACCATTCACCAAAATGCGGTATCCATATGATAGCACAACCATTATACATCCATTTTACTAAATACAGCCATTTATATGCAACATGCAGTATGAAGTGACTGAGCTGATCTAGTGCCTAATAGTGTGTGTATATGCGTCCACGAGCAACCACTAGCAAACACTTGCATCCATTTTGCATCCATCATACATAACATGTCTCAAACACATGTTTCAACCATAGGGTTATCCTCACTAAAGGTCAAAGATACTAGCGAGAGGACATACTAAAGATAAGATAAGTACAAGCTAAACGATAAAGGAGAAATTAAAGGACATACCCTCGAAAAGAAAAGGGTATCGCGAACGCATCTTCTCTTCCGTCTCCCAAGTAGCGTTGCTCTCATCATCTCCCCATTGCACTTTGACTAGTCTGACCTCTCGATTCCTCAACTTCTTGATCTCTGACCCAAGAATGCGCGTGGGAGCTCGTCGAATCATCGCATCACACTCTATCTCCACCTCTCTAAACAAGCTCGGCTCTACCACTTCCACGGTCTCGAGCAAGCACTTCCTCAAATGTGACACATGGAATACGTCATGTACACCACTAAGTCTCTCAGGCAACTCCACTCTATACGCCATCCGTCCAATCTTCTCCTTAATAGGAAACGGCCCTACGAACCTTGGTGCTAATTTCCCAACGGACCCAAAGCGAACAACGTTCCGTAATGGAGACACTTTGACAAAGACCATGTCCCCAACATCGAACTCGAGATATGTCCTCCTCTTATCCGCATAAGATTTCTGCCTATCCTGTGCTGCTTTCATCCTCCTTCGAATCAAGTCGATCTTTTCCGAAGTCTCTCTAATCATATCGGGCCCAAGTAAGATCTTATCTGTAGCTTCCCACCAACATGTAGGCGAACGACACGGCTGTCCGTAAAGAGCTTCGAAAGGTGCCATGCCAATGCTAGACTGAAAGCTGTTGTTATATGTGAACTCAACCAATGGAAAATGCTCTTCCCATGTACCCCCAAAGTCTAGGATACATAGCCTCAAAAGATCCTCTAGAATGCGATTCACCCTCTCGGTTTGGCCGTCCGTCTGAGGATGATATGCGGTGCTCAAACATAACTGAGTCCCTACCGCCTCTTGTAAGCTTCTCCAAAATTCGCTACTGAAAATAGGATCGCGGTCGCTCACTATGCTAGAAGGAACACCGTGCAAACGAACTATTTCTCGAACATATACAGAAGCTAACCATGGAGCAGTCCTCTTACTTTTCACGGGAATAAAATGGGCGCTCTTAGTAAGTCTATCTACTATAACCCAAATCCCCGTATTACCCTTCCTCGATCGCGGTAATCCATCCACAAAATCCATCGAGGCACTCTCCCACTTCCATAGTGGAACCTCCAATGGGTGAAGCAACCCACCGGGTTTCTTTTGCTCCGCCTTTACTTGTTGGCACACCAAGCATCTAGCGACATACTCGGCCACATCTTTCTTCATGCCGGCCCAAAAGTAAACTCTCTTCATGTCTTTGTACATCTTGTCCCCGCCGGGATGAATAGTCATCTTCGAACGATGTGCTTCGTCAAGAATAGTCTTCCTTAGGTCATCGTCTTTTGGTACACAAAGTCTTCCATCCCTACGTAACCAACCCTTATCATCTAGGGTATACCTACGGAGATGGCTTGATGACTCCCCTCCTTTGAGATTTCCTGCTAACTCAACCAACTGCGGGTCGTCTCGCTGTGCCCCGCCAATCCATCCCGCCTACCTGTTTGACTTCGAATTTTGAATTTTAAATTTCCTGCGAGCTGTTTTAAATTTTCAGAAACTTCCGATGGCCATAACTTCTTCATACGAAGTCCAATTCACGCAAACTCGGACTCTATTTCAACCTGAATTCCGAGACGAATACAATGGCGCAACCCGTTTCCCACAATTCTCACGTCTGAGATTAGTTATTCTTTAATATGTGAATATTAATATTAACAGAATTACGGGGTGTTACACTAATTTTTCGTCCGCATGATTTTTAACATATAATATTACGTTAAAAACTTAGCCTAATTTAGCGTACACAAAATTGGCATAAAGAAATTCATTAACATAAACATGACATAGGTGTAAACTTGGCATTTTTGGCATAGTCAATATGAACATCATAGGTGTGAACTTGCAAAATAGTCAACATGAATATCATAGGTGTGAACTTGCAATGTAGACTAAATCAACATACATATATGTGAACTTGCATCGAAATAGGGATATAACTAAATAGGTTTCACATGAATTATCATATGATTTAGACAACATAAGCCTAAACATGTTTAAATCTAGGCATAACATCGAACATCACTAACATATGACAAGAATATGACATGTCCATAAAGTATGTATAATTTTATCACATGTGTGAACTAGATCCAATCATGTTTACTACTATAACATGAAACTTGTATTATAATGGATCTTGGCATGGATCCAATTATGAACTTGCAACTTTTGTATAAACATACGAGCATGTATATGAACTTAATCATTTAGGCATAGAGGTTTTAGCATAAAGTACATACATGAGAACTTAGCTTGGATATAAGATATACAACCTATATTAAACATATAAACATATAGGTGTAAATTCTAACATTAACCATATACTTGTATGTGATGTTGCTTTCATTCTAAATGTACAATAGGATCAACATCAAATCAATTATACCACAAACATCCCTATACCATTCACAACACAATCATTTCAATACATAGATATGAATTAACATCGTCGTTACACAATATCACAATTCCATTTCCATTTTATATCGAATCAAGTCTTAATTTTTACTCACATCGGAAAAATCACTATACTTACAACAAAAGGACGGTCTTGTTTTCTGATTTATATGTTCTGAATGTGCAATGCTTTCCTTTGGGTAGATAAACGTTGTGTGATTCTTGTTTTACTTTAGCTTTTCTCGTCTCTAATCTTTCTCCAAGTGGAGGCTACTCTTGGCTTCCTTCCAGCAGCATGATGGCTCTAGATTCTATTTCTTGTGTGAATTTAGGTTGGAGACCAATGTTGTTTATATAGAATTTCAAACTAATTAGAGCCGTCGATGAAGCTAGAGTTAATCAAGGCCATCCATCTCAAGAGAAGCCAATCAGAAAGTGACAAATCAGCCCTAGTGACACAGCCAAGCCCTCGAAACCGAGCCAGGACCAGACGAAGCAGGTCAGGTCGACCAAGCAGGTCGACCCCCAGGTCGACTACATGGTCGACCTGGGTACCCAGGTCGACTCCCAAGTCGACCCCCCGGTCGACCTGGGTCCTGGGAGGTAAAATTCTTGCCCAGCCCAGTTTTGGTCCAGTTTTGCATTTTGAACTTGTTTTGGGCTGTTTGAATTTTAAATCGAATTCTGAAACTTCCGGAGGTCATAACTCCTTCATACGGAGTCCGATTTATGCAAACTCGGACTCTATCTCAAGCAGAATTCCGAGATGAACGTAATGGCGTAACCCGTTTCCCTTAATTCTTTCATTTAGAATTATTTATACATTAATTTGTTAATTTACTGCTAACAGAAAATTTCGGGGTGTTACATTCTCCCCTCCTTAAAGGATTTCGTCCCTGAAATCTCCAAGTCTGGAAGAACGTATATTCTAACATCCAATCGTCCATCTACTCAACCAACAAACACAGGCGTCCATTGTCCTTAAAAGACTTCTAATGCTTCATGATCATATGCATAGTGTGTATACATGTCCGTATCTAATGCAAAATCAGGCGGTTTACTGATTCAGTTGACCTCCTTAATGCAAATCATGTAAGTGTCATGAATCCATTATGTATGCAAATTTGTGCTTACTCATAATTCTACATGAGTGCGCAACCATTCATACCAATGCGACATCCATATGACAACATATCAAGTTTCAACCACATACAAATATGAACACATATATGCATATGCAATATGGAAGTGACTGAGCCGATCTAATACCTAGGGTGTGTGTGTATATGCATCCATGAACAACCACTAGCAACCACTTGCAGCCATCAATCATAACATGCTTCAAATACATGTTTACATCCATTAGTTTCTACCTAAGGATAAAAGGGTAAGACCGAGGAGATATACCTTAAAAGATAGATACAAGCATAACTTAAGGAAAAAGAGAGATCAAAGATGTACCCTAAAAAAGAAACGGTAAGCCGTGCGTATTCTATCCTCAATTTCCCAAGTCGCGTCTTTCTCGGCATCGCTACATTGAACTTTAACGAGCTTGACTTCGCGGTTGCGTAGCTTTTTGATTTCAGTTCCTACGATTCGAGTTGGAACTCTCCTCACAGTTGTTTCTCGTTCTATTTCAACTTCTTCTAGAATGCTTGGCTCCACCATTTCTACAGACTCATGTAGACATTTCTGGAGATGAGAAACGTGAAAGACGTTGTGAATTCCAGCCAAACTTTCAGGCAGCTCTACTCTATAAGCCATTTTCCCAATCTTTTCAATTATAGGGAACGGTCCTACAAACCTTGGTGCAAGCTTTCCTGCGGATCTAAAGCGAACGACGTTCCTTAAAGGAGATACCTTAAGGAAAACCCTGTCCCCAACCTCAAACTCAAGGTCGGTCCTTCTTTTGTCTGCGTAGGATTTCTTTCTGTCTTGGGCAGTCTTCATTCTCCTTCGTATCAAGTCCACTTTTTCTGAAGTCTCTCTAATCATGTCTGGCCCAAGTATAAGTTTGTCTGTAGACTTCCACCAACAAGTTGGTGATCGGCACGGTCTTCCATACAAAGCTTCGAAGGGTGCCATGCCGATGGTGGATTGGTAGCTGTTATTGTAGGCGAATTCCACTAAAGGAAGATGATCCTCCCATGTCCCTCCGAAGTCAAGAACGCACAGTCTCAAAAGATCTTCTAATACTCTGTTCACCCTTTCCGTCTGACCATCAGTTTGGGGGTGATAGGCCGTGCTCAGGCATAACTTTATGCCTACAGCTTCTTGCAGACTCCGCCAAAACTCGCTCGTAAAGATGGGATCTCGGTCACTCACTATGCTGGAGGGTATTCCATGGAGTCGAACAATTTCCTTGATATAAAGAGATGCTAGGGATGAGGCAGTCCTTCTACTCTTAACAGGAATAAAGTGGGCGCTTTTTGTGAGCCTGTCCACTATTACCCAAATGCTAGTATTGCCCCTTCTTAACCTAGGCAACCCATCAATGAAGTCCATTGAAATGCTATCCAACTTCCATTACGGGACTTCTAGAGGATGAAGCAGTCCTCCGGGCTTCTTTTGTTCCGCCTTGACCTGTTGGCATGTCACACACTTAGAAACGAAATCAGCCACGTCCTTCTTTATGCCGCTCCAAAAGAAAACTCTCTTTACGTCTTTGTACATCCTGTCTCCACCTGGGTGTATAGTCATCTTGGAATGGTGTGCTTCCTCGAGAACCATCTTTACCAAATCCCTTGCTTGTGGGACGCATAGTCTTCCATCTTGCCTCAGCCAACCCTTATCATCGATGGAGTACCTATTGAGGTGACTGGAAGTTTCACCCCTAATTAGCTTATCAATCACATCCACAAGCTGAGGGTCTTCACGTTGTGCGACCCATATTGAGTCTAAAAGAGTGGGCCGTACTTCTAGTGATGCCAACAAACCAGGTACAAAATCAGAGGAGGGCCTAAAGTCAAAACTGGCTATATACTCCAAGCTTTGCCTTTCTACAAAGAGAGGGCTTAAGGTCAGCTACTTTCTACTCAAGGCGTCTGCTACTATGTTGCCCTTTCCAGGAGTATTGGAAATCTCAAAATCATACGAGGCAAGGAACTCCATCCACCTTTGCTGCCTCAAGTTAAGATCTTTCTGCGAGAAAAGATACTTCAACGATTTATGGTCAGTATATAATTCGAACTTCTCACCTAGGAGATAATGGCGCCAAGACTTAAGCGCAAAGACGATGGCGGCCAACTCAAGATCGTGGGTTGGGTAGTTCTTTTCATGAACTTTCAATTGTCTTCCACCATAAGCTACTACCCTCCCTTCTTGCATCAGAGCAGCGCCTGGTCCCGTACCATAAGCATCCATGTATATTGTGAACATCTTGCTTCCATCCGGCAAAGTCAGAACTGGGGTTGTTGTAAGAGCCCTTTTTAAGCGTTGGAAAGCAACATCACAGTCCAAATCCCAAGCGAATGCTAGATTCTTATTTGTTAGCCTTGTGAGTGGAGCTGAGATTTTCGCGAAATCCCTAATGAATTTTCAGTAAAAACCTGCTAGCCCGAGAAAGCTTCGGACTTCGGTTACATTTCTTGGTGTCTTCCAATCTTGCACTGCCACCACTTTCGCGGGGTCCATAGCTAACCACTCTTTGCACAATATATGTCCAAGAAATCTTACTTCTTCTCTCCAAAAGTGGCACTTAGGGAATTTGGCTTTTAGCTGATGAACTCGAAGAGTTTCCATGATCTCCTTTAGATGTTGAGCATGTTCTTCCTCATTCTTTGAGAAGATCAAAATATCGTCTACGAAGACCACCACGAACCTATTGAGGAATTCTCTGAACACCCTGCTCATTAGGTCTACGAAATAAGCGGGTTGTCAAGCCAAAAGGCATGACAAGCCACTCGAAGAAACCGTCTGGGGTTCTGAAAGCCATCTTATCAATGCTATCTTCATCTACCCTTAGCTGATGGAACCCAGTAGCTAGATCAAGTTGGGAGAAGACCGACGCATCTACAAGCTGATCAAACAAATCGTCTATTCTGGGAAGCGGGTGTCTATTCTTCTTAGTCAGCTTGTTCAGCTCCCTATAGTCCACACAAAGACGTAGTGAGCCATCTGCTTTGGTGGCGAACACCACTGGAGCACCCCATTCCGAAATACTCCGCCTTATAAACCCTTTCTCGAGAAGCTCCTTAACTTGCTTACTGAGCTCCTTTCTCTCCTTTGGATCCATGTGTCGAACAGGTAAAGCTACGGGCTTTGCATTATCAACAAGATATATGCGGAAATCTATTTCCCGCCTCGGAGGTAAGCCCCTCACCTCTTCAAAGACATCCGGATATTCCCGGACCACTCTAACCGACTGCAAATTCTCAACAGAAGCATCAGGCGACTCTTGATAACTAAGCATAACAACATTCAAAGGATTACAAGAAATTTCTAGAGTGTTACCGAGCCGAGTCAAGAGCCTAACCACGCTTTTCTCACAATCAAGAATGGCACCATTACTGGATAACCAATCCATGCCCAAGATCAATCCATATCCCGAGAAACCCAAAACAAAGGCACTACATCTAAATTCAACACTTATAATAGAGAATTTAAAATCCAAGCAAACCATCGACAAATAAGCCGAGCCCCCAATTGGATTTGAAACAACCAAGGGTTCTTCTACCATACTAGTGTCTAGGTGCAGAGATTCTACTAAAGCAGATGAAATAAAGGAGTGTGATGCACCAGAATCAAAGAGAGTGCGAACTGGAGGATAATAGAGATAAACTAAGCTTTCTACAAAAATATTTCTACCTCGTTCCTATGGAGGTGCCACCAGCGCGTGAACCTGTCCCCTTGAGGTGGATCCAGTCCTCTGTCCCTGCCCCCGCTTCTTTGTGTAGTCCTTAGCCATGTGTCCAGTCTCACCGCAATTGAAACAACCACCATTCATCTTTGCCTTCTTCTTTCTGCAGTCTTTCGCTATATGTCCAACAATGCCACAGAAATCACACCTTCTCTTTTCACGGGATTTGTTGTTCTTCCCGCCTTTCTTGAAGTCTGTCTTCTTAGCCTGTAAACCCTCTTTCTTTTCTTGAGGCACTTCCAACTTTGCCTCTTTCTTGCCTTTATCTTCCTCGTGTAGCAGCGCCATGTCCACCAAGCTTTCATAAGTCGCACCCATGGGTATATGGGTCATTGCAAGGCTGTGTAGAGGCTCATTAAGACCTTTGACAAAGCGAAGAGCCTTCTTGTGTTGGGTGTTTACTAAATCCAGCCTAAATCTGGCCAGTTGATTAAACTAATTGACGTACTCCTTGATTGTCATACTTCCTTGTTTAAGAGTTAGGAACTTCTCCATCTGCAGGATTCTTTCAGCTTGGGAGAGGAATTTCATCTCAAACCTCGTCCTGAAATCTTCCCACGTTTCCACTGGCCTCTCAGCATGGGTAACTTCCCACCAATAAGAAGCTTCGTCTTTGAGCAACCACACTGCTAGCTGTATCTTTTGTCTGTCGTCAACTTCGAAGATAATGAATAAATCTTCGATCTCCTTCAGCCAGTTCCTTGCTACCACAAAGGATTCAGTTCCATAAAAGTCCTTTCCACCCATAGCCTTGAAGTCTCTACACATCTTAGCGAAAGTATTTCCATGAGGAGGAGGAGGAACCGCTGCCACTGTGGGAGGAGGAATGTCTGCTGGGCCCGCACCATTGGCCCTAGCTTCTAGGTACCTTCGGAATCAGCCAGGTATCGGTACTCCTTTTGGAAGGTTAAGATCTCCAGACATGCTGGAACAAAAAGGAAAGTATTCAAGACAAAAGGATAGAGAGATAGTGCATATGGCTTTGGGGGAATTATGTCTTTTTAAAAACAATGCTTTTTCTTAAAAAAAATGCTTCTTTAAACTTCTTTTTGAAAATAGTTTCAAAAACCTTTATCTAATCTGGTAAATCTGTGCATTGATACCAAGTGAAACACCCCATCTCCATTAAGGTCACTCACAAAGGGAATGCCTTAACTTTGGTGAAGGTTTATAAGTAAAAGTCACAAATAAAACACAAGACAGATATAAACATACATATATATATATAAGCAGCGGAAGACAAACAGACTTTTATTTCATAAATACGTGTTCATACAAAACATTTCCATAATTGTCTCACAATAACTTCCAAAATATTACATCATCATTTCTGTCTTGATTATTAAATAAAGAAGCATAAAACATAATTAAAACTGCATAAATCCCCACAGAACGTGTCCAACGGCCATAGCCAAGGAGAGAGAGTCCAAACCATACATCTATTATCTTGAAGTTTGCAAAGAGTCTGACTAAGCTGGGTTGTTTCCTCCCTGTGGACCTGGGGGGAAACAAAAGAAAAGAAGATGAAAGAAAAACAGAGTCAGACATAAAGCCTGGTAAGTCTAATGACTCTTCAGTATGAGAATAAAAATAAGGGCATGATAGGTATAAACTGGAAACAGGAAAGTATCATAAACTAAGATAAAGCAGTTTTGAAACGAATATACTATCGCACCCCACACTATATCTCTGCACCTACTTAGATTTGTTTTGATTGGCACCCCATGATCGGGGTGAAGTGATCCCCTTTTCTAAAGATCGTCTCCTACTCGCAAAATCATATGTGTCATACGACCCCCAATGATTGTAGATACCTATGCTGGTCCCACCATGGGGTGTATCAAGTTCTATGGTGGCGGCCCAACACAATTCTAGAATGCATAGGTTATACTACTGGTGCCCAGTGCCCTGTTTGTCTGCTTCGAAGTGTGTGCACGCCCGCACTCCGTTAGAACCCACACTGCTGCACCAACCGCCGTCGCTTTTGACCGCTTACAATCAGCCCAGTAATCGTGCCCCACCCTGCCTAGTTTCAAGGTACCATGATATCTAATTGGGTTACTGCTGAAATGGGTCCCCCGTTACTAGGGTTTTCTAGTCAAACATGTTAAGTGGTTAAGTGTCTGTATTTACCTAACCCCACCCATCAGTTTAATTAACATGTTGAATTGGTTAAGTATTTTAGTTAACTTAACCCTACCATCTTGACTTGTCTGTCCTTAGCCTTAATTAGTTAAAGCACCGACCACTCACATTAGATAGGTATTGTTACGGTTACTAGATGTGCCGGTCAGTTCCGGGAAGGTTTACATCACAATTCAATCTAACCTTGGATTAAGCATACTCGTATTTTCTAAATTTACATATTTGTCTCTTTTACTTGTTATATGTAAATTTGTTAACAATTAAATGTTATGGCCCACTTTCCAAGTTTAACATTTTTGGTACAAGAATTTATACCGTTTAAGTGCCACCAAATTTTGGCATGTGACAAACATGCCAATTTCATATATTTTCACCAATTTATGTCAAGTTTCCTATAATTACCAGTTTTTCCCAACGTTACCCCGTCTAAATATTAGGCTAACAATCTTAGCCTAATTTTTTGTCCGCATGATTTTTAACATATAATATTAGGCTAAAAACTTAGCCTAATTTAGCGTACACAAAATTGGCATAAAGAAATTCATTAACATAAACATGACATAGGTGTAAACTTGGCATTTTTGGCATAGTCAATATGAACATCATAGGTGTGAACTTGCAAAATAGTCAACATGAATATCATAGGTGTGAACTTGCAACGTAGACTAAATCAACATACATATATGTGAACTTGCATCGAAATAGGGATCTAACTAAATAGGTGTCACATGAATTAACATATGATTTAGACAACATAATCCTAAACATGTTTAGATCTAGGCATAACATCGAATATCACTAACATATGACAAGAATATGACATGTCCATAAAGTATGTATAATTTTATCACATGTGTGAACTAGATCCAATCATGTTTACTACTATAACATGAAACTTGTATTAAAATGGATCTTGGCATGGATCCAATTATGAACTTGCAACTTTTGTATAAACATATGAGCATGTATATGAACTTAATCATTTAGGCATAGAGGTTTTAGCATAAAATATATACATGAGATCTTAGCTTGGACATAACATATACAACCTATATTAAACATATAAACATATAGGTGTAAATTCTAACATTAACCATATACTTGTATGTGATGTTGCTTTCATTCTAAATGTACAATAGGATCAACATCAAATCAATTATACCACAAACATCCCAATACCATTCACAACAAAATCATTTCAATACATAGATATGAATTAACATCGTCGTTATACAATAGCACAATTCCATTTCCATTTTACATCGAATCAAGTCTTAATTTTTATTAAAATCAGAAAAATCACTATACTTACAACAAACGACGGTCTTGTTTTTTGATTTCTGAGTTCTGAATTTGCAATGCTTTCCTTTGGGTAGATAAACGTTGTTTGATTCTTGTTTTACTTTAGTTTTGCTCGTCTCTAATCTTTCTCCAAGTGGAGGCTACTCTTGGCTTCCTTCCAGCATCATGACGGCTTTAGATTCTATTTTGTGTGAATTTAGGTTGGAGACCAAGGTTGTTTATATAGAATTTCAAACTAATTAGAGTCGTCAATGAAGCTAGAGTTAATCAAGGCCATCCATCTCAAGAGAAGCCAATCATAAAGTGACAAATCAGCCCTAATGACACAGCCAAGCCCCCGAAATCGAGCCAGGATCAGACCAAGCAGGTCAGTTCGACCTGTAGGTCGACCCCTAGGTCGACTACATGGTTGACCTGGGTACCTAAGTCGACTCCCAGGTCGACCCCCTGGTCGACCTGGGTTCTGGGCGGGAAAATTCCCGCCCAGCCCAGTTCGGGTCCAGTTTTGAATTTTGAACTTGTTTTCGGGCTGTTTGAATTTTAAATCGAATTCTGAAACTCGCAGAGCTCATAACTCCTTCATACGGAGTCCGATTCACGCAAACTCAGACTCTGTCTCAAGAAGAATTCAGAGACGAACGCAATGGCGTAACCCGTTTCCCTTAATTCTTTCATTTAAATTAATTATACTTTAATTTGTTAATTTACTGCTAATAGAAAATTTCGGGGTGTTATAGTTAGCCAAATTTTTGAAGAATTTGAGAATTCTTAGGAACTGAAAAGTTGAAGAATGGAAGCCAGAATGAAAGTTGAGTTGGTTAATTAACTAACTTTCAACTTCGTTCCTTTTCAGGGATGAAAAGT
Organism: Allium sativum; assembly: GCA_030737875.1. NCBI lineage: Eukaryota > Viridiplantae > Streptophyta > Magnoliopsida > Asparagales > Amaryllidaceae > Allium > Allium sativum. The sequence goes on along the minus strand of CM060916.1, from coordinate 6,706,574 downwards.
TTTAAGTGGGGGAGATTGCAACAACCCGGAAAATCTGAACCAGTTTAAAATTTTTAAATTGGCTATTTTAGTGGATTTAAATATTTAAAATGAAATATTTTAAATAATAACGACGAAAAGTATGTTTGAATCGATGCTTGAAAATAAATATAATTATTTTTAATTATAAACAAGGCCTGAAATGGCGAGGCAGTTTCAAAATTTCAATTCAAACTTTGACTCACTGTACCGGGTGCAAAATAAAACGGATTTTAGTGAAACCAAAAATATTTAAATCTATTTATGATTATCTTTCTAACGAATCTGAAAAATCGAAGTTTCATAGCGGGAATCAAAAGTTATGGGCAAATGAATTTTCAGAAAGGTCGCTATAGGGAATATATAGCCCTTGAAAATAGACATTTTGCAAACGACCTCAGAATTCGACGAAACCACTTTTGTTGGATCCGAGATGTCAAATTATTGTTAGGTTTCAAATTCCATAATTTTTGATGTTAATATGTGAGCGTGGCGAAGGAAAATGTGTTTGGTTGATTTCAGTTATATTGGATCGACCAGAAAATGGCCATTTTTCAAACGGTCTCAGAATTCGAAGAAACTGGTTTTGTTGGGACCGTATTGTCAAAACATAGCTAGATTTATTTTTTGGGAATTTTTGGGATCAGCATGTGGCCCCGGAAAATTGAAATGTACGTTCAAATCAAATACTGAATGTTTTATATTTTAATTTGAAAGAAAACTAACTGAAACAGTCGAATGGGCCTACGAAGCATATCCCATTGTGTTTAGAATGGGGGTATTTAGCTAGGGACGATAGTCATTGGGTTTGGATTAGAGCTAGTATGTGAAGAGGGGTATTTTTGAATTTTAAAAATATATATAAAAAAACCATTGGCCAATCACATTTCACCGCCGCTTTCTCTCTCCCCATAATCAACCCAGGCGACGACGATAAAGCATTCTTACCTTCTCTCTTCTTTTTCTCTTAATCCACTCAATAAAAATGAGAGCCACAGTTATGGTTATTGTAGATCTCCTCTCAATCTTCAAATTCATACCAAATTTATTATTTTTCATTAAGTATTTCGTTCGTTTGAAGCCTCCAAATTCCGAACGTTCTTTGCGCCGCCCAGCCTTCAGACCGCCGTCGAGTTCATCAGCGTGGGTCCCCTCCGGCGCGCGACTCCGAGTACTTCAGCGTGGTGCCGTCTGATTCCGACCTCGAGCAACGGATTTCACGAGTTTGGCAAACCTAGTTTTGAATCCTTTCTGAAGAACACGGCTGGTATATTCTGAACTGTTTTTAAACACTAAAAACCGTTGCAAATCTAATTATATTTGTAAAAATTTATATCTTTTTGCTATGTGGTCGAAATCCAGTGAAATAAGAGACATCGGACTCGTGTGGACGTCTTCTACATTCTAGAAGAGACTAGATATTTTTCTGAGCCTTCTACAATTTTTGGTGGAGTAGAACCCAATGTGAGATTTCTGAACTATAAACGATATGGAAATTACGATGTATAAATTATATAGTCGATGTATGAGTTATATAAGCGTCGTACACCTCATGTATAAGCGTTGTATAAGTTGTATGTTCGATGAATAAATTATATATGCGTTGTAAAAATTATATATGCATTGAAATGATATTGAAATGAATTGAAATGAAATCGAAATATAGTTATATACGTATATCTATATATATATATATATATGTACTCCCCTTGTCCACAGACCATGGACGATATATATTGGTTGTGAAATTATTTGGATTTTGGTTGATGTGAAATTTGGTGAATATCATGAATGGTTGATTGGAAATGATTTATTGTGGTTGAAATCCCAATAGGATTAGTATATGGGAAAATTCGTCTGCGTACGAACTAGATATTGAAAATCCCCATTGTCAAAAGCTACGAGGCTTTAAGGTAGAGAGAGAAGTCGTACTAGGGACGATGCCGGTTTTAACTGCCCTGTCATTATGCTGTCGAAATTTTCAATAATATTCATGTGTTAGAATTATTTTCAGGTGTTGAAACTATATTCATGTGTTGAATAGAAATTCATGTGTTGAATAAATTCTTTGAAAGATAAAAATCACATTTTTATCACCTATATGAAGTATATAAAATAATCATGTTTTGAAATAAATTGTTTTACAATAAAAATCACATTTTTATTATATATATGAATTGTTAAAAATAGAGATGTGTTGAAATAAATACCTGTTGGATAAAAAAATCATTTTTATCAAATATATGAAATGATTATGGTTTTGAAATCGAAGAATGAATTATATATATAATTAAAATAAATCGAATAACGAAGCTGAAGTTCGTATTTTGAAACCGTGATTTCAAACGATTATTACGGGAGATCCGACCATTGGAATTTCCCAAAACCGAAACTGTTGGGTTCGCTTTGGAAATATCTTTCCAACGACACCAACTATGTGAAGATCCAACGGTTGGATTGTCTGGAATATTTAATTCAAATCTGAAGAAAAACAGCGCCAGAATCGATTATATATATATATAATTAAATTAAATCAAATAACGACGCTGCAGTTCGTATTTTGAAATCGAAACTTCAAACAAATGTACTGGGAGATCCGACCGTCGGATTTTCCCAAAACTAAAACTGTTGGATTCGTTTTGAAAAGATCTTTCTAATGATATAAAATTTGTGAAGATCCAATGGTTAGATTTTCAGATATGTGTAAATCAAATCTGAAGAAAAACAGCGCCTCGGCCTCTTTATGGCCTGAAGTGTCGTTTGAATGAATTGGCTATTTTTAAAGGAATAAAAATAGCGATTAATCGTGATAAAATATTATAAACAATATGGAATGAAAATAAACTGAATTTACTCGGTTTATTGGATATTTGATGGTTGAATGTGTTTGGCGTGAAAATTACATTAAAGAACATAATTATTGATGTCGAATAATTTAACCATTGAAATGAATTGATTTGAAATTCTAAATATACGTGAATTATTTGAAAAGGCCGAGGTAATTCTCATTTCAAATAATTGATCGACGATTAAAAGTCGAAGATATGAAGACGGTGCAAGACCGAGGATCTTCACATCGAATGGAGGGGTGCTACTGATGCTCATGATGGGAGTAGCTACCTTGAAGGGGCTGAAGTGGTAGCCGTCCGGACGTACTTGTTGATTGTACGGATGTGCGAGGAATAAAGACCCTCCGTTTTCGTTCAGACCTAGAACGGACTTGTAAATGGACATGTGTCAGACGTTGTATATTGACAACGTGGCATGCAGAGATGTTGTGATCAAAGCTTTTGTTGAAAAGCAGGGCTTTGTGGTTGATGATCAAAGCACGGTTTTGAATAGCTAGCTTTGTGTTTATCATTGATTCGCAAGCCTCACACCCCGGTATGGACCAGAAACGGGAGAGGAATTCAGGTTGGACATGCGTTTCTTTCTAGCTAGGGTGGTGTCAGTGACCTACCAACCCTGACATTTATATTAATTTCACCTGTGTGGTTATTGGATTGCGAGGCGCCTTTGATATTTCAGTGACTATGTGGAGCCGAATGAGTCGTAGGACTCAGTTACGCCCCAAAGGGCATGGAAACGCAGTTTTCAGGGTTTAAGTTTAATCCACATCGAGTGGACTGGCCCTGACGATCCAAGGCTTGCCTGCGTGCTTGCCTGAGGCTCAGGCTAGTCAGTCTTGAAGCGGTAAGGAAGATCCCTTGCCTTGGTTCATGACGGAAATCCAATTTCCAAATACGACACCGTGCGGTTTTGATTGTATACCTATATGTGGCGATATACTGGTATGGGGCATTAATGCCGTCTTTGAATGATACTTATGATTGAAATTGTTTTTGAAACATATAAACACTAGTAATAATATTAAATGCTTTTGTTTTATTCGTATCAAACATACTTTGGCCATTATAAGGTAAAACTCTATCCTCCGGTTTGTGTTGCATTGTATGATGGGAACTGAGTCTTATAATGGCTTCATTTTTATAAAAAGCATTGCGATGTTTAAAAAATTTATTTGTTTTAAAGCACTGGCAATCCAATGGAGTAAACCCGTTCCGCGTTAGCGGCGTGGTCCTGTGATTGGCCCTATTGTAAAATATGTTAAGTAGATTTCCCATTCCAGTCCCATGACTGACTCGTAGTTTGTTTCACTTGCAAACTCGGGTGCCCCTTTTTCGACACGGCCAGCCTTGTATTCAGGTTTTAGCAGGCTCTTTCTGGATAGCTGGAGCTGAAGATGAATTCTATCATTTATCTCTTTTTATGCTGTTCAGCTCCTGTTGTACATATTATGTTTTGTTTTCCGCTGTAGACATTTATGTATTGTTGAACTGTATTTTGTACTAAGTATGATCATGTATATTGTGTAACTCTGATGATTATGAATTCCAGTATATTCTGTTGTACAATATCTGGTGTATTTATTTATTTCTGTTCCGTTGTTATATGTTTATGTGTTATATTTCAAAAATTACCCTTGCCACCGTGGAACGGGGTTTGGGTCGTCATATAATTTTTAGTCAATGTGTAAATGAAAATCTTGAGGGTTATCATCCAAAAGATCCTTTACCTTCTTATTGATGATTTTGTAAATATATATTTTATCACTGATATATTTCTGTCCTTTGAATAAGGATTCGTATTTATACACGTCGATACCGGTACTAATTATTCTGCCTTTATTTTGTAAACAAATAAGGCTTCCTACTCTAACTAATGTTGCCTCATAGCTTTTCTGCATCATGTCCTATAAGTTATAATTTCAGCAAAAATTAAGCTAATTGACAGCTATTTTTACAAACTTTATATCATGTGTCACAATGGGGTTGGTATATGTTTAAATTTCTCTTTTATTTTTCTCATTAATTAGCATTATTATGTCTGTCAACATTGTTTTTAATGCAAACGGTTTGATCAGGGGAATATTCATTGATGCCTCAGTGATGGATGATATCAAGATGCAGCCATTCAAGATCATTTCTGGTCATGGGGAGAAGCCCATGATCTCTGTCCAATACTTCCGTGAAGAGAAGCAGTTTGCTGAAGAAGAGATCTCTTCAATAGTTCTTACCAGTGTGCGTGAAATTTCAAAAGCGTACCTTGGCTCCTCGATCAGAATTTTTTCATGATAGTCTCACATTACTTCAACTAATCGTAGTGTCAGCAACTGAAGATGTCCGTGTCATGCTGGGCCTAAACGTCATGCATACTATTAACCAACTCACATCGGCAGCCATTGGCTATGGTCTAAGAAAAAGCATCTACTATTGGTGAAAATTATAATGTTCTTATCTTTGATCTCTATGGCAATAGATTCGGTGTGTCTCTTCTCAAAATGAAGGAATGTATCTCTAAGTAAAGGCCATAGCAGGTGACACAAGTCAATAATGTGAAATCAGTTTGAAGAAGAATTTCGTGTAAGAGTTCAAAAGAAAACAGGAGGGGACATCATCGGTAATGCTAGAGCGCTCAGGCAACTGCAAACAACTTGGGAGATAACAAAACTGAACTCTTTCTTCTACTACTCAGGCCACAATCTAGATTGAGCCATTGTATGTGGGTATTAATCAATCTTTATTCAGCGATCACTGGGGCTAGCTAAAAAGAACAAAACATGGACCTATTCAGAAAGTACATGGACCCCATCGACAAATGTTTGCAACCATGATATTGTGTTAGTTGGTGGTTCCACTAGGATGCCAAAAGTGCAGCAGTTGTTACAAGATTTCTTTAATGGAAATGAGTTGTGTAAGAGCATCAACCCCAATGAAGCTGTTGCTTATGGTGCATATGTGCAAGCAGCTATTCCGAGTGAATATGCCAATGACAAGATGCAAGATTTGCTGCTTCTTGATCTCACTCCATTCCTAGGGCTTGAGACAGCCAGTAGTTTCATGACTGTTTTGATTCCTAGAAACATTATCATTCCTACAAAGAAGGATCAAGTCTTCTATACTTATTCCGATAACCAACCTGGTGTATTGGTCCAACGGTATAAAGCAGAAAGAAATAGAGCGGGGAACAAAAACCTGCTCAAAAAGTTAGAGCATTCATGCAAACATCACGACATAGCGCATATCACAGTCTTCTTCGACATGGATGACGTAGGCATCTTAAACATTCCAGTTTAAGGCATAACAATGGGTTAAAAAAACACGATCACGATTACCGACAACAAGGGTAGACTGAATAAGGAAGGGATAGAGAAGATGGTTCAGGAGGTGAAGAAAGTACAGGTCTCAAGACGAGAGGCATAAGAAGGTGGAAGCCAAGAATGCAACTGAAAACTATGTGTAACATGAAAAACACCATTAAGGAAGAGAAGATCACATCGATGTGGTGTCAGGGGACAAGAAGAAGATAGAGGATGCTATTGTAGTGCCGATTGAGTGGTCAGGTGGGAACCAGATGAGATGGGCGAGTTTGAAGATATGAACTAAGGTTTTGTGCAACCCCATAATTTCTAGGATGTATGAAGGAGGTGCTGTTGATACGATGAATGATGGATGGTTCTGCTCCTGTTGTTGGCTTCGGTCTAGTCTCAAACTCAAGCGGTGGACTATTTTACTATTGACGCTTTAGTTCTCTATGTCATGTAATTTGCTCTTTTCTTACATGTTTATTACAGCTAATTTGGAATTTTCGTTCTGACTAGACTAGTAGTTATTCCTTTAGCTCTTCTATTAGTCCGAATCTTATATAAAAGCTAGAAAAAAAGGAAGGTTTGCCATTTTTGAAATATACACATTTAGTATAATGTAGACACAAATCAGTGATTTTCATTTAGCTTTGACTCTTTAAATGGCAATGTCTAAGAAAATTATTGTAAAAGGTTATCAATGATATTATCCATATTTCAAAGTAACAAAAGTATGGTTTTATAACCTAAATGAACAAGTTTAGCACCCTAAATTTAGTGTTGGTTACCTATCGATTATTATAATAAAAATGTGAATGATTTGTCTCTATGCTCATGTGTATTGCTATGCCCAGTTGACTTATTAGTTTTTTAAATTAAAGAATCTCAAGATGTATTTTTTTTATAGTTTCCACAAATACATGGTTATAAGCATGGAATATGAGTACCATGGGGAATCTAGGATCACTTAAGTATGGTTTGTAGCAATGTTCTCTCTAGGAGTTATCTTTCATTATGACTGATAATTTTGAATCAAAATGATATCAATGCATTAAGGTATGGAATGGAAGGGCCAAAAAATAAAGTTGCATCTTATGCAAGAAAACAACCATCTTCATTTTCCATTTATTAATTTATTAAGCTTTTTCTTCATTCACATTGATAACTGCAAAATATATATATTGATAGTTGTTTCTGTATTTAGAGTTGCCTAGCTATTCGCTTATCTGCTTGAAATGTGTCAATAATCAAACATCTTAACTTTTTTACTTCGCTACAACTGCTATGAGTTACAGCAAAAGGAATGTTATCGCCATTGCTTAATATAACATCAGATCAATAAATAATAATATTCCTAATTTGTTTCTTCTTTTTGATCCGGTGTATCTTTATCATCGACAATTTCATGTTTTAATACAAAACCGATGTTCAATGGACCTTTTAAGCAATCAAAAGTCTTCTAAAAATGAAAAATATAGAACCTTTTCAATATGTTTTTTCATCTATAGATGATGCTCCATGCCTACGTAGTTGATTCACTTGAGAATATGGTAATAATGTTTATAATGAACAATGTTATACTATTTAAGAATGGAAATTGTTAAGTAAATTATAGTAACTGCTTACAAAAGTTACTTCCTTTAAGCCTTTTCAGGTTTACTATTAACTGTACGCTTTTGGGCGTATTGTCATATAATAATTGTCATAACACGATGTAAATCTTTGTTGAATATATTTGCTGATATGTTGTTACATTTTATTTTCTTATATATTGTAAACCTTTCCATTGTATTTGCTTTTGGGCTTATAACAATCCGCTTTGGACGTCTTACATGGTCAGGTATGGGTAACAGTACCCACGCCGTGTCCATCATAGAGGAAGTTGCTTACCGTCTATTCATGAATCATGCCCATCCATCTCATATAGGGTGCAAAGAGAGAACAAGTCCTATTTTACATCTTCTTAGGACGCGAATATTTTTACTGGGGTAGTGGTGGGTGGTGGGCCTTACAGCATATCAGATTTGATTCCTGATGTCATATTTCAGCCGTCTGACCCAAGACATATATAAATGCTCTTTCTGTTTGGGTTGCTTGCATGTTTTTCTTCCCACTCTATTCTCACATGACAATTGGAAAGTAAAACTATTGCATGTGGATTATTTTTGTCCTCCGTTGATTGTGGAACATAATTGTATTAATATCGGTTAGAGCACGATGAATTGGTCTTCTATAAAAGAAAAAGGTTTTGTTACACCATTTAATTTCTAATTTAAAAAATACCCTTTGACATTAATTTATTACTTTGGTTGAGTTGCAAAGACAAAGTGCAGCGCACTCATTCTGTCTAAATGCTTTCGATTGTTTCTGTTGCTGGAAATCACATAATGACATTTTGTTTTCTTCATATATCCCAGATGCTATTATATTTTGATATTTCATATACAGTTGTTAATTGTGATTATGATTTTTAATATGGCTTCTATCAACTGAAAGTTAAAGTCAAATATAATGATTAAACAACTTGCCGTAGGCTTGAATATTACAGAGTCATGCAATGGCCAAACAGTAGGAATCGTTTTTAGTTTTGACCAAAATGCATAGTTACATGCCTATATTTAAATAAAAATGGGTTGTTGGCAATAACCTGATCGGAGACTACATATGCCCAAGGTATATGATATTACCGGTAGGTAACCTAATATGTGAATCATTAGTTCATATGAGCAAATACTGAAATTTACTTGGCATCCTATATTACTTTTGTGTAATATGTCATCATTTTTACCATGCATTAAGTGTGCCAAATTTAACAAAACCTTAAAACGATTACTTTCTTATGTTGGCCAACTATTACATAATTGCAATATTTTCAAGAGAGATGATTTAAGGCAATTGCATAAAGTACAATAGCTGTATTGAAGACCACCTTGCAAGTTTGATGAACTTGGCTGTTTAGTATATCAAAATATGTATCAAGCCTATAGAAGAAGTACAAGTCATGTTCTTATTCAGTATATCAAAATATGCAATCTATTAAATTTCGTTAAGTATTTCAGGCCATGCTTTTATTTTTATCCGCCAAAACATTCATGCTTATTTTCACACTGCAAGCACAAATAGTATTCATATTATTTGATGATAAAGCTATAAAGCGATGTAGAAAATTTTCATCTAGCGCTTATAAAAAGATTCAGTTTTTACTGAATATCATCTAACCAATCCTTTTTCCATTATTTCCAATTATATACTTGGTTTAAAAAGCGAATGTCTTTCCAAAATTTTATGCTACCGCATACAAACTCCTTAGCTAGCACTGATTACATAAGAAATGAAAATCCCTACCATACACTATGCACATATATCTTAAATATAACCATAAAAGTAATTGAAGTAACCATTATTGATGGAAGAACGAGATGTAATAAACATAACATGGACAACAAACTTCAAATTTCCACATCTGCCTGTATGCGTAGCACGAGCCACTCATTTGTTGTTATATAGAGATTCGTACGTCATTATGGTGTAAGATGAGGGACTGCGTATATTTCGATGGTGTTACGTTGGAGACCGTGCGAGTGGAGTACCATAGGGTGTACCTTAATTGTAGCACCGCGTATTTTTATTAATATTAATTTTCACAAATTAAAGAATAATTAATCTCAGATATGAGAATTAAGGGAAAAAGGTTGCGCCATTGTGTTCGTCTCGGAATTCTGGTTGAGATAGGGTCCGAGTTTGCGTGAATTGGACTTCGTATGATGGAGTTATGGCCATCGGAAGTTTCAGAAAATTCAAAACAGATTTTAGAAAATTCAAATTCCAAAGTCAGACGGGCTAGGCGGGAAAATTCCTGCCAGGGCCAGGTCGACCATAGGGTCGACCTGGGGGTCGACCTGCCCTAACCAGGTCGACCATAGGGTCGACCTGCCCCTCCCCCCCGGGCAGATTTGATTGATGACCTGTAAGTGACTATATGCTAACTCATTAGGGTTTCTGAACTGCTCTGATTGGCTGGGATTAATTCTGGGTTGATCGGACGGCCTAAACTAATCCTAAACTCTATAAAAATACCTATAGACTCAAACCCTAAAATCAAATTAAAATTAGAGTCATGGCCTCCATGCCGTCACCATGCAACTTAGAATAGCCACCACCAATTAGAGAGGAAGAAAGCTAAAGCAAATCAAATTCTGTTCAACTCTAACAACGAATCTACTTCAAAGGAAAGCTAATACAACTTCAGAACTCAGAATGCAGAACTCAAGACCTTCTTTGAGTTGTGAGTTCGATTTCTTTAATAAAATAATTAGCAATTTAATTGGATTGAGTTGTGATGTGGATTATTTGGACATGATGTGAATTATTGACCACATGTTATTATTTATGTTGTAAAATTGTGATGTTATCATTCATGTCGTAAATTCCATGATGTTATGTTGTGATGTTATCATCTATGTTGTAAATTTATCATCCATGTTGTAATTATATAATTGATCAATTCATGATGATGTTTTATATGCTAGTTTGGTTATGTTGATTCATATGATAAATCATATGTATGTATGCAAGTTTAGGTGTTGATTTAGATGTGGATCATATGCAAGTTAGTAAAGATTATGTATAACCTTATATGTTTCATGACATCTATTTTAGATCTAAAGTTAGGCTATGACATGTGTGAGTTATATGCTAAATTCTACATGCTAGTTTACATGTTTAGATGTAAGTTTACACCATTGTTATGTTGCATAAATCGCATATGCAAGTTTATATAAATATGTGGGTGTGGAGTATGAATCATGTTATGTAAGTTTGTGGTTATTACCTATGCAAGTTTACAGCTTTAGATGTAGATCTATGACATACATGATTTATGCAAGTTTGTGACCATTATCTAAACAAGTTTACACCTTTAGATTTGGATCTATAACATATGTAGTTTTATGCAAATTGTAACTTTGGCCTATGCAAGTTTTAGATGTAGAACATCATTCACACATGCAAGTTCACCCCTTATGTTTAGATCTATTTTTAATTATATGTATGTTGTGATGTTTTCTCTTTATCCCATGAGTTAGACTATTCGAGTCTAACGTATATTTTACGTTAAACGAACGAACGTACAATGTGGGGCAATGGGATAATATTAAAAAGATTTAATATTAAGAATTGTCATGAATGCCTTAAGTGGCATAAAATAAATTTGTGATGTTAATTGGTATGATTTTGCATACCATAAATAGATGGACATAATTGAGTCAATTATGGCCATAGTTAAATTTGGAATTGATTAATAATTTGAATAAGTAAAGTAATTCAATTTGGGGGATAATTAATTAGTTGTAATTAATCGTCTAAGACGTGAGGTTAGGCTCTTTTGTGGTGTAAGACTGCACGGACCCGCCCGGCAAATCCAGCTGCCACAAATGCCAGTCTAATGTGAGAGGTCTTAGGCATAAATTAAATACGTAACAGTTGTAAATACACGAGGTTAGGCTCGTTTGTGGTGTAATACTGCCCGGACCTGCCCGGCAAATACAGCTGCCACAAATGCCAGTCTAATGTGAGAGGTCGTTATAAGGTTACGTTCTTAATGATTTAAGAAACACTTAACCAGATAGACATGTAGTGGGACATGAGGGGGTTGAGTGGGTGCCTTGGGTGGCATATGGAGTCTAATGGGTGCCTTGGGTGGCATTTGAAATACGATTAGAAACACTTAACCAAAATGTGAAACATGTAATTGAAACATGAATAAGAAGAGGGTTAAGTGGGATGTACTAGAGGGGACCAAGCTTAGGTGATAGCTTGTGTCAAGTAATGGGGGCCCATTTCAACCAGTAACCCATACGTATCTTTGTTGGCTCGACCCAAGTCAAGGACGGGACACGCATACTGGGCTTGACTGTAAGAGGCCAAAACAGGTTAGCGGTGGCAACGCAAGTCCAACGGGTTCATATGCGTGTGTGGACCCGGGCTGGTAGGTAAGACGTTGTTGCATCGTGCAGTTATAAGCCGTGCATGCTTGGTGGTATCGGGTTGCCACTTTGGGGAGTGATACACCCCACTGTGGGGCCAGCACGGGTATCTACGAGTTAGGGAGCCGATCGAATGGGGGTAGTGGGTACACCTAGTGGAGATAGGGGTAGGCGGCACCTATGAAGGCAGCTAGGGGTGCACGAAACTACCATAATCATTATTAAGTTCTATAGGCGGGATCAACCTTAGGGTGACTTGTGGTGGTGCAGTATAATAGTAGTGGTGTAGTATAGTAATTACCTTACAGTGGGTTAGGTGCGCCTTTAACGATATCATTGTTCATCTTGTTTACTCTGTCATACCCAATTGTTCACAGTCATTTCCTTATTTTCCAACTTATGCCTTAGCCTAGTTATTTTGGTAATTATATTGTTAAAGTTATCGCACTCGCTAGACTTTATGTCTGACCCCGTTTGTTTCCACCTCTTTTCTTCCTTCCCCTCCCTCCCCCCAAGGTGCTCAGGTTGGAACTAGCACCAGTGGAGCTTGATTTTGGACAGCTGTATCTCTGCTTTTAGAAGTTGCTTGGATCGCTGAAGTAAAGTTCAGCCTCTCTTATTTATGGCTATTTTGTATTGGGGATTATGTCTTTCAATTTATGTACTTTGATTTAGTCAAGATGGATATTATGTACTTTGACTCTGGTTTTGATGATGTAATCAAACTTACGTATTTTCCACTGCAATGAAATAAAGTTCTAAATTTTCAAGTACTGTTTATATCTGTCTTCTTGTTAAGTTTCTGCTCTATACTCACTTAAGACGCTCCATAAAAGTTAATGCATTCCCTTTGTGAGTGACATTAATGGACGTGGGGTGTTACACGTGGTATCAGAGCTGAAGGTTACCAGAATAGATATGAATTTTGAAAAGCTGTTTTTCAAAACCACTTTTATAAAGAAGTACTTTCAAAAGTACGTTTTAAGGAAAGTATTTTCGAGAGAAAAGCTTATTTTAGAAAGCACAACCCCAAGAGCCGTATATCTTTCCTTCGGTTCTTTTGTATTGAATCTTTCCTTTTTCATTTCAGCATGTCTGGTGCATCTGAGATACCAGAGGGTGTTCATGTACCCAGTTGGTTTCGTCAATATCTCGAGGCTAGGGCCACTACCGCGGGTCCGGCCAACGTTCCTCCTCCTCCTCCCCCAGCTCCAGTCATTCCTCCACATGGGGATACTTTCTCCAAGGTATGTAAAGACTTTCGTTCGATGGGTGGAAAATCTTTTAGTGGGACTGAACGTTCATTGAAGCTAGAAATTGGTTGAAAGAAGTGGAGGATCTGTTTGGCATTTTCGACTTGGACGACTATAAGAAGGTCGAATTGGCTGCTTGGTTGATGAAAGACGAAGCTTCGTTTTGGTGGGAAGTCACTAATGGGGAGCGTCCAGTTGATACATGGCCAGATTTCAGGCGAAGGTTTGAGGAGAATTTTCTCTCACGGGCTGAAGAGAATCTATACATGGAAAGATTTTTGGCATTGAAGCAAGGGAATCTATCAGTGAAAGAATACGTCAACAAGTTCAATCAGTTGGCGAAATTTGGCTTGGACTTGGTGAATACTCTAGAAAAGAAGGCTTTAAGATTTGTTAAGGGTTTGAACGATCCGCTTCATGGGTTAGCTATGACCCACATCCCTATGGAGGCTACCTTTGAGAGACTAGTTGACATGGCACTTATGTATGAAGAGGAGAAGGGTGCCAATGCTAATAAGGCACCCGAGAAGAAAGGGGATCAAAAGAAACCGCAACAGCAACAACAGAATAAGAAAGGTGGAAAAGGCAACAATGGTAAGGGAAAGAAAAGATGCTTTAACTGTGGGACACCAGGCCATCTAAGCAAAGATTGTAGGAAGAAAAAGAAGACTGGTTGTTTCCACTGTGGCGAAGCGGGACATCTAATTAAGGACGGCCCAAGGAAAGGGCAGAGGGCAGGGTCTACCTCGAGAGGACAGGTGCATGCTCTTATGCCACCAGGGCAGGCAAGGGGACAAGTTCAGGCTCTCGTGATCCCACCGCTACAAGAACGAGGTAGAGCAATTTCCATTGAAAGTTTAGTTTTTCTGTTTGATCATCCTGTCCGTACTTTATTCGATTCTGGCGCATCACATTCGTTTATCTCTACATCATTAGTTGAAACACTGCACCTAGATACTAGTCTAGTTACGAATCCCTTAGTAGTCTCAAATCCTATTGGTGGTTCGGCTCATCTTTCTATGATCTGTCGGGATTTGAGAGTAATTATCTTGGGCGTTGAGTTTGAATGCAACGCCTTTGTTCTTGGCTTCATGGGCTACGGCTTGATTCTAGGTATGGATTGGCTAACTAGATACGGGGCCATCCTAGATTGTGAAAGAAGGGTAGTTAGATTGTTGACTCGTTGTGGAAAGACCCTTGATATTTCTTGTGACCCTAGGGGTCTAGTAATGATTAGCTACCTAGAATCCCTTGACGCATCCGATGATGATTTACGTTCTGTTCGTATAGTCCATGAATATGTTGATGTCTTCGATGAGGTGAGGGGTTTACCTCCAAAGCGTGAGATAGACTTTCGAATATATCTAGTAATAATGCAAAGCCAGTTGCATTGCTAGTGTGCCACATGGCTCCAAGAGAGAGGAGAGAACTCAGTAAGCAAGTGAAAGAATTGCTTGAGAAGGGGTTCATCAGATGTAGTATATCGGAGTGGGATGCTCCAGTAGTATTTGCCACGAAGGAAGATGGGTCCCTTAGACTTTGTGTGGACTATAGAGAACTTAATAAGCTTACTAAGAAAAATAGACACCCACTTTCGAGGATTGACGATCTCTTCGATCGGTTAGTTGGCGCCTCAGTGTTTTCGCAGTTGGACTTAGCCATGGGTTTCCATCAGTTGAAAGTGGCTGAGGATAGCATAGACAAGACTGCCT
This sequence comes from Allium sativum, assembly GCA_030737875.1. Taxonomy (NCBI): domain Eukaryota; kingdom Viridiplantae; phylum Streptophyta; class Magnoliopsida; order Asparagales; family Amaryllidaceae; genus Allium; species Allium sativum. Next base: position 6,691,462 of record CM060916.1, on the reverse strand, counting down.
TTAGGACTCCAGACGGCTTCTTCGAGTGGCTTGTGATGCCCTTCGGTTTGACAAACGCCCCTGCATACTTTGTTGACTTGATGAGTAGGGTGTTTAGGGAGTACCTTAATAAATTCGTGGTAGTCTTTGTGGACGACATCTTGATCTTTTCTAAGAACGAGGAAGAGCATGCCCTACATCTTAGGGAAGTGTTGGAGACTCTTCGAGCACATAGCCTTAAAGCTAAATTTTCTAAATGTCGCTTTTGGAGGAAGGAAGTGCGATTCTTAGGGCATGTAGTTTCCAAAGAAGGGATAGCTGTGGATCCCGCGAAGGTAGTGGCCATCCAAGATTGGAAGGTCCCTAAAAATGCTACCTAGGTGAGGAGTTTCTTAGGGTTGGTTAGCTACTATAGGAAGTTTATCAAAAACTTTGCAAAAATATCAGCCCCATTAACGCGCTTGATGAAGAAGAACCTAGTTTTCACATGGGACGTAGATTGTGATAATGTGTTCCAACGTTTAAAGAGAGCTTTGACCACAGCCCCAGTCTTAGTGTTGCTAGATGGGAGTAAGCCATTTACGTTTATACCGATGCTTGTGGGACAGGACTAGGCGCAGTCTTAATGCAAGAGGGAAGGGTAATAGCCTATGGTGGAAGGCAGTTGAGAGTGCACGAGAGAAATTACCCTACACATGACCTAGAGTTGGCCGCTATTGTCTTCGCGCTTAAGTCTTGGCGTCATTATCTTCTTGGTGAGAAATTCGAATTGTTCACTGACCACAAATCGCTAAAATACTTGTTCTCTCAGAAGGACTTGAACTTAAGGCAGCAAAGGTGGATGGAATTCTCAACGTCCTACGATTTCGAGATAGCATATACCCCTGGCAAGGGTAACGTGGTGGCGAAGCTTAGAGTTTATCTCTACGTTTGACTTTAGACCTTCCATTAACTTTGTACCCGGTTTGCTAGCATCCTTAGAAGTCAGACCTACGCTTTTGGGACGGATTGGTGAGGCACAGCGAGATGACCCGCAGTTGGTTGAGTTAGTAGAGAAGCTTAAAAGGGGGGAGTCATCGAGCCATCTCAGTAGGTATACCCTAGATGATAAGGGTTGGTTGCGTAGGGACGGTAGACTTTGTGTACCACGGGACGAGAACTTAAGGAAGACCATTCTTGATGATGCACATCATTCGAAGATGACCATCCATCCCGGCGGGGACAAGATGTATATGGACATGAGACGAGTTTACTTTTGGGCCGGCATGAAGAGGGATGTGGCTGAGTTTGTCGCTAGATGCTTGGTGTGCCAACAAGTAAAAACAGAGCAAAAGAAGCGCGGTAGATTGCTACACCCATTGGAGGTCCCACAATGGAAGTGGGAAAGCGTCTCGATGGATTTTTTGACGGGTTACCGAGATCGAGGAAGGGTAATACAGGGATTTGGGTCGTGGTAGATAGACTTACTAAAAGTGCCCATTTCATTCCCGTGAAGAGTAAGAGGACTGCTCCATAGTTAGCCTTCGTATACATTCGAGAGATAGTTCATTTGCACGGTGTTCCTTTTAGCATAGTGAGCGACCGCGATCCTAACTTTACTTGCGAATCTTGGAAAATCTTGCAAGAGATGGTAGGGACTCAGTTATGTTTGAGCACCGCATATCATCCTCAGACAGACGGCCAGATCGAGAGGGTGAATCGTATTCTAGAGGACCTATTGAGGTTGTGTGTCTCAGACTTCGGAGGTACATGGAAGGAACATATTCCGTTGGTGGAGTTTGCATATAATAATAGCTTTCAGTCTAGCATTGGCATGACACCGTTCGAGGCTCTTTATGGACGGCTGTGTCGTTCGCCTACATGTTGGTGGGAGTCTACAGATAAGATCTTATTTGGGCCCGATATGATCAGAGAGACTACGGAAAAGATCGATTTGATTCGAAGGAGGATGAAGATGGCGCAAGATAGGCAGAAATCTTATGCGGACAAGAGGAGGACAGTTCTTGAGTTTGATATTGGGGACATGGTCTTTGTCAAGGTGTCTCCATTACGGAACGTCGTTCGCTTTGGGTCCGTTGGAAAGTTAGCACCAAGGTTCGTAGGGCCGTTTCCTATTAAGGAAAGAATTGGACAGATGGCGTATAGAGTGGAGTTGCCCAAGAGACTTAGTGGTGTACACGATGTATTCCATGTATCACATTTGAGGAAGTGCTTGCACGAGACCGCGGAAGTGGTAGAGCCGAGCTTGCTTAGAGAGGTGGAGATAGAGCGTGACGCGACGATTCGATGAGCTCCTACGTGCATTCTTGGGTCGGAGATTAAGAAGTTGAGGAATTGAGAGGTTAAGCTAGTCAAAGTGCAATGGGGAGATGATGAAAGCAACGCTACTTGGGAGACGGAAGAGAAGATGCGTTCATTGTACCCTTTTCTTTTCGAGGGTATGTCTTTTAATTTCTCCTTTATCGCTTAGCTTGTACTTATCTTATCTTTAGTATGTCCTCTCGCTAGTATCTTTGACCTTTAGATAGGGTAGTCCTATGGTTGAAACATGTGTTTGAGACATGTTATGTATGATGGATGCATGTGGATGCAAGTGTTTGCTAGTCGTTGCTCGTGGATGCATATACACACGCTTTAGGCACTAGATCGGCTCAGTCACTTCATATTGCTTATTGCATATAAATGTGTGTACATATTTAAGTAATGGATGTATAATGGTTATACCATCATATGGATGTTGCATTTTGGTGAATGGTTGTGCACACATGTAGAAATAATATGTATCGATAGGGTTCTTTCGCATACATAATGGACGCATGGCACAATCATGGTTTGCATTAAGGAGGTCAACTGAATCAGTAAACCGCCTGATTTTGCATTAGGTAAGGAACATATACACACACTTTTTGCATATGTTCATACAGCATTAGGAATTTTATATGGATAATGGATGACTGTGTTTGATGGTTGAGTAGATGGTTGTTTGGATGTTAGGATATGCATTCTCCTTGACTTGGAAATTTCGGGGGCGAAATCCTTTAAGGAGGGGAGAATGTAACACCTCGTATTTCTGTTAATATTAATGTTCACAAATAAAAGAATAACTAATCGCAGATGTGAGAATTAAGGGAAATGGGTTTTTCCATTGTGTTCGTCTCAGAATTCTGGTTGAGATAGAGTCCGAGTTTGCGTGAATTGGACTTCGTATGAAGGAGTTATGGCCATCAGAAGTTTCAGAAAATTCAAATTTCAGAGTCAGACGGGCTAGGCGGGAAAATTCCCGCCAGGGCCAGGTCGACCATAGGGTCGACCTGGGGGTCGACCTACCCTAACCAGGTCGACATAGGGTCTACCTGGGGGTCGACCTGCCCCCTCCCCCGGGCAGATTTGATTGATGACTTGTAAGTGACTATATGCTGACTCATTAGGGTTTCTGAACTGCTCTAATTGGCTGGGATAAATTCTGGGTTGATCGGACGGCCTAAACTAATCCTAAACTCTATAAAAACACCTATAGACTCAAACCCTAAAAACAAATTAAAATTAGAGTCATGGCCTCCATGCCGTCACCCTGCAACTCAGAATAGCCGCCACCAATTAGAGAGGAAGAAAGCTAAAGCAAGTCAAATTCAATTCAACTCTAACAACGAATCTACTTCAAAAGAAAGCTAATACAACTTCAGAACTCAGAATTCAGAACTCAAGACCTTCTTTGAGTTGTAAGTTCGATTTCTTTAATAAAATAATTAGCAATTTAATTGGATTGAGTTATGATGTGGATTATTTGGACATGATGTGAATTATTGACCGCATGTTATTATTTATGTTGTAAAATTGTGATGTTATCATTCATGTTATAAATTCCATTATGTTATGTTGTGATGTTATCATCTATGTTGTAAAGTTATCATCCATGTTGTAATTATATAATTGATCAATTCATGATGATGTTTTATATGCTAGTTTGGTTATGTTGATTCATATGATAAATCATATGTATGTATGCAAGTTTAGGTGTTGATTTAGATGTGGATCATATGCAAGTTAGTAAAGATTATGTATAACCTTATATGTTTCATGACATCTATTTTAGATTTAAATTTAGGCTCTGACATGTGTGAGTTATATGCTAAATTCTACATGCTAGTTTACATGTTTAGATGTAAGTTTACACCATTGTTATGTTGCATAAATCACATATGCAAGTTTATATAAATATATGGGTTTTGAGTATGAATCATGTTATGTAAGTTTGTGGTTATTTCCTATGCAAGTTTACACCTTTAGATATAGATCTATGACATACATGATTTATGCAAGTTTGTGACCATTATCTAAACAAGTTTACACCTTTAGATTTAGATCTATGACATATGTAATTTTATGCAAGTTGTAACTTTGGCCTATGCAAGTTTTAGATGTAGAACATCATTCACACATGCAAGTTCACCCCTTATGTTTAGATCTATTTTTAATTATATGTATGTTGTGATGTTTTCTCTTTATCACATGAGTTAGACTATTCGAGTCTAATATATATTTTACGTTAAACGAACGAACGTACAACGTGGGGCAATGGGATAATATTAAAAAGATTTAATATTAAGAATTGGCATAAATGCCTTAAATGGCATAAAATAAATTTGTGATGTTAATTGGTATGATTTTGCATACCATAAATAGATGGACATTACTGAGTCAATTATGGTCATAGTTAAATTTGGAATTGATTAATAATTTGAATAGGGAAAGTAATTCAAATTGGGGGATAATTAATTAGGTGTAATTAATCGTCTAAGACACGAGGTTAGGCTATTTTGTGGTGTAAGACTGCCCGGACCCGCCCGGCAAATCCAGCTGCCACAAATGCCAGTCTAATGTGAGAGGTCTTAAGCATAAATTAAATACGTAATAGTTGTAAAGACACGAGGTTAGGCTCGTTTGTGGTGTAAGACTGCCCGGACCCGCCTGGCAAATACAGCTGCCACAAATGCCAGTCTAATCTGAGAGGTCTTTATAAGGTTACATTCTTAATGAATTAAGAAACACTTAACCAGATAGACATGTAGTGGGACATGAGGGAGTTAAGTGGGTGCCTTGGGTGGCATGTGGAGTCTAATGGGTGCCTTGGGTGGCATTTGAAATACGATAGAAACACTTAACCAAAATGTGAAACATGTAATTGAAACATGAATAAGAAGAGGGTTAAGTGGGATGTACTAGAGGGGACCAAGCTTAGGTGGATAGCTTGTGTCAAGTAATGGGGGCCCATTTCAACCAGTAACCCATACGTATCTTTGTAAGCTCGACCCAAGTCGAGGACGGGACACGCATACTGGGATTAACTGTAAGTGGCCAAAACATGTTAGCGGTGGCAACGCAAGTCCAACGGGTTCATATGCGTGTGTGGACCCGGGCTGGTAGGTAAGACGTTGTTGCATCGTGTAGGTATAAGCCGTGCATGCTTGGTGGTATCGGGTTGCCACTTTGAGGAGTGATACACCCCATTGTGGGGCCAGCACGGGTATCTACGAGTTAGGGAGCCGATCGAATGGGGGTAGTGGGTACACCTTGTGGAGATAGGGGCAGGCGGCACCTATGAAGGCAGCTAGGGGTGCACGAAACTACCATAATCATTATTAAGTTCTGTAGGCGGGATCAACCTTAGAGTGACTAGTGGTGGTGCAGTATAGTAGTGGTGGTGTAGTATAGTAATTACCTTGTGGGTTAGGTGCGCCTTTAACGATATCGTTGTTCATCTTGTTTCCTTGTTTACTCTGTCATACCCAATTGTTCACAGTCATTTCCTTATTTTCCAACTTATGCCTTAGCCTAGTTATTTTGGTAATTATATTGTTAAAGTTATCGCACTCGCCAGAATTTATGTCTGACCCCCTTTGTTTCCACCTCTTTTCTTCCTCCCCCCCCCCAAGGTGCTCAGGTTGGAACTAGCACCAGTGGAGCTTGATTTTGGACAGCTGTATCTCTGCTTTTAGAAGTTGCTTGGATCGCTGAAGTAAAGTTCAGCCTCTCTTATTTATGGCTATTTCGTATTGGGGATTATGTCTTTCAATTTATGTACTTTGATTTAGTCAAGATGGATATTATGTACTTTGGCTCTGGTTTTGATGATGTAATCAAACTTATGTATTTTCCGCTGCAATGAAATAAAGTTTTAAATTTTCAAGTACTGTTTGTATCTGTCTTGTTGTTAAGTTTCTGTTCTATACTCACTTAAAACGCTCCATAGAAGTTAATGCATTCCCTTTGTGAGTGACATTAATGGACGTCGCGTGTTACATTAATATTGGGGGTAGGTACATATATACTATACTAATTTAATCCACTTGGAAGTAAATAGGTACGATGTGTATGTAAGCCTTGAGTGTTGTTAACCCAAGTAACCTAATAAATAAGAGAATATGATTGAACAGTATATGTAGGATTATCCAAAGTGTATAATTTAAATCCAGTCACCAGAACTTGTGTTCTGACCCCCTCCTCATTACGTACTCGTAGGTTAGATTTGTGGCAGAGACATGATAGCTTTGGATACTGGTTAGGCAGTATTATTTATACGGTACGGCTATACTTTGATTATGTTATGTTTTTTCCATTCCGCTATGAGATGTTTTCTAAGCTCTAACATATTTTATGTCTCTGTCTTTTTCGAAGGATACCAGAGCACAACAACTTGATTTTTGATAGATTGAAATTTTAAAGAAAAAAAACCAGTCTGTCAGAATTCGGGTTGTTACATCTGGTATCAGAGCTTAGTTTTAGGATTCCTATATAAATAGTGAGTGAACGTATTTGTATTTTTTTAAAATATAAATATATTATATATATACCTAGATCCATAGAGGAACCCACTAGATAGAAAGAGTATAACCTGGCTAGAAATGGGATGTTTGTCTTGCACACTAAAGGAATGAATATGGAAATCTGAGACCCTTAGGTAATTTGGATTGAGAGTGACAATGTACTTTGTATGGAAGGAAGGTGAATCCCATATGATTAGTATTTTAGGTTAGTGGGATTGAAAACCTTATGAATTGGAAAAGGTTAAAAAGAGAAGATGGATTAGGAATATATATAGTTGAGAGAATTGACCTTGGCGAGTGTCTAAGAAAGCCTAGAAAAATTGGAAACCCGCTTTGAGTCTAACCCCATTGTTAACTTTTAAGAACTTGAAATTATATAAGCTTTGGGAAAATGGTTTATGGTGTTTTCAAGTTTTAATCTTAAAAGTTATAGTTTTAAATATGTAAAGTATACATATTGAGTTTTGAAGTAAAATAGGGTATATTATGTAAATAGTGATTTCTTGCGAAAACTTTGTCTAAAGTAAAATTCTCTCAGTAAGAGGTACATATTATGGAGCATGTATAGCTCGCTAGTTTTCTTGTTATATTTCATAAAGAATTTTTAATAAAGAAAGTTTTGAAATCTCTATTCTTATGACAACCCTTTTTGATAAATTATTTTAATAAGATAATTTTGTTGGGTGGACAAAATAAGTTGTAGAAATTAATAATAGAGTAGATGGTTGCACCTTGTAGTAAGAGACTGAATTGACCTTATAGGCAAGGATGAGCCATAAACCCGATTGAGAAATAGTTGTCTTTATCTACTCTGATTTACATTTTTTTAAGATGACATGTTTTTAGGGTTTGGCAAGAGAAAGTTTTCATGAGAAAAATAAAGTTTTGACACTTGTAAATTTTTCGAAGAAAGTTTAAATGAAAAGGCCAAACCATGCTTTAAAAGGAGGGAGTAGGAAAGGATTGGAGCCTAGGGAAGACGGGAAAATTTAGGGCTATAAAGTAAATAGCGAAAATTATCTTAGAAAAATGATAAGTTCCCGTAGAATGCGTAAGCATTCAAAATCCTAGGATATTGCTTAAAATAATTGTCGGTACAAAGCTAGGACTTGTGGCGACCACAATATAATAGAAAGGGCAAGTAAGCGTTTAGATACTGTTGTTAATTCTCATGTTAGGAGTAAAACCCGTTATTGCATTTCTGTTGGGATCGTTCCATTATTTTGTTCTTGTTGGGTATTTTGGGTAACACCTAAACCTGTCGTGATCCCATAGTTTGGACTTTTCTGTCTGAGGGGGATATAGTCCCGAGATTCTTGGCCCTTAATAGTAGCTGTGTAGAGTGTATGTTCTCCTGTTTTAGTTGAAAGACTATAAGGCTTATTTAAATTTAAACTAAGATCAGATAAGATAAGGAAAGAGAAATGTTACAATTGAAAAGGAAACAGAAAATTCAGTAAAGCAACAAAAATGGAAAATTATGAGGAAAGATGGATAAGAGTTAAAATTTCAAAGATAAGATGAAAAGAAAATCAGTAACAAAAGAAAATTTTCTTATGTGGGTTGTGCTCGGATAGGAAAATAAGAGAATCTTTATAAATAGTTTCATAAAATCCAAGTACGGTTTGAAAAAGGTATATAAAAGAAAAATGGAAGACGTGAAATTTTTCGTTTTCTACCTTTTTGTAACATAAGAAATCGAATTTAGAAAAACAGATTTTTCTGAAATTCGAAAAATAAAGTTGGTTGGTAGGATTACGGATGAAACAATTGGATGAACTATGCTCTTATTCAGTAAGAGTGTAGGAAAGTTTGGATGAAAAAGTATTTTGATTTTCAAAATATTGCATTTATGTAGAACTACCAGTATATTTAGGATGTGAGCATCATATTTTAAAAGGATTTTTGAAAAAAATTTGCATACACATAGGAGGTACCTCTTAGGCATACAAATATTATTATGTTGTATTTCACTTTGCCCAAGTGCACGATGTTTGCAAAAATTGGATGCACACATGATGGATGTATATTATGCGAGGGTTAGTTGAATTCTACCCTTATCATATTTTGGGGATGAAATTTCCCAAGGTTGGGAGAATGTAACACCCCGCATTTTTAAGATAATAAAATACGAATAACTTAATTGAATATTCAGAATTAAGTAAATCGGACTACGCCGTTGCATCCATCTCGAAATTCTGGTCAAGATAGACACCTAGTTTGCGTAAAACGGACACTGTATGAAGAAGTTATGAGCATTAGAAGTTTGTATACATATAAGGAGCTTATATGTGTGTGTGTGTATATATATATATATTAAATAAATATATCCAAAAAATTTGAAAATTAGTTCAAAAACCAAAATTCACGAGCGGGAAAATATGGAGGGAAATTAGACCGTTGGGGGTCGACCCACCAACAAGGGGGTTGAACTAGGGGTCGACTCACCCGCGGATCTGGAACTTTCTGTTTGACGTGGATGGTTTTGATGTTTTTGATTTAGATCTGAGGGTCCTGGTTTCTCTGATACACCTATAAATAAGACCCTAGAGCTAACCCTAAACCTCATATTTCTGAGGCTACGCTGAAGCTCCGCCATTCCTTTCCCTCTCGTCAAATCTATTCAGAAAATTAAGATTTTTAGTTTAGGAAAAATTCTGAATCCAAATCTGAAGGAAAGGAACGTGTGTTTGTAAACAGGTGTTCAGATCTGTTATCGAAGTGAGGTAATTTTCTAGATCTGGTCTATTTCAATTCTCTTCTCTTTTTTCTTTTTCTTTCTTTCTTTTAGTAAAAAATTTATGAATCCATGTTTGTTAGGTTCTGAATCAAATTAGGGGGAAAACCATGGAATGATAGACCTGGACCAGATCCAGGATTTGGAAAGCTTACGAGGTGAGTGGGTTTAAGCTATAGCCTTTAGATAATAATATGTTATCGGTTATCGTTCCCCTTTTTATTAATTATGAAGTTGTCAGAATAATTGAGAATTATTGTTATAACAAGTTGAGATGTTAATATTAATAATTCATACGTTGAATCAGTTAAAGTGTGGAATGATTACATGTTGAATACACTTGTTAGAATATGGGCAATGACTACTTTTGTTATAATTATATGATTCACTTGTGGCATATTATTGAGCAAACGACATGTTTAACTTGTTGGATTTGAATAATTACCTGATTGAATGTTTACATGTCAAAATATAATTAAACATATGTTAAAAAGGACATGCGACAAAATATAGGCATAATCGGACGACATTTAAATTAAGTTACTGTAAACTAGATTACAGTGAAAAGGATAATATGCCTAAAATTTACATGAAATAGGAATATTTGTTAAAGAACGAACATGCCTAGATTTACAGTAATGTGACACTGTAACGCTCTTTGACTCGAGGTTAGATTGCACTTGTGATAAAAGTCTGCCTGGAACCGCCTGGCATACTAGCATTCACAAGTGGTAAATCTAATGTGAGGGGTCTAAGTGCATAATTAAAACATTCAATGGTACTAAGACACGAGGTTAAGTCAACTTGTGGTAGAAGTTTGCCCGAACCCGCCCGGTAAATCCAGCATCCACAAGCGTAGACTTAATGTGAGAGGTCTAGTGCATACATATAAATAAATAAATATATATACACACACACACACACACACACATATATATATATATAACAAGACATGGATAAATGGCAATGATGATAATTAAATGTCTAACTCAGAAAATAAGAAAGGAAGTGAAGTAATGGACTGAGTTAGTGTGATATGAAGGAAAAGTGATGTATTTCCCAGAATGGCCTATTTCTGAGAAGGTGATTGCAAGTCAGCCGCAGTGAATAAAGTAATAAAAGGAAAGAAATTACTTGCCACCATGGATTTAGATGGGAATACGTTATGAAAATAAATCATTGATTCCTTCTATAAGTCAAACTGATAAGGTGTATGAAGTATTTCCTTAACTAAAATAAGGAACATATATTAAAGTGAATGAAGAATACTGGAATACAATAGTAAAAGAAAATATTTTAGATGGGGAATGATAATAACCTATTATAAATAAATAACATTAATGAAAATGTTGTATAATAGGTAGACTTGTCCTAGGGAAAGTGAAGATTATAACTTAGGTTATAATAAACTAGTAAGGAAATGAGATAACTGGTGAAATGAGATAAGGGACACTTAATTGAAAAATTAAGTAATCAGTAAATAGGGAAAACTGGAAACTAGTTGAGAAAAGGGGGAAAATATATGAAATATATGAAGTTGTACTTAATTATAAATTAAGTAATCCGTAAACTTGGAAGTCTGAAACCAGCTGATAAGAATAACATATTTAGACTTGTCCTAGGGACAAGAGAAAATTATAACATATGTTATAATAAATCGGTAGAGAAACTTATTAATGGGCCTCAGTTAAGAGAACTAAGTTAATAAGTAATCAAGGATAATTTGTGGTAACGATGTAAAATGGAATTATGACTAAACGAGAAAGAATGAGGAAAACTTATGACATAAGTTATATTTAATCGTAAATGGTAAGTGACATGTTAATTAGAAAACATGTGAATTGAGATATACTTAATTACATATTAAGTAGAACATAAGTTATATTTAATCGTAAATGGTAAGTGACATGTTAATTAGAAAACATGTGAATGGAGATATACTTAATTACAAATTAAGTAGAACAAGTTGTTGTAGCAGTGAAATCAAACAAGAATGTAAAAGGGATTGTGGATTACAAACCTTGGGCAACAATCTAGAGAATAACATGTTGTGGGCTTATTTATAAACTTAATGGGTTAAGTTATATAACTGGAATTAATAACCAAGAGAAACTTGGTAACTTGATTAAGAATTCAATGTGAATGGGAATAACCAAGTTAAATGGAAACCAGATGAGGTAAGGCAAGCGCGTAAAAGAATGTTTAGACATAGGGTCTAACAACATATTAAAGGGAGGCGCTTGGACTAGTTCGTACGTTTGAGGGTGAATAACCCAACAGGTAGATCATCGTGGTGTTATAAGGCACGAGGGGAGCGCACATTCATATGATTGTTCTGACGACAAGGACTTGAAGGGGAAGCACGCGGCTTTCTGAGATACGTAAGGTGCTCCTAGTAGCCTTTGTGTGGTGGCAGATGCTTAGGCTGTGCTCGCAGGGGTTGGGTCTGTGCGTAACTACTAGGTGGGTGGGCCTTGACTGCAAAAGTAGCTATGCACTCAGATTGCTTTGACGCGATGACACTAGGGTGATTCGATGTTTGCCTCAACGGGGAGGTGAAGGGTCACGACCAACAAGGATAGTAGATCATCGAATACCCGTCATCGGCGACCAGTGGGATGCGAAAAGACTAGAGCTAAAACCAGTAGACCATTCACCTTTCACTATCGGGGTACGGTGGTTGAGGGAAGACGCCAAATGGATGTTTAGATTGTTTTCTTTGGGGGCAGTCATTTAGCTCTTATAGTCTTTACTAGTTGAGGAAGAGGCCGAGGTGGGGTCGTAGCCACAGTGAAAACAGACCCTAGGAATATCTATATATAGAGGCTCTTAAAGATAGGCTTGTACAGATATGGAAAAGCTCCCGACCGAGTTCCGTGTTTCTTGTATCGTCCTGCCACGGAGCTCGATGCACATTAAAGGATGTGCGGTTATGGCATCGAGCTACAATTGACGATACGTATGTGGAAAGTCTAGATACATGCATGTCGGCTCTAGGTAATGTATCGTAGACTTGAGGATATTACTCTAGTATGGAGTCTGATTTGATCAAAGGTAGCAGTCTGTACGCTTACGTAGCATAGTAATGATAGATATATGCGGAACGTAACATTGTTATATAGAGATCCGTACATAACTACGGCGTAGGATGAGTGTAATAACCCGGAAAAAGTGAACCAGTTTAAAAATTTTAAATTAGGTTATTACCAAGGAATTTGAATAGTTGAAATGGCCTATTTCAATAAAATATAGAATTTGGTATAGTATGGCAGTTTGAAATTTTGAATACAAACTTTGTCTGACTGTACCGGGTGGAAAATATAACGGATTTTAGCGAAACTGAAAATATTTAAATCTGTTTATCAATACCTTTCTAACGAATTTGAAAAATCGAAATTTCATAACGGAAATCAAAAGTTATGGCCAAATGAATTTTCAGAAAGGTCGCTATATAGTATATATGGCCCTTGAAAATTGAGATTTTACATACGACCTCGGAATTCGACGAAACCACTTTTGTTGGGTCCGGGATGTCAAATTATTGCTAAGTTTCAAATTTCATAATTTTTGAAGCTAGTATGTGAGCGGGGCAAAAGATAATGTGTTTGGTCAAATTCTGTTAAAATGGGTCGACCTAAAAAGGGCCGTTTTTCAAACGAGCTCAGAATTTGACGAAACTGGTTTTGTTAGGACCGTATCGTAAAAACAAAGCTAGATTTATTTTTCTGGAATTTTTCCATTCAGTTTGTGGCCCTGGAAAATTGAAATGTACGTTTAAATTAAATATCGAATGTTTTATATTTTAATTTGAAAAATAACTGACTGTAACAGTCGAAATGGCCAACGAAACATATCCCATTGTGTCCGGAATGGGGGTATTTAGCTAGGGGCGACAGTCGTTGGGTTTAAAAAGGAGTCCGTTTGCAAAAACACTATTTAAAATTTCCTATAAAGCATGGACCAATAGGAATTTTTCATTAAAAAAAAAAGAAAAAAAAATCTGAAACCCTAGCCGCCAGAGTACGATTGGACGACGCACAGTGCTCCAACCTTCTCGTCGATATTGCCGCCGCCTCAGGCGATTTCACCGCCGCCGCCAGTTAAGACTTCCGACCGCCTTCACCTCCGCTCCACATCCGACCAACCCACGACCCCTGACATCAACCATCGACGTCGGAATTCGACGAGAAAGGCGCGACCTTCAGAGCGCCGCTGCGACGAGCACAGGTCGCCGAATCCTTCACCACCACCGCCGATCTGGAGGTGCTTCGTAGCCCTTTGACGCAGCAAGGTCTGATCGAAGCATCGAGGTACAGATCGACTGAAAATTTGAGACCTAGTTTCGAAGGTTTTAAAAACTTTTCTGATGAAAATTCTGAAATGAAAATAACACTTTTAAGTGTTGCAAAACTTTGAAAAATAATATCTTTTTCGTTCTTTAACGAAATTCGATGAAACAGGAGACATCGTGACCGCAAGGAGGCTCTCTACATTCTAGAAGAAGCCGCGGATTTTTCTGACCTTCCTACGATTTTTAGCACTGCAATAACCAATGTGAGGAATCTAAACTATTGGTGTGAATGAAATCGCGTTGTATAAATTATATAAGCAAAGTGTAAATTATATACGCATTGTATACCTCATATACATGTGTTGTATGAGTTATATTAGCGATGTATAAATTATACAAGCGTTGTTTGAAACATATATGCTTTGAATTGTGATGAAATGCAAGTGAATTATTATATTATATATATATATATATATATATACTCCCCTCCACAGACCATGGACGATATTTATTGTTTGTGATTGAGGTGATATCATATGGTATGACGAATGGTTGGAAATAATTGTTTGTGGTTGATATTATGGTTGAAAAATACCTTTGTGGTTGAAAAATACCCTCTTGTGGTTGAAACAAAATAGAATAGGATTGTGGAATTGAAAATAAAACATGCCGCCTGCGTGCGAACTAGATGCATGATCCCCATTGTCAAAAACCGCGAGGTTTTAAGGTAGAGCGAGGAGTCGTACTAGGGACGGTCCTGGTTTTAACTACCTTGCCATTATGCTGCCGAAATTTTCTGAAATATTTATGTGTTAGAATAATTTTCATTCGTTGAAATAAAATTACATAAACTATATCGAATATTCATGTGTTGAGTTGCAATTCATTCGTTGAGTTGAAATTCATGTGTTGAATATTATTTGAATTTAAACAAATGGCTTTAGCGATAAAAATCACATTTTTTTATATATACATACTATATCGAATATTCATGTGTTGAGTTGCAATTCATTCGTTGAGTTGAAATTCATGTGTTGAATATTATTTGAATTTAAACAAATGGCGTTAGCGATAAAAATTACATTATATATATATATACAAACTATATAGAATATTCATGTGTTGAGTTGCAATTCATTCGTTGAGTTGAAATTCATGTGTTGAATATTATTTGAATTTAAACAAATGGCTGTAGCGATAAAAATCACATTTATATATATATACAAACTATATAGAATATTCATGTGTTGAATTGCAATTCATTCGTTGAGTTGAAGTTCATGTGTTGAATGTTATCATCTTTTAAAAAAATAAATTGAATCGACAATGAAAACTATATTTTTATAGTGAATATGAAGTGTTAAAAATACACACGTGTCGAATAAATATTTTTGAAGATAAAAATATTTCTCTTATCATGTATACGCTTAGTTAAAAATACACATGTGTAGAAATAAATAATAGTTTGCTAGAAATATTATTATTAGCTTTGTTCTGCATATATATATACATGTGTTGAACAGGAAAAATGGATTAGCTGTAGAGTAAAGAAATTATTTGCGTGCCCGACAAATAGGTAAACCTTGATGAGTTGGCTGCGCAATTTTATTTATATATCAACTCCTGTGAATGCCATTGGATGCGGAGTGCTGGTTATTCTGTGTGAAATAATAAATAACGCCATAGGATAGTAACAATTAATTTTGAACTACACTACATGGCATACTTCTTGATGATAGGCATACTTCATCATATTCCACATAAGCAACTGGAGCTTGTGTGACGAGGTGGAAGATTTACCATACAAGCAAGAGGCTTGTATGGCGATGACTATGTACTACAGGTTGAACTGATGACTGATATGGACTATATAAATTATAACGATAAATTGCCAGATTAATAAAAACACCACACGGGTCTGGAGTTGACAATAATCACGTCGCTCTAGTTATTAGATACGACACATGGACTATTTATTTCCACACGGAAACGGGGTGACGGGAATTTATTCTTTGGAGTGATTATCAGTACATGCTCCCCCGTAAACACCAGAATATATCACTATAAATATGTGAATGCTTTTTAGGATTTATTGGGTACCTAATACGGCCCAATAAATTTCCAAACCCCTCCCCGTACAAAGGAGGTTATGGCGAAATTTTTCGAAATATTAAGGCGTTAGTGAAATATTTGAAGTGAAAACGAAGTTGAAAATATGGGATGAACTATAGTTGAAATTTTAGAATGAACTATATTTATATATATAAATATAAACATAATTAAAGGGAATAGAGGCCGTGCAGTTCGTGTTTCGGAATCGTAATTTGAAACGATTAGTGCGAGAAATCCGACCATCGGAATTTCTCGAAACCGCAACCGCTGGGTTCGCCTTGGAAATATATTTCCAACGGCACCAACCTTGTAAAAATCCAACGGTTGGATTGTCCGGAATGTTTAATTCAAATCTGAAGAAAAACAGCGCCAGAGTCATTTATATTTATATATAAATATAAATAAAATTAAATTAAATCGAATAACGACGCTGCAGTTCGAATTTTGAAACCGTAATTTCAAACGACTAGTGTGAAAGATCCGACCGTCGGATTCTCACGAAACTGGAACCGTTGGGTTCGCTTTGGGAATATCTTCGCACTGATATAGACTTTGTAGAAATCCAACGGTTAGATTTTCCGATATGTGTAACACAAATTAGGAGAAAAACAGCGCCAGTTCCACGGCACGACCAGAAACGTCGTTTAATTAAATATGGCCATTTTTAAATAAATAGAAATGGCGAAAAATCGTTATAAAATATTATAAGCAGCATTGACTGAAAATAAGCCAATTGGGCTTGAATTGCTTGATATTTATTGGTTGTATGTGTTTGACGCGAAAATAACACTAAATAACTGAAAGATGGATGTCGAATAATATAACCATAAAAAGAATCAATTTAAATTCTAGTGACGTGAATTATTTGAAAAGGCCGAGCTAACCCTCATTTCAAATAATTTATCGAGCGATTCGAATTGGAAAATGCAAAGACGATTCAAGACCGACGATCTTCGTATCGGTTGGATGGGCGCTATTGAGGTTCCTGACCGGAGTAGCTACCGGAAGGGGACGGAAGTAGTAGCCGTCTGAACGTATGTGTTGATTGTACGGATTTGCGAGGAATTGACGCCTCCGGTTTCGTTCAGACCCAGAACGGACTTGTAAATGGACTGTGTGTCTGACATTGGATTTTGTTCTATACTGATTGATCTCTGTTAAATATATATCTGCTTGGCGGCGGAGAATTTATTCTTTTGCTTAACGCCCTTCTCTGAGACGTACGAGCTCAGAGGTTATATATCGAGGGAAATCAATCGTATGGAGTGGACTGCCTATGTAGCATGCCAAGATGCTGTGATCAAGGCTTCTGTTGCAAAGCAAAGTCTTGTGGATGATGACCAAAGCAAGGTCTACGTGACCTAGCTTTGTGTATTTCGTAGATTCGCGAGCCTCACACCTCGGTATGAGTCAAAAACGGGATGAGGACCCAAGGAGGGCATGACGTTTCTTTCTAGCTATGGTGGTGTCAATGACTTACCAGCCCTGACATATATATCTACTTTTCACCTTTGTGGTTGTTGGAATGCGAGGCGCCTCGATTATAGGTCTGTAAGGACCGGGGAACGTGTGTTCAGGAATAATTAATCCTCAAACGTAAGAGAGGACCGGCCTTGGAGGATCCCGGGGTTGCCCAGAGTGTGTAGTCCCGAGGCATTTGCTAGAGTGTCTCGAAGCGGAGAGGAGCTTTCCCCTTGCCTCGACTCATGACGGAAATCCAATTTCCAATACGAAATAACGGACTTGATTGTAGAACTAGTATGGCGACATAGTAGATGGTAGCTATGCCGCCTATGATTGATATTTATGATGCTATGCGTTTTTGAAACATATATGCACTAGTAATAATATCAAATGATTTTGCTTTATACGTATCAAGCATATTTGGCTATTATAAGGTAAAACTCTATCCTCCAGCTTGCGTTGCATTGTGTGATGGGACCTGAGTCTTATAATGGCTTCATTCTTTCTAAAAGCATTGCGTTGTTTTTAAAAGAATTTATTTTGTTTTAATGCACTAGCAATCATTGGAGTAAACCCGTTCCGCGAAAGTGGCGTGGTCCTATGATTTGCTCATTACTGTTGTTAAACTATTAAATAGATTTCTCATACCAGTCCCCATGATTGACTCGTTGTTTGTTTCACTTTGCAAACGCGGGTGCCCTTATTTTCACACGGGCAGCCTAGTACACAGGTGACAGGTTGTTTTTGGCTCTGCACTGCTGCATAGGGTGCATTTTTGGCTCATGGCGAGGCTGACTTCACAGAGACGACTTTGACATTTTCCGCTATTACTGTACTTATATTATGATCCCGCCACTGGCGATGCAGACTGATTTACTTTCCGTATTTCTTGCTATATGTATATGTATTCCGCCTTCGGCGATGTAGACTGATACCCTTATTATGTCTCACTGCATGTATGTATTCCGCCTCTGGTGATGATGACTGATCACTTTCCTTTTTATTTACTAAGTTATATCCCACGCTATGCTATTCTGATGTTATTACATGTTGTGATTCCGCTGTCATATCCATGTAAAATTATCCTATTTATTGTTTCTGCTATTATCTGTACTCTGCTATGATGATTAATGTGTTATTTCCTAATGATTATCCTTAATACCGCCCCTCGGATTTTGGGATCGTCACAGTTGGTATCAGAGCTTTGGTTAACTTTAGTTCCGGGATCTAACACATTAAACACCTCGTCAGAATAGAATCAGTAGTATTCTAATGCGAGTAGCTCATTAGAGATAGGATTAGCAATGTCCTAGAATGAGCTAAGCAGATTAGCAAAACAATTTGATCAGTACATCATCATTATCTTTCCTTGTATTCGCTTGCTTTATCATTTATGAAAATTATCAAATCTGTGAGCTTGACTCTTTTCTTTCTTATACAGTATTCTCTTAGATGGCTACACGAGCAGCAGCAGCTAGAGGAGGCCGTGGAGGCCGAGGAGTGGCAGCAGGAGGACGGGGAAATATCCCCGTAGTTGTAGAAATCCCTATTGTTCAGCCACCAGCACCTGAAGAATTTGAGCTAGATAAAGTTGCGAAGAGGTACAGAAATCTTGGGGGAAAACCTTTTACTGGCACTGGTACAGTGACCGAGGCTATAGCTTGGTTAAAAACTTGTGAGAAAATCTTTGAAGGCATGGGTATGGGAACCAACAACAAAGCCCGACTTGGCATTTGGCTCCTCCAGGAGGAAGCAGAGCTGTGGTGGGATGCCATTACCTCAGAAGAAGTAGCAAGTACTGTCAGGACCTGGGAGCAATTCAGAACTATGTTCAATGAGAAGTTTGTACCAGAACAGGCTCTAGAGAGGATGCGAGAGCAATTTGCTAATCTCCAGCAAGGAGATCTCTCTATTCAGGATTATCTAAATAAGTTCACCCAATTGTCGCGCTATGCTCCGGAGCTGATTATGACCATCAAAGCAAAGAACAAGAGATTCATATTTGGGCTGAAGCGCAAGTACCACGATAGAGCTATGGGCAACATCAAACTCTCCTTTACAGAACTAGTAGAGTTGGCTTGCAATTACGAAGACATGGATGAGAGGCACGCTAGCCAAGACCGCGCCAAAAGCCAAGCAGGAAATAAGCGCAAAGCCTCAACAGATCAACCCGAATCTAGCATTACCGCGGCCGCTACTTAGAAACCTGCAAAGATCCCCAAAGGAAATTGCTACAATTGCGGGAAGCCAGGTCACTTTTCTAATGTATGCAAAGTTCCGAGGAAGCCAAAGGCAAATGACTCAACCGAATGTTACAACTGCCATAAGAAGGGGCACTATAGCAGGAACTGTCCTCTCAAGCAGAATGCACAAGTGGCTCATGTCTATGACGGGAAGACCCCGCCAGCTACCACCGATGGAACAGGTAAACCCGACGTCTTGGGAGGTACCCTTACCATTAAAAATATTCCTGTCTCTGTACTTTTTGATACTGGTGCATCACGTAGCTTCATTTCTGGTAACATTGTTCATAAGTTAAAATTGAAACAAAGAATTCTAAAAGAACCAATTAAAGTTCAAAATCCGATAGGAGGTTCTGTTAGTCTCAGTTCATACTGTAGAGTGCCCATCTCCTATTCCTTCTACAAGTTTCCTATCAACTTAATAATCATGAATCTGTTGGAATTCGATGTTATTCTCGGTTTGGACTGGTTGACAAAATATAAGGCCGAAGTTAGATGTGCCGAAAGAATCGTTAAAGTCGAAACGAAGCTTGGACCTATATATATACCATGTCATGGCTCAGAAATCAATAGAACAGAAGTTTGGTCTTCTTTAGAAGTTATTCCCCCTTCATTAGAAAAGATACCGGTCGTTAAAAACTACGCGGATGTGTTTGAAGAAGTAGAAAACTTACCGCCGCAAAGGGAAATTGAATTTAGGATAGATCTAATTCCTAACGCCCGACCAGTAGTACATCCTATAAGAAGAATGGCCCCGAAAGAAAAAGAAGAGTTAGGTAGTCAAACCCGAGAATTGCTTTGGAAATGTCTGATCAGACCGAGCTTTTCAGCATGGGGAGCAGCAGTAGTATTTGTCCCGAAATCAGACGGTACTCTAAGACTTTGCGTTGATTACCGAGATCTCAATAAACAGACACTGAAGAACAAATATCCTTTGCCCCGAATAGATGATCTGTTAGATCAGTTAAATGGAGCAACAGTATTCTCCAGAATGGACCTAGCTACAGGTTTCCACCAATTACGTATAGCCAAAGACTGTGTTCCTTTGACAGCAGTCAGGGGTCCCGATTTATTCTACGAGTGGTTAGTAATGCCGTTCGGCTTGTGTAACGCTCCGGCATACTTCGTCGATCTTATGAACAGAGTGTTCCGTGGTGTATTGAATAAATTTGTTCTAGTCTTCATCGATGACATTTTAATCTACTCCAAGTCGGAAGATGAACATGCAAAACATTTAGAACGAGTGTTAAAAATCCTAAGGAGAAATGTCTTGAAAGCTAAATTTTCTAAATGTGTTTTTTGGCAGAATGAAGTTAAATTCCTAGGCCATGTCGTATCAAAAGAAGGGATTGCTGTAGATCCAAGCAAAATTACAGCGATTCAGAACTGGAAACAACCTACTACACCTACTGAAGTTCGAAGTTTCCTTGGATTGGCTAGTTACTATCGGAAATTCGTTCAGGATTTTTCAAAGATATCAGGAGTATTGACAAAGCTTACAAAGAAGCATGAGAAATTCAAATGGACTCCCGAATGTGAAGAAGCTTTCCAGGAGCTGAAACTGAAGTTGACAACTGCGCCAGTATTGACCATAATAGAAGGTAATCAAGACTTGACTGTATGGACAGATGCTTCTATTAGAGGGCTAGGCGCAGTGTTAATGCAAAAGGGCCAAGTGATCGCTTATGCCAGTCGTCAGCTGAAGTCGCATGAACGAAACTATGCAACTCATGATCTTGAGTTATTAGCTATCGTGTTTGCTTTAAGAATCTGGAGGCATTATTTACTGGGCGAGAAGTTCGAATTATTCACCGATCATCAATCCTTGAAGTATCTGTTAACTCAGAAAGATCTAAACTTGAGACAACAGCGTTGGTTAGAATTCCTTGCAGCATACGATTTTGAAATTCTATACACTCCGGGGAAAGCCAATGTTGTAGCAGATGCGCTCAGCAGAAAGAATAAAATCATCGCCAGTTTTGTCATCACGTCTTCATTAATAGACAGGATCTCGACCCTTCAGAAAGACGATGAATTTATTCAAAGAATCAGTCAGAGAGTCAAAGGAGGTGAATCCACAAGTTTCCGACTCGATGACAAAGGAGTTCTAAGATTAAAGGGCAGAATTTGCATCCCAAACCTTCCATAGCTTAGAAGAGAAATACTTGATGAGTGCCACAAATCCAAATTAAGTATCCATCCCGGTGTAAGCAAAATGTATAACGATATCAAACGCACATTCTGGTGGAGAGCTTTGAAAAGAGATATCTCATTATATGTTAGCAGATGCCCCACTTGTCAACTAGTTAAGAGTGATCAGCAGAAATTAGCTGGATTATTACAACCATTGGAAATTCCAAGATGGAAGTGGGAGCAAATCTCGATGGACTTCATCGATGGCTTGCCTCGAACTAGAAAAGGAAACGACAGTATATGGGTAATCGTCGATCGCTTCACGAAGACTGCCCATTTTATACCTGTCCGATCCAACAGAACGGCTCAAAGTCTAGCACAGATTTACTTCAGAGAAATAGTTAAACTTCATGGAATGCCGCTCAATATAGTCAGTGATAGAGATCCCCTATTTACTAGCAAATTCTGGGAAGCATTCCAGGAAGAATTGGGAACCAAATTAAATCTAAGCACCGCTTATCACCCACAGACAGATGGCCAAACTGAGCGGGTGAATAGAATTCTAGAAGATTTGCTGCGGGCTTGCGTTATCGATTTTGGAGGCTCATGGGAAGATCACTTACATCTAGCCGAATTCTCTTACAACAATAGCTATCAAGCAAGTTTGGGAATGTCTCCATTTGAAGCATTATACGGTAGACCGTGCAGATCTCCCGCATGTTGGGTAGAACCTGGCAACAGACTTGTGTTAGGGCCCGATATGATTCAAGAAGCAACGGATAAAGTCGATTTCATTAAGAAGAGATTGAAAACCGCGCAGAGCCGACAGAAAAGTTATGCTGATGCGAGGAGAAGGGATATATCGTTTGCCGTTGGTGATTATGTTTATTTAAGAGTTTCTCCAATGCGAGGAGTAATCAGATTTGGCAAGACTGGGAAGTTGGCGCCGAGATTTATTGGTCCCTTTCCTATACTTGAACGGATTGGAACTCTTGCATATAGGGTTTCATTACCTGATTGGTTGCCTGATGTACATGATGTGTTCCACGTATCTCAACTCAGAAAATATGTTCATGATCCCGATCTTGTTGTGGAAGAAGCAGCGCAACAAGATATTGACATAACTCCAGAATTAGCACTCAAGAGAGAGCCATTAAAGATAGTTGGCAAAGAAACTAGAGAGCTAAGGAGGAAAAAGATTCATTTAGTCAAAGTGCAGTGGAGTAGTGATCCTAGAGACTGTACTTGGGAGACTGAGGAAAGCATTAAACAAGCCTATCCCAAATGCAGAGTGGACATCTCTGACTAACTCCGGTGCAAGGTACCTTTACAATACTTTGCATTTACATTTTATTTCCTGCTTAGCTGTTATTTCCTTTTCGAGGACGAAAAGTTTTAAGTAGGGGAGATTGTAATAACCCGGAAAAAGTGAACCAGTTTAAAATTTTTAAATTAGGTTATTACCAAGGAATTTGAATAGTTGAAATGGCCTATTTCAATAAAATATAGAATTTGGTATAGTATGGCAGTTTGAAATTTTGAATACAAACTTTGTCTGACTGTACCGGGTGGAAAATATAACGGATTTTAGCGAAACTGAAAATATTTAAATCTGTTTATCAATACCTTTCTAACGAATTTGAAAAATCGAAATTTCATAACGGAAATCAAAAGTTATGGCCAAATGAATTTTCAGAAAGGTCGCTATATAGTATATATGGCCCTTGAAAATTGAGATTTTACATACGACCTCGGAATTCGACGAAACCACTTTTGTTGGGTCCGGGATGTCAAATTATTGCTAAGTTTCAAATTTCATAATTTTTGAAGCTAGTATGTGAGCGGGGCAAAAGATAATGTGTTTGGTCAAATTCTGTTAAAATGGGTCGACCTAAAAAGGGCCGTTTTTCAAACGAGCTCAGAATTCGACGAAACCGGTTTTGTTAGGACCGTATCGTCAAAACAAAGTTAGATTTATTTTTCTGGAATTTTTCGATTCAGTTTGTGGCCCTGGCAAATTGAAATGTACGTTTAAATTAGATATCGAATGTTTTATATTTTAATTTGAAAAATAACTGACTGTAACAGTCGAAATGGCCAACGAAACATATTCCATTGTGTCCGGAATGGGGGTATTTAGCTAGGGGCGACAGTCGTTGGATTTAAAAAGGAGTCCGTTTGCAAAAACACTATTTAAAATTTCCTATAAAGCATGGACCAATAGGAATTTTTCATTAAAAAAAAATCCGAAACCCTAGCCGCCAGAGAACGATTGGACGACGCACAGTGCTCCAACCTTCTCGTCGATATTGTCGCCGCCTCAGGCGATTTCACCGCCGCCGCCAGTTAAGACTTCCGACCGCCTTCACCTCCTCTCCACATCCGACCAACCCACGACCCCTGACATCAACCATCGACGTCGGAATTCGACGAGAAAGGCGCGACCTTCAGAGCGCCGCCGCGACGAGCACAGGTCGCTGAATCCTTCACCACCACCGCCGATCTGGAGGTGCTTCGTAGCCCTTTGACGCAGCAAGGTCTGATCGAAGCATCGAGGTACGGATCGACTGAAAATTTGAGACCTAGTTTCGAAGGTTTTAAAAACTTTTCTGATGAAAATTCTGAAATGAAAATAACACTTTTAAGTGTTGCAAAACTTTGAAAAATAATATCTTTTTCGTTCTTTAACGAAATTCGATGAAACAGGAGACATCGTGACCGCAAGGAGGCTCTCTACATTCTAGAAGAAGCCACGGATTTTTCTGACCTTCCTACGATTTTTAGCACTGCAATAACCAATGTGAGGAATCTAAACTATTGGTGTGAATGAAATCGCGTTGTATAAATTATATAAGCGAAGTGTAAATTATATACGCATTGTATACCTCATGTACATGTGTTGTATAAGTTATATTAGCGATGTATAAATTATACAAGCGTTGTTTGAAACATATATGCTTTGAATTGTGATGAAATGCAAGTGAATTATTATATTATATATATACTCCCCTCGTCCACAGACCATGGACGATATTTATTGCTTGTGATTGACGTGATATCATATGGTATGACGAATGGTTGGAAATAATTGTTTGTGGTTGATATTATGGTTGAAAAATACCTTTGTGGTTGAAAAATACCCTCTTGTGGTTGAAACAAAATAGAATAGGATTGTGGAATTGAAAATAAAACATGCCGCCTGCGTGCGAACTAGATGCATGATCCCCATTGTCAAAAACCGCGAGGTTTTAAGGTAGAGCGAGGAGCCGTACTAGGGACGGTCCCGGTTTTAACTACCCTGCCGTTATGCTGCCGAAATTTTCTGAAATATTTATGTGTTAGAATAATTTTCATTCGTTGAAATAAAATTACATAAACTATATCGAATATTCATGTGTTGAGTTACAATTCATTCGTTGAGTTGAAATTCATGTGTTGAATATTATTTGAATTTAAACAAATGGCTTTAGCGATAAAAATCACATTTTTATATATATACAAACTATATCGAATATTCATGTGTTGAGTTGCAATTCATTCGTTGAGTTGAAATTCATGTGTTGAATATTATTTGAATTTAAACAAATGGCTTTAGCGATAAAAATTACATTTTTATATATATACAAACTATATAGAATATTCATGTGTTGAATTGCAATTCATTCGTTGAGTTGAAATTCATGTGTTGAATATTATTTAAATTTAAACAAATGGCGTTAGCGATAAAAATTACATTTTATATATATATACAAACTATATAGAATATTCATGTGTTGAGTTGCAATTCATTCGTTGAGTTGAAATTCATGTGTTGAATATTATTTGAATTTAAACAAATGGCTGTAGCGATAAAAATCACATTTTTATATATATAAAAACTATATAGAATATTCATGTGTTGAATTGCAATTCATTCGTTGAGTTGAAGTTCATGTGTTGAATGTTATCATCTTTTAAAAAAATAAATTGAATCGACAATGAAAACTATATTTTTATAGTGAATATGAAGTGTTAAAAATACACACGTGTCGAATAAATATTTTTGAAGATAAAAATATTTCTCTTATCATGTATACGCTTAGTTAAAAATACACATGTGTAGAAATAAATAATAGTTTGCTAGAAATATTATTATTAGCTTTGTTCTGCATATATATACATGTGTTGAACAGGAAAAATGGATTAGCTGTAGAGTAAAGAAATTATTTGCGTGCCCGACAAATAGGTAAACCTTGATGAGTTGGCTGCGCAATTTTATTTATATATCAACTCCTGTGAATGCCAATGGATGCGGAGTGCTGGTTATTCTGTGTGAAATAATAAATAACGCCATAGGATAGTAACAATTAATTTTGAACTACACTACATGGCATACTTCTTGATGATAGGCATACTTCATCATATTCCACATAAGCAACTGGAGCTTGTGTGACGAGGTGGAAGATTTACCATACAAGCAAGAGGCTTGTATGGCGATGACTATGTACTACAGGTTGAACTGATGACTGATATGGACTATATAAATTATAACGATAAATTGCCAGATTAATAAAAACCCCACACGGGTCTGGAGTTGACAATAATCACGTCGCTCTAGTTATTAGATACGGCACATGGACTATTTATTTCCACACGGAAACGGGGTGACGGGAATTTATTCTCTGGAGTGATTATCAGTACATGCTCCCTCGTAAACACCAGAATATATCACTATAAATATGTGAATGCTTTTTAGGATTTATTGGGTACCTAGTACGGCCCAATAAATTTCCAAACCCCTCCCCGTACAAAGGAGGTTATGGCGAAATTTTTCGAAATATTAAGGCGTTAGTGAAATATTTGAAGTGAAAACGAAGTTGAAAATATGGGATGAACTATAGTTGAAATTTTAGAATGAACTATATTTATATATATAAATATAAATATAATTAAAGGGAATAGAGGCCGTGCAGTTCGTGTTTCGGAATCGTAATTTGAAACGATTAGTGCGAGAAATCTGACCATCGGATTTTCCCGAACCCGCAACCGCTGGGTTCGCCTTGGAAATATCTTTCCAACGGCACCAACCTTGTAAAAATCCAACGGTTGGATTGTTCGGAATGTTTAATTCAAATCTGAAGAAAAACAGCGCCAGAGTCGTTTATTTTTATATATAAATATAAATAAAATAAAATTAAATCGAATAACGACGCTGCAGTTCGAATTTTGAAACCGTAATTTCAAACGACTAGTGTGGAAGATCCGACCGTCGGATTCTCACGAAACTGGAACCTTTGGGTTCGCTTTGGGAATATCTTCCCACTGATATAGACTTTGTAGAAACCCAACGGTTAGATTTTCCGATATGTGTAACACAAATTAGGAGAAAAACAGCGCCAATGCCACGGCACGACCAGAAACGTCGTTTAATTAAATATGGCCATTTTTAAATAAATAAAAATGGCGAAAAATCGTTATAAAATATTATAAGCAGCATTGATTGAAAATAAGCCCATTGGGCTTGAATTGCTTGATATTTATTGGTTGTATGTGTTTGACGCGAAAATAACACTAAATAACTGAAAGATGGATGTCGAATAATATAACCATAAAATGAATCGATTTAAATTCTAGTGATGTGAATTATTTGAAAAGGCCGAGCTAACCCTCATTTCAAATAATTTATCGAGCGATTCGAATTGGAAAATGCAAAGACGATTCAAGACCGACGATCTTCGTATCGGTTGGATGGGCGCTATTGAGGTTCCTGACCGGAGTAGCTACCGGAAGGGGACAGAATTAGTAGCCGTCTGAACGTATGTGTTGATTGTACGGATTTGCGAGGAATTGACGCCTCCGGTTTCGTTCAGACCCAGAACGGACTTGTAAATGGACTGTGTGTCTGACATTGGATTTTGTTCTATACTGATTGATCTCTGTTAAATATATATCTGCTTGGCGGCGGAGAATTTATTCTTTTGCTTAACGCCCTTCTCTGAGACGTACGAGCTCAGAGGTTATATATCGAGGGAAATCAATCGTATGGAGTGGACTGCCTATGTGGCATGCCAAGATGCTGTGATCAAGGCTTCTGTTGCAAAGCAAAGTCTTGTGGATGATGACCAAAGCAAGGTCTACGTGACCTAGCTTTGTGTATTTCGTAGATTCACGAGCCTCACACCTCGGTATGAGTCAAAAACGGGATGAGGACCCAAGGAGGGCATGACGTTTCTTTCTAGCTATGGTGGTGTCAGTGACTTACCAGCCGTGACATATATATCTACTTTTCACCTTTGTGGTTGTTGGAATGCGAGGCGCCTCGATTATAGGTCTGTAAGGACCGGGGAACGTGTGTTCAGGAATAATTAATCCTCAAACGTAAGAGAGGACCGGCCTTGGAGGATCCTGGGGTTGCCCAGAGTGTGTAGTCCCGAGGCATTTGCTAGAGTGTCTCGAAGAGGAGAGGAGCTTGCCCCTTGCCTCGACTCATGACGGAAATCCAATTTCCAATACGAAATAACGGACTTGATTGTAGAACTAGTATGGCGACATAGTAGATGGTAGCTATGCCGCCTATGATTGATATGTATGATGCTATGCGTTTTTGAAACATATATGCACTAGTAATAATATCAAATGATTTTGCTTTATACGTATCAAGCATATTTGGCTATTATAAGGTAAAACTCTATCCTCCGGCTTGCGTTGCATTGTGTGATGGGACCTGAGTCTTATAATGGCTTCATTCTTTCTAAAAGCATTGCGTTGTTTTTAAAAGAATTTATTTTGTTTTAATGCACTAGCAATCACTGGAGTAAACCCGTTCCGCGAAAGTGGCGTGGTCCTATGATTTGCTCATTACTGTTGTTAAACTGTTAAATAGATTTCTCATACCAGTCCCCATGACTGACTCGTTGTTTGTTTCACTTTGCAAACGCGGGTGCCCTTATTTTCACACGGGCAGCCTAGTACACAGGTGACAGGTTGTTTTTGGTTCTGCACTGCTGCATAGGGTGCATTTTTGGCTCATGGCGAGGCTGACTTCACAGAGACGACTTTGACATTTTCCGCTATTACTGTACTTATGTTATGATCCCACCACTGGCGATGCAGACTGATTTACTTTCCGTATTTCTTGCTATATGTATATGTATTCCGCCTTCGGCGATGTAGACTGATACCCTTATTATGTCTCACTGCATGTATGTATTCCGCCTCTGGCGATGATGACTGATCACTTTCCTTTTTATTTACTAAGTTATATCCCACGCTATGCTATTCTGATGTTATTACATGTTGTGATTCCGCTGTCATATCCATGTAAAATTATCCTATTTATTGTTTCTGCTATTATCTGTACTCTGCTATGATGATTAATGTGTTATTTCCTAATGATTATCCTTAATACCGCCCCTCGGATTTTGGGATCGTCACAATGAGGGACTGCGTATATTTCGATGGTGTTATGGTGGAGACCTTGCGAGTGGGGTACCATGGGGTGTACCTTAATATTAGGTGTATCTACATATATACTATATTAGGTTAATCCACTAGGAAGTAAATGGGTACGACGTGTATGCAAGCCTTGAGTGTTGTTAGCCCAACTAATAAGGGAATATGATTGAACGGTATATGTAGGATTATCCAAAGTGTATAATTTAAATCCAGTCACCAGAACTTGTGTTCTGACCCCCTCTTCATAACATACTCGCAGGTTAGAATAGTGGTAGAGACATGATAGCTTTGGATACTAGTCAGGCAGTATGATTAATACGGTAAGGCTATACTTTGATTATGTTATATTTTATCCATTCCGCTATGAGATGTTTTCTGAGCTCTGACATATTTTATATCTTTGTCTTTTCTACAAGGTACTAGAGCACAACAACTTGAGTTTCGATAGATTGGAATTTTGAAAAAAAAAATCATCTTGTTGGAATTCGGGTTGTTACACGATTCCACTGGGATAGTGGCGCAACCGCCGCGTAACTGTGATCTAGACGCCATAGCGAAATTCTATGGGGCCCGATGCCTACAGTTACAAGCGATTCCACTAGGATAGTGGTGTAATCGCTGTGTAACTGCGATCTCTGGCAAACAACCATGGCGAAATTCGAGGGGTGTGATACCCACGGGAACAAACGATTCTACTGGGATAGTAGCGTAACCGTCGCGTGTCAGCGATCCATGGGGGAAGTAAAGAATTTTCCATATCTATTTTACTAAAAAGGTTTTAAAGTATTTTCACTGGAAGTTGAAACAAGTCTATTTAAGTACATGGAGATTTTAGTCATTCGCCTCGCCAGCATATGTCTAACGTCTGCGAGAACGACAATAATTTGTTAAACTTCGACTAATCAAGTATTTTCAAACCATAAATAACAAATCGGTAATCTAAATTTAAAACTTGTATTACTTCAACAAATAAATTAAGAAAGAGGGTTTAAATGTTTTACGACTCCATAGCTTTGAAATATAACAAAATACCATTTCCCCTACTTTGTTCTTTCAAAAATTAATTACAACATAAGAATTGCCATTTCAAAGTTATGTTTTGTTATAAACAAATTAAGATATTAATAAAAAGAGTTTCAATATTATAAATGAAGTTTGGGAAATTTAATAAATAAATTTAGTAGCGAACGAGCATTGTAAAATTAAGATAATTGAAGAAATGTAAATGAGGCAATTCACTAATGAATTCAACATTCTGATGGAAATATGAAATATGAATTGAAACCAAAATAAATGGATATGAATGAGATCAATCCAAACGAGAATAAATTGAATCTAAGTTTAAATGGATGTTAATAATTCAATGTAAAAAGGTTTGAATTCGACGAATGTGAATCCATTAAGCGACTAAGAAAATAAAGGATGATAACTCTTTAAATGAAATGAAAATGGATTGAAATGGAAAAAAATTTATTAGGATATATATATGATGGTAAGTGAATAAAATCCTATACTATTTTATAAATGATTTTGGGAATGAAATTTGAAAGGAAATTTTATGATTGTATGAATCTATTGAAAATATTGCCTTGTGTGAAATCGTTGGAAATCATATTTTAAGACTGTTTCGAAACCGATTTGAAATTATTTATGGAAATTCGATAGGACTTGAAAATTGAAATGGTTTATAAAGTGGTTTATAAATATAGAAATTTGACGACATCAATCCTGACATTTTGAAATGTCTGAAAAACAAAGTAATAGTTGATTTGGAAATTAATATTTCGAAATGATTTATAACTTCAGTACATGAAATGAAATGATTTGTTACCGAGATTAGAGTAACCCGTGAATAAAGAAAGGTATATACTTCGTGCTTTGTATTCGGTGTCCAAGTCTGGATGTTAACTGGGAGATACTTAGTTTGTGTTTGTGAATAAAGTATACACGGTGTCCGATGTCTGGATGAAAACCGGTATATATACTTTGTGTTATGTATTCGGTATCTAAGTCTGGATGTTAACCGGGAGATACTTAGCGTTATATCGATACATGCGTAGGTCGTGCCTCATGGCCTTGTCATTGGGAGAAACCTTTCGACTTAGGACATAAATGTTTTATGTCATTTATCATGAAATATTTGAGAAATGATTTTTGGTTTTAAAAATCCCGAAGCGAGTATAATTTGATATGGAAAGAAAATTACCATATTTCGGATAATTTGAAAATAAATCGGAGTTTTGAGTCGAAGAAATTATCCCATTCTTTAATTTCCAGGTTTTAAAATCCTATTGTTTAATTTTTTAAATATAAGCTTCAGATTAGTAAGTATTGTTGTATGATTTTAATAGTCTCTCCTTTTCGTGGACGAAAAGTGTAAAGGAGGGAGATTGTAACGAACCAAAAATTTTAACGTTTTAAAAATGTGAAATTTATTTGAATTGGTACTTAGAAAATTTATATTTGGTTTTAATGTGAAATCTAATATATTTTATTTTGGATTTAAATCAATTTTGTAAGTATAAATAATTTTTCTCTTTGATATTTGATCTAAATATTTTGTTGAAATAAATAGTAGTGATATTTTAAACTAATTGATATATATATATATATTGGTTGTGAATTTATTTGAATAATTTTGTATATTTTGAAGTTTCATTTGAATCTAGATAATGTTTCTTAAATTAAACGTAATTAATATTTAAAACTAATCGAACTAGCGTGTGAACAATTGCATATAAATGATTTGGAAATTCAACTTGAAATATTTAATTTAGAGTTTTATTTGGTTTTAAAATTATTTGAGAATTGTATTTGAAATGTTTTTGAATACCCTATTTTGTTTGTATACATACTGGTATAATAAACGATATCATACTTGAAAAAACAAATGTTTGTATATATAGGGTATTACATGGTATGTGTACTACGGAAAATAATGGTTTATTTGTTGGTTCACCACTTGTTTACCCTGACCAACGCGTGTCCACCCTTGTAGAAAGAAATTTACATGTTGATGTCCATCCTTTTTCCTTCTCTATGTGTCCTCACTTTCTTTTGTTTCCGCCATTCTTTTTATTTTTATTGTTTTATCAGCCAAAATTTTATTCCCCAAAATCAAACTCAGTTTTACCCCAAATCGGTTTCCTCTCAAATCCTCAAAATCATGGCCGAATGCCTCTTCCTCAATTCGCGAGAATGGCCTCCGCCACCAGCCGACGCCATCGCCAGAGCCGCTGCTGCAAAACCTTGTGTACCCAATTCCAGCATCTCGGTTACGTTGTGCCATTACCAAGCAGCCACTCTCTTACATTGTGCCGCCACGTCAGCGTCGAAGCAAAGTCATCGGGTTCCTGTCCACCGTGGCTTACTTCAACCTACGAACCAAAACAGTTTGATACTACACCACCATCACTGGTCGTGCACCAGTCTCCAACTGTTTATAGCATCCTCGAGTGAACTAAATTTTGCCTAACCAAATCAGTACAGGAAACCCATCATCGAAGCTCAATCCCGTTGTCTGCACCAGTGGTCATTGCGTCAAGGTCTTCCTTCATCAAAAACTGATCGTCTCCGCACCTCGATGCACCCTCTTTCGCCGTTGCATGTAAGTAATCCTTATAATTAAACCTACTTAAAGTCTTGTACTTTTCTTCTCACTTTGTATAAATTGTTTGTTGTGTGTTGTTGCGTTGTTGCTTTTCCCGTCACTTTGATTTAGTTTTGAACACTTGTTGCTGTGTTTGTATATGTTTTAGTGGTGCCATCTTTTGCTGGCCATTTCTTTGTCATCCATGTATGTTGTCTCCTTTGCCTTACCCTGTTGTCTTTGTCCTAACCGTGCCCTGAAATCTTGAATTGTACCGAGCAATTTCCATGTACTCGTTGTTGTTCATTGTCACGCGACCGGTAGAACTTAGCTTTGGTGATTTGCCTTCATCTTTTTGCCTCTCTTGACCTTTACCTGCTTCTCGTGTAATGTCTTTCTTATATTTGAGGCCACGTAGAATTTGGCACTCTGTCTAGATCAAACCGGTAAACTAGTGTATTCATGCCGGGCTGATACATCTTGGTCAGTGGTTCTAGCATGAGTCTTGATATTATTGCCATATAGTTGTTGTGGCACTTTCCTTGCATGTTCTTGTTATTCATTAGTTCCAGGATCAAACCTCACACATGGAATTACTCACGGCTACTGTAGTTATGCTCAATTATGCATTGGACAGTCATAGGTAGTGTAATAACCCGGAAAATCTGAGCCAGTTTAAAATTTTTATTTTGGCAATTTTAGCGAATTTTGATTATTTAAAATAGATTATATTAAATAAAATCGACGAGAAATTTATTTTGAATATATTTAGAACGTATATATTATATACGTCGTCGTTAGAATATAAATAATTATATATAATTATAAATAGAATTGAAAATGGCGCGGTAGTTCGATAATTCGATTTCAAACTTCAATTGAATGTACCGGGTGCAAAACAATCCGGATTTTAGTGAAACCAAAAACATTAGGATCAATTTGATAATATCTTTCCAACGAATCCAACAAATCAAAATTTCATAGCGGGAATCAAAAGATATGTCCAGTTGAAAATTCTGAATAGTCGCTATGGAATTCAGGCCCTTAAAAATGGGAATTTTGCAAATGACCTCGGATTTCGACGAAACCACTTTTGTTGGATCCACAATGTAAAATTATTGCTAGGTTTCAAATTTCATAATTTTTCGAATCAATATGTGAGCGTGGCAAAGGAAAACGCATTCGACCAGTTTCAGTTGATTTTAATCGACTGGAAAATGGCCATTTTTCAAACGGTCTCAGAATTCGACGAAACTAGTTTTGTTAGGACCGTATCGTCAATACGAAGCTAGAAAATATTTTTCTGGAATTTTTAAAGTTAGTATGTGACCCCGGTAATTTGAAATGTACGTTTAAAATTCAATATAGTGATTTAAATGTAAATTCAACGGAAACTGATTGTAACGATCAAATCAGCTTACGATACATATCCCATTGTGTTCGGAATGGGGGTAAAACGCTAGGGACGACATGCGGTGGGTCTCGTTTCGAGGTCGAAAATAAAAGTTGCTTTTTAGAATTAAAATAATATAAATAAAAAAAATTAAAACTCCCTCTCTCTATATCATCAGACCCCCCCCCCTCCCGTTTACTTTTAAAATCGATTTTAAATAAAAAAAAATTAAAAAGAAGGAAAGAAGACGGAGCAGCCGCCACCACCCACCGTCGTGGGTCCCTCCGCCTCCTCGCGCCACCCGCCTCCTATCGCAGCCTCCCCCTCCGTTCGAACTCCCTCTCCTCCCCAAGACGCGGCGCTCGAAGGTCAGAACCGCCCCAACCCTAACCTCAGTCGCCCGCCGCCGTTGACCTCTCTCCACCGCACCGCGAGCTCCGCCCTCCGGCCTCCCCTCGCATCGCCGAACCCCTTACCTCCGTTCAGCCATCCCCAAAAACCGACCCCCCCCATCTCCAATAACCCCGAATCGAGCCGCCTTAGCCCACCCTGGGCCGCCACCATGCCTGACCGCCGGCTCCTACCGATTACAGCCCCTCCCCGTGCCTTCTCCAGTCCCTACGATGAATAAAGGTGATTTCTACTTTATTAAATCAGTTTTTTTTTATTTTTTTTTTATTTCAGTTCTTATTATATGTGTTAGATTATCAAAATTTTGATTTTTATTATTTATGACTAGCGGAAAAGGGATGATCTTTGATTCATGAAAAGAGGTGATCTTTGAACATGAAAAGCTAATATTTTTGAATATGAAAATAGAATATGTTTCAATATGAAGTAGCAATAATAAAAATATGATTTTTATATTTTTAAAGTAATAAAAATATGACTTTTATATGTTTAAGGTATTAAAAATATAGTCTTTACTATATAGAAGATGTAAAAATATGATTTTTGGTTAGGTAGAGAGTTAAAAATATAATTTTTACATGATAGGAATATTAAAAATATCATCTTTATATAAGTAGAAAAATAAAAATGAGATTTTTATAAAGATGAAATCTTTAAATTTGAAAAGGCGAAGTCTATGTTTTTATAAAGGCGAAATCTTTATTTTAGAAAAGGGAAATCTTTATATGGAAAATAGCGTGATAAAAATATAATTTTTATCTATATAACATAGTAGTAAAAATTCGATTTTTATATATTGAATAACGGAATAAAAATTCGATTTTTAAATGTAGGAAGTGATTATAAAAATATGATTTTTAGATTGAAAGTGAATAAAAATGTGATTTTTATTTTAAAGACATCAGTATATAAAAATGTGATTTTTATATATGTAGTGGCTACGGGCAACAAAGGCGATAAAAAGGCGAGAACGACGAAGATCTCTACAATAGGAGTGTCGTGGTATTGGATAGCTATTGGTGAGAATTTCTCACCTTTCAATTTCTTTTTCTAGTTATATATATATATATATATATATACTAGGATGCAGACGGTGTTTAGTAGCACCCGACACCCGTCATCCACAGACCATGGATGGCTTGTTTGTTAAATTGTTTGGTTGTGAAGTTAGTTAAATTATTTTGGTTGAATTGATTTGTTTGGTGAATTTGATTGATGTGTGAATGGCGTGGGCCTTCACTAGACCGGGGATAAGGCTAGGCCTTGTCCCGTTTCTAGTATCGTGCCGTTATGCCGCCGAAATTTTCTAAAATAAGTTAGAAGAGAGAAATACCATTTTATTTAAAGAATGAACTGAATAGAAATTCATAAGTTAAAATAAAACGTTTTATCGTTAAAAATATAATTTTTAACGTGAATATGAATATAGTGAATGTGAATAAATAAATATTCATTTACAAACCGGACGGTTTGTTTATGTACACCTATTTGAAGGACATTGATTGGGTCGATGAATTTTACACATCGCCCAACTGCACAAATAAAATCTGTGTTTGATTGTTTGAAACCCCACACGGGTGTTGGGATGAAATATGAAGTTCACTCATCCTGATTGATTAATTATGTCGATCGATTGATTAACAGGCTGTTATAAGCGTTAGATATCTTTATTTGATGCTTATACAGTGTAGTGCACTTTGGTTAATGGTTGATTATTTTTCAATGCTATTGTATACATGTGATGTATGAAAATCCGTATAATTAACATTATATGGTGATTGATTGGGCCTCGTTCCAATTTAGAAAATAAAGAATATTATAAAATAAAAGTTCATGTGTTGACTGTACTCATCCGTTGAGATTAGTCATGTGTTGAACGAAATATTTTAATAATAAAATTTACTTCTTTATCAATATAAAATAAAGGTTCATGTGTTGACTGTACTCAACCGTTGAGATTAGTCATGTGTTGAACGAAATAATTTAACAAAAATAGTCACACGTGGACAGTACTCATTCGTTGAGATTAGTCGTGTGTTGACAAAAATAAATATTCATTTGTTGAATAGAATAAAGGAATATATGAAGCCGTGTTGATTAGATTGACGCCATTTAGACGTGAACGATATTTATATCGATTTTATTCGAAATGAATTGAATATATAACGATTTCGAAATGAATTGAATAGAAAACGATTTCGAAATGAATTGAATAGAAAACCAATTTGAATTGAATCGAATAGAAAACCAATTTGAATTGAATCGAATAGAAAACCAATTTGAATTGAATCGAATAGAAAACGATTTCGAAATGAATTGAATAGAAAACGATTTCGAAATGAATTGAATAGAAAACGATTTCGAAATGAATTGAATAGAAAACGATTTCGAAATGAATTGAATAGAAAACGATTTCGAAATGAATTGAATAGAAAACGATTTCGAAATGAATTGAATAGAAAACGATTTCTAAATGAATTGAATAGAAAACGATTTCGAAATGAATTGAATAGAAAACGATTTCGAAATGAATTGAATAGAAAACGATTTCGAAATGAATTGAATAGAAAACGATTTTGAATTCAATTGAATAGAAAACCAATTTGAATTCAATTGAATAGAAAACCAATTTGAATTGAATCGAATAGAAAACCAATTTGAATTGAATCGAATAGAAAACGACTTTGAAATCGAATTGAATTGAAACCGAATTCAAATTGAATTGAAAGCGAATTGAAATGAATTCG
The DNA here is from genome assembly GCA_030737875.1 of Allium sativum. Taxonomy (NCBI): domain Eukaryota; kingdom Viridiplantae; phylum Streptophyta; class Magnoliopsida; order Asparagales; family Amaryllidaceae; genus Allium; species Allium sativum. The sequence continues at coordinate 6,654,105 of CM060916.1, read as the reverse complement.
AATTGAATTGAAATTTGAATGGAATAGAAATGAATTTTAAAACGAATTTATAAGGAAAAATTCAATTTTGATTTGAATTGAAATGGAAGTTGAAATGTTTTTGAAACGAATTCAAAACTATTTATATAACTCGTTTTAAATAGAATCGACGAAATATATATTATATATATTATATATATAATATAATGGCCTGAGTAGAACGCGCCGCGCCGCGGCAGTTCGTGAATTTCGACCATTTATTTCAAACGGACATTACGGGAGATCCGACCGTCGGATTCTCCTAAAACCGGAATCGTTGGGTTCGTATCGAAGAGAGCTTTCTAACGAATATTTGAAATTTGAAATCTAACGGTTGGATTTGGAGTTATGTCCAAATCAAATTCGAAAAAGGTCGCTGTAAGTGCAATTCGATGGCCATTGTTGGAAATCGACTGTACGGGCCTTGATAAAATAAATAAAAATGTCAATAATTTGTGTAAAATCATAAGAAATGATTTGGGAGAATTTGGGATGAAAAACTCCATATTTGAAAAGATAAAAATAGATTTTATCAAAATGAACTAGTTTGAACTAAATTTAAAACCCGATTTGTTTTTAAATAAATAAATTAGATTTAAAAAGGGGTTTTAAAGAATCGGAATGTGTAATATATTTGATTGAATTTGAAATGGGTTTATCGTGAACAGTGTTTTAAATAACACTAGTTCTTTAACCCGATAACAAATAGAATGTGATTTGGGTTTGTCGTGAACTGTGTTTTAAATAACACCTAGTTCTTTAACCCAGAAAAAGGAGTTTTAATGAATCTGTAATTAGGTTGAAATGTGAACCTATAATCTAAATTATCAAATTTAGAAATGAGCGAGAATGGAGTATCGCCAGTTTTGCTCCAAAGCGATAGTTAAATCTTTAATTAGATTTGAACGTGAAATGGTAATTAATTTTACCGATAACACCATGGTGTTAGATATGGAGTATTACCAGTTTTGCTTCATGGGATGAATAGGTTGGGATTGGGAAATAAAATAAATAATTACTTCGTTACGGTTCGCTAATCTCGACTAGTTGGAAAAACCATAATTTGGTTTTAAATGACATCCAAAGGAAGATTACAGGATAAATTTTAAAGAATTTATCTTGGATAAAATTAATGGGAACCTTTCCCTAAGAATGTGGAATTTAGAAACTAGCTGTAGGTTGGCTAAGAAGAATGGTTTCTCGGGTATTGATCTGATGTTGGTTTCGGCCTTCGGGGTTAATGTTTGGGAAATTTTTCTCTTGCTAATTTGCGGTTAGTGACTAATGAATTGGAATGAGGCGTATGTTGTGTTTGTGTAACATTTGTTTTTAATATACGCGGGTTGTTCGGAAAGTCCGGGTTTATACCCATTCTGAATAACCGATTCGACGATAAGTCGAAGATGAAGATGGTGGTCGAAGACCGGAAGTCTTCACATCGTTTGGGTAACTACTGACGATCCTGATTGGGCTGTACACCCAAGAGGACGGAAATAGTTGGTGGTCGTCCAGACGTACTTGGAGATGGATGGATATGCGAGGAAAGTGCCTCCGGTTTCGTTCAGACCTAGAACGAACTTGTAGATGGATTGTGTGTCTGACATTGGATTTTATTCTGTGTTGATTGATTTCTATTAAATATACATCTGTTTGGCGGCGGAGAATTTATTCTTTTGCTTAACGCCCTTCTCTGAGACGTACGAGCTCAGAGGTTGCATATCGATGGACATCAGTCGCATGGCATGAATTGCCTGTGTGGCACGCTAAGATGCAATGATCAAGGCTTCTGTTGAAAAGAAAAGTCTTGTGGTTGATGATCAAAGCACGGCCTTTGTGGCGTAGCTTTGTGTATAACGTGAATTCGTGAGCCTCACATTTGGTATCAGAGCTTTGGTTTACAGAGCTCGAGAACAAGACACATTAGAACCATACGAAAGAATTCATCAGATATTGGATTAGTAATATCCAATTAGAATGACTCGTTAGAGATAGGATCAGTAGTATCCTAGGATGAGTGTGAAGAGTATATTTTTCAAATGAAAACAATTTTGTTTTGAAAATATAATCGTTTTAAACGTATTTGACTATTTATTTATTTTGAATTTGGACAATCCAGTATATAAAGGTTTTGCATATACGCGTCATGAACGTATATTCGAAGTTTTAATATATTGGATAGATATAGAATCACGCTCTAGTCGTCCGGAGATGATTCTGATGATTGACTAGTCGTCATTAGTATTCATGTTCGAGTGACGAAGGTGTGGTATTTATATATTTCCATTAGACTGGTGTGAGAACCAAAACTTACATAGTTAGAACACATTGTTGTGAATTGGCATCAAAAACATGATTTTTTGTATATATATCAAAATTATGAATTTGAAAACTCTAATCCACTAATTGGTTGATGTTTGTGTTGTTTGTTTATTTGTTTGCTAATTTTGGACCATTATGCCTAATTGAACCAAATATTGAACTGTATTGAAAATTGGTCGCATTTGCTTGCATATACATATACTTACATTGAGCAGGTCATAGCAAGGAGGCTAGAGCAGAGAATAAAATTTGTTTGCCCGACAAATAGGTACATGTTTACTACATAATTTACTGTTTTGTTTGGGTGATGATGATTTTATGAGCCTATTGGCTAGCCGCTTGGCTTTTTCTTTTTCTTTTTGAGATTAGAAGGACCGGGGAAGCTATTTGAAATTCCCCGATGCTCCCGGTGCAGGGGAAGTTATGGCGAAATTTTTCGAAAATTTAGGGTGTTAGCCAAATTTTTGAAAATTTGATAATTCTCAGAAACTGAAAAGTTGGAGAATGGAAGCCAGATCGAACGTAGAGTTGATTGATCAAACCACTTTCGACTTTGTTCCTTTTCGGGGACGAAAAGTTTTAAGTAGGGGAGATTGTAATAACCCGGAAAATCTGAGCCAGTTTAAAATTTTTATTTTGGCAATTTTAGCGAATTTTGATTATTTAAAATAGATTATATTAAATAAAATCGATGAGAAATTTATTTTGAATATATTTAGAACGTATATATTATATACGTCGTCGTTAGAATATAAATAATTATATATAATTATAAATAGAATTGAAAATGGCGCGGTAGTTCGATAATTCGATTTCAAACTTCAATTGAATGTACCGGGTGCAAAACAATCCGGATTTTAGTGAAACCAAAAACATTAGGATCAATTTGATAATATCTTTCAACGAATCCAACAAATCAAAATTTCATAGCGGGAATCAAAAGATATGTCCAGTTGAAAATTCTGAATAGTCGCTATGGAATTCAGGCCCTTAAAAATGGGAATTTTGCAAATGACCTCGGATTTCGACGAAACCACTTTTGTTGGATCCACAATGTAAAATTATTGCTAGGTTTCAAATTTCATAATTTTTCGAATCAATATGTGAGCGTGGCAAAGGAAAACGCATTCGACCATTTTTAGTTGATTTTAATCGACTGGAAAATGGCCATTTTTCAAACGGTCTCAGAATTCGACGAAACTAGTTTTGTTAGGACCGTATCGTCAATACGAAGCTAGAAAATATTTTTCTGGAATTTTTAAAGTTAGTATGTGACTCCGGTAATTTGAAATGTACGCTTAAAATTCAATATAGTGATTTGAATGTAAATTCAACGGAAACTGATTGTAACGATCAAATCAGCTTACGATACATATCCCATTGTGTTCGGAATGGGGGTAAAACGCTAAGGACGACAGGCGGTGGGTCTCGTTTCGAGGTCGAAAATAAAAGTTGCTTTTTCGAATTAAAATAATATAAAAAAAAATTAAAACTCCCTCTCTCTATATCATCAGACCCCCCCCCCCCCCCCCCCACCGTTTACTTTTAAAATCGATTTTAAATAAAAAAAAATTAAAAAGAAGGAAAGAAGACGGAGCAGCCGCCACCACCCACCGTCGTGGGTCCCTCCGCCACCTCGCGCCACCCGCCTCCTATCGCAGCCTCCCCCTCCGTTCGAACTCCCTCTCCTCCCCAAGACGCGGCGCTCGAAGGTCAGAACCGCCCCAACCCTAACCTCAGTCGCCCGCCGCCGTTGACCTCTCTCCACCGCACCGCGACCTCCGCCCTCCGGCCTCCCCTCGCATCGCCGAACCCCTTACCTCCGTTCAGCCATCCCCAAAAACCGACCCCCCCATCTCCAATAACCCCGAATCGAGCCGCCTTAGCCCACCCTGGGCCGCCACCATGCCTGACCGCCGGCTCCTACCGATTACAGCCCCTCCCCGTGCCTTCTCCAGTCCCTACGATGAATAAAGGTGATTTCTACTTTATTAAATCAGTTTTTTTTATTTTTTTTATTTTTTTTTATTTCAGTTCTTATTATATGTGTTAGATTATCAAAAATTTGATTTTTATTATTTATGACTAGCGGAAAAGGGATGATCTTTGATTCATGAAAAGAGGTGATCTTTGAACATGAAAAGCTAATATTTTTGAATATGAAAATAGAATATGTTTCAATATGAAGTAGCAATAATAAAAATATGATTTTTATATTTTTAAAGTATTAAAAATATGACTTTTATATGTTTAAGGTATTAAAAATATAGTCTTTACTATATAGAAGATGTAAAAATATGATTTTTGGTTAGGTAGAGAGTTAAAAATATAATTTTTACATGATAGGAATATTAAAAATATCATCTTTATATAAGTAGAAAAATAAAAATGAGATTTTTATAAAGATGAAATCTTTAAATTTGAAAAGGCGAAGTCTATGTTTTTATAAAGGCTAAATCTTTATTTTAGAAAAGGGAAATCTTTATATGGAAAATAGCGTGATAAAAATATAATTTTTATCTATATAACATAGTAGTAAAAATTCGATTTTTATATATTGAATAACGAAATAAAAATTCGATTTTTAAATGTAGGAAGTGATTATAAAAATATGATTTTTAGATTGAAAGTGAATAAAAATGTGATTTTTATTTTAAAGACATCAGTATATAAAAATGTGATTTTTATATATGTAGTGGCTACGGGCAACAAGGGCGATAAAAAGGCGAGAATGACGAAGATCTCTACAATAGGAGTGTCGTGGTATTGGATAGCTATTGGTGAGAATTTCTCACCTTTCAATTTCTTTTTCTAGTTATATATATATATATACTAGGATGCAGACGGTGTTTAGTAGCACCCGACACCCGTCATCCACAGACCATGGATGGCTTGTTTGTTAAATTGTTTGGTTGTGAAGTTAGTTAAATTATTTTGGTTGAATTGATTTGTTTGGTGAATTTGATTGATGTGTGAATGGCGTGGGCCTTCACTAGACCGGGGATAAGGCTAGGCCTTGTCCCGTTTCTAGTATCGTGCCGTTATGCCGCCGAAATTTTCTAAAATAAGTTAGAAAAGAGAAATACCATTTTATTTAAAGAATGGGAATAGAAATTCATAAGTTAAAATAAAACGTTTTATCGTTAAAAATATAATTTTTAACGTGAATATGAATATAGTGAATGTGAATAAATAAATATTCATTTACAAACCGGACGGTTTGTTTATGTACACCTATTTGAAGGACATTGATTGGGTCGATGAATTTTACACATCGCCCAACTGCACAAATAAAATCTGTGTTTGATTGTTTGAAACCCCACACGGGTGTTGGGATGAAATATGAAGTTCACTCATCCTGATTGATTAATTATGTCGATCGATTGATTGACAGGCTGTTATAAGCGTTAGATATCTTTATTTGATGCTTATACAGTGTAGTGCACTTTGGTTGATGGTTGATTATTTTTCAATGCTATTGTATACATGTGATGTATGAAAATCCATATAATTAACATTATATGGTGATTGATTGGGCCTCATTCCAATTTAGAAAATAAAGAATATTATAAAATAAAAGTTCATGTGTTGACTGTACTCATCCGTTGAGATTAGTCATGTGTTGAACGAAATATTTTAATAATAAAATTTACTTCTTTATCAATATAAAATAAAGGTTCATGTGTTGACTGTACTCATCCGTTGAGATTAGTCATGTGTTGAACGAAATAATTTAACAAAAATAGTCACACGTGGACAGTACTCATTCGTTGAGATTAGTCGTGTGTTGACAAAAATAAATATTCATTTGTTGAATAGAATAAAGGAATATATGAAGCCGTGTTGATTAGATTGACGCCATTTTGATGTGAACGATATTTATATCGATTTTATTCGAAATGAATTGAATATATAACGATTTCGAAATGAATTGAATAGAAAACGGTTTCGAAATGAATTGAATAGAAAACCAATTTGAATTGAATCGAATAGAAAACCAATTTGAATTGAATCAAATAGAAAACCAATTTGAATTGAATCGAATAGAAAACCAATTTGAATTGAATCGAATAGAAAACGATTTCGAAATGAATTGAATAGAAAACGATTTCGAAATGAATTGAATAGAAAACGATTTCGAAATGAATTGAATAGAAAACGATTTTGAAATGAATTGAACAGAAAACGATTTCGAAATGAATTGAATAGAAAACGATTTCGAAATGAATTGAATAGAAAACGATTTCCAAATGAATTGAATAGAAAACGATTTCGAAATGAATTGAATAGAAAACGATTTCGAAATGAATTGAATAGAAAACGATTTCGAAATGAATTGAATAGAAAACGATTTCGAAATGAATTGAATAGAAAACGATTTCAAAATGAATTGAATAGAAAACGATTTCGAAATGAATTAAATAGAAAACCAATTTGAATTCAATTGAATAGAAAACCAATTTGAATTCAATTGAATAGAAAACCAATTTGAATTGAATCGAATAGAAAACCAATTTGAATTGAATCGAATAGAAAACGACTTTGAAATCGAATTGAATTGAAACCGAATTCAAATTGAATTGAAAGCGAATTGAAATGAATTCGAATTGAATTGAAATTTGAATGGAATAGAAATGAATTTTAAAACGAATTTATAAGGAAAAATTCAATTTTGATTTGAATTGAAATGGAAGTTGAAAGGTTTTTGAAACGAATTCAAAACTATTTATATAACTCGTTTTAAATAGAATCGACGAAATATATATTATATATATTATATATATAATATAATGGCCTGAATAGAACGCGCCGCGCCGCGGCAGTTCGTGAATTTCGACCATTTATTTCAAACGGACATTACGGGAGATCCGACCGTCGGATTCTCCTAAAACCGGAACCGTTGGGTTCGTATCGAAGAGAGCTTTCTAACGAATATTTGAAATTTGAAATCTAACGGTTGGATTTGGAGTTATGTCCAAATCAAATTCAAAAAAGGTCGCTGTAAGTGCAATTCGATGGCCATTGTTGGAAATCGACTGTACGGGCCTTGATAAAATAAATAAATATGTCAATAATTTATGTAAAATCATAAGAAATGATTTGGGAAAAATTGGGATGAAAAACTCCATATTTGAAAAGATAAAAATAGATTTTATCAAAATGAACTAGTTTGAACTAAATTTAAAACCCGATTTGTTTTTAAATAAATAAATTAGATTTAAAAAGGGGTTTTAAAGAATCGGAATGTCTAATATATTTGATTGAATTTGAAATGGGTTTATCGTGAACAGTGTTTTAAATAACACTAGTTCTTTAACCCGATAACAAATAGAATGTGATTTGGGTTTGTCGTGAACTGTGTTTTAAATAACACCTAGTTCTTTAACCCAGAAAAAGGAGTTTTAATGAATCTGTAATTAGGTTGTAATGTGAACCTATAATCTAAAATATCAAATTTAGAAATGAGCGAGAATGGAGTATCGCCAGTTTTGCTCCAAAGCGATAGTTAAATCTTTAATTAGATTTGAACGTGAAATGGTAATTAATTTTACCGATAACACCATGGTGTTAGATATGGAGTATTACCAGTTTTGCTTCATGGGATGAATAGGTTTGGATTGGGAAATAAAATAAATAATTACTTCGTTACGGTTCGCTAATCTCGACTAGTTGGAAAAACCATAATTTGGTTTTAAATGACATCCAAAGGAAGATTACAGGATAAATTTTAAAGAATGTATCTTGGATAAAATTAATGGGAACCTTTCCCTAAGAATATGGAATTTAGAAACTAGCTGTAGGTTGGCTAAGAAGAATGGTTTCCCGGGTATTGATCTGATGTTGGTTTCGGCCTTCGGGGTTAATGTTTGGGAAATTTTTCTCTTGCTAATTTGCGGTTAGTGACTAATGAATTGGAATGAGGCGTATGTTGTGTTTGTGTAACATTTGTTTTTAATATACGCGGGTTGTTCGGAAAGTCCGGGTTTATACCCATTCTGAATAACCGATTCGACGATAAGTCGAAGATGAAGACGGTGGTCGAAGACCGGAAGTCTTCACATCGTTTGGGTAACTACTGACGATCCTGATTGGGCTGTACACCCAAGAGGACGGAAATAGTTGGTGGTCGTCCAGACGTACTTGGAGATGGATGGATATGCGAGGAAAGTGCCTCCGGTTTCGTTCAGACCTAGAACGAACTTGTAGATGGATTGTGTGTCTGACATTGGATTTTATTCTATGTTGATTGATTTCTATTAAATATACATCTGTTTGGCGGCGGAGAATTTATTCTTTTGCTTAACGCCCTTCTCCGAGACGTACGAGCTCAGAGGTTGTATATCGATGGACATCAGTCGCATGGCATGAATTGCCTGTGTGGCACGCTAAGATGCAATGATCAAGGCTTCTGTTGAAAAGCAAAGTCTTGTGGTTGATGATCAAAGCACGGCCTTTGTGGCGTAGCTTTGTGTATAACGTGAATTCGTGAGCCTCACAGGTAGTATGCTCAAATAATTAATAGATTATCCAACATGTTAATTTCAAATTTTTATAGTCATTTTAAGGATGGTGTGAAATCATTATCTGCATTTAGCTATTTGGTTAAGTTTCGCCACATCTCATTTAGCTATGCTCGGATTGTATACCTCACATATTACATACCTTAAGTGTGGCTTCAAAAGTCATCTTTTCTTGGATGCCACATTCATGGTTCCTGTCAACTTGTGTAGCCGTTGTATTGCGTTGAAAGGTCTGCTAACCTACATTGTTCAAAATGGATTTTGGACCATGCATGCACATACTTTGGAAAGACCAGCTTATTTCTTTTCACTTGGTTTAAATGAAATGCATGTTACATTTTCTCACCAGTAATTGTTGTAGTTCTTGTCTTTGAGCTTATTCCATTGGCTCATGCCGTACCCACCTACTTGTTATATAGTTTCGGTTTATTTGTGTATTACTGCATTTTTGAATTTGTTGTTACTATACTACACCGTGTATCACTATTTTCACTGCCACCTATCCTCTTGTTCATACAGGAAACTATTTGATCTATTTTGGTATTTTTGGGGCTGTCTCATTATGCCCAGTCACAAAAAAAAACTTGCATATGTTTTACATGTTGTAGCACGTTTAGTACTCAACACACATCTCTGCCTTTTTGTCCATGTTATAAATTTTTGGCAGTTCATGAGTATTATGCTTGAGCCATTTAAATAAATCGTTAGGATTAAACTAATTATATTTGTGTGTTTATCGAAGTTACTGACTTGAAATAAGTTTAATTCTGACTCGAGTGTTTTGTATGTTGCATGGAACGCTCGGGTCAAGTCCGAAGTGTTCCAGATTTAAAGAGTTCAGCTCGTAAACAGGAGAGGAATGTGAAGACGCAAGACGCTTACGCGCGCGCTCGACGAAACTGTTAACTTTGATTTTATTTAAAATCATGTATACATTATATTTAATTCTTCCACTGTATAGTAATGATCTGTAAAACTATGTTTTTTATGTATAAAAGAATGTTTGTAAAATATACTATTGTCATATATGTTGTGATTCTCTATGTAAATTCTATTTAAACTCTATAAGCTCACAATGGTTCGGCGTTTTGAGCGTTCCGAGTCGTTTAATTACTGATTCGAGATGTAAAAATGGCGAGTCGTTACATTATCCAAAAAAAGAAAAAGCCTCAAATGACATCAAAAGTTGGGAGCTCTCATAAGCTCACTTCTCCCACAGATAACCCAATCTTGTAGTTTCAAAAGATTCACTTCGAAATCCCTGTAGCTGTGCCATAGTTACATTTCCAGGGGATAACAGAGGGCTCTTTCACTAGGTCTTCGTATGCGCTTCCAAAGAAGTGTGGGGATAAAGCCCATATGACGAAAAAGGGTCAACTCGCACCTATAAATATGACCCTAGGGGTCCAAAATTAGGATCAGATTTCTCATTTTCTTTCGTTTAAGTGAAAATCTTAGTAGTAAAACCTAATTTTGAAATTAATTTGTGGGAAAGTTTGTAATGCGTGAACTCATAAATACAGAAATTTACTTACTTAATCGAGGTAATTAAGTGGTAATTCGTTAATTATTATATTATTATCATCTTATAAATTTACATGTTCAACGTCGAGAGCACCAAAAGGGAAACATTCGGTAAAAGTACCTTCTTGAATCTTCAGAAGGTCTTAATTATCCAAATAGGTTGATTATACTTACTTTTACAATAGAATATCTAAAACCAGATAACTTGTGACCCATCGATGGTTTCCTTAGATGATCCGAATTGGATATATTTCCAAATCCCTTTAAGAAGATTTTAGAAACCCTTTATATGCCCAATGGAGACTCTTAAAGTAATAGTAACCTAGATGGTAATCAACAAATGGGAATTTTAAGAGTTCTAATGCATTACGAAATGATTCAGTGACCTGAGAGAAAGGTTTTCTTTACTACAAAACCTATAAAAGATAAATGACAATAAATTGCTTATAAAAGATCAAGACTCCTTCCAAATGGTCAGTCAAACTACAATTGGCCTACAACTGATCATTGCCTCTTATTTTTTTTACAGGATCTCTCTCTTATAGATTAAAAAAATCTATCAATAGGAACTTTTCTACATAAACAACAGCAAAACCCAAGTTAACTGTTTTCTTAGCAAAGGATTCTATATGGAATATACCTTTTTGGGGTATTAACCATAATTTTGGCTAAAAATTTTGGTGCTAGAAGGAGGGCTTGAACCTCCATTACCTATCAATATCCCAAAAAATTTCTTCTAATACAAGTTTAAATGGATTATAAGTCTAAAGAACCTAACTGTATCTATGTAAAATTTCTTATCCTTCGAAGAAAACTAATTATAGACCGAAAGGTAGTGACTATATGGTAGGAGAGGATCCCTACAATTCGAAGGCATATTTCCAAGAAACTAAGCATAAGCTTAGGAAGGAGTATCAGACACCCCGTCAGTCTTATAAAGTGAAATCGATTGTAGCTCCTTTCTGTTATTAATAGAGAAGTGATAAAGGGTGTTAATGACAACACAAGATCAATTTCTTAAGGAAACATTACCTCATCCGACAAGACAACAATCCAGCAAAGGTGATAGAACAAATTGATCTGAGCAAGGGTTTGTTGATTACATTTATACAAGATCTAGTTTATGTGGGCTAAGAATTTTATGAGGTATAGATCTTAAGAATGAAATCTTTAAGTGAATTCGACCAAATGAGATTGAAGCCTATGATCTAGTTAATTGGAGTATAAATCCCTTCCAAATTAGGTCAACCTATCTTCGCCAATATGCAATGAAAAAGAAGATGACTTATTTTCAAGGATAAGGAATGCTATTTGCAACCTGACTAAAGGAACTAAGTTCGCAAAGGAAATAATAAGAAACTATGATTCTTTCACCCAAAGGTGGAAACCAAATGATAAAGGAGATGTATCTCTTCACGAAAACCGAGAAATGCCAGGAAAGAAGAGAGTGCTTAAAACAGGGTCTGCACGAAATGATGAAACATAAAAGAACCTTAAAAGAAAAATAATCATGGAAAAAAGAAAAGAACTACCATTGAATTCAATGAAGCTAAGAGTTAAAGTTTCCGAAGGAAAGTCTAAAACAGAAGTGCAAAAGGAATTCAACTTATCCACTTCTTTGGAAAATGTATACTTTTTGACAAAAGGAAAATTGGACTAGTGTCCATCGAATAAAAAACCACCTAGATTTGAAAGAATCAAAAAAAATCCTACTACCACCATATGGTAAATGGTTACAAAATAACCATCGTAGAACACTTGAGAAGATGATCAATTACTTTGTTAAAAGAAGAAAACTTGATGAGTATGTAAAGGAATACTAAAAGGAATCAATAAAATTAAACATTCATTTCAAAATAAAAGTTCCTACATGGGTTATAAACGAAATCAAGTCAAAATGAGGAATACTACTTGGTTGGGGGTGAAATGAAAAGGCAGCCAGAGTAGGGTAGAGTCAAATGGAACTAGGTGTATATTGGGAAGTCTTGATAGTGTAATATACTATAATTAATATAGTTATGCAAATAAATATTTAATGGGATAAATACCAAGATATCATAGACAAGCAATATGTAAATGCAGTAAATAAAAATAAACAAGACTAGGAATTTTTATACTGGTTTGGAGCACCATCCAGTCCAATCCCAGACTCCTCCAGAATTTTACAAAAAAATAACTCTCTCTTAATCCGTAGGAATAGGTCTTTACAAATCTTGAGCAGTAGAACATGATATCTCATCAGCAGCCAAAGAGGACTTGATGCGCCTGAGAAGCAGAACATGGCTTCACACAACAAAAGGAAAACTTTGTAGACTGTTTGTGTTCTTTGATAACAGGGATTGTCTCTTTACAGTACACCCTTCCTATAATCCTTCCTTGAGTATATGTATATTTGGTTTAAGTGTGTGAAGATAAGGAAGAAAGAAATTTCTTGAATACAGATTATGAAAGTTTGTTCAAGAAACTTTTTGGAATGCAGAAAATAGAATATGTAGAAGCATATAGATAAATTAGATCAGAAGTGAGAAAGGTGAATTTGTTCGATGTTGGATCACATATGTATGATGATTTTATAGTTGTAACTTATGGTGAAGCGATTCTACGAAAAGTATGGTCTAAATCCTACGATTAAAGGTCGTATCTCGTCATAAAATGGTGACTTTTTTGAAAAAATTGTCGTTGTAGAAATTCACTCGACTGAAATTATAAATCAACTGAACATTCAAACGTGTGTGTGTATATGTATACGTTTGTGTGTATGTGGGTGTGGGTGTATGTGTGTGTGCAATTATGCATATTGCACAAATTTGCGCAGGTCATTTGACTGACCTGGCACATTTTGTGCAGTATGCACAATTCTATGCAAATATATATGTATATAATGATATTTGATATATTTACACATTCTTTGAGGGGATATTTTAACAAGTTTTAACTTACGACTCAAGACTCAATACTCACCTTGTATATACTAGCTTGAAATCTTGTTTGCTGATATCCTCTTTTTGTCGCCGTACTAGTTGTTCGTCATGTCATGAATCAAAACTATTACTCAACAGTCTCCACTTTTTTGATTGATGACAACCTATAAATAAAGATGATGATCAATGACATATAATAAAATATTTTATACTTACTCCCCTTGAATATGTGACGATATATTTCCTACATTCGTTAGATAATTATGAATTTTCTCCCCCTTTGTCATGACAAAAAGGAAGACAACGCAAGATAGAATAGATAAAGCACAACATATCCATGACACATATACAATACCATAGTAGCAGCATAGAAAGTTAATAATACAAACCAAAATAAAAATCATACTAACAAGGCCATTTTGTACAAGTCTTATATAGATTAAAGTAGCAACATAAAAAACATAAAAAACTTACTCCTTGATATCTTTACCCTTCCTAGCATGTGAACTTTCTCTAACAACACCAAGTCCTCCTCCTCCGTCATTTGAACTATCACTACTCTCATGCTCTTACGATGTAGATCAAGTAAAAGTTGGACGTTTTCCCAGATTCACATGAAGTGTTGCGGATGGCCTAGAAGTACAAGAGATAGCTTTTGAAAGAGTAATGAAGAAGCCTTTGATTTTGTCCATCTTTTTTTCAACCTTCTTATTCCGGGAGTCCAATATTTGTCGATTGCGACACATGATAGCTATTGATTTGTGTGCGCCAAGTGTCAGATTCGCAATCACTATCTCGTCTTCATCACGAATTGTAGATTATGTGTGTCTAGTAGGATGAGTATGTTCTTGTGCCGATCGTGATCCTTGTTATCATTGAACCCATTCTTCATAAGAAATAATTCAAGGCAACATGGTTTTGGGTAACTTCATAAATATAAGGTTTTAGGAGTTATAACGCGTACTTCGATTATTAGAGAATTAGGTTTGTGAATCTCTCTTTCTTTAAGCATTTGCATTATATATCCACCGTAGTAAATGATATTCATGCGTCCATTGTTGAAGCTTGGAAACTCATCAAGAATATGATGGAGCTAATTATCCTTAATATTTCGATATATTGCATAGAGGGCCTTGAAATTGTGTTGTATACTAGCTCATAACTTCCTAACCTTGGAGTAATTGTATGCATTAACATTTTGTGTAGTACCAGAGCTATTAGTCTTAGAGAAGTAGAATGAAGTTCATGCATGTTATCTTCTAAAAACCTATGACTTACTTCAACATGCACAATCTTGTCACAATCAAAATCTAGATGTATTTCATCGTTTGGTAAGCGAAGAATGTTTGCCATTCAATCTTGGGATATAAAAATTGGTACTCCCCAAACTAAACTCCATATACAATCATCTTGGTTAGCGACTTGTTGACGATCCAAGTTGAGATTAGCATAAAGCAACTTAACCATAATTTTTTTAATATTCAAGTTATTATCATTGATATTGAAAAGAGATTCAAGATTACTACGTCTAGCTACAGTTTGTATATTGTATGAGGAGAAGTCTTCAAACTTCATGAAAGAGCCTTCAAAAATTGTAGAATTGTGCATCTTCTTCCATCTCTTAACCACTGTGTCATTGTAGAGCCATTGATGAATTTGTGGATCAATTATAGGTTGACTGGAAGAAGTAGCGACTCTTTATCTCCAAGGTGGTATATTGTTTGAATTTGTACTGAAAAGATGTGATTTTTAGCGATGTGGGGTTAGTAAAAAATCGGGTCATTTCTGATATTTTGGAGTAATAGAGTAAAAGTGGAGAAGTAAAGAGGTGAATAGAGGGCAGATGGGGTAGTTAATTCTAGAAATTTCACGATCTAGTCGACTGAACCAGGAGGCCAGTCGACTGGACCTGGAAACATGAATTTCCATATTTCTGGATCAGTCGACTGGTACCCCTGTGCCAGTTGACTGACCTAGGAATATTTTTCTAATTTCACCTTTATGATAATATAAACTATATATATGAAAATTTTAAACTTTTATGATCATTATTTAAGAAGAATGTTATAATTAACCATAAATGAAATTCATTTTTATTCAAACACCAAGATTGTTTAAGAAATAAAAACCTAAATTTAGTTTTTTTGGACTTGGCGTTTTGAAGTCCTTCTTTCTCCTTTCGTTGGATTCTTCGTTCTTATCCCAAGAATTTGGTGATATTGGTGGTTGTTGAGAGAAGGAATGTTTGGTCGATGGATGGAAGTTAACACTTGATCATCGATGTAGTGAGATGAAGCTACACAAAATTTCATGGCAATATGTTTGATAATACCAAGACGTCGTAGGTTAACTTTTTTCTCGTAGTACATTTCTTGTTGTAATTCCTGATTCTCGTTGGTAATGATGCATTTTGTCTATCTTTGCTTTTGTTGATGGTGAACCTCCAAAAAATATATACTGGGGTTTTTTTCTTTTCCGGTGTGTATCCGGTAAGAGTTGTAGTTGTAAGTGTATGGGTATGACATGGAGTTTTCTTATTTGTTTCAAGTGAAGTGATGATCTTGTCGAATGAATTAGAAGATTGTGAGGGAGAAGACATACTTTTGAGATGAAGAAAATCGTAGAAATTTAAATAAATGATCAAAGAGTGGTTTGCCTTTTTATTGAGTTTGAGTGAGATAAAGCAGGAACATACTAAGGTTCACATTAATTTTAGTGTTTAGATTTAGAATAGAAGGAAACAAAAACTTCTATGTGAGAAATTTTAGTATAATCAGTAAGTCGAAAATTGTCGCTTTTGTACAGAAATAGAGTTGAATTTTAAAGATATATAGATATAAATATGTATATATAAAAGATTGTTTTCAAGAATAATAATAAACATATTCAAGAATGACTTTAACAAAAAAAGACATATTGCTAAAATGGTTAAGACATTTGAGTGTCAACCAAGAGGTCTTGGGTTTGAGTTATAGTTGGTTCAAAAAGATGAATTTTTAAAATTTCAAAGAAGAAATTTTATTCTTAACAAAATTCTATATATCTTTAGCGGACAAATACTGATCTCCCGTCGTAATCTTATAAAAGTGTTCTCAAGTAATGGTTTGGTAAATATATCGGCTATTTGTTTTACTGATGAAATGAATTCTAAATCTATTAAAATTTTCTCAATAAATCACGTAAGAAATGATGTCGAATGTTAATGTGTTTAGTTCATGAATGGTTAACCATATTTTTTGATAAATTGATTGCACTGGAGTTATCACAATAAATTGTAGATTTATTTAGATTTACTCATAAATCTTTAATTGTTTATTGTATGTAAATTACTTGAGCACAAGTCAAAGCTGCAGATATATATTCTGCTTCACACTTTGATAGTGATACACAATTTTGTTTCTTGACAAACCAAGAGATTAATGATTTACCAATAAAATGACATGTACCATTGGGACATTTTCTATCCGTCGGTGATCCTCCAAAATCAGTATCACTATATGATGCAAATTCAAAGGAACAATCTTTCGGATATAAAAAAAATGAAATCTTTGGTATTTCTAAGATAACATAATATACGTTTCACTGCTTTTAAGTGTGGTGCCTTTGGATTGGCTTGAAATCACACACATAAACAAACACTCATTATTATATTTGGTCAACTTTCTATTAAATAAAGTAAAGATCCAATCATTCTACGATACAATTTTTGTTCAACATTTTTGCTATTTTCATCTTTATCTAAATATGTTGTTGTACTCATGGGGGTTTGGTTTACAAGAAGTATTTTTCTATTCTGAAATGTTTTATTAAATTATTACAATATTTTTCTTGATTTATAAAAATACCATTTTGTTATTGTTTAATTTGAAGACCAAAAAAGTTAAGACAATTTACCCATGTGCGACATCTCAAATTCTTTAGTCGTTATATCAGAAAATTCTTTACATAATTTTTCATTTGTTGATCCTAAAATAATATCGTCTACATATATTTGAACTATTAGAAAATCATTTTTTAGAGTGTTTTATAAAAAGAGTTTGATCAACTTTACAAATTTAAAATCTAGATTTAATTAAATAGCTTTTGAGTCGTTCATACCAAGCTCATGAGCTTATTTTAGACCTTATAAAGCTTTCTTAAGTTTATAAACATGATCAAGATAATTTTCATGAACAAACACAGGTGGTTGTTCAACATAAACATTTTCTTTGATATACCCATCTAAAAATGAACTTTTAATGTCCATTTGATAAAGTCTGAAATTATTAAAACAAGCATAAGCTAATAAAATTTACATTTCTTCTAGTCTAGCAACCGGAGCAAGCGTTTTTCGTAATCAGTTCCTTCTTCTTGATTATAGCTTGTGCTACTAATCTGGCTTTATTTCTAGTTATACTTCCTAACTCGCCAATTTTATATCTGAAAACCCATTTTGTTTCAATAACAGCATGATCACTTTGTCCAGGAACTAATTCCAATACTTCATTGCGTTCAAACTGATTTAATTTTTCTTGTATAAAAATAATCCAATTTTCATCATAAGGTGCTTCTTTTGAGTTTCTAGGCTGAACATTGGATAAAAATGCTACGTGACTTACTAAATTTAATTGATTTCTAGTTCTTACATTTGAATTTATTTCACCAATAATATTTTGAACTGGATGGTCTAGTAATATTCTTGGTGGTGATTTCATTTCAATATTATTATGAATAATGTTTTCATCTTCTCTAGAATTATTATCATTTTCTCTGATAGTGTTTTCATTTTGATTATTATCTTCGGAAATATCTTGATTTTCAGTAATTTTCATCATCTCTAAAAATATAATTAAAGTTATCATCATCATAAGAATTTATAATATTCAAAATCTCATTATTATAAGAATTTTGAATAAAATTTTCATCAAATGAAACATGAAGAGATTCTTCGATTTCATTTGATTTTTTATTCAAATAACGATAAGCTTTACTTCGATCTGAATATCCTAGAAATATTCCTTCATCGGATTTTGAATCAAATTTTCCAAGCTTATCTTTTGTATTTAAAATAAAACATTTTGATCCAAAAACTCTAAAATATGAAAATTTTGGTTTTCTACCGTGAAAAAAGTTCATATGGAGTGTTTTTCGTAAGAGGTCGAATAGAAACATGATTCAATACATAATAGGCTATCACAACTGCTTCTACCCAGAAATGTTTTGGTAATGTGCTTCCATTCAATAATGTTCTGGTGTACTATTTTAAAGTTCGATAGTTCCATTCTACAACTCCATTTTGTTGTGGAGTTTTAGGAAACAAAAAATTATGAAAAATTCCTTTCTTTTTAAAGAATTGTTCAAAATTTTCATTTTTGAATTCCCCTCTATGATCACTTCTTATGTTTTTAATTTTCAAAATTTTAAATTTTGAATTTGTTTAACACACATTTTAAAATAATCAAAGGTGCCATTTTTATTTTTTCAAAAATATTGTCCTGGTATATCTAGAAAAATCATCAACTATTACAAACACATATCTACTGTGATTTATGGACTGAATTTGAGTCGAACCAAATAAATTCGTATATAATAATTATAATGGTTGTAATGTTGAGATGACCTTTTAGATTTAAATGAAGATTTCGTTAATTTTCTTAGTTGACAAGCGTCACATAGGTTATTAACTTTATAATTCATTTTAGGTAAACCTTTTATAAGTTCATGTTTCAAAATCTTATAAATTGATTTGAAGTGTATGTGAGAAAACCTTTTGTGCCATAGCCAAGGATCATTTTCTTTAGCTAACAAACACATGTTTGATTATTATTAACTTTAATATTTAAAATAATTGTTTCTATCTCTATTACCTTCGAAAATAAAATTGTTATTTTGATCGAGAATATTAAATTTATTTTCTGAAAATGAGATTTTGAATCCCTTATCACATAATTGACTTATACTTAATAAATTATGTTTAAGATTCCTAACTAGTAAAACATTCGAAATAAGAGGTAAATTAGATGTTCCATAATTGCTCACGTCGCCTTTACCGATGATGTATACCTTTGGAGTTGTCTCCAAAAGATACAGATCCTCCATTAAAGTAAGTAATGTTAATCAAAATATCTTTGTCTCCTGTCATATGTTTTGAGAAACGACTGTTGAGTATCCATTTTTCTCTTTTCTTAAGTGGTACGTGCAAAAATTATGTAATGACGGTGGCACCCACTTCCTCCGTTAGGGTCCTACGAGTTAGTTCTTACCAAACCAAACCTAGAAGTGTTCAGTGTCCCTTTTATAAATATAATCCTTATTATTATATACAGTTTTTAAGAACGTTTTTATATATTCGTAATCTACTATTTGTTTGTTTTAGGAACCAGTATATTAACAATTTTAGAAACCCTTTTCTTGTCGGATGATATTGATGAGTTGCTAGGTTTAACTTTATTAGATTTCTTTTTCTTTCTAAAATTAGTATTCGACTTATATCCTAATCCCTTTTTACTAGATGCTGGCTGAGAATTTTCTATAATTCTAGATAAATTATCTCTATCTGTATTAAAATTTGTGACATTTTTAGTAATTCCATCTAATTTAATCTTGAGACTTCAATTATCTAGTTCTACAAGTTTAATCTTGGTTTTTAATTCATGATTTTCAGAAATAAGCATATCATTCTTTTCTTTTTGAGTTTCAATTTCTTGACTCAAGAAGGAAAGTTGAGAATTTGCATCAGAAAGAGATTCTTGAAGTTTTCTAATTTAATCTTCTAATATCTCTTTTTCATCTTTTAGCATATCTCTTTCGAATTATGCCTTTTTATGATCCTCATTAGCTTGTTTATATTTTCTCTTGAAATTATTTCTAAATTCTAGTAATTCTTCGTTTATTTCGACCATATTTTCAAAAGAAAAATCATTAACCTTGTTGTGTATGGCCATGAAGCAGATATTTTCTTGTTCACTATCGCTGATGCTACCACTTTCTGAAGAAGAAGAATCTAAATCATCCCATGTAACTGAAAAAGCCTTCCTTATGAATCTATCTTTCTTATGTTTATTGCAATGTTCCTTCTTTTGTTCTGGATTGTCTTTTGATATGTGACCCCTTCTTATGACAGTTATAACATTCAATTACTGATGATGATGGTTTATTTGAGTTGGTACTTTTCCAGCCATTATTTTTGTTTCTCTTTCTATGTTTCAAAAAAATTGAAATTTGTGGCAATGAATGTGAAATCATCGTTGTCTGATTCTAGTTCTTCTTATTCTGCATTTAATGCTACATTCTTTTTATCTTATGCCTTTACTTGTTTTTTCCTGGAAATTAACCTCATAGGACATTAGGTTTACTATTAACTCTTCTGGTTTCATGGCTGAAAGATCATTGGCTTCTTCAACTGCCAAGACCATTCTTTCCCATTCTTCCATTAAAGAGTTTATGATTTTCGATACTATATCAAAATCAGAATATTTCTCTCCTAATCCTAGTAATGAATGATAAATGTTTTGAAATCTAGAGTAAATATCATTGACAGATTCACTTTCATTTGTCTTAAAATTCTGAAATTTATTTTTAAGCATGGATATCTTGCTTCGTTTAACTTTGTAGTACCTTCGTTAGTTACTTTGAGTGTTCGCCATATTTCATATGCGGTATTGCACATGCAGATATGGTTAAACTCATTTCTATCCTAGGCTCAATGCAACATATTCATTGTTTTGCATTTGAAGTAGCATCAGTTTTTTGTGAATTTGACCACTCGAAATAATTGGTAGTAGGAATAGTATATTCATTTTGAGTAATATTTCAAGTTTCAAATCCATTGGCTTTCATATAAATTCTCATTCATGTTCCATGTAATTATAATACATGACATTAAAAAGTGGAGGTCGTGCAGTGGATTGACCCTCTGTGAAACTTGTGTTTGTGCTGGTGTTAATGTTATTTTCCGTATTATCGAGATTTCAAATAATTGTTTTACGGTTATAAGATGTCCTGCTCTGATACCAAATGAAAAGATAGCTAGAGTTGGATTGAGTAATATGAAACTTGGTGTATATGCGGAAGTCTTGATTGTGTAATATACTATATTGATATAGTTATTTAAATAAATATTTGATGAGATAAATACTAAGATATCACAGATAAGCAATATGTAAATGCGGAAAATAAAAATAAACGATACCAGGAATTTTTATACTAGTTCAAAGCATGTCATATGTCCATTCCTAGACTTCTAGAATTTTACTAAACAATAACTCTCTCTTAACCCGGAGGAATAGGTCTTTACAACCCCTGAGCAGCAGAAAAAGGACCTGAGCAGCAGAAGAGGATTTGAAGTGCCTGGGTGACAGAACATGACTTCATACAATAAAAGGAAAACTTTGTAGACTATTTGTGTTCTTTGATAACACAGATTATCTCTTTATAGTGCACCATTCGTATAATCTTCTCCTCGAGCATATGTATATATAGTTTAAGTGTATGAAGATAAGAAAGAAAGATATTGCTTGAATATAGAGTATGAAATTAGGTTCACGCAAATTTTCAAAATGCAGAAAATACATTATTTAGAAGTATATAGATAGATTAGATCAGAAGTGATAAATATAAATTTATTTTATGTTAGATCACTTTTATATGATGATTTAATAGTTGCAACTTATGGCGAAGAGAATCAACGAAAAGTATTGTCTAAATCCTTTGATTAAAAGTCGTATCTCTTCACGAAAAATGGCGACTTTTCAGAAAAATAGTCGTTGTAGAAGTTCAGTCGACTGAAGTTCTAAGTTAGTAAACTGAACATTCAAACATGTATATATGTGTGTGTATGTGTGCATTTGTGTATATTGCACAAAGTTCTGTAGGTCACTTGACTGACCTGACATATTTTGTGCAGTTTGCAGAATTTAGTGTATATATACGTATATATATATATAATGAAAAAATATAATATATATATACACATTCTTTGAGGAGAGATGTTAACAAGTTTTAATATACGATCAAGACTCAATACTCATCTTGTATATACTAGCTCGAGATCTTGTTTGTTGATATTCTCTTTTTGTCGCCGTAGTAGTTGTTCTTCGTGTCATGAATCAAAACTATAACTCAATATGAAATACCCTTTATTTATGGATTACCTTAACAAGTCCTTGATGTAGTCAGGGAACTTCCCAAAAGAAAGGAGGTGTAATCACAAGGTAACACGCCCGACACCCTCTTAAATCCTTGGTATACAAAGGTTCTTCCCAATAAGGAATGAGGGTAATCCCGGGGGGAATGCGCTTAGATCGAAGCTCTAGGTACATCCTAGGCGCCTCTTGGAGGGAGAAGGGTATGTTGTTATTCGCATGTATATGGATAGGTTAAAAGCCCATAGCGTAGTCATGGCATACTCTGGAGGAGGGACGTGTAATCCTGGGAACATGCGCCCGACTCTGAATGAAGCACGATTAACCTTTATTCATGTTAGAACATTCCCCGCCTCTACGTCTGCTTTAAGATATGAGCATCCCTTGCCTCTTCTTATGTCTCATCCAATTGAAGAGAAAGAAAGCTCAAAATAAGCACTTAAAGAACTCCTAGCTTTTGCTTTGAGAAATATTCCAGAAATGGGCATCCCATCTTCCAAAATTGAAAGCGGTTTATTTTATATTATTTCCATAAAATGGTTTTTGGATTTCTATTATTCTAATACCTAAATCTGGGTTTCGAGATTTCTATGAGCCGAAGGTGGCTTCGTTTGTACTATGTATTTCTAGAAGGGGGTTTCTAGATCTCTATTATTCTAATACTTGAATCCGGGTTTTGGGTTTTCTATGACCCAAAGGTGGCTTCGTCTATAATGATCATTACCAATGGAAGGTTTTTGAATCTCTATTACTCTAATACCATAATCTAGGTTTCGGGTTTTATATGAGTCGAAGGTGGCTTCATCTATGTTAATTATTTCTAGAAGGAGGTTTTTGGATTTCTGTTATTCTAATATTGAAATAGGTTTTTGGGTCTTTTATAAGTAAAAAGAGGCTTCGTTTATATCAGTTATTCCCAGAAAAGGGATTATGGACTCCTATTATGTAGACAACTAGATGGCGTTTCAGGTCTTCAAAAGCCAAGTGTATTCCCGATTTTTTACCACCTCTGAAAGGGGATTTCAGGTTTTATCACTTACATTACCAAAAATGGTTTCGGTTCCATTGTTACTTTTAGAATGAAATTTGTGAATGAATTATAAATCTAGCATAGGTTTCAAGCCTTTTAATTATCAAAGGTATTTTTGGATTTTTATCATTAAAATACATGAACATTACCTTCTTGTTGACGCTTAGTTTGTGCTTCAGAAACACTTAAACGACAGTAATTTTTGACAGTTCCGTAGGCTATTAGAAAAATAATTTTCTAAGATATTAATATTCAAATGCAGGTTTCGAATTTCATAATAATTATAAACCGTTAATACACTGAATAATAATGTTACAAAAGTGTTCATGTAAATGTAGAATCATACATGCTGAAAGACATTAAATTGGTTCTACTTTTACGCGAATGTTCAATATTTTAACAACTCGAATTTTGACAAACCGATTTTTTTTCAAAAATTCCAATCAATTGAAGCCCAAGTTGGATTGTCTGGTATCCTGTAGAAACGGCAGAGATAATAAATATGTTAGATCTCGATAAAACATCTCACAGTGGAATGGATAAAATATAATAATCAAATATAGCCATACCAAAATTATAACACTGTCTAACAAGTGTCCAAAGGCTACCAAACCTCTACCATAAATCTAACTTGCGAGTTTGTTATGAGGATGGGGTCATAACTCAAAGTTCTGGTGAATAAAAAATTTATACATTCTGAAATAACCCTACATATATGGTTCAGTCATGGTTTCTTTATTATTAGGTTATTTGAGTTAACAGCACTCAAGGCTCTACACTCACGTCCTACCCATATACTCCCCAGTATATTAACCTAATATAGTATATATGTAGCTATATCCGACATCTCAAGACACTCCATATAGCATCCTCCTTGTACGGTCTCCACCGTCACGCCATGGAAGCGTATATAACCTTCATCCTATACCAAACTACATACAGAAATCTATATCATTATGCCGCATAATCGCACAGAACCACCATCGTTATGCCACGTAATAGTACGGATCTTCGTATCCGAACACCTCGCCGAATCATGCCTCAACACGGAGTAATGCCCTATTGTCTACAATATACCACCTAGTGTGTGTATGTAGACCTCACCCTAACGTATAGTATACTACAACCAGAGTCCCGTAATAGGGCTGCATCCTATGCACGAAACTAGGTTGGGGGATTTCAATATCTATAAAGAACCTCCTCAATTGGCCTACAATACAGATATTCACATACGGTCTATCTTTTCACGGTGGCTATGGCTCCATCCTGGCCGCTTATTCAACTAATGAAAGATTTCTTCAAGAGCTAAGTGACGTGCATTTATCATTCAGTCTAACATCCAATTTGGCGTTGTAACAACCCGATTTTTTAACAAACAATAATTAATTAATTAGTTTAGGAATAAACTGATAAAATAAATATAGACTGGAAAACTGTTGAGAATTATGCAAAATGGATTTCACCTTTGCATCCGTTATGAAATTCTGGTTTAGATGGATTTTTATTTTTGCGTAAATCGGACGAGAAATGAATAAGTTATGATCAATCAAAATTTGAAATTCAAATTAGAAAAATTAATTATAACCAGAATTAATATGGGACCCAGACCTTAACTGGGTCGACACCTGTGTCGACCCAGGCATAAGGTGTAACACCCCGAATTTTGGGTTAATACTAAAATTCACTAATTATAGGATAAATAATCGCAGATGTGGGAATTAGGGGAAACGGGCTGCGTCATTGCGTTCGTCTCGGAAAAATACGCAAAATAGAGTCCGAGTTTTCGAAAATCGGAGTCCGTACGGCCCAGTTATGGCCCGATGAAGTTTGCAGAAAATTCAAAACTAAAAACAGATTTAAAGATTTAAATTTCAGATTTTAGAATGGAAAAGCGGGGTCAGGCGGGAAGCTTCCCGCCCTACCCATGTCGACAGGGCTGTCGACAGGCCTGTCGACAGGGGTGTCGACTTGCCTGTCGACTTGCCTGTCGACAGGGGCGCGGCGTCCAGTGAACCTGGGTGCACCAGGTTGGGTTCTAGGCTGGCTTAGAGGGCTGGTTCTAGAGATTTCCTAAATCTAAGGGTCCTAATCTAACCTAGGGTTAATCTAAGGGCCTAAAACACTCCCTAATCCTATAAATAAGACCCCAACCCTACCCTAATTCATTCATAATTAGATCTTGTAACTAAACTATGGCAAAATGAAACTTGATCATGGCCTCCACAAATCAATGAAGAGAGTTGCAAGCTAATCAACCTCTAATCAACATCTTCTTCAACTAAAGCAACTAATTCCACTTCATAAGTTTGCTAATCTTGGTTTTGGTGAGTTTCTATCACTTTGATGATCAATTGCTAAATTAAGTAGATGAGATATGATGAGATCTATTGTTTTGCATGAGGATTAATGGGTTTTCAAGTCATATGATATGATGTGAATATGCTAATCTATGTTTAATATTAATCCTATGTTTATGCATGTTGAATATGTGAGCTTATGCAAGTTGGATATGTGGGTTTATGCAAGTTAAGTGGTGGGTTTATGCATAATAAGTAATTGATTTTATGCATGCTAAGTAGGTGGTTTTATGCATACTAAGTGTTTGGTATTATGCATAAATCATGACATGCAAGTTTACCCTTTTAAAAGTGATGCATACATATGCGAGATGGCACCTTTATATGCTATGAATATATATATATATGCATGGTTACCCTCCTTTAAGATGCAAGTCATATATGCAAGTTCAACATATTATACAAGTTATGTGTATGCTTATATGTAAGCTCAACATGTTATGCAAGTTATGTGTATGATGTTATGAAAGTTATGTGCATGTTGTTATGCAAATTCATATGCAAGTTATGTGCATGATGTTATGTAAGTTATGTGTATGTTGATATGCAAGTTATGTTTATAATATTATGCAAGTTATGTGTATGATGTTATGCAAGTTAACATGTAACATGTTGTGCAAATTCACACCTTTAAGACACATGCAAGTTCACCTTTGTATAACCTATGTACACTTATGCAAGTTACCTTTATACATGACATATGTATGTTCATGCAAGTTGGGTTATTTAGTAATGCTAGTTGGGTTAATGTCATGATGTAAATGGACACCTTTTAACCCATGTTAATGCTAATGTATGCTAAATGAAACCCATGTTAATGGTGAAAGAATCTTCTCTTGGAAATATGTCGTGATTAGCATAAGTACGTGGGGAAACGATGGGGTTAATAAACATGTTAATGAAATGGTGTGAAATGGTTATGATTAAGCATACCATAAAATGAATAAGCATAAGTGGGAATTTACCTATTAAGTTAGGTCTACCCCATGGGAATTTACCTATTGAGTTAGGTCTACCCATGTTATGAAAAACTTGATATTAATTAGGGATAATTAATATGGGGGTGATTAATTAGGTGTAATTAATCAACTAAGACACGAGGTTGGACCCTTTTGTAGCGGAAGTCTGCCTGGAACCGACCGGCCATCCAGCGGCTACAAATGATCGGCCCAATGTGAGAGGTCTTAGTCATAAATTAAATACATGATTAAAGTAAAGACACGAGGTTAGACCCTTTTGATGACAGAAGTCTGCCCGGAACCAACCGGCATATCCAGCAGTCATAAAAGACGGTCTAATGTGAGAGGTCTTTATGAGGTCATGATCTTAATTAATGAATTAAGAAACACTTAACCATATTAGCATGTAGTGGGACATGAGGGGTTAAGTGGGTGCCTTGGGTGGCATGAGGAGACTAGTGGGTTGCCTTGGGTGGCAATAGAAAATACGATTAGAATACTTAACCAAAGTGAAACATGTAATTAAACATGATTAAAGGGTTAAGTAAGTGCCATGGGTGGCATGTGAAAATACGATTAGAATACTTAACCAAAGAGGAACATGTAATTAAACATGATTAAAGGGTTAAGTAAGTGCCATGGGTGGCATGTGAAAATCTAGTGGGTACCTTGTATGACAATTAGAATATGATTAAATGACTTAGCCAAAATTTATAACATGTAAGTGGACATGGTTAAAGGGTTAAGTGGGATTCACTAGAAATTGCAAGCTTAGGTGGTAGCTTGTGGGGGCCCGTTTCAACCAATATCCCAAACGTATCTTTGTGGGCTCGACTCTAGTCGAGTGACGGGACACGCATATTGGGCTTGACTATAAGAGGCCAAACCGGGTTAGAGGTGGCAACGCGGGACCAACGGGTTTCATATGCGTGTGTGGACCCGGGCTGGTTGGTAAGTCGTTGTTGCATCGTGTAGATATAAAGCCGTGCACCGTGGATATATCAGGTGGCCACGTTGGGGAATGATACACCCCATCGTGGGACCAGCACGGGTATCTACGTAGGGGAGCCGATTGCTTGGGGAGTAGTGGGTACACCTATGTAGTCAGATAGGGGTACACGAAACTACTAAATTACTAAGTACACTTAGTGGGATCAACCTTTAAGTAGGAATAACTGGTGTGGTGCAGTGTAGTAATTATCCTTGGGTGGGTGGATGCGTCTTTACGGTTATCTTAGTTTATCCTAAGTCTACCAAGCTGCTTAGTGTAGCCATTCATCCCCAGACGTTACCGTATATCAAGCTTATGTCTTCTCTGGTTACTTTAACGATTGTATTGTTAAAGTTATAGGACTCACTCAGACTTATGTCTGACCCCGTTGTTTTTATCTTTTTCCCAACCCTCAGGTTATCAGAGTGGGCCCAGTACGAGTGGGCTTTGATCAGGCTGCTTTATTCTCTTTTGGAGCTTGGACCATAGGTGTAGAGCTCAGCTTACCCTTTCTATTATGGCTATCAGTTCATGTATTGGGATTATGTACTTTTATTTATCAGGATGGATATTTTGTACTTGACTCTTATTATGGTTTTGTGATGTAACCAAACATGTTTTACTTTCCGCTGCAATGAAATGATGTTTTGAAATTTTCAAGTATTACTTATATCTGTCTTGTGGTAATTTCTCTGTTCTATATTCACTTAAAATACTCCACCGATGTTATGGCATTCCCTTAGAGAGTGACCATAGCGGGTGTGGGGTGTTACACGTGGTATCAGAGCAAAGGTTACCAGAACAGATAAAATTTTTAGAAAACTATTTTTCTAAAAACATTCTTGGAAGAAATATTTTCAAAAACATGTCTTTAAAGAGAAGAGTTTTTGAAAGAAAAGCATAATCCCCGATAGCCATATCTTTATCTTTCGAATTCTCCGTTTTGAATCTTTCCTTTTTCGTCTCAGCATGGCTGAAGATCTTTATCTTCCGGACGGTGTAGCAGTACCAGTATGGTATAGAAGGTTGTTAGAGGCTAGGGCCGCCGCTGCAGGTCCAGCAAATGTTCCTCCTCCACCCGTTGCACCCGTTCCTCCTCGCGCGGATACTTTTGCTATGACTTGTAGGAAGTTTAAGGCTATGGGAGGAAAACCTTTTGTGGGAGCTAGGGATTGGCTTAATGAGACGGAAGAATTGATGGAAATCTTGGAAGTGGAAGAGGGAAAGAAAGTCAGGTTAGCCGCTTGGTTAATGGAAGGAGAGGCCTCGTTCTGGTGGGAGGCCACTAATGGAGAACGCCCGGTTGATTCTTGGATGGATTTCAGGCAAAGGTTTGAGGCAAAGTTTCTCTCAAAAGCGGAAGAAAATATGCACATGGAAAGGCTCTTGAACTTAAAGCAAGGGAATTTGTCGGTGAAAGAATATGTCAACAAGTTTAAGCAGTTAGCGAGATTCAGCATAGACTTGGTAAACACACCGGAAGAGAAAGCTCTGAGGTTCGTTAAAGGCTTAAACGAACCGATGCACGGATTGGTTATGTCTCACATCCCTATGGGGACCACTTTCGAGAAGCTAGTGGACATGGCACTTATGCATGAGGAAGAGAAGGGTCCCAACGCTAATAAAGCACCCGAGAAGAATGAAGATCAGAAGAAACCTCAACAACAAAATAAGGGTGGGAAAGGTAACGGTGGCAAGGGAAAGAAGAAGTGCTTCAACTGTGGGACACTAGGCTACCTAAGCAAGGATTGTCGCAAGAAGAAGAAGACTGGCTGCTTCCACTGTGACGAAGCAGGACATCTAGTGAAAGACTGTCCTAAGAAAGGGCAAAGGACGGGGTCTACCTCAGGAGGACAGGTGCAAGCTCTAGTGGCACCAGTTCAGGCAAGGAGGCAAGTTCAGGCTCTCGTAGCTCCACCGGTTCGAGAAAGAGGTAGAACTATTTCCGTGGAAAGTTTAGTTTTCCTGATTGATCATCATGTCCGTACTTTATTTGATTTTGACGCATTGAGTTCGTTTATCTCATCATTGTTAGTTGAGTCACTGCACTAAGACACCAGTTGGTAGATGATCCCTTAGTTGTTTCAAACCCAATTGGGCTCCATGATGTGTTTGGGTTTGAAAGTTTCTATACTTAGCGTTGAGTTTAGATGTGATGCTTTTGGGCTTCACGGGCTATGGGTTAGTTTTGGGCATGGACTGGTTATCCAGTAATGGTGCCGTTCTTATTGTGAAGGGAGAGTTGTTAGGCTTATGACCCGCTAGGGTAACACTCTCGAGATCTTTTGTAATCCCATGGAATCTGTTATGCTAAGTTATCTAGAGTCGCTTGACACGTTGGTCGAGAGTTTGCAATCTATAGAGTGGTCCGGAAATACTCGGATGTGTTTTAAGGAGGTGAAGGGCTTACCTCCGGAACGGGAGATTGACTTCCAAATATATCTGGTAGACAATGCCAAACCAGTGTCTTGGCCAGTGTGCCACGTGGCTCCTCGTGAGAGGAGGGAACTCCATAAGCAAGTAGGCAATTTGCTTGAGAAGGGGTTTAGAAGACAAAGTATATCGGAGTGGGGTGCCCCGGTAGTTTTTGCTATGAAGGCGGATGGGTCCCTCAGACTTTGTGAAGGCTAAAGAGAGCTAAATAAACTCACAAAGAAGAATAGACACCCATTGTCGAGGATTGATGATCTCTTTGATCAGTTAGTGGGCGCCTCAGTATTTTCGCAGTTGGACTTAGCCACGAGGTTTCGTCAGTTGAGAGTGACTGAGGATAGTATAGAGAAGACTACCTTTAGGACTCCGGATGGTTTTTATGAGTGGCTGGAGATGCCATTTGGGTTGACGAACGCCCCCGCATATGATGAAAAGGGTGTCCAGGGAGTACCTAAATAAGTTCGTGATGGTCTTTGTAAATGACATCCTGGTCTTTCCTAGGAGCGAAATAAGTTTTCGTATGTGCTCAATAGGATGAGCAAAGCCAGTTATGGGATAAACAGTGGTTTTGGAGTGAGACTGGCGAGGACATCCAGAGTTGGACAAGGGCTTAATTATTTAGCCGGTTTTACTAGTATCATCTCACATAGGTCGTCTGAATTCGAAGTAGGTATCCCTTGGGTGTTTGTCTGATATTGGTTTAGGCCTTTGGGGCTTGTATTTGGGGAATGTCGAGTTCGACTAAGGTGGTCTGCGTGAGAGATGGATAGTTGTGACGATTCTGCATGGGAGAATATCCTGATTTTCTCTAGAAGTGGAGAAAAGCATGCCTTACATCTCAGAGAAGTGTTAGAGACTCTTCGAGCACATAGTCTTAAAGCTAAATTCTCTAAATGTCATTTTGGAGAAGAGAAGTGCGATTCTTAGGACATGGGGTCTCTAAGGATGGGATAGCTGAGGATCCCGCAAAGATAGTATCTATCCAGGATTGGAAAGTTCCTAGGAATGCTACCGAAGTAGGAAGTTTCTTGGGGTTGGCAGGATAATTCATCAAAGACTTCGCGAAGATATCAGCCCCATTAACCCGCTTGACGAAGAAGAATCTGGTTTTCTCATGGGACGAGATGTACCAAGACATGAAGCGAGTTTTCTTTTTGGCCGGTATGAAAAAAAGACATGGCCGAGTATGTCGCTAGATGCTTGGTGAAAGCGGAGCAAAAGAAACCAAGTGGGTTGCTTCACCCATTGAAAGTTCCGCTAAGGAAATGGGATAGTGTCTCGAAGGATTACCGAAATCAAGGAAGGGTAATACGGGGATTTGGGTTGTGATAGATAGACTTACTAAGTGTGCCCATTTCATACCCGTGAAGAGCAAGATGACTATTCCATGTCTAGCTTCAGTTTACATTCGAGAGATTATTAGATTGCATGATGTACCTTCCAGTATAGTGAGCGATCGAGATCCTATCTTCACTAAAGAGTTTTGGAAAAGTTTGCAAGAGGCGGTAGGGACTCAGTTGTATTTGAGTACCGCATCTCATCCTCAGATAAACGGCCAGACCGAGAGGGTGAATCGTATTTTAGAAGACCTTTTGAGGCTATGTATCTTGGATTTAGGAGGTACATGGGAAGAGCATCTTCCATTGGTGGGGTTGCCCGACAGACTTAGTGGTGTACATGATGTATTCCATGTGAGGAAGGGCCTACATAAGATCGTAGAGGCGATAGAGCCAAGCTTGCTTAAAGAAGTAAGGTAGAGCGTGATGTGATTATTCGACGAGCTCCTACCCGCATCCTTGGGTCAGAGATTAGGGAGTTGAAAAACAGAGAGGTTCGACTAGTCAAAATGAAAAAGGAGAGAAAGTGAGAGCAATGCTACTTGGGAGACAGAAGCGAAGATGCGTTCGTTATGCCCATCCCTTTTTGAGGGTATGTGCTTTAGACGTCTCCTTTATTGGTTGACTAGTGCTTATCTTATACTTAGTATGTCCTCTCATTAGTACCTTTGACCTATTATATAGGGTAAACCTATGGTTGAAACATGTGTTTGAGACATGTTATGGTTGATGGATGCAAGTGGATGCAAGTGTTTGCTAGCGGTTGCTCGTGGATGCATATACACACACTCTAGGCACTAGATCGGCTCAATCACTTCATATTGCATATTGCATAAAATTGTGTGTAGGAAACTATATTTATGGATGTATAATGATTGTGTTATCATATGGATGATGCATTTTGGTGAATGATTGTGCACTCATGTAGATATTGTATGTGTCGATAGGGTTCTTTCGCATACATAATGGATGCATGGCACTATCATGGTTTGCATATGTTCATACATTAGATAGGGAACATATACACACACTCTTTGCATATGCTCATACATCATTAGAAATTGTTCTAAGGACAATGGATGCCTGTGTTTGATGGATTGAGTAGATGGTTGTTTGGATGGTAGGATATGCATTCTCCTTAGCTTAGAGATTTCGGGGACGAAATCCTTTAAGGAGGGGAGAATGTAACACCCCGAATTTTGGGTTAATACTAAAATTCACTAATTATAGGATAAATAATCGCAGATGTGGGAATTAGGGGAAACGGGCTGCGTCATTGCGTTCGTCTCGGAAAAATACGCAAAATAGAGTCCGAGTTTTCGAAAATCGGAGTCCGTACGGCCCAGTTATGGCCCGATGAAGTTTGCAGAAAATTCAAAACTAAAAACAGATTTAAAGATTTAAATTTCAGATTTTAGAATGGAAAAGCGGGGTCAGGCGGGAAGCTTCCCGCCCTACCCATGTCGACAGGGCTGTCGACAGGGGTGTCGACTTGCCTGTCGACTTGCCTGTCGACAGGGGCGCGGCGTCCAGTGAACTTGGGTGCACCAGGTTGGGTTCTAGGCTGGCTTAGAGGGCTGGTTCTAGAGATTTCCTAAATCTAAGGGTCCTAATCTAACCTAGGGTTAATCTAAGGGCCTAAAACACTCCCTAATCCTATAAATAAGACCCCAACCCTACCCTAATTCATTCATAATTAGATCTTGTAACTAAACTATGGCAAAATGAAACTTGATCATGGCCTCCACAAATCAATGAAGAGAGTTGCAAGCTAATCAACCTCTAATCAACATCTTCTTCAACTAAAGCAACTAATTCCACTTCATAAGTTTGCTAATCTTGGTTTTGGTGAGTTTCTATCACTTTGATGATCAATTGCTAAATTAAGTAGATGAGATATGATGAGATCTATGGTTTTGCATGAGGATTAATGGGTTTTCAAGTCATATGATATGATGTGAATATGCTAATCTATGTTTAATATTAATCCTATGTTTATGCATGTTGAATATGTGAGCTTATGCAAGTTGGATATGTGGGTTTATGCAAGTTAAGTGGTGGGTTTATGCATAATAAGTAATTGATTTTATGCATGCTAAGTAGGTGGTTTTATGCATACTAAGTGTTTGTATTATGCATAAATCATGACATGCAAGTTTACCCTTTTAAAAGTGATGCATACATATGCGAGATGGCACCTTTATATGCTATGAATATATATATATGCATGGTTACCCTCCTTTAAGATGCAAGTCATATATGCAAGTTCAACATGTTATACAAGTTATGTGTATGCTTATATGTAAGCTCAACATGTTATGCAAGTTATGTGTATGATGTTATGAAAGTTATGTGCATGTTGTTATGCAAATTCATATGCAAGTTATGTGCATGATGTTATGTAAGTTATGTGTATGTTGATATGCAAGTTATGTTTATAATATTATGCAAGTTATGTGTATGATGTTATGCAAGTTAACATGTAACATGTTGTGCAAATTCACACCTTTAAGACACATGCAAGTTCACCTTTGTATAACCTATGTACACTTATGCAAGTTACCTTTATACATGACATATGTATGTTCATGCAAGTTGGGTTATTTAGTAATGCTAGTTGGGTTAATGTCATGATGTAAATGGACACCTTTTAACCCATGTTAATGCTAATGTATGCTAAATGAAACCCATGTTAATGGTGAAAGAATCTTCTCTTGGAAATATGTCGTGATTAGCATAAGTACGTGGGGAAACGATGGGGTTAATAAACATGTTAATGAAATGGTGTGAAATGGTTATGATTAAGCATACCATAAAATGAATAAGCATAAGTGGGAATTTACCTATTGAGTTAGGTCTACCCCATGGGAATTTACCTATTGAGTTAGGTCTACCCATGTTATGAAAAACTTGATATTAATTAGGGATAATTAATATGGGGGTGATTAATTAGGTGTAATTAATCAACTAAGACACGAGGTTGGACCCTTTTGTAGCGGAAGTCTGCCCGGAACCGACCGGCCATCCAGCGGCTACAAATGATCGGCCCAATGTGAGAGGTCTTAGTCATAAATTAAATACATGATTAAAGTAAAGACACGAGGTTAGACCCTTTTGATGACAGAAGTCTGCCCGGAACCAACCGGCATATCCAGCAGTCATAAAAGACGGTCTAATGTGAGAGGTCTTTATGAGGTCATGATCTTAATTAATGAATTAAGAAGCACTTAACCATATTAGCATGTAGTGGGACATGAGGGGTTAAGTGGGTGCCTTGGGTGGCATGAGGAGACTAGTGGGTTGCCTTGGGTGGCAATAGAAAATACGATTAGAATACTTAACCAAAGTGAAACATGTAATTAAACATGATTAAAGGGTTAAGTAAGTGCCATGGGTGGCATGTGAAAATACGATTAGAATACTTAACCAAAGAGGAACATGTAATTAAACATGATTAAAGGGTTAAGTAAGTGCCATGGGTGGCATGTGAAAATCTAGTGGGTACCTTGTATGACAATTAGAATATGATTAAATGACTTAGCCAAAATTTATAACATGTAAGTGGACATGGTTAAAGGGTTAAGTGGGATTCACTAGAAATTGCAAGCTTAGGT
This sequence comes from Allium sativum, assembly GCA_030737875.1. NCBI lineage: Eukaryota > Viridiplantae > Streptophyta > Magnoliopsida > Asparagales > Amaryllidaceae > Allium > Allium sativum. Next base: position 6,618,959 of record CM060916.1, on the reverse strand, counting down.
GGTAGCTTGTGGGGGCCCGTTTCAACCAATATCCCAAACGTATCTTTGTGGGCTCGACTCTAGTCGAGTGACGGGACACGCATATTGGGCTTGACTATAAGAGGCCAAACCGGGTTAGCGGTGGCAACGCGGGACCAACGGGTTTCATATGCGTGTGTGGACCCGGGCTGGTTGGTAAGTCGTTGTTGCATCGTGTAGATATAAAGCCGTGCACCGTGGATATATCAGGTGGCCACGTTGGGGAATGATACACCCCATCGTGGGACCAGCACGGGTATCTACGTAGGGGAGCCGATCGCTTGGGGAGTAGTGGGTACACCTATGTAGTCAGATAGGGGTACACGAAACTACTAAATTACTAAGTACACTTAGTGGGATCAACCTTTAAGTAGGAATAACTGGTGTGGTGCAGTGTAGTAATTATCCTTGGGTGGGTGGATGCGTCTTTACGGTTATCTTAGTTTATCCTAAGTCTACCAAGCTGCTTAGTGTAGCCATTCATCCCCAGACGTTACCGTATATCAAGCTTATGTCTTCTCTGGTTACTTTAACGATTGTATTGTTAAAGTTATAGGACTCACTCAGACTTATGTCTGACCCCGTTGTTTTTATCTTTTTCCCAACCCTCAGGTTATCAGAGTGGGCCCAGTACGAGTGGGCTTTGATCAGGCTGATTTATTCTCTTTTGGAGCTTGGACCATAGGTGTAGAGCTCAGCTTACCCTTTCTATTATGGCTATCAGTTCATGTATTGGGATTATGTACTTTTATTTATCAGGATGGATATTTTGTACTTGACTCTTATTATGGTTTTGTGATGTAACCAAACATGTTTTACTTTCCGCTGCAATGAAATGATGTTTTGAAATTTTCAAGTATTACTTATATCTGTCTTGTGGTAATTTCTCTGTTCTATATTCACTTAAAATACTCCACCGATGTTATGGCATTCCCTTAGAGAGTGACCATAGCGGGTGTGGGGTGTTACATAAGGTGGGTCGACCCAGCTAGAGTCAGGCACGACCCTATGCCTAGTCAATGACGCCTATTTCTAGAATTATCTTTTTGCTTATGTATTGCTGATGTGCATACTATTGTTTCGATTAAAAACCTAATACCTAATGGCCTAAAATTTAAATATAAAATACAGTGAACCTAGACAATAAATCCAATGAACTTGGACACCTAACTCTACTATAAATAGCGTCCAACATCTAACCAAATCTTCACTACTCCATTTCCCTACATCTCTCAAATAACCTTCTTTTCACATATAATTTAAATGGAGTAGTGGGGACTTCGTTCTACACATATTTCTGTGGGATATTCATAGATAGAGAGGATCTACAAAAACCTATTGGATTTGCTTATATTTTTGTGAGTATTACTGTGATTGTCAGATTTCTTCTAAGTTAATGTTAAAATTGATACAATAGTTGTTATAGTGATTTCAGATCCAAATAAAAAGAAATAAGACAGTAAAATAGACTGGATTTGAAAGTCTGACAGTTATAGTGTTTACTACTTTATAATTTACATTTTATTGTTCATTTTATTTACTGTCTACTACTTATTCCTTTTCGGTCATTATTTATTTATAAGCGAATCCTTCTTTCATATCACTTTCTCTGTCATTACTTTTATTTACAGTCTTGACATGCCCGTTTTTCATTTTTGTTTATTCTTGAGCCTAAACCTACTTATTCTTTTTCTTTGTTTTTGTGCCGAGCCTAGGCCAACAAGAGCCTAGGCCTTTACCATCAAATTTGTGTAAAAATTTGAATAATCTGAAATATTATTAATAAGGGGATTTTGGGCCTATAAAGAATTAGTGAATTATGGACTGTGAAATAGGGTAAATTCTAATGGAAGAGTATGCAAACTTGTAAATTGAGATAAGTTGTACTTAATTATATATTAATTTGGAAAATATGTTCGTTTGAAATTAATTTGGGAACTATGTTCATTTGACATTAATTTGGAAAAATAATTTTCTTTGACATTAATTTGGGAATCGTATTCTTTTGACATTAATTAGGAAAATATGTTCAATTGACATTAATTTGGATAAATATGTTCATTTGACATTAATTTGGGAAATATGTTCATTTGACATTAATTTGGAAAATATGTTCATTTGGAAAACAAGTTAATTTGATGTTACTTTGGAAAACATGTTAATTTATCGTTAATTTTGAAAACATGTCAATTTGGCATTAAGAGGCATGCAATTTGGAAAACAAGTTAATTTGATAGTAATTTGGAAAACGTGTTAATTTGATAGTAATTTGGGGAAAACATGTTAATTTGATAGTAATTTGGAAAACATGTTAATTTGACCATAATTGTGACAATCCATATTTTTGATCAATTTGAATTTTTATCTATTTCTGATGAGTATTTAAATATAAATGTTGATTTGGACTCAATAAAATTTGAAACTAACTTTTTAATTTGTTTTATGTTTTATTTGACTTAAAACAGGGTCGGTAAACTTTTTAAATCAATTTAGAAGTTGAGATTTTTAAAATCGATATTTTAATGCTATTTTGATGACTTGTAAAAGGAACATTTTTAATGGAGTATCAGAATCTGACAATACCACTTCTATTGGATCAGGAATGTTGAAATATGTCTAGATTTAAAATTTAAGTCAATCGGGGTTAATTTGTGAGTGTACGATAAATAAACGTATGATGAATATTTAGTCAATTTTCAGTTTAAGCTAAAAATAAGGTGATTTTTCAAACAGACTCCAAATTCGATGAAACTTGGTTTATTGGAAGGGTAATTACATAATGTAGTAAGATTTCAAATTTCAAATTTTTTGGATTTAGTGTGTGGTCGTAGGACTAGAATGAACTTTGAGTACTATAAATAATTCGAGAGATTAAGTAAACATTTTGCACTAATTCCCATAGCCAATTAGGATTTGTGAACTCATAACCCCCTATGCCAAGTGTCACCTACTTCCTATATTAGTCATTTCATGTACTTAAGTTATTTTTTTTAATTTTATTTGGAATTTGTTTTCATTTTTAATTCACTTTTTCCATTCCTTAAGCATTAAGCCAACATTTTTCTATTCGTACTCTTCCTTAGCCCACGTCACTGCCCTCCTCCGCCTGTCACCGCCACCACAGCCAGGCGCCGACGCCCCACCACCTCCTCTAAGCCTCACTCCATCGGGGACCCCCCTTGTCCAAAAACTCCAGTTCCCATTTTATTTTCAAAACTCCACCTTTTAAACCCTAAACTAAGTACAACCTCCACCGACCACCTCTTAGTGGACCCCGCGCCCCACGCTAGTCCCTACCACCTCACTACCGTGCGAATTTTCCCTCTGGCTAGCTATTCCTTGGGGCCCTTGCCTCTTCAAGCCCAAACACCCTTAAAAATCCTAGTTTTCTACCCTAAAACCCAAGTGTGGGTGAATTTGAGTGTATTCGAGCGTTAGTCAAGGAGTTTGAGTGAAAAACTGCTGAAGAATGGAATTTTGATGACAACAACCTTATTTCAATATTAATTGATTATAAAATATATACTAACATATCTATCTAGAATACATATATATGTACACACACATATATGCATGATTTGTATATAAGAATTAATACAGAAGACTGTACAGTTTTAGAAATTCAATAGATCCAGAATTCAGAGAAGATTCAAGACTCTGAGTAATAAAGATTTCATGAGTTCAACAGTTCAAGATAAATATAGTAATAGAGTCTAATTTATGTAAGACTATTAATAGCTCTCCGTGTTCAAATTCAAATTCAAATTCTGATTTTCAAATTTCAAATTCTATTTTCAAATTCTATTCAAAATAAGTTTTTCTATCTTACCTTTGATTTTATACTTGAGATTTTGAAGACTATAAGTTTTTATATATTTATAGAGTTGTATACTTTTATACTTTTATATTTATATAGTTTTAAACTTTATAATTTTATAAATATGATTATACAATTTATGTTTATGATTTTATATGATTTTCTACTTTATAATACTTACTTATATCACTATGTTTTAATTCAAGAATTTCAAGGATTGTATATATATTAAAATACTTGAAAAATATTCAAATTTCAAATTTACAAAGACATATTTCGACATACATATGTGGCCATGTCGACATATAACTGTCATATTTTCATTTCTGAAAGGAAGTGTCCCTTTACCATTTGTAACGTTCTAGAAGCGTTGCAACCTTTCAAATCTAATAAATAGAGGTTGATTTCGAATTTTTTTAATCATTCTTCTTCTCCATCTTCATCCCTTTTCATTCCTCCATTATTATTTCATATTTTTATGATTTCTACACTTATATGCTGCCGATTTCAATTCAATTTATATAGAACTTCTTTTCTTCTTACTCTCTACTCATTAGTCTCTGAATCGAAGTGTTGTTGAAGAGTTATAGGGTTGTTGTAATCGTTTGGGAAGTGTTTGGGAAAAGGTGCGTTCCTTTTAGCCTTGAAATCAAGGAAAGGGAGAGGTGTCAACCTTGTAGCCATGAAATCAAGGGAATTATACTTGATCAAGGGAGTTTGGAAATAGTGGTAACCTTGTAGCAGTGAAATCAAGGGTGTTGTACTTGGATATTGATATAGTAATAAAACACTGCATAATCCAGCGTTGCATGGGACTGGACGTAGGAGTAATATGAACTAGTATAAAATTCGGTGTGTTCTTTCCTTTTCTGCATTTTATTCCTGTTTATTTCAGTGCTTATGTTTGCTTATGTGTCTGTGATTATCTCTATGGTGTGTGATTCATATAGTAAATCATATAAGTTTTAGATTTTATTAAATTTATTAAAAACACTATTCATCCCCCCTCTAGTGTTAGTTTTGCCTTAACGATCCATTCTGCATTCCCTAACAATTGGTATCAGAACGAGGTCTTTCAAAAAGTACAAAATCTGAATTTTGAAAATTTTAAATGGCAAATTTTGAAATAATTGTTAACACTAGTGCCAATTCATGCATTGTACCAGTGTTTAAAGAGTCTGTGTATAATCATGTTGAAAACTCAAGTGATCTACTGAAATGTTTTCCAATACAGGAAAAGAAGTGTTATATGGCTTTGAAAATTCAAAAGTTGAAAAGATGGGTGAAGTGTTTGTTGGAAATTCAAATTTCAAAATGGTGGCTGTTGAAAATTCAAATTCTGAAATATGTCTGTTGAGAATTCAAATTCTGGCAAACAAATGGTGGAAATCAAAAAGGACAAATGGATACTGGATAGTGGCTGTTCGAGACATATGACGGGAAATCCTAAATTACTAAATAATCTAGTCTATAAACATGGTGGAATGGTGAACTTAGGAGATAACTCTAAAGGATACATTATTAGGATCGGCAAAGTTGGTAATTCTAAAACTCCTACTATTTTTGATATTTTATTAGTTAGGAATCTAAAACATCACCTACTATGTATAAGTCAACTTTGATGTAAGGGTTATAAAATAAACTTTAAAAAGGATAAATGCTTTATAGAAGATAGGAATTCAAAAGTAATATTCGAAGGAGATAGAAAGAAATATATCTATATATTGAGTATGAAAATCTCTAACGATAATTTGCGTCTTATGGCCAACACATGTGACCCTTGGATCTGGCATAAGAGATCCGGTCAAATAAATTTCAAACACATCTCTAGGATTTCTAAATTATATTCAATTAAGGGATTACCCAAAATGAAATTTAAAGGTAATAATTTATGCGGCGGTTGTCAGTTCGGAAAATTTAAAAGAAGTTCATTTAAATCAAAAGAAGAAATTACAACCTCGAAACCATTGGAGTTAATTCATATGGATTTATTTGGTCCATCTCAAACTCAATCGATAAATCATAATAGATATGTTTACGTAATAGTCGACAATTTTTCTAGATTTACTTGGACTTTGTTTCTTAAAAATAAAAGTGATGCTGTTGATCAATTTAAAACTTTTGCTAAAAGAATTCAAAACTTATTATCACTAAAAATCAAAACAATACATAGTGATCACAGAGGAAAATTCGAAATGAAAATTTTTGTAATAAAAAGGGAATAACCCATAATTTTTCTGTCCCTAGAACCCCTCAAAAAAATGGAGTAATTGAACTTAAAAATAGGACAATACAAGAGTGTGCGAGAACTATGGTATCTGATAGTAATTTACCAAGAAATTGTTGGACTGAGGCAGTTGCAACAGCTTGCTATATTTTAAGTATTTCAATCAGACCCTTAACTCATAAAACACCATATGAACTTTTGTATAATAAGAAACCAAAAGTATCATATTTTAAAATATTTGGAAGTAAATTCTTTATACTTAATACTAAAGAAAAATTAGAAAAATTTGACTCGAAATTCGATAAAGGAATATGTATTGGATATCCAGAGAGAAGTAAGGCATGTAGAGTTTTTAACTCAAGAACCAATTGTAACGAGCCGCACCCACTCAAGAACGAGAAATGTTTCAAGACATAACTCATAATAATAATAGCAACAACATAACATATATTACATCAGAGTTACATATCCCAAGGATCCGTATATTACATCACAATACAACGGAATTACAAACATAATGTACATGTCTGATAAAGATAAAGGATAAATGTAGGCCCAGCCATCGGAGTCTTCTAGAGTAGATCCAACGCAATACAAATCCAGCTCTAACACCAAACCAAAAAGCACTAGTAGTTAACCCAAAAAAATAACTATATAACCTGCTAATCAACCTTCCTGTGTGAAAAAAGTGGGCACTCGAGGTTGCAAGGGAAAAACAACATCGAGTCATTCATGGGACTAGTGTGAGAAAACTTTATTAACTAATCTTAAACTCAGCCTTATTTTAAATAAGGTATCTCGGGACCACGCCGCATATTGCAGAACGGGTTTCCTCCCAAGGATACGTGCACAAATATATTAACCATAAATAACAATAACAACCATAAAACAGATTGAAGACATGACTTTAGGCAAATGACCGATTATAAGCCCCAGGTCCCATCACACAATGCAAGCGCACACCAAAGGATAGGGGTTTTCCTTATAATCGCAAAACATGCTTGATATAGTCTTAAAACCAAACCATTTGATATTATAATAATGTCTAGGGTGTGGAAAAATCCTTTCTAAAATAAATTATAAATCTTAGCTCGCATAGTGCCCCATCCCACAATGTTGGCTACATAGGTATACAACTGAAAATCGTAAAGGGTTTCGTATTGGAAGTTGGATTTCCATCTAAGAGCCTGGGCTAAGGATCTTCCCAGTCTGATTCGGAACCCCCAGCTAGGTTCCAGGATCTCGTCTAGCTCCTTCAGAGCGGCAGGGTCGGTCCACCCTACTTCGTGGATTAAAGTAACAACCTGAATATAACGTCCCTTAGGCTGTGTGTAGACTATCATCTAGGTATATTGACCTAGTACGAGGTGCCTCATCCAAAAAATCACATAAGTAAATGCCTGGGCTCCATACCATGGCCTTACCTTTTGCTAGATAGAATGTTAAGTCCCTACCCCTATGGTCTATAATCCTGTTTTGGCTCATTCCGGGTTGTGAGGTCCACAAGGTCACGTCATACACAAAGCTACGCATTTAAGCCATGCTTTGATCTTCAACCATATGGCCCTGATTTTCAACAAAAGCCTTGATCATTTCCAGTTATCATGCAACACTATCATTCTTCAAAACAAAAACTGATATACACCAACATACAACCTTTGAGCTCGTACGTCTCAAAGAAGGGTGTTAAGCAAGAGACTAAATTCTTCCCCACCAAACAGAAGTATGTTTAGTAAATATCAGTCTATATTTTACAAAATACAGTGTCAGACACGAAACCCATCAACCAGTCCATGCCGGGAATAGGAACGAAACCGAAAGCACTTGATTCCACGTCCCCGCCTGGGAGTGCAAGCCCTTGCAAACCAAATCGCTTCAAGTACGATCAGATTATGCACTCACTTTAACCTCATATGGGCCGTTATCCAAGGCATCAACAGGTCATCCATCTGATGTGAAGAAATCTAGGTCTTCTACAATCATCGTCAACATCTTGACATAAGCATCATGTCGTATAATTATTTGGAATAGGTAAAAACCCGGCCTTTTCAAATAATTAGCGCAATTTTAATAATATAATTATGGAACACACAGGCTTTCATCCAATCTCCTTCCGCCTTGGATTTGTTAATTAAACTTCTTTAAACCCATTCTCAAATTATCTTTAACAAAATCCATATTTTCCCCACAATCATTTACTTATAGTTCGGAAAATAGTTCGCGGGTTAAACTTCAAAATAGATTGCTTTCAAAGAAAGTGTTACAATAGTGTTTCAAAGGTGTTACAAAAGCGTTACAAAACCGTTTTCTTAACTACTTTGATCAAAATATCGTTTATCATATAAAAAACTTAAACTTTTCAATTCAAAACACTTTTTCATAATTTATACTAATTTTACAAAAAAATACATATTTTTAAAACATTTAAAATAGATGTTTATAGTTATGGCCAACGACCGCTCTTACAACGACCTTTTCAAAACGGGTTATATATAACTTAAAATTTATAACTCGAAATTAAAATCTGCTTTCACTCGTTTGAAAGCTCTCATAAATAGGAATCAAACGCACTTTGTTTCATGGAAATCCATTTAAATTGCAAAAGTTATAAGCATTTAAAGTTGTAACTAAAACACGCAAATTGCCGTTCTGGGACAAACACTATTTTGATTGCAATTCTGCGATACTTCAAAATACCTTGGAAAACCATTATATACTTATATAAATCATTTAAATTGACTTTACAAATCATTTAGGGTTTAAAACTCAACTTTTATTTTTCACTAATAAATTAAATCCCAATTTATTTCTAAATTCAAATAATTTCAAATCAGATTTTTAATTAACCATCACATCACTCGGATCAGCCAGGGAAAGCAGGAAACTATATTTTCCAAACCCAAGCCTATACATTATCCTCCCTGTCATCCTTGAATGTTTCGGCATTTATTTATTCATTTAAAGAGACTTTATCATAAATTATTGTCCTTCAACTTCCAAAAATATTGCTCCTAATTACGAAGGAGATTTGCCGATCACCAATGTAAGTCGTGGTGTGTGCAAAACAACAACCATTATAAACATTCATAGCAACCATTTTTAACATAATTAAATAATAACTGTGCACAAGCGTTATAACACTAGCGCTTAATTGTTTGTGTGTTCTGAGCTACAGATCCGTCATCCATTATAACAAACATCATACATGGAAACCATTAAATCAAGCAACAAAACCCTTTAAAGGTTCAGTTTTTCTCACCTCCGAAGTCCAGGCTTTTGCCTAAGGGTCCCTGGCTCCTAGTCTTGCCTTCCTTTCTTATTTTCTTCCTTTTCCTTTGCTTTATTTTTTTTATTTTTCATTAATGATTTTCGACCATGGCCATGAGCTTAAGGGAGAGGGAGGAAGAAGAAGATTTTCAAGAGAAGAAAGAGAATGAGATGATAAAGAAGGTAAGGGTGGTGGGTATTTATAAGGGTGAAAAGGGTGTGGATTGCTTATGTGTCTTAAATCCAAGGGTAGAAAATGTGTGGCTAGGATTAAACCTTGAGTTTCATGCTTATCCACTTATGAATAGTAAAGTATGCTTGCTTAAGCACTTTCTGGCCTCGAATCGGAGTAGCAAACGATAACGGTTTTCAGAAATTCTTCAACCATATTGTCCGGTTTCTAATGTACTTCAATCCTATGTGTTCGAATCCAAAATCGGAGTTTGTTTGGATTTTCAAATAAATAACTTTCCATATCCAATGCGGGATTTTCCCAAACTTTATACATAGCTAATATCCTATGTTCTAAATTTTTCTACATAGGTCTCAGGTTCCTGTTTTGCCGTTAGGACTATCAAATTCCAATTATCGTCAAAATTTAGTTCAAATTTTGGCTTTTTTTTCTTTTCCACATACGGATGCCGTTTTACGTGAAACTTCCCTGATTACTAAAATTCACTATTCCGGATCCAACGGAGGTGGTCTCACTATCTTGCGATATTCCGTTCTCAAGATATCCTCAAAATCGCCCGTTTTTAGTTCAAATTTTGAATCTTTTGTGAATTTAACAAATCTAACGTATTCCCTTTTTGACGTAACTTGGTTGGTTACCTAAATTCATCATTACGGATTTAATGACACTGATTTCATCGAAATCCGAATTCGTTTGCTACAACTTCCTTAAGAAACTGCTATTTCTTAAGAGAAATCGATATTAAATTGGTTCTAAAATTTCTGGGTTGTTACATTCACCACCCCCCCCCCTTAATAAATTTTGTCCTCAAAATTTAGATGCAATAAAAGAGGAATAGAATAGATAAAGAGATAAATTACCTCGCTCATGATTCACCCAGGGATTTGCACTCTACACTGGGGATAAGCCTTTTTGAAACTATATTCCGCTTCCTAAGTGCAATCTCTAGGATCTTTACTCCATCTAATCTTAACAAGGTTGATCTTTTTGTTCCTCAATTCATGGACTTCCTTGCCAATGACAGCCTGTGGCTCTTTTCGAATAGATAGATTTGGTGCAACTTCCAAATCTTTTTGTGCTACATCTTCAATAATTAAACCTTTATCTTCATCCCTTATAGCTTTCCGAAGTTAAGAAACATGGAATACATTGTGAATCCCTAACAACCATCCAGGTAGCTCGAGTCTATAAGCCACGAGACAAATTCGTGCCACCACTGGAAATGGGCCAATATATCGTGGGGCTAGCTTCCCTGTCTTCCCAAACCAAAGAACTCTTCTGAATGGGGATACCTTCAAATAAGAAACATCGCTAATTTCAAACTCCAAAGGTATTTTCTTTGAGTCTGCATAACTTTTTTGTCTGCTCTGGGCCGTTTTCATCTTTTTCTTTATGAAATCTACCTTATCAGATGCTTCTCTAATCATATCTGGACCCAGAACTAGGCGATCCCCGGATTCAATCCAACATGCAGGAGATCTACATGGTCTTCCATACAATGCCTCAAATGGGGACATACTGATACTAGCCTGATAACTATTATTATAAGAAAACTCCACCAGATGCAGGTTGTCTTCCCAAGAACCCCCAAAGTCCAGAATACATGCTCGGAGCAAATCTTCAAGAATCCTATTCACCCTTTCTGTCTACCCATCCGTTTGTGATGGTATGTTGTACTGAGATTTAGCATGGTTCCCAATGCAGTTTGAAATGGCTCCCAGAATTTGCTTGTGAAAATTGGATCCCTGTCGCTTACAATGTTGCTAGGCACACCACGAAATCTGACTATTTCTTTAACATACAATTGGGCAAAGTTGTCCGCTATCCGGTTTTCTCTGATTGGAATAAAATGCGCACACTTGGTCAATCGATCTACTATCACCCATATAGCTACATTTCCCTTGCGGGTTTGAGGCAAGCCGTCTATAAAGTCCGTGGAAACCTGATCCCATTTCCATTCGGGAATCTCTTATGGCTGTAATAATCCTGCAACCTTTTGCTGATCACTTTTCACTTGTTGGCTAGTTTGGCACCTGCTAACATATATGGAAATATCCCTTTTCATGGCCTTCCACCAGAACATTTGTTTAAGATCTTTGTACATCTTGCGGACTCCAGGATGGATGCTTATCTTTGACTTATGGCATTCATCCATAACTTCCCTTTTAAGCTCTGGATTGTTTGGAACACAGATCCATCCTTTCTGTCTCGGAACTTCTTTTTCATCTACTTCAAAGTCCGTAATTTCACCTTCTTTGATTCTCTTGCACATTTTCTGAACGAACTCATCATCCTTCTGCTGTTCAGAAATCTTATGAATTAGAGAGGGAGTGATAAACAAATTAGCAACTATTGCATGCTTCCTGCTGAGTGCATCTGCCACCACGTTGGCTTTACCTGGAGTATATAGAATATCTAGGTCATAGGCTGCTAAAAACTCCAGCCACCTCTATTGTCTTAAGTTCAGATCCTTTTAGGTGAATACATACTTTAACAACTTGTGATCTGAATAAAGTTCGAACTTTTTGCCCAGAAGGTAGTGCCTCCAAATCTTTAGCGCAAACACAACTTCTAATAACTCCAGATCATGAGTTACATAATTCTTCTCGTGTGGTTTCAGTTGCCTGCTTGCATAAGCCACCACTTTCCCTCTTTTTATTAATACTGCTCCCAGTCCATTTCTTGAAGCATCATTATAGACATTCAGATCTTAATTACCATCAATAATAGTCAAAACTGGAGCAGAGGTCATTTTCTTCTTTAACTCTTTGAATGACTCTTCGCATTAGGGAGTCCAAATGAATTTGGTATCCTTCTTGGTCAGCTTTGTCAGAGGGCTAGCTATTTTTGAGAAATTCTTAATGAATTTGTGATAGTAGCCTGCTAATCCGAGAAAGCTTCTAACCTCAATTGGTGTCTTGCGCTGCTTCCATTCTTGAATCGCAGAGATTTTGTTTGGATCCACCGAGATTCCTTCTCTTGTCACTACATGCCCAAGAAACGTCACTTAACTTCTCCAGAAATCACTACAAAAAAATGATACATTGATAGCATCAGGGATTGCATTGAAAACTAACCTTACTATCATTACTCTCGTAAAAAAATTAATAAAACAGGGAGGGCATTTCCTTACACCATAAAATTACGAGATGTCAAAATGACGCTTCATCTAAGGTTCCCAGTTAAATCTCCGCCAAATTTCAATGAAATATTTTCAAGGCTGCTCATTCCTCTATTTCAACTTTTCAACACTACTTCCCAGAAAAGAAGAAAACCCTCCACCACCATCGCTATTCCTTGTCCTCTTCTTCTACAAATTATTTCAAAATTTTTCTCTGCAACAAGTAACCACTTTTCACACAAATTTCTCGCTCGATGATTTAACAAACGGAAGCTCCAATTAATAAAGCGACGATGGACAAAAACCTCACCTCAATATCTACTTTGAGATCCACTTGTGAGCCCTGAGGTAATAATTATAGAGCCAGTGAGGTGATAATTATAGAGCCAATGCATTTTATTATGCATACTTAGTCATTGAATTTCTATTCGATCTTATGTTTCAAGGGTCATTGTTTTCATGATGGTAGTAGTCTACTGCCGAGGGTTTTTATTGATGCCCTTATTCTTATTTTATTCTAATTGACTTACTATAGAGGATATGTTTTTATTGGTGAGTAATGTTTTCTCAATTTGTAAATTCATTTTTTTTCAAAAAAGAATCGATCACACTTGAGTGGAAATTCCTTCTAGATAGGATGAAGCAGTCATCTTAGTCAATTGCAGAATCGGTTTCAACTATATATTCTAATATCTAAGGCCATGTCCGTGAATGACATCAGCTAACTCTCCCTATTTACCACATCAGGTGCTAAAATTTGGTCGTCTGTGGACTTCCCCAGCTATTCTCTGGTTCTACAACAGACCTCAAAGCGGGGGGGCAAGGCTTGCGGCTAACGTTTCAAGAACAAATCCAAGTATGGGTCTGATATCTCTAAGCATTGTGGATGAGGGGTTTCAAGCATTTGTTGGTACACAAATGTACTATAGGAATGTAGTGGGTACAAACTTCAAAGCTGGAATGAGTTCAACGCGCATGACGTTTCGAAATGGGAGCCTAGATGTATTTGTTGGGGTTCCGAGTACACCAGTTTTAAGTATGGCATTGCCAGTGGCTTTATCTGTTCAGTACATGAGACTGGACTGTGGTGGTCATTTGAGGATATATGAATTGAACGGTGGGAGATGTGATCGATCTGTTTACGGATGAATGTGTTATCCCGACTGCATGTGGAAGGTATGTGATTTGCTCCAGCAGGAACTGCATGTGCCCTGTTGGAGGTGGGAAGGCTTACTTTAGATCCATTGTTGAGAGGCAATCTAACTTTGGATGTGCTTTGTTGACGGGCATGACATGTAGATCAAAACAGTTTCTTTTTCTGAAAGATGTCGCTTACTTTGGTTATTCTTCTGCTATAGTAGATGCTTGAGAGTGTTAGCGAAGAAGGGTGAAAGAAGCTTTGTTTGAACAAGCATGAGTGTAAGGTTGTGTTTTCCAGTATGGTTCCGACATGTTTACGCGGATTGGTAACAGACCGGAAGTCACTTCAATTCATATGCCTGCTGAATGTTACCCTTGCTCTAATGTCTGACCGACAACCACAAAAATGTTCTTTCGGTAACTCATAGATCATCACTCTATCAGATAAATCCTATTAAATTGAAATATGGCAGTGTTTTTGTAAATGGATGGTTGTTAATTATGCAGATTGATCCATCGCTAGCTTGTGATCAAATGAACCGAATCCTGAGCTTCGATGCTAATACTTTATACGTCCAAGTTAAAAGTGATTGGTCAAATGTAGAGCAACTTATCATTTTGACGTGAATGAAATCAAATTCAGGACATTCAAATATCTCAATATGCACAAGAATGATAGATCACACCCTGTAAATAAGTCCTAAAAAAAGCACATCTCAATGTACGACTAAGAGAGTAAGGCTAAAGAGGTTAAAGGCTTTTAGTTAAAGGTAAGAATCCCGAAACCCCGATGCATTTCAGTCAATACACCTGTCCAAAAAAATTATTTAAGTAGTTGATCCCAATGATTGAGTCAGCTCTTCGAGTTTCTTCACTTGCCAGCTCTTTTGGGCCACTATTGTTTTTTTTTCAGATATAATCTTTTTTTCCCAATTTTGTGGCTTGCCCGATGAGAACATTTCAGGCACGTAATAAATAAAGAATGTCACTAAACCCATTCTAGAATTTAGTTAGTTGTTAGTTATGTCACATTGAATACTTCAAGTGTCATAATGGTTAAGTCATATATTTTGAAATAAACATATGCCTTTGTGTTGATATATATTGTCTCTGTTAGTATTTGCAATTCATTTTAAACCTAGACTTTAATTTCAGCTCATTATTTGTTTATTTCTAATGCAGCTTATATAATATGTTGAGCATTATGTAGGTACCAACTTATTATCTCCACGATCGTTCAGACCCACTCAAAACCTGGCATCATAGATGGTTAAGGATTCATGATCATCCAAGCCTTTGTGAGTACATTTATAACTGTATAGACTTTTGGGAACTAATGAAGTGTATTTGCATATAGTACAGAATTCTATAAGAAAATGGCAAGGTCGGTGCAATATAGATGTTTGTATCGCTTATCTTATATGCTTATGGTTGTGCCCCTAAGATTATGTTTTATGTTTTACTCATCTAAAATTTTATAATTAAATGTGAGGAATTATCTCCAGAAAGACTTAGTTGTAAACAATTATTGAATTTTATAAAGTGCATGGATTCAATAAACACCAACATGGTTCTGCTATTTTTCTTAGTTAAACATTATAAATAAGAATGAATAAATAAGATCTACCAGAATAAATAAAACATTGGTTAAACAGCTGAATATTTATAATAATTCCACGCAATTATTATTAAGTATACAAGAATATGTATTATAATTGTAATTATAATATGCAATAAGGAATACATGATTTCTGAAGGCCTTGTTTTGAATTGGCCAACTAACGATTATTCATCAACTGTACAAGACATGCATTATGATTGAAGTTTTAATAGAAAATGCATATTTATATTTATTTTTCATTTTCCATTGCCAGCAATGCAAGTGTAGTTAGTGATTCATTTTTGTCTTTTTTGTTAAATAAAATTCATATCCCATTTAAAAGAAGCCGACCAAGTAATTCTTGGATAGGTTTGTGAATTTAAAAATTTGTGTTTGCTCGTGAATATATACATACAAACATGAATTCGCATGTTGTTTATATGTGTATGTTTGAGTGTGTGTATACACACACATGTGTGTGTGAATTTGACAAAGTTTGAACCAGATTTAAAGTTGCAAAGGCATCGGGTTTACTAAACCTAACTTCTACAAGCTTATCTCTTCATCTTCTTTTAACTTCTCCTTCCCACGATTAATAATCTATTCTACAAGCTTTCTTCTGTTCCATCAGTGGTTGTCTAATTTATATCAGCGTTCCTGATCCTCGATGAATAACCGCTTCCAATTCTTGATCTATGCTGCTTAATACACCCTGAATTTCTATGTGTACCATGCTTCTTGACACGACCCGAACTTCCCCTTGAAGGAAAGCCCAAATTGCTTTGAGAACAAGACGAATCAGAACACAAACAGAAGAACATTTCATTGCTTATTAAAACAATTCCATCAGAATACAACAATATACAGAGTATAAATGAATATTATACATCAAAAATTATCATAGATTTAAATTACATTACATAGCAGTGGAAAATAATACAAAACACAACTGAAGGAGATATACGGATACAGAGCTTTCCGAATATCATTTCATCTGTAAACCAGGATCCTATGGATAAAAATCTGCAAAACCAAAACTACTAGCTGCCCGTGTAGAAAATAGGGGCACCCAGAGTTTAGGTTAAACCAATAAACTCCAGGTCAGTCATGTGACTGGTGTGAGAACTAAAACAGTTATTTAAAACTTTACTTTAAATCAAATATATCAAGGGACCTCGCCGTATAACATGGAACAGGTTTCCTCCCAAGAATACCAGTGCAAATAACAAAACAGTGCAATGCTTTTTGAAAAAATGAAGCTATTATAAGACGCATGTCCTATCACACAATGCAACGCAAGCCGGGGATAGGGTTTTCCCTTATAATAGCCAAACATGCTTGGTACGTTAAAACAAATCATTTGATACTATTATAAGTGCATAGTGTATAAAACAACTTCAAATATAAATGTATCAATCCTAGACAACATGGGTACCACATATCATGTTGCCAATACTAGGCTCTACAATCAAAACAGCAAATGTCACGTATTGGAAGTTGGATTTCCATCTGTGAACCAAGGCAAGGGATCGTCCTTACCGCTTCGAGATGCTCTAGCCCGTATCTCAGGATCAGAACGCATCGACCCTTGGATCGTCAGGGTCGGTCCACTCGATGTGGATTAAACTTAAACCCTGAACACTGCGTTTCCTCGCCCTATGGGGCGTCAATGAGCCAAATGACTCCATCGGTCCCGGATTGACCGATATAACCGAGGCGCCTCGCAATCCATCATCCACATAAGTAAAATGTTCGGGCGTGTAAAACCCAAAACACCACTCCTAGCTAGAAGGAAACGCATGCCCTCCCTGATGTCCTCTCCCGTTTCTGGTTCACACCGGGGTATGAGGCTCACGAATTAACGCTACACAAAGCTACGCTGTATTAAAGCCGTGCTTTGATCATCAGCCACAAGACTCTACTTTTCAACAGAAGCCTTGATCATTTGCATCTCAGCATGCCACACAGGAAATTCACTCTATGCAGCCGATGCATATCAATCACATAGAATGAAATCCGGTGTTAGACACACATCCATTTACAAGTCCGTACTGGGTCTGAACGAAACCGGAGGAACCTTATTTCTCGCATATCTATCGATCTCCAAGAACGTCTGGACGATCACCAACTGATTCCCTCCTCTTGGGTGTACAGCTCAATCAAGACCATTAGTAACTATCCAAACGATGTGAAGACCTCTGGTCTTCAACCACCGTCTTCATCCACGACACATCGTCGAATCAGTTATTAAGAATGGGATAAACTCGGTCTTTCTGAATAACTCGCGTATAAAATAAACAAGTGTTATAAAAAAACAACATACGCCTCATTCCAATCCAAAATATTCTTTATTCAAATATTCACATCTTTAGGGAAAGTTTCCCATTAATTTAATCAAAGATAAATTCTTTTAAATTTATTCTTTAATCTTCCTTTGGATACCGTTCCAAACCAAATTAAGGTTTTCCAAACTAGTCGGGATTAGCGAATCTTACCAAAGTAATCACTTATTATATTTCTCA
This sequence comes from Allium sativum, assembly GCA_030737875.1. Lineage (NCBI taxonomy): Eukaryota > Viridiplantae > Streptophyta > Magnoliopsida > Asparagales > Amaryllidaceae > Allium > Allium sativum. The sequence goes on along the minus strand of CM060916.1, from coordinate 6,601,054 downwards.
ATCCCAACCTATTCATCCCATTAAGTAAAACTTGTAATACTTCATATCTAACACCACGGTGTTAGCGGTAAAATTAATTACCATTTCACATTTAAATCTAATTAAAGATTTAACTATCGCTTGGAGCAAAACTGGTGATACTCCATTCTCGATCATTTCTTGAATTTGATAATTTTAGTTATCAAATTCACCTTTTAATCTATTTAAAGATTTATTAGAACTCTAATTCAGTTTTAATTTCCAAAAATCATTACTTAATGATTATTAAAATCCAGGAAATAAATCTTGTCTTTAACTGGGTTAAAGAACTAATGTCGTTTAAAACACGGCTCACGATAAACCCAAAATCACATGGAATTTTCACGGAAAACAGATCAATATATATAATCGATATAAACTTCCATATCGGACTAATGATATAAATGGAATAACGGCAAAGCCTTTTAAATTCCATATATATTAGCAGTCTTCTTCCACAGAAATTCACTTCGATTATTACCAAATCGAATTCCATTCTATTCCATTTTATTTTATTAAATTGGAAAAACATTACTTTGGAAAATCTCATTTAACTATTAACAAAAGATTTATAAATTCCAAATCACATTTCACTGTAAATCGGGTTAAAGAACGAATGTCGTTAAAAACACAGTTCACGATAAACCTAATTCACATTCCATTAATTATCGGGTTAAAGAACAAGTGTTATTTAAAACACCATTCACGATAAACCCAAAAATCAATTCCAATTCAATTCCAATTCAATTCCAATTAAATATCATTTAATTGGTATGCTTCATTAAATCTAAATAAAAATATTTAATCTTTTTCCCAACTGGGTTTAAGAACAATGTTAATGAAGACACCATTCACGACAAACCCAAATTCCATTTTATATTAAATACAAGGCTCTGCATAGAAAATATATCGGCTTATATTAAATATCAAATTCTATGACCAACAAACATCGTATTGGAAATAATGATATAAATATATCTTTCGAATTTCCATAATAATATCTGTATAATCACGAAATCCAACATCGAAATATTCCGAAGACAATTTCGATTCAAATCCATTTCCAATTTATATATTGGAAATTCTGGTTATTTTTAAAACCATTTCAAATCCAATTTATTTATTTTAAAAATAAATGGATTATTATTCTAGTTCAAAACTAGTTCATTTCGATAAAAATCTATTTTTATCTTTTCAAATATGAAATTTTCATCCTAATTCTTTCCAAATCATTTCTTATGATTTTACACTAATTATTGATATCTTAAATAATTTTATCAAGGCCTGTACAGTCGATTTCCATCAACGACCATCGAACTGCACTTACAGCAACCTTTTCCAAGTTTGATTTGGACATAATTCCAAATCCAACCGTTAGATTTCAAATCTCTAATATTCGTTAGAAAGCCCTTTTCGATACAAACCCAACGGTTCTGGTTTTAGGAGAATCTGATGGTCGGATCTCCCGTAATTCCATTCGAAGTCAATGGTCGAAATTCGCGAACTACCGCTGCGCGGCGCGTTCTATCTAGGCCATTATATATATAATATATATATTATATATTTCGTCAATGTAACAACCCGAATTTTTATAACATGTTAAAACAAGAAAACAAGGCAGAATTAAATTTTGAAATAAGAATCAGGGGAAACGGGCTACGCCATTGCATTCGTCTCGAAATTCTGCATGAAATCGAGTCCGATTTTTCGAAAATCGGAGTCCGTATGACCAAGTTATGGCTCCCCGAAGTTTCAGAAATTTTCAGAATTCAAAACAGTTCGGATTTCAAGTTCAAATTCGAATTTCAAAACCTAGACAGACTGGGCGGGAAATTTCCCGCCCAGCACCCCAGGTCGACTGGGGAGTCGACTGGGCAGTCGACACCCCTAGGGCCAGGTCGACTGCGCAGTCGACTTGGGTGTCGACCTGGTCCCCGAACCTGGTTTTCAGCCTGGGTTCATTCTGATGTATTTGGACCAATTTTCTGACTAGATTCGTGGCTCTAAACCTATATAAACAGCCTCCTAGCCTCATTTTCTCTACATCAATTCTTTCTGTCCTTATGCTGCCTCTGAGAAAAATAAATAAATTAATTAAAGTAAAACACGAAGGATAATTCTTGAAGGCTACGACTAGGAATTGCATATTGGGAAGCTATTTCTTCTTCGTCAAGACTACGTGAAGAGCTTTGCTAATTGGGGGATTTCTAGAGATTCTACATCGCCTCTTTTACTTTCTAATTCTCAAAACCACGATTTGTAAGCCCCAGTTACTCTTAGATCTAAACTGTAAATTTAGTAATGGACATGTATAAAATGAAATTGAACATAAACATGATAACTACTTTTGATCTATTCTTGTATATCTTTGATCTATGACTATCCCTTTTAGATCTATTCCTTTGGATCTAGTTCTGTACACCCTAGATCTATTCATGTAAAACTTTGACTTGTAGGAATATTGTATGAACATGATTTGGGGCATATTCATGTCTAAACCTAAGACCCCTCATGACCTTTATCTTGACATGCCTGTGATGTTGAAACCATTATTATTCACATATTGGGTTTATTATCTTATGTCACCCATTGTCATGTCTATCACCTTATTTTTCCAAGTTTGTTATGTGAGACCCTATTTCATATGCCTGAAATGTTATAATCATCATGCTTAACTTGTGAACGCCTTTGCCATCCTATAACTATCCTTCTTGTGTTATTCCCTATTTTGACATGTTGTATTTATGCGAATTCACGTACGTTGGGGATACGTTTTGGGTAGATTAGGCAAACTTAAATTGGCTATGATATTGACATGAAACATGACATTGAAACGTGACATGAAATTATACTTGAAGACTTGAATCGTGAACATGGTTAACTTGAACTTGAAAACATGAATATTGTTATAACTTGAGCTTGGATATGAACATGAACTTGACATGAAATTATACTTGAAAATATGAATTCGGGACATGACACTTAGATAACTTGAACGTGGCCAACTCGAGGTTGGGTTGAGTTTGCAGTATAAATCTGCCCGGAACCGCTCGGCGAATCCAGTATCTGCAAACAATAGGACCCAATGTGAGTAGTTGGTCATATCGCACTCGAAACCCAAGGTTAGACTAGGTTATGGTGTAAAGCTGCCCGGACCCGCCCGGCACATCCAGTAACCATAACCAAGTCTAATATGAGAGGTTAGGTGTGCATTAAGTAAATTAATGCCACTGGATAGGGTTAAGTCATGGACCACTTGAATATACTTAACCAATTTGACACGTTGATTTGATCGGGTTAAGTCATGAACCGCTTGAATATACTAAACCAACTTGACACATGATTCGTAGGGCTAAGTCTTGAACTAGAACGACACACTTAGTCAATTTGACATGACACGTAGATGGGGTTAAGTCTCGATTTTAAATGACAACTTAACCTGTTGGACGAAACCCTAGTTACGCGGTCCTTTTCAGCAGTAACCCACTAGATGTATCACGGTACCCTGGGACTAGGCAGGGTGGGGCACGATTGCTGGGCTGATTGTAAGCGACCAGAACGACGGCTGAGTTGGTGCGCCATTGTAGGTTCAGGCGGATTAGGGTCGTGCACTTAGTACGGAGTTGAAAAAGCAGGCATTGGGCATCAGTAGGATTATCTGTGCATTCTTGATTCGTGTCGGTGGTTGGCACCCTAGGGCTTGATACACCCTATGGTGGACCTAGCACAGGTGACTACATTCGTGATAGGGCCGTATGACACAGACACACGACGAGCTAGACTTGTAGGGAGCCGATCGATTAGATCGTACCGTTGGACCCCGAATTGGGTCACTTCACGATATTGGGCCAAGGGATTATTTCTTGATTTATAGTTGACACAGGATTAGTATACCAGTATAGTTGGAACGGCGAATCTTGAACACACAATGTTAGACTTGAGTTATCTTGTTAGCTTAGTTATCATGCCAGACTTATCATCATTCCTATGTTTAATTCCAGTTTATTCATGTCTTGTTAACTTTACTAGTTTCTATGCTGATAGTCACTAGGGCTTACCAGTCTTTTTGACTGACCGGTTTTCTTTCGCCTCTTTGTCTTTCGTCCCCCCCCCCAGGTTCTCAGGGAGGAAACTCTAGCTCTTAGCTTGGACTTTGCTTGCTTTCTGACAGCTCATGTACGGTTTGGTCTTGAGCTATGCTATGGCTGCACTCATGCTCTTTTTGGGTAATAATATTTTACTTATGTTGTTTTAAGTACTTTGCTTCTTTAGAACTAGATGTAATGAAATAATGACTTGGCATTTTGATGTAAGAGGTTTTGACTCTATTTTTCAGTAATGAGATTTGGTTTTAAAGTTTATATCCGCTGCTTTATATACTCTATTTTATCTATGTTCTGTCTTGTGTTATCTCTGTGCCTGTTTACTAGATAATGCCCCTCCAAAACTAGGGCATTCCCTTTGTGTGTGACCCTAGCGGAGGTGGGGTGTTACAGTCAATTTCCTTTTAAATCGTATTTTATAAATCGTTTTAAATTCGTTTTCAAAACGATTTCAACTTCATATCCAATTTCGAATCAAAATTGAATATTCCATATCATCGATATATAAATGATAGTATTCTCAAAAGTTTAGATTTTGAAATAAATTCCTTTTCGATATTCATTATAAAAATGAATAAAATCGATATAAATATCGTTCACATCAAAATGGCATTAATCTAATCAACACGGCTACATATATTTATATATATTCGTGTCCATCCCAAATCAGACATCGAAATCAAATTTTGATCTTTTACTGAATATTATTTGAAAATATTCTTTATTTTAAAATAATCGTTATTTTAAAATATTCATTCTTTCTGAACTGGAATCAGACACAGTCAATTACCATATAATTTGATTATATGGATTTCTGTAACACCCCGCCTCTGCTAGGGTCACTCGCAAAGGAATGCACTAGCTTTAGAGGGGCATTATTGGTAAACATGCACAGAAATATCACAAGACAGAACATATATAAATAGCGGAAGTAAAATCAAACTTTCATAACATGAATAAATAAGGTCTAAAGCCTTTTACATCAGAGTACATCAAAACCTGTCTGGCAATAGTAAAGAAGCATAAAGACTTTTTAATAAATTATTCCCCAAGTAAAACAGTAAAGTAGCCATAGCCAAGAGAAGTCCAAGCCATCCATGATGACCTTCAAGCAGAAGAAGTCCGAACTAAACTGCATTGTTTCCTCCCTGTAACCTGGGGGGGAACGGAAGAAAAGAGGCGAAACAAAACGGGTCAGTCAAAAAGACTGAGTAAGTCCTATCTACTTCCAGTATAAAAACAGGTAAAGGTAACATGACATGCATAAACTGAAAGTAAACATAAGGATAACTACAAGATAGATAAACCAGGGTAGCCGGTTGAACTACTGCGGCAAGGTAAACTAAGGTATCGTGATAAACTACGGTGTTATGATAAGTCAAGGTATCACATCGTCAGATTTCTATCGAGTACCTTATCCCAAGGTATCTACCCCGCCTAACATCCCACGGTATCCATTATGTATATTCTTCCTAGTTCTAACATGTATATTTGCTCTGCACCTCTCGTACTAGTATCCCTACCCGCGTCATGTGTTAACCATGAATGTCCCGTGCTCAAAGTCGTGTAATGGCCCATGTCAACCTAATATCGCATATATAGGTTACTCAAATCATATGTTTCTTTCCATGTATATAAGTTCAGTCCTTTGCCGTACCTCGTACGGGCTTCCTCATGTCGTATTATCTTTGAAATCGTTTGGACTGTCACCCTTGTTCTAGCTAGGCTCTTCCATATGAATCATCGTTTGAACTACTAGGACTTACGCCACCTAGCTCCACTAGGGATTACGCTTACCTATTGCACGCTTTCGTATTTCGGTTTGGGTTAAACCACCTAGGCCACTAGGGATTACGCTAACCCTCAACCGCGCCCTTTTTCCCACGCATTCATCGTGAATCGTTTTTCTATAACTGTATGCACATGTATCACATCGTGCCATCCGAGTCCTGTCACAGGGCAAAACAAGAAATACAGGACTCGGTCGGGAGCTTTAGATTTATCTGCCGATGCAGATACTAAGGTCTGCTTTTCTACACGTGGCTATGGTCCCACGAGACCCCTCCCTCAACTAGTGAAAGGCAACACAAGAGAAAATCTTGCATGAGAACTACACTCCGGCCTGCCCACATCCTACGGCCTACCTCACCCATAATTAGATAGCAATTATGGTCTGTTGGGTGTCCCCTGCCTTTCCGTACGTACACGCTTGACTCAAGATGGTAGATGATCGACGAACTTGCTATCTAGGGCACTATCATGTATTCGTTGACTCACTGCTATCCATCCCAGTCTTTAGGTCGCTCGTATAGCAACCAAGGCATACTCTTGGTTCTTCTAACGCAGACCTTCACCTCTTGTGAGCCCAGGATGATCATCTGCGACCTCACAGAGGGATACCAAGAATATCCTCACGTTCCCCGAAGCCGCTGCTTCATTACCCAGTTTGCTGGAGCCTTTATCTAAATCAGATAGCCTGCTCCTACACGTATACTTCAACGACGACCTACCGTATCGGGTTATTCATCTATCTAAGAGGTGGTCTAAATTTCCTTGGCTAAGAATTATTACTTAGTTTCCCTTAACTAAGGTTTACCACTTAGCCTTATTTCCATAATCCTTGTTAACTATGGTTATTTACCTAATCCTCCGAATTAGGTTTTATCTAATGGGTTAAGTGTCACTTAAGTTCATAACTTAGTCCGTCTACAAACCATGTCAAAACTGGCTAAGTATCCAAGTCCAAGACTTAACCCTACAAACCATGTGTCAAGTTGGCTAAGTATATTAAGCAATCCATAACTTAACCTCGTCTAATTATCATTTTAGATTGGTTAATTATATAAATTAACTTGACCTTGTCAAATTACCGAGTCAAATCGGTCAAGCGTATTCAAGTGATTCGTGACTTAGCCTTATCATGTTTTCACGTTAGATTGGTTAAGTGTAGATTAACTTAACCTCATCAAATTAACGAGTTAGATTGGTTAAGTATAGGTCACTTAACCTCATCAAATCATCGTGTTAAATTAGTTAAGTGTTTAACTTAACCCCATTAAATTACCAAGTTGGATTAATTAAGTCTAGGCTAACTTAACCCCATCCGATTACCATGTTTAGATTAGTTAAGCCTAATCTTAACCCCATCCATTAACTGTATTATACGGTTAAGTGTCATTAAGAAAATTTACTTAACCTTATCACGTTATCGTGTTGGATTGATTAAGTGTTGGTTAACTTAATCCCGTCCACTAGTCGTATAACAATGGTCAAGTGTCATTAGGCAAATCAAGTTACTTAACCTACCCAAGCTTATCATGTTTTGTTAAGTATCATTAGCCTAATCAAATTACTTAACCCATTTGTCCATATCATATTTGGTTAAGCCTCATTAATCAAATTAACTTAACCCTATTATGTGGCATTAATTTAATTAATGCACCCTCAACCTCTCACATTAGACCTTGTTGTGGTTACTAGTTAAGCCGGGCGGGTCCGGGTAGATTTACACCACAACCTAGTCTAACCTCGGGTCTTAAGCGCGACATGACCAACTTCTCACATTGGGTCCTATTGTTTGCAACTACTAGTTAGGCCGGTCGGTTCCGGGTAGTTTTACGTTGCAAACTCAACCCAACCTCGAGTTGGCCACACTTATATTATCTAAGTTCATCATGTTTCCAAAACATGTTACAAGTTTTCAAGCATTTGGGTAGACCTAACTTAATAGGTAAATTCCCAAAGGGTAGACCTAACTTAATAGGTAAATTCCCAAGCTCATGTTTTTATGCATACTTACATATCATCTTCCATGTTATCTTTCAAGTCATATTTTCAAGTATAAACACATGTCATATTCAAGTTAAGATTTTGCGACATGTTCATGTTTGTCTAACTACCCAAAATCGTGTTTTCCCCAACGCAAGCAAAGCGAGTCAACATAGTAAGGATACTATGTCACATATTGGTCTCAAAACATGCATGATGCCAAAGAGCTTGGCTTCCACATGCATAACATCATAAAGAGATTGGCCATAAACATGCATAGTGTCATAAGGTAATTTGGCCACAAACATGCATATTATCAAAAAGGGTTTGGCCATAAACATGCACAACTTAAAAGAGGGGATTGGCCACGAGCATGCATAATCTCATAGAGGATTTGGCCACAAACTTGCATGTTAGCATAAGGGGTTTGGGTTCATAAACATGCATAAGCCCCAAAATCTTGTCTTAGCCAATGTTTCACAAGTAAAGTGGTACCTAAAGGTTCATGCTAGCATTTCATGCATAAAGATCCAAACTTGCAAGTTAAACTAGGTTATGCATAGCATGAGAGGCATGATTAAGTCACTCACATGGCCTAAGATCATAAATATGAACACAAGAGGCATGGTAAGGTTCATATAGGTTCGCATAATCATGTTTAGCCTCATTTTATCCCATGTCATTATCAAAACTACCGTTTCCATCTAAAAGTAGCTAGAACTTACCTAGCATGGCAAGAGGACTAGGAGCATGCATCGTTTTGGCGAATAAAGGTGGCTCCTTTGACGAAGATCCGTCATGAAACTCGCATAGCAACGTTGATTTGGCCTTGATTTGGTGTAGCAAGCTTGCACCTTTTGATTTGAACTTGATTTGAGTGCATAGGCTCTAGGGATTTGAGATGGAGGCCGTGATCAAAATTGATTTTGGCAGCACTTAGTTGCTAGGTTTGATTTTTAGGGGTTTAGGTTAGGTTTAGGGTCTTTTTATAGAGATTAGGATAGTTTTAGGCCCTAGGATTAGATCTAGGATTAATCTAGACCACAGAAATCGTCACAGGCCCATCAGACCAGACCAAGACTGCATCCAGGTGCACCAGGCCACAAAACACGAGATTGTGTTTTGGACCCAGTCGACAGCCCTGTCGACTTGGGGTCCAGGGGTGTCGACAGCCCTGTCGACTCCCCTGTCGACATGGGCTTTGGCGGGAAAATTCCCGCCTACCCCAAAACTTGGACTTCCTAGGTGATTTTCGAACTTGGAAACCCTGAAAACTTCGACGGACCATAACTTGGTCATACGGACTCCGATTCTCGAAAACTCGGACTCTATTTCGCGTATTTTTCCGAGACGAACGCAATGGCATAGCCCGTTTTACTTGATCCAGAATTTTAAAATTAAATTCTGCCTTGATTCTCGTTTTAACATGTTATCGAAATACGAGTTATTACATTCTCCCCACCTTTTAGGATTTCGTCCCCGAAATCTCAAAGTTAGGAAGAACATATCCTACCATCCATCATCCATCTTCTCAAAACATCATCCACAAGCAACCATCGTCCTTAGATGATTTCTAATGCTGTATGAATACATGCAAAGAGTGTGTGTATATGTTCCTTAGCTAATGCTAATGATCAGGCCTGAAAAATCTTTTGAATGCAAAAATATGTTTAGTGCTATGAATCCATCATGTATGCAAATAGTCCTAGTCATATACACTATATGCGTGCACAAACATTCAACCATATGCAACATCCGCATGATAACACATTCAATTTCATCCATAAATAAGTATAAATACTCGTGCATATGCAATATGAAATGTGACCGAGTCGAGCTAATATCTAATGTAAATTCGCGCATCCACGAGAAACCACTTGCAACCATATCAATCATAACATGTTTCAAATACATGTTTACATCCATAGGGTTCTACCTAGGATTCCCTGAAACAGGGTCGAGAAGATAAACAAGACAAACTCCTTATGGGGTTTGTAACAGAAAATAGGACCGAGAGGATGTCCACAAAAGATAGCCTACAAGTAAGCTCTACAGAAAACAGGTGTGACGTCCCGCCCCGCACCAGCCTGCATTTCCTCCAGAATTGCGCTGTACACATGCCCGACTAGCACGGAACGGTCGCCAAAGAAAGGAAAGAAGAGAATGAACTAATCAAGAAACCTGTAGAATGTCTCACAGCGCATGGAATAAAATATAATAATAACATACTTGACACAAAACAGGCGAGACAGTGCATAAGCTGATAACTAAAATCAACATCAATCATCAAAGCAGCGGAAATCCAAATACAGCTTATTACAATTTTCCAAATTTTACTGTCTCTAAACAAAAGAAAGCTGAAGTAGAAGATACACCAACAATGCCCAAGCAGTGATCTTCAACAACACAGGGAGAGTACTATATATATTACGTGGAAGCCTCCTGCTCGTCTCCGGATCATCTACCCGTGCATCACCAGCTAACCTGTCTCTAGTCTGCTCGTGTGAGCACCCAGAGTAATAAGAGGAGACATAAAACTCTGGGTCAGACATAAAGCCTGGTATGAGCGATAAGCATCTAAACAGAATAATAACAGGTATACTAAACCATACCTGAACCTGGACCTGCAACCAAAGAGTTAGTACCACATACCGTACAATACTCCAAGGCGCCATAATAAATGGTGTAAGAATACGGGGGTGGGGTGTGCATGTCACAATGATAGCAAACAAATCATCCATAGCAACCATCCTCACATCTCTCACTCAGTGCGTAAAGCGTACGGCATCTACCACTTTGGAACACTAGACAAACTGAGGTAACGACGAATCCCGACTTGTAGAAACCCTGCTGTGACCAAGCCAAACACTTGGAGTCATGACCAAACATTTCAATGACCCACTTCATTGGTCGTAGCCCTTGGTTCTACCGATGCCATAATGGCCCTGAATCCGCCTTCGCACCTCCTACCATAGTGGTCCAAAGCTATAGACGTCGATAACTCCTTAACACGCGTCCCGCAGCAAAGCCCAACCATGAAGCGAACTCGTTGATTCCCCTCTGAATCTTGAGCTCTAACTTCTCATTTGGACTTCCTTTGCATCTCGGGTTTGGTCGAATTGGAGTGGGTCTTCAGAAAAGTTGTCGTGCAGTAGCAGCTCTAGAATTCGGTTCGGTTCGGTTCGGTCACCCATGCTCGGTTCGGTTCGGTCACCCATGCTCGGTTCGGTTCGGAGTGCCACCTTCCTCTGGGTTCGGGTCCTTCTCCTTGTCTTCTTTCATTCGATTCGGGTCGGGTACTTCGCTCCGGGTCGGGTCGGGGTCCTCCTCCAGGTCGGGTCGGGTGTCCTTCCTTCCAGCGCTCCGATCCGCCCCCTTATTTCTTCACGTATTCCGATCCGATCCCTGCATCTCCAAGTCGATCCGATCTGGCCTCCAATCACTCTTCCGATCCGATCCGCTCCGCTCCCTAGCTTACTCCGATCCGATCCCCTTGTCCACTCCAACTCTAAGTAAACAGCCTTCCTTTTTGCCAAGCCTTCTCCAGCGACAAGTTCCAATCCAGTTCGAATCTCCTTGGTCAGTTCACAAATCCGATCCGACCCCCTTTCCCCGATCCGAACCGGTTCGGAACCTGCACACTTCTGAAATTTTCCAGCAAGCTTTCTACGCCATTCGACGACGTTTTCGACCAATTTAACTATTCTAATCAATCATGAAACATACCATAGAGTCATAGCAACATGTAATAGCAACCACAAACAGCAACCAACAATTCAAATGAATCAAAATGGATCAAAGGTAGCTAAAACTTCATTTTTTCCCTTAAGCACTCTTAATCATGTTTAAGCATACAATTAGCAAAACACATCGAAATTATCTCAAATTTCTAACAGAGCCTTAAAACATTATTTTAGAATTTTAAGAATTTTTCCAGAATTTATTTACGTATAAATTCACTAATCTTCACTAATTACCCTTAATTAACCGTAATTAGTGTCAAAATGATGCTATCACTCACCTTGGCCACAAACAAAATTCTCAGAACTGAAACTCCTCTGATTTGGGCGAATACTGATGTCCAACAGCAGCTCTAACCTTGCTTTGGTGCTTTTTCTTCTTAATTTGATGCCTCTAAGCCTTAATCCTTGATTAGGAAGTGATTTTTGGGTGTTTTAGAGAGATTTAGAGAGTGGAGGCTATGGCTAGGTCAAGAGAAATGAAAGTGGCGGCTGGAAAATGTCTAAAGAAATGTTTTCTAACCCTAATCAGCCTCCATATACCCCTAAACCCGAAATCCCCCTTGTGCCTAGCTGCTAATTACCCGGTTAAGCCCAATTAAGCTGTTTTTCTCCATCTGAAACTTGTTTCAGCCATATCTCCCAAACGGTAAGCCCGTTTGGCTAATGTGACCACTCTACGGAAAGAGAAACCATCATCCGAAGCCAATGGAAGTGGTTTCAGGTCAAAATTCCTTTCTAGTCAAAAGTTATGGCCAAAACAGTGCCAACTAGGGGTAAAATGGTCATTTAAAAAATCGAGAAAAATCATGAACATGGGAAATGACCCCAATAGTCGTCTCCCAAAGTTACATGACCATACGACTTCGTATGTGAAAGAAATAAATATCCTACGATCCTATGATGCGTAGAATGCGGGTCGTTACACTCTCCCCCCCTTAAGAAATTTCGTCCCCGAAATTCCTTAACCCAAAACATACACAGGATCCCGCATGCCTAACAACCACATTCAACAATCAAACATGCGAAGCAAGCAAACAAGTCTATCCTAGCATGCGGAAAACTAAATCGAAGTCAAAATCTTACCAGGCAAAGAGTTCTGGATACTTCTTCCTTATGTCCTCCTCTGTCTCCCAAGTACAATCACTCTCGTCCTCGCTCCACTGTACCTTGACTAGCTTCACCGCCTTCCTTCGAAGTTGCTTCATGTCGTGCTCGACAATACGGGCCGGCTTGCGGTTCCCAACCACCTCGGGTTCTACCTCGAAGTCCTCCAACTGATCAGGTGAGATAGTCATATCTGAGTCGTGGACGAACTTCCTTAGTTGGGAAACATGAAATACGTTGTGAACTCCCGCCATCTTCTCTGGTAAGTCAATCCTATATGCCAAATTCCCGACTAGTTCAAGAACAGGGAATGGACCAACAAATCTTGGTGCTAATTTGCCTCTCCTGCCAAATCGTATTACGCTCTTCAACGGAGAAATCTTGACAAACACCAAGTCACCCACGGAGAATTTTAAGTCTCTTCTCCTCTTATCAGCATAACTCTTCTGCCTATCTTGGGCTGCCTTCATTCGTTGCTGAATGATCTTGATTTTATCTGAAGTTTCCCTCACCACATCTGGTCCAAGCATAAACTTCTCGCCAGTCTCTATCCAACATGATGGTGAGTTGCACGGTCTTCCATACAAAGCTTCAAATGGAGCCATACCGATACTGGATTGGTAGCTATTATTATATGCAAACTCTACTAGATGCAAATGGTCATCCCATGATCCACCAAAATCCAATATACATGCTCTCAAGAGATCTTCCAAAATACGATTCACCCTTTCCGTCTGACCGTCGGTCTGAGGATGATATGCGGTACTGAGATGTAACTCTGACCCTAGAGCCTCTTGTAAGCTCTTCCAAAACCCACTAGTAAACAACGGGTCTCGGTCGCTCACAATGCTTTTAGGTACTCCATGAAATCTCACTACCCACTTCATATACAATTCTGCTAACTTAGTTGCCGTTCTGGTCGATTTGACTGGTATAAACCTTGCACTTTTAGTTAGTCGATCTACGATTACCCAAATGCTGTCATTTCCCGATCTAGTCCTTGGTAATCCATCGATGAAATCCATCGAGACTTGCTCCCATTTCCATTCGGGAATTTCTAAGGGCTGTAACAAACCACTAGGCTTCTTTTGCTCGGCTTTAACTAGCTGGCAATTCATGCATTTGGATATAAACTTCCCAACGTCTCTTTTCATCCCTTCCCAGTAGTAGGTCTGCTTCATATCTCGATACATCTTATTACCACCGGGGTGTATAGTCAGCTTTGAGTGATGACATTCTCTAAGCACTTCACCTCTCAATCCATTGACATTGGGTACAACAAGCTTTCCATTCTTTCTAAGCCATCTACCTCGATCAAGCCCATACTCGTTCATCTCCTCATCGATACCCATCTCTAACTTGGAGATGATTTCCAATAGGTTAGGATCGTCCCTCTGACTAGAGCCGATCCGCTCAATCAAAGTGGGTCTGATCGTCAAACTTGCTAACATCTCTGGATCCAATTCGCACTTTGGTCTGAAATCAAACCCCGCGAAAAACTCCAGTTGCTTCCATTCAAGGAACATGGCCCCTAAGCTGGCATGTCTTCTACTCAATGCATCAGCCACCGCATTGCCCTTTCCCGGTGTGTATGCGATGTAAAAATCATAGGAAGCTAAGAACTCTAACCATCTCTGCTGACGGAGATTTAAATCCTTCTGGGAGAACAGATACTTCAACGACTTATGATCTGTAAACAGCTCAAATCTTTCTCCCAAGAGATAGTGTCTCCACATCTTTAACGCGAACACGATCGCTGCCAATTCTAAATCATGGGTAGGGTATCTTCTCTCGTGCGGTTTCAACTGCCGACTTGCATAAGCTACAACCCTACCGCCTTGCATCAATACAGCACCCAGTCCGGTACCACAGGCATCCGTGTATACCGTCATCTCTTCATCCCCCTTAGGAATGACTAACACTGGTGCGCTTGTCAACTTGTCCTTTAGACTTCTGAATGCATTCTCGCACCTTTCATCCCAGACAAAAGCTTGATTCTTCTTTGTCAACTGAGTCAATGGTGCTGCTTCCTTGGAGAAACCTTGGATAAACTTACGATAATATCCTGCTAATCCCAAGAAACTTCTTACATCTGTTGCATTCTTGGGCGTAGGCCAATCTTGTACCGTAGCCACCTTTGCTGGGTCCACGGCAATACCGTTCTCTGATACAACATGGCCCAAGAACCTCACTTCCCTCTTCCAGAAGTGACACTTAGAAAACTTTGCTTTCAATTGGTGTTTTCTCAACACCTCCATTGCTACTCTTAAATGTTTCTTGTGTTCTTCCTCTGTCCTCGAATAGACCAAAATATCATCCACGAACACAAGAACAGACTTATTCAACTGATCTCTGAATACCCTATTCATAAGATCCACAAAATATGCCGGGGCATTAGTCAGCCCAAATGGCATAACCAACCATTCATAAAATCCAGACGGCGTTCGAAATGCCGTTTTAGCTATACTCTCAGCTTCCACTCTAAGCTGATGAAAACCTGTCGCGAGATCCAACTGAGAAAATACTCTCGCGCCACTCAACTGATCAAACAAATCATCTATCCGCGGTAGAGGATACTTGTTCTTCCTCGTCACTTTATTCAACTCACGGTAGTCTACACACAAACGAAGGGAACCATCCGCCTTGGTAGCAAACACAACTGGTGCTCCCCATTCAGAAACACTCCTTCTGATAAATCCCTTCTTCAAAAGATCGCTGACTTGCACCTCGAGCTCCCGCTGCTCTCTTGGTGCCATACGACGAAGTGGCATCACTATAGGTCTGGCATCTTTTACTAAATCAATACGAAACTCAATCTCTCGGTGTGGTGGAAGTCCGGTCACTTCTTCGAAAACATCCGGATACTGGCCAACCACGGGCAAACCTGACAACTCACTATGCGGAATGTCAAGGGAGTTTAGAAAACTAGCCAATACCCCCTTACTGGGTAGACCACCAAACACTATCCTCCGCCCATCATCCGCTCTAGCTGTCACCAACAAGCCCTCACAGTCTACCACCACCCCGTATCTTTGGAGCCAATCTACTCCCAAAATAATGCCAAACCCAGTAAAGCCCAAAACAAAGCAATCACAAACAAACATGCATCCATGACTCGATAGAACCACATTACGACAAATCATGCTAAGACTAGTCGAACCACCAATTGGGTTCGTCACTACTAAAGGTCTATCGACAATCTCGGACTCCAATCCCAACCTATCTACCAGGTCACTAGATATGAAAGAACTGGAAGCTCCGGTATCAAACAAAACTCTAACAGGAACATCATAAACAGAAAGCATACCTTGAATGACGACATTCTTTCCCTTCTCCGCCGCAGTTGGGGCATTCGACGAAGAAAGAATAGCATTAAGAGCATATGCTTTCACCATTTGCTTTTCCTTAGGGGGCTGCGGACACTTGTCCTTGTGATGTCCCATTTGGCCACAGTTGAAGCACTTCCTATCCGCTGGCTTGGCCCGACAATTACTAGCATAATGGCCCTTCTTACCACAGCTGAAGCACTCCACATCTTGCTTATTCTTTTTCTTCTGGCCATCCTTAGCCTGATTCTGCTTTCTCTTATTCTGGGAACCACCTTTGCCTCCACCACTAGCTTGTGGCTTTGGCTCATCTGCGGATGCAACCTCAGTCTTCGACTTAGGGTAGAGACTTTCTGATCTTAACGCTTTCCCCACAATCGATTCAAACGTCTCATCGATGTGGTTAATAAGTTTTTCCTCCAAGTACTGATCCAAACCAGTTATGAACTTCTCATTCTTATTCTCGGCAGTATCAATAAGAGATAACCCATATTTTGACAAAGTGTCAAATTCAGCAATATACTCCGAGACAGCTCTGCCATTCTGCTTGAGCTCCAAGAACTTCTTAAACAACATTGACTTCTGAGCAGCTGGAATGAACTTCTCACTAAAGCGAGCCTTAAACTGCTCCCAAGTAATCTGATCTTCGGGAGTAGCTGCCTTTATAGCATTCCACCAATTCATTGCCCGCCCTTGCAGCTGACGGGACGCTAGCTTTCTCTTCATCGCATCCTCGATACCCAAATCCTCGAAGATACGTTCGCAACTATCCAACCAATCTTGAACATCCGTAGCCGACTCCGTTCCGTGGAACGGCTTCCCACCAAGGCTAGTATAGTCCTTATTCAGCTTGGCGAAGTCGACTCTTGGCGCCTGCACCATTGGACCACCACCATTTCCACCATTGGGAACTGCCCTCTGTACATCTCTAAGCATCTCTCTCATGAGGTCAGTAAACATCGTCCTCATGTCAGCAGCATTCCCATTATTGGCTCCCCTACCAGCACCTCTAGTATATCGGCTCATCGTCAATCTGAAAAAGGAAATGATTAACGACTCCATAGTGGTGCTAGTGCAGTACGACTTCATCCTTATACTACTAATAGTATATATATATATATATATATAGCTTTTTAAAACCAAAGTAATCACAAATACGCTCTCTCGTATACGTATATTATCTCTCCCTGATAACTTCCCTAGGTTAACTACGCAACCTAGAGCTCTGATACCAAGTGTGACGTCCCGCCCCGCACCAGCCTGCATTTCCTCCAGAATTGCGCTGTACACATGCCCGACTAGCACGGAACGGTCGCCAAAGAAAGGAAAGAAGAGAATGAACTAATCAAGAAACCTGCAGAATGTCTCACAGCGCATGGAATAAAATATAATAATAACATACTTGACACAAAACAGGCGAGACAGTGCATAAGCTGATAACTAAAATCAACATCAATCATCAAAGCAGCGGAAATCCAAATACAGCTTATTACAATTTTCCAAATTTTACTGTCTCTAAACAAAAGAAAGCTGAAGTAGAAGATACACCAACAATGCCCAAGCAGTGATCTTCAACAACACAGGGAGAGTACTATATATATTACGTGGAAGCCTCCTGCTCGTCTCCGGATCATCTACCCGTGCATCACCAGCTAACATGTCTCTAGTCTGCTCGTGTGAGCACCCAGAGTAATAAGAGGAGACATAAAACTCTGGGTCAGACATAAAGCCTGGTATGAGCGATAAGCATCTAAACAGAATAATAACAGGTATACTAAACCATACCTGAACCTGGACCTGCAACCAAAGAGTTAGTACCACATACCGTACAATACTCCAAGGCGCCATAATAGATGGTGTAAGAATACGGGGGTGGGGTGTGCATGTCACAATGATAGCAAACAAATCATCCATAGCAACCATCCTCACATCTCTCACTCAGTGCGTAAAGCGTACGGCATCTACCACTTTGGAACACTAGACAAACTGAGGTAACGACGAATCCCGACTTGTAGAAACCCTGCTGTGACCAAGCCAAACACTTGGAGTCATGACCAAACATTTCAATGACCCACTTCATTGGTCGTAGCCCTTGGTTCTACCGATGCCATAATGGCCCTGAATCCGCCTTCGCACCTCCTACCATAGTGGTCCAAAGCTATAGACGTCGATAACTCCTTAACACGCGTCCCGCAGCAAAGCCCAACCATGAAGCGAACTCGTTGATTCCCCTCTGAATCTTGAGCTCTAACTTCTCATTTGGACTTCCTTTGCATCTCGGGTTTGGTCGAATTGGAGTGGGTCTTCAGAAAAGTTGTCGTGCAGTAGCAGCTCTAGAATTCGGTTCAGTTCGGTCACCCATGCTCGGTTCGGTTCGGTCACCCATGCTCGGTTCGGTTCGGAGTGCCACCTTCCTCTGGGTTCGGGTCCTTCTCCTTGTCTTCTTTCATTCGATTCGGGTCGGGTACTTCGCTCCGGGTCGGGTCGGGGTCCTCCTCCAGGTCGGGTCGGGTGTCCTTCCTTCCAGCGCTCCGATCCGCCCCCTTATTTCTTCACGTATTCCGATCCGATCCCTGCATCTCCAAGTCGATCCGATCTGGCCTCCAATCACTCTTCCGATCCGCTCCGCTCCCTAGCTTACTCCGATCCGATCCCCTTGTCCACTCCAACTCTAAGTAAACAGCCTTCCTTTTTGCCAAGCCTTCTCCAGCGACAAGTTCCAATCTAGTTCGAATCTCCTTGGTCAGTTCACAAATCCGATCCGACCCCCTTTCCCCGATCCGAACCGGTTCGGAACCTGCACACTTCTGAAATTTTCCAGCAAGCTTTCTACGCCATTCGACGACGTTTTCGACCAATTTAACTATTCTAATCAATCATGAAACATACCATAGAGTCATAGCAACATGTAATAGCAACCACAAACAACAACCAACAATTCAAATGAATCAAAATGGATCAAAGGTAGATAAAACTTCATTTTTTCCCTTAAGCACTCTTAATCATGTTTAAGCATACAATTAGCAAAACACATCGAAATTATCTCAAATTTCTAACAGAGCCTTAAAACATTATTTTAGAATTTTAAGAATTTTTCCAGAATTTATTTACATATAAATTCACTAATCTTCACTAATTACCCTTAATTAACCGTAATTAGTGTCAAAATGATGCTATCACTCACCTTGGCCACAAACAAAATTCTCAGAACTGAAACTCCTCTGATTTGGGCGAATACTGATGTCCAACAGCAGCTCTAACCTTGCTTTGGTGCTTTTTCTTCTTAATTTGATGCCTCTAAGCCTTAATCCTTGATTAGGAAGTGATTTTTGGGTGTTTTAGAGAGATTTAGAGAGTGGAGGCCATGGCTAGGTCAAGAGAAATGAAAGTGGCGGCTGGAAAATGTCTAAAGAAATGTTTTCTAACCCTAATCAGCCTCCATATACCCCTAAACCCGAAATCCCCCTTGGGCCTAGCTGCTAATTACCCGGTTAAGCCCAATTAAGCTGTTTTTCTCCATCTGAAACTTGTTTCAGCCATATCTCCCAAACGGTAAGCCCGTTTGGCTAATGTGACCACTCTACGGAAAGAGAAACCATCATCCGAAGCCAATGGAAATGGTTTCAGGTCAAAATTCCTTTCTAGTCAAAAGTTATGGCCAAAACAGTGCCAACTAGGGGTAAAATGGTCATTTAAAAAATCGAGAAAAATCATGAACATGGGAAATGACCCCAATAGTCGTCTCCCAAAGTTACATGACCATACGACTTCGTATGTGAAAGAAATAAATATCCTACGATCCTATGATGCGTAGAATGCGGGTCGTTACAACAGGGATCAAGGATATACTCCCAAAAAGAGATATCATGCGCGTATCTAGTCTTTGACCATCAAAGTCGTATTTCCTTGAGCTCAATTCCATTGTGCATTGACCGTCCTTTAACTTCGCGATTTCGTAGCTTCTTGATTCCTATTTCCAAGGTGTGAGTGGAACTCATTTCACTGCCGCCTCTCGTTTCACTTATTCTTTCCCTAGTATGCTTGGCTCAAATATATCTACGTACTCATGCAAGCTCTCCAAAATTCACCAGTGAATTCTGGATCTCGTTTTCCGATGCCAATCCATGTTGCCAAGAGTTCTTACTAGGGTGATTCCCATAACTCATACATAATCGAAGTAAACCATCCGTCTTATTAGCGAACACCATTCGATCGGGTTTCTAATTTCCAACAAAGGCATCTAGGGATTCTAAGTAACTAATCATGACAGAACCCAAAAAGGTTACGCGATACTTCAAGGGTATTACCAAAGCAAGCCAAGAGTCTAACTACCCTTCTTCTAAAACCGAGAGTGGCACCCCTTACTGGATAACCACTTCATCCCTAGAATCCATCCACAACTTATAAACATAAGCATTATTTCCAAGCTCAACACTTGATATAGACATTCTCAAATCCAAACAAGCCATGAATAAATGGACCAATCTTCCAATAGGACTTGAGACAAAAACGGGATCCTCTACTACGCTAGTACTAAGGTGTAGAGACTTAACTATCGAAGCGGACTTAAAAGATGCGGTGATCAAAACAAAGTCCCGACAGGATGATAGAGAAGAAAAGCTAAACCTTTAACAAGATCGTTACCCTCCTTCTGAGGTACCCTAGAAATGAGAGCATACTACTGCCCTCCCGATGATCTTGTCCTTGTCCCATGATACTTAACTATCCATCCCGTTCCACCATGCCAAAGGTACTCTCTAGTCATGGGTTTCATTGTTCATCTTTCTCTCTCATTCTGAGTTGAGCCATACCAACAAGTTGCTCATCCTTAAACTCGTATCCTTTATCCTCTTTCTCACTATCCTTTCTTATAACGCGGCCACTGGTCTCTCGAGAACAGCCTCCATCGCATGGAAAGCACTTTCGAAGATAGAAAAGACTAGTCGCAGTTAAAACCACTGTGACTACAGATGGAGGAAAGAAAGGAAAAGAGATTCAATCAAGGAAACCAGGATAGTGCTAATGGCCTTTGGGGAATAGCCTTTTTCTTTTTAAAAGAAAATTTTCTTGAAAAATGCTTCTTTATAAACGATTTTCAAATAGTTTTCAGAAGGTCTTTAAAAACTTTTTCCCAGTCTGGTAACCTTCTGCTCTGATACCAAATGTAACACCTCGCCTCTGCTAGGGTCACTCGCAAAGGAATGCACTAGCTTTAGAGGGGCATTATTGGTAAACATGCACAGAAATATCACAAGACAGAACATATATAAATAGCGGAAGTAAAATCAAACTTTCATAACATGAATAAATAAGGTCTAAAGCCTTTTACATCAGAGTACATCAAAACCTGTCTGGCAATAGTAAAGAAGCATAAAGACTTTTTAATAAATTATTCCCCAAGTAAAACAGTAAAGTAGCCATAGCCAAGAGAAGTCCAAGCCATCCATGATGACCTTCAAGCAGAAGAAGTCCGAACTAAACTGCATTGTTTCCTCCCTGTAACCTGGGGGGAAACGGAAGAAAAGAGGCGAAACAAAACGGGTCAGTCAAAAAGACTGAGTAAGTCCTATCTACTTCCAGTATAAAAACAGGTAAAGGTAACATGACATGCATAAACTGAAAGTAAACATAAGGATAACTACAAGATAGATAAACCAGGGTAGCCGGTTGAACTACTGCGGCAAGGTAAACTAAGGTATCGTGATAAACTACGGTGTTATGATAAGTCAAGGTATCACATCGTCAGATTTCTATCGAGTACCTTATCCCAAGGTATCTACCCCGCCTAACATCCCACGGTATCCATTATGTATATTCTTCCTAGTTCTAACATGTATATTTGCTCTGCACCTCTCGTACTAGTATCCCTACCCGCGTCATGTGTTAACCATGAATGTCCCGTGCTCAAAGTCGTGTAATGGCCCATGTCAACCTAATATCGCATATATAGGTTACTCAAATCATATGTTTCTTTCCATGTATATAAGTTCAGTCCTTTGCCGTACCTCGTACGGGCTTCCTCATGTCGTATTATCTTTGAAATCGTTTGGACTGTCACCCTTGTTCTAGCCAGGCTCTTCCATATGAATCATCGTTTGAACTACTAGGACTTACGCCACCTAGCTCCACTAGGGATTACGCTTACCTATTGCACGCTTTCGTATTTCGGTTTGGGTTAAACCACCTAGGCCACTAGGGATTACGCTAACCCTCAACCGCGCCCTTTTTCCCACGCATTCATCGTGAATCGTTTTTCTATAACTGTATGCACATGTATCACATCGTGCCATCCGAGTCCTGTCACAGGGCAAAACAAGAAATACAGGACTCGGTCGGGAGCTTTAGATTTATCTGCCAATGCAGATACTAAGGTCTGCTTTTCTACACGTGGCTATGGTCCCACGAGACCCCTCCCTCAACTAGTGAAAGGCAACACAAGAGAAAATCTTGCATGAGAACTACACTCCGGCCAGCCCACATCCTACGGCCTACCTCACCCATAATTAGATAGCAATTATGGTCTGTTGGGTGTCCCCTGCCTTTCCGTACGTACACGCTTGACTCAAGATGGTAGATGATCGACGAACTTGCTATCTAGGGCACTATCATGTATTCGTTGACTCACTGCTATCCATCCCAGTCTTTAGGTCGCTCGTATAGCAACCAAGGCATACTCTTGGTTCTTCTAACGCAGACCTTAACCTCTTGTGAGCCCAGGATGATCATCTGCGACCTCACAGAGGGATACCAAGAATATCCTCACGTTCCCCGAAGCCGCTGCTTCGTTACCCAGTTTGCTGGAGCCTTTATCTAAATCAGATAGCCTGCTCCTACACGTATACTTCAACGATGACCTACCGTATCGGGTTATTCATCAATCTAAGAGGTGGTCTAAATTTCCTTGGCTAAGAATTATTACTTAGTTTCCCTTAACTAAGGTTTACCACTTAGCCTTATTTCCATAATCCTTGTTAACTATGGTTATTTACCTAATCCTCCAAATTAGGGTTTATCTAATGGGTTAAGTGTCACTTAAGTTCATAACTTAGTCCGTCTACAAACCATGTCAAAATTGGCTAAGTATCCAAGTCCAAGACTTAACCCTACAAACCATGTGTCAAGTTGGCTAAGTATATTAAGCAATCCATAACTTAACCTCGTCTAATTATCATTTTAGATTGGTTAATTATAAATTAACTTGACCTTGTCAAATTACCGAGTCAAATCGGTCAAGCGTATTCAAGTGATTCGTGACTTAGCCTTATCATGTTTTCACGTTAGATTGGTTAAGTGTAGATTAACTTAACCTCATCAAATTAACGAGTTAGATTGGTTAAGTATAGGTCACTTAACCTCATCAAATCATCGTGTTAAATTAGTTAAGTGTTTAACTTAACCCCATTAAATTACCAAGTTTGATTAATTAAGTCTAGGCTAACTTAACCCCATCCGATTACCATGTTTAGATTAGTTAAGCCTAATCTTAACCCCATCCATTAACTGTATTATACGGTTAAGTGTCATTAAGAAAATTTACTTAACCTTATCACGTTATCGTGTTGGATTGATTAAGTGTTGGTTAACTTAATCCCGTCCACTAGTCGTATAACAATGGTCAAGTGTCATTAGGCAAATCAAGTTACTTAACCTACCCAAGCTTATCATGTTTTGTTAAGTATCATTAGCCTAATCAAATTACTTAACCCATTTGTCCATATCATATTTGGTTAAGCCTCATTAATCAAATTAACTTAACCCTATTATGTGGCATTAATTTAATTAATGCACCCACAACCTCTCACATTAGACCTTGTTGTGGTTACTAGTTAAGCCGGGCGGGTCCGGGTAGATTTACACCACAACCTAGTCTAACCTCGGGTCTTAAGCGCGACATGACCAACTTCTCACATTGGGTCCTATTGTTTGCAACTACTAGTTAGGCCGGTCGGTTCCGGGTAGTTTTACGTTGCAAACTCAACCCAACCTTGAGTTGGCCACACTTATATTATCTAAGTTCATCATGTTTCCAAAACATGTTACAAGTTTTCAAGCATTTGGGTAGACCTAACTTAATAGGTAAATTCCCAAAGGGTAGACCTAACTTAATAGGTAAATTCCCAAGCTCATGTTTTTATGCATACTTACATATCATCTTCCATGTTATCTTTCAAGTCATATTTTCAAGTATAAACACATGTCATATTCAAGTTAAGATTTTGCGACATGTTCATGTTTGTCTAACTACCCAAAATCGTGTTTTCCCCAACGCAAGCAAAGCGAGTCAACATAGTAAGGATACTATGTCACATATTGGTCTCAAAACATGCATGATGCCAAAGAGCTTGGCTTCCACATGCATAACATCATAAAGAGATTGGCCATAAACATGCATAGTGTCATAAGGTAATTTGGCCACAAACATGCATATTATCAAAAAGGGTTTGGCCATAAACATGCACAACTTAAAAGAGGGGATTGGCCACGAGCATGCATAATCTCATAGAGGATTTGGCCACAAACTTGCATGTTAGCATAAGGGGTTTGGGTTCATAAACATGCATAAGCCCCAAAATCTTGTCTTAGCCAATGTTTCACAAGTAAAGTGGTACCTAAAGGTTCATGCTAGCATTTCATGCATAAAGATCCAAACTTGCAAGTTAAACTAGGTTATGCATAGCATGAGAGGCATGATTAAGTCACTCACATGGCCTAAGATCATAAATATGAACACAAGAGGCATGGTAAGGTTCATATAGGTTCGCATAATCATGTTTAGCCTCATTTTATCCCATGTCATTATCAAAACTACCGTTTCCATCTAAAAGTAGCTAGAACTTACCTAGCATGGCAAGATGACTAGGAGCATGCATCGTTTTGGCGAATAAAGGTGGCTCCTTTGACGAAGATCCGTCATGAAACTCGCATAGCAACGTTGATTTGGCCTTGATTTGGTGTAGCAAGCTTGCACCTTTTGATTTGAACTTGATTTGAGTGCATAGGCTCTAGGGATTTGAGATGGAGGCCATGATCAAAATTGATTTTGGCAGCACTTAGTTGCTAGGTTTGATTTTTAGGGGTTTAGGTTAGGTTTAGGGTCTTTTTATAGAGATTAGGATAGTTTTAGGCCCTAGGATTAGATCTAGGATTAATCTAGACCACAGAAATCGTCATAGGCCCATCAGACCAGACCAAGACTGCATCCAGGTGCACCAGGCCACAAAACACGAGATTGTGTTTTGGACCCAGTCGACACCCAAGTCGACAGCCCTGTCGACTTGGGGTCCAGGGGTGTCGACAGCCCTGTCGACTCCCCTGTCGACATGGGCTTTGGCGGGAAAATTCCCGCCTACCCCAAAACTTGGACTTCCTAGGTGATTTTCGAACTTGGAAACCCTGAAAACTTCGACGGACCATAACTTGGTCATACGGACTCCGATTCTCGAAAACTCGGACTCTATTTCGCGTATTTTTCCGAGACGAACGCAATGGCATAGCCCGTTTTACTTGATCCAGAATTTTAAAATTAAATTCTGCCTTGATTCTCGTTTTAACATGTTATCGAAATACGAGTTGTTACAATTTCATACAATACATGTATAGAACAACAATGATAAACAATCAACCGTCATCCAAAGTGCATTCTACACTGCATAAGCATCAAATATAAATATTTAATGCTTATAACAGCCTGTCAATCAATCGATCGACATACAACTAACTATTGGGATTAGTGTATGTCCAATTTCATCCCAACACCCGTGTGGGGTTTTCAAACAACAAACACAGATTTATTTGTGCAGTTGGGCGATGTGTAAAATTTATCGTCCCAATCAATATCAGTCAAATCAGTGTACATAAACAAATCGTCTGATTTGTTAATGAATATTTATTCTCTTTCATATACATGTTAAAAATTGTATTTTTAACGATAAAATATTTATTCGGTTCATTTACACAATAAAAATGATATTTTTATTGTTCTAATATATTTTATAAAATTTCGGCGGCATAACGGCACGATACTAGAAACGGGATAAGGCCTAGCCTTATACCCAGTCTAATAAAGGCCAGCGCCATACACATACCAATCTAATCAATTCGTTCAACCAAATGATCTAATCACCCAAACCAAACAAGTCGTCCATGGTCTGTGGACGACGGGGAACAGTTCATATATGCAGTTATAAAATAAATAACTGTATAAGAAAATATGGTAAGGAGTTCTCACATTGGGTTTGCACTCCTCCATTCCTTATTTCTGAATGGTTCGGATTTTGTTTTGATTTCATCCGTTCCATCGCACTCCTTTTCACGTTGTTCATAATAAAAATCATATTTTTATCGCTTCATCTAGATAGATAAAAATCATATTTTTACTTCGCTAATCCATATGTAAAAATCACATCTTTATATATGAACGAAAATTATAACTTTCATATGAATAAAAATCATATTTAAAAATCTCACCTTTCTATTTTTATTTCAAAGCGATGTATATAGAAATCATATTTTTATTATCATACATATATAAAAATCATATTTTTAATACTCTACAAATATAAAAATCATATTTTTAATATTCTACAAATATAAAAATCATATTTTTATCGCTAAAATTTAGATCTTTTTATAACCAAAAATCACTACTTTATGTAGATAAAAATCCTAACTTCCGATGATAAGGAAAATCAGATTTATTATAGAAATCAGAAAAACTCAATTCTTCGTTTTGAAGGAGGGGTGTTGTACGCTGCCTGGAGGGAAGGGGGAGTGGCAGCCTCACTGTCTTGACTGGAGGTGGCATCGGAGTTCGCTTTGGGCTTCGTTGTGAAGGGGAAATGGAGATAGAGGGGACGTGCTCTGCTGGCCTACGGCAGATTGGAGGAAGAGGGCTTTAGGCGGTCAACGCGCTCGGGGGAGGGGACGTGGTACAGGGCCCACTACGGCGGCGGCTAGGGCATCAGTTTGGGGAGGGGTTTGACCTGGGGGATTCATGCACGAGAGAGGAGGAAGAAGGGAAGAGGAGCCCAGGGGGAGCTAGCTCGAGCGGTGGAGGAGGGGGGGCCCTGGACGTCGGCGATGGCGTCGAGATCCTCAGATCGGAGGTGGCTTTTTTTTCTTTCTGGGAAAATGAATTTGATCGAGGAAAAGTGAAAGTAGAGGGGTTAAGTGA
The DNA here is from genome assembly GCA_030737875.1 of Allium sativum. Classification (NCBI taxonomy): domain Eukaryota; kingdom Viridiplantae; phylum Streptophyta; class Magnoliopsida; order Asparagales; family Amaryllidaceae; genus Allium; species Allium sativum. The sequence goes on along the minus strand of CM060916.1, from coordinate 6,573,819 downwards.
AAACAGCCATTTATAATTATATTTTATATTATTTAATTTCAAAAAGGTACGTTTTTATTTCGAACTCCAATCCAAACTCACCGACTGTCGTCTGTAGCTAATTACCCCCATTCCGAACACAATGGGGTATGTTTCGTAACCCAATTCAGCTGTTACGATCAGTTTTCGTTTAAATTGAAATATAAATCATTATATATTCAATTCAAACGCACATTTCAATACACTAAGGCCACATACTGACTTCGAAAATTCTAGAAAAAATATTTCTAGCTTCGTATCGACGATACGTTCCTAACAAATCTAAGTCAAATTTGAAGATCGTTTGAAAAATGGTCATTTTCTGATCGATCCAAATTGACTGAAATTGTCAAAACACGTTTTCCTTTGCCATGCTCACATATTGATTTCAAAAATTATGAATTTTGGAATCTAGCAATAATTCGACATCTCGGATCCAACAAAAGTGGTTTCGTCGAAAACGGAGGTCGTTTGCAAAATTTCCATTTTTAAAGGCTATATTTTCCATAGCGACTATTCTGAATTTTAAACTGGGCATAACTTTTGATTCCCGCTGAGAAATTTCAATTTTTCGGATTCGTTGGAAAGATATTTTCTAATAAATTATAATATTTTTGGTTTTGCTAAAATCCGGTTTATTTTGAATCCTGTACATTCGTTTGAAATTTCAAATCGAATTTTCGAACTACCGCGCCATTTTCAATTCCTTTTATAATTAAAATAAAATATTTATTTTCTAACGTCGATTCAAATAAATATATACGTTCAAATTCTATTCAAAATAAATTTCTCGTCGTTATTATTTAAAATAATTCATTTTAAATATTCAAAATTCATCAAAATTGCCAAAATAAAAATTTTAAAGTGGCTCGGATTTTCCGGGTTGTTACACTTCTCTTATTTGAGTGTGATCTATTATTCTGAAGATTATTAGTATAAAACCGAGCTTAATTCAACATGTTTTACGTTTTTGTGCCTGATTGTGTTATTTTTTTTAAAAACAGTATCATATTTTGACCTTTTTTGGGGAACACAAGCGTATAATTATACTTTGTTTGAACATATGATTGAACTTTTATTTGGGAATAGCTCTCATAATAGATTATGTAGTTTGCGATCTATATATTTGCATGTGATGTTTTTATATAAATTTATCGCACACATTGATTAACTACAATGGTTATTGGTTGCAGGGACTGAAAAAGTTAAATGGCTTGAAATTGTATACAAATTATCATCCTTTTTAAGTTACTAGAGAGTGTGCCTACGATCGAAATGGAACAGGTAATGATGTATCAGGTTTAACTATAAAATTTGTAGTGGTTTTTTAAACATCTTGCTATTACTTTAATTATATATTAGGTTTGTCGTAGTTGATTTATTTGCAAAGGTTTGAGTTGAAGTCAAAATGCAGGTAATACTGCCAAAACATCGCCACCATGGTGAAAGTGGCTAGACTATCGGCTCTACGTAGTCGAGAAGCAAGAAGCTTTTGTTGATTTTCTCATATCGTTGTGGCTTCAGATCCATCCAGGCCTTTGAGAAAATGCTTGTAAGTGTTTAGATTCTTTAAAACTAATGAAATACATTTTCTTAAAGCACTGTAGTCTATATGAGCATGGCTAAATCAATATACTGTGGTCATTTGTGCAGTAATGAACGAGTGGAATTTTGAAGCATTTCACAAGTTTAAGAGTTTTTTTTCTATGAGATTATATTTTATGTTTCACTCATCTGTGATCGAATAATCATTGCACAAGTTTAAGGGTTGTCAGTTTAGGATGAGAGTACAATAAAATGTTTGCTGAGATTATTAAATTCAATTTGGCATTTTTCTAGTTGGTGGATTAAATTAAACTGACTGGTTGGTTGATAAATAAACAGAAAGTTCTGGCATTCACTAGTTTTGCCTTATCTCCATTTGATGATTTAGTTCTGTCTTCGTTCGGGTTTAAATTGTTGCTGTAACTATTTTAAAGCTCTGAAAAAGCAGAGTTTCTTTTACTATGTTATCAAAGGAAAAAGCATATATAGGAGCAGTAAAAAAATTTATGTATGCTGCATAATATTCTTTATGTATGCAGGAATTATTCTTTCATCATCGTGAGAATCAATATGTATGCTGCATAATGAAGACAGAATACAAAAATGTTTTAAGCATACAACTTGGTAAAACGAGATTGATTACCTTTTGGTCCTAAATTCACAACTTAATTATGTTTATATTTCATTGTCATGTTGCTATGTGTTATTTTTTGAATACATTAATCTTCTCCATCAACTTATAAAACATGCAATAACGAATATATTACCTATATTATCTTTATTCTGATAATTACCATTCAAAGAAAAAGAGAAATTGAAGCGAAAGGTAATGTTAAGATACTAATAAAAGATGGTAATCAGAGATACCGGATCAGAAAATAAATGCCATGTTTTGCAAAATTTAGTAGTTGTCCTTTTCTAATCTAACTTCAATGATTATTTGTAAGGAATGTAATGATCCTTAGCGCGACTTATTAGCGACATGCACGAGCAAACACACATGCCTCTTATACTCATTAACAAATCACTCCAGCAAAGAAGTTATGGTAGTCGCGATTATCTAGGCAATTAGAGGCATGCACGGTAGTTGGCACTGTAGCATTGCAGAAGGTAGGGTATAGGCCAGCAACCAAAGACACATAAATTCAATCGGTTGAACTTGTTCCAAGGTAACTGATTTGGATTTTGTGTTTAAAAAATATGTAATTGTTGAGTTGGTTTACTTGTAATATACCATGTTAACCATTTAATGAAAGTGTTGTGATTATTGATGCTTTCAGAACATTTCTTGATTTGGAATGGGAAGGCTTGGTCCTGACAGGAAATGTGCTTCTCATTGAAAAATAGAGAAGAATTAATTATGGTGCAGTGGCATATTTATTATCTTCTTGCTTGTTTGTTTGGTCACTTTTTTATTATAAGTATGTAAGCACACTATGTCAATGTGTCTTTAACAGTCAGTATTGATATTTGACAATATAAACAAATTAACCATATATATGCATATGGCATGCCTATGTGACCCAAGAAAACATGTTAACAGGAACATTGATGGTCCGAGAAAGCCAAATGTATTCAGTATATTTCAAGCTATCGGGCAGTATGAGAAAATCCAGAGAGAATTAAGAAAGTGAGTATTCAGTGCCCATCACCTGCAGATTAGTTCTTTAAAATGCCATCCTCTCAAGTATTATTTTAACGTAAAGATAGAATTATTACATAAATTAGTTACATTGTAAAACGATTGATCTTGGAATTGGTTGGTTGTCATTCAATAAATGTAAAATTGATAGCACATGTTATTTATTTACAAAATTATCATATTAGTTTCCACTCAACCAGTGACAAACACTACTAATTGTATAGGTTTTCACTCTATTGTTAACAGCTGTTGTTGTTGAATAATATTTAATGCAACGAAGATCTTAGAATGTGGACCACATAGTAATATAATTAATGCTCTCCTGATGCTTATATGGCTGGATAATACTTTTCAACACTATCAACAAGTTTAGCCCACTTACAAAATAAGGATATAATCTATCTCTGCTACATTGAGGCTGAATCAGTGATTTACAACTGAATATTTTCAACAACAAAAAAATCATGAAGTTATTTAACTTCATATTCTGTTAGGTCTATAGGTTTATTTCTCATAATGTACTTTGAAATGGATGCAGGAGAAATTACTTAAAAACATTCTCTTCCTGACCGTATGTATGTTTTTCAGTTATCTTACTATTTCACATTTTTAATGAATGTAGCTTGTTGCTGAATGCAGCTTGTTGGCGCCATGAGCTCATCGCTGATTCTGAATGTCATCCCAGTTTTTAATGAGAATGATGCGATTGGTCCCAGGAACAGCCAAAATGAGGTAAATCCAAGATTCTGTTCACAGTTACAACAATTAAACAGTAAATGCTCTGATACTTTTGAGTCTGCCATATACAAGTACTGTTTGCAAACCTGGTAAGGTATTTGTACAACGCCCTGTTGCTGCTTTCTTGTTTTATCTGACCTATAATGTGAAAATGTAAAAACAAAAATGATCTCTTGTATTTTCTTTGTTAGTTTGTACCATTATATATCTTTGGAGTTGCAACATCTGTAGAAACTGAGCATATACTCAGTTTGTAGAAACTAAGCATAGTTTGAAACAAAACCGAGCAATGTTTTAATGTTATTTCAGATTTGATATTAATAGTATCATAGCGTAATTCCATTTTGTACTTGATGTTTTAATGTTTTAATATATTGAGAAGTGGCCTAAAAATGAAATGTTTTTCTACTTATCCATTATATTAATTAATATTTCCTTTGCTTCCTTTATGCAGCTAACATTTACATTTTAGATGAGAAAAAAATACTTTCAAAGCATTGATGGATGGACTTGCATTGGTAGCTGCTTATGCATGTTAAATAATAAGTAATTTGCTAAATAATGCACAATAAAAGGTACGTTTTCGGATTAAATACTGCAAAATAAGAGTATATTGTGTTATTGGTTTGTTTCCCCGTGTTTTGGGATGCCCAGGTTGGAATACCTCTTCTGTGATGTATATTCTGTAACTATAATGTATTCGCTTTTTCCGAAATGTCCCCCATACAAAGGATATTCTACCGAAATTTTGAAAAAATTTCGAAAGTTAGAAAATTTTACAAACGAATTATGATGTGTATAAAAAATGAAAGGTGTTAAAATTAATTTATTAAAATTCACTGCATACTTACAATAAAATAAGTATTTAACTAAGTTAATTGAGTTTTATAAAATTTAATTAAAGATATGTAAAAAAATAATAATATAATAATATTTGTAATTTAATAATAATAAATTTATAAACTAATTATATAAATATTTAACTAAGTTAATTGAGCTTTATAAAATTAAACTAAAGGTTTATAAAATTAATAATAGTAATAATATAATAGTAGTATTATAATAATAAGATTATAAATTAATTTTATAAATATTTAACTAAGTTAAGTGTGTTTTGTGAAATTTAACTAAGTTAATTGAGTTTTGTAAAATATTTTTAAAGGTATATAAAAATTAACAAATAATAATGTAATATAATAAAAGTAATAGAAATATAATAAAAACAATAAATTTATAAGCTTATTTTATAAAAATTTAACCAAGTTAATCGAGATTTTCAAAATTTAACTAAAGGTATATAAAAATAAATATATAATAATATGCTATAATATATTAATAATAGTAATACAATAATAATAATAATAAATTTATAAATTAATATTGTAAATATTTAACTAATAATATAATAATGTTATTATTATGAATATTACATGTTCTCTATTTTGAAATCTTTGTTAAATTATTAGAAAAATTGACTAATTTTTATAAAAATCATCTAATTTTTTTATAATAATTAACTAAGTTAACTTAGTTATAAAAATTTATTAATAATATTATAATATAATATAATAATAATAGTAATACAATAATAATAAATTTATAAACTAATATTATAAATACTTAACTAATAATATAATAATAATATTATGAATATTACATGTTCTCTATTTTGAAATCTTTGTTAAATTTTTATAAAAGTTGATTAATTTTAATAAAAACCATTTTTTTAAATTAACTAAGTTATAAAAATTAATTAAGTTTATAAAGTTAACTAAATTTATTATAATAGTAGTAGTAGTAGTATAATAATAATAATAAAGTAACTAAGTTTAAAATAAGTAACTAAGTTAATTAAATTTTCAAAGAATTAAATAAACAACTATTTTATTAAATTAAATAAGTTTATAAAATTTAATTAAGTTTTATAAAAATAATAAGCTTATAACAATAGACATGTAATTGTTGAATAAAGTACTTAAAATAAAATTTATGTTCATTTCAAGAAATTCCATATGTTAATATAAATTAACTAAATTTTATAAAATTAACCAAGTTAATTTAATTAGTTTATATAAATGAACTAAGTTTATAAAAATTACTAAATTAATTAAGTTTATATAAGTCATACACACACATATAGTTATAATTGCTAATTGTTGAATATATTTTTCCACAGGTGCTTACCCATCTATGGTGCATACACATGACAACATGCTGTTGTATATCAAGGATTTGAAGTTCTTTTGAAGTAACATTTTTTTTGGTTTGACTACTTGATTCTCATGTGTAGCATAATCTTTATCACATGTATCATTTACACTTTTAATGTAATGATCATTAAATATTATAGCATACAATGTAATATTTTATATGGAAATTGAATAGTTAGTTAATTTTGGTTTAATGTGATTTATATGATTTGTGAAATGATATATTATGTTTATGTAAATCCGTCGATTATAGTGCGATAATGGATATGTATACGGTGCAAAAATGATTTTTAATAGCATGCAATTAATGTTTTCAATAGCTTTTAAAAAACGCTGTTAGAGGATTGAACAGCGTTTCAGAAACGCTATTATAATATTTAACAGCGTTTCAGAAACGCTGTTATAGGAAATAATTCAGCAGTTCAAACAAGCCATAACACGACTTTTTATAGCGTTTAAAACGCTATAAAAAGTCCATATTGATAGCATGCTTTTTATTGCGTTTTTAAGTTTGTTATTAAATGTCTCTAGCCTATTATAGCTTGTTGGTACATAGCGTTTCTAAAACCGCCATAATAGCCTTTTATAGTGTTTTTTAAACGCTACTGAAGGGTCATTTTGTTTTAGTGAATGGCACTTTGCAAATTTGGCCTTCAGCTCATTCTTTCTTAGATTCTCCAAAATGGCTTCTAAATGCTCTACATGTTCTTTCTCTGACTTAGAGTAGATAAGGATGTCATCAATAAAAATTAAAACAAACTTATTATTTACCTCTCGAAAGATTCTATTCATCAAATCCAAAAAATATGCTAGAGCGTTGCATATTCCGAAAGGCATAACCAGCCATTCGTAAAACATATTTGGCCCTCTAAAAGCCATAAGAGGGAACCATTCTTCTGCAACTCTTAACTGATGGAATCCCGTAGCTAGATCCATTTTAGAGAACACCTGAGCCCCATTTAACTTTTCAAATAGATCATCGATAAGGGGAGAGGATATTTATTCTTTACAACTTGTTTGTTCAGATCACGATAATACATACACAACCTAAGTGTACCGTCAGACTTTCGAACATACACTGCTGCTGCTCCCTATCGCGAAAATTTAGGCCTTATCAAAACCTTCCATAATAACTGCTTAGTTTGATTTTCCAACTCCTTTCTTTCCTTTGGTGCCATACTACAAATAGGGTGAACTACTAGCTTTGCGTTCGGAACTAATTCTATTCTAAAATCTATCTCCCTTCGAGGAGGAAGTTTAACTACTTCTCCAAACACATCAGCATACTTATTGACTACTAGAATGTCCTCAATAGGTGGGTGAAAGAAACCTCTAGAGAATACCAAAACTCATCTCTATTTTGGGTTTGGGCTTCGTAGGGTATTTCTATAAAGTTTTCGAGTTATTTTTCACTCTAACTATCCTTTTCTTACAATCAAGAGTTGGTTCATTTTTAGTCAACCAATCTAACCCGAGAATGACATCGAACTCCATAAAATCCAAAACAACCATTATTAGGGAAAACTGATAGCGAGAATAGGAGATATGTACTTTACAAAGCAGAGAATGATTAACTGAACCCCCTACTGGATTTCTAACGCATATCGGGTTTTCAAAGGTTTTATATTTTAACTTTTATCTTTCCATTATTTAGTCTGATAAGAAACTACGAGAAGCACCAGTGTCAAATAAAACTTTTATTGGAACGTTCTTAATATTAAGTGTACCTTCAAGAACATCTTCACCTCGCTTCTCCGGCACAAAGACTGGAGCGGCCTCTAAGTTGTACACATTAGTTGTTGCAGCCTTCCTCTGCAATGGAAAATCTTTAATCAGATGGCCTGGCTGATGGCACTGATAGCAAGTCCCAGGCTTGTCCTTCTTCAGATTCTCAGGAGCTGTACAGTGTGTTGAATAATGTCCTTTCTATCCATAGTTGTAACATTTGACATTCTTCAATTTATCTTCCTTTGAGTTTCTTTCATTCTTCCTACCTTCCTGACCTTGCTCAGGTTTCTTCGGAGCTGTACACTCCTGTTTACGATGCCCAGACTTTCCACAGTTAAAACCAGCTCCCTTTTTCTTCTTAGCTTCATTACCAGTTTCAGACTTTTTCATCTCGATTTCTCTTCTAGACTAAATTATTCTTTGATTGACTTTTGCTTTCAGCAGCACTTAGATGATCATTGTATTCATATCTATAAGCAAAGTCAACCATCTCAACGAATGGGAGCATGATATGACTCGTCATTTGGTTTCGATACCTTGGATGTAAACCCAGAATAAACCTTTCATTCTTTCATTTTGGATTTTGAACCAACTCAGGGGCGAATCGAGATAGTTCATTAAATCTATTCAAGTACTCTTCTACGGATTTCGCACCATGCCATTAATTGGAGAATTCTTGGTAAAGTCAAATGATTCCTTCAGTAGGTATGAACCTGTTCTCAAACACCCTCTGAAACCAATCCGAAAAGAAGTTACTTTCATTTTCATGCATGGTCATGGTATCCTACAATACCGATGATTCCTCCTTCAATTTCCATGAAGCTAAACATCGCTTCCTTTCATTGCATAAATTCAAGCCTCTAAATATCTTATTGCAGTCCCTAAGTCATGCCTGGGCTTCAAGTAAGGTTTCTTTCCCGGTAAATGGCTTTCCACCCAAATTCTTATACCTCTTAGCGATAACATCTGGATATTGCTCGGGCTGGGGTGGATTTATTGCTGCTGCTGCTTGATTCCCGATTGGGTTCTGATCCTGGGCAGTACCATTACTCCTTCCCCTGTCTCTTGCGGGTCTTTCTACACTTCTAGTACTCATTTTCCTACTATATCTGCATAGTAAGGAAAAGAGTTAGGTTATAGATGTAATAAGAAGCAGGAATGAGCAAATGAAAGCTGAAACGAGAAGAAAGATGATTATCAATGGAATGTTGCCCTCATTCTAGGATATTTCTAATCCTATCTCTAATGAGTTACTCATCCTAGAATATTATTGATTCTATCTCTGATGAGTAATTATATGTTATGTCCCAGAACTAAGGTAATAACCTCGCTTTGATACTAAATGAAATGACCCGCACCCACTCAAGGGAGAGAGACGTTTCAGGACATAAATCAAAATAATAATAGCAACAACATAGCATATATTACATCAGAGTTACATATCCCAAGGATCCATATATTACATCATAGTACAACGGAATTACAAACATAATGTACATGTCTGATAAAGATAAATGATAGAGGTAGGCCCAACCACCGGAGTCCTCTAGAGTAGATCCAGAACAATCCAAATCCATCTCTAACTCCAAAGCCAAAAGCACTAGTAGTTAACCCACAAAGATAACTATATAACCTGCTAATCAACCTGCCTGTGCGGAAAAAGTGGGCACCCGAGGTTGCAAGGGAAAAACAACATCGATTCAGTCATGGGACTGGTGTGAGAAAACTTTATTAACAAATCTTAAACTTAGCCTTATTTTAAATAAGGTATATCGGGACCACGCCGCATGTCGCGGAACGGGTTTCCTCCTAAGGATACATGCACAAATATAGTAACAACAACTAACTATAACAACCATAAAATAGATTAAAGAGATGACTTTAGGAAAATGAATGATTATAAGCCCTAGGTCCAATTATACAATGCAAGCGCATACCTGAGGATAGGGGTTTTCCTTTTAATCGTAAAACATGATTGATATAGTTTTAAAACCAAACCATTTGATACTATAATAATGTCTAGGGTGTGGAAAAATCCTTTAGAAAATAAGTCTATATATCTTAGTTTGCATAATGCCACATCCCACTATGTTGGCTACATAGGTATACAACTGAAAATCGTAAAGAGTTTCGTATTGAAAGTTGGATTTCCATCTAAGAGCCTGGGCTAAGGACCTTCCCAGTCCGATTCGAAACCCCCAGCTAGGTTCCAGGATCCCATCTGGCTCCTTCAGAGCGACAGGGTCGGTCCACCCTACTTCGTGGATTAAGGTAACTGCCTGAACATAACGTCCCTCAGTCTGTGTGTAGACTGCCATCTAGGTATATTGAACTAGTCCGAGGCGCCTCATCCAACAAATCACATAAGTATATGCCTGGGCTCCATACCATGGCATTACCTTTTGAAAGATGGAACGTTAAGTCCCCACCCTTGCGCTCTATAATCCTATTTTGGCTCATTCCGGGTTGTGAGGTCCGCGAGGTCACGTCATACACAAAGCTACGCATTTAAGCCATGCTTTGATCTTCAACCACAAGGCCCTACTTTTCAACAAAATCCTTGATCATTTCCACTTATCAGGCCGCATTATTGTAACGACCCGCATTCTACGCATCGGAGGATCGTAGAATATTTATTTTATTTTCATATGAAGTCGTATGGTCGTGTAACTTTGGGGAACGATTGCTGGGGTCATTTCCCATGTTCACGATTTTTCCCGAATTTTAAATGACCATTTTACCCCTGGTGAATCTTGCTTCGCCTATAACTTTTGAATGGTAAGGAGTTTTGACCTGAAACCACTTCCATTGGATTCGAACGAAGGTTTACCTTTCCGTAGAGTAATCATGTTAATCAAACGGACTTACCGTTTTGGAGATATGGATGAAATAAGGTTTGGAAGGTGAAAAACATCTTAGTCGGGCCAAATATGGTGATTAGCAGCTAGGCCCATAAACCATTTCGGGATTAGGGTTATGGGAAAGCTGATAGGGTTTGGGAAATCAGTTTTATTCAGTTTTCTAGCCGCCACTTACATCTCTTGAACCCTAGAAATGGCCTCCACCTTCTAAACTACCTCCTAATCACATTCTAATCCAATATTAGACTAATCAACATCAAATCAAGGAAAATTAACATCAAATTAGAGGTAGAGCTGATGTGTTGCATTGGGATTCGAACCAAATCAGAGATATTTTCAGATCTGAGATTTATTTATGGCTAAGGTGGGTGATTTACACATTTATTCTCTAATTACTGCTAATTATGAGTGATTAGTGATAATTAACGAAATTATGCATCATAAAAATCTGGAAAAAATGTAGAAATTCTAAACTATTATTTTATGCCTCTGTTAGAAATTTGGGTTAATTTGGATTAAGTTAGCTAATCCTATTATTACATATAGTTAAACATGATTAAGGGGAAAACTTGGGTTTTCGGTATGTTTGATCCATATTAACTTGTTAAATTGTTGTTTCGGTGTTTATGGTTGATCCTAAATGTTATTACTACTATTTGGAATGCTTCATGATTGTTTAGAAATGTTATAATGGTCGAAAACGTCGTCGTATGGTGTAAATAGCTCAATGGAAAAGTTACATGAAATTGGTCAGACCCCCCTCTGATCGTGAAGCACCCCCAACGAGTCTAGATGGCGACCACGAGCCGGTCGCTTGGAGGTTGACCATGAGCCGCCACTGCAAGTCATGAACCGACATTCACGAATGGAGTACTACGACCCGGGTAGGGTCATGACCCGGATGTGAGACTCACGAACCGGAGCATCACCACGAGCCGCGCTGGGGAAGGGGGGCGAACCGCAAACCGGACTGGAGCCCCACGAACCAAGGAAGGAGCCACGAGCCACATGCTTGCATGAGCCACGAACCGCGATGATAACCAAAACCCGAGATGCAAAGGTAGTCCAAATAAGAAGTTAGAACTCAGGATCCAGATGAAAACCAATGAGTTAACTTCATGAGTTGGACTTTGTTGCGGGACGTGTGCAAAGGGGTTATCGGTATCTACAACTTTGGTTCACCACTGAGAGACTGATGATAGGCTATGGATCAGTGCAGTGGAGTAGTCATGACTCCAAAGGGAAAAGTTAATGTAGCATGGCTATGAGCCAGTGCAGTGGAGTCGTAGTGATTCTAAAGGGAAAAGTGGACATAGCAAAGGGTTATCGACTGTGGACCAGTGTAGTTGGGTCTCCAAGGCCCAAAGGTACAAAGTGTTCGTAGTAAAGGATTTGGTGATCAAAGCGGTGGATAGCTTTACGCACTGAGTGAGAGATGTGAGAATGGTTGCTATGTTTGATGTTTGCTATCACCATGATATGTGCACTTCCACTTTACACTTTATGTTAGTGTTACCTTAGAGTACTGTACATCTTGTTGTGTTAACTCTTTGGTTGCAGGTCCAGGTTCAGGTATGATTTATTTATGCCTGTTATTGTTTTGTTTTGCTGCTATCGCTCATACCAGACTTTTTTCTGACCTAGAGTTTTATGTCTCTTCTTATTACTCTGGGTGCTCCTAAACGAGCAAACTAGGGAAAGGTTAGGTGGTATGCACGAGTAGCTGTCCGAAGACGAGCAGGAGGCTTCCAGGTACTATTTACATATATTCTCCCTGTGTTGTTGCTGGTCACTGCTTTGGGCATTAGTAGTGTACCTTTTCTATTTTTCTTTAGATACAGTATTTTGAAGTTATAATAATGATTTGGATCATAAGCTGTATTTTGGATTCCACAGTTATGATGGTTTAGTTTTCAGCTTACGCACTGTCTCGCCTGTTTTATGTCAAGTAATGTTACTATTATATTTTATTCCATGCGCTGTGAGATATACTACAAGTTCTTTTGTGATTCATAGTTTCAAATCCCTTTCTTTTGACGACCGTTACGTGCTAGTTGGGCATTGGCACAACGCATTTCAAGGGAAATGTCGGCTGGTCCGGGGCGGGCCGTCACAACTATCATTCTTTAAAACAAAAACTGCTATTCCCCAAGATACAACCTTTGAGCTCGTACGTCTCAAAGAAGGGTGTTAAGCAAGAGAATGAATTCTCCGCCACCAAACAGAAGTATGTTTAGTAAATTTCAGTCTGTATTTTAAAAAATACAGTGTCGGACACGAAATCCATAAACAAGTCCATTCCAGGAATAGGAATGAAACCGAAGGCACTTGATTCCACGTCCCCGCCTGGGAGTGCAAGCCCTTGCAAACCAAATCGCTTCAGGTACGGTCAGATTATGCCGTCACTTTAACCTCATATGGGCTGTCGCCCAAGGCATCAACAGTCCATCCATCTGATGTGAAGAAATCTGGGTCTTCTACAATCGTCGTCGATATCTTGACATCAGCATCACGTCGTATAATTATTTTGGATGGGTAAAAACTAGGCCTTTTCAAATAATTAGCGCAATTTTAACAATACAATTACGGAACACACAGGCTTTCATCCAATCTCCTTCCGCCTTGGATTTGTTAATTATACTTCTTTAAACACATTCTCAAATTATCTTTAACAAAATCCTTATTTTCCCCCCAATCATTTACTTATGGTTCGGAAAACAGTTCGCAGGTTAAATTTTAAAATAGATTCTTTCAAAGAAAGTGTTGCAATAGTGTTTCAAAGGTATTACAAAAGCGTTACAAAACCGTTGTCTTAACTACTTTGATCAAAATATTGTTTATCTCAGCAAAACCTTAAACTTACAATTCAAAACATTTTTTCATAAATTACACTAATTTTACAAAAAAAATCATATTTAAAAAAAATATAAAATAGATGTTTATAGTTATGGGCGACGACTGCTCTTATAACGACCTTTTCAAAACAGTTTTATATATAACTTAAAATGTATAATTTGAAATTAAAATCTACTTTCACTCATTTGAAAGCTCTCATAAATAGGAATCAAACACACTTTGTTTCGTGGAAATCCGATTTAAATTGCAAAAGTTATAAGCGTTTAATGTTTGTAACTAAAATAAGCGAATTGCCATTCTGCGACAAACACTATTTTGATTGCAATTCTGCGATACTTCAAAATACCTTGGAAAACCATTATATACTTATATAAATCATTTTAATCGACTTTCCAAATCATTTAGGGTTTAAAACTCAACATTAATTTTTCACTAATAAATTAAATCCCAATTTATTTCCAAATTCAAATAATTTCAAATCAGATTTTTAATCAACCATCCCATCCGTCGATCAGTTAGGGATAGCCAGGGAGAGCAGGAAACTATATTTTCCAAACCCAAGCCTAGACACTATCCTCTCTGTCATCCTTGAATGTTCTGTATTTATTTATTCATTTAAATAGACTTTATCATAAATTATTATCCTTCAACTTCCAAAATTATTGCTTCTAATTACGAAGGAGATTTGTCGATCACCAATGTAAGTATTAGTGTGTGCAAACAACAACTATTATAAACATTCATAGCAACCATTTTTAACATAATTAAATAATAACTGTGCACAAGCGTTATAACACTAACGATTAATTGTTTGTGTGTTCTAAACTACACAACCATCATCCATCATAACAAACATAATACATGCAAATCATTAAATCAAGCAACAAAACCCTTTAAAGGTTCAGTTTTTCTCACCCCGTGAAGTCCAAGCTTTTTCCTAAGGGCACCTGGTTCCTAGTCTTGCCCTCATTTCTTCTTTTCTTCCTTTTTCTTTGCTTTATTTTTTATTTATACGTTTTATTAATGATTTTCGGCCATGGCCATGAGCTTAAGGGAGAGGAAGGAAGAAAAAGATTTTCAAGAGAAGAAAGGGAATGAGATGGTAAAGAAGGTAAGGGTGGTAGGTATTTATAAGGGTGAAAAAGGTGTGGATTGCTTATGTGTCTTAAATCCAAGGGTCGAAAATGTGTGGCTAGGATTAAACCTTGAGTTTCATGCTTATCCACTTATGAATAGTAAAGTATGCTTGCTTAAGCACTTTCTGGCCTCGAATCGGAGTAGCAAACGATAACGGTTTTCAGAAATTCTTATCATGTGAGAGTGACAACATGTACAACTAGCGATGAATTATCCTCTCATGATGAGCTAGATGAGCCGGGAGTTGCTGCATCAGGACCATTAGGTCAAACATCTGACGTAGACCGCCTTGGCACACCCACCATGTCCATGTATCACCAATATAAAATGTGAGTAATTTAGCATATTCAGTCTTTATTTTAGCAATATTAAAACTCTTACGTGATCAAATATGAGTGGTTAATATACAGTTTTGGGTCAAAGTATTTCAGTCCCTTTTGTTTACATTAATATTTGAGTATCGAACTGAGGTAGTGGAATGGTTTTTACAGGAAATGGGAGTTTAGTAACTCATATTCAGCCTCAAGCACTATTAGATGTGGTTGCCCTACATATACATCTTCTTTAACAAATCCATTTAGAAAAGCACTTTTATCAACCATGTGATATAATTTGAAATTATTATGGTTTACAAAAGCTAGTAATTTCCTAATTGCTTCTAATCTAGCTACGGGGGCAAATGTTTCATTGTAATATATTCCTTCTTCTTGAGTATAACCTTGCGCTACTAATCATGCCTTATTTCTTACGACCTCACTATGTTCATTCAGTTTACTATTATAAACCCATTTAGTTACTATTATTGTTTTAACCTCTAGTCTAGGAACAAGTTCCCATACATCATTCCTAGTAAATTAATTCAGTTCTTCTTGCATGGCAAGGGTCCATGAATCATCGGAAGATGCTTCCTTTGGAAGAGAATATGTTTTTAACCCTTAATTTCAAGGTATACTACATAGAAGAATCTATATACTACAAGTCGACTTTATTAGTACTAGTGACTTTATTTACACTAGTATACTAGTGCACATAACCTAGTAAATTTAATAACTATTAATAATTTATGAGGTTGTTTATTTATTATCTTACTAAACATAGTGAGGTCGTAAGAAATAAGGCATGATTAGTAGCGCAAGGTTATACTCAAGAAGAAGGAATATATTACAATGAAACATTTGCCCCCGTAGCTAGATTAGAAGCAATTAGGAAATTACTAGCTTTTGTAAACCATAATAATTTCAAATTATATCACATGGTTGATAAAAGTGCTTTTCTAAATGGATTTGTTAAAGAAGATGTATATGTAGGGCAACCACCTCTTGTTGAAGATGATAAATTACCAAATCACGTATATAAATTATAGAAGCATCATATGGATAAAAAAAAGCTCCTAGGGCTTAGTATGATAGATTAAGAAATTACTTATTACAATCTAACTTTGAAATAGGAAAACTAGATAACACTTTGTTTATTAAAAGAAATAATAACGTTATACTATTAGTACAAATATAAGTTGACGATATAATTTTTGGATCTAAATAAAGAATTTTCAGGTATTATTACTTAAGAATTTGAGATTAGTCATATGGGAGAACTAACATTCTTCTTAGGCTTACAAATTCATCAATTAAAGAATGGAATATTTATTAATCAAGAAAAATACGAAAGTGATTTAATTAATAAATATAATTGAACAACAACTAATGAGATACTAACACCAATGACAACTGATATAGCATTAAGTAAAGATGATACATCAAAAGACGTTGATAAAAAATTATATAGAGGAATGATAGGATCATTATTATATATAACCGCTAGTAGACCAAATATTATGCATAGTGTAAGTCTCTATCCAAGGTATCATTTGCAATATAAGGAATGTAATGCCCCACCCCGAGACTCACCCTAATGAAGAGCGTTAATATGTGATGTCGTCCATTAGAGCGGAGAATAGGGCTTGGTAGGAGCGTTAATATGTGATGCATAGGGTAAGTCTCCATTTTTTTCGTGTGGCTCGACATACTTAATACTTGTATAATACAACTCTATGATGGTAATCAGATTTGCTCAGAACACAGTAAATTTACTTACACAACCACAGTTTACAGGACAGTTACATATTGTTACAACAATAGAATACAACAAATACATGTGATATAAACCAATGGTTATACATAAACCATTACTCGTACAATAAGATACATATGGAAGGATACACTCAAGACTCAGATACATAACTATGAACAACAACATGTGAGATAATCCGGTAGTGACATAGCTAAATCCCAAGCACAACACTAAACCTGTAACATCTCGGTCTGACCCGCGGAATACACACATGGGTCAGTCTAACTTGAAATAATATGTAACACCCCGTATTTTTAACAACACTAAAAAGGAATAAATTAAATAATAATTAATTTAATATTTAGAACTAAGGGAAACGGACTATGCCATTGTGTCCGTCTCGAAATTCTGGGCAAGATAGACATTTGTTTTGCATAAAACGGATACCGTATGAAGAAGTTATGAGGATTTTAAGTTTGTATACGCATAGAAGAATTATATATATACATATGAGTCAGATATAAGTCATAACCTTATGCAAAATTGTTCAAAAATCAAAATGACAGAAGGTGGCAAATTTCCCGCTCTAGGGGGGTGACCACCCTAAGGGGGTGTCGACACCGGGGTCGACCCCCTACAGGGGTGTTGACATCCCTTGGGCTGACGTGGCAGTCGGATTCAGAGGTGCTGACAGCTATAAATACGTGTCCATTTCTCTTGTTTTCTTCATTGGAAATAATGGAGGCCAAACGCTGCCTGTGTTTGAACTAAGACGAAACCTTTCTTGAACAACGATCAACTTTGCAAATCAAACTTAGAGATTCGAGAGTAGATCCAACCTCAGCTATTTTCTACCTTTTCTTTTAATCTAAACACTGTGAGTTCTAGGGTACTTTTAGATTCAAATGATTAAAAGTTAAATGTGATAGTACTGTGATTTGGATCTGTCCTGAATCATGAATCTATGTTATTCTTGGATCTCAAACTTTATTATGCTAGATCTATTTTTATAGATCTAATTCACATGTGGTTAGTTTATCATGTCACCTTTGTGGATCTGAGCCTTTGTCAAGTTTGTGGTTAATTTGGGATTATCATTATATGGACAATTTAACCTTTGTTTAGATCTAGATCATCATATTGTGATTAATTCAGATCTGTCATTATTGGACATATGAATTCTTATTTGAATCTATTCATCCTAAGTATATTGGATCTAGTTTTATCATTACCTGTAACGACCCAACTTTTTGACCCTCAAATGTTGATACTAATACATCCTCGGTATTCACGTGCCGAGCACCCAAGTGCCCGAAAGATGAAAAGTTAGGGTGAAATAAAATAAAAAGAAAATAGACTGAGGAAGAAGAGGACACAATATCAGAATCTCATAATGGAACGGTTACATATAATATAATGAATGATCTTTACAAAATAAAACTGTATGATTACAACTATCAGAGAAGACTAACCTATCATCAGCTTGGACAGTTATAACAACCCGTCCTCATAAATATTGATGTACAATATAGAATGCAGCGAATATAAAAAGCACGGTAAGATGAACTCAAAATCTCTTCCAAAAGCTCCAAGGCATCCAAAGTAAAACCTGCCATACTCAGCCTACTCGAAGGACTACATGATGATTTTAAGGAAAAACAAAAACCAAGCGTCAGACATCAACCTGGCATGAGAAACTCAAGATACACATTGCATGTAACAACACTGAGGGGACCGTGAAGATTACCACTTTGGTTTTTCCCCTCAAAAGAATCCAACCGTTTATTAAGAGAAGTATAGTTGTATTATAGATAATATCTAGGGTGTAGAATACAGATAAATTCACATAGAAGGAATGGTTACATTGGTTACATTCGACAACTATTAAGTGTACAAACAAAACCACTAAGGTACGGTCGTATATTGGATTTTCCATTGGAGATCTCTCAATATAGATCCAAACTCCATGCACAAGGGTCAGAAAGTACCTCCGAGCGTCGCATATCTCTAGATAAAATATACCATAAGGTAAACACAACTGGCCCACGCACGAAACACCGAAGTGTACCACGTAGAACCAAATATATCCAACTCCCGCGCGCAACTTCGAGGAGCTCCCGCACGATTCGATAATAAGCATACACTTGATATGGAGTCAATATATCCTGCCGTAGGTTAGCAGAACCCCAGATTGTGCTGCTACTCTATTTTCATCCATTTCCGATGTCGAGGTTTCGTTCGGCATCTTTCACACGAGTCTTCATCACTCGAACAGAACAAGAATTCCAAGTTGGAATCCCACAGCTCAATAGATCTTGGAATCACACATAGATTCCTTCACAGATCTCGGAATCACACATGGATTCCAATACATCAACAGATCTTGGAATCAAACATAGATTATTTCATAGACCTAACAATCACTATATGTGTTCGAGCATCTCAATAGATCTCGAATCCCCATATAGACTTCACTTCCCAGCCGCTTCCAAAACATAGAACCCGTATACTAGTTTTGAAGTGGTTTTCGATAAGTAGAACACTTACCAATCCCAGTCTCCTCAAAACCAGTTGCTAGATTTAAGGACAAGTTCCATAGCCGAAACCGACTATTGTACACACAATAAATGATTGTTTATGGAAAACAACCTCACTTAATGTACATAACAAACGAATAAATATTCAAGGCACTATCAAGATCATAAAGGATGATAAACAATCAAATCACTATCAAGTCACATAGCATGACAATAGTCAAAGCACGATTAACTCATATAAACGGCTTCTAATTCCTTTCCCATTTAATTAATCTTTCATTAATTAATACTCCTTTATTAGTAAACTTCTTTTATCTAATAAAACTTCATTTGTCTAACAATACTTCTTTATTAATCAATAACTCATACTCGATTAGTATTCCTTTATTAGATAACTTCTTTTATCTAATAAAACTTCATTTGTCTAACTAGACTTCCTTATTAATCGATAACTCATACTCGATTAATATTCCTTTATATACTTGTGTATATACTCAACTTGTACATATAAAATGTGTATATGTATATATTCTACTAATTTACTATTACTTTATAGTCTTAATAATTAAAAGGTATTAATATACTTATCTCTATGGTATAAGTATAATCACAATTCATTTTCAAGATTTCCTTTCTTAGCTTCTATACTTTAAAACGTATTCATATACTTATCCTTCCGGTATAAGTATATCCATAATTCATTTCTAAGATTGTAACAACCCGTATTTATACGGATAATAATTTATTTATTTATTTATTTATTTAAATAGTGAAAATGGTTGTTTAATTAAATTATATTGAATATTTAATTAATATAAATAATAGAATAATATATTTAATTTCTGAAATAATCAGAAATAGTGAATTGACAATATAATGTAAACTGGACAATTCAAAGTATTTAATTCAGCTTGTAAATGAATTAGAATGACGAATATATTATTTAAACGACAGTTTGAACGTATAATTATATTATAATTAAAATCGAGCTCCAAATGGCACGGCAGTTCGCTATTTGGCGATTCGAACTTCAACTGAATATACAGGATTCGTTTTAAATTGGATTTCTGTGAAACAAGAAACGTTCGGAGCTGGTGAAGTATATTTTTCTAGTGGAAGAGAAAATTCGGGATTTCATTGTGTAGATTTTGATTTATGGCTAAATCAAATTTTAAAATAGTCGTTATAGAATCGTTTATCGATCGTAACGGTTTATTCGATATAACTAGATACCAGTTTCGAATTTAGACAAGGTTCTTTTGAGACATAGTGGTAATTTAATTTTTTGAATTTTATTGTAATTTTTAATTAATTTAATAAGCAACTTTTTATTTGGAGTATTTTGCACCCTGTAATCAACATTTTGAGGTTTCACAAAATGAGTTAATCTACCGATATTATTATATTTTTGGGATCACGGCACATTACTCGATTTAATGATATGTTCGTATCAGTCCGTGGAAAAACAAAGTTTCGCATAATGTGGTACCCTCAAATGTAAAACAAATATCCTAACCCTAGACTTCATTTCTCCGATCAAACGGAAGGACACGTTCCTTTCTTCTCAGCCGATCATTCCTCTCAGCCAAACAAGAAACATGGAGAAACCAAATCCTCTCAACAAAGGTAATACTTAACAACTACTCTATAAATACACATTAACTTTCACTAAACCCTAAAGTATTCATTCGGTGGTCAAAACAATTATCCGCCGTTCTTCTTCATTTTCACAGTAAACATTTTCCACTTTCAAAAATCAAAAGAATTCAAAAGAAAATCTATAAATCTCATAATTTATATAGCTGAGTTTGCATTGTGATTCCCTACGGTATGCGTTTTGTAATGTTCGAGCACCTTGTTTGTCGCACCAAAATGGACATAGCGTATGCTCTGTGTTAGGGTCAAGATTCGATGGATGAGCGAGGCTTCAATTCATGAGATAGTTATTGAATTTGTGGTTAGGATGGGAAATAGCACTTTTTGGTGAAGTTTTGAAGGGTGCGATGGAGTATTTGGGGTCCGCGACTTCATACTGTCGCGAGTTGATGAGCGTGTGCGAGTTGGACACGAGGGGGTGGAGCGTGGAGAGGAGATGTAGAGTAGTGTAATGGTGATTTTAGTTTGGTGAACGATGAAGGAATGGGAGAGGACGAGGTGATGGAATGAACGGAAATGGCAAAAGCGATGGAGCAGCATGGTAATTTGGAGAAGAGGAAGTACCAGGTGCGGTTTTGTTTGGGTAGTGGGTCGGGTGGGCTTGTTGGGCCAGTGGAGAATTAGGTGAGGCCCAGATCAGAAAATCAAAAGAAAGGAGGATAACTTGCAGTTTGGATTGGAAATGTCAGAGATGGTGAACGAAATGGAGCACGGGTTGTTGGGCGATTTGGGGAAGGAAAGGCAGGACGGGTCTGGGCTGGTTGGAATTGATGTTGGGCTCGAGAAAAGCTAAGGCCCATTTGAATTAAAGTCCAAAGTTTTTATTTAATTTAAATTAGTTCAAACTTTAAAAATGTATATCTATTTCATAAGGTGTCAGAATTGGACGAAACAAGATCCGTTAGGATAGGAGGGACGGTGGCTGTAATAACCCGGAAATCTGAGCCAATTAAAAAAATTTATTTTGCCGATTTTAATGAATTTTGAATATTTAAAATGAATTATTTTAAATAATAATGACGGAAAATTTATTTTCGACGAAGTTAAAACGAATAAATTTATTTTAATTATATAACGAGCCTGAAATGGCGTGGTAGTTCGAAAATTCGATTTCAAATTTTAAATGAATGTTCATGGTTCAAAATAAACCGGTTTTTAGCGAAACCAAAAATATTAGAATCTATTTGAAAATATCTTTCCAACGAATCCGAAAAATTGAAATTTCATAACGGGAATAAAAAGTTGTGCCCAGTTAAAAATTCAGAATAGTCGCTATGGAATTTTGGCCCATAAAAATGGAAATTTTGCAAACGAACTCTGTTTTCGACGAAACCACTTTTGTTGGATCCAGGATCTCAAGTTATTTCTATATTCCAAAATTCATAATTTTTGAAAGCAATTTGTGAGCGTGGCGAATGAAAACGTATTTTGACAGTTTCTGTCAATTTCGATCGACCAGAAAATGACCATTTTTCAAACGATCTCGAAATTTGACGAAATTAGTTTTGTTAGGACCGAATCGTCAATACGAAGATAGAAAATATTTTTCGGTAATTTTTAGAGTCCGTATGTGGCCCCGGTAAATTGAAATGAGCGTTTAAAATTGAATATATAGATTTATATTTTAAATTTGACAAAAACTGACCGAAACAGCCGAACTGGCTTACAAAACATATCCCATTGTGTTCGGAATGGGGTTAATTAGCTAGGGACGACAGTCAGCGGGTTTGATTTCAAGTTCAAATGAAAAAGTTGCTTTTTGAAAATTAAAATAATAAAATATATATGTTTTACATATAGTCCCCCCCTCCCCCGTTCTTTTTTCCCCAAACCGGATATCGATCGAAATAAATAAAAATGGCGCCCCCCTTTCCTAGTCGCCCCGCCTCCAGCCAACCGCCTACCACCGAC
Source organism: Allium sativum (assembly GCA_030737875.1). Lineage (NCBI taxonomy): Eukaryota > Viridiplantae > Streptophyta > Magnoliopsida > Asparagales > Amaryllidaceae > Allium > Allium sativum. The sequence continues at coordinate 6,550,910 of CM060916.1, read as the reverse complement.
CGACGCCCCACGCCGCCGCTCCACCTTAGGCACACCCCATTTCCTCCGATGCCCTCTCCCCCTTGCCCCCTTCTATAATCCGCGAGCCATTCCTCTCCCCACCCCCCGCGAAATCCAAGGCGTGAGGCCCCAAACGAGTCGCCATCTCCACCGCGAGGTCGCTCCCCCTTCACCAGACCTCCGATCCCCTTCCCCATCCTCCTCCCTTCGCCGTTTCACTCCCTCCTCCAACCGTTGACTGTAAGTTTCTTTTCTCTTTTTTTCTTTGTTTTGTTTTAAATAAAGTTGTTTTATTGTTATTTGTTTATTATTCAGTTTTTATAGATTTTTATAAATAAAAAGTATAGATTTTATAAATAAAAAGAATAGTTTTTTTAGATAAAAAGAATAGAGTTTTAAATTATAGAAAGCTACGATGTTGAATATATAAAAATATGATTTTTATATTATAGAGATAATAAAAATACGATTTTTATATTATAGAGATAATAAAAATACGATTTTTATATATGTTGTAGCGAAATAAAAATTCGATTTTTATATGAGTAGCGGATTGAAAATAGAATTTTTATATGATAGAGAATATAAAAATATAATTTTTATATATGTAACGAAATAAAAATCTAATTTTTTATTATATATATGTTGAGATGGAGATGTGATTTTTATAGCGTCGAAATAAAAATTCGATCTTTATATAAGAAGTAGGAATATAAAATTATAATTTTTATATAGAAAGAAGCATCGAAAAAGTATATGAAGTAGAAATAAAAATGTGATTTTTATTTATTGGAATGAAGCAATAAAAATATAATTTTTACTATAAACGGCGTGGTAAGGACTACATTGGAATTTCGAACAAATCCAGACCGTTCAGAAAGAAAGAATGGCGGAGTGGATCCCAAAGGTGAGAACTTCTCACTTTTAGATTTGTTTTCTAGTTGAAATATATACTACGATGCAGACGGTGCTTAGCAGCACCCGACACCCGTCGTCCACAGATCATGGATGACTTGTTTGTTTGATTGATGTGTTGTGAAAACTGATTGTGTGATGTGGAATGAATAAATATTTTATAGTTAAAAATATAATTTTTAATGTGTATATAAAATCAATATTTATAAACAAATCGGACGATTTGTTTATATACACACATTTGACTGATATTGATTGGGACGATAAATTTTACACATCGCCCAACTGCACAAATAAAACCTGTGTTTGATTGTTTGAAACCCCACACGGATATTGGGATGAAATTGGGCGTACACTAATCCCAATAATTAGCTGTATGTCGATCGATTGATTGACAGGCTGTTATAAGCGTTAAATATTTATGTTTAATGCTTATACAGTGTAGAACGCACTTTGGATGATGGATTGCTGTTTTCATTGTTGTTATACACATTTGTTGTGCGAAATCCATATAATCAAATTATATGGTAATTGACCGTGTCTGATTCCAGTTCAGAATTAACGAATATTTTAAAAAAATATTCAGTGAATATTGAAATGTGAAGCCGTGTTGAGTAGTTAAACGCCATTTTAACACGAACGGGAATTTGATCGATTTTATTCATTTTGTAATGAATATCGAAAAGTGATATCAAAATCTGATATTTTGAAAATATTATCATTTTAATATTGAAATGATATGGAAAAATAAATTCGAATTAAATTGAAATTGAATTTGAAATTCAAATTGAAATTTGAATTAAATTGAAATAGAATTGAAATCGTTTTGAATTGAATTTAAAACGGATTGAAATTGAATTGAAATCGATTTAAGTTGAAATCGTTTTTGAAATGAATTTAAAACGATTTATAAAATTCGTTTTAAATGGAAATCTACTAAATATATATTATATATAATATAATGACCTGAATAGAACGCGCCACGCTGCGGCTGTTCGTGAATTTCGACCATTGACTTCGAACGGACATTACAAGAGATCCGACCATCGGATTCTCCTAAAACTGGAACCGTTGGGTTCGAATCGAAAAGATCTTTCTAATGAATACAAGAAATTAGAAATCTAACGGTTGGATTTGGAATTATGTCCAAATCAAATTTGGAAAAGGCCGTTGTAAGTGTAGTTCGATGGCCGTTAATGGAAATCGGCTGTACGGGCCTTGATAAAATTAGTAAAAATATCAATAATTAGTGTAAAATCATAAGGAAGGATTTGGGAAGAATTGGGATGAAAAATTCCCAATTTAAAAGATAAAAATAGATTTTTATCGAAATGAACTAGTTTTGAACTAGAATTATAATCCAATTTATTTTTAAAATAAATAAAGTGGATTTGAAATGGTTTTGAAAATAACCAGAATTTCCAATATATAAATTGGAAATGGATTTGAATTGAAATCATCTTTGGAATATTTCGATATTGAATTTCGTGATTATACAGATATTGTTATGGAAATTTGAAAGATATATTTATATCGTTATTTCCAATACGATATTTGTTGGTTGTAGTATTTGATATTGAATGTAAACCGATATATTTTCTATTCAGAGCCTTGTATTTAATATCAAATGGGATTTGGGTTTGTCATGAATGGTGTCTTCATTAACATTGTCCTTAAACCCAGTTGAGAAAAAGATTAAATCTTTTTGTTTAGATTTAATGAAGTATACCAATTAAATAATATTTAATTGGAATTGAATTGGAATTTATTTTTGGGTTTATCGTGAACGGTGTTTTAAATAACACTTGTTCTTTGACCCGATTATTAGTGGAATGTGAATTGGGTTTGTTGTGAACTGTGTTTTAACGACATTCGTTCTTTAACCCGATTTACAGTGAAATGTGATTTGTAATTTATAAATCTTTTGTTAAGATTTAAAGGAGATTTTCCAAAGTAAAGTTTTCCAATTTAATAAAATAAATTGGAATGGAATGGAATTCGATTTGGTATTAATCGAAGTGAATTTCTGTGGAGGAAGACTGCTAATATATATGGAATTTAAAAGGCTTGGCCATTATTCCATTTATATTATTAGTCGGATATGGAAGTTTATATCGATTATATATATTGATATGTTTTCCATTAAAATTCCATTGCTAATGGAATGTGATTTTGGGTTTATCGTGAGCTGTGTTTTAAATGACATTAGTTCTTTAACCCAGTTAAAGACATGATTTATTTCTTGGATTTGAATAATCATTAAATAATGATTTTTTGAAATAAAAACTGAATTAGAGTTTTAATGAATCTTTAATTAGATTGAAATGATCGAGAATGGAGTATCACCAGTTTTGCTCCAAAGCGATAGTTAAATCTTTAATTAGATTGGAACGTGAAATGGTAATTAGTTTTACCGGTAACACCGTGGTGTTAGATATGGAGTATTACCAGTTTTGCTCCATGGGATGAATAGGTTGGGATTGGGAAATAAAATAAATGATTACTTCGACGTGGTTCGCTAATCCCGACTAGTTTGAAATGATATTCGAAGGAAGATTAAAGAATAAATTTTAAAGAATTTATCTTTCATAAAATTAATGGGTACCTTTCCCTAATAATGTGAATATTTGAATAAAAGAATATTCTGAATTGGAATGAGGCTTATGTTGTGTTTGTGTAACACTTGTTTATAAAATACACGAGTTGTTCGGAAAGACCGGGTTTATCTCATTCTGAATAACTGATACGACGATAAGTCGAAGATGAAGACCGTGGTTGAAGACCGGAGGTCTTCACATCGTTTGGGTGATTACTGATGATCTTGATTGGGTTGTACACCCAAGAGGAGGGAATCAGTTGGTGATCGTCCAGACGTACTTGGAGATCGATAGATATGCGAGGAATAAGGTTCCTCCGGTTTCATTCAGACCCAGAACGAACTTGTTAATGGACTGTGTGTCTGACATTGGATTTCATTTTGTGTGACTGATATCGGTTGCATAGAGTGGTTTGCCTGTGCGGCATGCTAAGATGCAAATGATCAAGGCTTCTGTTGAAAAGAAGAGTCTTGTTGTTGATGATCAAAGCACGGCCTTTGTGGCATCGCTTTGTGTAGCGTTGATTCGCGAGCCTCACACCCGGGTATGAACCAGAAACGGGAGAGGACATCAGGGAGGACATGTGTTTCCTTCTAGCTAGGGTGGTGTCAGTGACCTACCAGCCCTGACATTTAAATTATTTTCACCTGTGTGGTTGTTGGATTGCGAGGTGCCTCAGTTATATCGGTCGATCCGGGACCGATGGAGTCATTCATTGGATCATTTACGTCCCCAAAGGGCGGGAAACGCAGTGTTCAGGCATAATAACCCATATCGGTGGACCGGCCCTGACGATCCAAGGCTTGCCTGCGCGCTTGCCTGAGATTCGGGCTAGACAGTCTCGAATCGGTGAGGACTATCTTTTGCCTCGGTTCATAGATGGAAATCCAAATTCCAAATACGTGATTTTGCGGTTTTAATTGTAGAACTAGTATGGCGACATGATATATGGTACCCATGCCGCCTATGATTGATGCATTTATATTTGAAGTTTTTTTCTTCACTTATAGTAATAATAAAAGATTAAATTTCGCGTATCAAGCATTCTTTGGCTAGTATAAGAGAAAACCTTATCCTCCGGCTTGCGTTGCATTGTGTGATGGGACCTGGGTCTTATAATAGCTTCATTTTTCTTTATTTAGCATTGCGCTGTTTGTTTTATGCACTGGTATTCTTGGGAGGAAACATGTTCCGTGTTATACGGCATGGTCCCTTGATTTACCTAACTTTAAAATAAAGATTAATAACTGTTTTAGTTCTCACACCAGTCACATGACTGACCGGGAGTTTACTGTTTTAACCTAAACTTTGGGTGCCCCTATTTCCACACGGGCAGCTAGTAGTTTTGGTTTTGCAGATTTATATTCACAAGATCCTGGTTTGTAGCTGGAATGATATTCGGAAAGCTTTGTATCCGTATATCTCCTTCCGTTGTGTTTTGTATTATTTTCCGCTGCTATGTATTGTATTGTAATCTCTGATATTTTATGATGTGTAATATTGATTCATACTCTATATATTCTTGTATTCTGATGGGACTGTTTGTAATTAACAATGAAATGTTCTTCTGTTTGTGTTCCGATGTGTGTTGATCTCAAAGCAATCCGGGCTTTCCTTACTGGGGAAGTACCGGGTTCTTACAGTGGCTACACCATGGGACTAACTGGGAGTGAATTCATGCTCATGACAATTTATAGCAGAATAAATGTCCTCCTGAATCAAGCGATGGTTATCATTATTAATGATGATCGTCCAATGTGAGTAAAACCCACCAACTCTGAACAGTTATATTTTTATAGCATATTTTTAGAACTGATAATTATCTGTTGATTGCTATGTGTTAACTATTTGGTTGAATTGCTTACGTATTGGTTGAAATTATAGATAACGATATATATATAAATCGTTAATTAAATATTGATTCTGTTTAGCAGAATATTTCATATTGAAATGAAATCGATGTTGATTATATTGTTTAACATCTGATATGCAGGGAAACAGGTTGGAGGAATCCAACTGGATTCCTCAACATTTATTTTACTGTTTTTCATATATTTTTATATATGATGTGATATATATTCTGTTGTTGATTATATGGGTTTGAATGATATCTATCATTGTTAATTGGTATTTTAAATACCGTAAGAAATAATGGGATGCAGAAAAGGGGATTTTCAAAGTGTATTTTGAAAATAAATTATTTATATAAAATCAATGGATTTTATATATAAAAGAAAAAGGATTTTTTTAAAAGGAAATAGTTATAAAACCAAAAGGGTTTTGAAAAGGAAATATTTATTGAAAATAAATATGATATTATAAAAGGAAATATTTATGGGAAATAAATATGATAAAATAGAAGAAGGAAAATATTTGTAAAACAAATAGAAGAAGGAAAATATTTGTAAAACAAATAGAAAAGGAAAATATTTGTAAAACAAATGTAAAAGGAAATATTTGTGAACTAAATAGAATTATATAAAGGAATATTTATCATTGGATAAATAGAATTATATAAAGGAATGTTTATCATTGGATAAATAGAATTATATAAAGGAATATTTATCATTGGATAAATAGAATTATATAAAGGAATATTTATTTAGAAAATAAATAGAATTTGATTAAAGGAAATATTTATTTAGAAAATAAATAGAATTACATAAAAGGAAATACTTGAAAATTGAATAGAATTGTATAAAATGAGAATTTTACATTTGAAAGGTTTAGACCCGTGCTTCGCACACAGGTATAACATGGTATAGATTCAAAGCAAAGATTTTAAATAGAATTTGTTCTAACCGATAGATTGAGAAGATTAATTTATAAATAATATTTTATAAATTAAATGAAATGTTTATCATTGGATAAATAGAATATATAAGTCAGGACTTATATAGAGAAGTAAGAATTGATTTCAACATCGATATTTGAAACTGAATATGGACGTAGAGTTGATTAAAGGAGTTAATCAAAATGTGTTATTAAAATGAGTTAGAATAGAGTTAATCAATTAGAGTTAATTGATTAGAGTTAGAGTAATTGATTAGAGTTAGAGTTAATTGATTTGAGTTAGAGTTAATTGAAAAGAGTTATCAATTAGAGTTATCGAATAGAGTAAATCAATTAGAGTTATCAAAAAGGAGTTATCGAATATTAGTTATTCGAATCGAGTTAAAAAGGAGTTATCGAATATTTGTTATTCGAATAGAGTTAAAAAGGAGTTATCGAATATTAGTTATTCGAATAGAGTTAAAAAGGAGTTATCGAATATTTGTTAATCGAATAGACTTAAAAAGGAGTGATCGAATGTAAATCATTCGAAAGGAGTTAATCAAATGTAAATCATTTGAAGAGAGTTAATCGAATGTAAATCATTCGAAGGAGTTAATCGAATGTAAATCATTCGAATAGAGTTAATCAAATTAGTTATTCGAAAGAAGTTAATCGAATTAGTTATTCGAAAGAAGTTAATCGAATTGGTTATTCGAAAGAAGTTAATCGAATGGAGTTAAATCAAATATTAGTTATTCTAAGAGAGTAATCGAATATAAGTAATTCGAAGGGAGTTAAATCGAATATAAGTTATTCGAAGAGAGTTAATCGTCGAATTCGATTATATCGAATTCGGGAAAGTACTTATACATTCCGGTGTTTAAATCAAGATTTATTTATTTATAAATCAGGTGTTTATTTATTTATTCAAATGAAAGAATAAAAGTTATATTTGAAGTTACATATTTCGAAAGTAGGGATTATAACGTTATCCTTATAACCAATGTTTTTATAAAAGAAGTGGATTCGTAAATAGAATCCGTGAGGTTCGCAAGGAAGTGGTTAAAGGTTTAAAAAGAAAAACTTTGTCTATTCCGAAGTTAAAACGTTGTTCAGTTAAGGTCTGAGAGGTAATTATACCCCAACTTGATTGACTTCCTTCTTAACTAAGGAATGGTTAAAGTTTGATAGTAAAGGTAGGTTAAGTGAATTTAGTTAATGAGCGTAATGGTTTGTGTTGGCATAGCAATGTTTATTTAAACATTAGTTTAAATCAAATGAAGGAGTTTTGGAAATGTTTTCCAAATAAGAATCAGAAATGTTTTCTGATAATAGAAAATAAGAAATGGGAATAAATATGGAAACGTTTTCCAGTGATTAATAACGTATATTTTCTAAGTTTAGAAAATAAGGATTTACAAATATATGAAAACGGGAAATAAGGAAATGAATAAATTAATGATAAAATAATTTAAAGGGATAAATGTTGAATGTTGATTGATCGATATAATTTCCATCTGGAAATAATATCGTTGTTTGCACACGTGTTTTTCTTTGATAATTAAATCACATATTATCAAAGTTTTGACCATTTTTCTGTCGTCAATACGGAGAGACCGGTTGGATTATTATCCGAGAACCACTCTGTATGGGCGTCAGCGTTTCGAATCAAATAGATCGAAGACAAATTGAAGACGGAGTTATGCAAAGGCTATCCTATTTACAGAATAGTGCCTTCAGTTTGTCCAGTCCCAGAACAACCTGTATGGAAGAATGTTTGACATAGTATATCTGGTGGATCACGTGAGTTGATCGTTTCAAACGTACTTACATTGGTGGCGGAGGAATTCGTTTCTCTTAGCTTATACCTATGGTATTTTTGGGGAAATCAATTTGTGATTTGGCGGGTATGACGATGTGGCATTCAAAGTGAATGAATGAGTAATCTGTTGAAAGATACGTTATGACCTCCAGCCTCATCAACTGGGATATGAAAGAAATCGGGCAGGCAGCATAGCTAAGTGGTTCGCAACCAATTAGGGTATATTGTCACCATCTAGAGAATATTCATGTTTGTTACTTCTTTCAATTCTTTATCTCCCGGGAATGGTTATGTTGGTTTACCAATTGTAAGGTGACAATATATTCGATACACTCAAGCGAAATGTGTGGTCGGTCATGTATGGCCGAGTTGCAAGATGTTCTTGTTGAACTCCAGTGTATCGCTTCAAGAGTACACTGAGCAGAAGGTGGATCCATACCTTGTCATAGTTGGAATCCATTCCCCAAATAAGAGCCCGCGGTTTTGATTGTATATTATATATGTAGAACGTTAGATGCAAGCGTTCTACTAGATTAATATTACTTGTGTTAGACATTATTATAATATCATAATAATATTGTTTACAAATGATTTGGGTTATCATAAGGTAAAAACCATCCATGTGTATGTGTGGATTGGTCTTATGATTATCCTTTGTTTCAAAAGGATTTTGAAAGTTAAATCAAATGATTTGAGTTTACTCACATCAGTCACATGACTGACCCGGAGTTTATTTTGTTTTATTCTCCCTAAACTCTTGGGTGCCCAATTTTGTACGGGCAGTCAAGTAGTCAGGATTTATAGATATATTTGGAGAGCTAGAGCAGGAGGCTTCAGAATTATATAGCTATGGTTATTTTCCGTTGAGTTGTAAGTGCTGTATTTTGGAAATGATATGTATATTCAAGTACAGATTTATATTTCAAAGTTATGTTATATATTATATGTTATTCGTTCCGCTGTGAGGTTCATGTTACTCTGATGTTGTGTTGTTCTTCTTCTTTTATTCTAAGTTTCTATCTTATCTATTCTTACCCTCTAATTTCTTTCTTTAACTACCGGTATTTTTGATGTTTGGATGATCGACGAGGGTTTTATATCGATGACCAAAGATCGAAAATTTTCGGGACGTTACAAAGATACCCTTTATAACTTCAAAACGTATTTATATACTTATCCCTCCGGTATAAGTATATCCATATTTCATTTCTAAGATTCCCTTTATAACTTCAATACTTCAAAACGTATTTATATACTTATCCCTCTGGTATAAGTATATCCATAATTCATTTCTAAGATTCCCTTTGTAACATCAATACTTCAAAACGTATTTATATACTTACCCCTCCGATATAAGTATATCCATAATTCATTTCTAAGATTTCCTAAAATATAATCAAAGAGGTTAAAACCATTGTTTAATAAAGAACCTCTTTTCTTTTATAAGTTAAACAACTTATTCAATATCTTTATCCTGAAAGGTTTCTATACTTGTTTCTATCTTTAAAATCAATTATTAAAGATCTAAGTATATTCAAAATCATTAAACTATATATTCTAGTTTAACTACATTCCAAGGGTTTCAAAACAAGTGTTGCTAAAACAATGTTTACAACAAACCCAAAACAAATCATTATAATCATCTTTAAACATTCGTTTAAAGATTTAATTATATTTACTTCGATGATATATCTGAGAGGGTTAAAGACTAATGTCATTAACACATTGTCACGACAAACCCAAAACCATTTTATGCTTATAGAAATCACACTTCGTGCACTTAACTCGTTTCCGACATTATCAACTATCCCTCAATCAAGAGTGAGGCCAGGTAAGTTAGAGCACTGGTTGCATATCACCCCTTGCCTAGACACCCCATTCTTGACACTCACAGATAGATAAGCATACTCGTCAGCTTATTAGAATTAAGCACAGTAATCATGATATTCAATAAACAAGTAATTAGGAAGTGCACTTATATGGCTATTCTATTTTCACACACTTTCAAACTTATATCAATTTAACATACAAGTTGAACAACCATTTTAATATGATAAGATATCACTAAGGATGTCATTGCAAAGTTTCATACAAAGTGTTGAAAACACAACAATTCAAACTGCATCTATAGCGACTATCGCTATAAGTGCACTTTCAAGTTCAAGTCCATAATATGTTTATCCATACTAATCCTTGTGTGCTTTGTTTCAAATCCATTCCACTTGTTATACAAGTCAATTCAAATCCAATTCCAAGTCCATTCAAGTCCATTCCAATCCATTAACATGGATCACATATGTCGCTTACTTTTAAAGTAAGAATCAAGTTAACATTTTTAACGTAAGTTACCAACATTCAAGCAACTTTAAGCAGAGTTAAAAACATGCAAAAGGGTTTATGTTTGTTGTCCTAACTAGTGAGTAAACTCACCTTAATCCTTAGCAAATCCTAGCTCCAAGAATAAGAACCAAGATCCAAGATCCAAACAAGCAACCACCTTTCTTTCCTTCCTTTCCTTGCTTTTCCTTGCTTCCTCCTTGTTTTATACCTCACGGCCTCTAATGGAATTTGAGAGGTGCTTGGGATTTTCAACTTCTAACTTGCTAGAAGGTCTTGTTATAGTGTAGGAAGGCTTCACTCAAAGTTTGGCTTGATTTGAAGTTCATTTGAGTGTACTTTTAGAAAGTTAGTAAGGAAGAGGAAGAAGATGAAGGTAAGCCTTTAAAAAGCTTCACTTTTGCTTAGGAATTTTTGTGTATGAAAAGAGAAGGTATGCCCCTTATTTTATAGGCAAAGCAAGGTGAATGGGAAAAGACTAAAATGCCCTTAAAACCCTAAAGGCACTCATGAAAGAAGAGATGGTATGTAAGATAAGTGAAAGGTGTGTAAGAGAAGTGAAAGGTGTGTAAGAGATGGTAAGTTTGCTTTTTAAGATGTAAGCATTCATTTGTATACATATAAGAAGGTTATATGCATACACTTAGGATATTTTCTAAACCCTTGATGTGACTAATTATGCATATACTTATACTTGTATACTTATGTATATTCATGTGTATGTATGTATCAACCAACGTTGCAACGATCTGAAACAACTTTTGTTCAACGATAAGTTGTAAATCTGAAAGTTGAACCCCAGTCATATCTTTAGTTCTTTATCAAATGATTTATTTAACTAAACAAAACTTGGAAATAAATTCATTAACTTATTTAAATAATTAAAACAAGCATATTAAAATTATAAAACCATTATTTGAATATTAAATACCCAAAAGACAAAAACTTTCCTTAAATGTTCATTTTTGAAAATGATGACATCATAAAAATAGTTAACCATAAATATGAAAAATACTTTTATTAGCTAATTACTTTCCTAATGATTAATTAGACATTCACTAAAATTTTCAACAGCTTTTACAAAGAAAATAGCCATTTATTGATAAAACGATTGTGACGGCCTGGAATTTCGCTCGATCCGAATCACTCGTTAAACCGATCTAGACCGTTCGAAACCCCTGATCGTTTGAGAACAGGACAAATCAGAATGCAAACGGAAGAACATTTCATTGCTTACTACAACAATTCCATCAGATACAAGAATATACAGAGTATAATTGAATAAATTACATTCGATAAATATCAGAGATTACAATAAATTACAAAGCAGCGGAAAATAATACAAAGCACAACTGAAGGTGATATACAGATACAGAGCTTTCCGGATATCATTCCAGCTGTAAACCAGGATCCTGTGAATATAAATCTTCAAAACCAAAACTACTAGTTGCCCGTGCGGAAAATAGGGGCACCCAGAGTTTAGGTTAAAACAATAAACTCCAGGTCAGTCATGTGACTGGTGTGAGAACTAAAACAGTTATTTAAAGCTTTACTTTAAAAGAGAGTAATTCAAGGGACCACGCCGTATAACACGGAACGGGTTTCCTCCCAAGAATACCAGTGCATAGAATAAACAGCGCAATGTTTTTTTTTTGAAAAATGAAGCTATTATAAGACCCAGGTCCCATCACACAATGCAACGCAAGCCGGAGGATAGGGTTTTACCTTATAATAGCCAAACATGCTTGGTACGTTTAAAACAAATCATTTGATACTATAATAAGTGTATAGTGTCAGAACAATTTCAATCATAAATATCAATCATAGACGGCATAGCATCCCATGCTACTATGTCGCCATACTAGGCTCTACAAATAAAGCCGAAATATCTCGTATTGGAAATTGGATTTCCGTCATGAGTCGAGGCAAGGGGAAAGCTCCTCTCCGCTTCGAGACACTCTAGAAAATGCCTCGGGACTACACACTCTGGGTAACCCCTGGATGCTTCAGGGCCGGTCCTCACTTACGTTAGAGGATTATTTATGCCTGAACACACGTTTCTCGGTCCTTACAGACCTAAAATCGAGGCGCCTCGCATTCCAACAACCACATAGGTGAAAAGTATATAAATGTCAGGGCTGGTAAGTCACTGACACCACCAAAGCTAGAAAGAAACGTCGTGCTCTCCCTGCAGTCCTTATCCCGTTTTTGACTCATACCGAGGTGTGAGGCTCGCGAATTCACGTTATACACAAAGCTGCCACGTAGGCCGTGCTTTGATCATCAACCTCAAGACTCTGCTTTTCAACAAAAGCCTTGATCATTGCATCTTAGCGTGCCACACAGGCAATTCATGCCATGTGACTGATGTCCATCGATATACAACCTCTGAGCTCGTACGTCTCAGAGAACGGCGTTAAGCAAGAGAATAAATTCTCCGCCGCCAAACAGATGTATATTTAATAGAAATCAATCAACACGGAATAAAATCCAATGTCAGACACACAAACCATTTACAAGTCCGTTCTGGGTCTGAACGAAACCGGAGGCACTTTCCTCGCATATCCATCGATCTCCAGGTACGTCTGGACGATCACCAACTGATTCCCTCATCTTGGGTGTACAGCCCAATCAAGATCATCAGTAACCACCCAAACGATGTGGAGACTTCCGGTCTTCAACCATCGTCTTCATCTTCGACTTATCGTCGAATCGATTATTCAGAATGGGTATAAACCCGGCCTTTCCGAACAACCCGCGTATTTAAAAAAAACAAATGTTACACAAACACAACATACGCCTCATTCCAATTCATATTCTCAGGGAAAGGTTCCCATTAATTTTATCCAAGATAAATTCTTTAAAATTTATCCTTTAATCTTCCTTTGGATGTCATTTCAAACCAAATTATGGTTTTCCTCAACTAGTCGAGATTAGCGAACCGTACCGAAGTAATTATTTATTTTATTTCCCAATCCCAACCTATTCATCCCATGAAGCAAAACTGGTAATACTCCATATCTAACACCATGGTATTATCGGTAAAGTTAATTACCATTTCACGTTCAAATCTAATTAAAGATTTAACTATCGCTTTGGAGCAAAACTGGTGATACTCCATCCTCGCTCATTTTCCCAAATTTGATAATTTAAATTATCAATTCACATTTCAATCTAATTGCAGATTCATTAAAACTCCTTTTACTGGGTTAAAGAACTAATGTCATTTAAAACACAGTTCACGATAAACCAACAAATGAATTTTAATTCATTTCCAATCAAATATATTAGTAATTCCGATTCTTTAAAACCCCTTTTTAAATCTAATTTATTTATTTAAAAATAATTGGGTTTTAAATTTAGTTCAAAACTAGTTCATTTCGATAAAAATCTATTTTTATCTTTTCAAATATGGAGTTTTTCATCCCAATTTTTCCCAAATCTTTTCTTATGATTTTACACAAATTATTACTATTTTTAATAATTTTATCAAGGCCCGTACAGTCGATTTCCATCAACGGCCATCGAACTGCACTTATAGCGACCTTTTTCAAATTTGATTTGGACGTATCTCCAAATCCAACCGTTAGATTTCAAATTTCTAATATTCGTTAGAAATCTCTTTTCGATACGAACCCAACGGTTCCGGTTTTAGGAGAATCCGACGGTCGGATCTCCCGTAAATATATGCAGGTCCCTTAAATTAAAAACCCCGGACCGCTATTTTAACGTGACAACCGACATCTCTAATATTACAACGTTATTTTGAACTCTGTGATTTGATATTGAAATTTAAATTCGAATGTAAATATAAACGGCCATATTAAATTGATAATTCAATATAAAATATCATTTATATTATCAACTAAATATTTAAAACAATATTAAATATTTAAAATAAATTATTCAAAAAAAATCTGGGTCGTTACATTCTTCCCCCCTTAACATAATTTCGTCCTCGAAATTGCTAAGGTAGGAAGAGGGTACAAACCAATTACTTTTCAACATCTCACTTATGTTGAAACTCAACTCCTCATATTTCTATGACTTTACTTTCAACCAAACTTTTGGTCTTCACACATTTGATTCGAATGATCTACGATCAATCCAATCTATATTCCAATAAACCTATTCAAATTGATTCTAATCAATTCACTCACTTCGACCCATTTAACTTGTTTATGTTAAATTTAAATTCCAGAATTCAAATTCCAGGGTTTTCATTTCAAATCCTTTTGAAATCACTTAAACATGTACATATATTTGTAATCTTTTCAAATTCAAAATATTTGAATTTTTCAATTAAACTTGTTTTCTTTCAAACAAATTCCCATCATAAATTTTCTAAGGTAGCAATCCATCACTTAGAAACTCGGAAATGAACACTGATGATGTTGCAATCACCATCAGAATTATTTCCCAGCCACTGAAGTGAGTTCAGTGCTTTATTATTTCAAAATCCATCTAAAATGATTTTCTTTCAACTCCTTTAAAACAAATCTATATTATTTTAATATACTTTGAAAAATATTTTTCAACTTCCCAGGATTTTGAATTCTTAATTCTGGTTTGAATTTAATTCTAATTCATCTCATTTGTATATTTAATTCCTATACAAATTCTATTTGGTTATGAATAACCATTTTAATTTTATAATCTCATTTGATTATAAAATCAACATTTAACACATCCATATAATAATAATTCTAGAAAATTATTCTTTCTATATCAAAATAGAAATTTTGGGTAAAATTATTTCATTTACCCTCTTGAAAACAATATCATGTTCAATTTTCTGTTCAAGTATTTAGAAATCCCTATCGACTTCGTGGCGTCCCACGATTCGACCAGAATTCATAAACCACTCAACAGACTAGCCAACACAATATAAAACAACTTTTATATCAAATTACAAATACGCTCTCTCGTATATATATGCTCAACTCATTCTAGGGCACTGCTGACCCTATCTCTAATGAGCACAACCCCACAAAGCCTAGGTATTCGCTCAACCTGGCTCTGATACCACCTGTAACGACCCGCAAATCCGTGCTATCTGAGTTGACTAAATACAACACACGTCCAACCCAAATAACACAGAAATACGAACCATTAATAGAAAGAAGTTAGAGGGTGAGAATAGATGAGATAGAAACTTAGAATAGAAGAAAAACGAAGATCACAACTCACAGCGGAACGAATAAAAATATATTATATAACATAAGCTTTTAAAATACAATCTGTTTTGTACATAAATACATACCATCATCAGAGTACACATAACATTTGATTCAGCAGAAGTAACTCTAAATAACTAACGTTGAAGCCTCCAGCTTCAAGCTCCTCCAAGTGTATCTGTAAAAGCCTGAAACACTTGACTGCCCGTACAAATTTGGGCACCCAAGAGTTTAGGGAAAACAAAAACAAAATAAACTCTGGGTCAGTCATGGGACTGGTGTGAGTAAACTCCAACCACTTGTTTAACTTTAAAAATCTTTTCAAAAGAAAAGATAATAGTAAGACCAGCCCACACATAAACATGGACGGTTTTTACCTTACTATAACCCAAAACACTTTGATACAAAAATCCAGTGATATTATAATAATGTCTACATCAAGTAAATAACCAAATAGTAGAACGCTTGCATCTCACGCTCCACATATATAGTATAAAATCAAAAACCGCATGGCGCTTATTGGAGATTGGATTTCCAACCTGACAAGGTATGGGACCACCTTCCGCCTGTGTATCTCTAGAGGCGAATACACTGGGTTCAACAAGAACATCTTGTAACCCGGCCCACACATGACCGACCACTCATTTCGCTTGAGTGTATCGACTGTATATCACCAACGGTTGGACTCAAACCACCGTTTCCCGAATGGGCAGAATCGATAGATTTAGAAACAAAAGGAATTTCTCTAGATAGGTGATTATACATCCTAATGGGTGCGACCCACATAGCCATGCTGCCTGCCCGATTTTTGTCCTTTCCCGGTTGTTGAGGCCTGAGGCTACGAATACTTACCATTCATTGATAGCACAATCACTTTGAATGCCACATCATCAGATCCGTTAATCACTAGTTGAGTTTGCACAAATATTCTGGATATTATGCTAAGGGATAAATCCGTTGCAACCATATACATTCATACAGACCAACACATTTGATCATTGGAAATACTCTGTCAGACATTCGTCCATTTACGTTCGTTCTGGGACTGAACGAAACCGAAGGCGCTATTTCTATAAATAGAAAAGCCCTTGCACTTCACTCCGTCTTCAATACATTCAGCATACTTGGTTCGCAACGCTTATGCCGATACGGAGTGGTTCTTCGGATAATAATCCAACCGGTCTCTCCATATTGACAACGATGGTCAAAACTTCGATAGTCTGTGATTTAACTATCGAATAAAACAAGTGTTCAATCAACATATCAAACAAATCACTGGGCTCTTTAATTAATATTTCATTAATTAAATCTCTTCTCCATTTCCTCTATCAATATTTGTTAATCAAATATTTTCAATAATCATCTTGGCCTCTTATGCCACTTGGAAAACGTTTTCAAATATCAACTTCGTTTATTTTCTATATATTAGAAAATATCTCTATTTGCAATTGAAAACAATTTCAATTACTTATCTCTATCCCTTTTTCAACATTCGATTTTTATATTCACTTTCCTATCGAATTCAATACGTCGATACAATGATTTCAAATTATCAAAATATCTTAAAAATATTCTAACTCCTTAATTTTTCGGAAAATTTCGCCATAACCTCCCCTGTATCGGGAGCATCGGGAAATTTCAAATAGCATCCCGGTATCTTCCTCAATCAAAAAGAAAAAGGAAAAGCCAAGCGGCTTGCCGATACGGCGCATAAAATCTCATATATGAATTAAACGTGTACCTTTTTGTCGGGCACATAAATAAAAATCTTCACATACTTTATATACTTCATTCCATACCTGTCCAACACCTGTTCACCTGTTTTCCATTCAGTTTAACTCAATCTAATCGTTTGAATTCAGTTTCGCCATTTATTCTTTAATTAGCTATTTTGCCTATTTCACTTCTTTGTTTGAACATAATATGTTCAAATATTTAACTTGCTCATAACCAAATTGAATTTCAAATTTCAATTCTAGTTTCCTTTTTGATGTCGAATATAAATTTTTAAATCGAATTTACTTATTCAAACCCCAATATCCATTCGAAACCTCCTTAACTAATTTCTATTCAAAATTAGTTAATGTCATTCAATAAATCAAAATCTGGTTTCTGTTTCAAAAATCATATTCATTTACACAACTTGAATTCGCATATATTTTACAACTCAACTCTGGAATTCTCTAAATAGACAATTCGGATTTTTTTCCGCTTAAAATCCTTTTATAACATTAAATAAACCATTATGGTTTTAAAACGATTCTGGCGCTGCTTTTCTGAAAATTTGATTTTGACATAACTCAAAATCTATACGACGAAATTCATATTTTTCTCTTTCATTAGAAAACTATTATCAAATCGGTCCTGACGTTTCTTGTTTCAAAGAATTCCGACTTCAATCGAGTTCTATATATTCAATTGAAGTTCGAGTCACCAATTTACGAACTGCAGCGCTGCGGCGAGTTCGTTTTAATTATATTTATATATATAAACTTTTAAAACTTCGTTTATATAAATTCAACTCTATTCTGATATAAAATATATATCCAACCATTTTTCCCAACTCAACACATATTTCTGATCTTCTATTTCATTTATATTTGAAATCTATATTCAAATTCCAATTCGATTATAATTCAAATTCTATATTCAAATTCTATTTCAACTATTTGAATCCAAATTCCATTTTTAATCCATTTGAACTTCAAATATTTAAACTCATTTTTACTTTGAACTTCAAGTACCACATTTTACTTCCTTTGAATTCAAATACCATGTTTCAAATCTCTTTGAATTCCTCTTATTCAAATTCTTTCTATTTAAACTCCATTTGAGTTTTGTTTGAATTCTTATATTTAACACCATTTTTATTCTATTTAAATTCTTATATTTAAATCCTCTTTATTAAAACTCATTATTTAAATCCCATTTGAATTTTCCTTATTTCAAATCCATTTGAACTTCTTTGAATTCAAATCCCATTTCAAAACTATTTGGATTTCCTATTTTGAAATCCTATTTCAATTCTACTTTGAAATCCTATTTTTCAAAGTTTATTTCAAATTCTATTTTGAAATTTCATATTCAAATCTCTATTTGAATATACTAATTCAATTCCCTGTTCAAATTCAATACTTGAATTTCTATTCAAATCTCTATTCAAATTTCCTGTTTGAATTCCATTCAAATCTCTATTCAAATTTCACATTTGAATTCTTCTTTGAAATATATATTTCAAATTCAATTCAACTCCTCTTTGAAATTCCATATTTCAAATTCAATTCAATTTTTCTTTGAAATTCTATATTTCAAATTCAATTCAATTTTTCTTTGAAATTCTATATTTCAAAGTCTGTTTCCATTTGAATTCTTATATCCAATTTCTTTAAACAAGTTTTGACTTCAATCGATATTTCTATTTTTCTTTGAAGATAGATTTCCTATTCAAATTTCACACTTGTATTTCTATTTCTGAATTATCAAACGATAATTCTTTTCTCTTCATTTTATAACCTCGTTATAAAAGAACTATTTATAAACTTCATTTATAAAGGACCTACCTGTTTTATTTTTCAAAAACAAGTTTATATTTTTATTTCCATTAAAAATTCAAATTCTATTTAAAAATAGAATTTTTCCTTTTTTAATCCCCAATGTCCTTCCACGATATTTTTAAAGATCATTACTTAAGCCCAGTGATAAAACACACAAAGCAACCAATTATTTATTTTTCTAACACATCATATATAAAAATATATATGCAAACAAATAAACAAACAGATAATATATTTTTGAGGAATCCAGTTGGATTCCTCCAACCTGTTTTCCTACATCCACAGATGTTAGCACATAAATAATACCCATTCTGCTTCGTGGCAGAATATCGCGGTATAGAAGGTCATCCACTAATCATAGCGTGGGGCGTATAGGGTAATCATCCGCTATGAAACTGCGGGCATCCGCTAATGAGACTGCGGGAATCTAACCAACCAATCAACAACCCAATATATATATATAGCCTAAATAACTAATATATATGAAACAACCATAAAACATTCACACAAGCAACAGACAATTATTTTTAATGAAAAAATAATAATTCTAAAGGTGAGTGAGATTTACTCACCTGATATTTCTTTCCTGCGTATCCTGTTAATTTGCATATCGTCGCAACTGCGAAATCCACTCAACTTGATTCATGATTTTTCCTTGACTCATTCTACGGTTTACATCGTATTATTAGTTAACATGATTATCTACGTAAAATCAATTAAAAAAATACAGGGTTATTTAAATAACTAACTAACTTAGTTGAGCCTTTAATAAGATATTCTTTTATTAAAGAGACCATTATATTTAATTAAATGAATTTAAGCAAAAATTTACCTATGTATAAAAAAATTCCAAATTAAATCATAATTTCATATTTAAATGATTAGTCTATAAATTTTATCCCTTTATTAACTAATTCTATATACGTTTTTACCATTTCTTTAATCAGTTAATGATAATCTAAACTAATTTGCTTTAACTAGTTACAAATTTTACAAATAAATCTTGAATAAAAACAATCAAACAAAAATACCTTAATTGCAAACTCGTTCTTCCCTAAATTTCCAATACCGTAATGATCCTCTTCCCAAATCCTTGCCATCCTTCGACCGTTGTAGCCCCAATCATCCCCATCGCAACCTCACGGAACCCCCAATGTCACCAGAAAACACCTCGCCTCCCATTGAAACACTCGCATCAGAATTCCCACAGCAAATCTGTTTTCCGTTCGAACCCAAATAGTCGCGACCCCCTCCACCATCGCATTACCCTAATTTACCCAAATCGGACACCATGCCCTGCCTGGAGTCATCGCGCCGCCACCTGGGGCGATTCCAATCCTCGACCGACCCTTCTGTCCTACATGGCTCCTGATTCGAACGCGTGCCTCTACTTGGATTCGACTGTGTGTAACTTCAAAGCTCGCGATGATTTAAATTGCGAACTCGATTTGAATGGAAATGGTGAACGTGGTGTGGCCATTATTTTGTTTTGCTGAAAAGGAGGAGGGCACTCTCGTTTGTGAATCTTCGAATTTGATTACAGAAGTAAAAGGGGCGGCCATTTTTATTTTGCCAGAACAAATGGGTCTATGTGTGGTTTTATACACGAAGAAGGAGCAAAAATTCCAGCTCGAGGAAATGATAGGTCTGCGCTATTGAAATGTTAGGGTGGCGCCATTAATTCCTTGCTCTCTTGATATCCAACTGAGGAGGCAGATTGTACATGGAAAGAAGGCAGCGTACATTATAGGTCTGCGAAATGAAAGTATAGGATGGTGCGAGTATGTACTTAGGTCGGCTAAATTATTGTGTATTGAGTTTTGATTTGATTTTTTTTTTTACTTTAATTAAATTGTCTGGCGGTCCCTTAAATTAAAAACCCCGGACCGCTATTTTAACGTGACAACCGACATCTCTAATATTACAACGTTATTTTGAACTCTGTGATTTGATATTGAAATTTAAATTCGAATGTAAATATAAACGGCCATATTAAATTGATAATTCAATATAAAATATCATTTATATTATCAACTAAATATTTAAAACAATATTAAATATTTAAAATAAATTATTCAAAAAAAATCTGGGTCGTTACATTCTTCCCCCCTTAACATAATTTCGTCCTCGAAATTGCTAAGGTAGGAAGAGGGTACAAACCAATTACTTTTCAACATCTCACTTATGTTGAAACTCAACTCCTCATATTTCTATGACTTTACTTTCAACCAAACTTTTGGTCTTCACACATTTGATTCGAATGATCTACGATCAATCCAATCTATATTCCAATAAACCTATTCAAATTGATTCTAATCAATTCACTCACTTCGACCCATTTAACTTGTTTAAGTTAAATTTAAATTCCAGAATTCAAATTCCAGGGTTTTCATTTCAAATCCTTTTGAAATCACTTAAACATGTACATATATTTGTAATCTTTTCAAATTCAAAATATTTGAATTTTTCAATTAAACTTGTTTTCTTTCAAACAAATTCCCATCATAAATTTTCTAAGGTAGCAATCCATCACTTAGAAACTCGGAAATGAACACTGATGATGTTGCAATCACCATCAGAATTATTTCCCAGCCACTGAAGTGAGTTCAGTGCTTTATTATTTCAAAATCCATCTAAAATGATTTTCTTTCAACTCCTTTAAAACAAATCTATATTATTTTAATATACTTTGAAAAATATTTTTCAACTTCCCAGGATTTTGAATTCTTAATTCTGGTTTGAATTTAATTCTAATTCATCTCATTTGTATATTTAATTCCTATACAAATTCTATTTGGTTATGAATAACCATTTTAATTTTATAATCTCATTTGATTATAAAATCAACATTTAACACATCCATATAATAATAATTCTAGAAAATTATTCTTTCTATATCAAAATAGAAATTTTGGGTAAAATTATTTCATTTACCCTCTTGAAAACAATATCATGTTCAATTTTCTGTTCAAGTATTTAGAAATCCCTATCGACTTCGTGGCGTCCCACGATTCGACCAGAATTCATAAACCACTCAACAGACTAGCCAACACAATATAAAACAACTTTTATATCAAATTACAAATACGCTCTCTCGTATATATATGCTCAACTCATTCTAGGGCACTGCTGACCCTATCTCTAATGAGCACAACCCCACAAAGCCTAGGTATTCGCTCAACCTGGCTCTGATACCACCTGTAACGACCCGCAAATCCGTGCTATCTGAGTTGACTAAATACAACACACGTCCAACCCAAATAACACAGAAATACGAACCATTAATAGAAAGAAGTTAGAGGGTGAGAATAGATGAGATAGAAACTTAGAATAGAAGAAAAACGAAGATCACAACTCACAGCGGAACGAATAAAAATATATTATATAACATAAGCTTTTAAAATACAATCTGTTTTGTACATAAATACATACCATCATCAGAGTACACATAACATTTGATTCAGCGGAAGTAACTCTAAATAACTAACGTTGAAGCCTCCAGCTTCAAGCTCCTCCAAGTGTATCTGTAAAAGCCTGAAACACTTGACTGCCCGTACAAATTTGGGCACCCAAGAGTTTAGGGAAAACAAAAACAAAATAAACTCTGGGTCAGTCATGGGACTGGTGTGAGTAAACTCCAACCACTTGTTTAACTTTAAAAATCTTTTCAAAAGAAAAGATAATAGTAAGACCAGCCCACACATAAACATGGACGGTTTTTACCTTACTATAACCCAAAACACTTTGATACAAAAATCCAGTGATATTATAATAATGTCTACATCAAGTAAATAACTAAATAGTAGAACGCTTGCATCTCACGCTCCACATATATAGTATAAAATCAAAAACCGCATGGCGCTTATTGGAGATTGGATTTCCAACCTGACAAGGTATGGGACCACCTTCCGCCTGTGTATCTCTAGAGGCGAATACACTGGGTTCAACAAGAACATCTTGTAACCCGGCCCACACATGACCGACCACTCATTTCGCTTGAGTGTATCGACTGTATATCACCAACGGTTGGACTCAAACCACCGTTTCCCGAATGGGCAGAATCGATAGATTTAGAAACAAAAGGAATTTCTCTAGATAGGTGATTATACATCCTAATGGGTGCGACCCACATAGCCATGCTGCCTGCCCGATTTTTGTCCTTTCCCGGTTGTTGAGGCCTGAGGCTACGAATACTTACCATTCATTGATAGCACAATCACTTTGAATGCCACATCATCAGATCCGTTAATCACTAGTTGAGTTTGCACAAATATTCTGGATATTATGCTAAGGGATAAATCCGTTGCAACCATATACATTCATACAGACCAACACATTTGATCATTGGAAATACTCTGTCAGACATTCGTCCATTTACGTTCGTTCTGGGACTGAACGAAACCGAAGGCGCTATTTCTATAAATAGAAAAGCCCTTGCACTTCACTCCGTCTTCAATACATTCAGCATACTTGGTTCGCAACGCTTATGCCGATACGGAGTGGTTCTTCGGATAATAATCCAACCGGTCTCTCCATATTGACAACGATGGTCAAAACTTCGATAGTCTGTGATTTAACTATCGAATAAAACAAGTGTTCAATCAACATATCAAACAAATCACTGGGCTCTTTAATTAATATTTCATTAATTAAATCTCTTCTCCATTTCCTCTATCAATATTTGTTAATCAAATATTTTCAATAATCATCTTGGCCTCTTATGCCACTTGGAAAACGTTTTCAAATATCAACTTCGTTTATTTTCTATATATTAGAAAATATCTCTATTTGCAATTGAAAACAATTTCAATTACTTATCTCTATCCCTTTTTCAACATTCGATTTTTATATTCACTTTCCTATCGAATTCAATACGTCGATACAATGATTTCAAATTATCAAAATATCTTAAAAATATTCTAACTCCTTAATTTTTCGGAAAATTTCGCCATAACCTCCCCTATATCGGGAGCATCGGGAAATTTCAAATAGCATCCCGGTATCTTCCTCAATCAAAAAGAAAAAGGAAAAGCCAAGCGGCTTGCCGATACGGCGCATAAAATCTCATATATGAATTAAACGTGTACCTTTTTGTCGGGCACATAAATAAAAATCTTCACATACTTTATATACTTCATTCCATACCTGTCCAACACCTGTTCACCTGTTTTCCATTCAGTTTAACTCAATCTAATCGTTTGAATTCAGTTTCGCCATTTATTCTTTAATTAGCTATTTTGCCTATTTCACTTCTTTGTTTGAACATAATATGTTCAAATATTTAACTTGCTCATAACCAAATTGAATTTCAAATTTCAATTCTAGTTTCCTTTTTGATGTCGAATATAAATTTTTAAATCGAATTTACTTATTCAAACCCCAATATCCATTCGAAACCTCCTTAACTAATTTCTATTCAAAATTAGTTAATGTCATTCAATAAATCAAAATCTGGTTTCTGTTTCAAAAATCATATTCATTTACACAACTTGAATTCGCATATATTTTACAACTCAACTCTGGAATTCTCTAAATAGACAATTCGGATTTTTTTCCGCTTAAAATCCTTTTATAACATTAAATAAACCATTATGGTTTTAAAACGATTCTGGCGCTGCTTTTCTGAAAATTTGATTTTGACATAACTCAAAATCTATACGACGAAATTCATATTTTTCTCTTTCATTAGAAAACTATTATCAAATCGGTCCTGACGTTTCTTGTTTCAAAGAATTCCGACTTCAATCGAGTTCTATATATTCAATTGAAGTTCGAGTCACCAATTTACGAACTGCAGCGCTGCGGCGAGTTCGTTTTAATTATATTTATATATATAAACTTTTAAAACTTCGTTTATATAAATTCAACTCTATTCTGATATAAAATATATATCCAACCATTTTTCCCAACTCAACACATATTTCTGATCTTCTATTTCATTTATATTTGAAATCTATATTCAAATTCCAATTCGATTATAATTCAAATTCTATATTCAAATTCTATTTCAACTATTTGAATCCAAATTCCATTTTTAATCCATTTGAACTTCAAATATTTAAACTCATTTTTACTTTGAACTTCAAGTACCACATTTTACTTCCTTTGAATTCAAATACCATGTTTCAAATCTCTTTGAATTCCTCTTATTCAAATTCTTTCTATTTAAACTCCATTTGAGTTTTGTTTGAATTCTTATATTTAACACCATTTTTATTCTATTTAAATTCTTATATTTAAATCCTCTTTATTAAAACTCATTATTTAAATCCCATTTGAATTTTCCTTATTTCAAATCCATTTGAACTTCTTTGAATTCAAATCCCATTTCAAAACTATTTGGATTTCCTATTTTGAAATCCTATTTCAATTCTACTTTGAAATCCTATTTTTCAAAGTTTATTTCAAATTCTATTTTGAAATTTCATATTCAAATCTCTATTTGAATATACTAATTCAATTCCCTGTTCAAATTCAATACTTGAATTTCTATTCAAATCTCTATTCAAATTTCCTGTTTGAATTCCATTCAAATCTCTATTCAAATTTCACATTTGAATTCTTCTTTGAAATCTATATTTCAAATTCAATTCAACTCCTCTTTGAAATTCCATATTTCAAATTCAATTCAATTTTTCTTTGAAATTCTATATTTCAAATTCAATTCAATTTTTCTTTGAAATTCTATATTTCAAAGTCTGTTTCCATTTGAATTCTTATATCCAATTTCTTTAAACAAGTTTTGACTTCAATCGATATTTCTATTTTTCTTTGAAGATAGATTTCCTATTCAAATTTCACACTTGTATTTCTATTTCTAAATTATCAAACGATAATTCTTTTCTCTTCATTTTATAACCTCGTTATAAAAGAACTATTTATAAACTTCATTTATAAAGGACCTACCTGTTTTATTTTTCAAAAACAAGTTTATATTTTTATTTCCATTAAAAATTCAAATTCTATTTAAAAATAGAATTTTTCCTTTTTTAATCCCCAATGTCCTTCCACGATATTTTTAAAGATCATTACTTAAGCCCAGTGATAAAACACACAAAGCAACCAATTATTTATTTTTCTAACACATCATATATAAAAATATATATGCAAACAAATAAACAAACAGATAATATATTTTTGAGGAATCCAGTTGGATTCCTCCAACCTGTTTTCCTGCATCCACAGATGTTAGCACATAAATAATACCCATTCTGCTTCGTGGCAGAATATCGCGGTATAGAAGGTCATCCACTAATCATAGCGTGGGGCGTATAGGGTAATCATCCGCTATGAAACTGCGGGCATCCGCTAATGAGACTGCGGGAATCTAACCAACCAATCAACAACCCAATATATATATATAGCCTAAATAACTAATATATATGAAACAACCATAAAACATTCACACAAGCAACAGACAATTATTTTTAATGAAAAAATAATAATTCTAAAGGTGAGTGAGATTTACTCACCTGATATTTCTTTCCTGCGTATCCTGTTAATTTGCATATCGTCGCAACTGCGAAATCCACTCAACTTGATTCATGATTTTTCCTTGACTCATTCTACGGTTTACATCGTATTATTAGTTAACATGATTATCTACGTAAAATCAATTAAAAAAATACAGGGTTATTTAAATAACTAACTAACTTAGTTGAGCCTTTAATAAGATATTCTTTTATTAAAGAGACCATTATATTTAATTAAATGAATTTAAGCAAAAATTTACCTATGTATAAAAAAATTCCAAATTAAATCATAATTTCATATTTAAATGATTAGTCTATAAATTTTATCCCTTTATTAACTAATTCTATATACGTTTTTACCATTTCTTTAATCAGTTAATGATAATCTAAACTAATTTGCTTTAACTAGTTACAAATTTTACAAATAAATCTTGAATAAAAACAATCAAACAAAAATACCTTAATTGCAAACTCGTTCTTCCCTAAATTTCCAATACCGTAATGATCCTCTTCCCAAATCCTTGCCATCCTTCGACCGTTGTAGCCCCAATCATCCCCATCGCAACCTCACGGAACCCCCAATGTCACCAGAAAACACCTCGCCTCCCATTGAAACACTCGCATCAGAATTCCCACAGCAAATCTGTTTTCCGTTCGAACCCAAATAGTCGCGACCCCCTCCACCATCGCATTACCCTAATTTACCCAAATCGGACACCATGCCCTGCCTGGAGTCATCGCGCCGCCACCTGGGGCGATTCCAATCCTCGACCGACCCTTCTGTCCTACATGGCTCCTGATTCGAACGCGTGCCTCTACTTGGATTCGACTGTGTGTAACTTCAAAGCTCGCGATGATTTAAATTGCGAACTCGATTTGAATGGAAATGGTGAACGTGGTGTGGCCATTATTTTGTTTTGCTGAAAAGGAGGAGGGCACTCTCGTTTGTGAATCTTCGAATTTGATTACAGAAGTAAAAGGGGCGGCCATTTTTATTTTGCCAGAACAAATGGGTCTATGTGTGGTTTTATACACGAAGAAGGAGCAAAAATTCCAGCTCGAGGAAATGATAGGTCTGCGCTATTGAAATGTTAGGGTGGCGCCATTAATTCCTTGCTCTCTTGATATCCAACTGAGGAGGCAGATTGTACATGGAAAGAAGGCAGCGTACATTATAGGTCTGCGAAATGAAAGTATAGGATGGTGCGAGTATGTACTTAGGTCGGCTAAATTATTGTGTATTGAGTTTTGATTTGATTTTTTTTTACTTTAATTAAATTGTCTGGCGGTCCCTTAAATTAAAAACCCCGGACCGCTATTTTAACGTGACAACCGACATCTCTAATATTACAACGTTATTTTGAACTCTGTGATTTGATATTGAAATTTAAATTCGAATGTAAATATAAACGGCCATATTAAATTGATAATTCAATATAAAATATCATTTATATTATCAACTAAATATTTAAAACAATATTAAATATTTAAAATAAATTATTCAAAAAAAATCTGGGTCGTTACATTCTTCCCCCCTTAACATAATTTCGTCTTCGAAATTGCTAAGGTAGGAAGAGGGTACAAACCAATTACTTTTCAACATCTCACTTATGTTGAAACTCAACTCCTCATATTTCTATGACTTTACTTTCAACCAAACTTTTGGTCTTCACACATTTGATTCGAATGATCTACGATCAATCCAATCTATATTCCAATAAACCTATTCAAATTGATTCTAATCAATTCACTCACTTCGACCCATTTAACTTGTTTAAGTTAAATTTAAATTCCAGAATTCAAATTCCAGGGTTTTCATTTCAAATCCTTTTGAAATCACTTAAACATGTACATATATTTGTAATCTTTTCAAATTCAAAATATTTGAATTTTTCAATTAAACTTGTTTTCTTTCAAACAAATTCCCATCATAAATTTTCTAAGGTAGCAATCCATCACTTAGAAACTCGGAAATGAACACTGATGATGTTGCAATCACCATCAGAATTATTTCCCAGCCACTGAAGTGAGTTCAGTGCTTTATTATTTCAAAATCCATCTAAAATGATTTTCTTTCAACTCCTTTAAAACAAATCTATATTATTTTAATATACTTTGAAAAATATTTTTCAACTTCCCAGGATTTTGAATTCTTAATTCTGGTTTGAATTTAATTCTAATTCATCTCATTTGTATATTTAATTCCTATACAAATTCTATTTGGTTATGAATAACCATTTTAATTTTATAATCTCATTTGATTATAAAATCAACATTTAACACATCTATATAATAATAATTCTAGAAAATTATTCTTTCTATATCAAAATAGAAATTTTGGGTAAAATTATTTCATTTACCCTCTTGAAAACAATATCATGTTCAATTTTCTGTTCAAGTATTTAGAAATCCCTATCGACTTCGTGGCGTCCCACGATTCGACCAGAATTCATAAACCACTCAACAGACTAGCCAACACAATATAAAACAACTTTTATATCAAATTACAAATACGCTCTCTCGTATATATATGCTCAACTCATTCTAGGGCACTGCTGACCCTATCTCTAATGAGCACAACCCCACAAAGCCTAGGTATTCGCTCAACCTGGCTCTGATACCACCTGTAACGACCCGCAAATCCGTGCTATCTGAGTTGACTAAATACAACACACGTCCAACCCAAATAACACAGAAATATGAACCATTAATAGAAAGAAGTTAGAGGGTGAGAATAGATGAGATAGAAACTTAGAATAGAAGAAAAACGAAGATCACAACTCACAGCGGAACGAATAAAAATATATTATATAACATAAGCTTTTAAAATACAATCTGTTTTGTACATAAATACATACCATCATCAGAGTACACATAACATTTGATTCAGCGGAAGTAACTCTAAATAACTAACGTTGAAGCCTCCAGCTTCAAGCTCCTCCAAGTGTATCTGTAAAAGCCTGAAACACTTGACTGCCCGTACAAATTTGGGCACCCAAGAGTTTAGGGAAAACAAAAACAAAATAAACTCTGGGTCAGTCATGGGACTGGTGTGAGTAAACTCCAACCACTTGTTTAACTTTAAAAATCTTTTCAAAAGAAAAGATAATAGTAAGACCAGCCCACACATAAACATGGACGGTTTTTACCTTACTATAACCCAAAACACTTTGATACAAAAATCCAGTGATATTATAATAATGTCTACATCAAGTAAATAACCAAATAGTAGAACGCTTGCATCTCACGCTCCACATATATAGTATAAAATCAAAAACCGCATGGCGCTTATTGGAGATTGGATTTCCAACCTGACAAGGTATGGGACCACCTTCCGCCTGTGTATCTCTAGAGGCGAATACACTGGGTTCAACAAGAACATCTTGTAACCCGGCCCACACATGACCGACCACTCATTTCGCTTGAGTGTATCGACTGTATATCACCAACGGTTGGACTCAAACCACCGTTTCCCGAATGGGCAGAATCGATAGATTTAGAAACAAAAGGAATTTCTCTAGATAGGTGATTATACATCCTAATGGGTGCGACCCACATAGCCATGCTGCCTGCCCGATTTTTGTCCTTTCCCGGTTGTTGAGGCCTGAGGCTACGAATACTTACCATTCATTGATAGCACAATCACTTTGAATGCCACATCATCAGATCCGTTAATCACTAGTTGAGTTTGCACAAATATTCTGGATATTATGCTAAGGGATAAATCCGTTGCAACCATATACATTCATACAGACCAACACATTTGATCATTGGAAATACTCTGTCAGACATTCGTCCATTTACGTTCGTTCTGGGACTGAACGAAACCGAAGGCGCTATTTCTATAAATAGAAAAGCCCTTGCACTTCACTCCGTCTTCAATACATTCAGCATACTTGGTTCGCAACGCTTATGCCGATACGGAGTGGTTCTTCGGATAATAATCCAACCGGTCTCTCCATATTGACAACGATGGTCAAAACTTCGATAGTCTGTGATTTAACTATCGAATAAAACAAGTGTTCAATCAACATATCAAACAAATCACTGGGCTCTTTAATTAATATTTCATTAATTAAATCTCTTCTCCATTTCCTCTATCAATATTTGTTAATCAAATATTTTCAATAATCATCTTGGCCTCTTATGCCACTTGGAAAACGTTTTCAAATATCAACTTCGTTTATTTTCTATATATTAGAAAATATCTCTATTTGCAATTGAAAACAATTTCAATTACTTATCTTTATCCCTTTTTCAACATTCGATTTTTATATTCACTTTCCTATCGAATTCAATACGTCGATACAATGATTTCAAATTATCAAAATATCTTAAAAATATTCTAACTCCTTAATTTTTCGGAAAATTTCGCCATAACCTCCCCTGTATCGGGAGCATCGGGAAATTTCAAATAGCATCCCGGTATCTTCCTCAATCAAAAAGAAAAAGGAAAAGCCAAGCGGCTTGCCGATACGGCGCATAAAATCTCATATATGAATTAAACGTGTACCTTTTTGTCGGGCACATAAATAAAAATCTTCACATACTTTATATACTTCATTCCATACCTGTCCAACACCTGTTCACCTGTTTTCCATTCAGTTTAACTCAATCTAATCGTTTGAATTCAGTTTCGCCATTTATTCTTTAATTAGCTATTTTGCCTATTTCACTTCTTTGTTTGAACATAATATGTTCAAATATTTAACTTGCTCATAACCAAATTGAATTTCAAATTTCAATTCTAGTTTCCTTTTTGATGTCGAATATAAATTTTTAAATCGAATTTACTTATTCAAACCCCAATATCCATTCGAAACCTCCTTAACTAATTTCTATTCAAAATTAGTTAATGTCATTCAATAAATCAAAATCTGGTTTCTGTTTCAAAAATCATATTCATTTACACAACTTGAATTCGCATATATTTTACAACTCAACTCTGGAATTCTCTAAATAGACAATTCGGATTTTTTTCCGCTTAAAATCCTTTTATAACATTAAATAAACCATTATGGTTTTAAAACGATTCTGGCGCTGCTTTTCTGAAAATTTGATTTTGACATAACTCAAAATCTATACGACGAAATTCATATTTTTCTCTTTCATTAGAAAACTATTATCAAATCGGTCCTGACGTTTCTTGTTTCAAAGAATTCCGACTTCAATCGAGTTCTATATATTCAATTGAAGTTCGAGTCACCAATTTACGAACTGCAGCGCTGCGGCGAGTTCGTTTTAATTATATTTATATATATAAACTTTTAAAACTTCGTTTATATAAATTCAACTCTATTCTGATATAAAATATATATCCAACCATTTTTCCCAACTCAACACATATTTCTGATCTTCTATTTCATTTATATTTGAAATCTATATTCAAATTCCAATTCGATTATAATTCAAATTCTATATTCAAATTCTATTTCAACTATTTGAATCCAAATTCCATTTTTAATCCATTTGAACTTCAAATATTTAAACTCATTTTTACTTTGAACTTCAAGTACCACATTTTACTTCCTTTGAATTCAAATACCATGTTTCAAATCTCTTTGAATTCCTCTTATTCAAATTCTTTCTATTTAAACTCCATTTGAGTTTTGTTTGAATTCTTATATTTAACACCATTTTTATTCTATTTAAATTCTTATATTTAAATCCTCTTTATTAAAACTCATTATTTAAATCCCATTTGAATTTTCCTTATTTCAAATCCATTTGAACTTCTTTGAATTCAAATCCCATTTCAAAACTATTTGGATTTCCTATTTTGAAATCCTATTTCAATTCTACTTTGAAATCCTATTTTTCAAAGTTTATTTCAAATTCTATTTTGAAATTTCATATTCAAATCTCTATTTGAATATACTAATTCAATTCCCTGTTCAAATTCAATACTTGAATTTCTATTCAAATCTCTATTCAAATTTCCTGTTTGAATTCCATTCAAATCTCTATTCAAATTTCACATTTGAATTCTTCTTTGAAATCTATATTTCAAATTCAATTCAACTCCTCTTTGAAATTCCATATTTCAAATTCAATTCAATTTTTCTTTGAAATTCTATATTTCAAATTCAATTCAATTTTTCTTTGAAATTCTATATTTCAAAGTCTGTTTCCATTTGAATTCTTATATCCAATTTCTTTAAACAAGTTTTGACTTCAATCGATATTTCTATTTTTCTTTGAAGATAGATTTCCTATTCAAATTTCACACTTGTATTTCTATTTCTAAATTATCAAACGATAATTCTTTTCTCTTCATTTTATAACCTCGTTATAAAAGAACTATTTATAAACTTCATTTATAAAGGACCTACCTGTTTTATTTTTCAAAAACAAGTTTATATTTTTATTTCCATTAAAAATTCAAATTCTATTTAAAAATAGAATTTTTCCTTTTTTAATCCCCAATGTCCTTCCACGATATTTTTAAAGATCATTACTTAAGCCCAGTGATAAAACACACAAAGCAACCAATTATTTATTTTTCTAACACATCATATATAAAAATATATATGCAAACAAATAAACAAACAGATAATATATTTTTGAGGAATCCAGTTGGATTCCTCCAACCTGTTTTCCTGCATCCACAGATGTTAGCACATAAATAATACCCATTCTGCTTCGTGGCAGAATATCGCGGTATAGAAGGTCATCCACTAATCATAGCGTGGGGCGTATAGGGTAATCATCCGCTATGAAACTGCGGGCATCCGCTAATGAGACTGCGGGAATCTAACCAACCAATCAACAACCCAATATATATGTATATATAGCCTAAATAACTAATATATATGAAACAACCATAAAACATTCACACAAGCAACAGACAATTATTTTTAATGAAAAAATAATAATTCTAAAGGTGAGTGAGATTTACTCACCTGATATTTCTTTCCTGCGTATCCTGTTAATTTGCATATCGTCGCAACTGCGAAATCCACTCAACTTGATTCATGATTTTTCCTTGACTCATTCTACGGTTTACATCGTATTATTAGTTAACATGATTATCTACGTAAAATCAATTAAAAAAATACAGGGTTATTTAAATAACTAACTAACTTAGTTGAGCCTTTAATAAGATATTCTTTTATTAAAGAGACCATTATATTTAATTAAATGAATTTAAGCAAAAATTTACCTATGTATAAAAAAATTCCAAATTAAATCATAATTTCATATTTAAATGATTAGTCTATAAATTTTATCCCTTTATTAACTAATTCTATATACGTTTTTACCATTTCTTTAATCAGTTAATGATAATCTAAACTAATTTGCTTTAACTAGTTACAAATTTTACAAATAAATCCTGAATAAAAACAATCAAACAAAAATACCTTAATTGCAAACTCGTTCTTCCCTAAATTTCCAATACCGTAATGATCCTCTTCCCAAATCCTTGCCATCCTTCGACCGTTGTAGCCCCAATCATCCCCATCGCAACCTCACGGAACCCCCAATGTCACCAGAAAACACCTCGCCTCCCATTGAAACACTCGCATCAGAATTCCCACAGCAAATCTGTTTTCCGTTCGAACCCAAATAGTCGCGACCCCCTCCACCATCGCATTACCCTAATTTACCCAAATCGGACACCATGCCCTGCCTGGAGTCATCGCGCCGCCACCTGGGGCGATTCCAATCCTCGACCGACCCTTCTGTCCTACATGGCTCCTGATTCGAACGCGTGCCTCTACTTGGATTCGACTGTGTGTAACTTCAAAGCTCGCGATGATTTAAATTGCGAACTCGATTTGAATGGAAATGGTGAACGTGGTGTGGCCATTATTTTGTTTTGCTGAAAAGGAGGAGGGCACTCTCGTTTGTGAATCTTCGAATTTGATTACAGAAGTAAAAGGGGCGGCCATTTTTATTTTGCCAGAACAAATGGGTCTATGTGTGGTTTTATACACGAAGAAGGAGCAAAAATTCCAGCTCGAGGAAATGATAGGTCTGCGCTATTGAAATGTTAGGGTGGCGCCATTAATTCCTTGCTCTCTTGATATCCAACTGAGGAGGCAGATTGTACATGGAAAGAAGGCAGCGTACATTATAGGTCTGCGAAATGAAAGTATAGGATGGTGCGAGTATGTACTTAGGTCGGCTAAATTATTGTGTATTGAGTTTTGATTTGATTTTTTTTTTACTTTAATTAAATTGTCTGGCGGTCCCTTAAATTAAAAACCCCGGACCGCTATTTTAACGTGACAACCGACATCTCTAATATTACAACGTTATTTTGAACTCTGTGATTTGATATTGAAATTTAAATTCGAATGTAAATATAAACGGCCATATTAAATTGATAATTCAATATAAAATATCATTTATATTATCAACTAAATATTTAAAACAATATTAAATATTTAAAATAAATTATTCAAAAAAAATCTGGGTCGTTACAAAATTCGTTTTCTATTTGATTCAATTCAAATTCGTTTTCTATTCGATTCAGTTCAAATTCGTTTTCTATTCGATTCAGTTCAAATTGGTTTTCGATTCAATTCGATTCAAATTTCATTTCAAAATATTCGATTTCGAAATCACTTTTCAATATTCATTTTAAAATGAATAAAATCGATATAAATATCGTTCACGTCAGAATGGCGTCAATCTAATCAACACGGCTTCATATATTTCTATTTTCAAATATTCTATTTCAAATATTTCTACTTCAAAATATTTCTATTTCAAATATTTCTATTTCAAATATTTCTATTTTCAAATATTCTATTTCAAATATTCTATTATCAAAATATTTCTTATTATCAAAATATTTCTATTTCAAATATTTCTATTTCAAAATATTTCGATTTCAAATATTTCTATTATCAAAATGTTTCGTTCAACACATGACTAATCTCAACGGATGAGTACTGTCAACACGTGAACCTTTATTTTATATTGATAAAGATGTAAATTTTATTATTAAAATATTTCGTTCAACACATGACTAATCTCAACGGATGAGTATGGTCAACACATGAACCTTTATTTTATATTGATAAAGATGTAAATTTTATTATTAAAATATTTCGTTCAACACATGACTAATCTCAACGGATGAGTACGGTCAACACATGAACCTTTATTTTACAATATTCTTTATTTTTCCGAATGGAATGAGGCCCAATCAATTACCATATAAAGTTAATTATATGGATTCCATACAACAAATGTATATAATAGCAACGATAAATAATCAACCATAATCCAAAGTGCACTACACTGTATAAGCATCAAATATAGATATCTAACGCTTATAACAGCCTGTCAATCAATCGATCGACATACAACTAATTATTGGGATTAGTGTATACCGTATTTTATCCCAATACCCATGTGGGGTTTCAAACAATCAAACACAGATTTTTATTTGTGCAGTTGGGCGATGTGTAAAATTTATCGTCCCAATCAATGTTAGTCAAATCAGTGTACATAAACAAACCGTCCGGTTTGTAAATGAATATTTATTTATTCACATTCACTATATTCATATCCACGTTAAAAATTATATTTTTAACGATAAAACATTTTATTTTAACATATGAATTTCTATTCAGTTCATTCTTTAAATAAAATGATATTTTTATTTTTCTAACTTATTTTAGAAAATTTCGGCGGCATAACGGCACGATACTAGAAACGGGACGAGGCCTAGCCTTATCCCCGGTCTAGTGAAGGTCCACGCCATTCACACATCAATCAAATCAATTTCATTTCACCAAACAATTCAATTCAAACCAAATAATCTAACCAACTACACAACCAAACAATTAAACAAACAAGCCATCCATGGTCTGTGGATGACGGGTGTCGGGTGCTACTAAACACCGTCTGCATCCTAGTATATATATATATAACTAGAAAAGAAATTGAAGAGTGAGAAATTCTCACCGATAGCTATCCAACTTCACGACACTTCATTTATAGAAATCTTCATCGCTCTCGCCTTTTTGCCATCTTCGTTTCCCGTAGCCACTACATATGTAAAAATCGAATTTTTACTTCGTTATTCAATATATAAAAATCGAATTTTTACTTTGCTATTCAATATATAAAAATAGAATTTTTATAATCATGCTATATGGATAAAATTTCTATTTTCACACCTCTACTATATAGATAAAAATTCTATTTTTTTTACCTCGCTATTCTCTATATAAAGATTTCGCCTTTTCAAACATAAAGATTTCGCCTTTTCAAATATATCATTATAAAAATCACATTTTTATTTTTCTACACATATAAAGATGATATTTCTAATATTCCTATCATGTAAAAATTATATTTTTAATTCTCTACATAAACAAAATCATATTTTTACATCTTCTATATAGTAAAGATTATATTTTTAATACTTTAAAAATATAAAAATCATATTTTTATTTCACTTTCATATTGCTATTTTTATTTTAAAGACCATGCCCTTTCTATTTTAAAAATCCTAACTTAACTAATTTAAAAATCCAATCTTTTCTATTCGAAAAATCTAATCTTTTCTATTCGAAAAATCTAACTTTTCTATTCGAAAAATCTAACTTTTCTATTCGAAAAATCTATTCTTTTCTATTCGAAAAATCTATTCTTTTCTATTAGAAAAAAAAATCAGATTAAACTAGCAAAAATATTTAAAATAGATTAACACAAAACAAAATAAAAAAAAAGATGGAAGCTTATAGTGGATGGGGGAGAAGAGGGGGTTGGAGTTCGTCGGTGGTGGCGGGCGGAGCTGGCAACGGTCTTTAGGGTTGGGGGGTGCTGCGGTCAACTCGATCGAGTGGGGGGGGGCGGATCCGCGCCAGAGGCGGCGTCCAGGGTGGAACGGAGCTGATGGGGGCGGTGCGGTGGATTTTCCGTCGGGGGGGGGGGGTGCTGTGGCTCGTCGATCGAAGGGGGTCTGAGGGGGGGCTCCATCGGCTACTGGCGGCGCGGCGCGTTGAGCGGTGGGGCGGCGCTCCGCCCCCTTCCTTTTTTTTATTTATTTAAACTGAATCGGGAAGAAGAAGTGAGGGGGGCTTTTATAAAATTTATATTATTTAATTTTTAAATTGCAAAAAGTTGACTTTTACATACGACCTCTAAACGTGGCCCACCGCCTGTCGTCCATAGCGTTTTACCCCTATTCCGAACACAATGGGATATGTATCGTAGGCTGATTCGATCGTTTCGATCAGTTTCCTTCAAAATCAACATATAACTCTATATGTTGAATTTGAACGCGCATTTCCATTTACCGAGGTCGCATACTAACTTCAAAAATTCCAAAAAAATATTTTCTGGCTTCGTATTGACGATACGGTCCTAACAAAACTAGTTTCATCGAATTTTGAGACCGTTGGAAAAATGGCCATTTTCCAGTCGATTAAAATCAACTGAAACTGGTCAAACGCGTTTTCCTCTGCCACGCTCACATATTGATTCGAAAAATTATGAAATTTGGAATCTAGCAATAATTTTACATCCCGGATCCAACAAAAGTGGTTTCGTCGAAATCCGAGGTCGTTTGCAAAATGTCCATTTTTAAGGGCCTGAATTCCATAGCGACTATTCAGAATTTTCAACTGGATATATCTTTTGATTCCCGCTATGAAATTTTGATTTTTCGGATTCGTTGGAAAGATATTCCCAATTAGATCCTAATGTTTTTGGTTTCACTAAAATCCGGATTGTTTTGCACCCGGTACATTCAATTGAAGTTTGAAATCGAATTATCGAACTACCGCGCCATTTTCAATTCCTTTTATAATTTAAAATAAATATTTATATTCTAACGACGACGCGTATAAATATATACGTTCGAATTATATTCAAAATAAATTTCTCGTCGATATTATTTAAAATAATTCATTTTAAATATTCAAAATTCATTAAAATTGCCAAAATAAAAAATTTAAACTGGCCCAGATTTTCCGGGTTATTACAATCTCCCCCACTTAAAACTTTTCGTCCTCGAAAAGGAACAAAGTCGAAAGTGGTTTGATTAATCAACTCTACGTTCGATCTGGCTTCCATTCTCCAACTTTTCAGTTTCTGATAATTTTAAAATTTTCAAAAATTTGTCTAACACTTCGAAAAATTTCGCCATAACCTCCCCTGCACCGGGAGCCACGGGAAAATCCCGAAATTGCCATATAGGCCTTCTGATCTCAAAAAAGAATAAGAAAAAGCCAAGCGGCTAGCCAATAGGCTCATAAAATCATCATCACCCAAACAAATCGGTAAATTATAGTAAACATGTACCTATTTGTCGGGCAAACAAATTTTATTCTCTGCTCTAGCCTCCTTGCTATGACCTGTTCAATGTAAGTATATGTATATGCAAGCAAATGCGACTAATTTTCAATACAATTCAATATTTGGTTCAATTAGGCTAAATGGTTCAAAATTATCAAACAAATAAACAAACAACACAAACATCAATCAATTAGTGGATTAACGTTTCAAATTCATAAATTTTGATATATATACAGAAAATCATGTTTTTGATGCCAATTCACAACAAAGTGTTTTAGCTATATAAGTTTTGGTTCTCGCACCAGTCTAATGGAAATATATAGAAAATCACACCTTCGAAACTCGAACACACACTACTGATGCTATATAGTCATCAGTAGCATCATTTTCGGGTGACTAGAGTGTGATTCTATATCTATCCAGTATATTAAAACTTCGAATATACGTTCATGACGCGTATATGCAAAACCTTTATATATTGGATTGTCCAAATTCAAAATAAATAAATAACCAAATACGTTTTAAAACGATTTAAATTTCCAAAACAAAATTGTTTCCATTTGAAAAATATACTCTTCACACTCGTTCTAGGATACTACTGATCCTATCTCTAACGAGTCATTCTAATTGGATATTACTAATCCAATATCTGATGAATTCTTTCGTATGGTTCTAATGTGTCTTGTTCTCGAGCTCTGTAAACCAAAGCTCTGATACCAAATGTGACGGCCTGGAATTTCGCTCGATCCGAATCAGTCGTTAAACCGATCTAGACCGTTCGAAACCCCTGATCGTTTGAGAACAGGACAAATCAGAATGCAAACGGAAGAACATTTCATTGCTTACTACAACAATTCCATCAGATACAAGAATATACAGAGTATAATTGAATAAATTACATTCGATAAATATCAGAGATTACAATAAATTACATAGCAGCGGAAAATAATACAAAGCACAACTGAAGGTGATATACGGATACAGAGCTTTCCGGATATCATTTCAGCTGTAAACCAGGATCCTGTGAATATAAATCTGCAAAACCAAAACTACTAGCTGCCCGTGCGGAAAATAGGGGCACCCAGAGTTTAGGTTAAAACAATAAACTCCAGGTCAGTCATGTGACTGGTGTGAGAACTAAAACAGTTATTTAAAGCTTTACTTTAAAAGAGAGTAATTCAAGGGACCACGCCGTATAACACGGAACGGGTTTCCTCACAAGAATACCAGTGCATAGAATAAACATCGCAATGTTTTTTTTTTTTGAAAAATGAAGCTATTATAAGACCAAGGTCCCATCACACAATGCAACGTAAGCCGGAGGATAGGGTTTTACCTTATAATAGCCAAACATGCTTGGTACGTTTAAAACAAATCATTTGATACTATAATAAGTGTATAGTGTCAAAACAATTTCAATCATAAATATCAATCATAGACGGCATAGCATCCCATGCTACTATGTCGCCATACTAGGCTCTACAAATAAAGCCGAAATATCTCGTATTGGAAATTGGATTTCCGTCATGAGTCGAGGCAAGGGGCAAGCTCCTCTCCGCTTCGAGACACTCTAGCAAATGCCTCGGTACTACACACTCTGGGTAACCCCTGGATGCTTCAGGGCCGGTCCTCACTTACGTTAGAGGATTATTTATGCCTGAACACATGTTTCCCGGTCCTTACAGACCTAAAATCGAGGTGCCTCGCATTCCAACAACCACATAGGTGAAAAGTATATAAATGTCAGGGCTGGTAAGTCACTGACACCACCAAAGCTAGAAAGAAACGTCGTGCTCTCCCTGCATTCCTTATCCCGTTTTTGACTCATACCGAGGTGTGAGGCTCGCGAATTCACGTTATACACAAAGCTGCCACGTAGGCCGTGCTTTGATCATCAACCTCAAGACTCTGCTTTTCAACAAAAGCCTTGATCATTGCATCTTAGCGTGCCACACAGGCAATTCATGCCATGCGACTGATGTCCATCGATATACAACCTCCGAGCTCGTACGTCTCAGAGAAGGGCGTTAAGTAAGAGAATAAATTCTCCGCCGCCAAACAGATGTATATTTAATAGAAATCAATCAACACGGAATAAAATCCAATGTCAGACACACAATCCATTTACAAGTCCGTTCTGGGTCTGAACGAAACCGGAGGCACTTTCCTCGCATATCCATCGATCTCCAGGTACGTCTGGACGATCACCAACTGATTCCCTCATCTTGGGTGTACAGCCCAATCAAGATCATCAGTAACCACCCAAACGATGTGGAGACTTCCGGTCTTCAACCACCGTCTTCATCTTCGACTTATCGTCGAATCGATTATTCAGAATGGGTATAAACCCGGCCTTTCCGAACAACCCGCGTATTTAAAAAAAACAAATGTTACACAAACACAACATACGCCTCATTCCAATTCATATTCTCAGGGAAAGGTTCCCATTAATTTTATCCAAGATAAATTCTTTAAAATTTATCCTTTAATCTTCCTTTGGATGTCATTTCAAACCAAATTATGGTTTTCCTCAACTAGTCGAGATTATCGAACCGTACCGAAGTAATTATTTATTTTATTTCCCAATCCCAACCTATTCATCCCATGAAGCAAAACTGGTAATACTCCATATCTAACACCATGGTATTATCGGTAAAGTTAATTACCATTTCACGTTCAAATCTAATTAAAGATTTAACTATCGCTTTGGAGCAAAACTGGTGATACTCCATCCTCGCTCATTTTCCCAAATTTGATAATTTAAATTATCAATTCACATTTCAATCTAATTGCAGATTCATTAAAACTCCTTTTACTGGGTTAAAGAACTAATGTCATTTAAAACACAGTTCACGATAAACCCACAAATGAATTTTAACTCATTTCCAATCAAATATATTAGAAATTCTGATTCTTTAAAACCCCTTTTTAAATCTAATTTATTTATTTAAAAATAATTGGGTTTTAAATTTAGTTCAAAACTAGTTCATTTCGATAAAAATCTATTTTTATCTTTTCAAATATGGAGTTTTTCATCCCAATTTTTCCCAAATCATTTCTTATGATTCTACACAAATTATTACTATTTTTAATAATTTTATCAAGGCCCGTACAGTCGATTTCCCTCAACGGCCATCGAACTGCACTTATAGCGACCTTTTTCAAATTTGATTTGGACGTATCTCCAAATCCAACCGTTAGATTTCAAATTTCTAATATTCGTTAGAAAGCTCTTTTCGATACGAACGCAACGGTTTCGGTTTTAGGAGAATCCGACGGTCGATCTCCCGTAATGTCCGTTTGAAATAAATGGTCGAAATTCACGAACTGCCGCGGCGCGTTCTATTCAGGCCATTATATATATATAATATATATATATATATTATATATTTCGTCGATTTCTATTTAAAACGAATTTTATAAATAGTTTTGAATTCGTTTCAAAAACATTTCAACTTCCATTTCCAATTCAAGTCAAAATTGAATTTTTCCTTATAAATTCGTTTTAAAATTCATTTGAATTCAATTCAAATTTCAATTCATTTTGAATTGATTTCAAATTGATTTTACTTCTATTTCAATTCGTTTTCAATACAATTTGAATTCAATTCGTTTTCTATTCAATTCAATGCAAATTGGTTTTCTATCCAATTCAATTCAAATTGGTTTTCTATTCGATTCAATTCAAATTCGTTTTCTATTTGATTCAATTCAAATTCGTTTTCTATTCGATTCAGTTCAAATTCGTTTTCTATTTGATTCAGTTCAAATTGGTTTTCGATTCAATTCGATTCAAATTTCATTTCAAAATATTCGATTTCGAAATCACTTTTCAATATTCATTTTAAAATGAATAAAATCGATATAAATATCGTTCACGTCAAACTGGCGTCAATCTAATCAACACGGCTTCATATATTTCTATTTTCAAATATTCTATTTCAAATATTTCTACTTCAAAATATTTCTATTTCAAATATTTCTATTTCAAATATTTCTGTTTTCAAATATTCTATTTCAAATATTCTATTATCAAAATATTTCTTATTATCAAAATATTTCTATTTCAAATATTTCTATTTCAAATATTTCTATTTCAAAATATTTCGATTTCAAATATTTCTATTATCAAAATGTTTCGTTCAACACATGACTAATCTCAACGGATGAGTATTGTCAACACGTGAACCTTTATTTTATATTGATAAAGATGTAAATTTTATTATTAAAATATTTCGTTCAACACATGACTAATCTCAACGGATGAGTACGGTCAACACATGAACCTTTATTTTATATTGATAAAGATGTAAATTTTATTATTAAAATATTTCGTTCAACACATGACTAATCTCAACGGATGAGTACGGTCAACACATGATCCTTTATTTTATAATATTCTTTATTTTTCCGAATGGAATGAGGCCCAATCAATTACCATATAAAGTTAATTATATGGATTCCATACAACAAATGTATATAATAGCAACGATAAATAATCAACCATCATCCAAAGTGCACTACACTGTATAAGCATCAAATATAGATATCTAACGCTTATAACAGCATGTCAATCAATCGATCGACATACAACTAATTATTGGGATTAGTGTATACCGTATTTTATCCCAATACCCGTGTGGGGTTTCAAACAATCAAACACAGATTTTTATTTGTGCAGTTGGGCGATGTGTAAAATTTATCGTCCCAATCAATGTCAGTCAAATCAGTGTACATAAACAAACCGTCCGGTTTGTAAATGAATATTTATTTATTCACATTCACTATATTCATATCCACGTTAAAAATTATATTTTTAACGATAAAACATTTTATTTTAACATATGAATTTCTATTCAGTTCATTCTTTAAATAAAATGATATTTTTATTTTTCTAACTTATTTTAGAAAATTTCGGCGGTATAACGGCACGATACTAGAAACGGGACGAGGCCTAGCCTTATCCCCGGTCTAGTGAAGGTCCACGCCATTCACACATCAATCAAATCAATTTCATTTCACCAAACAATTCAATTCAAACCAAATAATCTAACAAACTACACAACCAAACAATTAAACAAACAAGCAATCCATGGTCTATGGATGACGGGTGTCGGGTGCTACTAAACACCGTCTGCATCCTAGTATATATATATATAACTAGAAAAGAAATTGAAGAGTGAGAAATTCTCACCGATAGCTATCCAACTTCACGACACTTCATTTATAGAAATCTTCATCGCTCTCGCCTTTTTGCCATCTTCGTTGCCCGTAGCCACTACATATGTAAAAATCGAATTTTTACTTCGTTATTCAATATATAAAAATCAAATTTTTACTTTGCTATTCAATATATAAAAATCGAATTTTTATAATCATGCTATATGGATAAAATTTCTATTTTCACACCGCTACTATATAGATAAAAATTCTATTTTTTTTACCTCGCTATTCTCTATATAAAGATTTCGTCTTTTCAAACATAAAGATTTCGCCTTTTCAAATATATCATTA
This sequence comes from Allium sativum, assembly GCA_030737875.1. Taxonomy (NCBI): domain Eukaryota; kingdom Viridiplantae; phylum Streptophyta; class Magnoliopsida; order Asparagales; family Amaryllidaceae; genus Allium; species Allium sativum. The sequence goes on along the minus strand of CM060916.1, from coordinate 6,506,486 downwards.
TAAAAATCACATTTTTATTGTTCTACACATATAAAGATGATATTTCTAATATTCCTATCATGTAAAAATTATATTTTTAATTCTCTACATAAACAAAATCATATTTTTACATCTTCTATATAGTAAAGATTATATTTTTAATACTTTAAAAATATAAAAATCATATTTTTATTTCACTTTCATATTGCTATTTTTATTTTAAAGACCATGCCCTTTCTATTTTAAAAATCCTAACTTAACTAATTTAAAAATCCAATCTTTTCTATTCGAAAAATCTAATATTTTCTATTCGAAAAATCTAACTTTTCTATTCGAAAAATCTATTCTTTTCTATTCGAAAAATCTATTCTTTTCTATTCGAAAAAACTATTCTTTTCTATTAGAAAAAAAATCAGATTAAACTAGCAAAAATATTTAAAATAGATTAACACAAAACAAAATAAATAAATAAAATAAAATAAAAATAAAATAAAAGATGGAAGCTTACAGTGGATGGGGGAGAAGAGGGATCGGAGGGGGTTGGAGTTCGCCGGAAAATCTATTCTTTTCTATTAGAAAAAAAATCAGATTAAACTAGCAAAAATATTTAAAATAGATTAACACAAAACAAAATAAATAAATAAAATAAAATAAAAATAAAATAAAAGATGGAAGCTTACAGTGGATGGGGGAGAAGAGGGATCGGAGGGGGTTGGAGTTCGCCGGTGGTGGCGGGCGGAGCAGGCGACGGTCTTCAGGGTTAGGGGGGGTGCTGCGGTCAACTCGATCGAGGGGGGGGGGGGGCGGATCCGCGCCAGAGGCGGTGTCCAGGGTGGAACAGAGCTGATGGGGGCGGTGCGGTGGATTTTCCGTCGGGGGGGGGGGGGGGTGTTGTGGCTCGTCAATCGAAGGGGGTCTGAGGGGGGGCTCCAGCGGCTACTGGCGGCGCGGCGCGTTGAGCGGTGGGGCGGCGCTCCGCCCCCTTCCTTTTCTTCTTTTTTTTTATTTATTTAAACTGAATCGGGAAGAAGAAGTGAGGGGGGGCTTTTATAAAATTTATATTATTTAATTTTTAAATTGCAAAAAGTTGACTTTTACATACGACCTCTAAACGAGGCCCACCGCCTGTCGTCCATAGCGTTTTACCCCTATTCCGAACACAATGGGATATGTATCGTAGGCTGATTCGATCGTTTCGATCAGTTTCCGTCAAAATCAACATATAACTCTATATGTTGAATTTGAACGCGCATTTCCATTTACCGAGGTCACATACTAACTTGAGAAATTCCAAAAAAATATTTTCTGGCTTCGTATTGACGATACGGTCCTAACAAAACTAGGTTCGTCGAATTCTGAGACCATTGGAAAAATGGCCATTTTCCAGTCGATTAAAATCAACTGAAACTGGTCAAACGCGTTTTCCTCTGCCACGCTCACATATTGATTCGAAAAATTATCAAATTTGGAATCCAGCAATAATTTTACATCTCGGATCCAACAAAAGTGGTTTCGTCGAAATCCGAGGTCGTTTGCAAAATGTCCATTTTTAAGGGCCTGAATTCCATAGCAACTATTCAGAATTTTCAACTGGACATATCTTTTGACTCCCGCTATGAAATTTTGATTTTTCGGATTCGTTGGAAAGATATTCCCAATTAGATCCTAATGTTTTTGGTTTCACTAAAATCTGGATTGTTTTGCACCCGGTACATCCAATTGAAGTTTGAAATCGAATTATCGAACTACCGCGCCATTTTCAATTCCTTTTATAATTTAAAATAAATATTTATATTCTTACGACGACGCGTATAAATATATACGTTCGAATTATATTCAAAATAAATTTCTCGTCGATATTATTTAAAATAATTCATTTTAAATATTCAAAATTCATTAAAATTGCCAAAATAAAATTTTTAAACTGGCCCAGATTTTCCGGGTTATTACAACGATTTTCGGTCATTTTATCAATATTTTACCAAAAATATATTTTTGAAAGAATTTTTCCAAAACGAGTCTAGTATCTTAATTATGGATTAAAAGATGTTCAACAAGGTTATAAAATCACATTTATAACCTTTAACAATATTACAAATTGTTACGATATTCAAAGATTAAGTGTTCGATTTTTCCGGGTCTTTACGTTCTCCCCCACTTAAAATATTTCGTCCCCAAAATTGCAACACGAGAAACCAAAGAAACAATCAGACATCGATACTTAACAATATATACTACTAGTACACAAAGCTCATGGCTTGATCAAGTTCAAACCCCCACATCGCATAAGGATGATATATTATCTACTAAGCGTGCCTTACGCTCAACAGCTTTAGGGATTACTCAATCGATGATTCACAATACCTCATAACAAATTGAAGAGTCATTCCCTAAAATTTCCATATGCGCTAAATCCCGTACAATGCATATAAACCATCCGTACACATTGTTTGATCATATCTCTTTCCCTATCACAAGACTTCTCTTCCGAACTAGTATACCACACTTGACATCTCTAGTGTGTACTCCGATCTATTTCCTTGACCAGAAACTTTCATCTTCCTTACATAGCCATACACTATGATAGAAAACTTCAGGGTCATATCAAAAATCCACATCAAATATTCGCCATCAAAAGTCTAGTGAAGAATCCTTGTTAGGACCGGTGTAAATCACCTTCAAAATCCTGTACTCGAATCTGTACCAAGATCAACTAAGCGAATAAAACGATCTATGTACAAATCATGTATTTTATCCTATTGGTTCCTTAACTACCAATATCCTTTATTAATTCTTCTATATGTATAGTATGCCATTTTATTCTAATATCCTTCCTCTTTTTCAACATTCAATTATCACTTAGTATTTCTTTATTAATACTAAAACCACTTATGAATCATTTCACAAAACTATACTTCAAGTTATTAAACAATGTATAACTTAAGTTCGGACACATATAATACTCTAATACATTCTATGAGTATATCCAAACATCAAATTTGTTAAGTATGTTAATCAAATGTTGAACTTGTTCTAACTTCCTATCATAATAATTCAAGTGTTATATAAACTCAACTTTATATTTTCACAAACACTTAACTTCAAGTTCTGTAATAATTCGGAAGGTTTCAACTATCCAAAATCATTGAAAATCCCATTTCATTTTAACAAATGAAACCTACAAAGCTACAAACGACATTATTCACATATATGCAATCTTAATGCATAGACTATATGGATCCGTAAAATGACTTAATCAAGTTTCAATAATTTATATAAAGCACTTCCTTATCTAACTTATTTCACAAATTATTATCATTATTCGGATTATAATAGACGAATCATGTTAAAATTCAATTTAACCTAACGTCATCATTAAACGCCTTATTGTCAAACTATGAAACTTAATTCACAAGGTGTTCATATCTAATGTTCCCACTTATTACCATCTACCCAACCCATGTTTTTAAAAGGTAAACTAGTTATAAGTCAATAGGCAATAATACATGCTCATAAACTGATCAAGCATAACTAATATTCAATAATTGATAATAGTTGAATATTATCATTCCTAACAACCAAACACATCACAAATGACTATATCAATTTATGAAAGTTTATATTTTATACAAAAATATAAGCCTAGGTAAAATTATTTCATTTACCAATTTTAAAACCAATATTGTGTCGATTTGCCTTGTTTAAGTATTTAGAAATCCTTATCGATACCATGGCGTCCTACATATCGACTAGAATTCATAAACCACTCAACAGATTAACTAACACAACATAAAATAATTTTATAGCACTAACAAATACGCGCTCTCATATATATAATACACTCAATTCATGTTAGGGCATTCCATTACCCTATCTCTTGAGGAGTCATACCCAAACAAAGCCAAGGTGTTCGCTCAACCTTGTGCTCTGATACCAAAATTAACGACCCGACTTTTCGAACCTCAAATGTCGACACTAATACATCCACGGTAGTCACGGGCCGAGCACCCAGGTGCCGAAAAGATGAAAAGTTAGGGTGAAATAAAAGAAAAAGAAAATAGACTGAGGAAGAAGAGGACACAATATCAGAATCTCACAACGGAACGGTAACTTATAATATAATGAATGATCTTTACAAAATAAAACTGTATGATTACAACTATTAGAGAAGACTAACCTATCATCAACTTGGACAGTTATAACAACCCGTCCTCATAAATGTTGGTGTACAACATAGAATGCAGCAGATATAAAAAGCATGGTAAGATGAACTCCAACTCTCTTCCAAAAGCTCCAAGGCATCCAAAGTAAAACCTGCCATACTCAGCCTACTCGAAGGAGTACATGATGATTTTAAGGAAAAACAAAAACCAAGCGTCAGACATCAGTCTGGTATGAGAAACTCAAGATACACATTGCATGTAACAACACTAAGGGGACCGTGCAAATTACCACTTTGGTTTTTACCCTCAAAAGAATTCAACCGTTTATTAAGAGAAGTATAGTTGTATTATAAATAATGTCTAGGGTGTATAATATAAATAAATTCACATAAAAGGAATGGTTACATTCGACAACTATTAAGTGTACAAACAAAACCGCTAAGGTACGTTCGTATATTGGATTTTCCATCGGAGATCTCTCAATACAGATCCAAACTCCATGCACAAGGGTCAGAAAGTACCTCCGAGCGTTGCATATCTCTAGATAAAATATACCATAAGGTAAACACAACTGGCCCACGCACGAAACACTGAAGTGTACCACGTGGAACCAAATATATCCAACTCTCGCGCGCAACTTCGAGGAGCTCCCGCACGATTCGATAATAAGCATACACTAGATATGGAGTCAATATATCCTGCTGTAGGTTAGCAAAACCACAGATTGTGCTCCTACTCTGTTTTCAGCCGTTTCGATGTCGAGGTTTCATTCGGCATCTTTCACACGAGTCTTCATCACTCGAACGAAACAAGAATTCCCAGTTGGAATCCCACAGCTCAATAGATCTTGGAATCACACATAGATTCCTTCACAGATCTCGAAATCACACATGGATTCCAATACATCAATAGATCTTGGAATCACACAATGATTCTTTCACAGACCTAACAATCACTATATGTGTTCGAGCATCTCAATAGATCTCGAATCCCCATATAGACTTCACTTCCCAGCCACTTCCAAAACATAGAACCCGTATACTAGTTTTGAAGTGGTTTTCGATAAGTAGAACACTTACCAATCCCAGTCTCCTCAAAACCAGTCGCTAGATTTAAGGACAAGTTCCATAGTCGAAACCGACTATAGTACACACAATAAATGATTGTATATGGAAAACAGCCTCGCTTAATTTCCATTACAAAGAAATAAAAATTCAAGGCACTATCAAGATCATGAAGCATGATAAACAATCAAATCACTATCAAGTCACAAAGCATGATAATAGTCAATGCACGATTAACTCATATAAACGGCTTCTAATTCCTTTCCCATTTAATTAATCTTTCATTAAGTAATACTTCTTTATTAGTAAACTTCTTTTATCTAATAAAACTTCATTTGTCTAACAAGACTTCTTTATTAATCAATAACTCATACTCGATTAATATTCCTTTATTAGTTAACTTCTTTTATCTAATGAAACTTCATTTGTCTAACTAGACTTCCTCATTAATCAATAACTCATACTCGATTAATATTCCTTTATATACTTGTGTATATATTCAACTTATACATATAAAAGGTGTATATGTATATATTCTACTAATTTACTATTCCTTTATAGTCTTAATACTTAAAAGGTATTAATATACTTATCTCTATGGTATAAGTATAATCACAATTCATTTTCAAGATTTCCATTCTTAGCTGTTATACTTTAAAAGGTATTCATATACTTATCCCTCCGGTATAAGTATATCCATAATTCGTTTCTAAGATTCCCTTTATAACTTCAATACTTCAAAACGTATTTATATACTTATCCCTCCGGTATAAGTATATCCATAATTCATTTCTAAGATTCCCTTTATAACTTCAATACTTCAAAACGTATTTATATACTTATCCCTCTGGTATAAGTATATCCATAATTCGTTTCTAAGATTCCCTTTATAACTTCAATACTTCAAAACGTATTTATATACTTATCCCTCTGGTATAAGTATATCCATAATTCATTTCTAAGATTCCCTTTATAACTTCAATACTTCAAAACGTATTTATATACTTATCCCTCCGATATAAGTATATCCATAATTCATTTCTAAGATTTCCTAAAATATAATCAAAGAGGTTAAAACCATTGTTTAATAAAGAACCTCTTTTTTTTATAAGTTAAACATCATATTCAATATCTTAATCCCGAAAGGTTTCTATACTTGTTTCTATCTTTAAAATCAATTATTAAAGATCTAAGTATATTCAAAATCATTAAACCGTATATTCCAGTTTAACTACATTCCAAGGGTTTCAAAACAAGTGTCGCTAAAACAATGTTTACAACAACCCCAAAACAAATCATTATAATCAACTTTAAACATTCTTTTAAAGATTCAATTATATTTACTTCGATGATTGATCTGAGAGGGCTAAAGACTAATGTAATTAACACATTATCACGACAAACCCAAAACCATTTTATGCTTATAGAAATCACACTTCGTGCACTTAACTCGTTTCCGACATTATCAACTTAACTATCCCTCGATCAAGAGTGAGGCCAGGTAAGTTAGAGCATTGGTTGCATATCACCCCTTGCCTAGACACCCCATTCTTGACACTCACAGATAGATAAGCCTACTCGTTGGATTATTAGAATTAAGCACAGTAATCATGATATTCAATAAACAAGTAATTAGGAAGTGCACTTATATGACTATTCTATTTTCACACACTTTCAAACTTACTTCAATTTAACATAAAAGTTAAACAACAATTTTAATATGATAAGAAATCACTAAGGATGTCATTGCAAAGTTTTATACAAAATGTTGAAAACACAACAATTCAAACTGCATCTATTGCGACTATCGCTATAAGTGCACTTTCAAGTTCAAGTCCATAATATGTTAATCCGTACTAATCCTTATGTTCTTTGTTTCAAATCCATTCTACTTGTTATACAAGTCAATTCAAATCCAATTCCAAGTCCATTCAAGTCCATTCCAATCGATTAACATGGATCACATATGTCGCTTACTTTTAAAATAAGAATCAGGTTAATATTTTTAACATAAGTTACCAACATTCAAGCAACTTTAAGTAGATTTAAAAACATGCAAAAGGGTTTATGTTTGTTGTCCTAAATAGTGAGTAAACTCACCTTGATCCGTAGCAAATCCTAGCTCCAAGAATAAGAACCAAGATCCAAGATCCAAACTAGCAACCTCCTTTCTTTCCTTCCTTTCCTTGCTTTCACTTGCTTTTCCTTGCTTCCTCCTTGCTTTATACCTCACATCCTCTAATGGAATTTGAGAGGTGCTTGGATTTTTCAACTTCTAACTTGCTAGAAGGTCTTATAATGGTGTAGGAAGGCTTCACTCAAAGTTTGGCTTGATTTGAAGTTCATTTGAGTGTACTTTTAGAAAGTTAGTAAGGAAGAGGAAGAAGATGAAGATAAGCCATTGAAAAGCTTCACTTTTGCTTTGGAATTTTTTTGTATGAAAAGAGAAGGTATGGCCCTTCTTTTATAGGCAAAGCAAGGTGAATGGGAAAAGACTAAAATGCCCTTAAAACCCTAAATGCACTCATGAAAGAAGAGATGGTGTGTAAGGGAAGTGAAAGGTGTGTAAGAGAAGTGAAAGGTGTGTAAGAGATGGTATGTTTGCTTTTTAAGATGTAAGCATTCATTTGTATACATATAAGAAGCTTATATGCATACACTTAGGATATTTTCTAAACCCTTGATGTGACTAATTATGCATATACTTATACTTGTATACTTATGTATATTCATGTGTATGTATGTATCAACCAACGTTGCAACGATCTGAAACAACTTTCACTATAAGAAAAGTTGGTTTTTATAGCGCTAATAGATAACACAATATTTGATAGTGTTATTGTTTAGCCTAATTTGTTTCATTTAAAGTAAAAATACACTCGGTAACGGGTCTAGTGATATCCATTCCCGCACCTTCTCTAAATAATTTTCCAATTCCCTCGTCTTTTCCTCCTAAAATTTTCAGTTTCGTTCTCAATTTCTTTCATATCTCTCCATCGCAACGTAGTTCTCAACCAGCAAATCCATCGCCTTTCGACCACCGACCCTCTGCTACAGGCCCGGTCCAAGGCATAGGTAAGAGAGACATTTGTCCTGGACAACAAAGAATCATGGGGCAACAAAAAAATCAAAACCTGCTTTGTGATTGCCGTCGATGCTCAACTCTCCCCCAAGATCACGAATGCCAACGCTGCCCAAAGCCCGATGTTGCTAATCTTTGGACCTTCGATTGTCAATATTCGATATTCGATTAAAGACTCGAATTGGGTGTCGCCAACCCTAATTTGTTTTGCCGTAAATCATGTGAGTAACAGATTTTATTATGTTTACTAATTTATCATTCTAATTTAATTAGCATATTATTTTCCCTAATTTGAGTTTAACGTATAGTCCTACTTAATATTGTCATGCTCATCCTTCCTTTGCTCTGAGTCAGCATTTTATCAGGGAGGATAAAAACTGCTAATCTTAATGCTTCATTTTCACTATGAGTCAATGTATTTTATTTATTTCGTTGTAGATTATTCTCTGTTATTAATCGGTATACATCTAATTACTTAATTTAACATAACATATGCAGTTTATGCATTCAGATGGTTGGGGGGTAAAGGACAACAAGTTAATGCCAAAAAATCTTTTAGTGATGTTGCTTATTTTTTGTTAATAGCTGATTTTGTTTTTTTATGAAATGTTGGTCTCATCTTTGTTATAATCTTTTGAAGCGAATTTTTATTTTTGCTAATGCTTGCTAATTTTATGGTCTTGTTTCACTGTGATAAAAAACTATTGTTATTTTTGAAGAAAGAGGTTGCAAAATGATGAAAATAGCTCTTATCCGCCTAGGGCATCCATAATCGTCGGGCCAGCCCTGCCGCTACCCCTCCCTTACCTTTGTTGTGCTTCAAATCACACTTCCCAAATCGGGTGCATTGCCCTAAATCGGAAAATCGGTCTTCAACTTGACCACTAGCTCGATGTTGGGTACTTAATCATGAGTATTTATGTCTTTTTTTTACTTTTCTATTTTTTTTCTTTCTATTTTCATTGATTTACGTGAAGTACAAAGTAAATTTGTAGCATGTTGCTCCTAGATGATTAACGATTGTTGCTCCAAATATTTGAAGAATGTTGCTCCTAAATCGCCCCGTGTTGCTCCTACTATTTGAATCGCGCGTTGGACTGCCTTTTGTGATTGAAGACTGCTCTTGGTAACTTCATCGAAGAATCCTCCTACAATCTGAACTTGGAGTGTTGCCAACTTGCTCCTGGCTCCTATGATATGCTCTTCCTTAGATATAATTCGATAACCTATTACTGCTAATTTGGGTGTTGCGTTAAGTTCATTTAAGATTAACACAAAGTGACATCTTAATAATTGCATAACGTAAATAACAATTGCTGATAATTGATGGTTTCTTAGTGTTCTGAAATAATGCGAAATAAGATATTCATTATTTGCGCTTGATCGTTGCTTCATTGAAATATCTACGGTCATATTATTATGTGGTATAATTAAACTTTAAAGCCAAACCTTTTAGCACTACATATTTTTATAATGCTATGCTTGAGAAGATTTGTGCAATTTATGTTATTGTAACATCAACTAAAATCAAAATTCTATCGTATAAACCACAACATTATTTTGCCTGCTTGATTATGGAGCAGTGAAAAATAACTTCTAACTGCTTTTCGACTTGGTCTATGGAGCTAAACATAACAGTGTTAAAGTATGAAGAGTTTGAATTTTGGTTAGCTGGAAAATGAGTGAGCCTTATTCCTTGAACTTGCAGCCTGTGGAAAGAGAGGTTTGGCATTTCTTTATGTTCATCAACAACTTATCTGATTTATCACGTGTTTCCTATGTATTTTTTTGGTTTCAACTTCATATTAACCTTCCACTGTCTATTACACAATTGATTTGCCTTTTGCTTTCCCACAACTATTACTGATCATACTTTCCTGTCTAATAATCTAAAACAACTTTATTTTTTGAAGAATGAAGAAATTGATGGCGTTCCTTAGGATAATACCTTTATTTAAATAGGGGACAAACACCCAAAGAAATAAATACAACTATACTATCCCACTTCCTAAGCTGCAACATGTATTCAAGTAGAAAGATAATTTTCGGATGCGAATGTCTTTGTATCCAAATCCACATCTGTTTTTCTGGATATTTGATTAAAAAAAATTCTTGATTCGGATACGAATAGATTTCAGATTATCAAATCCACATCTATTTTTTTATAATCTTTTCTTTGACATGTATATATAGTTTTAGTTGAATTTGCATACAAGTTGATATGACTGAATGTACAAAAATACTATTAAAATATAAACCATGTAATTTTCATTTTAACGAATGTTTGGTTATAACTAATATACTGAACGGGCTGTTACCTTATTTTTAGCAATTTGTTAACAAATGGGGTGTTTTGCTAAAAAAATGTGGCTGCAACTTGTTAACTTGGATATATTTATATATTGTGTAATCATATTTTGCCATCATGAATAGTTTATGCGAAGTTAAGTAATTGAGAATAGCCACTCAAGTTGAAATTTGGGAAGTTGCTTGACCTTCATATATATATATATATATATATATATATTATATATATATATAATCAAATTTACTTATTGTTCTAATATAAATTTTGAAATTACGAACAATATAATACAAACTCTTTAAAGAGGTTGAACAAAGGTTCTATATAGCTTTATCCCTATTATTAGAGTCACGAAGTGCATGAATTGAGCAATTGAGTGATATGTCAGCTCTTTGTGATTTTATTTTGATAGAATTGTGTTCCGTCAAAATTTATTTGTAAGATCTTTTCATTTATTTTAAGTGTTCGTTGAATTATTTAGACTTAAACTTATTCATAAGTTCCTTATTAAAAATATAGGAATGGTTAACACATATGGAAACAGTATCAATAAATGTGCCGATGTAAATGAGCCAAGTTCCCAAATTTGACCATTTAAGGACAATCATTGTTGTTAAATATGAAATCTTTTATTTTATAATATAAGCTGTCAACTATTACTTTCTACAAGAAAGGTTATATAAATTAATATATGAAGAAAATGCATAATATATGAAGCATGGAAAATATGTACTGAAAATGAAGCAATAATTTGGTGCAAATACATGTATATTTATGTTTATATGTAACTGCAGTTTGTGTGCATGGAATTTATAAGAAGAATTTGGAGTCAATACTTCAGTCGGACTCAAGCGCATGTCAAGGCTACACGTCCACTTTCCTAGAGGTTTGCCTACGGATGGGGAAATGATCAGTGGTTATAATATTCTGAAAGATAAGTCTATTTCAACAGTAGTATCGCACGTATCTCCTAATTCATTAGGTATTTTGCCTTGGAAATTATTGTCAGCCAAATGTATATGCTTCGGATTTTCAAAACTGCTCCAAAATGTAGGTAATTGACCACTGAAATTGTTGCTTGATAAGGCAAGTGTTTCTAAAAGCTTGCATCTGACCAGGCTTATTGGTAGGTTTCCATTCAGGCCATTCAATGAAATATCAAAAGTAGATACTCTTTTGCAATCCCTAAGATCATAACTCGAGAAATTTCCAGTGATATTATTTTGAGAGAGGTCCAAGTGTTTAAGAGTATTTGCTGCTCTTGATATGAATTTCTTTGGAATTTCCCCATAAATGATATTGTGATAGATCCAGTACAGTGAGATTTGATGACAAAGCAGAGATGATATTAGGAAGTCTACCATAGAAGAAGTTGCCATAGAGGTTCACTTCATTGAGCTTAGGTAAAGCCAATAGATAAGCAAGATTCAACTTGCCTGTGAGTTCCATATTGCTTAGATTCAAGCTATGAATGTGATTATCATAAGATGAACAATTTACACCGACCCAAGGGCACACCAATGTAGCAGTAGTCAAGTTGATCAAATGACTATTTGGATCCTTTTGAATGCATGATTGCTTAAATTAAAGGAGAGATGAAGCTTCATCAAGTTCATTAGCAGCGACGAATGAAGAAGAAGGAGACAGAAGCACCAACAAAAGAAAGCAAATCCAAAGACGGTCATTGATTGAGACTTAAAATCAAGCACCAATTGCGCGTTAGGTTTAGGAAATTAGATAAATGATGATGAATTTATGGGAATGCACAAGGTTAGAAGATTTGGGGGGGGGGGGGGGGAGGGGGAAATGCAGGTTGAACATTTAAATCATATATTCCAGACAACTGAGAAGTTGATAGGGATAGAAAATGTAAAATGTCAAACCATTTACACGTGGAGTGCCAGCCGAACTCTCAATAAATTTAACTTTAAAGCTTTGAACATGTTCATGTTCTTTGTGATTCTACAGACACTTGCACATAAAATTTAGGTAAATTTTAGCCATCATGAACATGCTATATTTATCATAGCTACTTTTATTCATGAAAGTTTGGTATATCCTCGCAGTACTTGTAAAATCATCTGGACATAATTCCAGAATTTAATCTTGTTCTGCTTTCTTCTTAAATCCATGTAAAACGATTTAATTATACGAATTTGTGAACTACATACAATAGAAGTTATCAATGTTTCACTGACAGTATTTTAGTTCTTGTACCAATTTGACTGTTGCACCATTTTAATTCGGAAATGGTAAATCATTTGACATTTAATGTAAGTAACGAAATAGCAAGACTTTGGGATGGCATGGGGCGCCTTTGCTTTAACCGAAATAGAAGGACTTTGGGAGCCATTTTTGGCACCATGAGCGTGATTAATTTGTTGCTGAAGAACTATAAGACATTGCAAGCTTTGAAGGCGAAAAACCGTCAATTTTTTTTTGACAATCCATGTTATAGCAAAGCGTGAACAGAAAATAAAAACTGAAGTCAAAGAGATAAAGAAAGCATTCTATTATAGGCTATGTAACAAGCAGTACAAATTGGCTATTGAATTTGAAGTCCACTTGAGCTCTTATGATCATAACCACAAAAAGGTACGTAGCATTAAACTGTACAACTGTTACCAAAACAAACTTGATTTTATTCAAATTATTAATTTTAAGCTATTAATTATTAACTTTTTTTAGAAATAATTATTAACTTGTTTGTAAGCCACATTACAGTTAACACTGACTAGATTTTTTTGATGTATTTGGTATAAAATTGCGCCTTTATTAATACACACTATGAATTTTCTATTAAATACATTTCACTACATATTTTTAGAACATAAATACATTTCAGATTTTGACGTTGATGACGATCTGTGGCTTTCTTCATGAGCCTCTTATGTACCAATAATTGAACGTTGTGGTAGGATGGAACTAGCGTCGAGCAACATTTCAGATTTTGCTATTGGTTTCATTTCAGTTAACCCTGCATCATGGAAAGATGGACCTAGATACCCAGCGTTCGTTCATAGACTCCTGGTGTTCAAATGTTTAAAGCAGGTGATTCCTTGGGTCAACAATACAACACCCCCTATTCTGTAAGTTTTTTTTTTGAGTGCGTAATAATTACTAGTTTTATCCATGTTGAGTATTGATACTTTTCTCCTTTTTATAAGTTCCGTTGTAATCAAAGTGGAAGGGTTTAGTAAACCAAGCCTTACAAAATTATTAATAATAGGAGGGTCCTCCTATAGAACAAATGTATGTCTCTAGATTTTCAATTAATCATGTAAAAATAAATAGATAAACAAACCATTTAGTAACATTTCATTTGAGTTTTTGCTAAAATCGAAAATAATTTATCTTCTCTGAAATGCTTTCAACATTTCCGCTACATGTAATAGTTATGATGCGGATAAAAATCACATAGCACATTAATTGGCAGGGCACTTATAAAATAAGCACTCTGTTTTTGGCACATACATGTAATATTCAGGCCTGTAATATTACGTGCCTTTATCCATTGTATTTGCTCTAAATATCCTTGGTCTGTACACTTTAAAAAGCATGGAAGCATGCTTAGATTTGAAATGAGTTACGAACTTTAAAGCTGAAAGTTAAACAATAAAAATTAGTCCATCTTTCTAGAATGGGTGATCTGATGAATTTGCGTTGGAAATTGATCTTAAGAACAACAGTTATAGTGTAAGCATAGCCAGTGGCGTGCACTTATATCCGAATCAATGAGGTCGGAACTTTAAAAGATAACCATATTTTCATTACTTAACAGAATTTGATCCACAAAAACTATGTATGAATATCCAATTTAATACAATAAAATATTATAGTATATCGTGAAATAACCTTTAACATATTATTTTTCATATTTTTTAGTTAAAAGGAATTCTTAACGGCTAATCAAAAAACAAATGGTGAGTCATAATTTTGCTAGGAAAATGGGAAAAAATAACAAGTCTAATTATTCAATATTTTTTAGGACAAATATGTGGTTTATGCTAGCTGTAATAGTGGGTGGTAACCAATACAATAGTCCGAATAGCGGGTGCCTTTATAAATGGTAGGCCGGGTATTCTTGATGCTTTTAGTTTTAGCACATCAACCATGATGCCAGTTGCATGCCATTTCACAACTTATTGAAAGCCGAAGTTTATCAAATGGCCAAAGAATGTGTATTATTGGCAGCGCCAACATCTGAAATTTGGTTATTGATATTCTACATGGTTAAATTTACGTATATGCTTTCTCAATTCTATTCATCTGCTGAACGGTAAACAATGTATAAGCTCATGAAATCTCAGGTAGAAGATATCGGTTTATGGGAAAAAATTACTATGATATGGTGATGTTTGTACAATATTTTGAAACAAAATTATCAAATTCTTGACATATGTATAAATCATCGTTCAAATGCATCCCATTTTAACTTCCAGCCCACATGCCAATAGCTAAGGTCTATATCAGATTTTGATATCCTCGCCTGGGTCAAAGTTGAGCTCCTCTTATGAAAACATGGTTAAGATAGATTGTGAATAACACAAATTTGATGAAATAAAGGATAAATTACTATATATCTTTTATGTCAGCCTATATTAAGGAGTTTTAGTAGCATGTTTTGAGCTGAATGAATCAACTAGCTGTTGCTTAGCTATCTGTCATTCTAGTAAATATTCAGTTGAGAAAACCGTTTTTATTTCGTCTTTGCTATTTTGAAACTATCTAAATGTATTAATCAGCTAAGCAATAAAAAAAAGCTATATGACTAATCAGCGTGAATAAATTGAATAATATTGCAGGTGATTAATGAAAGAGGTAGTGATGTAATCATAGTTGGTCGTGAAATCATAAACACTACAACAAAAAACACTTTTCGCAACAGGCGATATCTGTTGCAGTAGACCTATTGCAACAGGCCTGCGCCAGTTGGTATAGGCGAAGTTGCAAAAAGTCCGCAACATTTTCTGCCTGTTGCAATAAGATGTTGCAGTAGACTTTTTGCAACAGGCTTTTGCTGTTGCAACAGATTGTTTCGCAACAGTATATGCCTGTTGCAATAGATTCATAAATATGTTAAAAAAAATTATCATAGCTTATAGATATTACATATTAAATGTATTTGTTTTAGTAATAGTATATATCACAGAATAAAATAAACAAATAAAAATTTTATTTTAACAAATTTCTAATAGTACAAACAATTACAACAAAAAAATTTATAATTTTCATACACTACTCATGTATAACAATTTCTTCTCTCACACAACACATTTTTCGAATAGAATATTTTCTAATCATATTTTTACTCTATCATACATATACTACAACAAGAGAATAAATATGCAGTTCATGGTCCAAGTTTGTTGTAAAGGCTCTCAGCTTGCTTCACCGTACTGGCTAGGTCCATACTAATGCTTAGGCTACTCTTTGAGTAATCTCCTGACAATTTTTCCCTGCAACGTGTGAAGCATAAGTAGCGTCATTCATTTGAAATGAATTCCAAACATGTTGTAAATGCTTGATATCATTGTTCTATGAATCTGAACTATTTTAAACTATCAACAACAACAACAAAAAAACCCATTTATAAGCAATTAACCCTCATTCATTATTAACTTAATTAAGAGCACAAGTACACTTACCCTAACCAGAAACACCTGCTCTTTGATACTCACTCTCCAGCATCTTCCCAGTAGCCTCGCTCGCCACACATCTCTTTGATCATCAATACATGAGTTAGAAAAGAAAATTAAAATTCCATACTGTTTAAAATAATATATACGTATTCTTAACCGATTCAAATAGTGCTTCTCACTAATAAAATCATATGTAAGAGAGTCAATTTGTCAAACTGAATCCAAGTTTATGCATGTGAAAACAAGGAACAAAACTTTGTTTAGATAGTTATAGGTTCCTATTGTTTATGAAGATTGAAGTTGCAATGATACTAGAATTAAATTGTAAAAGGAACATAACTTCCATGCTAGTAACAGTAGCATCAACAAAACAAAACTTAAACGAAACAAAATTGTAAAAGGAAAACCAAGGCAGTGGATACGATGACAAAATTCGGGCTATACGGTGGAGAAGACTTTTTGGTACAACTCAAATCCCTTGATTTCAACCACATTTTACATTTTAATAAGAATACATTTTCTTTGTGTGTGTGCACACCTACATACATATACAAGTATATATAGGCACGTGATTGTGCGTTTTCATGAACAACTATTTTTGTAAGCTGCAATGATAACAGACTAAGAGTTCTGAGTGCATTTTCATATATTCCATATTATAAGAGTATTTTGTTTGCTCGTTCTGGATGACTAAACAATTGATTTCAACTTAATATTAATTACCAATGTACTCAGCTTGTATAGAAAATTGTTGTATTTGACTTGCACTTTCAACTCAAGTTGTTTTAGTTTTTGTTGTACATTGATACCATTAAGATGACTTCATTTGTTCCTATTATATTTCTGCTACGGTCTAAATAAATTTGCTAACTGACAAATATATGTTTGAAATGGCTGGTTATAAATTTTGAGGTTTTTTATGACATGTATGAAACAGAGTAGTAAGCTCAAGCCAAACCAAAGACCGACAACCAAAACACCAGACAAAGACAAATCCTCAAGATTACATATAAACATATAGATTATAAACCAAATTATTACAAGTGGTACTTAGCAGGAATGATATTTCAACTTTAACATTAAAATAAGGAATTAAAAATAAAGGGAGAATACTTATCTTTATACACAGAGTTATATCCTTGGCAAAAATCATCACTGAGACATTCGGGCTCTTGAAGACCATCTATATTCGTTCATATCTTCTTGAACATCTGAAGTCGATGATTTCCTAAGCGGTTGTTCACATGATTAGATGAAAACCGCATAAACACTAACAAACCAAAACCAGCACTACTCCATTGCATCAACAGTGACTGAGGAGGCATAGACCAGAGTAGAGAAATAGTGAAAATTAGCAGACCACACTTAAATGCCCATGTATCAAACTAACACTAACCAGTTGCATGAAACCAAGTGACTCAAAGCCAAGACTTAACATGAAAAAATGACCCAAGGGAAGCTCGAAAAAAGAAGCAGCAGAGCAACCAGAAAATACCCACCAACGAATTGTAGCAGGCGAAGTGCAAGAGCACTGCCACTGCGCAACTGGAAACTCCCGATGCAAACCCCTCTAAACTACACATAATCCCAAGAGTAGGTAGAAAATAAATAAGTCGCCAGACGAGCATAAAAGGAGAACAAATGTAAGTCGTCGTCGCCGCGACTACTAAAACAGAGCTATGAACAGAGAATAGCCACCATGCCAGGAAAAGCAACCCAAGAATCGCTAGATCCGCTTTGAACTGTCGCTAGCGAAAAAGGATTTGGATGAATTCATGGTAACGTGGTTGAGATGGCGGATCCAGATGTCTGATTGAGGCTCGGACAGTGATGGTTCATCTGAGAAAACTTTAAAGGCCGAACGAAAAGGAACGAAGTTTAGATCTGAGAAATAAAAATGGGGCTTATGTAAGAAGCAAATGACTTTAAAACGGTGACAGGAAAGACTACGGTTATCGGTGAGGAGACCTATGTTGTGAAGAGAAGGACGAAGAGGGAGGGGGGATTTAGACGAAGAAAAAGTAGGAGGCGGCGGATTTTGACCTAGCCCACATTAAAACGAAATGCTGCTTAAGATATATCTGGGATCTAGGAAGAAGGGTCTGGTTTAGAGCGACTGTATTTCAATTATGAAGCGGGAAACGGAAAAATAGAAGAGGGAATATTTTTTGCCTGGGTAGATCTACGGACTCCTCGTGAAAAAAATGTTTAATTTTGAGTCTTGTTGCAGTATGGTTGTATTTCGTCCTTTCACAATAAACCTGGCCATAAATGCACATTAACCTAATCCCTTCATATATGACTGTAATTATTAACAATTTTAATTTAGAAATAATTATTAACAATTTTAAATTAACATTTTATTACATAATGATTTTTAACTAATTAAGACTAATATTTAATAGCATAATTTAATAATTATCTTTTGATAATTATTTAATTCTTAAGAAGCATTAATCAATATTTACTATTAATAATTAATCATTAATTAGCCATCTTTAATAATTAAGAAGCAATACTAATTATTGATTACAATAATTACTAAGTACAAATGACTAAAAGTCAAGTATATATTGTTCCTTGTGCATTATTCTTTAAAACTATCAATAAATTAGTTGCGTATTAATAATTTATTATACAATATTATTAATTATTAAAAATAATTATAAATTATTATTTAATAATTATTAAAAATAATTATAAACTATTAAAATATTACTCGTTTATTATTAAAAATATTAGTTATAAATCATAATATAATATAAAAATTGTTAATCATTATTTATGAATTACAGTAGTTGGTTAACATTAAATACTAGTAGTAATTATTAAATAACATAATTTTTAATAATACAATATTAATTATATTTGCTTGTTATTAATTATATATATGTATATGTGTATATATATATATATGTTAATCATATATATATATATATATATATATATATATATATATATGTGTGTGTGTGTGTGTGTGTGTGTGTGTGTGTATATTAACTATTATGCTTGGGAAAAAACAATTTTTAAAAGTATGTTTTTCGCAAGTGCCTTTACCCATTGCAAAAAAATTACAGTTATCGCAACTGGTGAAAACAGTTGCTAAATATATAATTTTTGCAACTGGTTTGAAAGTGTAGTTGCAAATAATATGTCTATTGCAACAGGAATGGTAGAGCAGTTGCTAAAAGTATGTTTTCGCAACAGGCATGAAAGCCCTGTTGCGAAAAATATGCTTTTCGCAACAGGAAGGAAAAGCCTGTTGTAAAATCTTATCTATTGTAACAGTTACGAGTGGTCTGTTGCTAAATATCATTTACTGCAACTGACATTTGAGGCCTGTTGCAAATAGCTAGTTGCAATAGGGTATTTTTCTTGTAGTTTTAAAGGAAGCCAATCCCACTGTAGTCGCTAGAGAATACCGAGTTTAGGGATGGAACAGTTACAAGGCAAGCTGCACTTAAGATTGTCCTTTGAAATTTGGATTTTTGGTATGTATGCCTAAATAAAATTAACGCAACACGCTACTTAAATCTGAATTATACATTTATGTATCCCTTACCTGGATTGTTTGTGGAAATAGGATGGAGCTAGCATCATCATATATACTAGGATTCTGGATGCAGCTACAAGTTTTTGGAACATTTAGCACTGCTGGCATGACAACTAGATTTGTCATTCTTGATGATTAAGAAAATGTCATTCATATGACTGTTTATGTAAGCCATGCTTCCATTGTAAATAGAGTAAAATATGTAGAAAAAAGCATGTAGATTATTATATTTTTTTCATGAATATGCGTTATATTTGCTACTTTTTTATTTCGTTTATCCATTGCTCTTTAAGCTGTTATGAAGATTCATTTTGATTGTTGTTATTAAAATGTAATATGTAGGCATAACATTTGAAAAACATTATAATATGTTGATTTAATAGCGTCATGTAGTTGTTATCGAATAAATATGTCATAGCGATTATACCGTGTTATAAATATTCTCATTTTCATTGAGATTTAGATATTTAATAGCGGTGAGAATGAGCTATTGTCTTTAAGTAACATAGCGGTAAATTTGTGCTATAAAATCATGCTTTTTATAGCGGTTTTTTTGTTATAAATATTCAGTGGTTTTTTATAACATGTTGATATATAACGTTTATCAAACCGCTATAGAACTGATTAATAGCGGCTATTTGCCGCTATAAAAGACAACTTCTGCTGTAGTGTTTTGATCAACGATAAGTTGTAAATCTGAAAGTTGAACCCAGTCATATCTTTAGTTCTTTATCAAATGATTTATTTAAGAAAACAAAACATGGAAATAAATTCATTAACTTATTTAAATAATTAAAACAAGCATATTAAAATTATAAAACCATTATTTGAATATTTAAATACCCAAAATACAAAAACTTTCCTTAAATGCTCATTTTTGAAAATGACGACATCATCAAAATAGTTAACCATAAATATGAAAAATACTTTTATTAGCTAATTACTTTCCTAATGATTAATTAGACATTCACTAAAAATTTCAACAACTTTTTACTAAGAAATAGCCATTTATTGATAAAACGATTTTCGGTCATTTTATCAATATTTTACCAAAAATATATTTTTGAAAGCATTTTTCCAAAACAAGTCTAGTATCATTAATTATTGATTAAAAGATGTTCAACAAGGTTATAAAATCACATTTATAACATTTAACAATATTACAAATTGTTACGATATTCAAAGATTAAGTGTTCGATTTTTCTGGGTCTTTACATTACCCTTTCACTAGATCTGTTTTTATGTCCACTTATTATGCCTATTACTTGCAGTATATATTTTTATGTCACTTTTAGAATGATCACTATTGTCATTTTTCCTATCACCTTTCCCTTTTATTGTTTATGACTAGGATACTTTCTAGCCTAGATGCCGCCAAATATATGCGAATGCGTTAGTTAGGGAATGGGGGAAAAAGGTTAGAAATGGCATAATTTAAATAATGTTTATATGAATTGGACATACAATTCAAAATGGGGAAAAGGGGTCATAATCACCTATAAAGACATAGGTAAGAATTGGATAAGAATGAAATGTCTAATAGTTACAATTAGAAATTGTAATCGCACTTATGACACGAGGTTAGGTTGCATTAGTGGTGGAAGACTGCCCGGACCCGACCGACATATATAGCAACCACTAATGTTGAACCTAATGTGAGAGGTCTAAGCGTGCAAATACGAATCGGGCTAAGACACGAGGTTAGGCCTAACTTATGGAATAAGACTGCCCAAACCTGACCGACATATCCAGCATCCACAAGTTGTAGGCCTAATGTGGGAGGTCTAGCCCATTAAAATCATAAATGGACATGGTAATAAATTGGACTAATTAACCAAATCTAATCCATAGGGGATTGAATGAATATGAACTAAAGTTAGGGTTAAGTATAATTGATTAGACAGTGGATGGGCTAAGCAAATCTGGAGGGGGTGGGTAATATTTACATATAGGCCCACAAACTTAACCTGATAAGGTTATGTAATTAAAGACACCTAGTGGTATACATAACTGATGGAAATAATAAAGATATGTAATTAAAGACACCTAGTGGTATACATAATCAAATGGAAAACCTAGTGGGGGATACAAGACAAAGGGGAGAGCTTGTATCATACTGTGTGGGACCCGTTTCATCCAGTTATCCGGAGTTGGTATCAAAACATGTACTCAGTACTAGATCGAAGAAGAGGCACGCTTACTGGACTGATTGTAAGAGATTCAAACGTGGAGGACGGTGTGGGCGGCGCAAGCCGACCGGGCCATGTGTGTACATGAGCCTGACAGAGGGGGATAAAACGACCATGACACCCATATATATAGGGCTGTGCATATCAGCGAGGGGTTGCCACTTTAGGACGTGATACATCCTACGGTGGGGCCGACACAGAGTATCTACGCGGATTAGGGAGCTGATCAATTAGGGTAGTAGTTAGGGTACACTTGGACGTATGCCTAAGTCTACCACCTTATAGTGGACGGGATCATCTCATTCTGGATATACTAGTAATAATGCAGAGTAATCAATAGGGAAGCGTATACACCTTATCATGTCTACCTTGTCGCACCTGTCTCTTATGTAGTTATCTCTCTCTTATCCACTTTTTATGCCTATCATGCTACTTTTGTTTATTAACTTGCTACAAGTAACTAGACTCGTCAGACTTTATGTCTAACTTTTTTGTTTCTCCTTCTTTCTTCAGTCCCCCCTAGGTTCTCAGGGAGGATACACTCAGGCTTGACCGTGATTCTGCTTACTTTTGCTCGAGCTACTGATATGTATGGCTCAAGCTCCTATCCTTGTTGCTATGGCTATATTTTGTTTTTGGGGAATTTTAATTCTTTTATGTACTCTGACTTTTTTGAAGTACAAGACAGTAGCTTTTATGTTGTAACGGGCTTTTGTATTTCAGACATGTGATGTTTTTGGACCACGGTATCTTATGATAAAATAAAGTTTTTATTCCGCTGTTATTACATATATCTATCTTGTAATATTTCCGTTCTCTTTACTATAACACTTCAAAAAAATTAATGCATTCCCTTTGTGAGTGACATTAACGGGCGTGGGGTGTCACATAGTATAAGTTATACAAGAACAATTAGTAAATAAATCACTAAGTAGGATATTCCTTTAGGCCACAAAGGAACGAGATGGCACAATAGAACACAAGGTTAAATTCCTATAAATTATTTATAGGAATAATTTTTGAAGTTTACAAGATAAAGACACAGAACAACAAAAACCCAAATTCACTAAAATCAGTAAATCACGGAGTCCCGAAATAACAGAACTTTGAAAAGAATATAAATATCGCAAATAAAATCTTAAGCGTCACAAAACTACAAACGATGGATCCATCACAAAATAGCTAGCTGAAGCTTCGCCTTCACGTGCTATCACACAGGATGATATGAAGCCACAACTAGTACTATATCACACAAACGGGGTACCCGAATGACTCGAAGATCCACAGAGCCACACAGGATTGACCCGAAGGTCCACATAGAGTTCACGCAGGATTGACCCGAAGGTCTAGTACTGGTGGTCACACAGGATTGTGTAACGTCCCGTATTTTTGTTAGTCAAATATTTAATATATTTTATTATATTAAATATTAAATTGTAATTTAAAATGGATTTATAATATATAATTCGTTATAAAACGTTGTTTGAACATGTAATTTATATATAATTATAAAATGAACTCGAAGCGTCGTTGTAGTTCATAATTTACAAATTGAACTTCAACTGAATATATAGAATTTATTTTAAGTCAGAATTCTATGAAACAAGAATTGTTCGGATCAATTTAAAATAATTTCTTATTAAAAGAGAAAAATCTAGATTTCTTCTTATAGATTGTGAGTTATATCAAATTCAAATTTTCAAACAGTCGCTATGGAATTCGTTAATAAACGATCGTTTATTAAATAAAATATTAAGGGTTTTATATATTTGAATATCGTTTAAACTAGGATTTTGAATATTGAGTTCAAATTATATATTGGTTTATCTTGAAGCTATTTCAGTAGTGGATATTGATAATAATAATTTTTTTGTATTTAAATAGAATTTATTTTGAATTTAATTATATTTTGTATATATTATATAGGCCTTTAAAATATCTTTTTTTCAAATAATAACCGTTTTCGGTGAAACGAATCTTATTGGAGCAGCTAGTTATTTTAAGATTTCCAGTTTGGAGCCAACTGAAGTTGTTTTGTCGGTACGTTCAATCTAAATGTGAACCGATAAGTATAGTGGGATTAAATTAACATTGTTTTGCAAACGGGGTCTTTTACCAACAAAATTAATTTTATTGAGACCGGAATGTTAAGACGTAACGGTGCGTCCGTTTTGATATTCTTTGGAGCATGTAGGTGGGGGTACGAATTTAAGGGTTGGCGATAAACAACGGTTAGCGATCAGATTTAATACCATATTTAAATAAAATAAAATATAAAATTTAACCATTAAGTAATTCAAATACACGCACTAAAACTAAACCTATATATGAAAAGAAAATTCAAGCGGCAATCCTACACTACATTTGCAAACAATCGCGCATGGAAACGCCCCTTCCCTTTGTAAATTTATAATGGAAAACATACAGCTAATACCCTATTTCTACCCATGCACAGCCTACCTCTTTCCTCCTACCATATCAAAATCACTCCGTCTATTGACATGAAAATCCAACGCATCTCTAAGTATTAGAAACAAGCAATCTACCATGTTTTTCTTCATCAATGAAAGTACATTGTACCTCCAACAGACGTGGTTCCTATCTTCTTGTTTTACTCTTATAAATACAACAAGCTTTCGTGCATTTTCGCAAACCAAAAACACTGGAATCAAACTCCTCTTCCATTTATATAAGCACTATCTTCCAAAATAAAACCATAGAAGCTTCAATGTCTTTCTAAAAACCGAACACAATGGAAACATTTAGTGCTGAGAAACAAATGGGAACGGGGTGGTTGCATGAGTTGTAAACAACGGGGAAGAAACTGAAAATTTGGAAGGGAGAACTGTTGCAGGATGGATTGATGTATTATCTGAAGAAGCAGCAGTGCCTTCGGACTGTTCAAGAGCAGGAAGGAGGCTAGCATGCACATATGGAGCAGAAGACTTAAAATACAAGACGATGGGGAAAACTGAGTTGCATGGGATGTTTGTAGTGGGGTATTCATGGTGGGACGTATTAAGAGTTGAGTGAAAACAACTGAAGGGTAGGAAATGAAGTAAAGCGGGGAATATGGATATATAGGGGATGGGGGCATGCGTGGCAACTGGAATGGGAAGAAATGCTGGAGGGAAGGGACAGTAACGCATGGGATGGCTTGTCCAGTAGTGGGAGATACAGACGTGTTTGAGTGAGAGGCGAAGGAACAGTGATGGAAGGAGAGATTGGCACAAGCATGGGGAGGCAGTTCGGGCTGATGGAGTTTTCAGTATGCAACCAACAACACATTAAAGGAACGGCAGGTTCCGAAATCTTATCTAGAGAAGAAGAAAAGGAGAAGCGGATTGGGTCTGAAGTATGGAGTTGGACTCATTCGTACAAATGTAAGGCCAAACTTTTTAATTATTATTAGGATTAGGTTAAATAAACAATTAACGTGGCCTAACAAATGAAATATGCCTACACTATTAAAACATGTTGGTTAGTAAACGTGCCTAAAATCAGTAATCACTATCTTACATGGCCAATTGGATTTAATACATATAAGTTTTATGATGCGGGTTCAAACAATAAATGAGAGTATATAAATTCGTGATTGGGGAAGTTTAGAATGTGCCAAACTATTTTTTTTTGGCCAAATAATGATCTAATTAACGTAATCTAAACTGGGTACCATTATAGTGATTCATTGCCAATTAAATTGATGTAACGTTATCAATGAGTATATATAGTAAGTTATATGGTAAGTCGTTAATTTATAAATTGGCCAATAATTCCTAGTATAATAATTAAGTTTTAAACTAATTATAATTTAAGGGTTAATTATATAAACTTATTTACCGTATAATCGGTGCATATATTGGCAGAATTCGACAAACCAAAGGACGTTGGGATCGTGTTGACGGACGTAATATTTTGGAGCTGGTCTGAACAGAATTGGGCGTAGCTGCAAGTTATTAAAATGAATTATTTCAACATCGGATGGAATCAAGATGAGTTCAACTCATTCAGTTTTATCCCACTTATATTTATATATGTCGGGTTTAAATATTTCTGTGCTGTGATTGCTAGTTGTGTGATGAATGCTGAAATTGTATTTATCTGTGTTGACTGAACTGATTAAATTAAACATTTGTTTAGTTTAATTTAACTGATTGTTATTTTAACGATTATTTCCAAATGAGGCAACTTACCTCATTGGTTACATTTGTAATAATATAAACGTATTAAATTGAAATATGGATGATTAAATGGTTGTTATTGTTTGATGGTTGAATATTATATATGTTTATTGAAATAAATGAATGATACTATTGAGATAACTTATTTGGATACAGGTAAAAATAGGTTGGAGGGATCCAACTGGATTCCTCAGATTTATTGTTAATTTTCATATTATAATTATATGAACTATTTAACCGATATGATTGGGTGATTGATTTGTACATTGGTTGTTGAATCTAAATTAACCGTTTGTTTCGTTTTAACCAATAGAAAGTACTAATTGAGTAATTGGTAGATTTGGCCCAAAAATATATTGTTTTATTAATATTTATTTACCGTTAGGTGAATCAACGGTAATGAAGTTATAAAATATATTTTACAACTGAAGATGGATTTGAAATTGAAATATTTGGAAAAGGAAGTTAATATGTATTATTTATTATTTAAGTTTTTTAGAAGTTATTAAATGGTTTTGTGAAGTAAACCCTTATGTAATAATATTTTTATGCAATGGTAAAGAGTTGGATTAATTGTTTTCACGAGACAATTTAGTGGAATTATTTAAATTAATTATATTATTAATTAATTTAAAAGAAGGGCTAATTGGAGTTGATTAACGAAATAATCACAGTTTAAGTTGACGAAGTCAACTAATTTAATTAGAGTTGGTTATTTGATTTGTTTGAATTAATCTAATGTAATAAATTAATGAATATTTGTTTGAATCTAATAAGATTTTAAAAATAGATTTACTATTTATTTAGTTAATTAAGAACTTAACTATTTCTATGGTGATTAACAAGGAAATATATTATTGATAATAATGATTTAAGGGTTAATGTTTAAATGAAATTCATTTAATCAAGTAATCAAAGTTGCTATTGAAGCATGATTGAATTGAGAAAGGAGTTTATGAACGAAATTTATCATAAAATTGAGTTTTGTAAACTAAGTTATTAAAAGGGATTTTAAGCGGATACGATAGCTTAAAATAAATGTTTATTTAATATTTAAATTAAGTAAGAAGGAATCGAGATACAATAGGGTTTTATATCAAACCTATGAGTTATAGGCGATGTTGATAAAAGGAGTGTGAGGCTAAAATGTTAAGACTAAATTAACGTTAACTTTCTGGGATCGAAACGAGATTATCAAAGTTGAAAATGGTTCAATGAATTTGAAGTGGAATATAATGGGTTGATGACAAGTTAAGATAAGAACGTTGTTGATCAAGGTTTGAGAGGAAATTTGGAATACCCTAACTTGAACGACTTCAGGATTATCAAGGGATGATATTAGCTATAATGGTGAAGATGTTAAAAGGAATTTGTTTCGAGAAATAATAATGTAACATTATTTGAAGAATTTGGAAGTATATATAATGGATTCCAAAATAAAAGAAAATTAACCCGGGCTTGTAATATAAAATGATATTTCCATAATAAAGGAGATTTGTGAAAATATAACGATATTTCCAAAGTAAGAAGATGAGATTTAGAATGGATTTACTCTAAAAAGGTAAGTGACGATTATAGTGTTCAAAAAACGAAACCTGGGGAGTTGTTGTAACGATTATTTTACGAATGACAAGTCGAATCGATGATAAATAATAAATGGTGTTAATGTTTTGAAATAATAGTGAAATAGAAATTGGATAGTTATAAATATTTTTCTAAATATTAGATTGAAAGGGTTTTGAGAAGATTAATGTATTGAAATGAGAATTTAATACCATGCTTAAAAATATGGAATGTTTTAGAAGTTTTAAATTAACCATTCGTTAATATTTTAAATAAAAAGAGGCTAAGTGATGCTGAGTACTGAACTAATAAATCTATTTTCGCTTTCATGATTTAATGGTTGTTAATTTGATAGCTAAATAACCGACTATCAAATCTAGCAAATACGACTGTTGGCACGGAAAAACTGGGATCGAGTTATATTCGAAAACCATTCCGACCAGTGAATACGGGAACATAGAAGATATCAGATAATGATCGAGATGGAGTAATCAATGACCGTGGATCTTCATAAAACAGTAGAATTACTTATAATCTCTGGTTTAGCGGCCAGAGATACACTGTAATCCTGTCGTGGTTGAAATCTACGGATTTGCAAGGACTACTCACTACCAATCTATAGGGTGATTCCTAGGATGTGGTAGGAGAGTACATTCGGTTCACCCTATTCCTGGATGACATGTATGGTGACAGAGTATTCCTGAGACAACGTACGTTGATTTTTACAAATATATACCCAGAGTATATTTGTGGACGTCAATTAGTGATTTAACGGATTTGACAATGTGGAATTCAAAGTGAATGATGGCCAGATGTTCCAAAATATTATAACCTCAAGCCTCATCAACCGGGAAATGACAGAAATCGGGTAGGCAGCATGGCTAAGTGGGTCGCTCCCATTAGGGTGTATAATCACATATCTAGAGAAATTTCATTTCCTTCTTTATTCTTTTCAATTTTGTCCGTGTTCAGGAAACGGTTGTTGATCCCAACCGTTGTCGATATATATTCGATACACTCATGCGAAATGAGTTGTCGGTCATGTGTGGTCGGGTTGCAAGATGTTCTTTTTGAAACCAGTATATTCCCCTCTAGAGATACACTATCGGCAGGTGGTTCCATTGCTTATCATAGTCGAAATCCAATCTTCAATAAGAGCCCGCGGTTTTAATTGTATACTATATATGTGGAGCGTGAGATGTATGCATTCCGCTAGATTGCTATTTATTTATATTTAGACACTATTATAAGATATACATATGATTTCAAAATGTTTTGGGTAATCGTAAGGTAAAGACCGTCCGTATTTATGTGTGGATTTGGTCATACAATTATCCTTTTCTTTCGAAAAGATTTTGTACTTTAAAATCAAGTTGGATGATTCCCTTTAAAACTTTGCGAGTTTTTCTCACTCAGGTTCACCAAACTGATCAGGCATTTGTTAATGCTCGGTTTAGATCGGGTTTTAAAGGTTCAGGTTAGTGGACACTACGAAGTTCAGAAGACGTGCTGGAGGCGTTCAGACGTATTAATATTTATTCTGTTGTGTGTTATATATGAGGATAGTGTAACGACCTAGAAATTTTGACATTTAAAATATAAATTAAATTTAGATTAAACGAAAATTAAATGTTAATATTTGGTATTTTGTCTATTTTTGACGATATTTAAGAAAACCATAAATGTGATATACATTACTAACCGATTTGAATATTTTGCGTTAAAATTCTTTGTTGTTTAAAAATGAACATTAGGGAAAGAGTTGTACCGTTATTAATTCAGTTTGCAATTTAGGTAAGAAATGAATTTAATATTTATCATGTAATTAAGAAGAAAATGCTTACTTATATTTAAATCTGGACTTGGACCTTTGTCTTGAATGTAGCATTTGCTTTTAATGAAATGGTGTTTGTAAGCAGAAACATTTTATCAAGATTTAAGGGTATTACAAGTTTAAACCGCAACGATGGAAATAAAATTAACTTTGTAATTTAATTAAGAAGCTATTTTGGTCTTGTAATTGGGTAAGAAGAAAATATATGCCTAAAAATCAGTTTGGACTGTTATTTAATGTAGTGTTCATTCTAAAAATAAATGGAATATAATATCAATATTTACATTTGTCAAAATTTATGGTGTTAACAAATAGTAAGCTATTTGGAATATTTGACATTGGAACAAAAATCAATCTTGGAATAAATACTATAACACCCCGCATTTTCAATGAAATTAAAAATGTGGAAATATTTATATATATATTATATACATAGATATATTTAAGAGGAAAATTAAATAATGACAATAAAATTGCATGTAATAAGTTCATGCAGTGAAATGAAGAAAAAAGATTAATAAAGGAAATTAAATGCAATACATGAAATGCGAAGAAATGCATGCGAACAATTAAATAGAAATAAAAAGGAAAATTTGAAGAGCTTCAGGAACTTGGTCACGAAATTAGCGTCGTTATGTTCATGGCAATTTCTAGTAAATTTAGACCTATGGTTTGTAGAAAACTGATTTAGAATGAAAAAGATATCCTTCAATCAAATATTGCAATAAAACATGAAAAAAGGAATGAAAAAAGAATAATGTTTAGCATTGCTCTAAGTTTTGTAAATAAAAGACTTAGTAGCTCATTGGTAAGAACATGTGACTTGTAACAAGAGGTTCTGAGTCAAATCCCCGCCAACGCCATAATTTTGTTTTAAGGGAATTGCTAAAAAGTGGCTTAGTGTGAACGCAGTTCAATTAAAAAGCGGTTTAGTGTGAAAAGGGTTAATTGGAGGATTAATTGGAAAAATGGTCAAAAAGAAATATAAATATATATATATATATATATATGTGTGTGTGTGTGTGTGTGTGTGTGTGTGTATGACGTGTAGCTGTCAAGACCCCTGCTGCTGCGCATCATGTTGCACACATGGCGCGTTTTTATTGGTTAATGATTTTTTTTCCCGCAACATGGCTATTTTCTATTGGTCGGATGACGTGGATGATTCCTATGGCTCCTAATCTAATCTAAAGGTCCTGATACACCTAATACACCTATAAATAAACACCTAACCTAACCCTAATCTCATTGTTTTCATCCATGGTGCCTCCATGCTGCTCTAATCTAAATTAAAACAAGCCTTTCTTTTCCATCAAGTCAAATTAGAAGATCAGAATTTCTACAACAACTTCTTAGCAAATCAAATTCAGAATTCTAGATCCGTTCTTTCTCCAATCTCTAAACTTAACGCTGTGAGTTTCAAGATTACTTTTAGGTTTAGATAAATAAAAGTATGCTTTGACAGACAATGAATTGGATATGTTGTAAAGTATGATTTTGTGTTAATATGAAATTCTATCTTATGTCATGACAAATCTAATTTCTTAGATCTAATATAATTGCGGTGATTCAGTTATGATGTTTATATGGATCTTGACTTGTAACCATGTTATGATGGAAGTACATCTATTAGTTTGGATAATTGTGACGTTATTTGGATCTAGACATTTATGTTAATCTACCTTTTGATCTAAACATGTTGCTATGTCACCCTTATTATGCTAGATCTAGGTAATTGGACACCTAACGTTAAATCTAGATCTATTATAAATTGACATGTTACATTTATTTAATTGGACAGTTGGATCTAGTTGTTTATATGAATCTCCTTATTGTGGTAAATCTGGATCTACTGTAAACTTGACATGTTACATTTATTTAATTGGACAGTTGGATCTAGTTGTTTATATGAATCCCCTTATTGTGATCAACCTAGATCTTTTGTGGACTTTACATATGAATCCATCTTTAAGTCACCCTAATTATGCTAGATCCAATTAGGCGACATTTAGATCTCATTATGTTTGATTTGATATTTTAGGAATTTCCACAAGTTATCAGTTTTATATATCCATGTCGTTATGATAATTACATGTCCTTTCACTTTGTTATCACGCCAGTATGTTATGTCAATATGTGTTGAAATTGTCACCTTTATCATATTCCCTTTCCAATGTTATGGTTAGGCTACTTTATAGCCTAGACACCGCCAAAATACGTGCGAATACATTAGTTAAGGAAACGGGGGAAAAAGGATTTATAATTGGCATGTAATCTTTATTTGAATTGATATGCAATTCAAATTATCATTAAAATAGGTATTGACACCTATAATAAGGAAAGGATTAATTTATAAACAATTTAATCAAAAATGGAATGTTTCATAGTTACAATTAGGAATTGTAATAGTACTTATGACACGAGGTTAAGTTACATTAGTGGCGGAAGTCTGCTCGGACCCGACCGGCATATCCAGCAGCCACTAGTGTTGAACCTAATGTGGGAGGTCTAAGTACGTAAATATGAAACAAGGTAAGACACGTGGTTAAGCCCAACTGTGGAATAAGACTGCCCGGAATCGACCGGCATATCCAGCATCCATAGGTTGTAGGCCTAACGTAGGAGGTCTATCCCATTAAAAACCATAAATGCACATGGTATTGAATTGGACTACTTAACCAAATCTAATCCATAGGGATTATGTGAACTTAGACTTAAGTTGAGATTAAGTAAACTTGATTAAGAAAAGTGGGAGGGTTAAGTAAATCTTGGGTAGGTGGGTAATATTAGTATATATAGGCCCACAAACTTAACTATTAAATAAACATGCTTGAATTAGTGGGAGGGTTAAGTACATCTTAGGTTGGTGGGTAGTATTTGTATATATATAGGCCCACAAACTTAACCATTATAGAGTTATGTAATTAAAGATCGCCATTTAGGGTATACATAACTAGTATAGGGCTATGTAATTAAAGATCACCCTTTTAGGGTATACATAGTCAGTGGAAAACCTAGTGGGGATACAAGACAAAGAGGAGAGCTTGTATCATATTGTGCGGGAGTTATGTAATTAAAATCACCCTTTAGGGTATACATAACTAGTATAGGGCTACGTAATTAAAGATTACCCTTTTAGGGTATACATAGTCAGTGGAAAACCTAGTGGGGATACAAGACAAAGGGGAGAGCTTGTATCATATTATGTAGGACCCATTTCAATTAGTAACCCGTAGTAAGTATCAGAGTAGAGAATTCCGTACTAGGCGGAGAAGGGGCACACATACTGCTTGATTGTAAGAGATCCAAACGAGGCAGATGGTGTAGGCGGTGCAAACCGACCGGGGACATGTGCGTGCATGGGTCGGGCAGAGGGGGCTAAGACGACCGTGACACCAGTAGATATGGTTGTGCACAACATGGGTTGCCACTTTAGGGAAGTGATACCCCCTACTATAGGGCCAGCATAGGATATCTACAGAGTAGGGAGCCGATCGATTAGAGTAGTGGTTAGGATATACTTGGACGTATGACCTAAGCCTACCAGCTTATAGTGGAAGGGATCATTCCATTTTAGTTATACTAGTAATGGTGCAGAGTAGTTATTAATGAAGCATATATATACCTTACCTTGTCTTACCTGCCATTTATGTAGTGACCTTTTTTATCCACTTTATGCCTGTCATGATTACATTTATTTATTTACTGGCTAAAAGTAACTAGACTCGCCAGACTTTATGTTTGACCCTTTTTGTTTCTCCTTCTTTCTTCCGTTCCCCCCCCCCACCCAAGGTTCTCAAGGGAGGGAATTCTCAGACTTAGTCAGGATTCTGCTATCATCTTGCTTGGAGCTTCTAGATGTATTGCTCAAGGTTCTATCTTTGCTACTATGGCTTATGATTTGGGGATTATGCTTTATTTATTATTTCACTCTGATATTTAAAGTACGAGACAAAAGTTTTAATGATGAACAGAGTTTATATATTTTCAGACATATGGTGTAACCATGCTTTATGATTAATAAAAGTTGTTTTTATTCCTCTGCAAAAAATTTATATCTGTCTTGTAATGTTTCTGTTCTGTTTACTAAAACGCTTCACGAAACTTAATGCATTCCCTTTTTGATTGACATTAACAGACGTGGGGTGTTTCACTTGGTATCAGAGCTGAAGGTTACCAGATTGGATAAAGTTTTTGAAAATTATTTTCAGAAAGGTTTTAAAAGAAAGCATTTTCTAAAGAAAAGCATGTTTTGAAAAACATATTCCCCAAAGCCATATGTAATATATCTCGATTCTCCACTTGATTCCTTTTTCCCTTTTTGTCTGGGGAACTGATTCTTCTCGAAAGGCGTCCCCATTCCGGCATGATGTCGTAGGCATGTTTAGCACATGTTGAAGGGCAATGAAGTGCCTAACCTCCATCCGTAGCTGCAGTGGTTTCACCTGCTGTTAATTTTCTCGAGCTTCGTAAAGATTTCCATGCGATGGAGGCAACTTTCGAAAGACTTGTTAGCTTACACAAACGTTGGTAAAAAGGAGTATTAGGAAGTTAGGGCTAAGGAGCACAGCCCAAGGATGAGAAAAAGGTATGGCCTAACAAAGGACAGCAACAACAACAGAAGGGCGGAAAAAAATGACAAGGCTAAGGATAAGGGGAAGTGCCATAGTTGTGGGCGAGAGGGTCACTTGGCCAAGGACTACAGGAAAAGGAAGAATGCTTGCTTCGTTTGTGGAGAAGTTGGATACTATTCTGGGGGAGTGCACAAGGAAGCAAGGGCAATGTCAAAGGACAGGAACCTCTGGAGGGCAAGCGAATGCTCTTGTGGTTAGTGCACCAGATAGAGGTAGGAAAGTTTCCATGGAAGGTTTTGATTTCTCTTTCCAATCAACCGGTTAGAACTCTTTTCGATTCTGGCGCATTCGCATTCGTTCATATCTAGTTTTGTAGTTGAATCTCTGCACTTAATTACTAGTATGGTAGTGGATTCCGTTGTTGTCTCAAACCCCATTAGTGGTTCGGATCATTTATCTGTGATTTGTTGGGGTTTGAGGATATCTATGTTAGGCGTCGAGTTTGAGTGCGACGCACATCTTGTTTCATGGGCTAGGGGTTGATTCTAGGGATGGGTTGGTTTACCACATATGGTTCCATTATAGGCGGTGAGAGGAGGGTCGTTAAGCTTCTAAATTGTCATGGGGGGACCCTCAAAATTTCTTATGACCCACAAGGGTCAGTTTTGCTTAGTTTCCTAGAGTCTCTTGATGCATCTATCAATGATTTGCAATCTGTTCCAGTAGTTCGAGGTTATTCTGATGTTTTTAATGAGGTTCGGGGTTTACCCCAAGGCACGAGATTGGTTTTCGAATATACTTGGTGGATAATGCAAAGCCAGTTGCATTGCCTATACGACATGTGACTCCTAAAAGAAAATAGGGAACTTGATAAGCAAGTTGGGGAGCTACTTGAGAGGGGGTTTGATAGATGAATCATATCAGGATGGGAAACCTATTAAAGACAATTCTTGATGAAGCCCATCATTCTAAGATGACTATTCATCCAAGTGGCGATAAAATGTATAGAGTTCGAGGAAGTGGAGCCAAACTTGCGGAAGGAAATAAAAGTAGAGAAGACGGCGAGGATGCGACTTGGGAGACTGGAAATAAAGATCACGCTTCATACCCTTTCCTTTTAGGACTATGTTCTTAACTTCTTTTTCCAAAGCTTTTTATTCATACTTGTTTCTATCATTCGTCTGTGTCCTATCGATCGAATCTTCGACCTTTAGATATGGAACCCATGGATGTAAACATGTGTTTGAGACATGTTATGTTTGATGGATGCAAGTAGATGCAAGTGTTTTCTAGTGGTTGCCTGTGGATTCATATACACAAACATTAGGCACTAGATCAACTCAATCACTCTCATACTGCATATGGATGTGTGTGCATTTTTCTTTTTCCTCATGGATGAAAATGGATGTATCATCATATGGATGTTGCATTTGGACGAATGAGTGTGCACACATAAAGAACTTACATGTTATAATAGGATTATTTGCACACATGTTGGATTCATGGCACTAACATACATTGCATTAAGGAGGTCAACTGAATCAGTAGACCGCCTGATCTTCGCATCAGTATTGGGACATATACACACACCTCTGCATATATGCATAGGAGCATTAGAAATCTTTTTAGGGCAATGCATGCTTGTGGATGATGGATGGTAGGATACATTCTTCTTAACTCAGAGATTTCGGGGACAAAATCCGTTAAGTAGGGGAAAATGTAACACCTCGCATTTTTAATGAAATTAAAAATGTGGAAATATGTATGTATATTATATACATAGATATATTTAAGAGAAAAATTAAATAATGACA
Organism: Allium sativum; assembly: GCA_030737875.1. Taxonomy (NCBI): domain Eukaryota; kingdom Viridiplantae; phylum Streptophyta; class Magnoliopsida; order Asparagales; family Amaryllidaceae; genus Allium; species Allium sativum. The sequence goes on along the minus strand of CM060916.1, from coordinate 6,470,543 downwards.
ATAAAATTGCATGTAATAAGTTCATGTAGTGAAATGAAGGAAAAAGATTAATAAAAGAAATTAAATGCAATAAATGAAATGCGAAGAAATGCATATGAATAATTAAATAGAAATAAAAAGGAAAATTTGAAGAGCTTCAGGAATTTGGTCATGAAATTAGCGTCATTGCGTTCGTGGCGATTTTCTAGTCAATTTAGACCTATAGTTTGCAGAAAACCGATTTAGAATGAAAAAGATTTATTTTAATTAAATATTGCAACAAAACATGAAAAAGAGGAATGAGAAAAGAATAATGTTTAGCATTGTTCTAAGGTTTGTAAACAAAAGACTTACTGGCTCATTGGTTAGAACATGTGACTTGTATACAAGAGGTTCTGAGTTCAATCCCCGCCAGCACCATATTTTTGTTTTAGGGGAATGGCTAAAAAGTGGCTTAGTGTGAACGAAGTTCAATTAAAAAGCGGTTTAGTGTGAAAAGGGTTAATTGGAGGATTAATTGGAAAAATGGTTAATATATATATATATATATATATATATAATATATTATATATATAACGTGTGGGTGTTAACACCCATGCTGCTACGCATTATTTTGCACACATGGCGCGTTTTTATTGGTTAATGATTTTTTTTTCGCAAAATGGCTATTTTCTGTTGGTCGGATGACGTGAATGATTCATATGGCTCCTGATCTAATCTAAAGGTCCTGATACGACTAATACACCTATAAATAAACACCTAACCTTACCCTAATCTCATTGTTTTCATCCATGGCGCCTCCATGCTGCTCTAATCTAAATTAAAACAAGCCTTTCTTTTCCATCAAGTCAAATTAGAAGATCAGAATTTCTACAACAACTTCTTAGCAAATCAAATTCAGAATTCTAGATCCGTTCTTTCTCAAATCTCTAAACCTAACGCTGTGAGTTTCTAGATTACTTTTAGGTTTAGATAAATAAAAGTATGCTTTGACAGACAATGAATTGGATATGTTGTAAAGTATGATTTTGTGTTAATATGAAATTCTATCTTATGTCATGACAAATCTAATTTCTTAGATCTAATATAATTGTGGTGATTCGGTTATGATGTTTATATGGATCTTGACTTGTAACCATGTTATGATGGAAGTACATCTATTAGTTTGGATAATTGTGACGTTATTTGGATCTATACCATTATGTTAATCTACTTTTTGATCTAAACATGTTGCTTTGTCACCCTTACTATGCTAGATCTAGGTAACTGGACACCTAATGTTAAATCTAGATCTATTGTAAGCTTGACATGTTACATTTATTTAATTGGACAGTTGGATCTAGTTGTTTATATGAATCTCCTTATTGTGGTAAATTGTAACGACCCAGAAAATCTGAACCAATTAAGTTTTTTAAATTGTCTAAAATAGTGGATTTTAAATATTTAAAATAAATATTTTAAATAATAGCGATGAAAAGTGAGTTTGAAGCGACATTTGAAAACGAATATAATTAATTCTAATTATAAACAAGGCCTGAAATGGCGCTGCAGTTTCAAAATTTGAATTCAAAATTTGTCGGACTGTACCGAGAGAAAAACAAAATGGATTTGAGTGAAACCAAAAATATTTAAATCTGTTAGTGAATTCCTTTCTAACGAATCTGAAAAATTGAAGTTTCATAGCGGAAAGCAAAAGTTATGGCCAAATGAATTTTCAGAAAGGTCGCTATGGAATTTATATAGCCCATGAAAATGTCCATTTTGCATACGACCTCGGAATTCGACGAAACCACTTTTGTTGGATCCGGGATGTGAAGTTATTGCTAGGTTTCAAATTTCATAATTTTTGAAGCTAGTATGTGAGCGTGGCAAAGCAAAACGTGTTTTGGTCAATTACAGTTAAATTGGATCGACCAGAAATGAGCCTTTTTGCAAGCAGTCTCAGAATTCGACGAAACTAGTTTTTTTGGGACCGTATCGTCAAAACATAGCTAGATTTATTTTTCTGGAATTTTTCGAATCAGTTTGTGGCCTTGGCAAATTGAAATGCACGTTCAAATCAAATATTGAATGTTTTATATTTTAATTTGAAAGAAAACAGACTGAAACAGTCGAATGGGCCTACGAAACATATCCCATTGTGTTCGGAATGGGGGTAAAACGTTAGGGACGATAGTCGTTGTGTTTAGATTGGTGGTCGGGTCAGAAAACCCCTTTAAAACCCACCGACCAATCAGAATTTAAATAAAAAAATGGAAAAATCCTTTCTCTCTCCCCGAACGAATGGCGAAAACCCATTCAAATCTTCCCGGCTTGATTTCTCTCTCGTTTTTCAACGAAATCGAGCGCACTTGGATCCATTTCGAAGCTCTCTCGATCCTCTTTAAATCCATACCTGTTGCAGGACTTATCGTTGAGCGTGGAGGCCGAATCACCTTCGAGAAGGCGCCGCCTTTGGAGCTCCGCCGCCGCCGCCTCCGACCACCGGAGTTCACCGCTCCACCGCGCGCAGGCGCGCCCCACTTCCCCCTTCGACGCTGTACCCTCCGTCCTCGCATCGCTTCACGGATTTCGCGAAAAATCCAAACCTAGTTTAGAACCAGTTCTGAAGAGGTACGGCTGTTTAATTTAAAACTGTTTTTAACAGTTTAAAACCGTTGCAAGCTTTGAAAAATCATATCTTTTTCATTTCTTGTCGAAATTCAATGAAACAGGAAACATCGTGACCGTGTGGACGTCTTCTACATTCTAGAAGAGACCGCATATTTTTCTGAGCCTTCTGCTATTTTTGGTGGAGTGGAACCCAATGTGAGATTTCTAATTTATAAACGATATGGAAAACGACGATGTATAAATTATATAGTCAATGTATGAGTTATATAAGCATTGTACATCTCTTGTATAAGCGTTGTATAAGTTGTACGTTCGATGTATAAGTTGTATATGCGCTGTAAAAATTATATATGTGTTGAAATAGAAGTGAAATGCTATATATATATATATATATATATATATATATATATACGCCCCTCGTCCACAAACCATGGACTATATTTATTGATTGTGATTGGTGTGATAATTGATTGATAGCAAATGGTTGATTGGAACTGTTTGTGGTTGGAATTGATTGATTTTTGGTTCAAAAATACCCATTTGTGGTTGAAATATTTGGTTGAAACCACATAGGATTAGTTTGTGGAAATGAAATAAATATACATGCCGCCTGCGTGCGAACTAGATGCATGATTCCCCATTGTCAAAAGCTGCGAGGCTTTAAGGTAGAGCGAGGAGCTGTACTAGGGACGGCCCTGGTTTTAACTACCCTGCCGTTATGCTGCCGAAATTTGAATAATATTCATGTGTTAGAATTATTTCCATTTGTTGAAACTATATTTATTCGTTGAATAGAAAACCTTCATGTGTTGAATCGATATTCATTCGTTGAATTGAAATTCATGTGTTGAATGGTATTCGTGTTTTTAAATATAAAAATCACCTTTTTATCTATTTATATAAACTATAGAAAACCTTCATGTGTTGAATCGAAATTCATTCGTTGAATTGAATTTCATGTGTTGAATGGTGTTCGTGTTTTTAAATATAAAAATCACCTTTTTATCTATTTATACAAACTATAGAATACCTTCATGTGTTGAATCGAAATTCATTCGTTGAATTGAAATTCATGTGTTGAGTGGTATTCATATTTTGAAATAAATTGTTTTATAATAAAAACCATACTTTTATCATCTATATGAACTATATAAAATAATCTCGCTTTGAAATAAATTGTTTTATAATAAAAACCATACTTTTATCATCTATATGAACTATATAAAATAATCTCGTTTTGAAATAAATTGTTTTATAATAAAAACCATACTTTTATTACCTATATGAACTATATTAAATAATAATGTTTTGAACTGAATTGGTTTACAGTAAAAATCACATTTTTATTATATAAATGAATTGTTAAAAATAGTGAAGTGTTGAAATAAAAGACAGTTAGATAAAAAAATTTTTTTATCAAATGTATGAAAAGAATATAGTTTTTGAAATCGAAGAATCGATATATATATAAATAGGATTGAAATATATCGAATAACGACGCTGCAGTTCGTATTTTGAAACCGTGATTTCAAACGATTATACCGAGAGATCCGACCATCGGATTTTTCCGAAACCGCAACCGTTGGGTCCGCTTTGGAAATGTCTTTCCAACGGCACCAACTTTGTAAAAATCCAACGGTTGGATTGTCTGGAATGTTTAATTCAAATCTGAAGAAAAACAGCGCCAGAATCGATTATATATATATATATATATATTAAATCGAATAACGACGCTGCAGTTCGTATTTTGAAATCGAAACTTCAAACGATGGTACCAGGAGATCCGACCGTCGGAAATTCCCGAAACTAGAACCGTTGGATTCATTTTGAAAAGATCTTTCTAATGATGTAAATTTTGTGAAGATCCAATGGTTATATTTTCAGATATGTGTAAATCAAATCTGAAGAAAAACAGCGCCACGGTCGCGTTATGGCCCGAAGCGTCGTTTTGAATAAATTGGCTATTTTAAAATAAATAAAAATAGAGATAAATCGTTATAAAATATTATAAACGATATAGATGTGTTTTAGAAATTAACTGAAGTTTGGCTAAGTCGAATGGTTTCCGGGGTGTTGATCTGATGTTGGTTTCGGCCTTCGGGGTTAATATTTGGGAAATCGTTCTCTTACTGATTGACGGTTAGTGACAAATGAATTGAAATGATGCGTGTGTATGTTAGTGTTTCACTAGTTTATTTTATACGCGAGTTGCTCAGAAAGACCGGGTTTATCCTATTCTGAATAACTGAATCGACGATAAGAAATCGAAGATGAAGACGGTGGTCGAAGACCGGAGATCTTCACCTCGTTTGGATGGTAACCGAGGTCCTGATTGGGAGGCATCCCGAAATATGGATAATGAGTGGTGATCGTCCAGACGTACGTGGTGATCGATGGGTTTGCGAGGTATATAGTGCCTCCGTTTTCGTTCCGACCCAGAACGGACTTGCAAATGGAATGTGTGTCTGACATTGGAATTCATTCTGTGTGATTGATAGCCATCAGTTACATGGCGTGAATTGCCTGTGTGGCATGCTAAGATGCAGTGATCAGGGATTCTGTTGAAAAGCAAATTCTTGTGGTTGATGATCAAAGCACCGCCTGTGTGGCGTAGCTTTGTGTATAACGTAAAATCGCGAGACTCACACCTCGGTATGAACCAGAAACGGGAGAGGACATCAGGGAGGGCCTGCGTTTCTTTCTAGCTAGAAGTGGCGTCAGTGGTTTTACACGCCCTGACAAGTTTGACTTATGTGGTTGTTGCTGTTGCGAGGCGCCTCGGTTTGATCGGACGATCCGGGTCCGATGGAGTCATTCGTTGGCTCGTTTACGCCCCCATAGGGCGGAGAAACGTAGTATTCAGGCATAATAATCTACGTCGGTGGATCGGTCCTGACGATCCAAGGCTTGCCTGCGCGCTTGCCTGAGACGTGGGCTAGATTGTCTCGAAGTCGGCAAGGACTATCTTTTGCCTTGGTTCATGACGGAAATCCAATTTCCAAATATGTGACCGTGCGGTTTTAATTTTATATATACATGGCGACATGATATATGGTACCCATGCCGTCTATGATTGATAGTTATGATTCGAAGTTGTTTTGAAACATGTAAACACTAGTAATAATATCAAGTGCTTTTGTTTTATTCGTATCAACCATATTTTGGCCATTATAAGGTAAAACTCTATCCTTCGGTTTGCGTTGCATTGTGTGATGGGAACTGAGTCTTATAATGGCTTCATTTTTATAAAAAGCATTGCGATGTTTAAAAGAATGATTTGTTTTTAAAGCACTGGCGATCCGATGGAGTAAACCCGTTCTGCGAAAGTGGCGTGGTCCTGTGATTAGCCATATTCATAATGTGTTGAGTAGATTTCTCATACCAGTCCCATGACTGACTCGTAGTTTGTTTCACTTTCAAACTCGGGTGCCCCTTTTTCTACATGGGAAGCCTTGTATTCAGGTTTAGCTGGCTTTCTCTGGATAGCTGGAGCTGAAGATGGATTCTATCATTTATCTCTTTTTATGCTGTTCAGCTCCTATTGTACATATTATGTTTGTTTTCCGCTGCAGACATTTATGTATAGCTGAACTGTATTTGTACTAAGTATGATCCTGTATACTGTGTAACTCTGATGATTACTTTTATCCAGTATATTCTATTGTGCATTATCTGGTGTATTTATTTAATTCTGTTCTGTTATTATATGTTTATGTGTTATATTCCAAAGATTACCCTTGCCTCCGTCAGTACGGGGTTCAGGGTTTTTACATAAATCTAGATCTATTGTAAACTTGACATGTTACATTTATTTAATTGGACAGTTGGATCTAGTTGTTTATATGAATCCCCTTATTGTGATCAACCTAGATCTGTTGTGAACTTTACATATGAATCCATCTTTATGTCACCCTAATTATGCTAGATCCAATTAGGAGACATTTAGATCTCATTATGCTTGATTTCATATTTTAGGAATTGCCACAAGTTATCAGTTTTATATATCCACACTGTTATGATAATTACATGTCCTTTCACTTTGTTATCATGCCAGTATGTTATGTTAATATGTGTTGAAATTATCACCTTTATCATATTCCCTTTCCAGTGTTACGGCTAGGCTACTTTATAGCCTATACGCCGCTAAAATACGTGTGAATATGTTAGTTAAGGAAACGGGGGAAATGGGATTTATAATTGGCATGTAATCTTTATTTGAATTGATATGCAATTCAAATTATCATTAAAACAGGTACTGGCACCTATAAAAAGGAAAGGATTAATTTATAAACCAATTAATCAAAAATGGAATGTTTAGTAATTACAATTAGGAGTTGTAATTGTACTTATGACACGAGGTTAGGTTACAATAGTGGCAGAAGTCTGCCCGGACCCGACCGGCATATCCAGCAGCCACTAATGTTGAACCTAATGTGGGAGGTCTAAGTACGTAAATATGAATCGGGCTAAGACACGAGGTTAAGCCTAACTATGTAATAAGACAGCCCGGAACCGACCGTCATATCTAGCATCCACATGTTGTAGGCCTAATGTAGGAGGTCTAGCCCATTATAAACCATAAATAGTATTGGTAATGAATTGGACTACTTAACAAAATATAATCCATAGGGATTGTGTGAACTTAGACTTAAGTTGAGGTTAAGTAAACTTGACTAAGCAAAGTGGGAGGGTTAAGTAAATCTTAGGTAGGTGGGTAATATTAGTATATATAGGCCCACAAACTTAACCATTAAATAAACATGCTTGAATTTGTGGGAGGGTTAAGTACATCTTGGGTTGGTTTGTAATATTTGTATATATAGGCCCACAAGCTTAACCATTATAGAGTTATGTAATTAAAGATCACCCTTTAGGGTATACATAACTAGTATAGGGCTATGTAATTAAAGATCACCCTTTTAGGATGTACATAGTCAATGGAAAACCTAGTGGGGATACAAGACAAAGGGGAGAGCTTGTATCATATTGTGTAGGAGTTATGTAATTAATGATCACCCTTTAAGGTATACATAACTAGTATAGGGCTATGTAATTAAGGATCACCCTTTTAGGGTATACATAGTCAGTGGAAAACCTAGTGGGGATACAAGACAAAGGGGAGAGCTTGTATCATATTGTGTGGGACCCATTTCAGTCAGTTACCCTTAGTTGGTATCAAAGTAGAGAACTCCGTACTAGGCGGAGAAGGGGCACGCTTACTGATTGATTGTAAGAGATCCAAACGAGGCGGATGGTGTGGGCGGCACAAGCCGACCAGGGACATGTGCATGCATCGGCCGGGCAGAGGGGGCTAAGACGACCGTGACACCAGTAGATATGATTGTGCACGCCATGGGTTGCCACTCTAGGGAAGTGATAGCCCTACTGTGGGGCCATCACAGGATATCTATAGATTAGGGAGCCAATCGATTAGGGTAGTGGTTAGGGTATACTTGGACGTATGACCTAAGCCTACCAGCTTATAGTGGAAGGGATCATTCCATTTCGGTTATACTAGTAATAGTGCAGAGTAGTTATTAGTGAAGCGTATATATACATTACCTTGTCTTACCTGCCATTTATGTAGTGACCTCTTTTACCCACTTTATGCCTGTCATGATTACCTTTATTTATTTAATAGCAAAAAGTAACTAGACTCGCCAGACTTTATGTCTGACCCTTTTTTTCTCCTTCTTTCTTCCGTTCGCCCCCCCCCCCCCCAGGTTCTCAATGGAGGTAATTCTCAGGCTTAGTCAGGATTCCGCTATCATCTTGCTTGGAGCTTCTAGATGTATTGCTCAAGATTCTATCTTTGTTACTATGGCTTATGATTTGGGGATTATGCTTTCTTTATTATTGAACTCTGATATTTAATGTACAAGACAAAAGTTTTAATGATGAACATAGTTTATGTATTTTCAGACATATGGTGTAACCATGCTTTATGATGAATAAAAGTTGTTTTTTTCATCTGCAAAAAATTATATCTGTCTTGTAATGTTTCTGTTTTGTTTACTAAAACGCTTCATGAAACTTAATGCATTCCCTTTGTGAGTGACATTAACAGACGTGGGGTGTTTCAAATTCTGTTTGAGAAACGATTTAATTTAAATAAAGAATCTATTTGCATCATAAAACGTCTTTAAGATTTATTTATTTCCAATTATACTATTAAGTATGGATGGCACAATGGAAATAGAAAATTAACTTTGAAATAAATTCGAAATCTAATTGATGAAGCAAATTATTGATTTTGATTAGAGAATGTTGTTGCCAAATAAAATATCGTTGAAGTGTTAAATAAATAGTGTAATAAAAGCGATTAAGTTAATTTCATTTTATAAGTTGAAATTTTTAATACTTATAAATTTTGTTTTTACCGCTAAGTCTAAATTTAATACATTATTAAGTGTAATGAAGTTAATGTGATGAAAGCAAGGAATGAATTTTTGAAGTACAAACAGTGTAATTAAACTAAAAATATAACGCATATTTATGAAAGGAACGCGTAATAAAAGGAACGGAATAAAATTGTACAATCAATTTGTGTATTTTGCGTCTCCATTTAAATTTAATTAACGGTGCATAACGATTGAATTTATAACGTTCAAATAATAATGTAAACAACGTTGTTAGCTCATGTATTAGCCTAGCATACCGTTCATAGGAAACAAAAAAAGTTTTGCTCCTTTTTAGGAGATATGGCAGGAAATAATATATGATTAAATCTAGCCTAAAATCCTACCCTATCAATACAAAGATTTGAAATAGTATCCAAAGATTTTGAATAATTATTGTGTAGATAATTAATACTGTACATAAATAAGACACCTGTCCATTAGTTTTACGCGTTGATCTTTTGGATCCCTTTCCCCATGTTATAAATATATGTTGCATCCTCTTTTATCTGACAAAACCATTTCTCCTTGCCCATTGTTTATTCCTTCAACTGACTGGAAATTCCTCCATCTACCCTCTTTAATTTTTCAAACTTCCTTTTTGCTTTAGGTCGAGCATCACCTCGTAATCCTCTCTAGTGTTTTCCTCCTCCATTCAAACTGTTGAACCACTTCAACATTAACACGTTCTGTTCCCTCTAACGCCGCACTTCGTCTCCACCATTACTTCTACCTGCATGCAAGAAGGGAAGTGTTGTAGTATACATGCAAAGACGTGGGTTATGGATACATATGTGAGGAAGAAGAGAAGCGAAGACCAGTGTTGGCACGCGATGGTCGTGGCGTTCGCGACCATTCGAATGTAAGCCGGTTCGGAATGATACAAGAATTTGACAGAGAAGATTTGGAAAGTAATATTTGGTGAGAAATTTTACACCGATTTTAAGGGATAGTTAATTATTGACTAATTTTTGTGCACTCAATTGATGAGACGATTATTGGTTGATATTACAAGTTTATTAGGATGATTAAATAATGATTAGCATATAAAATATATGATTTTGAATTGATATATGTATACTAGCATAATTATGTGAGAAATCTAAATTCAATTTAGAAAGGGGTAGATTAGAAAATTACTTGCATGAAACTTAATTATTAGTTAGAACCATTATTGTTAGTGGTAAATAAAAATTTATTAAGTTATGAAATAGTTTTCAGTTAGTTAAAAATGTGATTTTTGACTAACGTATGATATGAAATAATTTTTAGCAAGTTAAAAATGTGATTTTTAACTAATATGTGCGACGGACATTAGAATGTGATATGAAAACAATACTGTATTGATATCATGGAATTGTAACTTGAATTGATTAAGTAAAATTTACAATTTAAGGGTTGATTAGTTGTAGTTAAAAATAAAATTAATTATGAAGTAATGCGATGAACATGGAATGATAATAAAATTCATTATGATTTTAGTAAGCGACTAACGGTGTAAAAATATTATTTTTAAATCCCCTTCCTATGTGGATAATTATTGGTTAATAAAATAAATTTAAAAGATAATCTTTGAATTTAGATTTTTTTATCAATCTAACTCACGAATTATTAAACTATTGTCCATAAGTACGAAATGATTTTGGCAACATCTTAAAATGGTTTTGGATCCTTAAGGTTGTAAACAAAGTTTTGAAATCTAACTACAGTTTGATTTTTGTGTTGCGTGTAAATGTTTAGTTTCATAACCATCTTTAGGTTTAAAATTTTATTTTGAGTTAGGTTGTTTAAGTAAATGTTTAGCTATCCATAAGCATTAAAATTTAATTAAAGAAAATTTGATTTAAGTATGTAACTAAACATTAATTTACTAAATACACTTGGTTCCAATTTTTTTAAAAGACCATTTGTAAGATTTAATAATTAAACAAATTTGGAAATATTATGCTAAGTTTCCAATGAAAGTTGGATTACGATTTTAATTGAAAATTTATTTATGAATTAGAAAAGGACAAATTTTGAACCATTACCTAGTGCAAAAAAAATTATGTATATATTAATGACATTTCTTCTAATAACACATACACCAGAACGTTCTAGGGTGATAGAGAGGATAGTGTTTAAGGCTTAGGTTTGGAAAATACAAGTTTCCTGCTCTTCCTGGCTAACCCTAACTGATCCGACGGACGAGATGGTTATTTTCAAAATCTAATTCGGAAGTTAATTAAAACCCCTTGACTTAGAACAAATTTTGGAATCTTACAAGCGTCATTTTTTATTTAGAATAATTTGAGTAAAATATTTGAACCCTTAAATGATGTTGAACCTATTTGGTAAATGGCTAATCTATAGTACTTATGAAACGTTTTACCATTCCATGAAAATGATTGAATTTGAGAACTATTTTTTTTTAAACTATGTATAAGGCTTTCAATCCAAATTTGAAAAGACAAATGGAAATGATAACAACAAATAGAGAGTTTTGAATAGGGGATTTGTAAAGAAGAGATAAGACTGAAATTAAGGAGATTAATCCAACCTTATCCAAAAATGAATTGATAAAAATTGAAACCGTCATAGTCCATAGCTTTGTTTTAAAATACGCTTTTTACTTGGGAAGGTCGAGATCGGATGTAATTCTGAAAACCATTCCAAGTAATAATACGACGACGCTATAAAGGAAATTGAAGAATTGGAAATGGAAAATGAAGACCGGGAATCTTTGGACTTATTTGGATTGATTGTCGATGTCTCAAATTGGGCCGTACACCCGATACGAGGTTATAAGTTGTAACAACCCGTGTTTCTGTTAACATTAAACTAATGAATTAAAGAATAATTAGTTTTAAATATGAGAATTAAGGGAAACGGGTTATGCCATTGTGTTCATCTCGGAATTCTGGTTGAGATAGAGTCTGAGTTTGCGTAAATTGGACTTCGTATGAAGAAGTTATGGCTGTCAGAAGGTTCCAAAAATTCAAATTTAAATTCAAAAACGAATTCTGACTCAGAACCGGGCAGGGCGGGAAATTTACCGCCCCAGGCCAAGTCGACCAGGGGTGTAATAACCCGGAAATCTGAGCCAATTTAAATTTTTTATTTTGGCAATTTTAGTGAATTTTGATTATTTAAAATGAATTATTTTAAATAATAAAGACGAGAAATTTATTTTGAATAGAATTCGAATGTTTATATTTATATAGATCGTCGTTAGAATATAAATATTTATTTTAAAGTATAAAAGGAATTGAAAATGGCGCGGTAGTTCGATAATTCGATTTCAAACTTCAAATGAATGTGCAGGATTCAAAATAAATCGGAATTTAGCGAAACCAAAAATAATAGAATCTATTTGTGAATATCTTTCCAACGAATTCGAAAAATCAAAATTTCATAGCGGGAATCAAAAGATATGTCCAAATTAATTTTCAGGATAGTCGCTATGGAATTCTGGCCCTTAAAAATGGAAATTTTGCAAACGACCTTGGATTTCGACGAAACCACTTTTGTTGGGTCCGTGATGTCAGGTTATTGCTAGGTTTCAAAATTCGTAATTTTTCAAATCAATATGTGAGCGTGGCAAAGGAAAACGCGTTTGACCAGTTTCAGTTGATTTTAATCGACTGGAAAATGGCCATTTTTCAAACGATCTCAGAATTCGACGAAACTAGTTTTGTTAGGACCGTATCGTCAATACGAAGCTAGAAAATATTTTTCGGGAATTTTTCTAGTTAGTATGTGCCCCCGGTAAATTGAAATGTGTGTTCAAATTCAATATATAGAGTTATATGTTGATTTTGATGAAAACTAAATGAAACGAGCAAATCATCCTACGATACATATCCCATTATGTTCGGAATGGGGGTAATTAGCTATGGACGACAGGCGGTGGGTTCGATTTCGAGGTCGAAATAAAAAGTTGTTTTTTGGTAATTAAAAATAATAAAATATTTAAATATAAGTCCTTTCTCCCTCTCTCCCCATTTTCATTTCAACAGAAAGAAAAAAAAACCTAGCAGCCGACCGATACCCCCCTGTAGCCGACTGCCAACCCCCCGCCCTCCTCCTGCCGCGCGACGCGCTAACCCCCTACCTCGAACGACGCGCTAACCCCCCTACCTCGAACGACGCGCGATACCTCCCTACCTCGAACGACGCGCGATACCCCCCCTCCTCCTGTTGTTGCGGCCGCTACTTCTTCTTCTTCCCTCCTTCCTCCTCCCCCTTCGTTCAACAAAAGGTGAGTTTTGCGGTTTATTTGATTAGTTAAATTTCTGATTTTTAATTAGTTAAATATCTGATTCTTTATTAGTTCAATTACTGATTCTTCATTAGTTCAATTACTGATTTTTCATTACTTAAATTTCTGATTTTTAATTAGTTAAAGAATTGATTTTTATAGCAAAAAGATTATATTTTTTTAAAAATAGAAAGATTCGATTTTGATTAGAAGAAAAATATGAACTTTCTTATGTACGAAGCGATAGAATAAAAATATATTTTTTATCGTATATAGAAGAATATTAAATTATGATCTTTATTGTGAAGTGAACAATATAAAAATATGATTTTTAATTCAATAAAAATTCGATTTTTATATATTGAATAGCAAAGTAAAAATTCGATTTTTATATATTGAATAGCAAAGTAAAAATTCGATTTTTATATATTGAATAGCAAAGTAAAAATTCGATTTTTATATATTGAATAGCAAAGTAAAAATTCGATTTTTATATATTGAATAGCAAAGTAAAAATTCGATTTTTATATATTGAATAGCAAAGTAAAAATTCGATTTTTATATATTGAATAGTAAAGTAAAAATTCGATTTTTATATATTGAATAGCAAAGTAAAAATTCGATTTTTATATATTGAATAGCGAAGTAAAAATGTGATTTTTACATATGTAGAGAATACGGGCAAAGAAAGTGGCAAGAGGCGAGAACGGCGAAGATTTCTACAAAGAAGATTCATGGGATTGAATTAGCTAATCGGTGAGAACTTATCACCTTTTAATTTTGTTTTCTAGTTAATAATATATACTAGGATGCAGAAGGTGTTTAGTAGCACCCGACACCCGTCGTCCACAGACCATGGACGGCTTGTATGCTTGTTTGTTTGATTTTGATGTGTAGTTGATTGTGTGATGTGGTGTGAAATGAAATAAAATATTTTATAGTGGAAAATATTTGATAGTTAAAAATAGAATTTTTAACAAGTATATGAAATGAAATAATAATAAACAAATCGGACGATTTGTTTATATACACACATTTGACTGATATTGATTGAGACGATAAATTTTACACATCGCCCAACTGCACAAATAAAATCTGTGTTTGATTGTTTGAAAACCCCACACGGGTATTGGGGTGATATAAGACATACACTAATCCCAATAGTTAGTTGTATGTCGATCGATTGATTGACAGACTTATATAAGCGTTGAATATTTATATTTGATGCTTATACAGTGTAGAACGCAATTTGGATGATGGTTGATGATTTCTCGTTGCTGTTATATACGTATGGTAGAAAATCCATATAATTAACATTATATGGTAATTGATTGGGCCTCATTCCAGTTTTGAAATAGAAATATTTGAAATAGAAATATTTGAATAGAAATATTTGAAATAGAAATATTTAAATAGAAATATTTGAATAGAAATATTTGAATAGAAATATTTGAAATAGAAATTGGGTAGAAATGAATTCGAATAGAAATTGAATAGAAATGAATTCGAATTGAAATTGAATAGAAATAAATTCGAATTGAAATTGAATAGAAATAAATTCGAATTGAAATTGAATAGAAATGAATTCGAATTGAAATTGAATATAAATGAATTCGAATTGAAATTGAATTGAAATCGATTTGAAATGAATTTAAAACAAATTTATATTGGAATATTCAATTTTGATTTGAAATTGAATATGAAGTTGAAACCGTTTTGAAAAGGAATTTAAAACGATTTATAAAGCACGTTTGGAATTGAAATCGATGAAGTATATATTATATATATAATATAATGGCCTGAATAGAACGCGCCGCGCCGCGGTAGTTCGCAAATTTCGATCATTGACTTCGAATGGATATCGCGGGAGATCCGACCGTCGGATTCTCCTAAAACCGGAACCGTTGGGTTCGTATCGAAAAAAGCTTTCTAACGAATATTAGAAATTAGAAATCTAACGGTTGGATTTGGAATTATGTCCAAATAAACCGGAATGAATGTGCAGGATTCAAAATAAACCGGAATTTAGCGAAACCAAAAATAATAGAATCTATTTGTGAATATCTTTCCAACGAATCTGAAAAATCAAAATTTCATAGCGGGAATCAAAAGATATGTCCAAATGAATTTTCAGAATAGTCGCTATGGAATTCTGGCCCTTAAAAATGGAAATTTTGCAAACGACCTCGGATTTCGACGAAACCACTTTTGTTGGGTCCGTGATGTCAGGTAATTGCTAGGTTTCAAAATTCGTAATTTTTCGAATCAGTATGTGAGCGTGGCAAAGGAAAACGCGTTTGACCAGTTTCAGTTGATTTTAATCGACTGGAAAATGGCCATTTTTCAAACGGTCTCAGAATTCGACGAAACTAGTTTTGTTAGGACCGTATCGTCAATACGAAGCTAGAAAATATTTTTCGGGAATTTTTCTAGTTTGTATGTGGCCCCGGTAAATTGAAATGCGTGTTCAAATTCAATATATAGAGTTATATGTTGATTTTGACGAAAACTAAACGAAACGAGCGAATCATCCTACGATACATATCCCATTATGTTCGGAATGGGGGTAATTAGCTATGGACGATAGGCGGTGGGTTCGATTTCGAGGTCGAAATAAAAAGTTGCTTTTTGGTAATTAAAAATAATAAAATATTTAAATATAAGTCCTTTCTCCCTCTCTCCCCGTTTTCATTTCAACAGAAAGAAAAAAACCCTAGCAGCCGACCGATACCCCCCCTGCAGCCGACCGCTAACCCCCCTCCTCCTGCCGCGCGACGCGCTAACCCCCTACCTCGAACGACGCGCTAACCCCCCTACCTCGAACGACGCGCGATACCTCCCTACCTCGAACGACGTGCGATACCCCCCTCCTCCTGTTGCTGTGGCCGCTACTTCTTCTTCTTCCCTCCTTCCTCCTCCCCCTTCGTTCAACAAAAGGTGAGTTTTGCGGTTTATTTGATTAGTTAAATTTCTAATTAGTTAAATTACTGATTCTTTATTAGTTCAATTACTGATTCTTCATTAGTTCAATTACTGATTTTTCATTAGTTAAATTTATGATTTTTAATTAGTTAAAGAATTGATTTTTATAGCAAAAAGATTATATTTTTTTTTAAATAGAAAGATTCGATTTTGATTAGAAGAAAAATATGAACTTTCTTATGTACGAAGCGATAGAATAAAAATATAATTTTTATCGTATATAGAAGAATATTAAAGTATGATCTTTATTGTGAAGTGAACAATATAAAAATATGATTTTTAATGCGATAAAAATTCGATTTTTATATATTGAATAGCAAAGTAAAAATTCGATTTTTATATATTGAATAGCAAAGTAAAAATTCGATTTTTATATATTGAATAGCAAAGTAAAAATTCGATTTTTATATATTGAACAGCAAGATGAAAATTCGATTTTTATATATTGAATAGCAAAGTAAAAATTCGATTTTTATATATTGAATAGCAAAGTAAAAATTCGATTTTTATATATTGAATAGCAAAGTAAAAATTCGATTTTTATATATTGAATAGCAAAGTAAAAATTCGACTTTTATATATTGAATAGCAAAGTAAAAATTCGACTTTTATATATTGAATAGCAAAGTAAAAATTCGATTTTTATATATTGAATAGCAAAGTAAAAATTCGATTTTTACATATTGAATAGCAAAGTAAAAATTCGACTTTTATATATTGAATAGCAAAGTAAAAATTCGACTTTTATATATTGAATAGCAAAGTAAAAATTCGATTTTTATATATTGAATAGCAAAGTAAAAATTCGATTTTATATATTGAATAGCAAAGTAAAAATTTGATTTTTATATATTGAATAGCGAAGTAAAAATGTGATTTTTACATATGTAGAGAATACAGGCAAAGAAAGTGGAAAGAGGCGAGAACGGCGAAGATTTCTACAAAGAAGAGTCATGGGATTGAATTAGCTAATCGGTGAGAACTTCTCACCTTTTAATTTGTTTTCTAGTTAATAATATATACTAGGATGCAGACGGTGTTTAGTAGCACCCGACACCCGTCTTCCACAGACCATGGACGGCTTGTATGCTTGTTTGTTTAATTTTGATGTGTAGTTGATTGTGTGATGTGGTGTGAAATGAAATAAAATATTTTATAGTGGAAAATATTTGATAGTTAAAAATAGAATTTTTAACATGTATATGAAATGAAATAAGAATAAACAAATCGGACGATTTGTTTATATATACACATTTGACTGATATTGATTGGGACGATAAATTTTACACATCGCCCAACTGCACAAATAAAATCTGTGTTTGATTGTTTGAAAACCCCACACGGGTATTGGGGTGATATAAGACATACACTAATCCCAATAGTTAGTTGTATGTCGATCGATTGATTGACAGACTGTTATAAGCGTTGAATATTTATATTTGATGCTTATACAGTGTAGAACGCACTTTGGATGATGGTTGATGATTTCTCGTTGCTGTTATATACGTATGGTAGAAAATCCATAAATTAACATTATATGGTAATTGATTGGGCCTCATTCCAGTTTTGAAATAGAAATATTTGAAATAGAAATATTTGAATAGAAATATTTGAAATAGAAATATTTGAAATAGAAATATTTGAATAGAAATATTTGAATAGAAATATTTGAAATAGAAATTGAATAGAAATGAATTCGAATAGAAATTGAATAGAAATGAATTCGAATTGAAATTGAATAGAAATAAATTCGAATTGAAATTGAATAGAAATGAATTCGAATTGAAATTGAATATAAATGAATTCGAATTGAAATTGAACTGAAATCGATTTGAAATGAATTTAAAACGAATTTATATTGGAATATTCAATTTTGATTTGAAATTGAATATGAAGTTGAAACCGTTTTGAAAAGGAATTTAAAACGATTTATAAAGCACGTTTTGAATTGAAATCGACGAAGTATATATTATATATATTATATATATAATATAATGGCCTGAATAGAACGCGCCGCGGCAGTTCGCGAATTTCGACCATTGACTTCGAATGGATATTGCGGGAGATCCGACCGTCGGATTCTCCTAAAACCGGAACCATTGGGTTCGTATCGAAAAAAGCTTTCTAACGTATATTAGAAATTAGAAATCTAACAGTTGGATTTGGAATTATGTCCAAATCAAATTTGGAAAAGGTCGTTGTAAGTGCAGTTCGATGGCCGTTGATGGAAATCGACTGTACGGGCCTTGATAAAATTATTAAAAATATCAATAATTTGTGTAAAATCATAAGAAATGATTTGGGAAAAATCAGGATGAAAAACTCCATATTTGAAAAGATAAAAAATAGATTTTTATCGGAATGAACTAGTTTTGAACTAGGATAATAATTTATTTATTTTTAAAATAAATAAATTGGATTTGAAATGGTTTTGAAAATAACCAGAAATTCCAATAATTGAATTGGAATAGATTTGAATCGAAATTGTCTTCGGAATATTTCGATGTTGGATTTCGTGATTATACAGATACTGTTATGGAAATTTGAAAGATATATATATATATCGTTATTTCTAATACGATATTTGCTGGTCGTAGAATTTGATATTGAATATAAGCCGATATATTTTCTATTCAGAGCCTTGTATTTAACGTCAAATGTGATTTGGGTTTGTCGTGAATGGTGTCTTCATTAACACTGTTCTTAAGCCCAGTTGAGAAAAGGATTAAATCTTTTTATTTAGATTTAATGAAATGTACCAATTAAATAATATTTAATTGGAATTGAATTGATATTGATTTTTGGGTTTATAGTGAGCAGTGTTTTAAATAACACTTGTTCTTTAACCCGATAATTAATGGAATCAGATTTTGGGTTGTCGTGAACGGTATCTTCAATAATACTGTTCTTAGACCCAAAGGAGTTAAGAAAATCAGAAACTAACTGGAGATTAGTTAAGTTGAATGGTTTCTAGGGTATTGATCTGATGTTGGTTTCGGCCTTCGGGGTTAATACTTAGGGAATTGCTCACTTGCTAATTTACAGTTAGGGACTGATTGAAATGTGATGAGATTTTGGGGTTTATCGTGAACCGTGTTTTAAATGACACTGATTCTTTAACCCAGACAAAGATTAAAACTAAGTGGAGTTTTAATAAATCTTTAATTAGATTGAAAAGATCGAGAATGGAGTATCACCATTTTTGCTCCAGGCGATAGTTAAATCTTTAATTAGATTTAAACGTGAAATGGTAATTGAATTTACCGATAACACCGTGGTGTTAGATATGAAGTATAACCAGTTTTACTTCATGGGATGAATAGGTTGGGGTTGGGAAATTAAAACAAATGATTACTTCGGTATAGTTCGCTAATCCTGACTAGTTTGAAATGATATTCAAAGGAAGATTAAAGAATAAATTTAAAAGAATTTATCTTTGATAAAATTAATGGGAACATTTCCCTATGAATGTGAAATTTAGAAACTAACTGTCGGTTAGCTGAGAAGAATGGTTTTCTGGATATTGATCTGATGTTGATTTCGGCCTTCGGGGTTAATATTTGGGGAATTATTCTCTTGTTAATTTACGGTTAGTGACTGATGAATTGAAATAAGGCGTATGTTGTGTTTGTGTAACACTTGTTTATAATATACGCGAGTTATTCGGAAAGACCGGGTTTATCCCATTCTGAATAACTGTTACGACGATAAGTCGAAGATGAAGACGATGGTCGAAGACCGGAGGTCTTCATGTCGTTTGGGTGGTTACTGATGATCTTGATTGGGCTGTACACCCAAGAAGATGAAAACAGTTAGTGATCGTCCAGACGTATTTGGAGATCGATGGATATGCGGGGTACTAGGTGCCTCCGGTTTCGTTCAGACCCAGAACAGACTTGTAAATGGACTGTGTGTCTGACATCGGATTTCATTCTGTGTGACTGATATCGGTTGCATAGAGTGGTTTGCCTGTTTGGCATGCTAAGATGCAAATGATCAAGGCTTCTGTTGAAAAGCAGAGTCTTGTGGTTGATGATCAAAGCACGGCCTTTGTGGCGTAGCTTTGTGTAACATTTACTTCGCGAGTTTCACACCCGGTATGAACCAAAAACGGGAGACGGACCTCAGGGAGGACATGCGTTTCTTTCTAGTTAGAAGTGGCGTCAGTGGTTACACGCCCTGACGAGTTTGACTTATGTGGTTGTTGCTGTTGCGAGGCGCCTCGGTTTGATCGGAAGATCCGGGTCCGATGGAGTCATTTGTTGGCTCATTTACACCCCATAGGGCGGAGAGACGTATTGTTCAGGCATAATAATCCACATTGGTGGACCGGCCCTGACGATCCAAGGGTCACTCGAGCTCTGATCCTGAGACTCGGACTAGACAGTCTCGAATCGGTTGAGGACTATCTTTTGCCTCGGTTCATAGATGGAAATCCAATTTCCAAATATGTGACATTTGCAATTTTATTTGTAGAACCTAGTATGGCGACATAGTGGGATGGGGCGCTTATGCCGCCTATGATTGATACTTACGATTTGAAGTTGTTTTATACACTATGCACTTATAATAGTATCAAATGATTTGTTTTAAACGTATCAAGCATTCTTGGCTATTATAAGGTAAAAACCCTATCCCCCGGCTTGCGTTGCATTGTGTGATAGGACCTGGGTCTTATAATAGCTTCATTTTTCTTTATTTAGCGTCGCGCTGTTGTTTTATGCACTAGTATTCTTGGGAGGAAACCCGTTCCGTGTTATACGGCGTGGTCCCTTGATTTACCGAACTTTAAAATAAAGATTAATAACTGTTTTAGTTCTCACACCAGTCCCATGACTGACCTGGAGTTTATTGTTTTAACCTAAACTCTGGGTGCCCTTATTTTGACACGGGCATCTAGTAGTTTTGGTTTTGTAGATTTATATTCACAGGATCCTGGTTTACAGCTGGAATGATATCCGGAAAGCTTTGTATCCGTATATCTCTTCTAGTATTATTTTCCTCTGCTATGTAATTTATTGTAATCTCTGATATTTGATAAATGTGTAATATTGATTTATACTCTGTATATTCTTGTATTCTGAAGGAATTGTTGTAATTTAACAATGAAATGTTCTTCCGTCTGCATTCTATTTTGTCGTGTTCTCAAAACAATCAGGCGTTTCGAACGGTCTTGATCGGTTTAGCGAATGATTCGGATCGAGCGGAATTCCCGGTCGTTATATCGTGGTATTAGAGCTTTGGTTTACAAAGCTCAGAGAACTAGACACATTAGAACCATACGAAAGAATTCATCAGAAATTGGATTAGTAATATCCAATGGGAATGACTCATTAGAGATGGGATCAGTAGTATCCTAGAACGAGTGTGAAGAGTATATTTTTAAGATGAAAACAATTTTTGTTTTGAAATTTAAATCAATTATTCGTATTTGATTATTTATTTATATGAATTTGGACAATCCATTATATAAAGATTTTGTATATATGTCTTGCAAACGTGTGTTCGAAGTTTTAATATACTGGATAGTTATAGAATCATACTCTAGTTGCCCGAGGATAATTCTGGTGATGGGGCACCGTCGCCAGTATTTATTTTCGAGTAACGAAAGTGAGATTTCTATATATTTCCAATTGACTGGTGTGAGAACCGAAACTAGACAAGGCCCATTATTGTTGTGATTTGGCATCAAAAATGTGATTTTTGACTATATATCAAAATTATGAATTTGAAAAGCTAATCAACTAATTGATTGCTGGTTGTGTTGTTTGATTATAGTTTGAATAATTAAATGTTGAACCTTTAGCCAAATTGAATCAAATAGTGGGTAGTATTGAAAATTGGTTGCAATTGCATGCATATACATGTACTTATATTGAACAGGTCATAGCAAGGAGGCTAGAGAAGAGGAATAAATTTGTTTGCCCGACAAATAGGTACATGTTTACCATAATTTACTGTTTTGTTTGGGTGATGATGATTTTGTGAGCCGCTTGGCTTTTTCTTTTTCTTTTTGATTGAAGAAGGCCATGGGAGGCTATATGAAATATCCCGAAGTCCCCGGTGCAGGGGAGGTTATGGCGAAATTTTTCGAAAATTTAGGGTTTTAACCAAATTTTTGAAAAATTTGAAAAGTTCTTAGAAACTGAAAAGTTGAAGAACTTAAGTCATAGCAAAAACTATGAAAGTTGAGTTGGTTTTTAAAACAACTTTCGGCTTCATTCCTTTTCGGGGACGAAATGTTTTAAGTGGGGGAGATTGTAATAACCCGGAAATCTGAGCCAATTTAAAAATTTTATTTTGGCAATTTTAGTGAATTTTGATTATTTAAAATGAATTATTTTAAATAATAACGACGATAAATTTATTTTGAATAGAATTCGAATGTTTATATTTACATAGATCGTCGTTAGAATATAAATATTTATTTTAAATTATAAAAGGAATTGAAAATGGCGCGGTAGTTCGATAATTCGATTCCAAACTTCAAATGAATGTGCAGGATTCAAAATAAACCGGAATTTAGCGAAACCAAAAATAATAGAATCTATTTGTGAATATCTTTCCAACGAATCCGAAAAATCAAAATTTCATAGCGGGAATCAAAAGATATGTCCAAATGAATTTTCAGGATAGTCGCTATGGAATTCTGGCCCTTAAAAATGGAAATTTTGCAAACGACCTCGGATTTCAACGAAACCACTTTTGTTGGGTCCGTGATGTCAGGTTATTGCTAGGTTTCAAAATTCGTAATTTTTCGAATCAATATGTGAGCGTGGCAAAGGAAAACGCGTTTGACCAGTTTTAGTTGATTTTAATCGACTGGAAAATGGCCATTT
Organism: Allium sativum; assembly: GCA_030737875.1. Classification (NCBI taxonomy): domain Eukaryota; kingdom Viridiplantae; phylum Streptophyta; class Magnoliopsida; order Asparagales; family Amaryllidaceae; genus Allium; species Allium sativum. Next base: position 6,447,492 of record CM060916.1, on the reverse strand, counting down.
TTCAAACGATCTCAGAATTCGACGAAACTAGTTTTGTTAGGACCGTATCGTCAATACGAAGCTAGAAAATATTTTTCGGGAATTTTTCTAATTAGTATGCGGCCTCGGTAAATTGAAATGCGTGTTCAAATTCAATATATAGAGTTATATGTTGATTTTGATGAAAACTAAGCGAAACGAGCGAATCATCCTACAATGCATATCCCATTGTGTTCGGAATGGGGGTAATTAGCTATGGATGACAGGCGGTGGGTTCGATTTCGAGGTCGAAATAAAAAGTTGCTTTTTGGTAATTAAAAATAATAAAATATTTAAATATAAGTCCTTTCTCCCTCTCTCCCCGTTTTCATTTCAACAGAAAGAAAAAAAAACCTAGCAGCCGACCAATACCCCCCTGTAGCCGACCGCTAACCCCCCCTCCTCCTGCCGCGCGACGCGTTAACCCCCCTACCTCGAACGACGCGCTAACCCCCTACCTCGAACGACGCGAGATACCCCCTACCTCGAACGACGCGCGATACCCCCCTCCTCCTGCTGCTGCGGCCGCTACTTCTTCTTCTTCCCTCCTTCCTCCTCCCCCTTCGTTCAACAAAAGGTGAGTTTTGCGGTTTATTTGATTAGTTAAATTTCTGATTTTTAATTAGTTAAATTACTGATTCTTCATTAGTTCAATTACTGATTCTTCTTTAGTTCAATTACTGATTTTTCATTAGTTAAATTTCTGATTTTTAATTAATTAAATTACTGATTCTTCATTAGTTCAATTACTGATTCTTCATTAGTTCAATTACTTATTTTTCATTAGTAAAATTTCTGATTTTTAATTAGTTAAAGAATTGATTTTTATAGTAAAAAGATTATTATTTTTTTAAAATAGAAAGATTCGATTTTGATTAGAAGAAAAATATGAACTTTCTTATGTACGAAGCGATAGAACAAAAATATAATTTTTATCGTATATAGAAGAATATTAAAGTATAAACTTTATTGTGAAGTGAACAATATAAAAATATGATTTTTAATGCGATAAAAATTCGATTTTTATATATTGAATAGCAAAGTAAAAATTCGATTTTTATATATTGAATAGCAAAGTAAAAATTCGATTTTTATATATTGAATAGCAAAGTAAAAATTCGATTTTTATATATTGAATAGCAAGATAAAAATTCGATTTTTATATATTGAATAGCAAAGTAAAAATTCGATTTTTATATATTGAATAGCAAAGTAAAAATTCGATTTTTATATATTGAATAGCAAAGTAAAAATTCGATTTTTATATATTGAATAGCAAAGTAAAAATTCGATTTTTATATATTGAATAGCATAGTAAAAATTCGATTTTTATATATTGAATAGCAAAGTAAAAATTCGATTTTTATATATTGAATAGCAAAGTAAAAATTCGATTTTTATATATTGAATAGTAAAGTAAAAATTCGATTTTTATATATTGAATAGCAAAGTAAAAATTCGATTTTTATATATTGAATAGCGAAGTAAAAATGTGATTTTTACATATGTAGAGAATACGGGCAAAGAAAGTGGCAAGAGGCGAGAACGGCGAAGATTTCTACAAAGAAGATTCATGGGATTGAATTAGCTAATCGGTGAGAACTTATCACCTTTTAATTTTGTTTTCTAGTTAATAATATATACTAGGATGCAGAAGGTGTTTAGTAGCACCCGACACCCATCGTCCACAGACCATGGACGGCTTGTATGCTTGTTTGTTTGATTTTGATGTGTAGTTGATTGTGTGATGTGGTGTGAAATGAAATAAAATATTTTATAGTGGAAAATATTTGATAGTTAAAAATAGAATTTTTAACAAGTATATGAAATGAAATAATAATAAACAAATCGGACGATTTGTTTATATACACACATTTGACTGATATTGATTGAGACGATAAATTTTACACATCGCCCAACTGCACAAATAAAATCTGTGTTTGATTGTTTGAAAACCCCACACGGGTATTGGGGTGATATAAGACATACACTAATCCCAATAGTTAGTTGTATGTCGATCGATTGATTGACAGACTTATATAAGCGTTGAATATTTATATTTGATGCTTATACAGTGTAGAACGCAATTTGGATGATGGTTGATGATTTCTCGTTGCTGTTATATACGTATGGTAGAAAATCCATATAATTAACATTATATGGTAATTGATTGGGCCTCATTCCAGTTTTGAAATAGAAATATTTGAAATAGAAATATTTGAATAGAAATATTTGAAATAGAAATATTTAAATAGAAATATTTGAATAGAAATATTTGAATAGAAATATTTGAAATAGAAATTGAATAGAAATGAATTCGAATAGAAATTGAATAGAAATGAATTCGAACTGAAATTGAATAGAAATAAATTCGAATTGAAATTGAATAGAAATAAATTCGAATTGAAATTGACTAGAAATGAATTCGAATTGAAATTGAATATAAATGAATTCGAATTGAAATTGAATTGAAATCGATTTGAAATGAATTTAAAACGAATTTATATTGGAATATTCAATTTTGATTTGAAATTGAATATGAAGTTGAAACCGTTTTGAAAAGGAATTTAAAACGATTTATAAAGCACGTTTTGAATTGAAATCCACGAAGTATATATTATATATATTATATATATAATATAATGGCCTGAATAGAACGCGCCGCGCCGCGGCAGTTCGCGAATTTCGACCATTGACTTCGAATGGATATTGCGGGAGATCCGTCCATCGGATTCACCTAAAACCGGAACCGTTGGGTTCGTATCGAAAAAATCTTTCAAACGAATATTAGAAATTAGAAATCTAACTTTTGGATTTGGAATTATGTCCAAATAAAATTTTGAAAAGGTCTCTGTAAGTTCAGTTCGATGGCCGTTGATGGAAATCGAGTGTACGGGCCTTGATAAAATTATTAAAAATATCAATAATTTGTGTAAAATCATAAGAAATGATTTAGGAAAAATCGGGATGAAAAACTTCATATTTGAAAAGATAAAAATAGATTTTTATCGGAATCAACTAGTTTTGAACTAGAATAATAATTTATTTATTTTTAAAATAAATAAATTGGATTTGAAATGGTTTTGAAAATAACCAAAAATTCCAATAATTGAATTGGAATAGATTTGAATCGAAATTGTCTTCGGAATATTTCGATGTTGGATTTCGTGATTATACAGATACTGTTATGGAAATTTGAAAGATATATATATCGTTATTTCCAATACGATATTTGTTGGTCGTAGAATTTGATATTTAATATAAGCCGATATATTTTCTATTCAGAGCCTTGTATTTAACGTCAAATGTGATTTGGGTTTGTCGTGAATGGTGTCTTCATTAACACTGTTCTTAAGCCCAGTTGAGAAAAGGATTAAATCTTTTTATTTAGATTTAATGAAGTGTACCAATTAAATAATATTTAATTGGAATTGAATTGATATTGATTTTTGGGTTTATAGTGAGCAGTATTTTAAATAACACTTGTTCTTTAACTCGATAATTAATGGAATGAGATTTTGGGTTGTCGTGAACGGTATCTTCAATAATACTGTTCTTAGACCCAAAGGAGTTAAGAAAATCAGAAACTAACTGGAGATTAGTTAAGTTGAATGGTTTCTGGGGTATTGATCTGATGTTGGTTTCGGCCTTCGGGGTTAATACTTAGGGAATTGCTCACTTGCTAATTTACAGTTAGGGACTGATTGAAATGTGATGAGATTTTGGGGTTTATCGTGAACCGTTTTTTAAATGACACTGATTCTTTAACCCAGTCAAAGATTAAAACTAAGTGGAGTTTTAATAAATCTTTAATTAAATTGAAAAGATCGAGAATGGAGTATCACCAGTTTTGCTCCAGGCGATAGTTAAATCTTTAATTAGATTTAAACGTGAAATGGTAATTGAATTTACCGATAACACCGTGGTGTTAGATATGAAGTATAACCAGTTTTACTTCATGGGATGAATAAGTTGGGGTTGGGAAATTAAAACAAATGATTACTTCGGTATAGTTCGTTAATCCCGACCAGTTTGAAATGATATTCAAAGGAAGATTAAAGAATAAATTTAAAAGAATTTATCTTTGATAAAATTAATGGGAACATTTCCCTATGAATGTGAAATTTAGAAACTAACTGTCGGTTAGCTGAGAAGAATGGTTTTCTGGATATTGATCTGATGTTGGTTTCGGCCTTCGGGGTTAATATTTGGGGAATTATTCTCTTGTTAATTTACGGTTAGTGACTGATGAATTGAAATGAGGCGTATGTTGTGTTTGTGTAACACTTGTTTATAATATACGCGAGTTATTCGGAAAGACCGGGTTTATCCCATTCTGAATAACTGTTACGACGATAAGTCAAAGATGAAGACGGTGGTCGAAGACCGGAGGTCTTCACGTCGTTTGGGTGGTTACTGATGATCTTGATTGGGCTGTACACCCAAGAAGATGGAAACAGTTAGTGATCGTCCAGACGTATTTGGAGATCGATGGATATGCGGGGTACTAGGTGCCTCCGGTTTCATTCAGACCCAGAATGGACTTGTAAATGGACTGTGTGTCTGACATCGGATTTCATTCTGTGTGACTGATATCGGTTGCATAGAGTGGTTTGCCTGTGTGGCACGCTAAGATGCAAATGATCAAGGCTTCTTTTGAAAAGAAGAGTCTTGTGGTTGATGATCAAAGCACAGCCTTTATGGCGTAGCTTTGTGTAATGTTTACTTCGCGAGTTTCACACCCGGTATGAACCAAAAACGGGAGACGGACCTCAGGGAGGACATGCGTTTCTTTCTAGTTAGAAGTGGCGTCAGTGGTTTTACACGCCCTGACGAGTTTGACTTATGTGGTTGTTCCTCTTGCAAGGCGCCTCGGTTTGATCGGACGATCCGGGTCCGATGGAGTCATTTGTTGGCTCGTTTACGCCTCATAGGGCGGAGAGACGTATTGTTCAGGCATAATAATCCACATCGGTGGACCGGCCCTGACAATCCAAGGGTCACTCGAGCTCTGATCCTGAGACTCGGACTAGACAGTCTCGAATCGGTTGAGGACTATCTTTTGCCTCGGTTCATAGATGGAAATCCAATTTCCAAATACGTGACATTTGCGGTTTTATTTGTAGAACCTAGTATGGCGACATAGTGGGATGGGGCGCTTATGCCGCCTATGATTGATACTTACGATTTGAAGTTGTTTTATACACTATGCACTTATAATAGTATCAAATGATTTGTTTTAAACGTATCAAGCATTCTTGGCTATTATAAGGTAAAAACCCTATCCCCCGGCTTGCGTTGCATTGTGTGATAGGACCTGGGTCTTATAATAGCTTCATTTTTCTTTATTTAGCATTGCGCTGTTGTTTTATGCACCGGTATTCTTGGGAGGAAACCCGTTCCGTGTTATACGGCGTGGTCCCTTGATTTATCGAACTTTAAAATAAAGATTAATAACTGTTTTAGTTCTCACATCAGTCCCATGACTGACCTGGAGTTTATTGTTTTAACCTAAACTCTGGGTGCCCTTATTTTGACACGGGCAGCTAGTAGTTTTGGTTTTACAGATTTATATTCACAGGATCCTGGTTTACAGCTGGAATGATATCCGGAAAGCTTTGTATCCGTATATCTCTTCTAGTTGTGTATTGTATTATTTTCCGCTACTATGTAATTTATTGTAATCTCTGATATTTGATAAATGTGTAATATTGATTTATACTCTGTATATTCTTGTATTCTGAAGGAATTGTTGTAATTTAACAATGAAATGTTCTTCCGTCTGCGTTCCATTTTGTCGTGTTCTCAAAACAATCAGGCGTTTCGAACGGTCTTGATCGGTTTAGCGACTGATTCGGATCGAGCGGAATTCCCGGTCGTTACAAGGGGGTAGATCTTAGTGTCGACCTACCCTATAGGTCGACCTGGGGGTCGACCTACCCCCCTCGGGAAGATTCGAATTAAGCCCAATTCTGAGCTGCTGCTGAGTCATTAGGGCTGAGTTGGCTATTTGGATGGTCCAGGTTGCTTCTAGGTTGATCGGATGGTCTAAATTAATCCTAATCTCTATATAAACACATGTAGACTCAAACCCTTGACCTAATCAAAATTAGAACCATGGCCGTCATGCTGTCACTCCGCAACCTAGAGTAGCCGCCACCAACTAGAAGCAAAGTAAAGCTAATCAACTCAATTCAACTCAAGTCTATAACAACAACAACGAATTTGTCTACTTCAAAGGCGAGCTAATTCAACTACAGAACACAGATCCCAGAACTCAAGACCTTCTTTGAGTTGTGAGTTTGATTTCTTTAACAAGATAATTAACAAGTTAATTAGGTTGAGTTATAATTTGGGTTATATGGCTATGTTGTGAATCATGGGAAAATGTGATATTTTGTCAATATATGCTAGTTGTTTATGATGATAGTTTTTGGTTAATTTGAGTTGTGGATCCTTTTCTTATGCCCAATCAACCTGATTCAATTCTGACATCATTCTATATACAAGTTTAAGTGTAGATTATATGCTAGTTTCTATATGGATTGTACACAAGTTTACATGTGAATCAAGTAAAATGTCTATATGCAAGTTTAGGTAGTAATTAGATTCACATATATGCAAGTTTACACCTTTAGGTTTAGATCTGTGACATACATAGTTTTATGCAAGTTTGTGACTATGGCCTATGCAAGTTTGGGTGAAAACTATATTCAGACATGAAAGTTCACACCTTTAGGTCTATGTTTAGATTCATGACAATACAAAGTTTATGCAAGTTATGTCGTAATCCTTATTTGCAAGTTAGATCTATTTTATGTGTTATGCAAATTTGTGAAGTTTCTTCCCTTTTATATGTTAGACTATTTGCTAGTCTAATATATATATATATATATATATATATACATATATGTGTGTGTGTGTGTCATGATAAGCGAACGAACAATGTGGGGACGATGGGGGTAATATTGAATATACACATATTGAGAATTGGCATGTAATGGCCTTAAAAGGCATACAATTAATTTGAGGCAATAATTGGTATGATTTGTATACCTGAAATAAACGGACATAATTTAGGTGACAATTATGGACATAAGTATATTTGGAATTTATTGACAAATTTGAATAGGGATATTAATCCACTTTGGGGTTAAATAAAGATATGTAATAATTAACTGCTTGAGACACGAGGTTAGACTCGTTTGTGGTGTAAGACTGCCCGGACCCGCCCGGCAAATCCAGCAACCACAAACGGTAGTCTAATGCGAGAGGTCAAAGGAATGAATTAAATGCGTAACGATTGTAAAGACATGAGGTTAGGCTCTTTTGCGGTATAAGACTGCCCGGACCCGCCCCGCAAATCCAGCAACCGCAAATGTCAGTCTAACGTGGGAGGTCTTTACAAGGTTATGGTTCTAATAAATTAATTAACACTTAACCAGATAAACATGTGGTGGGGCATGGGGGTTAAGTGGGTGGCCTTGGGTGGCTTGTGAAATACGATTAGAAACACTTAACCAAGTTGAAAACATGTAAGAAGACATGAATATGAAGGGGTTAAGTGGGATGTACTAGAGGGGACCAAGCATAGGTGGAAAGCCTGTGTCAGGCATGGGGGCCCTTTTCAGACCAGTAACCCATTAAGTTTCTTTGTGGGCTCGGCCTAAGTCGAGGACGGGACACGCATACTGGATTTGATTATAAGAGGTCAAAACAGGTTAGCGGTGGCAACGCAAGTCCAACGGGGTCATGTGCGTGTGTGTGCCCGGGCTGGTAGGTAAGACGTTGTTGCATTGTGTAGGTATAAGCCATGCATCTTTAGTGGTATCGGGTTGTCACTTTGGGGAATGATACACCCTACTGTGGGACCAGCACGGGTATCTACGAGTTAGGGAGCCGATCGCATGGGGGTAGTGGGTACACCTAGTGGAGATAGAGGTAGGCGGCACCTATGTAGACAGCTAGGGGTACATGAAACTACTATTATGATTACTAAGTTTAGTAGGTGGGGATCAATTTTTAAGGTGTTTGATGTGGTGCAGTGTAGTAATTATCCTATAGTGATTAGGTGCGCCTTTAACGTTATCTTTGTTCATCTTATTTCCTTTGTTTGCTCTGTCATGCCCATTTGTTCACAATCATTTCCTTATTTTCCAACTTATGCCTTATCCTAGTTACTTTAATGATTATATCGTTAAAGTTATTGCACTCGCCAGACTTTATGTCTGACCCCTTCGTTTCCACCTCTTTTCTTCCTTCCCCCCCCAGGTGCTCAGGGTGGGACTAGTACTAGTAGAGCTTGATTTGGACCGCTTTATCACTTTCTTTTAGAAGTTGCTTGGATTGCTGAAGTAAAGTTCAGCCTATCTTATATATGTCTATTTTATGTTGGGGTTATGTCTTTTATTTTATGTACTCAGAACTTATTTGTCAAGATGGATAATAAGTGTATTTGGTTTTGTAGTTGGTTTTTGATGTGACATAACCAAACTATTTCTTCGCTGCAATAAAAGTTGTTTTATTTTCCAAGTTCCAATATATTTATCTGTCTTGTTTACTTTTCTATTCTATACACAATAAACGCTCCACCAAAGTTAAGGCATTCCCTTTGTGAGTGACCTTAATGGAGATGGGGTGTCACACGTGGCATCAGAGCTGAAGGTTACCAGAACAGATAAGATATTTTGAAAAACTATTTTTCAAAAATCATTTTCATAAAGGATACTTTCAAAAATACATTTTAAAGAGAGTATTTTCAAGAGAAAAGCTTATTTTAAAAACATAACCCCCAAGAGCCATATATCTTTCCTTCGATTCTTTTGTTTTGAATCTTCCCTTTTTCGTTTCAGCATGTCTGGGGATCTTAACCTTCCAGAGGGTGTACCAATTCCAATATGGTTTAGGAAGTATTTTGATCCTATTGTACATTTAGATCTACACGCAAGTTGTATAATTCATGTTGTAATCGACACCTATATGTTTATGTGATTATATAGGTCGTATGTGATTATGATTTCATGTATATATATATGCTAGAACCTTTATGCCAAAACGATTATGTTCACATACATGCTAGTATGTTTGTAAGAAAGTTGCAAGTTAATTGGATCCATGCCAAGATCCACTTTAATACATGCTTCATGTTGTAATTAGATATATGATTGGATCTAGTTCACGCCCTTGTCATAAAATTATACATACTTTATGAAAACTTCACATTCTTGTCATATGCTAGTCATGTTCGATATTATGCCTAGATCCAAACATGTTTAGGCTTATGTTGTCTAAATCATATGCTAATTTATGTGACACCTTTTTGGTTAGATCCCTATTTCAATGCAAGTTCACATATATGAAAGTTGATTTAGGCTATGTTGTAAATTCACATGTATGTTGACTAGTCTATGTCGCAAGTTCACACCTCTGATGTTTATATTGACTATGCCAAAAATGCCAAGTTTACACCTATGTCATGTTCATGTTTATGAATTCCCTTATGCCAATTTTGTATGCGCTAAATTAGGCTAAGTTTTTAGCCTAATATCATATGTTAAAACCATGCATAAGAAAATTATGCTAAGATTGTTAGCCTAATATTTAAACGGGGTAACGTTGGGAATATTGGTAAAACTTGGCATAAATGGAATTGGCATGTTTGTCACATGCCAAAATTGGTGGCACTTGAATGGTATAAATCTTTATACCAAAAACGTTAAACCTGGAAAGTGGGCCACAACATTTAATTGTTGACAAATTTACATATATTAAGTAATAAAGAAAAATATGTAAATTTAGAAAATACGAATATGCTTAACACTAGGTTGGATTGAGTTGTGAAGTAAACTTGCCCGGACCCTCCCGGCTGTTCAGTGGTCACAACAATACCTATCCAATGTTGGTGGTTAAGCATGGAGCCCAATAAGGACCCGAGGTTAGAGTGAGTTACGGTGTAAATCTGCCCGGAACCGACCGACACATCCAGTAACCGTAACAATACCTGTCTAATGTGAGTGGTCGGTGCTTTAAGAAGCCAAGGACAGACTGTCAGGATGGTTGGGTTAAGTCAACTAAAATACTTAACCAATTCAACATGTTAATTAAATTGATGGGTGGGGTTAGGTAAATACAGACACTTAACCATTTAACATGTTTAACTAGAAAACCCTAGGAACGGGGACCCGTTTCAGCAGTAACCCAATTAGGTATCATGGTACCCTGAAACTATGCAGGGTGGGGCACGATTACTGGGCTGATTGTAAGCGGTCAAAAGCGACGGCGGTGGGTGCAATAGTGTGGGTTCTAACGGAGTGCGGGCGTGCGCACACTTCGGAGCAGAAAAACAGGGCACTGGGGGCACCAGTAGTATAACCTATGTATTTCCAGTTTTGTGTCGTGTCGCCACCATGGGACTTGATACACCCCATGGTGGGGCCAGCATAAGTATCTACAATCTTTGGGTGCCATAAGACACAGATGATTATGCGAGTAGGAGCCGGTCTTTAGAAAAAGGGGATCACTTCACCCTCAGCATGGGGTGCCAGTTAAGACAGTACAAATAGGTGCAGAGATATAGTGTGGGGTGCGATAGTATATTCGATTCAAACTGCTTTATCTTAGTTTATGATACTTTCCTATTTCTAGTTTATACCTATCATGTCCTTATTCTTATTCACATACTGAAGAGTCACTAGACTTACCAGGATTTATGTCTGACCCTATTTTCTTTTGTCTTCTTTTCTTCCGTTCCACCCCCCCCCCCCCCAAGGTCCACAGGGAGGAAACAACTCAGCTTAGTCAGACTCTTTGCAAGCTTCAAGATAGTAGATGTACGGTTTGGACTCTCTCCTTGGCTATGGCTGTTGGACACAATCATGGGGATTTATACAGTTTTAATTATGTTTTAAGCTTCTTTATTTAATAACCAAGACAGAAATGATGATGTAATGTTTTGGAAGTTGTTATGTGACAGTTATGGAAGTGTTTTGTATGAACAAGTATTTTATGAAATAAAAAGTCTGTTGTTTTCCGCTGCCTATATATATATATATATATACGTGTGTGTGTGTGTGTGTGTGTGTGTGTGTGTGTGTTTATATCTGTCTTGTGTTTATCTGTGACTTTTACTTACAAACCTCCACCAAAGTTAAGGCAATCCCTTTGTGAGTGACGTTAATGGAGGGTGGGGTGTTTCACTTGGTATCAGAGCATAGATTTACCAGACTAGATAAAAGTTTTTGAAACTATTTTCAAAAAGAAGTTTAAAGAAGCATCTTTTTCAAGAAAAAACTTTGTTTTTAAAAGGCATAATTCCCCAAAGCCATATGCACGATCTCTCTATCCTCTTGTCTTGAATACTTTCCTTTTTGTTCCAGCATGTCTGGAGATCTTAACCTTCCAGAAGGAGTACCGATCCCTGACTGGTTCCGAAGGAACCTAGAGGCTAGGGCCAATGGCGCGAGACCAGCAGACATTCCTTCTCCCACAATGGCAGCGGTACCTCCTCCTCCTCCTCCTCGAGGAAATACTTTCGCTAAGATATGTAGAGACTTCAAAGCTATGGGTGGAAAGGACTTTTATGGAACTGAATCCTTTGTGGTAGCAAGGAACTGGCTGAAGGAGACCGAAGATTTGTTCATCATCTACGATGTTGACAACAGGCAAAAGATACAGCTAGCAGTGTGGTTGCTCAAAGATGAAGCTTCCTATTGGTGGGAAGTTACCCATGTTGAGAGGCCAGTGGAGACTTGGGAAGTCTTTAGGATGAGGTTTGAGATGAAATTCCTCTCCCAAGCTGAAAGGAACGTGCAAATGGAGAAGTTCCTAACCCTTAAACAAGGAAGTATGACGATTAAGGAGTATGTCAATCAGTTTAATCAACTGGGCAGATTTGGGTTGGATTTAGTAAACAGCCAACACAAGAAGGCTCTTCGCTTTGTCAAAGGTCTAAATGAAGCTCTACACAGCCTTGCTATGACTCATATACCCATGGGGGCGACCTATGAAAGCTTGGTGGACATGGCGCTGCTACACGAGGAAGATAAAGGCAAGAAAGAGATAAAGGCGGAAGCATCTCAAGAAAAGAAAGAGGGTTTACAGGCTAAGAAAACAGACTTTAAGAAAGGCGGGAAGAACAACAAATCCCATGAAAAGAGAAAGTGCAATTTCTGTGGCATTGTGGGACATATAGCAAAAGACTGCAGGAAGAAGAAGGCAAAGATGAATGTTGGTTGTTTCCATTGTGGAGGGACTGGACACCTGGGTATGGACTACCCAAAGAAGCGGGGGCAGGGACAAAGGACTGGATCCACCTCAGGAGGACAGGTTCACGCGCTGATGATGGCACCTCCACAGGAATGCGGTAGAAATATTTCTGTAGAAAGCTTAGTTTATCTGTATGATCATCCAGTTCGCACTCTCTTTGATTCTGGTACATCACACTCCTTTATTTCATCTCCTTTAGTAGAACCTCTGCACCTAGACACTGGTTTGGTAGAAGATCCCTTGGTTGTTTCAAATCCAATTGGGGGCTCAGCTTATTTGTCGATGGCTTGCTTGGATTTGAAAATCTCTATTCTAAGTGTTGAATTTAGATGTAGTGCCTTTGTTTTGGGCTTCTCAGGATATGGATTGATCATAGGCATGGACTGGTTATCCAGTAATGGTGCCATTCTTGATTGTGAGAAAGAGTGGTTAGGCTCTTGACTCGGCTCGGTAACACTCTAGAAATTTCTTGTAATCCCTTGAATGCTGTTATGCTTAGTTATCTAGAGTCGCATGACGCTTCTGTTGAGAATTTGCAGTCGGTTAGAGTGGTCCGGGAATATCTGGATGTCTTTGAAGAGGTGAAAGGCTTACCTCCGAAGCGGGAAATAGACTTCCGCATATATCTTGTTGATAATGCAAAGCCCGTGGCTTTGCCTGTTAGGCACATGGCTCCAAAGGATAGAAAGGAGCTCAGTAAGCAAGTTAAGGAGCTTCTCGAGAAGGGGTTTATAAGGAGAAGTATCTCGGAATGGGTTGCTCCAGTGGTGTTCTCCACCAAGGTAGATGGTTCACTACGTCTATGTGTGGACTATAGGGAGCTAAACAAGCTGAGTAAAAAGAATAGACACCCGCTTCCCAGAATAGACGATTTGTTTGATCAACTTGTAGGTGCGTCGGTCTTCTCCCAACTTGATCTAGCTACTGGGTTCCATCAGCTAAGGGTAGCTGAAGATAGTATTGATAAAACGGCGTTCAGAACCCCAGACGGTTTCTACGAGTGGCTTGTCATGCCTTTCGGCTTGACAAACGCACCCGCTTATTTCGTAGACCTAATGAGCAGGGTGTTCAGAGAATTCCTCAATGAGTTCGTGGTAGTCTTCGTAGACGATATTTTGATCTTCTAAAAGAATGAGGAAGAACATGCTCAGCATCTGAAAGAAATCATGGATACTCTCCGTGCACATCAGCTAAAAGCCAAATTCTCCAAATGCCACTTTTGGAGAGAAGAGGTCAGATTTCTTGGACATATAGTGTCCAAAGAGGGGTTAGCTGTAGACCCCGCGAAAGTGGTGGTAGTTCAAGATTGGAAGACACCAAGAAATGCAACCGAAGTCCGAAGCTTTCTCGGGCTAGCAGGTTTTTACCGAAAATTCATTAGAGATTTTGCGAAAATCTCAGCTCCACTCACAAGGCTAACAAAGAAGAATCTGCCATTCGCTTGGGATTTAGATTGTGATATTGCCTTCCAACGCTTAAAAAAGGCTCGTACAACAGCCCCAGTTCTGACTTTGCCTGATGGAAGCAAGATGTTCACAGTATATACGGATGCTTGTGGTATGGGGCTAGGCGCTGTTCTAATGCAGGAAGGGAGGGTAGTAGCTTATGGTGGAAGACAATTGAAAGTTCATGAAAAGAACTACCCAACCCACGATCTTGAGTTGGCCGCCATCGTCTTTGCGCTTAAGTCTTGGCGCCATTATCTTCTAGGTGAGAAGTTCAAATTATATACTGACCATAAATCGTTGAAATATCTCTTCTCGCAGAAAGATCTTAACTTGAGGCAGCAAAGGTGGATGGAGTTTCTTGCCTCTTATGATTTTGAAATTTCCTATACTCCCGGCAAAGGCAACGTAGTAGCAGACGCGTTGAGCCGAAAGAAACTGACCTTAAGCCCTCTCTTTGTAGAAAGGCAAAGCTTGGAGTATATAGCCAGTTTTGACTTTAAGCCATCCTCTGATTTTATACCTGGTTTATTGGCATCCCCAGAAGTACGGCCCACTCTTTTAGACTCAATAGGGGCCACAGAACATGAAGACCCTCAGCTTGTGGATGTGATTGATAAGCTAATTAGGGGTGAAACTTCCAGTCACCTCAATAGGTACTCCATCGATGATAAGGGTTGGCTGAGGAGAGATGGAAGACTGTGTGTCCCACAAGCAAGGGAGTTAGTAAAGAAGGTTCTCGAGGAAGCACATCATTCCAAGATGACAATACACCCAGGCGGGGACAAGATGTACAATGACGTAAAGAGAGTTTTCTATTGGAGCGACATGAAGAAGGACGTGGCAGATTTCGTTAATAAGTGTGTGACTTGCCAACAGGTCAAGGCGGAACAAAAGAAACCTGGAGGACTGCTTCATCCTCTAGAAGTCCCGCAATGGAAGTGGGATAGCATTTCAATGAACTTCATTGATGGGTTGCCTAGGTCAAGAAGAGGCAATACAAGCATATGGGTAATAGTGGTCAGGCTTACTAAAAGCGCCCACTTTATACCTATCAAGAGTAGAAGGACTGCTTCGTCTCTAGCTTCTCTCTATCCCAAGGAAATAGTTCGACTCCATGGAATACCCTCCAGCATAGTGAGTGACAGAGATCCCATCTTTACGAGCGAATTTTGGCGAAGTCTTCAAGAAGCTATAGGCACACAGTTATGCTTGAGCACAGCCTATCAACCCCAAACTGATGGTCAGAAAGAAAGGGTGAATAGAGTATTAGAGAATCTTTTGATACTATGCATTCTTGACTTTGGAGGGACTTGGGAGTATCATCTTCCTCTAGTGGAATTCGCCTACAACAACAGCTACTAAGCCACCATCGGTATGGCGCCCTTCGAAGCTTTGTATGGAAGACCGTGCCGATCACCAACTTGTTTGTGGGAGTCTACTAACAAAATTATACTTGGGCCAGACATGATTCGAGAGACTTCAGAGAAAGTGGATTTGATACGGAGGAGAATGAAGACAGCCCAAGACAGACAGAAATCCTACGTCGACAAAAGAA
This sequence comes from Allium sativum, assembly GCA_030737875.1. Taxonomy (NCBI): domain Eukaryota; kingdom Viridiplantae; phylum Streptophyta; class Magnoliopsida; order Asparagales; family Amaryllidaceae; genus Allium; species Allium sativum. Next base: position 6,432,207 of record CM060916.1, on the reverse strand, counting down.
GGACCAACCTTGAGTTTGAGGTTGGGGACATGGTTTTCCTTAAGGTATCTCCTTTAAGGAACGTCGTTCGCTTTGGATCCGCAGGAAATCTAGAACCAAGATTTGTAGGACCGCTCCCTATCATCGAGAAGATTGGGAAAATGTCTTATAGAGTAGAGCTACCCGAAAGGTTGGCCGGAATTCACAACGTCTTTCACGTTTCTCATCTCCGGAAGTGTCTACATGAATCTGCGGAAGTGGTGGAGCCAAGCATTCTAGAAGAAGCTGAAGTAGAACGCGAAGCAACTGTAAGGAGAGTTCCAACTCAAATCGTAGGAACTGAAATCAAAAAGCTACGCAACCGCGAAGTAAAGCTCGTTAAAGTTCAATGGAGCGATGCCGAGGAAGACGCGAATTGGGAAACTGAGGAAAGAATACGCGCGGCTTGCCCTTTTCTTTTTGAGGGTACATCTTTGATCTCTCTCTTTTTCCTTAATTTATGCTTATCTTTTTAGGTATATCTCCTCGGTCTTATCTTTTTATTCTTAGGTAGAAACTAATGGATGTAAACATGTATTTGAAACATGTTATGGTTGATGGATGCAAGTGGTTGCAAGTGATTGCTAGTGGTTGCTCGTGGATGCATATACACACACAACCTAGGTTTTAGATCGGCTCAGTCACTTCATATTGCATATGCATATGTGTATTCATATTTGTATGTGGTTGAAACTTGATATGTTGTCATATGGATGCCGCATTTGTATGAATGGTCGCGCACTCATGTAGAATTATGAGTAGGGAAAAATTTGCATACATAATGGATTCATGACACTTACATAATTTGCATTAAGGAGGTCAACTGAATCGGTAGACCGCCTGATTTTGCATTAGATAAGGACATATACACACACTATGCATATGATCATGAAGCATTAGAAGTCTTTTAAGGACAATGGACGCCTGTGTTTGATGGTTGAGTAGATGGACGATTGGATGTTAAGACTTACGTTCTTCCAGATTTGAAGATTTCGGGGACGGAATCTTAAAAAGAGGGGAGAATGTAACACCCCGAATTTTCTGTTAACTGTAAATTAAAAAATTAAAGTATAATTAATCCTTAATGAAAGAATTAAGGGAAACGGGTTATGCCATTGCGCTCGTCTCAGAATTCTGCCTAAGATAGAGTCCGAGTTTGCGTGAATCGGACTTCGTATGAAGGAGTTATGACCTCTGAATGTTTTTGAGTTCAAATTAAAATTCAAACGGTTCAAATTTTGAATTCAAAATGTAGTCCGAGTTTGCGCAGAGATATAGTGTGGGGGTGCGATAGTATATTCGATTCAAACTGCTTTATCTTAGTTTATGATACTTTCCTATTTCCAGTTTATACCTATCATGCCCTTATTCTTATTCACATACTGAAGAGTCACTAGACTTACCAGGCTTTATGTCTGACCCTATTTTCTTTTGTCTTCTTTTCTTCCCTTCCACCACCCCCCCAAGGTCCACAGGGAGGAAACAACTCAGCTTAGTCAGACTCTTTGCAAGCTTCAAGATAGTAGATGTACGGTTTGGACTCTCTCTCCTTGGCTATGGCTGTTGGAAACAATCATGGGGATTTATGCAGTTTTAATTATGTTTTATGCTTCTTTATTTAATAACCAAGACAGAAATGATGATGTAATGTTTTGGAAGTTGTTATGTGACAGTTATGGAAGTGTTTTGTATGAACAAGTATTTTATGAAATAAAAAGTCTGTTGTTTTCCGCTGCCTATATATATATATATATACGTGTGTGTGTGTGTGTGTGTGTGTGTGTGTTTATATCTGTCTTGTGTTTATCTGTGACTTTTACTTACAAACCTCCACCAAAGTTAAGGCAATCCCTTTGTGAGTGACGTTAATGGAGGGTGGGGTGTGATAGTATATTCGATTCAAACTGCTTTATCTTAGTTTATTATACTTTCCTATTTCCAGTTTATACCTATCATGCCCTTATTCTTATTCACATACTGAAGAGTCACTAGACTTACCAGGATTTATGTCTGACCCTATTTTCTTTTGTCTTCTTTTCTTCCGTTCCACCCCCCCCAAGGTCCACAGGGAGGAAACAACTCAGCTTAGTCAGACTCTTTGCAAGCTTCAAGATAGTAGATGTACGGTTTGGACTCTCTCCTTGGCTATGGCTGTTGGACACAATCATGGGGATTTATACAGTTTTAATTATGTTTTAAGCTTCTTTATTTAATAACCAAGACAGAAATGATGATGTAATGTTTTGGAAGTTGTTATGTGACAGTTATGGAAGTGTTTTGTATGAACAAGTATTTTGTGAAATAAAAAGTCTTTTGTTTTCCGTTGCCTATATATATATGTGTGTTTATATCTGTCTTGTGTTTATCAGTGACTTTTACTTACAAACCTCCACCAAAGTTAAGGCAGTCCCTTTGTGAGTGACCTTAATGGAGGGTGGGGTGTTTCACTAATATTTACATATATGTCATGATAAGCGAACGAACAACATGGGGACGATGGGGGTAATATTGAATATACACATATTGAGAATTGGCATATGATGGCCTTAAAAGGCATACAATTAATTTGAGGCAATAATTGGTATAATTTGTATACCTGAAATAAATGGACATAATTTAGGTGACAATTATGGACATAAGTATATTTGGAATTTATTGACAAATTTGAATAGGGATATTAATTCACTTTGGGGTTAAATAAAGATATGTAATAATTAACTGCCTGAGACACGAGGTTAGACTCGTTTGTGGTGTAAGACTGCCCGGACCCGCCCGACAAATCCAGCAACCACAAATGGTAGTCTAATGTGAGAGGTCAAAGGCATGAATTAAATGTGTAACGATTGTAAAGACATGAGGTTAGGCTCTTTTGTGGTATAAGACTGCCTGGACCCGCCCGGCAAATCCAGTTACCGCAAATGTCAGTCTAATGTGGGAGGTATTTACAAGGTTACGGTTCTAATGAATTAAGTAACACTTAACCAGATAAACATGTGGTGGGGCATGGGGGTTAAGTGGGTGGCCTTGGGTGGCTTGTGAAATACGATTAGAAACACTTAACCAAGTTGAAAACATGTAAGAAGACAAGAATAGGAAGGGGTTAACTGGGATGTACTAGAGGGGACCAAGCATAGGTGGAAAGCTTGTGTCAGGTATGAGGCCCCTTTTCAGACCAGTAACGCATTAAGTATCTTTGTGGGCTCGGCCCAAGTCGAGGATGGGACACGCATACTAGGTTTGATTGTAAGAGGTCAAAACGGGTTAGCTGTGGCAACGCAAGTCCAATGGGGTCATGTGCGTGTGTGGGCCCGAGCTGGTAGGTAAGACATTGTTGCATCGTGTAAGTATAAGCCATGCATCTTTTGTGGTATCGGGTTGTCACTTTGGGGAATGATACACCCCACTGTGGGACCAGCACGGGTATCTACGAGTTAGGGAGCCGATCACATGGGGGTAGTGGGTACACCTAGTGGAGATAGGGGCAGGCGGCACCTATGTAGACAGCTAGGGGTACACGAAACTACTATTATGATTACTAAGTTTAGTAGGTGGGGATCAATTTTTAGGGTGTCTGGTGTGGTGCAGTGTAGTAATTATCCTATAGTGATTAGGTGCGCCTTTAACGTTATCTTTGTTCATCTTATTTCCTTTGTTTGCTCTGTCATGCCCATTTGTTCACAGTCATTTCCTTATTTTCCAACTTATGCCTTATCCTAGTTACTTTAATGATTATATCGTTAAAGTTATTGCACTCGCCAGACTTTATGTCTGACCCCTTCATGGGTGGGACTAGTACTAGTAGAGCTTGATTTGGACCGCTTTATCTCTTTCTTTTAGAAGTGTCTTGGATTGCTGAAGTAAAGTTTAGCCTATCTTATTTATGGCTATTTTATGTTGGGGTTATGTCTTTTATTTTATGTACTCAGAACTTATTTGTCAAGATGGATAATAAGTGTATTTGGTTTTGTAGTTGGTTTTTGATGTGATGTAACCAAACTATTTCGTCGCTGCAATAAAAGTTGTTTTATTTTCCAAGTACCAATATATTTATCTGTCTTGTTTACTTTTCTGTTCTATACACAAAAAACTCTCCACCAAAGTTAAGGCATTCCCTTTGTGAGTGACCTTAATGGAGATGGGGTGTCACATAAGTGGCATGGGGTCCGAATATATTTGAGGATTTTTGGATTTTTTTCTGTTTAGAACCATAATGGACTTGTATGGATTGTGTGTCTGCCATTGTAATTGACAGCATAGCACTGATTTCTGTTGGTATATATATCGGACTATGGCAATTAAATTCCGTCTCTAAGTTTTACATGCTTAGAGGTTATGTATTGATAGAAATCAGTGACATGTTGTGAATTGACAATGTAGCATACTCAAGTTATGGAATGAGCTAATTATGATCAAAGCATGGCTTATATAAGCATAGCTTTGTGCATACCGTGACATCGACAAGATTCACACCACGGATAATGAGAAACTGGCGGTTAGGTTGTTGAAATATAAATCATTTTGTGATCGATAGCTGCAGCGGAGGTACCTCTTGTGAACTTGTGGGAATTAGGTATGTTCGTTGTCCGAGTCTGGAGGTTAACCGGTGATTTACCTCGCGATTTGTATTTGGTGTCCGAGTCTGGATGAAAAACCGTGTTACACTTCGCCTATGTTCCTGATTGATCTTTCGTGCCAGGAATCATCAAGTTGGAAACCCAATCTCCAATACGCGCCCATACGGTTTTATTTGTATACATTGGCAACATAGTAGGATGGGGTACTATGCTGTCTAAGATTGATACATTTATTTTCAAAAGTGTTTTTTACACCATGCACTAATAATAAAAGAGGAGTTTCACGTATGAAAGCATGTTTGGTTATCATAAGATAACACTCGCCCATCTGGTGTGCGCTTGCATTGTGTGATGTGGGACGAGCTTATGATAGCTTAATTTTCCAAAAATCAATACAAATTTATATGCATGGGGACTCACATGGAGTAAACCCGTTCCGCATTAGCGGCATGGTCCGGTAAATCGCCCAACTTTAAGTTAAATCCTAAAAATAACTATTTTATGTTCTCACACCTGTCCCTTGACTGACCTAGAGCTTATTATTCCTTTCTAAACTCTGGGTGCCCACTAACTTCCACACGGGAAGTTAGAGGTTTAGTTTTACAGTTATAGACCCTTGGAGCAAGAGTTGGATCGCTTTTTGAGTTGGAGCTTCGAGCTAAAGTTAGAGTTTCCGCTATATCACATCGCTTCTTCCGCTGAGAGTATATTTATGTTTCCGCTGCTATATGTATGTAACTCTGATATTCTATGTAACTCTGATGAAATATTGTATCATGATATAGAAAGTTCTGTTTTTTTGTTCAACATATGTTAGTACCCATAACAATCCGCCTTTGTGAACGGTTCAAGTTGGTTTAATTACCAGCGAAAACCAGGAAGAAAGACGGTATGTTACAGTTGGTATCAGAGCTTTGGTTATACAAAGCTACGGGGTACGACATATGTTTAAAAAAAGATAGATCTCATCATAGTTATAATATCTCATAAGAGATAGGGTTAGAAACGCCCTAGAATAAAATTCTGGAATATTTCGTTGAGAGAGCGTATTTTGAAACCAAGTAAATCGTTTTGATAAATATAGCAATTTATATAACCCTTTAATTTAATTTATCCAATTAATTCATCATCTAACTAAATTGCTATATTTTGAATTTTACCTATGATGTATTTATATCAAGCCCTTTTACATATATTAGTTTACTATTTTCTACCAAGTTGCTAAATTTCTTATATTTAACTATTTTATTTTACCTATTAAAGCTATCTTATGTTAAAACCTTCAAATTTTTATTAAACCTATTTAACCAAAATGACTTATCACAAAGTAATTTTATCATTTAAACTACTTTTACTTTTACTTAAATTTTTTCATATTTTGAATATAGCTTTCTTTTACATTATATAGCAAATTTCCTTAAATTTTATGCAATAATTTAAGTTTGCTTAAATAATAATCTGATATAAAAAGTTTTACCGATTTAGTTGTATGATAAATTTGGTGTTAATGTATTAGGAACCTTTTGATAAATTTTCAAGCTTATTAGGAGTTGTAAATTACTTTCAGTTAACAAAGTTTTCCTCTATAAACTTTATAAATAAAATTTATTTTACTTAAGCAAAATTTTACAACTCTCCTTTTCAAGGATGAAAAGCTTTAAGTGGGGGAGGCTGTAACGACTTAGAAATTTTGACATTTAAAATATAAAGTATTTAGATTAAACGAAAATTAAATTTTAATATTTGGAATTTTGTCTATTTTTGACAATATTTAAGAAAACCATAAATGTGATTTACATTACTAACCGATTTGAATATTTTACGTTAAAATTTCTTTGTTGTTTAAAAATGAACATTAGCGAAAGAGTTGTACCATTAGCAATTTAAGTAAGAAATGAATTTAATATTTATCATGTAATGTGGTTAAGAAGAAAATGCATGGTTATATTTAAATCTGGACTTGGACCTTTGTCTTGAACGTAACATTTTCATTTAATGAAACAGTGTTTGTAAGCTTAAACATTCTATCAAGATTTAACGGTATTTGTAACACCCCGTAATTTTAAACCGGGACATAAGAGATAATTAAAGAATAATTAATTATTAAATGAAGAATTAGATGAAACAAGTTATTCTATTGCGTTCGTCTCGGAATTCTACTTGAGATAGAGTCCGAGTTTGCGTAAAACGGATACCGTATGAAGGAGAAATGGACGAACGAAGTTAGGCAGAAAATCCGGAAACAAGCCAGAATGCACTGGCGCACTTGTGAAGTGCGCCAGTACAAAAATGCACTCGCGCACCTGCCAAGTGCACCCAGACCGATCCAACACAGAATTCTGGAGTGTTCTGTGATGACGTGTCTTCTTCTGAGTGGATGGATGACCTGTCTTCGAGCTGTGTGGTTTTGATGATCTCCGAGTTAATCCAAAGGCCCTAAAACACTCTCTACACCTATAAATTAGTGCCTAGAACTAACCCTAATGCATAACAATTCCCTATGACGCCTCTATGCTGCTGAACTCTCAATTCTCTTAGCCGCCGCCTCTAAAACCTAAATCATATTAGAAGTTTTTTCATCAATAATCAACTTTGAAGCTTAATCAACATTAAATTAGAGTTTCTGCAACAACAACGATTCAATTATCTTTTCTTAATCCTATCAATGTAAGTTCATGTTATTTTCATATTTAAATACCTAATAGTAATCTTGGCATGTAATAAAATGAAACTAAGTCCATGCTTGATGATGAGACAATCTTTTCAGATTTATCACTCTCTTTCTATTGAATCTATGATTTTACATGCCTAAGAAGTTATTATATCGATTCAATCATGCTTATCTTTGTTGAACGTCGGATATATAATCCTTTTAGATTCATGATGTTATTCATATCCGATTTATATGTCTACGAGGTTTTTCTATCAGTTTATTTTAGATCTATCTTTGTTATACCTCAATTCTAACGGATCTGTAATCCTCTTAGGTATATAATGTTATATTTGACAGATATATCATTATAATGTCTGTTTTTATGCCTACTCTCATTTATGTTCCTTCTTTCTTCCCCCTTTATTTTAAGAATCTAGATTAACCTAGAATCTAGACTGAATCTTATTATACGTGCGATTGGAATACGGGGAATATTTTGGCTAAATATTAGGCATAATGTATTCGGTGAAATAATTGGGCATAACATATTCGGTGAAATTGTTGGACATAATTTGTAACTTGTGATTTGGGGTATAAATGTTATTGTTGCGAACTTGGAGTAAATGTAAATATTAAATCTAGATTGGGCAGAAACTTTAAATTGGAATATTAAATCTAGATTGGGCATAACTATTTGTTGGGACGCCAAGCATAATGTATATTGCGATTTCGGGGCATGACTATTATTGGAAATTTGGGAAGATTGGGTGTAACCTATTTTGAGTAATAACTTGTAACTGAATTTGTTGGGCATAACTTGGGAATTGGAACATGATTAGTTTAGTGAATTTGGGACAATTAGGATATAAAATCTAGACTTGGACATGTATAGTAAATATACGAATTAACTAAAGATGAACGTGCCTAACCCGAGGTTAGATTGAGTTGCAGTGTAAGACTGCCCGGAACCGCCCGGCACATCCAGCGACCGCAACAATATAGATCTAATGTGAGAGGTTAGAGCATTAAGCCCAAAACCCGAGGTTAGAATGAGTTTGCGGTAGAAGTCTGCCCGGAACCGCCCGGCACATCCAGTAACCGCAAACAGCAGTTCTAATGTGAGAGGTTGAGGCATTAACGAATGAATTAATGCTAATGAACGGACATGCTAAGAATGGTAGGGTTATTTTAACACAAGAGGGCAACTCTTAACCAATATAGCATGATGTGTGATAGGGTTAAGTAACGCAAGAAGGCAACACTTAACCAATGTAACATGAAAAGTGGGTGGGTTAAGTTAACTCGACTGGATTGATGACACTTAACCAATATAACACGATGAACGAATGGGGTTAAGTTAATGGGAAACACTTAACCAATATAACACGATGAACGAATGGGGTTAAGTTAAGGGGAAACACTTAACCAACTACAACTTGATGTATGAGAAGGGTTAAGTTAATAAGAAACACTTAACCAACATGACATGACGTTTGGATGTGTTAAGTTAACTTGAATGGATGGATAACACTTAGCCAATTTGGGGGGTATACGAATAGACTCTAGAAAACCCTACTAACGGGGACCCATTTCAGCAGTAACCCACATAGATGTATCATGGTACCCTGAACTAGGCAGGGTGGGGCATGATTACTGGGCTGATTATAAGTGGTCAAAATAGCGGCAGGTGGTACAGCAGGGTAGGTTCCACTGGAGTATCGGCGTGCACGTACTCCGGAGTGGATAAAGTAGGCATCAGTAGTATACACTGTGCATCTTGAATCGTCTCGGGTTGTTATCATAGGGATTGATACACCTTATGGTGGGACCAGAACAGGGTATCTACATGCAAGAGAGGGACGATTGACACAGACACAAGGAAAATTAATACAAGTAGGGTGCCAATCGATAGGGTAGTAAGGGCACATCTAACATTTTCATGGCAATTAGGCTGATTGGGGTAAGATCCTCATACTAGATGTACACCTGAAGGCTACCACAATTGCGGGGTTGGGATCACCTTATTATATAACATAGGATACTAGTTGGGACACTAGTAGGGGATACAGATCCTTTTTCACAGGATACTAGTCTGGACACTAGTAGGAAATACGAATCATTCTATAAAAGACACTAGTTAGGATGCTAGTTGGGTGGTGCAGAGAAAATATGATATTAGAGAAAGAACCGAAGCGCATTCAGTGTATATCACCTTGTCATATCTAACGATCATCATTTGTTGTCTTGCTATGCTTATTATCATGGTTATGTTCTGGTATCCATTTTATTCATGTCATGATGCTTTTACCTATTTACATGCTGAAAGTCACTGGACATACCAGGCTTTATGTCTGACTCTGTTTTTTTTCGCTATCTTTTCTTCCGTCCCCCTCCCCTCTCCCTCGGTTCACAGGGAGGGAATATTACTACTTAGCTCAGTTTTCTTTCCAAGCTCGAAGATAGTCGATGTATTTCTTTGAACTCTCTTTTCCACTGCTATGGCTGGCTCATGCTTTATTGGGGAATATCATTGTCATTTTATGCTCCTTTATTTTGTTAAACAAGACAGATGCTTTGCTGTAATGGGTATTGTAAAACAATCTTTGTACAAGCTGTTTTACCAAGCTGCTGTTTCATAAATGAAGTGAAGTTTTATGTATTTTCCGCTATTTAAATTTTGTCAATTTTGTAATTTATCTGTTCTATACACTTATGATGCTCCACCGAAGTTAATGCATTCCCTTTGTGAGTGACCTTAATGGAGGTGGGGTGTTACACGTGGTATCAGAGCTAAAGGTTACCAGAACAGATAAAAGATTTTTCAAAAGTATATTTTAAAAGGGGTGTTTTCTAAAACATGTTTTAAAGAAGCGTTTTTCAAGAGAAAAGTATTGTTTTTAATAAGCATATTCCCCAAAGCCATGTGCACTATCTTTCGATTCTCTATTTGAATCTCTTTTTCCTTTCTTTTCTCCATAGTTTCGTAGGCGTACGACACATGTTGAGGGCGAAGTAGTCGCCAAACCCCATCCGTAGCCGCAGTAGTTTCACCTACGGCTAATCTTCTTTCAGGCTTCGTAGGTTGCCGTGCGATGGAGGTAGTCTCGAGAAACTTGTCAACAAGCTACACAAGGTAGTAAGGATGAGAATAAGAGAGTTTGGGCTAAGGAGCACAAGCCCAAGGATAAGAATCTTGTTGATATGGCTTAATCCACGCAGAAGGAGAAAGTTGTAAAGAAAGAGGCCAAAGTGGAAGAATCACAAACAAGGGATTGGAATATAAGAAGGGTGGAAGAAATAATAGATCCCGCGACAAGAGGAAATGTCTTTTCTGTGGTATAGCGGGTCATTTAATTGTAGGAAGAAGAAGACAGGTGGTTGTTTTCCGTATGGTGAAGCAGGGCATCTTATCAAGGATTGCCGAAGGACAAGGACAAGGGAAAAGGACATAATCTTCTAGCGGGCAATTGCATGCTCTCACTGCTAGTGTACCTAAGAGAGGTAAGAACGTTTTTGTTGAGAGTTTAATTTTTCTTTTGGATCACCCTGTTAGTACTCTTTTGGATTTTAGTGCTTCACATTCTTTTCTATCTTCTCCATAGTTGAGTCTCTGCACCTTAGTACTAGTAGGGTAGAGGATCCTATTGTTGTCTCAAATCCTATTGGGGGTTCAGCCCATTCATCTATGATTTGTTTGGATTTGGGAATATCTATACTAAGTGTTGAGTTTAGATGTAATGCTTACTTTTTTGGTTTCATGGGCTATGGGTTGATTCTAGGGATGGATTGGTTATCCAGTCATGGTGCCATTCTCGATTGTGAAAGGGGGGTAGTTATATTTTTGACTCGCCTTGGTGATACCCTCGAAATCTCGTGTAACCCTAAGGATTTTGTCATGCTTAGTTACCTATAATCTCTTGATGCATCTGTTGATAATTTGCAATCCATTCAAGTAGTCCATGAGTATCCTGATGTCTTTGATGAAGTGAAGGGTTTACCCCCAAAGCGCGAAATAGATTTCCGCATATACTTGGTGGATAATTCCAAACCAGTTGCATTACCCGTATGACACATGGCTCCTAGGGAGAGGAAGGAGCTCAATGAGCAAATTAAAGAGTTGCTTGAAAAAGGGTTCATAAGGCGGAGTATTTCTGAATGAGGTGCTCCCGTAGTGTTCGCAACCAAATCTGGTGGTTCACTTCGCCTATTCGTGGGTTATAGAGAATTGAACAAGCTGACTAAAGAAAAATAGGTACCCACATCCAAGAGTAGATGATTTGTTTGACCAGCTTGTAGGTGCATCTGTTTTCTCCCAACTAGATTTGGCTACAGGGTTTCATCAGCTAAGATAAGCTGAGGACAATATAGATAGACTGCTTTCAGGACCTCTGACGGTTTCTTTGAGTAGCTCGTCATGCCTTTCGGTTTGATGAATGCACCCGCTTATTTTGTTGACTTGATGAGTATGGTGTTTAGGGAGTTCCTTAATAAGTTTGTAGTAGTCTTCATGGATGATATCTTGATTTTCTCAAAGAACGAGGAAGAACATGCTTTGCATTTAACAGAAGTCATGGATACACTTCGAGCACATCAACTTAAGGCGAAGTTCACCAAAATGTCATTTTTGGAAAAAGAAGTAAGGTTTCTAGGACATGTGGTGTCCCAAGAAGGGATAGCAGTAGATCCCACAAAAGTAGTTGCGGTGCAAGACTGGAAGGTCCCAAGCAATGCAACATAAGTAAGAAGATTTCTTGGACTAGCGGGTTAATATAGGAAGTTCATTAAGAACTTTGCGAAGGTATTAGCCCCACTTACTGGATTAATGAAGAAGAATCTAACCTTTGCTTGGGATATTGATTGTGATGTCGCTTTCCAACAATCGAAGAGGGCTTTTACAACGGCCCCAGTTTTGACTTTTACCTTACGGGTAGTAAAAGGTTTATGGTATACATGGATGCATGCGGCACGGGACTAGGCGCCATTTTGATGCTAGAAGGAAGGGTAAGGTCGTAGCGGATGCCTTAAGAAGAAAAAGGTTGACTTCAAGTCCTCTTTATGTGAAAAGGAAAAGTTCAGAATACATATCAACCTTTGATTTTAAAACCTTCGGTTAAGTTAGTAGTTGGCATCGCTAGGAGTAAGACCTACACTTTTGGATCAAATAGGGACTTCACAAAGAAAAGACTCTCAGATAGTTGATGCAATGGATAAGTTAAGTAGAGAAGAGACCTCTAGTCACCTTAATAACTACACTTGGTAACATGGTTAGAATCTGTTTATTTTCAAGAGATAGTTCTTCCACATGGAATAACCTCTAGTGAATTTTGGAAGACCTATTGAGGAAATGTTAGCATGACATAGCAGAAGTTGTAGTGCCGAGTACACTAGAAGGAGAAGGTGTGAAACGAGTGGCGATAGTGAAATGAGTTCCAACTCATATTTTGGAAACAGAAATTAAGAACCTATGCAATCATGAAGTTAAGACAGTCAGAGCACAATGGGGTGAAGCTCAAGAAGATGCGACTTAGAAGGCTGAAGACTAGATACGCGCATCATACCTTTTTTGAGGGTATATCCTTGATCTCTTTTTTTCTGTAAAGTTTATTTGCATGCTAGTCTTTATCTTTTAAGTATATCCTCTCTGTCATATCCTCGATCCTTAGGTAGAAGCCAATGGATGTAAACATGTGTTTGAGACATGTTATGTTTGGTCGATGCAAGTGGATGGAAGAGTTTGCTAGTGGTTGCTCGTGGATACATATACACACACATTAGGCACTAGATTGTCTCCATCACTTCCATATTGCATATGCATGAGTGGATTTTTTTTATATATATGGATCGAAACTTGATATGTTATCATATGGATGTTGCATTTGAATGTATGGTTGTGCACTCGTATAGAAATACTATGTATTAATAGGGTTCTTTTGCATACATAATATACGCATGATACTATCATGAATTGCATTAGGGAGGTCAACTGAATCAGTAGACCGCCTGATTTTGCATTTGGGTAAGGACATATACACACACTATGCATATGTTCATGAAAAGCATTAGAAACCTTTTTAAGTACAATGGATGCATGTGATTGAATGGTTGAGTAGATGGAGGTTGGATGGTAAAATATACATTCTTCTTGACTTGAAGATTTCGGGGACGAAATCCTTTAAGTAGGGGGAATGTAACACCCCGTAATTTTAAACAGGGACATAGGAGATAATTAAAGAATAATTAATTTTTAAAAGAAGAATTAGATGAAACGAGTTATGCCATTGCATTCGTCTCGAAATTCTTCTTGAGATAGAGTCCGAGTTTGCGTAAAACGGATACAGTATGAAGGAGATATGGATGAACGAAGTTAGGCAGAAAATCCGGAAATAAGCCAGAATGCACTGTCGCACTTGCGAAGTGCGCCAGTACAAAAATGCACTGGCGCACCTGCCAAGTGTGCCCATACCGATCCAACACAGAATTCTGGAGTGTTCTGTGATGACGTGTCTTCTTCTAAGTGGTCGGATAACATGTCTTCGAGCTGTGTGGTTCTGATGATCTCCGAGTTAATCCAAAGGCTCTAAAACACTCTCTACACATATAAATTAGTGCCTAGACCTAACCCTAATGCATAACAATTCCTTATGACACCTCTAAGCGGTTGAACTCTCAATTCTCTTAGCCGCCGCCTCTAAAACCTAAATCATATTAGAAGTTCTTCATCAACAATCAACTTTGAAGCTTAATCAACATGAAATTAGAGTTTCTGCAACAACAACAATTCAATTATCTTTTCTTAATCCTAGCAATGTAAGTTAATGTTATTTTTCAGATTTAAATACCTAATAGTAATCTTGGCATGCAATAAAATGAATCTAAGTCCATGCTTGATGATGAGACAATCTTTTCAGATTTATCCCTATCTTTCTATTAAATATATGATTTTACATGCTTAAGAAGTTATTATATCGATTCAATCATGCCTATCTTTGTTGAACGTCGGATATATAATCCTTTTAGGTTCATGATGTTATTCATATCCGATTTATATATCTACGAGGTTATTTCTATCAGTTTATTTCAGATCTATCTTTGTTATACCTCAATTCTAACGGATCTGTAATCCTCTTAGGTCCATAATGTTGTATTTGACAGATCTATCATTATAATGCCTGTTTTTATGCCTACTCTCATTTATGTTCCTTCTTTCTTCCCCCTTTATTTTATGAATCTTGATTAACCTAGAATCTAGACTGAATCTTATTATACATGCGATTGGAATACGGGGAATATTTTGGCTAAATATTGGGCATAATGTATTCGGTGAAATAATTGGGCATAACATATTTGGTGAAATTGTTGGACATAATTTGCAACTTGTGATTTGGGGTATAAATGTTATTGTTGCGAGCTTGGGGTAAATTGAAATATTAAATATAGATTGGGCAAAAAATGTAAATTGGAATATTAAATCTAGATTGGGCATAACTATTGGTTGGGACGCCAAGCATAATGTATATTGCGATTTTGGGGCATGACTATTATTGCAAATTTGGGGAGATTGGGTGTAACCTATTTTGAGTAATAACTTGTAATTGAATTTGTTGGGCATAACTTGGGAATTGGAACATGATTAGTTTTGTGAATTTTAGATATTAGCATACAAAATCTAGACTTGGACATGTATAGTAAATATATAAATTAACTAAAGATGAACATGCCTAACCCGAGGTTAGATTGAGTTGCAGTGTAAGACTGCCCGGAACCGCCCGGCACATCCAGCGACTGCAACAATATAGATCTAATGTGAGAGGTTAGCGCATAAAGCCCAAAACCCGAGGTTAGAATGAATTTGCGGTAGAAGTTTGCCTAGAACCGCCCGGCACATCCAGCAACCGCTAACAACAGTTTTAATGTGAGAGGTTGAGGCATTAACGAATAAATTAGTGCTAACGAACGGACATGCTAAGAATGGTAGGGTTATTTTAACACAAGAGGGCAACTCTTAACCAATATAGCATGATGTGTGATAGGGTTAAGTAACACAAGAAGGCAACACTTAACCAATGTAACATGACAAGTGGTAGGGTTAAGTTAACATAAGAGGGCAACACTTAACCAATATAACATGATGTGTGATAGGGTTAAGTAACGCAAGAAGGCAACAATTAACCAATGTAACGTGGCAAGTGGGTGGGTTAAGTTAACTCGACTGGATTGATGACACTTAACCAATATAACATGATGAACGAATGGGGTTAAGTTAATGGGAAACACTTAACCAATATAACATGATGAACGAATGGGGTTAAGTTAAGGGGAAACACTTAACCAATTACAACATGATGAATGAGAAGGGTTAAGTTAATAAGAAACACTTAACCAACATGACATGACATGTGGATGGGTTAAGTTAACTTGAACGGATGGATAACACTTAGACAATTTGGGGGGTAAACGAATAGACCCTAGAAAAGCCTAGTAACACGGACCCATTTCAGCAGTAACCCACATAGATTTATCACGGTACCCTGAACTAGGTAGGGTGGGGCACGATCACTAGGCCGATTATAAGCAGTCAAAATAGCGGCAGGTGGTGCAGCAATGTAGGTTCCGGCGGAGTATGGGCGTGCACGTACTCCGGAGTGGATAAAGCAGGCACCGGGCATCGGTAGTATACATTGTGCATCTTGAATCATGTCGGGTTGCTATCATAGGGATTGATACACCTTATGGTGGGACCAGCACAGGGTATCTACATGCAAGAGAGGGCCGATTGACGCAGACACAAGGAAAAATAATACAAGTAGGGAGACAATCAATAAGGTAGTAAGGGTACATCTAACATCTTCATGGCAATTAGGCTGATTGGAGTAAGATCCTCATACTAGATGTACACCTGAAGGTTACCACAATTTCGGGGTTGGGATCACCTTATTATATAACATAGGATACTAGTTGGGACACTAGTAGGGGATACAGATCCTTTTTCACAAGATACTAGTTAGGACACCAGTAGGGAATACAAATCGTTTATAAAAGACACTAGTTAGGATGCTAGTTGGGTGGTGCAGAGAAAATAGGAAATCAGAGAAAGAACCAAAGCGCTTTAAGTGTATCTCACCTTGTCATATCTAACGATCATCATTTGTTGTCTTGCTATGCTTATTATCACGGTTACGGTCTGATCATGATGCTTTTACCTATTTACATGCTGAAAGTCACTGGACTTACCAGGCTTTATGTCTGACTCTGTTTTGTTTCTCTTTCTTTTCTCCCCCCCACCAAGTTCACAGGGAGGGAATATTACTGCTTAGCTCAGTTTTCCAAGCTCGAAGATAGTCGATGTATTGCTTTGAACTCTCTTTTCCACTGCTATGGCTGGCTCATGCTTTATTGGGGAATATCATTGTCATTTTATACTTCTTTATTTTGTTAAACAAGACAGATGCTTTGTTGTAATGAGTATTGTAAAACAATCTTTGTACAAGCTGTTTTACCAAGCTGCTGTTTCATCAATGAAGTAAAGTTTTACTTATTTTCCGCTGTTTAAATTTTGTCTGTTTTATAATTTATTTGTTTTATATGCTTATGACGCTCCACCAAAGTTAATGCATTCCCTTTGTGAGTGACCCTAACGGAGGTGGGGTGTTACAGTATTACAAGTTTAAACCGCAATGATGGAAATAAAATTAACTTTGTTATTTAATTTAGAAGAAATTTTGGTCTTGTAATTGGGTAAGAAGAAAATATATACCTAAAATTCAATTTGGGTTGTTATTTAATGTAGTGTTCATTCTAAAAATAAAAGGAATATAATATCAATATTTATGTTTGTCAAAATTTATGGTGTTAACAAATGGTAAGCTGTTTGGAATATTTGACACCAGAACAAAAATCAATCTTAGAATAAATTCGGTTTGAGAAACGATTTAATTTAAATAAAGAATCTATGTGCATCATAAAACATCTTTAAGATTTATTTATTTCCAATTAGATTGTTAAGTATAACTGGCACAATGGAAATAGAAAATTAACTTTGAAATTAATTCGAAATCTAATTGAAGAAGCAAGTTATTGATTTTGAGTAGAGAATGTTGTTGCCAAGTAGAATATTGTTGAAGCGTTAAGTAAATAGTGTAATAAAAGCGATTAAATTAATTTCAGTTTATAAGTTGAAATTTTTAATAGCGATAAATATTGTTTTTACCGCTAAGTCTAAATTTATTACGGTACTAATTGTAATGCAGTTAATCTGATGAAAGCAAGGAATGAATTTTTAAAGTACAAACGTTATAATTAAACTAAAAATATAACGCATATTTGTGAAAAGATGCATAATAAAAGGAAAGGAATAAAATTGTACAACCAATTTGTGTATTTTGCGTCCCCATTTAAATTTAATTAATGGTGCATAACGATTGAATTTATAACATTCAGATAATAATGTAAACAACGTTGTTAGTTCATGTATTAGCCTAGCATACCGTTCATAGGAAACAAAACAAGTTTTCCTCCTTTTCAGGAGATATTGCAAGCAATAATATATGATTAAATCTAGCCTAAAATCCTACCTATCAATACAAAGATTAGAAATAGTATCCAAAGATTTTGAATAATTATTGTGCAGATAATTAATACTGTACATAAATAAGACAGTTGTCCGTTAGTTTTACACGTTGATCTTTTGGTTCCCTTTTCCCTCGTTATAAATATATGGTGCATCCTCTTTTATAAGACAAAACCATTTCTCCTTACCCATTGTTTATTCCTTCAGCTGACTGGGAATTCCTTCATCTCCCCTCTTTAATTTTTCAAACTTCACCGCCTTTTTGCTTTAGCTCGAGCATCACCTCGTAATCCTCTCTGGTGTTTCCCTCCTATGATAAAGTATGGGACCACCTGCCGATCAGTGTACTCTAGAGGGGATACACTGGGGTTCAACAAGAACGTCTTGCAACCCAGCCACATATGACCGCCCACTCATTTAGCTTGAGTGTAGCGAATATATTATCACCCCCATGGTTGGGAGCGACCCACCGTTTCCGAAAGCTGCAGCAGTGAAATATAGATTAAGAAGACAAAAAGGAATTTCTCTAGATGGTGATAATATACCTTGCTTGGGAATTACCCACCTAGCCATGTTGCCTGCCCGATTTTGTCATTTCTTGGTTGTGAGGCTTGAGGTCATTTTCGTTCTTCTAACAGATCACTTCTTCAATTAATTTAGATGCCACACTGTCATATCTGTCAGAACTCACAATTTATTTTCCCAAATACATTAAGAGCATAAAGCAAAGAGAAATGAATTCCTCCGCCACCAACATAATATACTTCAGAAAAGTCAATGTCTAAGATCTGATAGATATACGTTGTCAAACACCCGACCATACGAGTTGTCCTGGGACTGGACAAACCGAAGGCACTATTCTGCAAAACAAAATAGCCCTTACATATCTCTGTCTTCAATTATCTTCAATAATCCCTGACACTCGACGTATAGATCAAGTCGAAGTGGAATATTAATTCTAGACTCTTCGAAATGATTAGCGTAATGTCTTTTACGGTTAATCGATGCTTAAGAAACAGATTTCAATATTCATTTGATCTCAACATTTCTTTAAAGAAATAGTTATAATCTTAAAAATAACTGGTTTAAGTATAATTCATTTTATATACCCTTTTTTCTATGAGTTTCGACCCACAGAATGGTATCTATCAGTATTGCTTTAAATCCGAACTTTTAACTGTCTTTTATAAATGAACAACTAAAGCGTGTGCATCGCACACGGTACTTTATTTAATTTGTCACCTTTGTTTTTATGACATTTTATTCCTTTGTCATACTTTGTAAATAATCTTTTTATTACTAAATAATCAAAAATAACATTATTTATACTACTTTCTTTTTTTCTTTTTTTTTCTTTTTATTATTTCCTTATTGTTAAACTCATTAAACTTCGAAAGCCAAGCTAATGTGTTTGGATTTCTTGCAGTTGTCTTTCCTTCCACCTGCCCACTATATCTGGTTTCTTTTTTGGTCATATAATAAAAGTCTCTTTTTATTTATTTTTATTTTCTTCTTTTATTTTTATTTGATTTCCTATTTTTATTTTAAAACTTGTTTTATTTACAAAATTTGGCCCAAAACACTAAAGCCCATTTTTTCCTTTCTTCCTTGTTTGCAAAGTACTAATACCAGATTTCCAGATCCTGATGCCGCATCCCCTGATCCACGTGATTTCCTTGCCGAGCCAAATATCACTTCATAGTACCATTTTTGCCAAAGTACCACTTCTATTTGCTATGCCGCTCACGCCTGATCATAGAAAATTCCCGTTCACCAGCCAAGTTCCAAGTACCCAGTACCACATTGCCAAAGTACCAGTTTTTTTTCACTTCAAAACCCCGTGCCTCACACGCTGATCCCCACGAAAACTCCACGCCTGATCCTTGTTTCTTCTTCCTCCTACTGATGTGCACACATGTACAGGTGCACATGCATTGACATGACCCGAAATCCCCCTTACGGAGAATCACGGATTGAGTTGAGAACAAGACACATCGGAAACCAAACAGAAGAACATTCCATTGCTATACTACAACAATTCCATCAGAATACAAGAATATTATAGAGTATGAATAAATATTACACAGAAAATATCAGAGATTTAGATTACATTAGATAGCAGCGGAAAATAATACAAAACACAATTATAGAGATATACGGATACAGAGCTTTCCGGATATCGTTCCAGCTGTACATCAGGATCCTGTGAATATAAATCTGCAAAACCAAAACTACTAGAGACCCATGCGGAAAATAGGGGCACCCAAAGTTTAGGTTAAAACAATAAACTCCAGGTCAGTCATGTGACTGGTGTGAGAACTAAAAAAGTTATTAATCTTTATTTTAAAGTTAGGTAAATCAAGGGACCACGCCGTATAACACGGAACGGGTTTCCTCCCAAGAATACCAGTGCACAAAACAACAGCGCAATGCTAAATAAAGAACAATGAAGCTATTATAAGACCCATGTCCCATCACACAATGCAACGCAAGCCGGAGGATAGGGTTTTACCTTATAATAGCCAAAGAATGCTTGATACGCTAAACTTCATCTTTTATTATTACTATAAGTGTATAGTGCCAAAATAATTTCAATCATAAGTATCAATCATAGACGGCATAAGTGCCACATACCACTATGTCGCCATATATAGGTTTACAACTAAAACCGCAAAATGTCGTATTGGAAGTTGGATTTCCATCTGTGAACCAAGGCAAAAGATAGTCCTCTACCAATTTCGAGACAATCTAGCCCATGTCTCAGGCAAGTACTCAGTCGAGCCTTTGGATCATCAGGGCTGATCCACCGATGTGGATTAAAATGCCTGAATACTGCGTTTCCTCACCCTTTGGGGCGTAAATGAGCCAAACGACTCCATCGGCTCCACATAGTCACCGATATATCCGAGGCGCCTCGCAATCCAACAACCACACAGGTGAAAATAATATAAATGTCAGGGCTGGTAGGTCACTGACACTAGCCTAGCTAGAAGGAAACGCATGCCCTCCCTGATGTCCCCTCCCGTTTCTGGTTCACAACCGAGGTGTGAGGCTCGCGAATCAACGTTACACAAAGCTATGCCACATAGACGGTACTTTGATCATCAACCACAAGACTTTGCTTTTCAACAGAAGCCTTGATCAATTGCCACACAGGCAATTCACACCATGCGACTGATGTCTATCGATATACAACCTCTGATCCCGTACGTCTCAGAGAAGGGTGAAGTAAGGGAATGAATTCCCCGTCACCAGGCAGATGTATATTTAATAGAGATCAATCAACACAGAGCAAAATATAATGTCAGATACACAGTCCATACAAGTTCGTTCTGGGCCTGAACGAAACCGGATGAACCTTATTCCTCGCATATCCATCGATCTCCAAGTACGTTTGGACGATCACCAACTGATTCCCAACTCTTGGGTGTACAGCCCAATCAAGATCATCAGTAATTATCCAAACGATGTGAAGACCTCCGGTCATTGTAACGACCCGGATTTTGAGCGGCTTTGGTTATCGACGTAAGCCCGACGTCGATAACCAAAACATCGAAAAATCCCGGTAATTAATGAAAGAAATTAGAAGGTGAGAATAGATAAGATAGAAACTTAGAATAGAAGAAGAAGAAGAACACAACATCAGAGTAACACGAACCTCACAGCGGAACGAATAACATATAATATATAACATAACTTTGAAATATAACAGTTATGTATACAATAGCACATATCAGAGTACAGCACTTACAACACAGCGGAAATAACTATAGCTATATAATCTTTAAGCCTCCTGCTCCACGCTCTTCCAGTATATCTGTAAAACCCGACTACTTGACTGCCCGTACAAATTTAGGCACCCAAGAGTTTAGGGAAAACAACAAATAAACTCCGGGTCAGTCATGGGACTGGTGTGAGTAAAACAGTTTAAAACAGGTATATGAACAAGTAAACGATATCTCATAAGACCACGCCGCATAACGGAACGGGTTTTACCTTATGAGAATCCAAAATATCTTTATATCAAAAACCTTTTGATATTATAATAATGTCTATGTACAAATAGATATCAACTAGCAGAAACGCTTTCATCTCACGTTCTACATATATAGTATACAATCAAAATCGCAAGCACGTATTGGATAATGGATTTCCAACTATGACAAGGTATGGAATCACCTTCCGATCAGTGTACTCTAGGAACGATACACTGGAGTTCAACAAGAACATCTTGCAACTCAGCCACACATGACCGACCACTCATTTCGCTTGAGTGTATCGAATGTACATCACCAACGGTTGGGATCAGCAACCGTTCCCGTATATATATATGGGACAGCATTGATAGATTAAAAGAAGCAAATGAATATTCACTAGATAGGTGATTATACACCCTACTTCGGTGCGACCGACTTAGCCATGCTGCCTGCCCGATTTCTGTCATTTACCGGTTGATGAGGCTAGAAGCTACGCTTTATCATCACATCAGATTCACTTCGAATGCCACATCGTCAGATCCATCAGAATCACTAATTGACGGCTACAACCATACATTACGTGTCAGCTAAAAGAAGTTTCCTTCTCCGCTTCCACTCTTGGTATAGTTGAAGAAATCAATGTACGTGACCGTCTGGAAATACTATGTCAGACATCCATCTTCATTCACTTCGAAATGTCACATCGTCATACCCGCCAAATCACAAATTGACTTATCCAAAAATAACACGGGTATACAGCTAAGAGAAACGAATTCCTCCGCCACCAACGTGAATACGTTTGAACAGATCAACTTACGCGATCCATTGGATATACTCTGTCAGACCTTCGTCCATACAAGTTGTCCTGGGACTGGACAAACCGAAGGCACTATTCTGTAAACAGCATAGCCCTTGCATTTTACTCCGTCTTCAATTATCTTTGACATATATGATTCGCGACGCTTATGCCAATACAGAGTGGTTCTATGGATAATAATCCAACCGGTCTCTCCATATTAACAACGTTAAAATGGTCAAAACTTCGATAGTCGGTGAGTTAACTATCAAAGAAAAACAAGTGTGCAAACAACGATATTATTTCCAAATGGAAATTATGTTGAACAAACATCATTTAACATAAATCCCTTTAGTTCATTTATTTACTTATCTCCTATTTCCCTATATTCTAAATTCTTATTTTTCTTTTATCAGAAAACATTTCTGATTCTCGTTTGGAAAACATTTCCAAAACTCCTTTACGATCAAACCTTACCATTTCTTAGTTAAGAAGGAAGTCACTCAAGTTGGGGTATAATTACCTCTCAGACCTTAACTGAACAACGTTATAACTTCGAAATGGTCAAAGTTTATCTTTTAAATCTTTAACAACTTCTTTACGCCTTTCTCGGATTCAATTTTTACTAATCCTCTTCTATATTTAAAACATTGGTTATAACAATAACGTTATAATCCCTACTTTCGAATTATCTAACTTTAATTATAACTTCTATTCTTATTAGTGAATAATTAACCTAACACTTATTTATTTATAAATAAATAAATCTCTATTTAAACACTGGAAAGTATACGTACTTTCCCGAATTCGATATAATCGAATTTGCCGATTAACTCTCTTCGAGAAATCTCTATTTGATTAACTCTTCTTCGAATAACCTATATTCGACTAACTCCTTCTCGAATAAACGATATTCGATAATCTCTCTTCGAATAACTAATATTCGATAACTCTTCCTTTTTTTCAAATATCTCATATTTGAAAATCTTACTTCGATTAAACTAAAATCGATAACTCCCTTCGATTAAACTAACATCGATAACTCCTTTCGATGAAACTAACATCGATTAATTTAACTCGACGAACTGAACTTATTTACTTAACTCGATCATCTTGACTTGATAACTTAACTTGCTAACTTAACTCGATTATCTTAACTTGATTACTCATATCGAATAACTAATATTCGATTTAACTCCATTTAACTCTATTCGAATAAACTATGTTCGACTAACTCTATTTAACTCCATTCGAACAACTATTATTCGACAACTCTATTTAACTCCATTCGAACAACTATTATTTGACAACTCTATTTAACTCCATTCGAACAACTATTCGTAACTTCTTCTCGAATAACCAATATTCGATTATCTTACTTCGAATAACTTATATTCGATTATCTCACTTCGAATAACTTATATTCGATTTCTCTTCTCTTCGAGTACACTATATTCGATAAATCTACTTTGAATAAGTGATATTTGATAACTCCACTCGATTAACCCTACTTACTCAACCTTACTGGTTTACTTGACTTACCTAACTCAACTGGTTAACTTGACTTATTTAACCCTACTTACTCAACTGGATTAACTCCTATCGAATAACTAATATTTGATTTACTTCCATTTGCTTGACTCTAGATCGCAGCGATCACAATGGTTACGCCTGATTCCCTCAGGAAACATCCGACCGCCTTAGGCTATTTACAGCCCTGCGAATTACGCTAGCAGTCGTACGAGATGGCAACTTATCCTGAATACCATGTTTGACTAACTCTGTCTCAAATAACTATATTTGATTAACTCTAGTTCGTTTTAACTCTAACTGATTAACTCTAACTGGTTAACTCTAACTGATTTAACTCTAACTGGTTAACTCTATTTGACTAACTCGACTTGACTAACCCCTTTCGAATACCATATTCGATTAACTAACTTCGAATACCATATGCGATTTCCCTTTTCGAATACCATATGCGATTAACTAACTTCGAATACCATATTCGATTTCTCCTACTTCGAATACCATATTCGATTAACTTACTTCGAATGTCTATATTCGATTAACTAACTTCGAATACCATATTCGATTAACTTCTTTCTAATGTCTATATTCGATTTACTTTATTCACTTTATAAAGATTTCCTTTATAACAACGTTTTATTCATTTGAAAAGATTTACTTTTAAATAACGGTTCTACCCTTTAAAAATGATTTCCCTTTTTATAATGTTTCCTTTCCAGTTCTATTTGTAAATGGTTTACAAGTATTCCCTTTTCAAATTTATTCTTGAAATATTCTAACTCCTTAAATTCCCGGGAAAATTCGCCATAACCTCCTTTGTATCGGGAGCATCGGGAAAATCCCCAAACTCGCCACATAGGCCTTTCCATTCAAAAAGAAAATGGTTTGAAATTATTTCCTTTTCAAATATCTCCTATTTATAAATATCCCAATTTATAAATATTCCTTATTTATAAATATTCCACTTTATAAATATTCTATTTATCAATATCACTTTGAAAAATCTCCTTTATCCATATTCCGGTATGTCATGGTATTCAATCATATCAAATCACGATGTTCAATATCGTCCATACACACACAATCAACAACAGGTTATAATTCACATCATATATCAAAATATATGAAAAACAATAAAATAACTGTTGAGGAATCCAGTCGGATTCCTCCAACCTGTTTCCCTGCATCACAGATGTTAGACAATATAGATAACATCAATTTCATCCCAACATGAAATATACTGATAATCAGAATCCATATTTGATTGACGGTTTTCTATATATAACTATATCTACGTTTTCAATCAAATCTATTTAACAGTCCAATTTAACAGTCCAATTTAACAGTCAATACACAGCAATCAATCATTAAAAATAAAGTACAGTTTATACAAATATAAACTGAACAAAGTTAGTGAGATTTACTCACATTTGCGCGTTAACCGTTGAATAACGGTTTGCGTTCATTGATTCAGTCGAACAATTTATTTCGCCATAAATTGTAATGAGCTCGGATTGACTCCCGGTCAGTGTCATTGTGTTGTTCTCGTCCATACGATCCCATCGGATCTTGTTTCGCTGAAAACCGGCATCGTATGATAAAGTTATAGCATTAACAAACTCATACACTAATTAATTTAAATTAACTTAAATTGATTTTCAATTTGGGCCTCACCCCTTTATAATTGGCCCAGCACCCTTTCACTAAACAGACC
Source organism: Allium sativum (assembly GCA_030737875.1). Lineage (NCBI taxonomy): Eukaryota > Viridiplantae > Streptophyta > Magnoliopsida > Asparagales > Amaryllidaceae > Allium > Allium sativum. Next base: position 6,406,378 of record CM060916.1, on the reverse strand, counting down.
CGTCACCCGAATGAAGCCCACACCGCTCACGAAGCCTTCTTCCCCGACATCACAGATCCATCTCCAGTATCCAAACTCCTCTTCAACCTTGACCGCAACCTCCCATACTCAACTGCAAATCAGACCAACCACACCGTTTGAATCCTCATGAAAATATCCATCTTCCAGAACCAAAGCCATCCACCTCGACATCGGTCTCTGCCTTGCGTCGAACGGTGTTCACTTACTGCTACTGTACATATACCGAACTCAAATCTCACCGCTCCTCATAAAAATTGGCACACAGGTTCGAAATTCCACGCTGAAGCCAAATCCAGTACTCAATTCGCGCCTTATTGCTCCCTTTCCCCAAAAGATCTAACCCTAGTTCGCTGTGTCTTTTTCCAGCGACAAGAAATGTGAATCGAACCCAACAAAATGGCCATGGGATTGAAGAGCACAACTCCCTGAGTTCGAATATATACTCCTTTGGATTTATAGATTTTTGTTTTGATTTCTATTAATTATATGAGGATCGAATTTCACTGTTTTTGGTTTCTGAGTGACGGCTTGGAATGTTGATATATATGGGGATGATATTTTGTTTGTGAGGCTGAAAAATAAGAGGACGTGGCCATTTCTTGGCTTTAGGAATTTTGCTTTATTTTTTTCTTTAGCTAATATCTCATATATCTGTCTTCTAAAAATCCATGTGTTCACATACGATACGTAAAAATCGCCAAAATGGACATGTAGCTAGAGTTCGACATCACGGTCCCAACGAAACTGGTTTTGTCGAATTCCGACTCCGTATGCTCACACAGCGTATTTTTAACCGTCAAAATACTGACTGTTTTTCACTCTAAAAATCCGTACGACCACATAGTGACTCTAAAAATCACGAAACTGGAAATCTAATAACTATTTGACATTGCGGATCCAACAAAATTAGTTTCGTCGAAAACGGAGGTCGTATGCAAAACTGGCTATTTTTCAAGTGTTGAACAGACCGTTTAAATATATAAATATATTTAAATATGATTAAATTAAATATTAATAAATTAATATTATCGTATATATTCACATATGATATCGAACAGCTCCAGAATATCATATCAGAATTTATAACACGATATTTCAGAATCCAGAATAAACCGATATTCCATGTATATTGAAATTCCTTTTATAACGTATATAAAGCGTCGCAAATTATAAAGGAATTCCACAGCGACTTTTTCTGAAATTTGATTTGGACGTATCTCAAAATCTACACGACGAAATCCTGATTTTTCTCTTCCGCTAGAAAGATATCTACACCAGCTCCACACGTTTCTTGTTTCACGGAAATCCGACTTAAAACGAATCCTGTATATTCAGTTGAAGTTCGAATCGCCAATTTACGAACTGCAGCGCCATTTCGAGCTCTATTTTAATTATATTATAATTATACGTTCAAACCGTCGTCGATTGAATATATTCGTTATTATATTTCGAATCAAAACTCCACCAAATCTCGTATGTTATTCAATTCACACGATATTGTGAATTTCACTATTTCGACATTTTAATATAATTATTATATTATAATTATTTATTAAATATTCAATATTATTTAATTAAAAGATCATTAACTTCTCTAAACCACCAGTTATATAATTAAATAAATTAATTATATATCTCTAAAAATGCGGGTCATTACAGTCATCGACCACCGTCTTCATCCTCGACACATCGTCGAATCAGTAATTCAGAATGGGATAAACCCGGTCTTTCTGAATAATTCGTGTATATAATAAACAAGTGTTACACAAACACAACATACGCCTCATTCCAATTCAGAATATTCTTTTATTCAAATATTCTTATACTTTGGGAAAGGTTCCCATTAATTTTATCAAACATAAATTCTTTAAATTTATTCTTTAATCTTCTTTTGAATATCAATTCAAACCAAATTATGGTTTATCCAAACTAGTCGGGATTAACGAACCTTACCGAAGTAATCATTTGTTTTAAATTTCTCAATCCCAACCTATTCATCCCATGGAGTAAAACTGGTAATACTTCATATCTAACACCACAGTGTTATCCGTAAATTCAATTACCATTTCACGTTCAAATCTGATTAAAGATTTAACTATCGCCTGGAGCAAAACTAGTGATACTCCATTCTCGATCATTTCAATCTAATTAAAGATTCATTAAAACTCCACTTGGTTTTAATCTTCCCAAAAATCAATATTAATGATTGTTTAACTTGGGAAATCATATCCTGGCTTTAACTGGGTTAAAGAACCAATGTCATTTAAAATATGGTTCACTATAAACCCAAAATCACATTCTAATTCAATTCCAATTAAATATCATTTAATTGGTATACTTCATTAAATCTAAATAAAAAGATTTAATCTTTTTCTCAACTGGGTTTAAGAACAGTGTTAATGAAGACACCACTCACGACAAACCCAAATCTCATTTGATATTAAATACAAGGCTCGGAATAGAAAATATATCGGCTTATATTCAATATCAAATTCTACGACCAACAAATACCGTATTGGAAATAACGATATAAATATATCTTTCAAACTTTCGTAACAATATCTGTATAATCACGAAATCCAACATCGAAATATTCTAAACACAATTTTGATTCAAATCCGTTCCAATTCAATTATTGGAAATTCTGGTTACTTTTAAAACCATTTCAAATCCAATTTATTTATTTAAAAACAAATGGATTATAATTCTAGTTCAAAACTAGTTCATTTCGATAAAAATCTATTTTTATCTTTTCAAATATGGAATTTTTCATCCCAATTCTTCTCAAATCATTTCTTATGATTTTACGCAAATTATTACTATTTTTAATATTTTTATCAAGGCCCGTACAGTCGATTTCCATCAACGGCCATCGAACTGCACTTACAATGACCTTTTCCAAATTTGATTTGGACATAATTCCAAATCCAACCATTAGATTTCTAATTTCTTGTATTCGTTAGAAAACTCTTTTCGATATGAACCCAATGGTTCTGGTTTTAGGAGAATCCGACGGTCGGATCTCCCGTAATGTCCATTCGAAGTCAATGGTCGAAATTCGCGAACGGCCGCGGTGCGGCGCGTTCTATTTAGGCCATTATATATATAATATATATATTTCGTCGATTTCCTTTTAAAAATATATTTTATAAATCGTTTTAAATTCGTTTTCAAAACGATTTCAACTTCATATTCAATTTCAAATCAAAATTGAATATTCCACATCATCGATATACATATAAATGATAATATTTTCAAAATATTATATTTTGAAATCAATTCCTTTTCGATATTCATTATAAAAATGAATAAAATCGATATAAATATCGTTCATGTCAAAATGGCGCATCTCTAATCAACACGGTTTTATATATATCAATAACTTCGTTATTCTATTCAACAAATGAATATTTTCTTCAACACATGATTTTTTTTTACTTCTATTCAACACATGAATATTTATTCTATTCAACACATGAATTTTCTTTTATAATATTCCTCATTTTCCAAATTGGAATGAGGCCCAATCAATTACCATATAATGTTATTTATATGGATTCTATACAACACATGTATATAATAGCAATGATCAATAATCAACCATAATCCAAAGTGCACCACACAACTGCATAAGCATTAAATATAAATAATTAACGCTTACACAGTCTGTCAACCCATCGATTGACATACAACTAAACAATCGGGATTAGTTTACATCAAATATCATCCCAATACCCCTGTGGGGTTTCAAATCAACAAACACATATTTTTATTTATGCAGTTGGGCGATGTGTAAAATTTATCGTCCCAATCAATATCCTTCAAATGGGTCTTGTAATAACCCGGAAATGCGAGCCAGTTTAAAAATTTTATTTTGGCAATTTTAGCGAATTTTCTATATTTAAAATGAATTATTTTAAATAAAAACGACGAGAAATTTATTTTGAATAGAAATCGAACGTATATATTATATACGTCATCGTTAGAATATAAATAATTATATATAATTAAATAGAATTGAAAATGGCGCGGTAGTTCGATAATTCGATTTCAAACTTCAATTGAATGTACCAGGTGCAAAACAATCCGGATTTTAGTGAAACCAAAAATAGTAGAATCTAATTGATGATATCTTTCCAACGAATCCGAAAAATCGAAATTTCATAGCGGGAATCAAAAGATATGTCCAGTTGAAAATTCTGAATAGTCGCTATGGAATTCAGGCCATTGAAAATAGCCATTTTGCAAACAACCTCGGATTTCAACGAAACCACTTTTGTTGGATCCGTGATGTCAAATTATTGCTAGGTTTCAAATTTCATAATTTTTCAAATCAATATGTGAGCGTGGCAAAGGAAAACGCGTTTGACCATTTCAGTTGAATTTAATCGACTGGAAAATGGCCATTTTTCTAACGGTCTCAGAATTCGATGAAACTAGTTTTGTTAGGACCGTATCGTCAATACGAAGCTAGAAAATATTTTTCTGAAATTTTTCTAGTTAGTATGTGACCCCGGTAAATTGAAATGCGCGTTCAAATTTACTATATAGAGTTATATGTTGATTTTGGGGAAACTGATCGAAACGATCGAATCAGCTTACGATACATATCCCATTGTGTTCGGAATGGGGGTAATACGCTATGGACGACAGGCGGTGGGCCTCGTTTAGAGGTCGTATGAAAAAGTCAACTTTATGGAAATTAAATAAATAAATAATTAAAATTAAAACCCTCTTCCCCTTAAATCCCTCTGCCCCTCCAGTTCATGTTTCAGTTCAGAAAGAAGAAAAAGAAGAGAGAAAAAATCGAAATCGCGCGCCGCCAGGGAGGAGCACCACCGCACCCCGACGCCCACGCCGCCGCCCCCTCTCCTTCTTCCCCCACCTCCTCCTTCGCGATCAACGCGAACCACCAGGCCTCGCGAGACCCGTAGCCACCCCGAGCCCAACCCAAACCCATCGTAGCCCCTCGCCCACCTCCACCGACCGCCTGTAGCCCCTCAGACCCCCCCCCCTACGCCGCCTAAACGAGCTGCGCCACCCTTCACTCCGGCCATCCTCCCCGTCCAGTGCGCAAGGCCCCCCTCTCTCGATTTCTGCTGTGAGTGTTCATGTTTATATTTATTTTCATTTCCTTTTTAAGTAATTATTTAATTAATTAATTTAATTTAGTTACCAATGTTAAATGAGTTTCCTAACAAAGAAAGTACTGTTAAATATATATATATATATATATTTATGTATATAAGAAGTTATATATTTTGTTGTTCAAAAAAATACGATCTTTAACATACATGAAAATGTGATTTTCCATTGATTAAAGACGTGATTTTTAATAGGAGAAAGACGGGATTTTTAATATGAAGTTGAAGTGATAAAAATTCGATTTTTATATATTGAATAGCGAAGTAAAAATTCGATTTTTATATATGTAGTGAATCAAAAATATGACCTTTATATAGTAAAAGATATAAAAATACTATTTTTATATAAGTAGTGTATTGAAAATAAAATTTCTATATAATAGAGAATTTGAAAAGGCGAAATCTTTATATTTGAAAAGGCGAAATCTTTATATTTGAAAAGGCGAAATCTTTATATCTGAAAAGGCGAAATCTTTATATAGAGAATAGTGTTGTAAAAATAGAACTTTTATCTATATAGTAACGATGTAAAAATAGAATTTTTATCTATATAATAGCGAAGTAGAAATTCGATTTTTATATATTGATTAGCAAAGTAAAAATTCGATTTTTATATATGTAGTGGCTACGGGCAACGAAAGTGACGAAAGTGAAGAAAGGCGAGAACGACGAAGATTTCTATAAATGAAGAGTCGTGGAGTTGGGATAGCTTTGGTGAGAACTTCTCACCTTTTAAATTTTCTTTTTCTAGTTATATATATATATATATACTAGGATGCAGACGGTGTTTAGTAGCACCCGACACCATCGTCCACAGACCATGGACTTGTTTGTTTGGTTGTGTAGTTGGTTAGATTATTTGATTTGAACTTGATTGTTTGGTGAAATGGAATGGATTGATTGATATGTGTATGGCGTGGGCCATCACTAGACCGGGGATAAGGCTAGGCCTTTTCCCGTTTCTAGTATCGTGCCGTTATGCCGCCGAAATTTTCTAAAATAAATTAGAAAAATAAAGATATCATTTTATTTAATAAATGAACTGAATAGAATATTCATAGGTTGAATGAAATAATTCGATTGTTAAAAATATAATTTTTAACGTGAATATGAATAAATAAATATTCATTTACAAACCGAACGGTTTGTTTATGTACACCTGTTTGAAGGACATTGATTGGGACGATAAATTTTACACATCGCTCAAATGCACAAATAAAATCTGTGTTTGATTGTTTGAAACCCCACACGGGTATTGGGATGAAATACGACATACACTAATCCCAATAATTAGTTGTATGTCGATCGATTGATTGACAGGCTGTTATAAGCGTTAGATATCTATATTTGATGCTTATACAGTGTAGTGCACTTTGGATGATGGTTGATTGTTTATCGTTGCTATTATATACATGTGTTGTATGGAATCCATATAATTAACTTTATATGGTAATTGATTGTGCCTCATTCCAATCGGGAAAATAAAGAATATTATAAAATAAAGGTTCATGTGTTGACAGTACTCATCCGTTGAGATTAGTCATGTGTTGAACGAAATATTTTAACAATAAAATTTACATCTTTATCATATATGAAATTAGAAATTAACTGGAAAATAGATGAGATGAGTGGTCTCTTGAATATCGATCTGATGTTGGTTTCGGCCTTCGGGGTTAATATTCAGGAAATCGTTCTCTTACTAATTTACAGTTGGAGTCTAATTTGAAATTTAACGATAGATACCATAATTTTTATAAAATACATTAAAAAACAAAAATAGTCACATATGGACAGTACTCATTCGTTGAGATTAGTCACGTGTTGACAAAAATATAGATTCATGTATTGAATAGAATAAATATTCATTTGTTGAATAGAATAACGGAATTATTGAAATATATAAAGCCGTGTTGATTAGAGATGCGCTATTTTGACGCGAACGATATTTATATCGATTATATTCGTTTTTAATTTGAATTGAATAGAAAACGAATTTGAATTGAATTGAATAGAAAACGAATTTGAATTGAATTGAATAGAAAACGAATTTGAATTGAATTGAATATATCACGAATTTGATTTGAATTGAATATATAACGAATTTGATTTGAATTGAATATATAACGAATTTGATTTGAATTGAATATATAACGAATTTGATTTGAATTGAATATATAACGAATTTGATTTCAATTGAATATATAACGAATTTGATTTGAATTGAATATATAAAGAATTTGATTTGAATTGAATATATAACGAATTTGATTTGAATTGAATATATAACGAATTTGATTTGAATTGAATATATAAAGAATTTGATTTGAATTGAATATATAACGAATTTGATTTGAATTGAATATATAACGAATTTGATTTGAATTGAATATATATAACGAATTTGATTTGAATTGAAAAGAAAACGAATTTGAATTGAAAAGAAAACGAATTCGAATTGAATTGAAAAGAAAATGAATTCGAATCGAATTAAAATCGATTTGAATTGAAATCAAATAGAAATGAAAGTAAAAAGAATTTATAATAGAAAATTCAATTTTGATTTGAATTTGAAATAAAGGTTGAAATTATTTTTGAAACGAATTCAAAACTATTTATAAAATTCGTTTTAAATAGTAATCGACGAAATATATATTATATATATTATATATATAATATAATGGCCTGAATATTCGTGAATTTCGACCATTGATTTCGAACGGATATTACGGGAGATCCGACTGTCGGATTCTCCTAAAACCAGAACCGTTGGGTTCATATCGAAAAGTGCTTTCTAACGAATATTAGAAATTTGAAATCTAACGGTTGGATTTGGAGATACGTCCAAATCAAATTTGGAAAAGGTCGCTGTAAGTGCAGTTCGATGGCCGTTGATGGAAATCGACTGTACGGGCCTTGATTAAATTATTAAAAATATCAATAATTTGTATAAAATCATAAGTAATGATTTGGAAAAAAATTGGGATGAAAAACTCCATGTTTGAAACGATAAAAATAGATTTTTATCGAAATGAACTAGTTTTGAACTGCAATTAAAACCCATTTATTTTTAAATAAATAAATTGGATTTGAAATGGGTTTTAATTAGAATTGATCTCTGGGTTTGTCGTGAACTGTGTTTTGAATGACACTAGTTCTTTAACCCTGTAAAAGGAGTTTTAATGAATCTGCAATTAGATTGAAATGTGAATTGATAATCTAAATTATCAAATTTGGAAAATGAGCGAGGATGGAGTATCACCAGTTTTGCTCCAAAGCGATAGTTAAATCTTTAATTAGATTTGAACGTGAAATGGTAATTAATTTTATCGATAACACTGTGGTGTTAGATATGGAGTATTACCAGTTTTGCTTCATGGGATGAATAGGTTGGGATTGGGAAATAAAATAAATAATTACTCCGATGTGATTCGCTAATCTCGACTAGTTTGGAAAACCATAATTTGGTTTGAAATGACATCCAAAGGAAGATTAAAGGATAAATTTTAAAGAATTTATCTTGGATAAAATTAATGAGAACCTTTCCCTAAGAATTGAAATTTAGAAACTAGCTGAAGGTTAGTTAAGAAGAATGGTTTCCTGGGTATTGATCTGATGTTGGTTTCGGCCTTCGGGGTTAATATTTGGGAAATTTTCCTCTTGCTGATTTACGATTAGTGACTAAGGAATTGGAATGAGGCGTATGTGGTGTTTGTGTAACATTTGTTTTTAATATACGCGGGTTGTTCGGAAAGGCCGGGTTTATACCCATTCTGAATAACTGATTCGACGATATGTCGAAGATGAAGACGGTGGTTGAAGACCGGAAGTCTTCACATCGTTTGGGTGATTACTGATGATCTTGATTGGGCTGTACACCCAAGATGAGGGAATCAGTTAGTGGTCATCCAGACGTACTTGGAGATCGATGGATATGCGAGGAAAGTGCCTCCGGTTTCGTTCAGACCTAGAACGAACTTGTAAATGAATTGTCTGTCTGACATTGGATTTTATTCTGTGTTGATTGATTTCTGTTAAATATATATCTGTTTGGCAGCGGAGAATTTATTATCTTGCTTAACGCCCTTCTCTGAGACGTACGAGCTTAGAGGTTATATATCGATAGATATCAATCGCATGGCATGAATTGCCTGTGTGGCACGCTGAGTTGCATAGATCAAGGCTTCTGTTGAAAAGCAAAGTCTTGTGGTTGTTGATCAAAGCACGACCTACGTGGCAGCTTTGTGTATAGCGTGGATTCGTGAGCCTCACACCTCGGTATGAGTTAAAAACGGGATAGGGACTGCAGGGAGAGCCCGACGTTTCTTTCTAGCTTTGGTGGTGTCAGTGACTTACCAGCCCTGACATTTATATACTTTTCACCTATGTGGTTGTTGGATGAGGCGCCTCGATTTTAGGTCTGTAAGGACCGGGAAACGTGTGTTCAGGCATAATTAATCCTCAAACGTAAGAGAGGACCGACCCTTAGGCATCCAAGGGTTACCCAGAGTGTGTAGTCCCGAGGCATTTGCTAGAGTGTCTCGAAGCGGAGAGGAGCTTGCCCCTTGCCTCGACTCATGACGGAAATCCAATTTCCAATACGTGTATTTCGGTTTTATTTGTAGAGCCTAGTATGGCGACATAGTGGTATGGGGCACTTATGCCGTCTATGATTTATATATATGATTGAAATTGTTTTGACACTATACACTTATTATAGTATCAAATGATTTGTTTTAAACGTACCAAGCATGTTTGGCTGTTATAAGGTAAAACCCTATCCTCCGGCTTGCGTTGCATTGTGTGATGGGACCTGGGTCTTATAATAGCTTCATTTTTCGAAAAAGTATTGCGTTGTTTATCCTACGCACTGGTATTCTTGGGAGGAAACCCGTTCCGTGTTATACGGCGTGGTCCCTTGAATTACTCTCTTTTAAAGTAAAGTTTTAAATAACTGTTTTAGTTCTCACACCAGTCACATGACTGACCTGGAGTTTATTGTTTTAACCTAAACTCTGGGTGCCCCTAATTTCTACACGGGCAGCTAGTAGTTTTGGTTTTGCAGATTTATATTCACAGGATCCTGATTTACAGCTGGAACGATGCTCGGAAAGCTCTGTATCCGTGTATTACTTTCAATTGTGTTTTGTATTATTTTTCCACTGCAGTAATGTAATTTAAATCTCTGATATTTATCGAATGTAATTTATTCAATTATACTCTGTATATTCTTGTATCTGATGGAATTGTTGTAATAACAATGAAATGTTCTTCCGTCCGCGTTCATTTGTGTGTTGTTCTCAAATTATCCGCTCTTTCCTTCACGGGAAAGTTACGGGTTCTTACAGGTCTACATAAACAAACCGTCCAATTTGTTTATAAATATTTATTTTATATACACGTTGAAAATTATATTTTTAACTATAAAATATTTATTCAATTCACACCACATAATCAATTTTCACAACACACCAATCAAACAAACAAGCCATCCATGGTCTGTGGATGACGGGTGTCGGGTGCTGCTAAGCACCGTCTGCATCCTAGTATATATTTCAACTAGAAAATAAATTAAAAGTGATAAGTTCTCAACTAAAAGCTAAACCAAACGCCGCGACTCTTCATATGTAGAAAATCTTTGCCATGCTCGCCTTTTGTCACTTTTGTTGTCCGTATATACTACATATATAAAAATCACATTTTTATCTCACCGCTACCTGGATAAAATTCACATTTTTATCACTTCGCTATATTTATAAAAATTAAATTTTTATATCGCTGAAAATCGAATTTTTATATAACTAAAAATAAAATATTTTCACTGCAACATATATAAAAATCGAATCTTTATATTATGAAAAATCATATATTTCTTGCCACTTCATATAAATAAAAATCATATTTTTATTTCAAATCTCTATATGTAAAAATCATATTTTTATATTGCTAACTTCATAGTAAAGATCGTATTTTTATATTTCTAACTTCATAGTAAAGATCGTATTTTTTATATTGCTAACTTCATACGAATAAAAATCAAAACTTTATATGAATAAAAATCAAAACTTTATATGATTAAAAATCTAATCTTTTCTATGATAAAAATATAATCTTTCCTTTAAAAAAAATAGGATCTTTCCTTTAACAAAAATACAATCTTTCCTTTATAAAAATCAAATCTTTTTAAATCAATGTTATTCACAATGACATAATAATAAATCCCACTACTTCATATTACATTAAAATTGAAAACAAATTATATGGTTTATATATAAATAAGGAAGAAATAAAAGTAAAAATAGAAAATAGGATAAATAAGAATCTTACCGTGTTTATTGTTCAATGGAGAGGAGGGGGTGTTACTTCAGCTGTGGGTGGCAGGCGGATGGTCGGTGATGGCGACAGGCGGTGTCGGCGCTGGTGCGGTTCGGTCTGTTGCGGTCTAGGGCTTAGGGTGGGCGGAAGATAGAGGTGGGGGGAGTAAGAAGGGTGGAGAAGAGAGGGGGGAGGGGTCTGACGGGAAGTGCGACGGCAGCGGCCCACCCCCTAGCGGCGCGGCGACGGGGATTAGGGAACAAAGCCCTTTTTCCCTTTTTTTCCGATTTCATTCTGTAGAAGGAGAAGGGGGTTCGGGGTAATAGGGTTTGGCCGTGTAAAAGGAAAGAGGGGCCCTTTTTTTATAAATATATATTTATTTAATTAATTTCCTTAAAGTTGACTTTTTATTTTGAACTCTAAATCGAACCCACCGACTATCGTCAATAGCTAATTACCCTCATTCCGAACACAATGGGATATGTCATGCAAGCCAGTTCGGCTCTTTCGATTGGTTTCGTCAAAATCAAAATATAAATCTATATATTGAATTTGAACGCGCATTTCAATTTACCGGGGCCACATACTGACTCTAAAAATTCCCGAAAAATATTTTCTAGCTTTATATTGACGATACGGTCCTAACAAAACTAATTTCGTCAAATTCAGAGAACATTTGAAACATGGCCATTTTCTGATCGATCGAAATTGACTGAAACTGCCAAAACATGTTTTACTTCGCCATGCTCACATATTGATTTCAAAAATTACAAAATTTGGAATCTAGCAATAACTAGAAATCTCGGACCCAACAAAAGTGGTCAAAAACCGAGGTCATTTGCAAAATTTCCATTTTTAAGGGCCAGAATTCCATAGCGACTATTCTGAATTTTCAACTGGGCATAACTTTTGATCCCCGCTATGAAATTTCAATTTTTAGGATTCATTGGAAAGATATTCTCAAATATATTCTAATATTTTTGGTTTCGCTAAAATCCGGTTTATTTTGAACCTTGTACATTCATTTGAAATTTGAAATCGAATTTTCGAACTACCGCGCCATTTTCAATTCCTTTTATAATTAAAATAAAATATTTATATTCTAACGACGATCTATATAAATATATACGTTCTAATTCAATTCAAAATAAATTTCTCGTCATTATTATTTAAAATAATTCATTTTAAATATTCAAAATTCACTAAAATTGCCAAAATAAAAATTTTAAATTAACTTAGATTTCTGGGTTATTACATGCATAGACCATCGAGCCACCCTTCTAGCCTTCATGGTCCTCCAACCACGTTGCTCGTTGCCTCCTGGCCTCGTCACCCAACTCCGATCTGACCACCTGAGCTTCTATAGTGTTTTCACTGTTTTTCTCTTTCAGCATTGTATGGCCTCCATCGAAGAAACCTTTGACTGGCACCTCCTCTGACCACCAAGGCGCCTCCACCGTGAAGTAGTTCTAATTTTAAATATGATAAAGATGTAAATTTTATTGTTAAAATATTTTACTCAACACACGAATATTTTCAACACATGAACATCGTCAACACATGACTATTTTTATATTCAACACATGAATTTTCTTTTATAATATTCATTATTTTCCCGATTGGAATGAGGTCCAATCAATCACCATATAATGTTAATTATATGGATTCCATACAGCACATGTATATAAAAGCAATGATAAACAATCAACAATCATCCAAAGTGCACCACACAACTGCATAAGCATCAAATATAAATAATCAACGCTTACACAATCTGTCGACCAATCGATCGACATACAATTAAATAATTGGGATTAGTGTATGCCAAATATCATCCCAATACCTGTGTGGGGTTTCAAATCAACAAACACAGATTTTTTATTTGTGCAGTTGGGCGATGTGTAAAATTTATCGACCCAATCAATATCAGTCAAATCAGTGTATATAAACAAATCGGCCGATTTGTTTATAAATATTTATTTATTCACTTTCACGTTAAAAATTATATTTTTAACGATAATTAATTTATTTCAACACATCTACATTTTATTTTCGATTTCACATCAACATCACAAACAATTTTCACAACACATCAATCAAACAAACAAGCCATCCATGGTCTGTGGATGGCGGGTGTCGGGTGCTGCTAAGCACCGTCTGCATCCTAGTATATATATAACTAGAAAAAGAAATTTAGAGTGAGAAGTTCTCACCAATAGCTAATCCAAACATCTCGACTCTCCTTTTGGAGAAGTTTTCATCGTTCTCGCCTTTCTTCACTTTTGTCACTTTCCTCACTTTCGTTGCCCGTATTCACTACATATATAAAAATCGAATTTTTATTTTGCTACTCAATATATAAAAATTGAATTTTTTACTTTGCTACTCAATATATAATAATCGAATTTTTACTTCGCTATTCAATATATAAAAATCGAATTTTTACTTTGTTATTCAATATATAAAAATCGAATTTTTACTTTGTTATTCAATATATAAAAATCGAATTTTTACTTTGTTATTATGTATATAAAAATCCTATTTTTACTTTGTTATTCAATATATAAAAATCGAATTTTTACTTTGTTATTATGTATATAAAAATCCTATTTTTATAACCACGCTATATGGATAAAAATTCTATTTTCACACCGCTACTATATAGATAAAAATTCTATTTTTACATCGTTATCATATAGATAAAAATACTATTTTTACATCGTTATCATATTGATAAAAATTCTATTTTTACTTCGCTATTCTCTAGATAAAGATCTCGCCTTTTCAACTATAAAGATTTCGCCTTTTCACATATAAAGATTTTACCTTTTCAATTTCATCACTATAAAAATCACATTTTTATTTTGCTACATATATAAAGATGATATTTTTACTATCTATAAAATATAAAAATTATATATTAATTATCTCTACTACATAAAGATAATATTTTCACTATCTATAAAATATAAAAGTCATATTTTAATTATATTTACTATATAAAAATCGTATTTTGATTCTTTTTATAATCTAAAAATTATATTTTTCTTTCATGTCTAAACATAAAAATCGTTTCTTTATACTGCAAATGGAAAAGAAAAAAATAAAAAGAAAATCTACTCTTCTACTGAAACAAAACCGATTTTCCTTTTCATATGCAAAGCTATCATATCAGAAATAAGCAAACAAATTAAATTAAATTAAATAAAACTTACGGTTGCAATTTCAGAAGGGGGGGTGGATTTCTGCACAAATCAAAGGGGAGGAGGGCTTCTGCTGCTGGCGGCGGGTCTGGGTACGGAGCTCGCGAGGTGGCAGTGGCGCAGTGGGTCTGGGCGGCGGCTGTGGGCTTCAGGGGAGGTGCGGTCATTGATATGGGGATTGGGGGGGGGGGTTCGGGGACGGCCTGAAGGGGGAAACGAGGGGGAGGAGGCGGAGGTCAGAACGGGGGGGGGGGGGGGGGGGGGGGGGGGTGCGGATGGCGATCGCCAGGGCGTGGCTGCGGTTGCGCCTTCTTCTTCTTCTTCTTTTTTATTTTGAATTCTGATTTAATCGGGGGGGCAACGGGTTTTAAGGGGAAGGAGAGAGAGGTTTTATTTTTTTTAATTATTTTAATTTCAAAAAGTTGACTTTTTCATACGACCTCTAAACGAGGCCCACCACCTGTCGTCTGTAGCGTTTTACCCCCATTCTGAACACAATGGGATATGTATCGTAGGCTGATTCGATCATTTTGATCAGTTTTCGTCAAAATCAACATATAACTCTATATATTGAATTTGAACGCGCATTTCATTTTACCAGGGTCACATACGAACTCTATAAATCCCAGAAAAATATTTTCTAGCTTCGTATTGACGATACGGTCCTAACAAAACTAGTTTCGTCGAATTCTGAGACTGTTGGAAAAATGACCATTTTCCAGTCGATTAAAATCAACTAAAGCTGGTCAAATGCATTTTCCTTTGCCACGCTCAAATATTGATTCGAAAAATTACAAAATTTGAAATCTAGCAATAATCTGACATCACGGACCCAACAAAAGTGGTTTCGTCGTAATCCGAGGTCGTTTGCAAAATTTCCATTTTTAAGGGCCTGAATTCCATAGCGACTATTCAGAATTTTCAACTGGACATATCTTTTGATTCCTGCTATGAAATCTCAATTTTTCGGATTCGTTGGAAAGATATTCTCAAATAGATCCTATTATTTTTGGTTTCACTAATATCCGGATTGTTTTGCACCCGGTACATTCAATTGAAGTTTGAAATCGAATTATCGAACTACCGCGCCATTTTCAATTCTATTTATAATTATATATAATTATATATATTCTAATGACGACGTATATAATATATACGTCGAATTATATTCAAAATAAATTTCTCGTCGATATTATTTAAAATATTCTATTTTAAATATTCAAAATTCACTAAAATAGCCAAAATAAAAATTTTAAACTGGCCCAGATTTTACGGGTTGTTACAATCTCCCCCACTTAAAACTTTTCGTCCCCGAAAAGGAACAAAGTCGAAAGTGGTTTGATCAATCAACTCTACGTTCGATCTGGCATCCATTCTCTAACTTTTCAGTTTCTGAGAATTTTCAAATTCTTCAAAAATTTGGCTAACACCCGGAATTTTCGAAAAATTTCGCCATAACCTCCCTTGCACCGGGAGCCATGGGAAAATCCCGAAATTTCCATATAGGCCTTCTGATCTCAAAAAGAAAAAGAAAAAGCCAATCGGCTCATAAAATCATCATCACCCAAACAAAACAGTAAATTATAGTAAACATGTACCTATTTGTCGGGCAAACAAGTTTTATTCTCTGCTCTAGCCTCCTTGCTATGACCTGTTCAATGTAAGTACTTGTATATGCAAGCAAATGTGACCAATTTCAATACAATTCAATATTCGGTTCAATTAGGCTAAATGGTTCAAAATTATCAAACAAACAACACAAACATCAATCAATTAGTGAATTAACGTTTCAAATCCATAAAATTTGATATGTTTTTTATGCCAATTCACAACAATGTATTCTAGCTATATTGGTTTTGGTTCTCACACCAGCCTAATGGAAATATATAGAAATCACACCTTCGAAACACGAACATAAATTCTGATGATGTAGCTACAATCATCAGAATCATCTCCGGGCAACTATAGCATGATTCTATATCTATCCAGTATATTAAAACTTCGAATATACGTTCATGACGCGTATACACGAAACCTTTATATACTCGATTGCCCAAATTCAAAATAAATAAATATTCAAATACGTATAAAACGATTTAAATTTCAAAACAAAATTGTTTTCATTTGAAAAATATACTCTTCACACTCGTTCTAGGATACTACTGATCCTATCTCTAACGAGTTATTCTAATCGGATATTACTAATCCAATATCTGATGAATTCTTTCGTATGGTTCTAATGTGTCTTGTTCTCGAACTCTGTAAACCAAAGCTCTGATACCAAAATGAGATGACCCGAACTTCCCCGGTAAGGAAAGCACGGATAGAATTGAGGACAAGACAAAATAGAACGCAAACAGAAGAACATTTCATTGTTATTACAACAATTCCATCAGATACAAGAATATACAGAGTATAAATGAATAAATTACATTCGATAAATATCAGAGATTACAATAAATTACATAGCAGCGGAAAAATATACAAAACACAACTGAAAGTGATACACGGATACAGAGCTTTCCGAGCATCGTTCCAGCTGTAAATCAGGACCCTGTGAATATAAATCTGCAAAACCAAAACTAAAAGCTTCCCACGTGGAAAATAGGGGCACCCAGAGTTTAGGTTAAAACAATAAACTCCAGGTCAGTCATGTGACTAGTGTGAGGACTAAAACAGTTATTATTCTTTATTTTAAAGTTCGGTAAATTAAGGGACTACGCCGTATAACACGGAACGGGTTTCCTCCCAAGAATACTAGTGCATATAACAAAACAGCGCAATGCTCTTTGGAAAAATGAAGCTATTATAAGACCCAGGTCCCATCACACAATGCAACGCAAGCCGGAGGATAGGGGTTTCCCTTATAATTGCCAAATATGCTTGGTACGTTTAAAACAAATCATTTGATACTATTTAAAGTGTATAGTGTCAAAACAATTCAAATCATAAATATCAATCATAGGCGGCATGGGTACCATCTATCATGTCGCCGTACTAGTTCTACAATTAAAACCGCAATATCACGTATTGGAAATTGGATTTCCGTCATGAGTCGAGGCAAGGGGCAAGCTCCGCTCCGTGTTCGAGACACTCTAGCAAATGTCCCAGGACCCCACTCTGATCCTTTGGAGCCTCCAAGGCCGGTCCTCTCTTACTTTTGAGGATTAATTATTCCTGAACACACGTTTCCCGGTCCTTACAGACCTATATCCGAGGCGCCTCGTATCCAACAACCATACAGGTGAAAAGTATATAAATGTCAGGGCTGATAGGTCACTGACACCACCCTGGCTAGAAAGAAACGTCATGCACTCCTTGGGTCCGTATCCCGTTTTTGACTCATACCGAGGTGTGAGGTTCGCGAATTCACGTTATACACAAAGCTACGCCACATAGGCCGTGCTTTGATCATCAACCACAAGACTTTGCTTTTCAACAGAAGCCTTGATCAATTGCCACTTACGCGTGCCACACTGGCAATTCACTCCATGCGACTGATGTCCATCGATATACAACCTCTGAGCTCGTGCGTCTCAGAGAAGGGCGTTAAGCAAGAGAATAAATTCTCCACCGCCAAACAGATGTATATTTAATAGAGATCAATCCACACAGAATAAAATCCAATGTCAGACACACAATTCATTTACAAGTTCGTTCTGGGTCTGAACGAAACCGGAGGCACTTTCCTCGCATATCCATCCATCTCCAAGTACGTCTGGACGATCACCAACTGTTTCTCTCCTCTTGGGTGTACAGCCCAATCGAGATTATCAGTAATCACCCAAACGATGTGAAGACTTCCGGTCTTCAACCACCGTCTTCATCTTCGACATCTCGTCGAATCGGTTATTCATAATGGGTATAACTCGGCCTTTCTGAATAACCCACGTATATAATAAACAAATGTTACACAAACACAACAAACGCCTCATTCCAATTCAGAATATTCTTTTATTCACAAAATCACATTCTTAGGGAAAGGTTCCCATTAATTTTAACCAAGATAAATTCTTCTAAATTTATTCTTTAATCTTCCTTTGGATATCATTTCTAACTAGTCGGGATTAGCGAACCACACCGAAGTAATTATTTATTTTATTTCCCAATCCCAACCTATATATCCCATGGAGAAAACTGGTAATACTCCATATCTAACACCACGGTGTTATCGGTAAAATTAATTACCATCTCACGTTCAAATCTAATTAAAGATTTAACTATCGCTTTGGAGCAAAACTGGTGGTACTCCATTCTCGATCACCTTTCAGATTTGATAATTTTAAATTATCAATTCACTTTTTAATCTAATTAAAGATTCATTAAAACTCCACTTAGTTTTAATCTTTTCAAAAATCGATATCTTGCCTTTAACTGGGTTAAAGAACCAATGTCATCTAAAACACGATTCACGATAAACCCAAATCACATTTGATATTAAATACAAGGCTCGGAATAGAAAATATATCGGCTTATATTCAATATCAAATTCTGAAACCAACATATATCGTATTGGAAATAACGATATAAAACATATCTTTCAAATTCCCATAACAATATCTGTATAGTCACGAAATCCAACATCGAAATATCCCGAAGATAATTTCGATTCAACTCCAGTCCAATTCACATATTGGGAATATTGATTATTTTTAAAATCACTTTCAAATTCAATTTATTTATTTCAAAAATAAATTGATTTTAATTCCAGTTCAAAACTAGTTCATTTCGATAAAAATCTATTTTTATCCTTTCAAATGTGGAATTCTTCAGCCCAATTTTTTCCAAATCATTTCTTATGATTTTACAAATTATCAATATTTTTAATAATTTTATCAAGGCCCGTACAGTCGATTTCCATCAACGGCCATCGAACTGCACTTACAGCAACCTTTTCCAAATTTGATTTAGACATAATTCCAAATCCAACCGTTAGATTTCAAATTTCTAATATTCATTGCAAAGCTCTTTTCGATACGAACCCAACGGTTCCGGTTTTAGGAGAATCCGACGGTCGGATCTCCCGCAACGTCAATTCGAAGTCAATGGTCGAAATTCACGAACTACCGCGGCGCGGCGCGTTCTATTCAGGCCATTATATATATATATATAATATATATATTATATATATATTTCGTCGATTTCCTTTTTAAAACGTATTTTATAAATCGTTTTAAATTCGTTTCACAAACAATTTCAACTTCATCTTCAATTTCAAATCGATTTGATTTCAATTCAATTCGAATTCATTTCAATTTTATTTAATTCGAATTCAAATTCGTTTCAATTCAATTCAAATTCTAATTCGTTTCAATTCAATTCAATTCGAATTTACCTCCTATTTACTTCAATTCGAATTCAAATTCACTTTCTATTCAATTCGAATCGAATTCATTTTCTATTCGATTCGAATTCATTTCAAATTGATTTCAATTCAATTTCAGTTCGTTTTAAATTTCATTCAAAACGATTTCAATTTGTTTTTTATTCAATTTCAATTTGAATTCATTTCTATTCAATTCGAATTCAAATTCGTTTCAATTCAATTCGAATTTACCTCTTATTTACTTCAATTCGAATTCAAATTCACTTTCTATTCAATTCGAATCGAATTCATTTTCTATTCGATTCGAATTCATTTCAAATTGATTTCAATTCAATTTTAGTTCGTTTTAAATTTCATTCAAAACGATTTCAATTCGTTTTTTTTATTCAATTTCAATTTAATTCAATTTGAATTCATTTCTATTCAATTCGAATTCAAATTCGTTTCAATACAATTCGAATTTACCTCCTATTTACTTCAATTCGAATTTAAATTCACTTTCTACTCAATTCGAATCGAATTCATTTTCTATTCGATTCGAATTCATTTCAAATTGATTCAATAAAATTTCAATTTGAATTTTAATCTAATTTAAATTGAATTTCATTTCAAAATATTAAATTTTGAAATCACTTTTCAATATTCATTATAAAATGAATAAAATCGATATAAATATCGTTCGCGTCAAAATAACGCATCTCTAATCAACACGGCTTTATATTTTTCAAAAACTAACTTCTTTATTCTATTCAACACATGAATCTATATTTCTTTAACACACGACTAATCTCAACACATGAGTACTGTCAACACACGACTGTTTTTTGTTATGTAAAATATTTTATAAAATTATGGTATCTATCGTTTGATTTTTAATTAGACTCCACCGTGAAGTAGTTCTAATTTTGAATATGATAAAGATGTAAATTTTATT
Organism: Allium sativum; assembly: GCA_030737875.1. Classification (NCBI taxonomy): domain Eukaryota; kingdom Viridiplantae; phylum Streptophyta; class Magnoliopsida; order Asparagales; family Amaryllidaceae; genus Allium; species Allium sativum. Next base: position 6,385,438 of record CM060916.1, on the reverse strand, counting down.
GTTAAAATATTTTACTCAACACACGAATATTTTCAGCACATGAACATCGTCAACACATGACTATTTTTATATTCAACACATGAATTTTCTTTTATAATATTCATTATTTTCCCGATTGGAATGAGGCACAATCAATCACCATATAATGTTAATTATATGGATTCCATACAACACATGTATATAAAAGCAATGATAAACAATCAACAATCATCCAAAGTGCACCACACAACTGCATAAGCATCAAATATAAATAATCAACGCTTACACAGTCTGTCGACCAATCGATCGACATACAATTAAATAATTGGGATTAGTGTATGCCAAATATCATCCCAATACCCGTGTGGGGTTTCAAATCAACAAACACAGATTTTTTATTTGTGCAGTTGGGCGATGTGTAAAATTTATCGACCCAATCAATATCAGTCAAATCAGTGTATATAAACAAATCGGCCGATTTGTTCATAAATATTTATTTATTCACTTTCATGTTAAAAATTATATTTTTAACGATAATTAATTTATTTCAACACATCTACATTTTATTTTCGATTTCACATCAACGTCACAAACAATTTTTACAACACATCAATCAAACAATCAAGCCATCAATGGTCTGTGGATGGCGGGTGTCGGGTGCTGCTAAGCACCGTCTGCATCCTAGTATATATATATAACTAGAAAAAGAAATTTAGAGTGAGAAATTCTCACCAATAGCTAATCCAAACATCTCGACTCTCCTTTTGTAGAAGTTTTCGTCGTTCTCGCCTTTCTTCACTTTCGTCACTTTCCTCACTTTCGTTGCCCGTATTCACTACATATATAAAAATCGAATTTTTATTTTGCTACTCAATATATAAAAATCGAACTTTTACTTTGCTACTCAATATATAAAAATCGAATTTTTATTTTGCTATTCAATATATAAAAAACGAATTTTTACTTTGTTATTCAATATATAAAAATCGAATTTTTACTTTGTTATTCAATATATAAAAATCGAATTTTTACTTTGTTATTATGTATATAAAAATCCTATTTTTACTTTGTTATTCAATATATAAAAATCGAATTTTTACTTTGTTATTATGTATATAAAAATCCTATTTTTATAACCACACTATATGGATAAAAATTCTATTTTCGCACCGCTACTATATAGATAAAAATTCTATTTTTACATCGTTATCATATAGATAAAAATTCTATTTTTACATCGTTATCATATAGATAAAAATTCTATTTTTACTTCGCTATTCTCTATATAAAGATCTCGCCTTTTCAACTATAAAGATTTCGCCTTTTCACATATAAAGATTTTACCTTTTCAATTTCATCACTATAAAAATCACATTTTTATTTTGCTACATATATAAAGATGCTATTTTTACTATCTATAAAACATAAAAATTATATTTTAATTATCTCTACTACATAAAGATAATATTTTCACTATCTATAAAATATAAAAGTCGTATTTTAATTATATTTACTATATAAAAATCGTATTTTGATTCTTTTTATAATCTAAAAATTATATTTTTCTTTCATGTCTAAACATAAAAATCGTTTCTTTATACTGCAAATGGAAAAGAAAAAAATAAAAATAAAAATAAAATCTACTCTTCTACTGAAACAAAACTGATTTTCCTTTTCATATGCAAAGCTATCATATCGGAAATAAGCAAACAAATTAAATTAAATAAAACTTACGGTTGCAATTTCAGAAGAGGGGGGGCGGATTTCTGCACAAATCAATGGGGAGGAGGGCTTCTGCTGATGGCGGCGGGTCTGGGGACGGAGCTCGCGAGGTGGCAGTGGCGCAGTGGGTCTGGGCGGCGGCTGTGGGCTTCAGGGGAGGTGCGGTCATCGATTTGGGGATTGGGGGGGGGGGTTTCGGGGACGGCCTGAAGGGGGAAACGAGGGGGAGGAGGCGAAGGTCAGAACGGGGGGGGATCGCCAGGGCGCGGCTGCGGCTGCGCCTACTTCTTCTTTTCTTTTCTTTTTATTTTATTTCGAATTCTGATTTAATCGGGGGAGGGGGGCAACTGGTTTTAAGGGGAAGGAGAGAGAGGTTTTATTTTTTTAATTATTTTAATTTCAAAAAGTTGACTTTTTCATACGACCTCTAAACGAGGCCCACCGTCTGTCGTCTGTAGCGTTTTACCCCCATTCCGAACACAATGGGATATGTATCGTAGGCTGATTCGATCATTTCGATCAGTTTCCGTCAAAATCAACATATAACTCTATATATTGAATTTGAACGCGCATTTCATTTTACCGGCGTCACATACGAACTCTATAAATCCCAAAAATATATTTTCTAGCTTCGTATTGACGATACGGTCCTAACAAAACTAGTTTCGTCGAATTCTGAGACTATTGGGAAAATGGCCATTTTCCAGTCGATTAAAATCAACTAAAACTGGTCAAACGCATTTTCCTTTGCCACGCTCACATATTGATTCGAAAAATTACAAAATTTGAAATCTAGCAATAATTAGACATCACGGACCCAACAAAAGTGGTTTCGTCGAAATCCGAGGTCGTTTGCAAAATTTCCATTTTTAAGGGCCTGAATTCCATATCGACTATTCAGAATTTTCAACTGGACATATCTTTTGATTCCCGTTATGAAATCTCAATTTTTCGGATTCATTGGAAAGATATTCTCAAATAGATCCTATTATTTTTGGTTTCACTAATATTCGGATTGTTTTGCACCCGGTACATTCAATTGAAGTTTGAAATCGAATTATCGAACTACCGCGCCATTTTCAATTCTATTTATAATTATATATAATTATATATATTCTAACGACGACGTATATAATATATACGTCGAATTCTATTCAAAATAAATTTCTCGTCGATATTATTTAAAATATTCTATTTTAAATATTCAAAATTCGCTAAAATAGCCAAAATAAAAATTTTAAACTGGCCCAGATTTTACGGGTTGTTACAAATATATACGCGAGTTATTCAGAAAGACCGGGTTTATCCCATTCTGAATAACTGATTCGACGTGGTGTTGAAGATGAAGACGGTGGTTGAAGACCGGAGGTCTTCACATCGTTTGGATAATTACTGATGGTCTTGATTGGGCTGTACACCCAAGAAGATGGAAACAGTTGGTGATCGTCCAGACGTACTTGGAGATCGATGGATATGCGGGGTACTAGGTGCCTCCGGTTTCGTTCAGACCCAGAACGGACTTGCAAATGGACTGTGTGTCTGACATTGGATTTTAGTCTGTGTGATTGATTTCTATTAAATATATATCTGTTTGGCGGCGGAGAATTTATTCTCTTGCTTAACGCCCTTCTCTAAGACGTACGAGCTCAGGGGTTATATACTGATGGAAATCAAACGCATGGAGTGAATTGCCTGTGTGGCATGCCTAAGTGGCAATTGATCGAGGCTTCTGTTGAAAAGCAAAGTCTTGTGGTTGATGATCAAAGCACTGCCTGTGTGGCATAGCTTTGTGTAACGTGAATTCGCGAGCCTCACACCCCGTTTGTGAACCAGAAACGGGAGAGGACCTCAGGGAGGGCATGCGTTTCCTTCTAGCTAGGGTGGTGTCAGTGACCTACCAGCCCTGACATTTATATACTTTTCACCTGTGTGGTTGTTGCTGTTGCGAGGCGCCTCGGTTAGATCGGATGATCCGGGTCCGATGGAGCCATTCGTTGGCTCATTTACGCCTCAAAGGGCGGGGAAACGCAGTGTTCAGGCATTATAATCCACATCGGTGGACCGGCCCTGTCGCTCCAAGGGGCAGTTGCGGCTGTTCCGGAGACATGGGCTAGATTGTCTCGAATCGGTAGAGGACGATCCCTGGCCTCGGTTCACAGACGGAAATCCAATTTCCAAATACGTGACACTTGCGGTTTTATTTGTAGAGCTTAGTATGGCGACATAGTGGGATGGGGCGCTTATGCCGTCTATGATTGATACTTATGATTTGAAGTTGTTTTATACACTATGCACTTATAATAGTATCAAATGATTTGTTTTAAACGTATCAAGCATTCTTGGCTATTATAAGGTAAAAACCATATCCTCCGGCTTGCGTTGCATTGTGTGATGGGACCTGGGTCTTATAATAGCTTCATTTTTCTTTATTTAGCATTGCGCTGTTGTTTTATGCACTGGTATTCTTGGAAGGAAACCCGTTCCGTGTTATACGGCGTGGTCCCTTGATTTACCTAAATTTAAAAATAAAGATTAATAACTGTTTTAGTTCTCACACCAGTCACATGACTGACCTGGAGTTTATTGTTTTAATCTAAACTCTGGGTGCCCCATTTTCCATGGGCAGCTAGTAGTTTTGGTTTTTGCAGATTTATATTCACAGGATCCTGGTTTACAGCTGGAACGATATCCGGAAAGCTTTGTATCCGTATATCTCTTCTAGTTGTGTATTGTATTATTTTCCGCTGCTATGTAATTTATTGTAATCTCTGATATTTCTGTGTAATGTTTATTCATTTATACTCTGTATATTCTTGTATTTTGATGTATTATTGTAATGTACAATGAAATGTTCTTCCGTCCGCGTTCTATTTTGTCGTGTTCTCAACACAATCAGGCGTTTCGAACGGTCTAGATCGGTTTAGCGACTGATTCAGATCGAGCGAGATTCCTTTTCGTGACAAATCTACACAATAGAAAATTAATTTGACATTTTTCCTTCAATCTATGAACCCTTACACCTCTACAGTGTTCACGCCGTCGAACTCGGTTACTGGGATCGCCGAAAAAGCTCCAAAAGCCATTTCCGTCCATCTCAGGATATCCCAATACTCACAAACCTAAAAATCATGAAACTTACACTAAAATTCATGGTTTCCTCCCTTGATTGTATTATATTCCTGGAACATGATTCAGCGATGATCGAAAATTCATGTTTTAGCATTTTGTTACAGGAAAATGGGTATTTCTAAGAACATACCCAATTTTATGAACTAAGATTATTTTTATTGTAGACTAGGGCTTGTGTGAAAAAAATTATGTGGAAAACAACATCTGAAACTTGTTAAAATTTATGTGATGGATTTTACAAAATCCGAGGGGTAACTGAGCTGTTGTTTAAATAATACAGAGACTTTTATATATCATCTACAGCTTGTTTATACTAACATAAATTAATACATCTGTGCTTATAGATAATATACATACAAACCTACTAGACATCTTGTATATATATTTAACATCATTAACAATAAAGATTCAACAGAGGATAAATTGAGTTTACTCACTTGTTTGCTCTCTTCTGTTTTTAGACTTTCCTGCTATGTTTTTATTTCTCAGGTTCAACTTGTTTGTGTGAGGGAAAGTGTGGGTTTAGCCTGTATTTATAAACAAATCTTAACGATAAACAACTTATTACATTAAACGCTTGTATGTTGTTTACCATACAGATGATACATATGATAGTACAATTCATTTAAGCTCTAGATTTTTCCTTGTTTTCCAGTTCAATTTGTTTCTAGAAGTCACATGCTAATTTGGATATAAATATACCCTACCTTGTACTATTGCTTACATTTTTAGAAACATTATAGCTTTTCTTTGGCTAAATCAAATAAATGAGTATTGCCGACATGTTCGCAAGCATGTTTGTTTCTGATGTAATTATGTTTATTAGCTGCATCACTTAGGCTTATTTAGGTTAGGCTAGTTTAGCAAAATCTGAAAAGAGATTTACATACAACACATCTCACTAAAATTTGCACTCTTCATGTTTAGGAATTGGCATACACATGTGCGGCCAAAATCTTTGTTTGCTGCAGTTTCAAGAATTAAATTAATGTTTTCAATTCTTTTTGTTTGTTTTTTATATACAATTCCTTTGTTATTTTCACTGAATCATTTTACCAAACATGTCATGTGCAATGTTCTTTTATATGTTCCATGTATAGTTGTTTTGGCCGAAACAATTTCTGCATATGTTTACTTTACTGTCCATATTTGTTTCAAGGTTCCTTTACATTTTTAAAGCAATAGAATGCCCCTTTCGTATGCAAATTTTGTTATCATTTTTATGTGAATAGTTAAAGTTTTTAGTTGCAAGGTTTTACTTTGAATTCATTTTAAAACATAACTAAATATACATTCATTTTATATATATATAATTAAAATTGGGTTATGTTTGTTTATTAGTCAAATTTTACCTTAATTATTCCTTTATAATCAATATTTATTATCAACAAAAGTTGGTAAAAAACCGGGACATTACAACGAACTATCGGCTTTGAGGTCAAATTCCAAAGATCAAACCAACACAGAATTTCTTGAAATTTGGTCTGAAACAAATAGAGAATATTATGAACATACCGAAAAACGAATTTCTTAAATTGATTAAGAATTGACAAAGATACATAACTCTCAACTTGATCTTTCATCAGGATTTCAGCTCAGAAATGTGTTATCCTGACGAACTACCAAATTTGAGATCCAATTCGAAAGACCAAAACTTCATGAAATTTGGTATGAAACAACTAGAGAATATTTTGAACATAATGCAACAAGAATTTATTAAACTAATAAAGAATTGACAAAGATACACAACTCTCAACTTGGGCTTTCGTCGGGATTCCATCTTAGAGATGTGTTATCCATATGAACTACCAACTTTGAGGTCGAATTCAAAAAAACAAAACAATCCAGAACTTCATGAAATTTAATATGAAACTACTAAGGAATATTTTGATCATACCACAAAAAGAATTTCTCAAATTGATTATGACTTGGAAAAGATATGCAGCTCTGAACTTGAGCTTTCGTCGCGATGTCAGCTCAGAAATGAACATGTGTTATCCCGACAAACTAACAACTTTGAGATTGAATTCGGATGACCAAAACAATCCAAAATTTATTGAACATTGGTATGCTACAACTAGAGAAAAAAGTGAACACGCAGGAAAAATAATTTCTCAAATTCATTAAGATTTGGCAAAGATAGACAACTTTGAACTCGAGATTTCATCAGGATTTCAGCTTAGAAATGAACATGTGTTATCCCGACGAACTACTAACTTTGAGATTGAATTCCGATGCCAAAACAATCCAAAATTTATTGAAAATTTCTATACAACAACTATAGAAAATTTTGAACACAATAAGAAAAGAATTTCTCCATTTCATTAAGAATTGGAGAATTTATGTTGCCTTGAACTTGAGCTTTCAACTAGATTTGCATTTCAGAAACGCTTAAAAATAAAACTCGTCAACTTTTAGATTTACATAAAAATTGAAATAAATAATTTACTGAAACAAGTTAGAGATGTGAGGGAACCCTCACCTTTGATTTGCAGCAAGAGAAGGACGAATTAAAGCATTAAGATGCTCAATTGCTAAAAAGAAGGCACTTTTCTTCCTCTAGAAACAATGGCTGATGTAGATGATTTAAATGACAAAGATCTTGAGTTTTGATGTAGATTTGAGCCAAATAGGGATTGAGAGCAAGTGGGTTTCTTTCTTCCTTTAATTTTTTTTTTACTAGAGAAGAAGCAAAGGAGGAAAAGAACGTACTTCTCCTTTTCTCCAGAATTTTCACTAGGTTAAGGAAGGTTATTAGGCCAAATTTTAGGCTAATAAGGCCCAAAATACTTTATTAAGCACAAGGTAATTAGGCTACGTTTTCTATCATTTAGCCTATGTAACCAAGTTTTACACCATTTTTTTATCAACATTTGCAAGTTTTAACATCATGTGATGAACTTAAAATTGTAATATATACAAAGCGATTTTTTTACATCAATATTTTAAACTTACATCGAATTTTACAAAATATAGATATTTTGTCAAAATTTACACAATAACCAAACTTTTAACCACACTATAATTTAAAGCAAGTTCTACATGTTTGTGTACATTTACAACTTCACATTCTTATTAAAACTTTATTATTAACCCAATATTCAATATTTGAGTTTCTAATCTCAAAAGTCACATTATCAATGCAAAGATATATTTTATATGGGTTTGACACTATAAATTTCCCATAAGAAAATTCTTTAACCTTTTATTTCCATATTATAACATATATCAACACTTGTTGCAACTTTTAGTTGTCAAATTACCAACCCAAAACCAACATTTCACAATTTGTCATAAATTTCACATTTAATTAACCTAAGCCTCAAATATGATCACTTAAATGTGAGTAAACTCCACAACCTATCATCAAAGCACCAATTGATTATTAACACAAATAATTATGTCAAATAACCAAGTCGATGGTATATTTCAACTTAATTACCAACCAATTATTTTTATTTTATTATCATTAATTTTAGCAGGTAATTACTGAAAACTCGGGTTGTTACAAGAAAACACATTTAAAAGCCGCAAAATAAAGTCTAAGAAATGTAAAGCATACATCAGAAGTGGTGATCGTCCAGACGTACTTGGGGATTGACCGGATATGCGAGGACCTCTCTCCTGTATTAAACATATGGGACGAGGAATAAGGTGCCTCAGGTTTCGTTCAGACCCAGAACGAACTAGTAAATGGATGTGTGTCTGAAATTGGATTTTATTTTATGTTGATTGATTTATATTAAATATATATCAGTTTGGCGGCGGAGAATTTACTCTCTTGCTTAACGCCCTTCACTGAGACGTACGAGCTTAAAGGTTATATATCGGTAGACATCAGTCGCATGGCGTGAATTGCCTGTGTGGCATGCTGAGATGCAAATGATCAAGGCTTCTGTTGAAAAGTAGAGTCTTGTGGTTGATGATCAAAGCATGGCTTTAATATAGCATAGCTTTGTGTATAGTGTTATTTCGCGAGCCTCACACCTCGGTATGAGTCAAAAACAGGATAAGGGACCTAAAGAGGACATGACGTTTCTTTCTAGCTATGGGTGGTGTCATGGTTTGGATCCCAGACATTTATTATTTTTACCTATGTGGTTGTTGGATTGCGAGGCGCCTCGGATATATCGGTTACTACGGATCCGATGGATAGGTCCTATAAGACCGAGAAACGTGTGTTCAAGAATTGACAATCCTCAAACGTGAGGACCAGCCTTGGAAGATCCAGGGGTTGCCCAGAGTGTGTAGTCCCAAGGCATTTGCTAGAGTGTCTCGAAGCGGTGAGGAGTACGTCCCTTGCCTCGACTCATGACAGAAATCCAATTTCTAATACGTGACATTTTGGTTTTGATCGTAGAGCCTAGTATGGCGACATGATAGATGGTACCCATGTCGCTTATGATTGATACATTTATATTTAAAGTTGATTTCTTTACTTATAGTAATAATAAAAGATAAAATTTCGCGTACCAAGCATTATTTGGCTATTATAAGGTAAAACTCTATCCTCCGGCTTGCGTTGCATTGTGTGATGGGACCTGAGTCTTATAATAGCTTCATTTTGTTTAATTAGCCTTACGTTGTTTGTTATGCACTGGTATTCTTGGGGATAAACCCGTTCCATGTTATACGGCGTGGTCCCTTGATATACCTAACTTCAAAATCAAATTAATAACTGTTTTAGTTCTCACACCAGTCACATGACTGACCTGGAGTTTATTGTTTTAACCTAAACTCTTGGTGCCCCTATTTTCCACACGGGCAACTAGTAGTTTTGATTTTGCAGATATTGTATTCACACAATCCTGGTTTACAGCTGGAGCTATATTCGGAACGCTCTATATCCGTGTATTTCTTTCAGTTGTGTTTTGTATTATTTTCCGCTGCATTGTAATTTGTAAACCTCTTATATTTATCGAATGTATATTATTTATTCGAACTCTGTATATTCTTGTACTCTGATGTAAATTGCTGTAATAGCAATGGAATGTTCTTCTGTTTGCATTCTGATTTGTTATGTTCTCAACTCAATTCGGGCTTTTCTTTATGGGGAAGTTTGGGTCGTTTCATCTGGTATCAGGGCCTTGGTTTACAGAGCTCGAGAACAAGACACTTTAGAACCAAACGAAAGAATTCATCAGAGATTGGATTAGTAATATCCAATGAGAATGACTCGTTAGAGATGGGATCAGTAGTATCCTAGAATGAGTCGAAAGAGTTTTATTTTCAAAATAAAAGTGAACAAATTTTGTTTTGAAAATTTAAATCTTATAATACATATTTGATTATTTATTTTATATTGAATTTGGACAATCTAGTATATGAAGATTTTGCATATACGCCTTGCAAACCTCAAATATACCGGATAGATATAGAATCACACTCTAGTCGCCCGGAGATGATTCTGATGATCGCTCAAGCATTATCAACATTTATGTTCGGGTTTCGAAGGTGGGATATCTATATATATTTCCAATTGACAGGTGTGAGAACCAAAACTAGATAGGATTTATTGTTTGTAAATTGGCATCAAAAATACGATTTTTGTATATATATAAAAGTTATGTGTTTGAAACGATAATCAACTAATTGAATGCTGATTGTGTTGTTTGATTATTAGTTTGATTAATTAAAATTTTGAACCATTAAGCCAAATTGAATCAAATATTGAACTGACTTGAAAATTGATTGCAATTGCATATATGTACATGCGTATATAATGAACAGATCATAGCAGGGAAGTTAAGTAGAGGAATAAAATTGTATGCCCGAAAAATAGGTACATGTTTACTAATTTATTTGGTTTGGATGATTTTATGAGCCTATTGGCTAGCTGCTTGGCTTTTTTCTATTTCTTTTTGGATGATGAGGGCCCTACGTGGCTAGTTACGGTTTTAAATGTCTCCCCGTACAAAGGATGTTATGGCAATTTTTTTCGAAAATTGAGGGTGCTAGCCAAATTTTAAAACCCTAAATTTTGGAAAAATTAGAAAATTCTTAGAAACTGAAAAGTTGAAGAATGAAAGCCAGAATGAAAGTTGAGTTGATTAGTTAAACAACTTTCAGCTCTGTCCCTTTTCGAGGACGAAAAGATTTTAAGTGGGGGAGATTGTAACAACCCGGAAAATCAAAACCTATTTAAAAAGTTTATTTTAGCAATTTTAATGAATTTTGAATATTTAAAATGATTTATTTTAAATAATAATGACTAAAAATTTATTTAATTGAAGCTAGAACGAATCAATTTATTATAATTATATAACGAGCCTGAAATGGCGCGATAGTTTGAAAATTCGATTTCAAATTTCAAATGAATGTACAGGATTCAAAATAAATCAAATTTCAGTAAAACATAAATATTTGAATCTATTTGAAAATATATTTCCAACGAATGTGAAAAATCCAGATTTCATAAGAGGAATAGAAAGTTATGTCCAGTTGAAAATTCAGAATAGTCGCTATGGAATTTTATATAATATATAACCCTTAAAAATTGCTATTTTGCAAACAACCTCTGTTTTCAACGAAACCACTTTTGTTGGATCTGGAATATCAAATTATTGCTAGACTCCAATTTTCATAATTTTTGGAATCAATATGTGAGCGTGTTAAATTTAAACATGTTTGGTCAATTCAGATTGAATTTAATCGACTGGAAAATGACCGTTTTTCAAACGGTCTCCAAATTCAACGAAATTAGTTTTGTTAGGACCGTATCATCAAAATATAGATAGAATTATTTTTCTGGAATTTTAGGAGTCCGTATGTGGCCCCGGTAAATTAAAATGTGCGTTTGAATTTAAAATATAATGATTTATATTTTAAATTTAGTGGAAACTGATCGTAACAACCGAATTGGGTTATGAAACATATCCCATGGTGTTCGGAATAGGGGTAATTAGCTAGAGGCAATAGTCGTTAGATCTCGTTTGGAGTTCGAATGGAAAGTCAACATTTTTGGGAAAAAATAATAATATATATATATATATTTACATAATACCCCCTTCCTTCTTTCTCTCCCCCGACATCTTAAGATCGAAATTAAAATAAGAAGAAAAAAAATCGCGATCGAACCCTAAACCCTAGACCGCCGCTCCTCCACCCTTCACCGCCGTCGTCGTCAGCGCGCCCCTCCCCTCTAGCCGTCGCGCCATACCCTTCTTCCCTCTCCTCTCTCCTCCTTCGATCAAAAGACCCCAAAACACCCAAATCTCGCACAGCCCGGTAATGCAAACCGTCGTAGGACTGCCTCCGACCTATCGCACCACCTGCTGCCACCCACGACTACACATCGCCCTCCCCCGACCACCAACAGCGACTGTGAGGCCCCCTCCTCGGAAAATCGAAATAAAGTAAATTTTTTATTATTTGTTTATTTTTTTAATGATGTAATTAGTTTTTTTATAAGGATTTTTATATATACGAAGTTGGAATTTTTATAAATATATAAAGATTTGATTTTTAATTTAGAAAAAAAATGAGATTTTTAATTCAGAAAACAATAGATTTTTAATTTAGAGAAGATTAGATTTATATTATAGAAAAGATTGGATTTTTATTATATAAATATGAGATTTTTAAAAATATAAAAATGAGATTTTTATCGTATGAATCATAATGTTTTTAGTTATATAAAAATTCGATTTTTAGTTATATAAAAATGTGATATTTAGTTATATAAAAATTCGATTTTTAGTTGTATAAAAATTCAATTTTAGTTACATATATAGCGAGATAGAAATGTGATCTTATATATATATATAGCAATATAAAAATGCGATTTTTAAATATATAAACATCATATTAAAAATGTGATTTTTACTATGAACAGCGTGAAAAAGATAGCTTTGGAATTTTAGGCAAATCCAAACTATTCAGAAATTCAGAAATAAAACTGGAGGAGTGGATCCCAAAGGTGAGAACTTCTCACTCTAATTTATTTTCTAGTTAAATATATATACTAGGATGTAGACGGTGCTAAGAAGCACCCGACACCTTTGTTGAAACCATGGATGTTTGGCTGTTTATTTTGATTGATAAATTGGTTGAATTTGATTTGGGGTGTAAATTGAATTGATTAGAATTGGTATGTGTATGGCGCGAGCCAGTATTAGGCGAGGGATAAGGCTAGACCTTATTCCGGATCTAGTACCGCGCCATTTTGCTGCCAAAATTTTCTAGAAATGTTACAACAATAAAAATATAATTTGTATTGTATAAATGAACTGTATAAAATATTTATGTGTTGAAATAAATATTTTATCATTAAAAATATAATTTTAACGAGTATATGAATGAAAATAAATATTCATTTACAAATCGGATGATTATTTTATGTACACACATTTGACTGATATTGATTGGGACGATATATTTTACACATCGCCCAACTGCATAATTAAAATCGGTATGTGTTGATTGAAACCCCACACGGGTATTGGGATGATATTTGACGTACACTAATCCCAATTGTTTAGTTGTATGTCAATCGATTGGTTGACAGGCTATTGTAAACGTTAATTATTTATATTTAATGCTTATGCAGTTGCGTAATGCACTCTGGATGATGGTTGACTGTGTTTGATTATTGTTGTGTACATGTGTGTATGAAATCCATATAAATAACATTATATGGTAATTCACTATGTCTAATTCCAATTCGGAAAGAACGAATATTTTAAATTAACGAATATTTTTAAATGACGAGTAATTAATATTTTAAAATAACTAATATTTTAAAATAATATTCAGCATTGGATCAACATATGATTTTGATGAACGATTTGGGATGGACACGGAAATATTAAAATATATGAAGCCGTGTTGATTAGAGATGCGCCACTTTGACGCGAACGATATTTATATCAATTTTATTAATTTTTATATTGAATATCGAAAAGGAAGTGATTTCAAAATCTAATGTTTTGAAAATATTATCATTTATATATTAATGATACGGAATATTCGATTTTGATTTAAAATTGAATATGAAGTTGAAATCGCTTTAAAACAAATTTATAAACGATTTATAAAACACGTTTTAAATGGAAATCGATGAAATAAATATAATATATATTTTATATATATTTAATGGCCTGAATAGAACGCGCCGCGCCGCGACCGTTCGCGAATTTAGACCATTAACTTCGAATTGATATTACGGAAGATTCAACCGTGGGATTCTCCTAAAACTGGAACCATTGGGTTCGTATCGAAAAGAGCTTTCCAACGAATATAAGAGATTTGAAATCTAACGGTTGGATTTGGAATTAAGTGCAAATCAAATTTGGAAACGGTCTTTACAAATCTAATGGTTGGATTTGAAATCGAATGTACGGGCCTTGATAAAATTATTAAGAATATTAATAATTTGTGTAAAATCATTATAAATGATTTGGAAAGAATTTGGATGAAAAATTCCACATTTGTAAAGACAAATATATATTTTTATCAAAATGAACTAGTTATGAACTAGAATTATAATCCAATATTTTTAAATAAATAAATTGGATTTGAATCGGTTTTAAAAATAATCAGAATTTCCAATATATGAATTGGAATGGATTTGAATCGAAATTATCTTCGGAGTATTTTGATATTGGATTCCGTGATTATACAGATATTGTGGAGGAATTTGGAAGATATGTATATTGTTATTCCCAATACGATATTTGTTGAATTCAGAATTTGATATTGAATATAAGCCGATATAATTTCTATTCAGAGCCTTGTATTTAATATTGAATTGAATTTTGGGATTGTCGTGAATGGTGTCTTCGTTAACACTGTTTTTAAATTCAGTTGAGGAAAGAATAAATCTTTTAATTAAGATTTATTGAAGTTTTCCAATTAATTAAGATTTAAATTGGAATTGAATGAAAGAATTGGTTTTTGGGTTTATCGTGAGCGGTGTTTTAAATAACACTTGTTCTTTAACCCGATTAACAGTGAAATGTGATTTGGAATTTATATATCTTTTTATTAAGATTTAACGGGAATTTTCCAAAGTTTCCAATTTAATATATTAAATTGGAATTGAATGGAATTCGATTTTGATAATAATCGAAATGTGCTTCTATTGAGGAAGACTGTTAATATATATGGAATTTAAAAGGCTTTGTAGTTATTCCATTTATATTATTAGTGGGATACGGAAATTGATATCGATTATATATTGATCTGTTTTCTGTGAAGATTCCATAACTAATGGAATGTGAATTGGGCCTATCGTGAACTGTGTTTTAAATGACATTAGTTCTTTAACCCAGTTAAAGACAGGATTACATGTCTAACATTGTATTTCGAACTATATGGTTGATCTCTGCTAAATATATATCTATTTGGCGGCGGAGAATTTATTCTCTTGCTTAACACCCTTCTCTAAGACGTACGATCTTAGAGGCTATATATAGGCAGAAATCAAAAGTATGGTGTAGATTGTCGATGCGGCATGTTTGATTTCCCAAAGTTAAATAATCATTAATATTGATTTTTGGGAAGATTAGAACTAAGTGGAGTTTTAACGAATCTTTAATTAAATTGAAACGAGAATGTGAAAATTTAACTTATCAAATTTGGTAAATGATCGAGAATGGAGCACCACCAGTTTTACTCCAAGCGATAGTTAAATCTTTAATTAGATTTGAACATGAAATGGTAATTAAATTTACCGATAATACCATGGTGTTGGATATGGAGTATTACCAGTTTTGCTCCATGGGATGAATAGGTTGGGATTGGGATAATAAAAGAAATGATTACTTCGGTATGGTTCGATAATCCCGACTAGTTTGGATAAACCTTAATTTGATTTGAATTAATATCCAAATTAAGACTAAAGAATAAATTTAAAGAATTTATCTTTAATAGAATTAATGGGAACCTTTCCCAAAGGATATGAATATTTAAATAAAAAAAATATTCAGAATTGGAATGAGGCATATGTTGTGTTTTATAGCACTTGTTTATAATATACGCGAGTTATTCGGAAAGGCCGGGTATATATCCATTATGAATTACTGATTCGACGATAAGTCGATGATGAAGATGGTGGTTGAAGACCGGAGGTCTTCACATCGTTTGGATGATCACTGATGTCTTGATTGGTTTGTACACCCAAGACAAGGTCATAAGTGGTGATCGTCTAGATGTACTTGGAGATCGACTGGATATGCGAGGACCTCTCTCCTGTATTGGACATATGGGACAAGGAATAAAGTGCCACCGGTTTCGTTCAGACCCAGATCGAACTAATAAATGGATGTGTGTCTGACATTGGATTTTATTCAGTGTTGATTGATTTCTATTAAATATATATCGGTTTGGCAGTGGAGAATTTATTCTCTTGCTTAACACCCTTCTCTGAGACGTACGAGCTCAGTGGTTATATATCGATAGACATCAGTCGCATGGCGTGAATTGCCTGTGTGGCATGATGAGATGCAAATGATCAAGGCTTTTGTTGAAAGCCAGAGTCTTGTGGTTGATGATCAAAGCACGGCTTTAATATAGCATAGCTTTGTGTATAGCATTAATTCGTGAGCCTCACACCTCGGTATGAGTCAAAAACGAGATAAGGGGCCCAAGGAGGACATGACGTTTGTTTCTAGCTATGGGTGGTGTCATGGTATGGAGCCCAGACATTTACTATTTTTACCTATGTGGTTGTTGGATTGCGAGGCGCTTCAGATATATCAGCTACTACGGAGCCGTTGGATAGGTCCTATAGGACCAAGAAACGTGTGTTCAGGAATTGCCAATCCTCAAACGTAAGTGAGGACCGGCCTTGGAGGATCCAGGGGTTTCCCAGAGTGTGTAGTCCCGAGGCATTTGCTAGAGTGTCTCGAAGCGGTGAGGAGTACATCCCTTGCCTCAACTCATGACGGAAATCCAATTTCCAATACGTGACATTTCGGTTTTGATTATAGAGTCTAGTATGGCGACATGATAGATGGTACTCATGCCGCCTATGATTGATACATTTATATTTGAAGTTGATTTCTTCACTTATAGTAATAATAAAAAATAAAATTTCACGTACCAAGCATTATTTGTCTATTATAAGGTAAAACTCTATCCTTCGGCTTGTGTTGCATTGTGTGATGGGACCTGAGTCTTATAATAGCTTCATTTTCTTTAATTAGCATTGCACTGTTTATTTTATGCCCTGGTATTCTTGGGGGTAAACCCGTTCCGTGTTATACGGCGTGGTCCCTTGATATACCTAACTTTAAAATCAAATTAATAACTATTTTAGTTCTCACACCAGTCACATGACTGGCCTGGAGTTTATTGTTTTAACCTAAACTCCGGGTGCCCCTATTTTCCACACGGGCAGCTAGTATTTTTGGTTTTGCAGATATTGTATTCAGAAGATCCTGGTTTATAGCTAGAGCTATATTCGTAATGCTCTGTATCCGGGTATTTCTTTCAGTTGTGTTTTGTATTATTTTCCGCTGCATTGTAATTTGTAAATCTCTAATATTTATCAAATGTATATTATTTATTCATACTCTGTATATTCTTGTACTCTGATGTAAATTGTTGTAATAGCAATGAAATGTTCTTCTGTTTGCATTCTGATTTGTCATGTTCTCAACTCAATTTGGGCTTTCCTTTACGGGGAAGTTTGGGTCGTTTCATCCTCCGAGCAACCCCTGGATCCTCCAAGGCCGGTCCTCACTTACGTTTGAGGACTGGCAATTCCAGAACACACATTTCCTGGTCTTGTAGGACCTATCCATCGGCTCCGTAGTAACCGATATATCTGAGGCGCCTCGCAATCCAATAACCACATAGGTAAAAATAATAAATGTCTGGGCTCCATACTATGACAACACCCATAGCTAGAAAGAAACGTCTTGTCCTCCTTGGGTCCTTTATCCCGTTTTGACTCATACCGAGGTGCGAGGCTCGTGAATTAACGCTATACACAAAGCTATGCTATATTAAAGCCGTGCTTTGATCATCAACCACAAGCCTATGCTTTTCAACAGAAGCTTTGATCATTGCATCTCAACATGCCACACAGGCAATTCACGCCATGCGACTGATGTCTATCGATATATAACCTCTGAGCTCGTACGTCTCAGAGAAGGGCGTTAAGCAAGAGAATAAATTCTCCACCGCAAAATAGATATATATTTAATAGAAATCAATCAACACAGAATAAAATCCAATATCAGACACACATCCATTTACTAGTTCGTTCTGGGTCTGAACGAAACCGGAGGCACCTTATTCCTCGTCCCAAATGTCCAATACAGGAGAGAGGTCCTCACATATCCGGTCGATCTCCAAGTACGTCTGGATGATTACCACTTATTACCTTGTCTTGGGTGTACAGCCCAATCAAGACATCAGTAATCATCCAAACGATGTGAAGACATCCGATCTTCAACCACCGTCTTCATCGTCGACTTATCGTCGAATCAGTTATTCAGAATGGGTATAAACTCGGCCTTTCCGAATAACTCACGTATATTATAAACAAGTGCTATAAAACACAACATACACCTCATTCCAATTCTGAATATTCTTTTATTTAAATATTCTTATCCTTCAGGAAAGGTTCCCATTAATTTTATAAAATATAAATTCTTTAAATTTATTCTTCAATCTTCCTTTGGATATTAATTCAAACCAAATTAAGGTTTATCTAAACTAGTCGAGATTATCGAACCATACAGAAGTAATCATTTCTTTTATTATCCCAATCCCAACATGTTCATCCCATGGAGCAAAACTAGTAATACTCCATATATGACACCACAGTGTTATCGGTAAATTTAATTACCATTTCATGTTCAAATCTAATTAATGATTTAACTATTGCTTGGAGTAAAACAGGTGGTACTCCATTCTCAATCATTTCCCGAATTTGATAATTTAAATTATCATATTCTCATTTCAATTTAATTAAAGATTCATTAAAACTCCACTTAGTTCTAATCTTCCCAAAAATCAACATTAATGATTATTTAACTTTGGGAAATCAAACATGCTGCATCGGCAATCTACATCGTACTATTAGTTTCTGCCTATATATAACCTCTAAGCTCATACGTCTTAGAGAAGGGTGTTAAGCAAGAGAATAAATTATCCGTCACCAAACAGATATATATTTAGTAGAGATCAACCATACAGTTCAAAATACAATGTTAGACATGTAATCCTGTCTTTAACTAGGTTAAAGAACTAATGTCATTTAAAATACAGTTCACGATAAACCCAAATCACATTCCATTAGTTATGGAATGTTCACGGAAAACATATCAATATATAATCGATATCAATTTTCGTATTCGACTAATAATATAAATGGAATAACGACAAAGCCTTTTAAATTTCATATATATTAACAGTCTTCCTCCGCAGAAGCTTATTTCGATTATTATCAAATCGAATTCCATTCAATTCCAGGAAAATTCCCGTTAAATCTTAATAAAAAGATTTATAAACTCCAAATCACATTTCACTGTTAATCGGGTTAAAGAACAAGTGTTATTTAAAACACCGCTCACGATAAACCCAAAAACCAATTCTTTCATTCAATTCCAATTTAAATCTTAATTAATTGGAAAAATTCACTAAATCTTAATTAAAAGACTTATTCTTTCCTCAACTAGGTTTAAGAACAGTGTTAATAAAGACACCATTCACGACAAACCCAAAATCCAATTCAATATTAAATACAAGGCTCTGAATAGAAATTATATTGGCTTATATTCAATATCAAATTCTGAAATTAACAAATATCGTATTAGGAATAACGATATATATATATATATATATCTTCCAAATTCCTCCATAATATCCGTATAATCACGGAATCCAATATCGAAATATTCCGAAGATTATTTCGATTCAAATCCATTTCAATTCATATATTGGAAATTCTAATTATTTTTAAAACCATATCAAATCCAATTTATTTATTTAAAATATTGGATTATAATTCTAGTTCATAACTAGTTCATTTTGATAAAAATATATTTTTTTCTTTACAAACGTGGAATTTTTCATCCAAATTTTTTCCAAATCATTTATTATGACTTTAAACAAATTATTAATATTTTTAATAATTTTATCAAAGCCCGTACAGTCGATTTCCATAAACGGTCATCGAACTGCACTTACAGCGACCTTTTCCAAATTTGATTTGGACGTAATTCCAAATCCAACCATTAGATTTCAAATTTCTTATATTCTTTGGAAAGATATTTTCGATACGAACCCTAAAGTTTAGGTTTTAAAAGAATCCGACGGTCGAATCTCCCGTAATATCAATTCGAAGTCAATGGTCGAAATTCACGAACAGACGCGGCGCGGCGCGTTCTATTCAGGCCATTAAATATATATGTAATAAATATTATATATATATATATAATATATATTATATATATTTCGTTGATTTCCATTTAAAATGTATTTTATAAATCGTTTATAAATTCGTATTAAAACGATTTCAACTTTATATTCAATTTTAAATCAAAATTGAATATTCCATATCATTAATATATAAATGATAATAAATTCTATACATTAGATTTTGAAATCACTTCCTTTTTTATATTCATTATAAAAATGAATAAAATCGATATAAATATCGTTCGCGTCAAAATGGCGCATCTCTAATCAACATGGCTTCATATAATTTAATATTTCCGTGTTCATCCCAAATCGGACATCAAAATCATATTTTGATCCATTGCTGAATATTATTTTAAAATATTAGTTATTTTAAAATATTCATTACTCATCATTTAAAAATATTCGTTAATTTAAAATATTCGTTCTTTCTGAATTGGAATCAGACACAGTCAATCACCATATAATTTTATTTATACGGTTATTTCATACACACATGTACACAACAATAATCAAACATAGTCAACCATCATCCCGAGTGCATTACACAACTGCATAAGCGTTAAATATAAATAATTAATGCTTACAACATCCTGTCAACCAATCGATTGACATACAATTAAACAATTGGGATTAGTGTACGTCAAATATCATCCCAATACCCGTGTCGGGTTTCAATCAACAAACACCGATTTTAATTGTGTAGTTGGGCGATGTGTAAAATATATCATCCCAATCAATATCAGTCAAATGTGTGTACATAAACAAACCATCCGATTTGTAAATGAATATTTATTTTCATTCATATACTCGTTAAAAATATATTTTTAACGATAAAATATTTATTTCAACACATGAATATTTTATACAGTTCATTTATACAATAAAAATTATATTTTTATTGTTCTAATATTTTTAGAAAATTTCGGCAGCATAACGGCGTCGTACTAGAACCGGAATAAGGTCTAGCCTTATCCCTTGCCCAATACTGGCTCACGCCATGACATACCAATTCTAATCAATCCAATTCACACCCCAAATCAATTTCAAACAATTTATCAATCAAAACAAACAACCAAACATCCATGGTTTCAACAAAGGTGTTGGGTGCTTCTAAGCACCGTCTGCATCCTAGTATATATTTAACTAGAAAATAAATTAAAGTGAGAAGTTCTCACCTTTGGGATCCACTCCTCCAATTTTATTTCTGAATTTCTGAACAATTTGGATTTTCTCGAAATTCCAACGCAATCTTTTTCATGTTGTTCATAGTAAAAATCACATTTTTAATATGATGTTTATATATTTAAAAATTGCATTTTTAAATCGCTATATATATATATATATAAGATCACATTTCTATCTCACTATATATGTAACTAAAAATCGAATTTTTATATAACTAAAAATCAAAAATTTATATAACTAAAAACATTATGATTCATACGATAAAAATCTCATGTTTATATTTTTAAAAATCTCATAATTATATTTTTAAAACTCTCGTCTTTATATAATAATAATCCAATCTTTCCTATAATAAAAATCTAATCTTCTCTAAATTAAAAATCTATTTTTTTCTAAATTAAAAATCAAATTTTTATGTATTTATAAAAATTCCAACTTCATATATGTAAAAATCCTTATAAAAAAAACTAAATACATCATTAAAAAATAAAAAAAATAAAAAACTTACTTTATTTTGATTTTCCGAGGAGGGGGGCCTCACAGTCGTTGTTGGTGGTCGGAGGAGGGCGATGTGTAGTCGTGGTTGGCGGCAGGTAGTGCGGTAGGTCGGAGGCGGGCCCACGGCGGTCTGCGTTGGTGGGCGGTGTGAGATTTGGGTGGTTTGCGGTCTTCAAATCGAAAGAGGAGAGAGGAGAGGGAGGAAGGGGGTGGCGCGACGGCCAGAGGGGAGGGGCGCGCTGACGATGGTGGCGGTGAAGGGTCGAGGAGCTGCGGTCTAGGGTTGAGGGGTTCGATCGCGATTTTTTTTCTTTTAATTTCGATCTAAAGATATCGGGGGAGAGAAAGAAGGAAGGGGGTATTATGTAAATATATATTATTATTATTATTATTATTATTATTATTATTATTATTTCCAAAAATGTTGACTTTCCATTCGAACTCCAAACGAGATCCAACGACTGTCGCCCCCAACTAACTACCCCCATTCCGAACACAATGCGATATGTTTTGTAACCTAAATCGACTGTTACGATCAGTTTCCGCTAAATTTAAAATATAAATCATTATATTTTAAACTCAAACGCACATTTTAATTTACCGGGGCCACATACGGACTCCAAAAATTCCAAAAAACTAAATCTAGCTATGTTTTGACGATACGATCCTAACAAAACTAATTTCGTCGAATTTGAAGACCGTTTGAAAAACGGTCATTTTCCAGTCAACTAAATTCAAACTGAATTGACCAAACACGTTTAAATTTACCATGCTCACATATTGATTCCAAAAATTATGAAAATTTAAATCTAGCAATGATTTTACATTCCAGATCCAACAAAAGTGGTTTCATTGAAAATGGAGGTCATTTGCAAAATCGCTATTTTTAAGGGTTATATATTATATAAAATTCCATAACGACTATTCTGAATTTTCAACTGGACATAACTTCTTATTCTCGTTATGAAAACTAGATTTTTCACATTCGTTGGAAAGATATTTTCAAATAGATTCAAATATTTCTTGTTTTACTGAAATTCGATTTATTTTGAATCCTGTACATTCATTTGAAATTTGAAATCAAATTTTCAAATTGCCGCGCCATTTCAGACTCGTTATATAATTAAAATAAATTTATTCGTTCTAATTTCGATTAAAATAAATTTTTAGACGTTATTATTTAAAATAAATCATTTTAAATATTCAAAATTCATTAAAATTGCTAAAATAAAAATTTTAAATTGGTTCTGATTTTCCAGGTTGTTACATCAGACTTTGGATTATTTTATCCTAAGGATGATTCATTCGACTTAGTTTCTTATTGTGACGCTATTTATACGGGATATAAATCCGATCGTAGAAGTACTGGTGGAACATGTCATTTCTTAGGGCATTAACTAGTCTCGTGGTTTAGTAGAATGCAAAATGTCGTGTCTTTTTCAACAACTGAAGCAGAATATATCACTGCTGCTTTGGATTGTTCACAAGTAATATATATGCAGCAAACTCTAAATGATTTTGGATTAAATATAAATAGTCACCAATATACTACGATAATACGAGTGCTATTAATATATCTAAAAATCCAACTCATCACTTAAGAACTAAACATATTGATATATGACATCATTTTCTAAGAGATAACGTAAGTAAAGAGAAACTTTCACTAGAAATTATAGAAACAGATAAACAAATAGCAGATATATTAACAAAACCATTAAACGAAGCAACCTTTACTAAATTTAGAAGAGAATCAGGTATTTTTCATTAAGTGAATTAGAATAATAAAATATATTAATATATATATAAGATTAACATTAAAAATAAGAAAAATGAAATGAAAAATACAAGTATGTCGACATACATATGTCATTATGTCGACATATAACTGCCAAATTTTTTAAATTAATTCCCACCAAAAGTTAGTTATAATAACCATTTAAACTCTCCACTTGGAATTTTCTTCTTCATTCACTTAATTCACTTCTGTAAAAACTCAAAACCAAAATAAATAATGGCCTCCACCAATTATAACACCCAAATTAACACTGAATCATCCGCTGGACCATCCGAAGGTCCTCTCCAACGTTCTACCATTTCTCATGTGATCAAACTTGAAAAGAAAATGGAATATACACTTCAAATGCTTGCTAAGATTCAAGTGCTATAAATTCGGATAAGTCAAGAGAAAAATAGATAAGGAAAGATGATGAGGAACATTCATAAATTTATAATGAATAATCAAGTGAATCCAATCATCATCGAAGATGATAATCAAGCAATGGAAGAAGAAGAGGAACCAGAGGAGGAGGAGGAAGAAATGATGGAAGAAGAGGAACCAGAGGAGATACAACAAGAAGTAACGGATGAGGAAGATCAAGTTGTATGCGTGGGTGAAGTCTTTTTTGACCAAAATGGAAATATCGTTGAAAGAAATGGGGATTTTTGCCTCCATTACCCAAACTATCCAACCCATAAATCTCTTTATAGTTAAGAATAGTTAGAATTTAGGTTTCTTTACGTTTCTTTATGTTTATTTGATGTACTACATGTTCATGTAATTTGGTTTCGTGAATATCACTTGCATTGAAAAACAATGTTTAATATAATGCTTGATTTATCTCTTACAAGTATTCCATTAGTTTGTTATATAGGCATGAATTAAGGGGGAGTCATATACATTAAGTATATTGATCATAAGTTATACACATATATAATAATATAGTTCATATAGATATAAAAATAAAGGAGTACTTTACTTTAGTATAGGAGTTATTTAGATAGTTATAGAATTTAGGGTGAGTATTTGTAGAATTTCTTTTTTGATAATGGCAAAGGGGGAGAAATTATAAAATATAGACTTAGTTTAAGTAGAATATATAGGATTCATAGTGACAGGGGAATATTAGAAGGATCAACATCAACAGGTACGAAAGGTACGAATATTTTATAAAATATGGTTATCATCATCAAAAAAAGGGGAGATTTTTGGAGAATGGAGTTTTGATGATAACAACCTTATGTCAATATTAATTGATTATAAAATATATACTAACTTCTCTCTCTAGAATATATATATATATATATATATATATACACGCACATATATGTAGGATTTGTATACAGGAATTAATACTGAAGGCTGTACAGTTTTAGAGTTTTAGAGATTCAAGAGATTTAGAATTCAAAGAAGATTCAAGACCCATGAGTAATCAAGATTTCAAGAGTTCAAGATAAATATAGTAATAGAGTCTAGTTTATGTAAGACTTTGAATAGCACTCCAGGTTCAATTTCAAATTTCAAATTCTATTTTCAAATTCTATCTTCAAATTCTACTCAAACTAAGTTTTTCTATCTTACCTTTGATTCTAAACTTGTGATTTTAAGGATTATAAGTGTATATAGTTGTATACTTTTATACTTTTATATTTATATAGTTTTACACTATATTTTTTTTTAAAAATATGATTAAAATTTATATTTATGATTTCATATGATTTTTGTAACGTTCTAGATTTTTATCTATTTAATATTGAATTTTTAAATATATTTTTAATATTAAATGGGAAATAAACGAATTTTAATATATAATTTATTGATTTAATAATCGGTATAAAATTTAAATCGAATATATTGAATTATCGTAATACGAAACGATAATAATCAAATTCATAGTTAATACTGAATTTAAATGATTCGGTTGATTAATATAAATTCTATATTGAGCTAGAACGAAGATAATAATAATTTATTATCGATGAATTTGATTTGTTTGAATATAAAATATATTTTAATCAATCTTAATTGATATCTTTTCCAAACGATTGAAATAAACTCCAGTAATGTGTTCAGAATAGTGATACAACCTAGAGATGCCAGTTGTTTTGTGTAAATCAGAGTTCGGAGTCAACATGATAATTTAAATTAAATAAATCATATTAATTCAAATCAAATATATATATAATAAATAAATATTAAAATAGGAGCCGACCTATACTAGCTAAGTTATCTTCTTCCTTTAATACACATACCGTGATGTCTCCTATTTTCTAAACCAAGCAAACACACAAATTTAATGGCCGACCTATTTGCCCCCTATGTTCTTCCTTGAGCTGCAATATTTGATCCCTCTTCATATATTTAAAGACGCTACCCTCCTCTCTTCCTTTACTTATCGTTCCTTAGTATAATCACGAAATCGAGAAAACTCGTTCCCCCTTTCTTTGAAAAATTTGAGTCAATTCAAATACACAACGAAATGAAACAATTCAAAATCCATTAACCTCGATTTCTCGTGGGATTTAGTTTTGTTATTCAAAATTACGTGTGATCAGCACCATGAAGCTCGACTTTAGAAAGTAGAAAGCCTAGGTATTTCGATTTTGGGGATTTTAGTGATGGATTGCGAATAAGAGGGTGAAAGAGAGTCGAGGGTGGAGAGCAGCATCTCGCGATAATAATTGGTGGAGTTCCATTCTCATAAGTATCGCACCCATATCTGTGCGTGCAGATGTCGATGTGATGAATGCAAACTCAAGGGAAGTGGTAATTCAGTTTCGAATTACAGGAGAATCAATGTCGTTGTTTCTACGTATGATTGAGATTCAAGTTGCGATTTGGAAGGAGGCTGATGTCTGGAGGGTTGATATTGGATTTTTAGAGATGCTGATGTGATGATCGATACTGGAGTCAGGTTTTTCTTCTTCCACAAAGCGACCTAGGCCTGAACATTGATTACAATTAAAGCGTAGTTGTGTGTTGAATGAGGCGATTATAATATGGTGGAGTTCGAATTGGGATGATGGGGGTTCGGCAACAGGCAGTAGAGTGTGGAGACTAAAAAGTGAATAGAAATGGATTGCAAGGTATTTGTTAAAATGGCGGAGTGGGATAATGAAAATTTTGGGACTGAATGTAGTAAAAATGGATCGCTAATTTTGAAGATATAGTTTGTGATTGGTCAAATGGTTTGCAAACATTGTAAGGTATATGTTCTTGTTAATTTTAAAATACATATATTTATTTATTTACTTTAGTTGTTAATCTAATCAATTAAATGTTTAATTGATAGATTAAAATAAATAATCATAGGTTCAAGGTAGATGACTCGAATAGATTCGAAGTCGAGACGATATGGAACTTTAACTGAAATATTGGACAGATAAAAATCAAGGTGAGTAAATCTCACTTAGAATTTATATTTAAATTTATTTTAATCGTTAAAAATAAACTTTTGGTTGTTTGAACGCATTGCTGTGAATGAAATTGTGGTTATTATACATACATATATATATATATATATATTGGGTATTTTCCCGTAGTACCATTAGCGGATGCCCGCAATATCATTAGTGGATGACCCTATCGGCCCACGTTATATGAGTGGATGACCTTCTATACCGCGATATCCTGCCTTGAAGTAGGATTGGTATTATTTATGTTGTCTAACATCTGTGGATGTAGGGAAAATAGGTTGGAGGGATCCAACAGGATTCCTCAATTTATTATTGTCTGTTTACACACACACACACATATATATATATATACACACATATATATGTGATATGTTGAATCAGATTTAAGGTTTGTGTGTATATGGATGTTTAAATAACACTGGCCCTAGATATTTATATTTAAAAATATCAAAAAGGGATTTTTGGATTTAAAAATGAAAATTTACTTTGTCAAATGGAAACGGAATTTTGAATGGATTGAGAAATATTAACTGGTTTTTCATAATAAAATCAAGTAGCCGTATTTATAACAATGTTCTAAATGGAGAGAAAAGTTTATCGTTTGGTAACATTAGATTTTAAATTCGAATTTGAGTTTAAAAAGGAAAATTTATTTTCTAGAATGGGAACTGGATTTCAAGTAAGATTTGAAGCATGAACTTGTTTTAAATATTTAAAACAAGAAGTGGAATTTATAAATGATGTTTACAAATAATGGTGGAAAATTTCCATTTAATAATGTATAAATTAAATTCAAGTATGAATATGAAAAGGATTTATAATTTGGAATCATTTAAAAAAGAAACGATGAAATTTATTCTGATGTTCGGAATGTAAACTAAATTTAAATAAATACACATGGATTTAAGATTTGAATTCGACTATGTCGAATTTATAGAAATGAAATTATTTTCAGAAGTTGTTGGAATTGTATTTAAATAAAAATTTAGGATTTAATATGAAAATAGATTATATATAAGTTATAATAAATAAAAAAATGGGAATCGAGTTGCAAATGGATTATTAAAGTGGAAGTTGTCTGTATATGTAAAATAAGGAAGTCGATTTATAAACAATGATTATAAATGTAATGAAGAAATTTTCATTAGATAACTTGGAAATAGATTTTTCAAAAAAAATGGCATTTAAAAAACGTATTTTTAAATAGACAGAAGAGAGTATTTTTATGATAAGTATTGGTAGTTTTTGTTTTATAAGCTCTTATCCATCTCAAGATAAGAATGTTGTTGGTTAAGGTCTAAGAGGGAAATAAAATACCCCAACTTGAACGACTTCACTATTATCAAGGGATGATATTAGTTTGCAATGGAAAAGGATATCTCATAAAGAAATTTATAATTGGTATTAGATTATATCGAACTTTAACAAAATAATTTATGGAAACTAGAATTTAATATAGAAGTTGAGTTATGAATAATTAATAACAGAGTTATGAAATTGGAATGAAGTAATCAACGATTTTGGAAAATCGAGATGTTTAAGTTAGATTTGGAAAACAATTTTAAATTGTATTTAAATATTTAGGAGTGGGGTTGGAATTTATTTATAAACAAAGTTTTTAAACGTTTTTATTTAATTTAATTATAACGAACTTACAGCAGCGCGGTAGTACATAATTTGGCGTTTCAAACTTCAGTTAATTATATAGAACACAATATAAGTCCAATTTCGATGAAACCAGAAATGTTTGGACCTACTGAATAATAATTTTCTAATCGAGGAGAAAATTCTAGATTTCGTTTTATAGATTTTGAGATATCAAAATCGAATTTTCAGAAAAACAGCGCCATAGTCGTTTTGAACCAGTACGGTTTATTAAATAAAATAAAAGGATTTTGAGTGAATAAAAATCCAAGTTCCCAATAGTAAAAATCTAGATTTGAGTTATAAATTAAATATGAACTCAAGTGGAGTAGATGAAGTGATTTTTGGAACAAAAATCAGATTTTTAATTATCGAATGGAGTTAACCAATTTCTTTGAAATTAGTTAATATAGTTTTGGCTCGAATTTAACTTTGTTTAAGTGATTTGAATTTGTTAATTGAATTTGGGAGTCCGAGTATGGAACTTAAATTAAATTTTGGAATTTGACATGGAGATTGAATTCGACTTATATATATAAGC
This sequence comes from Allium sativum, assembly GCA_030737875.1. Taxonomy (NCBI): domain Eukaryota; kingdom Viridiplantae; phylum Streptophyta; class Magnoliopsida; order Asparagales; family Amaryllidaceae; genus Allium; species Allium sativum. Next base: position 6,356,169 of record CM060916.1, on the reverse strand, counting down.
GAATAAAAGTATATTGAACGTGAGAGGTCCAAACTGAAGGTGGATTCAGTAAAAAGGGTAAATTGGAAATAAAGTGGTGAAGTGAATGTGATTGAAATCTTAAAGTTGAATTGAATTGGAATTGGATGAGTATATGATAGACAGGTACGTGATAAAGAGTACGAAGAGAGTTTGAAGATTATATATTGAGTGCCCGACAAAAAGGTACATGTTTAAATTTCCATACTAGATTTTATGAGCCTTTTGGGCAAGCTGCTTGGCCTTTTGATTTTCTTTTTGAATGGAAAGGGCATAGAGAGGCATTTTGTATTTGTACCGATTGAGCCGTACAAAGGAGGTGCTGGCGAAATTTTTCGGAAATTTAAGGAGTTAGAATATTTTTAAGAAGTTTTGATAACCAGAAATCAATATATCGATATATATATATATATATAGAATTCGATGAGGAAACTTAAAATAGAATATTAATCAAAAAGGGACAGTGATTGTTCGGTGGATGTTTGTTCTCCTTTGTTAGTTAAAGTACCAGTTATCAAAGATTTTTTTGACCATCGTTGTCAATACGGAGAGACCTATTGGATTTATTATTCGAAAACCACTCTGTATAGGCATAGGCGCTGTGAATTAGATATGCTGAAAATAATTGAACACAAAGTGAAGTGTAATGGCTTTTTCCGTAAATCCTAGGTAGAAATTGCCTAAGATGGATTAATGGAAATTGTGCCTTCGGTATCGTTCAGTCCTAGAACGAACAAATATGGATGAATGTCTGACAGAGTATTCCTAACAGATCACATAAGATGATCTTTTCAAGGTATTACGTTGGGTGGTGGAGAAATTCATTTCTCTTAGCTTTTTATACCCGTAATATTTTTGGGAAGATCAATTAGTGATTTAACGGGTTTGGCGATGTGGCATTCAAAGTGAATGGTGGCCAGATGTTCTAAAATATAAACGTAGCCTCAAGCCTCACAACCTGGAAATGGAAAAAATCGGGCAGGCAGCATGGGTAGTTGGGTCATACCCAAGCAGGGTGTATTATCACCGATATAGAGAAAAATTCAATTGTTCTTCTTTCGATTCTGTATCTTACGGATTATAGTTGGATGGCCAACAACTGTAGGTGATAATACACTCGGTACACTCAAGCTGAATGATTGAACGGTCATGTGTAGTCGGGTTACAAAATATTCTTGCTGAACCCCAGTGTATCCACTCTAGAGTACACTGATCGGGAGGTGGTCCCATACCTTGTCATAGTTGGAATTCAATCTCCAATAAACGCCCTGTGGTTTTTGATTTTATACTATATATGTAGAGCGTGAGATGCAAGTGTTCTAATAGATGGTTATTTATTTGATTAGACATTATTATAATATCACTGGATTTTGATATCAAAAATGTTTTGGTTGTAGTAAGGTAAAAAAACGTCTATGTTTATGTGTGGGCTGGTCCTATTATTACCCTTTCTTTCAAAAGGATTTTCAAAAGTTAAACAATATAGTTCGAGTTTACTCACACCAGTCCTATGACTGACCCAGAGTTTATTTTGTTTGTTTTACCGTAAACTCTTAGGTGCCCAAATTTGGACGAGCAGTCAAGTGTTTCAGACTTTTACAGATCACTTGGAGGAGCTTGAAGCAAATGGCTTCACCGTTAGATATTTTAGAGTTATATTCTGCTATATCAAATATTTTATTGTGCTCTGATGATGGTATGTATATATGGTACAAAATTATGTATTCTCAAGATTATGTTATATAATATATTTTATTCGTTCCGCTATGAGATTATGATGTTTCCTTTGTTCAATCTGTTTTTATTTCTTAAACCCTAATGACTCGTATGTATGTGTTATTTGAGTTTGACGTGTGTTGTTTTAGTCAACTCTGATGGTATGGATTTGCGGGCCGTAACAATTTTCCACTTAATAATACTTATTTATATCACTATTGACACGACCCGAACTTCCCCGTGAAGGAAAGCCCAGATTGCGTTGAGAACACAACAAAATAGAACGCAAACAGAAGAACATTTTATTGTTTATTACAACAATTCCATCAGAATACAAGAATATACAGAGTATGGATAAATATTACACATTTGACAAATATCAGAGATTACAATAAATTACATAGCAGCAGAAAATAATACAATCCACAACTAGAAGAGATATACGGATACAGAGCTTTCCGGATATCATTCCAGCTGTAAACCAAGATCCTGTGAATATAAATCTGCAAAACCAAAACTACTAGATGCCCGTGTGGAAAATAGGGGCACCCAGAGTTTAGGTTAAAACAATAAACTCCAGGTCAGTCATGTGACTGGTGTGAGAACTAAAACAATTATTATTTTAACTTTAAAGTTCGGTAAATCAAAGGACCACGCCGTATAACACGGAACGGATTTACTCCCAATAATACCAATGCATAAAACAAACAGCGCAATGCTAAATAAAGAAAAATGAAGCTATTATAAGACCCAGGTCCCATCACACAATGCAACGCAAGCCGGAGGATAGGGTTTTTACCTTATAATAGCCAAAGCATGCTTGATACGTTTAAAACACATTATTTTGATATTACTATAAGTGTATAGTGTCAAAACAATTTCACATCATAAATATCAATCATAGGCGGCATGAATGACCCATACCACTATGTCGCCATACTAGGTTCTACAAATAAAACCGCAATATCACGTATTGGAAATTGGGTTTCCGTCATGAGTCGAGGCAAGGGGCAAGCTCCTCTCCGATTCGAGACACTCTAGCAAATGTCTCAGGACCCCACTTTGATCCTTGGATCTTCAGGGCCGGTCCTCTCTTACTTTTGAGGATTAATTATTCCTGAACACACGTTTCCCGGTCCTAACAGACCTATATCCGAGGCGCCTCGCATCCAACAACCACACAGGTGAAAAGTATATTAATGTCAGCCAGTTTAAGCACTGACACCACCCCTAGCTAGAAAGAAACGTCGTGCTCTCCCTGCAGTCACTATCCCATTTTGGACTCATACCGAGGTGTGAGGCTCGCGAATTCACGTTATACACAAAGCTGCGCCACACAGGTCGTGCTTTGATCATCAACCACAAGACTTTGCTTTTCAACAGAAGCCTTGATCAATTGCCACTTACGCGTGCCACACTGGCAATTCACTCCATGCGATTGATGTCCATCGATATACAACCTCTGAGCTCGTATGTCTCATAGAAGGGCGTTAAGCAAGAGAATAAATTCTCCGCCGCCAAACAGATGTATATTTAATAGAGATCAATCAACATAGAATAAAATCCAATGTCAGACACACAGTCCATTTACAAGTTCGTTCTGGGTCTGAACGAAATCGGAGAAACTTTCCTCGCATATCCATCGATCTCCAAGTACGTCTGGACGATCACCAACTGTTTCTCTCCTCTTGGGTGTACAGCCCAATCGAGATCATCAGCAATCACCCAAACGATGTGAAGATTTCCGGTCTTCAACCACCGTCTTCATGCGTCGAATCGGTTATTCAGAATGGGTATAAACCCGGCCTTTCTGAATCACCCGCGTATATAATAAACACGTGTTACACAAACACAACATACGCCTCATTCCAATTCAGAATATTCTTTTATTCAAAATTCCACATTCTTATGGAAAGGTTCCCATTAATTTCATCAAAGATAAATTCTTCTAAATTTATTCTTTAATCTTCCTTTGGATATCATTTCAAACTAGTCGGGATTAGCGAACCACACCGAAGTAATTATTTATTTTATTTCCCAATCCCAACCTATTCATCCCCTAGAGCAAAACTGGTAATACCCCATATTTAACACCACGATGCTATCGGTAAAATTAATTACCATTTCACGTTCAAATCTAATTAAAGATTTAACTATCGCTTTAGAGCAAAACTGGTGATACTCCATTCTCGATCACTTTTCAGATTTGATAATTTAAATTATCAATTCACATTTCAATCTAATTAAAGATTCATTAAAACTCTACTTAGTTTTAATCTTTTCAAAAAATCAATATCTTGTCTTTAACTGGGTTAAAGAACCAATGTCATCTAAAACACGGTTCACGATAAACCCAAAATCACTTTTACTGGGCTTAAGAACGGTGTTAATGAAGACACCATACACGACAAACCCAAATCACGTTTGATATTAAATACAAGGCTCTGAATAGAAAATATACCGGCTTATATTCAATATCAAATTCTGAAACCAACAAATATCGTGTTGGAAATAACGATATAAAATATATCTTTCAAATTCCCATAACAATATCTATATAATCAAGAAATCCAACATCGAAATATTCCGAAGATAATTTCGATTCAAATCCAGTTCAATTCACGTATTGGGAATTTTGATTATTTTTAAAACCACTTTCAAATTCAATTTATTTATTTCAAAAATAAATTGATTTTAATTCTAGTTCAAAACTAGTTCATTTTGATAAAAATCCATTTTTATCTTTTCAAATATTGAGTTTTTCATCCCAATCTTTACCAAATCATTTCTTATGATTTTACACAAATTATTGATATTTTTAATAATTTTATCAAGGCCCATACGGTCGATTTCCATCAACGGCCATCGAACTGCACTTACAACGACCTTTTCCAAATTTGATTTGGACATAACTCCAAATCCAACCGTTAGATTTCAAATTTCAAATATTCGTTAGAAAGCTCTTTTCGATACGAACCCAACGGTTTCGGTTTCAGGAGAATCCGACGGTCGGATCTCCCGCAATATCCATTCGAAGTCAATGGTCGAAATTCACGAACTACCGCGGTGCGGCGCGTTCTATTCAGGCCATTATATTATATATATAATATATATAATATATACTTCGTCGATTTCCTTTTAAAATGAATTTTATAATTCGTTTTCAAAACGATTTCAACTTCATTTCAAACTCAAATCAAAATTGAATTTTTCCTCATAATTTCGTTTTAAATTCATTTCAAATTGATTTTTATTCAAATCGATTTTTAATTCAATTTTAGTTCGTTTTCAATTCGGTTCAATTTCGGTTCAATTTCTATTCGATTTTGAATTTATTTCAAATCGATTTCTACTCAATTTCAATTCAATTCGAATTCATTTCAATTTGATTTCAATTCGAATTCAATTCTATTAAATTTTAATTCGAATTCAATTCTATTCAATTTCAAATCTATTCAATTTCAAATCTATTCAATTATTCATTGAAAAATGAATAAAATCGATATAAATATCGTTCACGTCTAAATGGTGTCAATCTAATCAATACGGCTTCATATATTTCTATTTTCAAATATTCTATTCCAAATATTTCTATTCAAAACTGGAATGAGGCCCAATCAATTACCATATAATGTTAATTATATGGATTTTCTACAACACATGTATAAAATAACAACGATAAATAATCAACCATCATCCAGAGAGCATTCTACACTGTATAAGCATCAAATATAAATATTTAACGCTTATGACAGTCTGTCAATCAATCGGTTGACATACAACTAATTATTGGGATTAGTGTATGTCATATATCATCCCAATACCCGTGTGGGGTTTCAAACAATCAAACACAGATTTTATTTGTGTAGTTGGGCGATGTGTAAAATTTATCGTCCCAATCAATATCAGTCAAATGTGTGTACATAAACAAATCCTTCGATTTGTTTATATTTATTTCATTTTAAATACACGTTAAAAATTCTATTTTCAACAATAAAATATTTTTAATTATATAAATATTTTATTTCATCTCACATCACATCACACAATCAACTACACATCAAAATCAAACAAACAAGCATACAAGCCGTCCATGGTCTGTGGACGACAGGTGTAGGGTGCTACTAAACACCGTCTGCATCCTAGTATATATTTTAACTAGAAAATAAAATTAAAAGGTGAGAAGTTCTCACAGAGGGTTCCACTCCGTTGTGCTTTGCTTTTGAACTGCTGGACCATTTGGAATTCCAATGCAGTTCTTTGTCCCGCTGTTTATAATAAAAATTATATTTTTATTATCTACATTTCAATAAATAAAATCATATTTTATTCTTTCTATAATATAAAAATCATATTTTTACTATCATACCTATATAAAAATCATATTTTTACTATCATACCTACATAAAAATCATATTTTTACTATCATACCTATATAAAAATCATATTTTTATGTACTCTATATATGTATATTTAAAATTATATATATATATATATATATATATTTTTCTACAATGCTATTTATGATTAAAATCAGAAAATAAATTAATGATGTTTATAAATAAAAATCTTTTCTTTTCTCTAAACTAAAAATCATGTATTTTCTATAATAAATATCATATATTTTCCATAACCCAAAATTCAGATTTTCTATAATTAGTTAAACTAAATTAAATAGCATAAACACTCACATTTTCTTATCGAAGAGGGAGGAGGGTTTTCAGTCGGAGCTACAGCCTAAGGGAGGCGGCGCAGGGGATGGGGAGCTTCGCAGTTGGTTGGAAGGGCTCGAAGTCACGGTGGGCGGTTTCCGTCGTTGGAGCTCTAATCGGTGAAGGGGAGAGAGAAGAAGTGGAGAGAGGATCGGAGGGGACATGAGGGAATCGGTGGCGGCAGGCTGAAGGGCGGCGATGGCGAGGGCAACGGCCCGGAGCTGGAGGCGACGCGATCCGTTTTAGGGTTTTTTTCTTTTCGATTTTGATTTTTAACAGGGGGTTTGACTGGTCAAGGAGAATAAAGAAGGGAGGGAGAGAATAAGGGAAAATATAATTTAATTATTTTAATTTCAAAAAGTTGACTTTTTTATTCGACCTCAAAACGAGGCCCACCGCCTGTCGTCTCTAGCTAATTACCCCCATTCCGAACACAATGGGATATGTATCGTAAGCTGATTCGATCGTTTTGATCAGTTTTCGTCAAAATCAACATACAACTCTATATATTGAATTTGAACGCGCATTTCAATTTACTGGGTGGGGTCACATAGTAACTAGAAAAATTCCAGAAAAATATTTTCTAGCTTCGTATTGACGATACGGTCCTAACAAAACTAGTTTCGTCAAATTCTGAGACTGTCTGAAAAATGGCCATTTTCCAGTCGATTAAAATCAACTGAAACCGGTCAAACGCGTTTTCCTTCTCCACGCCCACATATTGATTCGAAAAATTATGAAATTTGAAACCTAGCAATAACTCGACATCACGGATCCAATAAAAGTGGTTTCGTCGAAAACCGAGGTCGTTTGCAAAATTTCCATTTTTAAGGGCCAGAATTCCATAGCGACTATTCTGAAAATTCATCTGGACATATCTTTTGATTCCCGCTATGAAATTTTGATTTTTCGGATTCGTTGGGAAGATATTCTCAATTAGATTCTAATATTTTTGGTTTCGCTAAAATCCGGATTACTTTGCACCCGGTACATTCAATTGAAGTTTGAAATCGAATTTTCGAACTACCGCGCCATTTTCAATTCCTTTTATAATTATAAATAATTATTCATATTCTAACGACGACGTATATAAATATATACGTTCTATTCCTATTCAAAATAAATTTCTCGTCGATATTATTTAAAATAATTCATTTTAAATATTCAAAATTCGTTAAAATTGCCAAAATAAAAATTTTAAATTGGCCTAGATTTTCCGGGTTGTTACAACTATGTTTTAATTCAAGAATTTCCATAATTGTATATATATATTAAAATACTTGAAAAATATTCAAATTTCAAATTTACAAAGTCATAATTTAACATACATATGTGGCCATATTGACATATAATAGTCATATTTTCAGTTTTGAAAGGAAGTATCTTTTCACCATTTATAACGTTCCAGAAGTGTTAAAACTTTTCAAATATTATAAATAGGGGATGATTTCGAATTTTTTCATCTTTCTTCTTCTCCATCTTCATCTCTTTTCATTCCTCCATTATTATTTCATATTTTTATGATTTCTACACTTATACTCTGCCGATTTCAATTCTATTTATTTAAAACTTATTCTCTTCTCACTCTCTACACATTACTCTCTGAATCAAAGTGCTGTTGTATTCGTTTGAGAACTATTTGGGAAAAGATGTGTTCCTTGTAGCCTTGAAATCACGGAAAGGGAGCGGTGTCAACCTTGTTGACGTGAAATCAAAGGAATTATCAAATCGCTAAAAATCTGGGACATTACATTCCTCCCCCTTAAAAGAATTTCGTCCCTGAAATTAGTAAGGTACGAAAAAATGCTACAAACCCTATTAAATAGATTAAAAATTCTTTACTTTACATATTTACTTTAGTTTTCAAATGAATCAATTAATTCAATTAAAATATTAATTTACTTCTTACTGACGACATTTTTTCAAACATTCTGAAAATTCCCTAACACTTAAAGTTTGAGAAAAATTCGCCAGAGTCTCCTTTGCATGGCTTAATCTGTACAACTACAACTTGTCTCTCTTGGCCATCTCTAATTCAAAAGAAAATCAGCCAAGTAGCTTGCCAAATAGGCTCATAAAAATCTCATACCCAATTAAAATATAAACTTGTACCTTTTTGTCGGGCATCCAACTCTATCTCTACCCTTTGTTATCACTTTTGCATATATCCATGCATTCCCAAATTCTCTCTTCTCAATTTGCCTTCATCCAATCATTCTCTTATACCCAAACCGTATTCCATTTCGAACTCCAATGCAAATCTCAAATTCCAAATTCTTACTTTACAATTTAATTCCATTCCATATTTTCTCTAATCCAACCCAATTTTATTTAACTTGGTTCAAGTTAAATTCTCATTTATTTATTCACTTTTACCATTTCAATTAGTTTAACCTCATAAGTTAAATTTAAATTTCATAATTCAAATTCCTTGGTTTTTATTTCATATCTATTGGAAATCATATATATTTACATATAATAGTAGTAATTCAAACATTTGAATTATCAGTAACTCGTTTCCTCAAAACAATTCAAAAACTAAACCTTTGGTAGTAATCCGTCACTTAGAAACTCAAAAATGAACACTGATGACGCGATCGTCATCATCAGGGTTATTTTCCAGCGATCGAAGTGAGTTCAATACTATATCATTTTCAAAACTCATTCTTAAAAACTACAATTCTGAAATTATTTCAAAATATCATTCACACTACTTGGAAAATATTTCCATATCTAACCAGGATCTTAAAATTTCCAAATATTTTAAATCCAAAATCCATTTACAGCATTTTCCCCAGTTTCTAGAGTTTTAATTCCAATTCTGAATTATATCCAGATTCAGTTCATCTTGATTTTATATCTTACTCGAATATAAGTTCTGATTGATTATATATAAAATCATCTCAATTATAATCTTATTCAATTATAATAACAGCCAACACATCCAATATATTATAATAATCCCAAGATATATGTTTCTTTTATATCAAAATATATTTTGGGTAAAATTATTTAATTTACCCTCTTTTCAAAACATACTGTGTCAGTTCATTGTATTCGAGTGTTTCGAAACACCTATCGATACAGTGGATCATACTGATCGACCAAAATTCATAAACCACTCAATCAATAAATCTCCATAATATAAAACAATTTTTGTATAAATCTACAAATACACTCCCTCGTATATATATTTAATACTCGGTCTAGGGTATTAATAACCCCATCTCTATTGAGTTATGCCACATTGCCAAGGTAATCACTAAACCTTTAGCTCTGATACCACCGTAACGACCCCAGGAATTTCAACCCTAAAAATCAACATAAACACCAGGTCGACTATTCAAGTATTGGAAATACCAGATCATTAATAGAAAAAAGTTAGAGGGTGAGAAATAGATAGAAAGAAAGTTAGAATAGAAGAAGAATAAAATCACAACAGAACAGAATCTAAATAAACATGAATCTCACAACGGAACAAATAAAATATATTATATAACATAAATTGGAAATACATAACTGTATTTGTACTTACATACATCATCAGAGTACATCATATATATCACAGCGGAAATAAACGATAGCTATAAAATGCTGAAGGCTCCTACTCCAAGCTCTTCCATGTATATCTGTAAAATCCCAACTACTTGACTGCCCATACAAATTTGGGCACCCAAGAGTTTAGGAAAAACAAAACAAAATAAACTCTAGGTCAGTCATGAGACTGGTGTGAGTAAACTCCAACCATTTGGTTTAACTTTTCAAAATCCATTTCAAAGAATAATTGTAAGACCAATCCACACATAAACACGGATGGATTTACCTTACGATAACCCAAAACATACTTTTAAAACGATATTATTCTGATATTATAATAGTGTCTAATACAAGTAAATATCAATCTAGCAGAACGCTTGCATCTCACGCTCCATACACATAGTATACAATCAAAACCGCAGACTCTTATTGGAGAATGGATTTCCTACTATGACAAGGTATGGAACAACCTTTCGATCAGTGTACTCTAGAGGGGATACACTGGAGTTCAACAAGAACATCTTGCAACTCGACCACACATGATCATCCATTTATTTCGCTTGAATATTCCTAATATATTGTCACCTTACGGTTGGTATACCAACATAACCTTTCCCGGGAGATACAGAAATGAAAGAAGTAACAAATATGAATATTCTCTAGATGGTTACAATATACCCTAATTGGGTGCAACCCACTTAGCCATGCTTCCTGCCCGATTTTTGTCATTTCCCAATTGATGAGGCTTGAGGTCATAACTTATCATTAGATAGATCACATCTTTATTTACTTTGAATGTCACATCATCATACCCGTCAAATCACAAATTGATTTCTCCAAAAATACCATGGGTATAAAGCTTAGCGAAACAAATTCCTCTGCCACCAAACATAAATAGGTTTGAAGAGATCAACTTTCACAATCTATTATATATACTCTGTCAAACATTCGTCCATACAAGTTGTTCTCGAACTAGACAACTTAAGGCGCTATTCTGTAAATCAATCTTAGGTAATTTCTACCTAGGATTGTAACACCCCGTATTTTTAAGATAATAAAATAAGAATAACTTAATTGAATAATGAGAATGAAGTAAAACGGACTGCGCCATTGCGTCTGTCTCGGAATTCTGGTCAAGATATACACCTAGTTTGCATAAAACGTACATCATATGAAGAAGTTTTTAAGCCTAGAAGTTTGTATACGCATAAAAGAAATATATATATATATACAAACAAATTAAAATATAAAATAAAGAATAAAATAAGGATTGCATGTAATAAATACATGCACTGAAGAAAAAAAATGTAATGCATGCATTAAAAGAAAGAAAGGATTAGTTGCATGCAATGTAAATATGTCGCATGAACTGATTTGCAAACATATAGCATTAACATTAAAAGAAAAACAAAAGAAAAAGATTCATGCAATGGTTTAATTTAAGTATTGTAACTAACATGAAAAAGAGAAGTAAGGAGAGAACAATAATTATCATTGTTCTAAGACTTATTAACAAAAGACTTTATAGCTCAGTTGGTTAAGGCATTGGATTTGTAACATAGAGGTCGGGGGTTCGAACCCCGGCGGTGGCATAATTTTTATCTTTGTTTTAGAGAGGGCCAACTGAGCATGCAAATATATGTACGTGTACTAATTCAAAATTTGAAAGGATAAGAACTTACATATAAGGAAATAAAGAAAATATATGTATATATATGAGAATATATATATATATATATATATATGCAGAAATATATGTATACGAAAGATAAAATTCAAGATAAGGCTACAGTTAATGAAATATGACAAGAATCAAATAACGGTGCAACATCGTTTGAATTTTGAAAATAAAACGAAAGTTGTGCATATATATATACACACACACACACACGCGTAAAATGGTCGTTAGAGGAATTGTATACAAATAAGAATATTTCATGTGAATAAAATAGTTAAATAAATTCCAGAAATTCAAAAGTTCAGAAATAAAATTTCTACGCCAAAACAATTCAAACATTCAAAATTCAAATTTCTACGCCAAAACTGCTTTTGGGACCCAATGCTGACTCAGCACTGCGTGTACGATAAGATTTGGCTAGATTCATCCGCGAACCTGGGCTATTTTCTTAACTGGGTTCAATGCTGACTCAGCGCTGCATGTATGATAAGGTATTGAGCACCTATAAATAAGAACCTAGACCTAACCCTAAATATCATAATTCAGCGGCTACGTTGGAGCTCTGCCAGGGCTTCCTCTCTCTCTTCTCAAATCTATTTTGAAATTAAAATATTAGCCTAGGAGGATTATGAATTCAGATCTGGAAGAGGAAATCAACGTTAATAAAAAGATTATTGAATCGTGAAAGCAAGGTAAACCTCTAAGAACCAATCTATTTAAATTATTTCTCTTTCCCTTCTCTTTTCATGAAATAATAAATGCATGGTTGTTAGGTCGTGAATCAAATTAAAGGGAAAAGGAAAACCATGGATCAGATCCAAAATTTGGGGAAAGCTTAAAGGTGAGTGGGTTTAAATTATCCCTTGTGAATAATAGTATGTTTATCGTTTAATCATTCCCCATGGATATTTATAATGAATGTATTGAAAAAGTTAATTGATGCGATGGATAATTGCGCTAAAATGAAAATTAGGTTCAATCAGTTGAGATGTACATTTATTTGAATGTTTAAGATGAATATTGTTGTATAGATCCATTTTATGAACCTATAAATTAGGATAACTGAGACATTGGGTAAAAGATGCACTATTTGAGATCTACATATTATTAATTATATGTAGAAAGACATGCGACTCATATTGAGAGATTTGGGGGCATAAATTTTGATGGGGTTAATGGCATAACTATGGTGCAAATTATGCATATAAATTGAATTGGAATTATGAATGTGAATTGGAAATTATGCATATAAATTATAGGCATAACTTATTGGTAGAATTATAAGCATGAACTTGAATTAGGGAATAAACATGTATTATGTTTTAAGACTTTAAATTGAAGGCGCAATTTGATATGAACATAAATAATGGAATAGAGATGAATATTCCTAAAACTGAACCGCGCCTAGGCACGAGGTTAGATTGCACTTGTGGTAGAAGTCTACCCGGACCCGACCAACATATCCAGCAACCAGAAGTGGTGAATCTAATGTGAGAGGCCTAGTGTGTATATATGAAACGGTACTAAGACACGAGGTTGCATTAGTGGTGGAAGTATGCCCGGAACCAATCGACATATCCTGCGGCCACTAATGTTGAACCTAATATGAGGGGTCTAAGTGCATAAATGAAACAAGTAGTTGTGCTAAGACACGAGGTTAAGTCAACTTGTGGTAGAAGACTGCCCGGACCCGCCTGGCAAATCTAGCATCTACAAGTGTCAACTTAATGTGAGAGGTCTAGTACATATATATACACATATATGATAATATGTAAATGGCAGGACCGACGAATACTATTAATTGTAATAAATGGAAATAAATGAAATTGAATGAAAGATAATTACAACTGTAAGGAAAAGGGAACGAATGGGGAATAATAATAACCTATTATGAATAAACTCAAGAAAAGGGAAGATAACAGGTAAACCTGTCTTAGGGACAAGTGGGAATTGTAACTTATGGAATAAGGTAAGTTATAATAAACGATAGAGAAAAATGAAATAACTTATGTAATAAGGTAAGTTATACTTAATTGTAAATTAAGTAATCTGTAAGGGCAAGAATAAATCTACGAATGAAGATAACATAAGATTGGTTTAGTTGAGTGATTCTATGAGTGTTAGTCTGATGTTCGATTTCGGTCTTCAGGGTTGATACTTAGGGAGTTATTCTCTTAACCAATGTATATGTGAATTATATTAAGTAGAACATGTTATTATAACCATAAGAGGGATAATTATTAGATTATGAGAATAACATGTTGTAGGCTTATTAATGAACTTAAATGGATTAAGTTATAAATTGAGTTAATAAGCGAGGGTAATTTGGTAAACTTGAAAAAAGAAAGTCAATGTAAATGAGAACAACCAAGTTAAATGAGAAAATTGATGAGGTGGCACAAGCGCGTAATTAATGGTTAGACATAGGGTCTAATGACATATAAAACTGAGGCGCTTGGACCAGTCCATACGTTAGAAGATGAATAACCATAAGGGGTAGATCATCAGGGTGTTAAAAGACACAAAGAGGAGCGCATGTCCATATAGATATTCATGTAGGCTCCAACGGACTGGGTTAAGAAGCACGCGGCTTCTGGGGATGTAGGGTACTCTTGGTATTCCTCTATGAGTGGCAGATGATCCTCTTGTACTCACAGAGGTTAGGTCTGCGTAGGTTAACCAGTGAGTATGCCTTGATTGCAATAATAAGGGGCAATCAATAGACTAAGATGGACCAGCGTGATTCGGCGAGACCAGTTAGTGCCCTGTGATAGCAACTCGTCGTCTAACAACCATCTTCAGTCAGTATGTAAAGTGGAAAGGCGGAGAACTCCAAAAGACCATATACTTTGCTATCTAGTTATGGTTAAGGTTAGGCAATAGGTTTGAAGGGCATAGGGGGCCGCGGTTAAGTTCTCATTCTTGATATTCTTGGCTGCCTTTCATTAGTTGAGGAAGGGGTCTAGTGGGACCATAGCCACTGTAAAAGCAGACCTTAGCATCTGCAATCGGCAGATATCTGAAAGCTCCCGACCGAGTTTCGTGTTTCTTGATTAGCCCTGCCACGGGACTCAGGCGCACATATAGAGAACATGTGCAATAGACATCGAGAACGATTGACGATACATACGTGGGAAAGTCTAGGTACACTCATATTGCTATGGGTGGTGTATCATAAGACTTGAGGGCATTATTCGAGGATGGAACCTAATTCGATCGAATGGTTCAAAGATGGCAGTCCGAACGCTTACGTAATATAGAAGTAGTGGTTCTTTGCAGACGTAGCGTTGACATATATACAAAAATCCGTACGACATTCGGGCGTAGGATTAGGGACTGCTATATTCTTGCGATGATATGGTGGAGACAATGCGAGTAGGGTACCATGGGGTTGTACCTTAGTTGGGGGTAGCTACATATACACTGTATTAGGTTAATCTACTAGGGAGTAGATGGGTGCGACGTGTGTAAGCCTTGAATGCTAATAACATAGATAACCCAATAAATTAGAAAATGTAATCTAACTGTATATGTAGGATTATCCATAAGTATAATTTAAATCCAGTCACACAGGACTTATGTTCTAACCCCCCTCCTCACAACATTCGCAGGTTAGGTTCATGACAGAGACTGTATAGCTTTGGATACTGGTTTAGCAGTATTATTATTAAGGTAAAACTATGTTTTAATTACATTATATTTTATTCCTTCCGCTGTGAGTTGTTTTCCGAACACTGACATGTTTCATGTCTCTGTCTTTTCTGCAGGATACCAGAGCAAACCAACTCGGGTTTCGATGGATTGGGATTTAAAAAAAAAATCGGTCCGTCAGAATCCGGGTTGTAACAAGGATTGCCTGAACAACCCTTGAATAAACTCCGTCTTCGATTATCTTCATCATATTTGATTAGCAACGCTGATGCCCATACATAGTAGTTTTCAGGTATTAAATCTGATCACGGTCTCTCTGTATTGACAACGGAAACATGGTTAAAAAATTTGATAGTTGGTTATTTAACTATCAAAGTAAAACATAAATACAGACAATGGTCATATGTCCAAATGGAAATCTTACCGATCAATCATCAATCAATACTGAGCCCCTTTAAATAGATTTACCAAAAATCATTTCATTTCCCAATTTCCCTTAAATATCTTTGCCCAAATATTTTCCCAACTTGCTTAGCCTTTCACGATTTCTTGGAAAATGTTTCCATATATTCACACTCCCTTATTTCCCATATTTCGGAAATATAATTTATTAACATTGGAAAACATTTCCATACCTTTTTCACGCATCACTAACCTTCCACATCCATTAGTTCGTAACCGTAAACTAATAAGAAAACAAATCCCCAAGTATCGGCCCCGAGGGCCGAAACCAACATCAGATCGATACTCAGAAGGTCGTTCAATTTAACTCCGGTAAATTTATAATTTCCTTAATCCCATTTCTTAATTTCTTATCAAATCATTGCTTACACAACTTTCGAATTCGGTTTATGAATCCACTTCTTTTACGGAAAAATATTGATTATAACGATAGCATTATAATCCCTGTTTCCAAATATTTAACTTTAAAATATAACTTTGATTCGTTACTTTGAATAAATAAACAATATTAAATTAATTACATAAATAAATAATATTTATTTAAAAAGGAAAGTAGATATCACTTTCCTGAATTCGATATAATCAAATTTCAACGTATAGCTCCCTTTCGAATAATACCTATTCAATAACTCTCTCTTGAATAATTTATATTCGATTAATGTTCCGAACGTCGGAATAAATTCACCGTTTTGGTCAACTTAGTTTCTAAATTAATTATTGAATTTATCACTTCCAAACACTTACAGTTTCCTTTTATCACCATTCCTACTTGCAAAGCGTTTTCTTTTAAATCATTATTCACTTTAAACGTGACTGTTATTTCTTTGCAGAAAACTGGACTCGTTTTATCCAATAAATCTTGATTTTTATTTAAAATTGCCATTCCAGATTCAACTCCTATTTAACGAGTTATTTTATAAACTCATACTTCATATTTTGTTTCATGAACTTGTTTTACAAGTCAATTTCTTGTTAGTTATAGATCATGTTTATAATTAAATCTCTATTACACATTCAATCATAAATTATTGGTTTTTAAACCAAATATTATTTGTCTAGTCAAAATCTAAATTATATAATAAATAATTTCAAAAAATAAATTATTCTAATAAGATTTGACATCGTCAAATTACAATTATAAATTCTTATGGATTTATTTAATTTATATTCATATTTCGAACCTCGAAATAAATTCAACGATTTCCCATTCCATTACTCATTTTTGAATTTAACATTCACGGATTATTTAATAATAATTATTTAACAAGAATTATTTTATTCCATTCATAAATATCGTAAATAAATCAAACTACTTGTTTTATTATGATTAAAACAAGTTTTTACTTTCCAATCCAATTAGAAACTCAATTTCTAATAAAATAGATTTTCCCTTTTTAAAACACCAAATTCTTTTCTAATATATTTGAATATATTCATCGGTATTTAAATACCAATTATTTCAGGTCAATGTTATTCAAACATCCCAAAACACACAATAATCTATCACCGATTATTTGTCACATCATATAATGAAATATATGACAAGCAACAATATAATTGTTGAGGAATCCAGTTGGATCCGTCCAACCTATTTTCCTGCATCCACAAATGTTAATCAATATAAATGACATCAATTTTGTATCAATATGAAATACTATAATAAATAGAAATAGTATACAACTAAAGATTTATATACATATATAATATGTATTATTTCAACCAATTGATCAGCAATTCATCCAAACAACCATCACACATAATTAAATTATTATTGATCAATATTTAATAATGTTTATAATATTTTAAAACTGAACAGAGTTAGTGAATTTACTCACCTTGGTCATTAATTGTTAAATAACGATTAATGTTGGTTGATTTGAATCAGACATTTAATTCTATCATAATTTCTAACTAGCTCCAAAAGATTTGATACCAGCTTCATATTGTAGTCTGCGACCATACAATCCTAACGTGACAAACCGTTCGAAATTCTGAAGTCGTATGGACAAGATAATAAATTAACAAGTAAAGACATTTATTTAATTTAATTAAACCTACATATATATGTTTAATTGGGCCTTACCTTTATATAATCGGCCGACTCCCACACTTCAACCCGCCCATTCAGTGTGTCCTTCTCGAAGACCATCTGCTCCAAACATATACATTTTCTTCCGTGTATGTACTTCTTTTGTTTATAACTGGCCTCAACGTTTTATTTTTATTATTCTTCCACCGACCCATTTTCCCGAGCCCACAACCCTTTTTGACCCGCTACCAATAGTGCCCTTCTTCCACATTTAAACATAAAACGTTGTTCCATTCTTTCACTCCACCATGGCCGAATATACACATTCCATTTCCTTCTTCAATTGGAAGCCGTGATAACCCTGCTTCTTCTCTTTTAATGCACGATCTTGTCATCTCCATAATCCCCACTCGCATGTACCCTTCTAAATTCCGTTCGAAAGCCATCCTCACACTACCTCCTGCCAAAGAGCCACTAAAACATCACCTAACTCCTCCGGCACACGCGCGTTGTTCCCCTCTTCCACCTTCGATCCAAGTTCCTACCACCCATTTGCCCTTCCCATACCAAAAAAGGTGAACTGCAGTGAATCTTTCCCTCCGCCGTACCCTCTCTTCCGGCCATCGGAGTCCAACTTCTACCACCGTCAGACTCGCCTCTACCCTAGGTATGCTATGCCACCATTTGCTTTTTACTTTACTTGCTTTTTTTAATCCTTTTTTAGTCTCTACGGAAAGCTCCAGCAATGAGTTTTTCTTGAACTGAAGCTAAAGGAAGATGAAGTATATTTATAACTTTAAACACCTTGACAAACACGGCTTACACAACTTGGTAGTGAAGTAATGAGATATATAGGGACGCGGCTGGGCTAGAGTACGTTGGTTGAGATGGTGACAATACATGTATGTGGATTAGGGGATATATGGGTAGGTGAAAGGAAACACATGGTCTGTGTTTCTGAAGCGATGTGTGTGTACGATTCTTTGGTAAGCAAGGTAAAAGAAAATGTATATTTATTGACCTTTTGAGCATCAGCTTCTTGGTATCTTCTATTTTGTATATTGCGAAATGAAAATCTAATCCCCTGTGCAGGCAGTTTTCCTATGTTGCATGCATGGTAGTGAGTTTTTTGTTTTAGACAATGTGAATTTATTGAATGGCCTTATCAAGCAAATTACCATGATTGTATATTATTATATTATTATAAAACACAAACACGTTTGTAGCAAAATTTATTGTCATAATAAAAATAATTTATAGTTACATGTCAACAATCTTGTGTACTCATCCTTGTTAAAGTATTTTGAACTCCGCGATTAACTGTAAATTCAACTTTCAAATTCATTTTAAACACAACTTGAGTCATAGTCAATGATGGATGCAACCAATGAAAGCTGTTCATACTCCATAATAACTCATGCTTAAGTGCTCATTTAACGTTTATCCTATAAACTAACACAAAATGCGTCCGTAAACCGGGCACGTCTGATATATGCTTAAGTGTTAATAATTAGGCATTTCTAAATTTTGAAGATATCCTTTGGTAATCTAGTTTGAAAATTTAATCTCTATATATAAAACGTTAAATACATATTGTTCTAGTTACCTGTTTATGTTACTTGGTGTAGATAGAAAGCAGTAATCCGCAGTACAAGTGAAACCATTTATGTTTGTAATTATTAGATATTTATTAATGGTACTCGTTGCATAAAATTCGTTCGTTTATAGACCACTATCGACAGAAATAAAAATACCGTTGTGACGTGCAATGTGCCGCGACCCCACAGGTATAATAAAATAGACAAGATAACTGTTTTGATAAATCTCAAATGCTGATATAGGGTGCAAAAATATATTGAATGAAAATTTGCTTATTTTTCGAATTAAAAATTATGGAAAAATTCTATAAATTAAATTAAAAATATGTCTTAAAAATCTTATCAAAATTCGAAACAAATATTTTATTAAAATTAAATAAATCATTATGGTTTACAAATGATTCCATAGCGACTATTTGAAAATTTGATGTGGACATATCTTACAATATAAAAGACAAAATCTCGATTTTTCACTTCCATCAGAAATATATAATTCAATAGATTCAAACGTTTCTTGTTTCAACAAAATCCAATTTATAATGTATACTCATTTGAAGTTCAAAACTCAATATTACGAACTACTACGACATTACGAGCTCGTTTTAAATTATATTATAATTAGTACGTTCAATTATCGTTTATATAAATATATTTGTTGTTCTATCTCGAATATAAACTCAATTAAATATCTTAAATTATCCAATTTGCACAATATTGCCAATTCAGCTATTTCCGACTATTTTGGAAATAAATATAATATTATCCCACTATTTATATTCATTAAATATTCAGAACATTTGAATTCAAACTATTTAAATTACCAAACCACCATATTAAAATAATTAAATTAATTAATTATTAAATCGCTAAAAATCCAGGACATTGCAGACCTTAAATTAAGAAGTAAAACAAAAAAAATAGCGTGGTTAATAGGGTTTGTGGCACTCTTCCTGCCTTAGTAGTTTCGGGGACAAAATTCTTTTAAGGGGCGAGGAATGTAACGACACGAATTTTTAGCCATTTAATTTTGAACATTTAATTTGTTTTAAATGTTATATTAGAAGTATAAATGGAAATTTATATGGAATTTATTAACTAAAACGATGTTTGAACTTATAATTTACAAGTAAATTTAAAACGAGCTTGTAATGTCGCGATAGTTCATAGTATTACGTTGTGAACTTCAAATGAATATACAGGATCCATTATAAGTTGGATTTCTTTGGAAAAAGGAACGTTCGAATCTACCAAACTATATTTTCTAAAGAAAGAGAAAAACTGAAATTCATCTTATGTATTGTGAGTTATGTTCGACGACAGAAATTCTATCGAATTAGAAAACCGTCGCGAAGTGTAATAAACCGCAAGCGCACGGCGTACACTTGTAGTACGTTAGCTAGTACGAGTTGATCCATGGAGAAAGAAATAATTTTAATTATATCCAATCAAATTAAACCAAAGTTGAGTGAAGATTTAACTAACTAACTACAACTACACTAATCTAAGCTAAATAAGAATATGAGAGTTAAATAACAAATTAGGAATAAATTGACTCTCTAGATCACATGAATCAACATAAAATGAAACCATAATCTCTCCTTTTTGGTCGTTTGTGAATTTAATTGATATGATTATTATAAGTATTGCTTATTCATGCTATTAATTAGCACAAAATAAACTATCAAACTATAACATACCCACTAAACCACCATACTAGTCCAAATGAAAAATGAACAAGTTGAAATTAAAATATACTTTAAGTATGGCATATGAACTATTAATTAGAACTATTTACCATCAAATTTTTATTTCAACCTCCACTTAATCGCCATCATCATATGTAAATAAAGAGGTAATTAGTGAACACATGACTAAGCGTAGCCTTTTTGGGGTCAACAATATAGGCTATCAAATTCAATAATGAACACAAACCAATAACATCAACATGGCATGAAGAACAAAAAGAGAGTATGAATAAACAAATTATGTTGCATCTACATAATCAGGAGAGCTTCATTACCCCTAAGTTGAAAGGGATTAGCCTCTAATGTATGTAATCATGACAACAAAGATAGATTTCAATGTTAAAAATAAAGGAAAAAGAGAGAACTAATGAACAAAAATAAACTAAACTACTTGCATGAAATAAAACTACACTAATGCATAAAGTAAATAACAAGAACTAAATAAACAAGAAATTAAATTGCATTAACATGAAAATTACAAAAGAGGGAAGTGGCTAAGAAGCCATGAAAGAAAGAACTTTTGTTTTTGATCCTACAAACTAATTAACTAAAGAAGAGCCCTCATTTACATTACATAAAAGCGTATAAATACATGTTTGAAACCCTAATCACTTTTGTAGGGGACTACTAAAAATACCCCTTCATGAAGCTTCTAATCTTGATTTAGCCACTAATAATTCATGTAGAATGCATGAAGCCTTTTGTCTCATCCAATTAGAGTCTAATTGAAGCTTAAGAGAAAGAATGAGAGTGGGTGGGGTCCTCCACTTAAGGGAGGAAGTTCCCTGCAGCGATTTATGATGAAGCAATATTTGTGAAAACAAAGTTCGGCAAATGGCTTTTAAGTGGAACATCGACACAATATGGAAGACGGTTACTGTGTCATGGTTTCAAACAAAGGTAAGGAAAAAAGAAAAAATTATTGCGAGTAGAACTGTGGTTAAGGGGAGAAAATGGCATGGTGTTGAAGAAATCAAGTTACCTGAAGAACTATCAAATATAAGGGGAAGTATCGTTCGAATAGAAGTACTGAAGCCTGGAAACACACGAGAGGAAGGAAGAAAGCTCAAAACAACCTAATAATGATTAGTATACTAATAGGGTGATTAATTTTAGTTAATTAATTGTTAATGACGCTAGTTATTTATAACTCATAATAATTATATCTCTCACATACGTTATCAGAATTGGATGGAACCGATCACGTTGGAATTGTAGCGACGAGATCTTCGTTGTGGCACTAATGTGGCTAAAAACAAAGTATTGGAATTTTGTGATATAATCAAACGTCTGTTTGATTGTGAACGAAATAAAAGCAGAATCGTCAGTTGCGAACCAATATGAGTAAACTCACTAAATCTGGCTTATTTAAACTTTATATAAATGAGTTTTAAATTATTTTACGGTAATTTTGTGACGGTCCGCCCCAGACCAGCCAACATTTCCCCGAAATGCGTTATGCTAATGCCCGACTAGAACGGGACGGTCGTCAAAAGAAAAGGGATTTGAAACTATGAATCATCAAGAACCTATAGTATATTTCACAGCGCATGGAATAAAACATAATAGTAACATAACTTGATATAAAACAGGCGAGACAGTGCATAAGCTGAAACCTAAACCATCATAGCAGTGGAATCCAAAATACAGCTTATGATCCAAACCATCGTTGTTACAACTCCAAAATACTGTCTCTAAAGCAAAATAGAAAAGGTACACTACTAATGCCCATAGCAGTGACCAGCAACAACATAGGGAGAACATATGTAAATAGTACGTGGAAGCCTCATGCTTGTCTCCGGACAGCTACTCGGGCATAACCACCTAACCTGTCTCTAGTCTGCTCGTTTAGGAGCACCTGGAGTAATAAGAAGAGACATAAAACTCTAGATCAGACAAAAGTCTGGTATGAGCGATAGCATCAAAATAAAACAATAACAGGTATAAATAATCATACCTATACCTAGGCTTGCAACCAAAGAGTTCGCACAACAAGATGTACCGTGCTCTAAGGTAACACTAGCATATAGTGTAAAAATGGGAGTGTGTGTGTCACGGTAATAGCAAACATCAAACATAGCAATCATCCTCACATCTCTCACTCATTGCGTAAAGCATACGATATCCACCACTTTGATCACAAAATCCTTTTCTACGATCACTTTCCCTTGGGAGTGTTAATGACCCCATTGCGCTGATCCATAGCCACCAATCCTTTGCTACGATCACTTTGCCCTTGGGAGTCCTAATGGTCCCATTGCACTGATCCATAGCCATGCTACGATCACTTTGCCCTTGGAAGTCTTAATGACCCCATTGCGCTGATCCATAGCCACTAATCCATCTCTCAGTGGTGAACCAAAGATATGGATATCGATAACCCCTTTTGCACACGTCCCGCAGTAAAGCCCAACTCACAAAATTAACTCATTGGTTCCCATCTAGATCCTGATTTCTAACATTCTATTTGGACTACCTTTGCATCTCGGGCTTTGGTCATCATCCCGGTTCGTGACCTTCAAAAAGACTCGTGATATCTTTTTGGTTCGGCTCGTGACCTTCGAAGCGCGGCTCATGGTCCTTGAAGTGGTTTCGGTTCGTGATGCTCCAATTCAGTTCGCGGTTCTTGGCCCCAACTCCGGTTCGTGGGGATCGGCTCATGGTCAAACCTCCAGGCGGTCGGCTCGTGGTCTCCATCTCGAATCGTGGTGATTGACTCTTGTCTCAAGTTCCGGGTCGGGTCGCGGAGGTGCTTCACGAATGGGGTCATGTACTATTTCCTGCAACTTTCTAAGCAAGTTATTTACGTCACACGACGGTGTTTTCGACCATTCTAACTTTCCTATGCACTCACAAATCATATCACACAGTAGTAATAACACATAGGATCAACCATAAACACCAAAACAATAATCTAACATGTTAATATGGATCAACGTACCCAAAACCCATGTTTCCCCCTTAATCATGTTTAACTATATCTAGCACTAGGATTAGCAAACCGAATCCAAATTAACCCAAATTTCTAACAGAGACATAAAATAATATTTTAGAATTTCTACATATTTTTCCATATTCTTCTGAGTCATAATTTCGCTAATTATCACTAATCACCCCTAATTAGCCGTAATTAGTGAATAAAAGTGCAAATCACTCACCTTAGCCACAATTAAATTTCAAATTTGGAACTCTAACTGATTTGACGTGGATCCCAATGTATTCCAGCAGCTCTATCTCGATTTCTATGCTAATCCGCCTTAATTTGATGTAGATTTGGCTAATATGTGGTAAGAATGTGATTAGGAGGTAGTTTAGAAGGTGGAGGCCATTACTAGGTTTGAAGAAATGAAAGTAGCGGCTGAAAACTAAAATGAAATGTTTTCCCAAACCCTTTCAGCCCTCCCATAACCCTAATCCCGAAACAGGTTATGGGCATAGCTGTTAATCACCCTATTAAGCCCGATTATGTTGTTTTTCACCTTCCAAACTTCATTTTAGCCATATCTACCAAACGGTAAGTCCGTTTGACAAATGTGACCACTATACGGAAAGTAAACAATCATACGAATCCAATGGAAGTGGTTTCAAGTCAAAACTCTTTACCAATCAAAAGTTAAAGGCGAAACAAGATTCACCAGGGGCAAAACTGTCATTTAAAATTCGGCAAAAATCGTGAACATGGGAAATGACCCCAATAGTCATTCCCTAAAGTTACATGACCATATGACTTCGTATGTGAATGAAAAAAATATTCTACGATCCTTCGATACATGGAATGCGGGTCGTTACACTCTTCCCCCCCCCCTCCCCCCCCCTTTAAGAAATTTTGTCCCCGAAATTCCTTAACCAAAACAAACAACGGTGCCCCGCATGCCTATCAGTCATTTACAAACAATCAAACATACATAACAACACTACAAGCCTATCCTAACATGCGGTTTACTAACAAGGGAATAACTATATCGTGATTAAAACCTTACAAGGCAAAGAGTTCTGGATATGACTTCCTTATGCTTTTCTTGGTTTCCCAAGTACAGTCATTCTCATTATCGCCCCACTAAACCTTGACTAGTTTCATCGTCTTCCTTCGAAGTTGCTTCGTATCATGTCCGACAATACGAATCGTTCTGTGGCTTTCAATTGCCTCAGGTTCTACCTCGATATCATCCATCTGATCGGGTGATGTAGTTATATCAAAATTGTGCATGAACATCCTTAACTGAGAAACGTGAAATACGTCGTGCACTCCCGCCATCTTGTCAGGCAATCCAATTGTATACACTGAATTTCGCAGTTGCTTGAGAATTGGAAATGGACCAACAAACCTTGGTGCCAACTAACCTCTCCTGCCAAAACAAATCACATTCTTCAACGAAGAAATCTTAACGAATACCAAGTCGCCAACGGAGAATTTCAAATCTCTTCGTCTTTTATCAGCATAACACTTCTGCCTATCTTGGGCAGCCTTCATTCTCTGTTGAATAACCTTGAGTTTATCTAAAGTCTCTCTTATGACATCTGGCCCAAGCACAAACTTCTCACCGGTTTCCAACCAACATGATGGTGAGTTGCACGGTCTTTCATACAAAGCTTCAAATGGAGCCATACCAATACTGGATTGATAACTATTATTATATACGAATTCAACCAGATGTAAATGGTCCTCCCATGATCCTCCAAAGTCCAATATACAAGCCCTTAAGAGATCCTCTATTACACGATTCACTCTCTTTGCTTGACCGTCGGTTTGAGGATGGTACGCGGTACTGAGATGTAGTTCTGACCCTAAAGCCTCTTGTAAGCTCTTCCAAAACCCACTAGTAAATAATGGATCTCGGTCACTCACAATACCTTTACGTACTCCGTGAAATTTCACTACCCACTTTATAAACAGTTCTGTTAACTTAGCTGTCGTTCTATACGATTTGACCGGTATAAACCTTGCCCTTTTGGTCAATCGATCCACAATCACCTAAATGCTATTATGACCTGATCTAGTCCTTGGTAAACCATCAATGAAGTCCATTGAGACTTGTTCCCGTTTCCATTCGGGGATTTCCAATGGTGGCAACAAACCACTAGGCTTCTTTTGCTCGGCTTTAACTAACTTGCAATTTATGCACTTGGATATAAACTTCACGACGTCTCTCTTCATCCCTTCCCAGTAGTAGGTCTGCTTCATGTCTCGGTAAATTTTGTTACCACCGGGGTGTATAGTTAGTTTTGAGTGATGACACTCTCTGAGCACTTCATCTCTCAATCCATTAACACTAGGTACAACTAGTCTCCCATTCTTTCGAAGCCATCCTTCTCGATCAAGACCATACTTGTTCATTCTCTCGCCAATCTCTACCTCGGAGATGATTTCCAATAGATTAGGATCATCCCTCTGACTAGAACCGATCCGATCAATCAAAGTCGTTCTGATCGTCAAACTTGCTAACATCTCTGGATCTAATTCGCACTTAGGCCTAAAATCATATCCCGCAATACACTCTAGTTGCTTCCATTCAAGAAACATGGCCCCCAAACTGGCATGTCTCCTACTCAACGCATCAGCCACCGCATTGCCTTTCCTGAGTGTATATGCGATACTGAAATCATATGAAGCCAAGAACTCTAACCATCTCTGCTGATGAAAATTTAAATCCTTTTGAGAGAAAAGGTACTTTAATGACTTATGATCGGTAAACAACTCGAATCTTTCTCCCAAGAGATAATGTCTCCACATCTTTAACTTGGACACGATCGCTGCCAGTTCTAAATCATGGGTAGGATATCTTTTCTCATGTGGTTTCAGTTGCCGACTACCATAAGCAACAACCCTACCTCCTTGCATCAGTACAACACCTAGTCCTGTACCACAGGCATCTGTGTATATCGTCATTTCTTCGTTCCCTTTAGGAATAACTAACACTGGTGCGCACGTTAACTTTTCCTTTAGGCTCTTAAATGCGTCCTCACACCTTTCGTCCCAAAAAAAAGCTTGATTTCTCTTAATCAACTGAGTTAATGATGCTGCTATCTTGGAGAAGTCTTGGACAAACTTACAATAATATCCAGCTAACCAAAAGAAACTCCTCACGTCCATTGAATTCTTGGGTGTAGACCAATCTTGCACCGTAGCCACCTTCGCAGGGTCCGCGGCAATACCATTCTCTGAAACAACATGGCCCAAGAATCTCACATCCCTCCTTCAAAAGTGACACTTAGAAAAATTTCTCTTTCAATTGGTGTTTCCTCAATACCTCCATCACTGTCCTCAAATTTACCTTGTGTTCTTCCCCTGTCCTCGAGTAAACCAAAATATCATCCGCGAAGACAAGAACAAACTTATTTAATTGATCTCCGAAAACTCTATTGATAAGATCCACAAAATATGTGGGTGCATTGGTCAACCCGAATGGCATGACCAGCCACTCATAGAATCCAGACGGCATCCAAAATGCCATTTTAGGTATACTCTCAACTGCTACTCAGAGCTGATGAAAACCTGTCACGAGATCTAACTAGGAGAACACTCTTGCTCCATTCAGCTGATCAAACAAATCATCTATCCGCGGAAGAGGATACTTATTCTTCCTCGTCACCTTGTTCAACTCGCGGTAGTCCACACACAATCGAAGGGAACCATCGGCCTTAGTAGCAAATACAACTGGTGCTCCCCACTCGAAAACACTTCTTCGGATAAATCCCTTGTTCAAAAGAACTCTTACTTGCACCTTAAGTTCTCGCTGCTCCCTTGGAGCCATACGACGAAGTGGCATCATTATAGGTCTGGCATCTTTCACTAAATCTATTCGAAACTCGATCTCTCGGTGTGGTGGAAGTCCGGTCACTTCCCCGAAGATGCCCAGATACTCGCCAGCAATAGGCACATCTGACAACTCATCACGCAGGAGGTCGAGGGGATTTAGAAAACTAGCCATCACTCCATCCTTAGGTAGGCAACCAAACAGTACCCTTGGCCCATCGTCCGCTCTAATGGTCACCGAAGACCCCTCACAATCTACCACCACCCCATACCTTTGGATCCAATTGACTCCCAATATAATGCCAAATCCAATAAACCCCAAAACAAAGCAATCACAAATAAACATGCATCCATGACTCGATAAGACCAAATTACGACAAATCATACTAAGGCTAGTCGAACCACCGATCGGGTTCATCACAACTAAAGGTCTATCGACAATCTCGAGTTCCAATCCCAACCTATCTACCAGGTCACTAGATATGAAGGAATGGGAATCCCCGGTATCAAACAGTACTCGAACAGGAACATCATAAATGGAATGCATACCTTGAATGACGACACTCTTTCCTTTCTCCACCGCGGTTGGAGCATTTGATGATGAAGGAACAACGTTGATAGCATACGCTTTCACAATCTGCTTCTCTTTAGGAGATTATGGACATTTATCCTTGTGATGTCCCACTTGGTCGCAATTGAAGCACTTCCTATCCGCTGGCTTTGCTTGACAATCTTTGGCATACTGGCGCTTCTTGCCACAGCTATAGCACTCAACATCTTTCTTATTCTTCTTCTGACCATCCTTAGCTTGGTTATGTTTCCCCTTATTCTTGGAATTATTCTTTCCTCCACTACTTGCTTGCGGTTTTGGCTCTCCTGTAGATGTAATAGCAACCTCGGCCATTGACTCAAAGTAAAGGCTCTCCGACCTCAATTGTAATGACCCGCATTTTACGCATCGGGGGATCGTAGAATATTTATTTCTTTCCCGTATGAAGTCGTATGGTCATGTAACTTTGGGAAACATCCATTAGAGTCATTTCCCATGCTTATGATTTTTGTCGATTTTTAAATGACCATTTTGCCCCTAATTGATCTTGTTTTGGTCATAACTTTTGATTGGAAAGGATTTCTGACCTAAAACCACTTCCATTAGATTCGTTTGATGGTTTACCTTTCCGTAGAGTGGTCATAATAGCCAAAAGGACTTACCGTTTGGGAGATATGGCTGAAATAAGGTTTGGAGGGTGAAAAACTGCTTAACCGGGCCAAATCGGGTGATTAGTGAGTAGGCCCATAACCCATTTCGGGATTAGGGTTATGGGAAGGCTGAAATGAGATAGAGAATCATTCCATTTCAGTTTTCTAGCCTCCACTTATCACCAAGGAACCCTAAAAATGGCCTTTAACCTCTAAATCACCTCCAAAACATCTTTTGGTCAAGGATTTGGCTTAGCAACCTCTAATCAAGGAAGATCTACACCAAAGCAACATTGGAGCTGCTGTTTAGCATTTAGATTCACATCAAATCAGAGATTTATTTCAGATCTTAGTTTATTTGTGGCTAAGGTGAGTGATTTGCATAGTTTTACACTAATTATGGCTAGTTAAGGGTAATTAGTGTTAATTAACGAATTTAAGCATGATAAAATTCTGGAAAAATGTTCATAAATTCCTAAATGATGTTTTAGACCTCTGATATGAATTTGGGTTAATTTGGTTAAGTTTTGCTAATCCTATCATTAGTTTCACCTAAACATGCTTAAGGGGAAATATGGGATTTTGGGTATGTTTGATCCATTTTAACCTATCATATTGACGTTTTGATGTTTGTGGTTGATTATGCATGTTGCTATGACTGTATGATATGCTTTGTGATTGATTTCAATAGTTAGAATGGTCGAAAACGTCGTCGAATGGCGTAAACACTTGCTGGAACAGTTTCAGAAAACAGTGCAGGGTTCGGATCGGATCGGATATGGGGCTCGGATCGGATATGTTGAACTGGGCAAGGGATTCGATCGGATCGGAACCTGACACTTGGGAAAAGTGGCAAAAAGGACGGCCACGCTAACTGAACTGGGATCGGATCGGATTAAGGAGGACGGATCGGAGCGGAAGCATGAAGATGGATCGGATAGGAGCATGTGAAGGATGAGGAGGCGGATCGGAGCGGAAGCACGAACTGGAGGGGAATGGCACCCGACCCGACCCGAGGAGAAACACCCGACCCGAACCGTACCAGAAGAAGACCCGATCCGACTCGATGGAGGACACCCGACCCGAACCATACCAGAAGGAGACCCGACCCGACCTGATGGAGGACATCCGGCCCGAACCGACGGCTTGAGGAGGAACCCGACCCGACCCAGTATTGACCAATAACCCGAGATGCAAAGGTAGTCCAATATGGGAAGTTAGAGCTCAGGATCCAGCTGGGAACCGATGAGTTCACTTCATGGTTGGACTTTGCTGCGGGACGTGTGCTAAGGAGTTTTCGACGTTCATAACTTCGATTCACCACTAAAAACGAATGATGGGCTACTTATCAGTGCAGTAGAGTCATTATGACTCGAGGGGCAAGGTGATGGTAGCAAGACTACGTTATCAGTGCAGTAGAGTCATTACGACTCGAGGGGAAAGGTGATGCGTAGTAAGACTATGAGCCAGCGCAGATGGGGTGAATAACTCCATGGGGCAAGTGGACATAGTAAGGATTAGTAAGGCTATAAGCCAGCGCAGATGGGGTGAATAACTCCATGGGGCAAGTGGACATAGCGAAGGATTAGTGGCTACGTTATCAGTGCAGTGAAGCCATTTATGACTTCATGGGGCAAAGTGATCGTAGCAAGGTATGTTGGGTGATCGAAGTGGTGAATATCGTATGCTTTACGCACTGAGTGAGAGATGTGAGGATGGATGCTATGTTTGATTGTTTGCCATCACTATGACACGCACACCTCCCCCACCTCCGTATCTTTACACTGTTCGATATGGCACCTTAGAGTGTTGTACAATATGTAGTGCTAACTCTTTGGTTGCAGGTCCAGGTTCAGGTATGTTTTAGTCTACCTGTTATTATTCACTTTAGATGCTTATCGCTCATACCAGGCTTTATGTCTGACCCAGAGTTTTATGTCTCCTCTTATTACTCTGGGTGCTCACACGAGCAGACTAGAGACAGGTTAGCTGGTGATGCGCGAGTAGCTGATTCAGAGGCGGGCAGGAGGCTTCCACGTATTATATATATATTCTTCCTGTGTCGTCGGCGGTCGCTACTTGGGCATTAGTAGTGTACCTCTTTTATCTTGCTTTTTCTTTGAGATAGTTTGAAAAGTTGTAATAAGCTGTATTTTGGATTTCCGCTGCTATGATGTTTAGTTCTGGTTTTCAGCTTATGCACTGTCTCACCTGTTTTATGTCAAGTATGTTATTATTATATTTTATTCTATGTGCTGTGAGACATTCTACGGGTTCTTTGTTAGTTCATTTTCTTCTTCCCTTTTTCCTCCTGACGGCCCGTTCCGTGCTAACTGGACATGTGTACAGCGCACATTTGGAGTAAATGTCGGTTGGTGCGGGGCAGACCGTCACACTTGGTATCAGAGCTCTAGGTTGCGTAGTTAACCTAGGGAAAGACACCAGGGAGAGATAGTACGTATATGAGAGCGCGTATTTGTGATTACTTTGGTTTTCAAAAGCTATATATGTATATACTATTAGTAGTATAAGAATGAAGTCGCACTGCACTAGCACCACAATGGGGTCGTTAATCGTTTCCCTTTTTCAGAATGATGATGAGCCAAGACACGAGGGGTGCTGGTAGAGGGACCAACCAGGGGAATGCCGTTGACATGAGGGCGATGTTTACTAACCTCATGAGAGACATGCTTAGAGAAGTGCAAGGGGCAGTTCCCAATCCCGTAGTTGGTGTTAGCCCAGTAGTGCAGGTGCCTAGGGTCGATTTCGCCAAGTTGTGCAAGGATTACACTAACCTTGGTGGGAAAACGTTCCACGGGACGGAGTCGGCCACCGATGTTCAAGATTGGATGGATAGCTGTGATCGTATCTTCGATGACTTGGGTCTTGAGGATGCGATGAAGAGAAGGCTAGCGTCTCGTCAGCTGCAAGGGCGAGCGATGAATTGGTGGAATGCCATTAGAACAGCTACTCCAGAGGACCAGGTTACTTGGGTTCAGTTCAAGGCTCGCTTTAGCGAGAAGTTCATTCCAGCTGCCCAGAAGTCAGTGTTGTTTAAGAGGTTCTTGGAACTCAAGCAGAATGGAAGGGCAGTTTCTGATTATATTGCTGAGTTCGAAACTTTGTCGAAGTATGGACTGTCTCTTATCGAAACTCCTGAGAAGAAGAATGAGAAGTTCATTACTGGTTTGGATGGATACTTGGGGGAAAGGCTTATCAACCACATCGATGAGACTTTTGAATCGATTGTGGGGAAAGCTTTGAGATCAGAGAGTCTTTACCCTAAGTCAAAGACCGAGGCTGCATCTGCAGAAGGGCCAAAGCCGCAAGCAGGCGGTGGAGGCAAGAATAACTCTCAGAATAAGAGGAAGCAGGACCAATCTAAGGGTGGCCAGAAAAAGAGCAAGAAGGATGTTGAGTGCTTCAGCTGTGGTAAGAAGGGCCATTATGCTAAAGATTGTCGGGCCAAGCCAGCGGATAAGAAGTGCTTCAACTGTGGTCAAGTGGGACATTTCAAGGATAAGTGTCCGCAACCTCTTAAGGAGAAGCAGATTGTGAAAGCATATGCTATTGATGTTGTTCCTTCTTCGTCGAATGCCCCAACTACGGCGGAAAAAGGAAAGAATGTTGTTATTCAAGGTATGCTTTCTATTTATGATATACCAGTTCGAGTTTTGTTTGATACTGGGGCTTCCCGTTCCTTCATATCTAGTGACCTTGTAGATAGGTTGGGACTGGAGCCCGAGATAGTCGATAGATCATTGGTTGTGACGAACCTAATTGGTGGTTCGACTAGCCTTAGTATGATTTGCAGGAATTTGGTCTTATCGAGTCATGGATGTATGTTTGTATGTGATTGCTTTGTTTTGGGCTTTACTGGGTATGGCATTATATTGGGAGTCGATTGGCTCCAAAGATACGGGGTGGTGGTAGACTGTGAGGGCTTTTTGGTGACAGTGAGGGCGGATGATGGGCGGAGGGTAGTGTTTGGTAGCCTACCTAGTGATGGGGTTATGGCTAGTTTTGTAAATTCCCTCGACATCCCGCAGGATGAGTTGTAAGATGTGCCCGTGGTTAGCCAGTATCCGGACGTCTTTGAGGAGGTGACCGGGCTTCCACCACACCGAGAGATTGAGTTCCGTATTGATTTAGTGAAGGATGCCAGACCTATAGTGATGCCACTTCGTCGTATGGCACCAAGGGAGCAGCGAGAGCTCGGGGTGCAAGTCAGCAATCTTTTGAAGAAGGGATTTATTAGAAGGAGTGTCTCCGAGTGGGGAGCACCAGTTGTGTTTGCCATTAAGGCAGATGGTTCCCTTCGTTTGTGTGTGGACTATCGCGAGTTGAATAAGGTGACGAGGAAGAATATGTATCCTCTACCGCGGATAGATGATTTGTTTGATCAACTGGAAGGAGCAAGAGTGTTCTCCCAGTTGGACCTCGCGACAGGATTTCATCAGCTTCGAGTAGCAGATGAGAGTGTTCCGAAAATGGCATTCAGGACACCGTCTGGATTTTATGAGTGGTTGGTCATGCCATTTGGGTTGACCAATGCACCAGCCTATTTTGTGGATCTTATGAATCGAGTATTCAGAGATCAGTTGAATAAGTTTGTTCTTGTGTTCGTAGATGATATCCTTGTTTATTCAAGGACAGAGGAGGAACACAAGGGACAATTGAGGATAGTGATGGAGGTGTTGAGGAAACACCAATTGAAAGCGAAATTCTCTAAGTGTCATTTCTGGAGAAGGGGAGTGAGATTCTTGGGTCATGTTGTTTCAGAGAGTGGTATTGCCGTGGACACTGCGAAGGTGGCTACGGTACAGGATTGGCCTATGCCCAAGAATGTAACAGATGTAAGAAGTTTTTTGGGATTAGCTGGATATTATCGTAAGTTTATCCAGGACTTCTCCAAGATAGCAGCACCGTTGACTCAATTGACTAAGAAGAATCAGTCCTTCGTCTGGGACGGAGTGTGTGAGGATGCCTTCAAGTGTCTAAAGGAGAAGTTGACACGTGCACTAGTATTAGTCATTCCTAAAGGGAATGAAGAGATGACAGTATACACGGATGCTTGTGGTACCGGACTGGGTGCAGTATTGATGCAAGGAGGTAGGGTTGTAGCTTATGCTAGTCGACAGCTAAAGCCGCATGAGAAGAAGTATCCTACCAATGATTTGGAACTAGCAGCGATCGTGTTTGCGCTGAAGATGTGGAGACACTACCTCTTGGGAGAAAGATTTGAGTTGTTTACTGATCATAAATCGTTAAAATATCTCTTCTCTCAGAAGGATCTGAATCTCCGTCGGCAGAGATGGTTAGAGTTCTTGGCTTCGTATGATTTTGATATCGCATACACACCTGGGAAGGGTAATGCGGTAGCCGATGCCTTGAGTAGGAGACATGCCAGCTTAGGGGCAATGTTTCTTGAGTGGAAGCAACTGGAGTATATCGCGGGGTTTGATTTCAGACCAAGGTGCGAATTGGATCCAGTTATGCTAGCTAGATTGGCGATCAGACCCACTTTGATAGAGCGGATTGGTTCCAGCCAGAGGGACGATCCTAACCTATTGGAAATCATCTCCAAGTTAGAGATGAACATCGACGGTGAGGAGATGAGTGTGTATGGGCTTGATCGAGATGGATGGCTTCGAAAGAATTGAAGATTAGTTGTACCCAACGTGAATGGTTTGAGAGATGAAGTGCTTAGAGAATGTCATCACTCAAAACTAACCATACATCCCGGTGGTAATAAGATGTATCGAGACATGAAGCAGACTTACTACTGGGAACGGATGAAAAGAGACGTTGGGAAGTTTATATCCAAATGCATGAATTGCCAACTAGTTAAAGCCGAGCAAAGGAAGCCTAATGGTTTACTGCAACCATTAGAAATTCCCGAATGAAATGGGAACAAGTCTCGATGGATTTCATCGATGGTTTACCAAGAACTAGATCGGGATATGATAGCATTTGGGTAATTGTAGATCGATTGACTAAGAGTGCAAGATTTATACCAATCAAATCGACCAGAACGGCAGCCAAGTTGGCAGAATTGTATATGAAGTGGGTAGTGAGATTTCATGGAGTACCCAAAAGCATTGTGAGTGACCGAGACCCGTTGTTCACTAGTGGGTTTTGGAAGAGCTTACAAGAGGCTATAGGGTCAGGATTACATCTCAGTACCGCATATCATCCTCAGACCGACGGTCAGACGGAGAGGGTGAATCGTATATTGGAAGATCTTTTGAAAGCTTGTATATTGGATTTTGGTGGATCGTGGGATGACCATTTGCATCTAGTAGAGTTTGCATATAATAATAGCTACCAATCCAGTATCGGTATGGCTCCGTTTGAAGCTTTGTACGGAAGGCCGTGCAACTCACCATCATGTTGGATAGAGACTGGCGAGAAGTTTATGCTTGGACCAGACGTGGTGAGGGAAACTTCAGATAAGATTAAGATCATTCAACAACGAATGAAAGTTGCCCAAGATTGGCAGAAAAGTTATGCTGATAAGAGGAGAAGAGACTTAAAATTCTCCGTTGGTGACTTGGTGTTTGTCAAGATTTCTCCGTTGAAGAGCGTGATATGATTTGGCAGGAGAGGCAAGTTGGCACCAAGATTTGTTGGCCCATTCCCTGTTCTTGAACTAGTCGGGAATTTGGCGTATAGAGTTAGCTTACCAGAAAAGATGGCGGGAGTTCATAATGTGTTTCATGTTTCCTAACTGAGGAAGTTCGTTCACAACTCAGATATGACTATTTCACCTGATCAGTTAGAGGACTTCGAAGTAGAACCCGAGGCGGTTAGGAACCGCAAGCCGATTCGTATTGTGGGACACGATACGAAGCAACTTTGAAGGAAGGCGATGAAGCTAGTCAAGGTTCAGTGGGGCGAGAACGAGAATGATTGTACTTGGGAGACAGAGGAGAGCATTAGGAAGGCATATCCAGAACTCTTTACCTGGTAAGACTTACTTCGTAATTTAGTTTTTCCGCATGCTAGGGTAGACTTGTTTTGCTTGTTGCATGTTTGATTGTTGTTTTATGATTGATAGGCATGCGGGACCTTTGTGTGTGTTTTGATTAGGGAATTTCGGGGGCGAAATTTTTTAAGGGGGGGAGAGTGTAATGACTCGCATTCTACGCATCGGGGGATCGTAGAATATTTATTTCTTTCCCGTATGAAGTCATATGGTCATGTAACTTTGGGAAATATCCATTAGAGTCATTTCCCATGCTTATGATTTTTGTCGATTTTTAAATGACCATTTTGCCCCAAGTTGATCTTGTTTTGGTCATAACTTTTGATTGGAAAGGAATTCTGACCTGAAACCACTTCCATTAGAATCGTTTGATGGTTTACCTTTCCGTAGAGTGGTCATAATAGCCAAACGGACTTACCGTTTGGGAGATATGGCTGAAATAAGGTATGGAGGGTGAAAAACTGCTTAACCGGGCCAAATCGGGTGATTAGTGAGTAGGCCCATAACCCATTTCGGGATTAGGGTTATGGGAAGGCTGAAATGAGATAGAGAATCATTCCATTTCAGTTTTCTAGCCTCCACTTATCACCAAGGAACCCTAAAAATGGCCTCTAACCTCTAAATCACCTCCAAATCATCTTTTGGTCAAGGATTTGGCTTAGCAACCTCTAATCAAGGAAGATCTACACCAAAGCAACATTGGAGCTGCTGTTTAGCATTGAGATTCACATCAAATCAGAGATTTATTTCAGATCTTAGTTTATTTGTGGCTAAGGTGAGTGATTTGCATAGTTTTACACTAATTATGGCTAGTTAAGGGTAATTAGTGTTAATTAGCGAATTTAAGCATGATTAAATTCTGGAAAAATGTTCATAAATTCCTAAATGATGTTTTAGACCTCTGATATGAATTTGGATTAGTTTGGTTAAGTTTTGCTAATCCTATCATTAGTTTCACCTAAACATGCTTAAGGGGAAATATGAGATTTTGGGTATGTTTGATCCATTTTAACCTATCATATTGATGTTTTGATGTTTGTGGTTGATTATGCATGTTGCTATGACTGTATGATATGCTTTGTGATTGAT
Organism: Allium sativum; assembly: GCA_030737875.1. Taxonomy (NCBI): domain Eukaryota; kingdom Viridiplantae; phylum Streptophyta; class Magnoliopsida; order Asparagales; family Amaryllidaceae; genus Allium; species Allium sativum. The sequence goes on along the minus strand of CM060916.1, from coordinate 6,318,992 downwards.
TTCAATAGTTAGAATGGTCGAAAACGTCGTCGAATGGCGTAAACACTTGCTGGAACAGTTTCAGAAAACAGTGCAGGGTTCGAATCAGATCGGATATGGGGCTCGGATCGGATATGTTGAACTGGGCAAGGGATTCGATCGGATCGGAACCTGACACTTGGGAAAAGTGGAAAAAAGGAAGGCCACGCTAACTGAACTGGGATCGGATCGGATTAAGGAAGACGGATCGGAGCGGAAGCATGAAGATGGATCGGATAGGAGCATGTGAAGGATGAGGCGGATCGGAGCGGAAGCACGAACTTGAGGGGAATAGCACCCGACCCGACCCGAGGAGAAACACCCGACCCGAACCGTACTAGAAGAAGACCCGACCCGACTCGATGGAGGACACCCGACCCGAACCATACCAGAAGGAGACCCGACCCGACCTGATGGAGGACATCCGACCCGAACCGACGGCTTGAGGAGGAACCCGACCCGACCCAGTATTGACCAATAACCCGAGATGCAAAGGTAGTCCAATATGGGAAGTTAGAGCTCAGGATCCAGCTGGGAACCGATGAGTTCACTTCATGGTTGGACTTTGCTGCGGGACGTGTGCTAAGGAGTTGTCGACATTCATAACTTCGATTCACCACTAAAAACGAATGATGGGCTACCTATCAGTGCAGTAGAGTCATTATGACTCGAGGGGCAAGGTGATGGTAGCAAGACTACGTTATCAGTGCAGTAGAGTCATTACGACTCGAGGGGCAAGGTGATGCGTAGTAAGACTATGAGCCAGCGCAGATGGGGTGAATAACTCCATGGGGCAAGTGGACATAGTAAGGATTAGTAAGGCTATAAGCCAGCGCAGATGGGGTGAATAACTCCATGGGGCAAGTGGACATAGCGAAGGATTAGTGGCTACGTTATCAGTGCAGTGAAGCCATTTATGACTTCATGGAGCAAAGTGATCGTAGCAAGGTATGTTGGGTGATCGAAGTGGTGAATATCGTATGCTTTACGCACTGAGTGAGAGATGTGAGGATGGATGCTATGTTTGATTGTTTGCCATCACTATGACACGCACACCTCCCCCACCTCCGTATCTTTACACTGTTCGATATGGCACCTTAGAGTGTTGTACAATATGTAGTGCTAACTCTTTGGTTGCAGGTCCAGGTTCAGGTATGTTTTAGTCTACCTGTTATTATTCACTTTAGATGCTTATCGCTCATACCAGGCTTTATGTCTGACCCAGAGTTTTATGTCTCCTCTTATTACTCTGGGTGCTCACACGAGCAGACTAGAGACAGGTTAGCTGGTGATGCGCGAGTAGCTGATTCAGAGGCGGGCAGGAGGCTTCCACGTATTATATATATATATATATATATATATATATATATATATATATATATATATATATATATTCTTCCTGTGTCGTTGGCGGTCGCTACTTGGGCATTAGTAGTGTACCTCTTTTATCTTGCTTTTGCTTTGAGACAGTTTGAAAAGTTGTAATAAGCTGTATTTTGGATTTCCGCTGCTATGATGTTTAGTTCTGGTTTTCAGCTTATGCACTGTCTCACCTGTTTTATGTCAAGTATGTTATTATTATATTTTATTCTATGCGCTGTGAGACATTCTACAGGTTCTTTGTTTGTTCATTTTCTTCTTCCCTTTTTCCTCCTGACGACCCGTTCCGTGCTAATTGGACATGTGTACAGCGCACATTTGGAGTAAATGTCGGTTGGTGCGGGGCGGGCCGTTACATCAATGCCTTTCCTACTATAGATTCGAAGGTCTCATCGATGTGGTTTATAAATCTTTTCCCCAAGTACTCATCTAGGCCAGTTATGAACTTCTCGTTCTTCTTCTCGACAATATCGATAGGGGACAATCCATATCTTGATAAAGTATCGAATTCAGCAATATACTCCGAGACTGCCCAACCATTCTGCTTAAGCTCCAAGAATTTCCTAAACAATTCTGATTTCTGAGCAACTGGGATAAACTTATAACTGAAGCGAGTCTTAAACCGATTCCAAGTAATTTGATCCTCAGGAGTAGCTGTTTTAATGGCATTCCACCAATTCATAGCCCGTCCTTGAAGTTGACGTGATGCTAACTTTCTTTTCATTGCATCATCGATCCAAAAATCTTCGAAGATGCGTTCACAACTATCAAGCCAATCCTGAACCTCCGTAGCCAACTCCGTTCCGTGGAACGGCTTCCCACCAAGACTAGTATAATCCTTGTTAAGCCTGGCGAAATCGGGTCTAGGCGCCTGCACTACTCCACTACCACCGTTAGCAGCATTAGGAACTACTCCCTAAGTCTCCCTAAGCATCTCTCGCATGAAGGTAGTAAACATCGCTCTTATATCAGGGACATTCCCATTGTTGGCCCTTAAACCCGTACTCCTTGTATATCTGCTCATCGTTCAATCTGTAAAGAGAAAACGATTAACCATCTCCATAGTCGTACCAATGCAGTGCGACGTCATCATTAGATATACTAATAGCATATATATATAGTTTTGAAAACAAAAATATCACAAATACGCGCTCTCATATAAGTATACTATCTCTCCCTGATGCTTTCCCCCAGGTTAACTACACAAACTAGGCTCTGATACCAGGTGTGACGGCTAGCCCCGGACCAACCGACATTTCCCCGAAATGCGCTGTGTTAATGCCCGACTAGCACGGGATGGTCGTCAAAGGAAAAGGGATTTGAAACTATGAATCATCAAGAACCTGTAGTATATCCCACGGCGCATGTAATAAATATAATAGTAATATAACTTGACATAAAATAGGCGAGACAGTGCATAAGCCGAAAACTAAATCATCATAGCAACGGAATCCAAAATACAACTTATGATCCAAACAATCATTATTACAACTCCAAAATACTGTGTCTAAAGCAAAATAGAAAAGGTGCACTACTAATAACCAAAGCAGTGACCAGCAACAACACAGGGAAAATATATGTAAATAGTACGTGGAAGCCTCATGCTCGTCTCCGGACAGCAACTCGCGCATAACCACCTAACATGTCTCTAGTCTGCTCGTTTAGGAGCACCTAGAGTAATAAGAAGAGACAAAAAACTCTGGGTCAAACAAAAGTCTGGTATGAGCGATAGCAGCAAAATAAAACAATAACAGGTATAAATAATCGTACCAAAACCTGGACCTGCAACCAAAGAGTTAGCATAACAAGATGCACAGTACTCTAAGGTAACACTAGCATATAGTGTAAAAATAGGAGTGTGCGTGTCATGGTGATAGCAAACATCAAATATAGCAATCATCCTCACATCTCTCACTCAGTGTGTATAGCATACGATATCCACCACTTTGATCACCAAATCCTTTGCTATGACCACTTACTCTTGGGAGTCTTAATGACCCTCATTTTGTTGGTCCATAGCCACCAATCCTTTGCTATGATCACTTTTCCTTTGGGAGTCCTAATGGTCCCATTGCACTGATCCATAGCCATGCTACAATAACTTTGCCCTTGGAAGTCTTAATGACCCCATTGCGCTGATCCATAGCCACTAATCCGTCTCTCAGTGGTGAACCAAAGATACGGATATCGATAACCTCTTTTGCACACGTCCCGTAGCAAAGCCCAACTCACAAAATTAACTCGTTGGTTCCCATTTGGATCTTGAGTTCTAACTTTCTATTTGGGCTACCTTTGCATCTCAGTTTTTGGTCATCATCCCAGTTCGTGACCTACAAAACGACTTGTGGTATCTTCTTGGTTCGGCTCATGACCCTCGATGTGCGACTTGTGGTCTTTGAAGTGGTTTCGGCTCGTGATGCTCTAGTTCGGTTCGCGGTTCGTGGCCCCAACTTAGGTTCGTGGTGATCGGCTCATGGTCAAACCTCCAAAAGGTTGGCTCGTGGTCTCCATCTCGACTGGTGGTGATCGACTCTTGTCTCAAGTTTCGGGTCGGGACACGAAGGTGCTTCACGAATGGGATCCTGTACAATTTCCTGCAACTTTCCAACAAGCCATTTATGCCATACGACAACATTTTCGACCATTCTAACTTTCCTTTGCACTCACAAATCATGCCAAACAGTAGTAGTAACACATATGATCAACCATAAACACCAAAATAATAATCTAACATGCTAATATGGATCAACATACCCAAAACCCATGTTTTCCCCTTAATCATGTTTAACTATATCTAGTAATAGGATTAGCAAACCTAATCTAAATTAACTCAAATTTCTAACAAAAGGCATAAAATAATATTTTAGAATTTCTACATATTTTTCCATATTTTTCTGAGTCATAATTTAGCTAATTATCACTAATCACCCCTAATTAGTTGTAATCAGTGAATAAAAGTGCAAATCACTCACCTTACCACAATTAAATTTCAAATCTGAAACTCTAACTGATTTTACATGGATCCCAATGTATTCCAGCAGCTCTATCTCGATTTCTATGCTAATCCGCCTTATTTTGATGTAGATTTGGCTAATATGTGGTTAGAATGTGTAACAACCCGAAAATCTGGGCCAGTTTAAATTTTTTATTTTAGCAATTTTAGCGAATTTCGAATATTTAAAATGTATTATTTTAAAATAATATCGACGAGAAATTTATTTTGAATAGAATTAGAACGTATATATTATATACGTCGTCGTTAGAATATAAATATTTATATATAATTATAAATAGAATTGAAAATGGCGCGGTAGTTCGATAATTCGATTTCAAACTTCAATTGAATGTACCGGGTGCAAAAAAATCCGGATTTTTATATATTGAACTTCGAAATAAAAATATGATTTTTATATGTTGAACTTCGAAATAAAAATATGATTTTTATATGTTGAACTTCGAAATAAAAATATGATTTTTATATTTTGAACTTCGAAATAAAAATATGATTTTTATATATTGAACTTCGAAATAAAAATATGATTTTTTATATATTGAACTTCGAAATAAAAATATGATTTTTATATATTGGATAGCGAAGTAAAAATTCGATTTTTACATAGGTAGTGAAAGCGGGCGACGAAGGTAACAAAAAGGCGAGAACGATGAAGATTTCGATCAAAGAAGAGTCAAGATGATTGGATAGCTATCGGTGAGAATTTCTCACCTTTCAATTTCTTTTCTAATTATATATATATACTAGGATGCAGACGGTGCTTAGTAGCACCCGACACAATCGTCCACAGACCATGGACTTGTTTGTTTGGTTGCATAGATTAGTTATATGATGTGATTTGAATTTGGTTGTTGGGTGATTTTGATTGATGTGTGAATGGCGTGGGCCTTCACTAGACCGGGGATAAGGCTAGGCCTCGTCCCGTTTCTAGTATCGTGCCGTTATGCCGCCGAAATTTTCTAAAATATGTTAGAAAAATAAAAATATCATTTTATTTAAAGAATGAACTAAATAGAAATTCATATGTTGAAATAAAATGTTTTATCGTTAAAAATATAATTTTTAACGTGAAGTAAATGAAATAAAATATTCATTTACAAACCGGACGGTTTGTTCATGTACACCTATTTGAATGACATTGATTGGGACGATAAATTTTACACATCGCCCAACTGCACAAATAAAATCTGTGTTTGATTGTTTGAAACCCTACACAGGTGTTGGGATGAAATTTGAAGTTCACTCATCCTGATTGATTAAATATGTCGATCGATTGATTGACAGGCTGTTATAAGCGTTAGATATCTATATTTGATGCTTATACAGTGTAGTGCACTTTGGTTGATGGTTGATTATTTTTCAATGCTATTATACATGTGTTGTATGAAAATCCATATAATTAACTTTATATGGTAATTGATTGGGCCTCATTCCAATTTGAAAAATAAAGAACAATATAAAATAAAAGTTCATGTGTTGACAGTACTCATCCATTGAGATTGGTCATGTGTTGAACGAAATATTTTGATAATAACAACTATTTTGAAAAAGAAATATTTGAAATAGAAATTTATGAAGCCGTGTTGATTAGATTGACGCCATTTTGACGTAAACAATATTTATATCGATTTTAAAACGATTTCGAAATGAATTGAATTGAAAACCATTTCGAAATGAATTGAATTGAAAACCATTTCGAAATGAATTGAATTGAAAACGATTTCGAAATGAATTGAATTGAAAACCATTTCGAAATGAATTGAATTGAAAAACGATTTCGAAATGAATTGAATTGAAAACCATTTCGAAATGAATTGAATTGAAAACCATTTCGAAATGAATTGAATTGAAAACGATTTCGAAATGAATTGAATTGAAAACCATTTCGAAATGAATTGAATTGAAAACGATTTCGAAATGAATTGAATTGAAAACGATTTCGAAATGAATTGAATTGAAAACGATTTCGAAATGAATTGAATTGAAAACCATTTCGAAATGAATTGAATTGAAAACGATTTCGAAATGAATTGAATTGAAAACGATTTCGAAATGAATTGAATTGAAAACGATTTCGAAATGAATTGAATTGAAAACGATTTCGAAATGAATTGAATTGAAAACGATTTCGAAATGAATTGAATTGAAAACGATTTCGAAATGAATTGAATTGAAAACGAATTCAAATTGAATTGAAAACGAATTGAAATGAATTCAAATTGAATTGAAATTTGAATTGAATAGAAATGAATTTTAAAACGAATTTATAAAGAAGAATTCAATTTTGATTTGAATTGAAATGGAAGTTGAGATTGCTTTTGAAACGAATATTAAAACTATTTATATAATTCGTTTTAAATAGAAATCGACGAAATATATTATATATATAATATAATGGCCTGAATAGAACGCGCCGCGGCAGTTCGTGAATTTCGACCATTTATTTCAAACGGACAAAACAGGAGATCCGACCGTCGGATTCTCCTAAAACCGGAACCGTTGGGTTCGTATCGAAAAGAGCTTTCTAACGAATATTAGAAATTTGAAATCTAACGGTTGGATTTGGAATTATGTCCAAATCAAATTCGAAAAAGGTCGCTGTAAGTGCAGTTCGATGGCCATTGATGGAAATCGACTGTACGGGCCTTGATAAAATTATTAAAATAGTAATAATTTATGTAAAATCATAAGAAATGATTTAGAAAGAATTGGGATGAAAAACTCCATATTTGAAAAGATAAAAATAGATTTTTATCGAAATGAACTAGTTTTGAACTAGAATTACAATTCTATTTATTTTTAAATAAATAAATTGAATATTGAAATGGTTTTGAAAATAACCAGAATTTCCAATAATTGCATTGGAATGGATTTGAATCGAAATTGTCTTCGGAACATTTCGATGTCGAATTTCGTGATTATACAGGTGTTGTTATGGAAATTTGAAAGATATTTATATATCGTTATTTCCAATACGATATTTGTTGGTCGTAGAATTTGATATTGAATATAAGCCGGGATATTTTCTATTCAGAGCCTTGTATTGAATATCAAATGTGATTTGGGTTTGTCGTGAATGGTGTCTTCACTAACACTGTTCTTGAACCCAGTTGAGAAAAGATTAAATCTTTTTATTTAGGTTTAATGAAGTGTACCAATTAAATAATATTTAATTGGAATTGAATTGATATTGATTTTTGGGTTTATCGTGAACAGTGTTTTAAATAACACTCGTTCTTTAACCCGATAATTAATGAATGTGATTTTGGGTTTATCGTGAACTGTGTTTTAAATGACACTGATTCTTTAACCCAGTTAACGATTAAAACTAAGTGGAGTTTTAATGAATCTTTAATTAGATTGAAAAGATCGAAAATGGAGTACCACCAGTTTTGCTCCAGGCGATAGTTAAATCTTTAATTAGATTTGAACGTGAAATGGTAATTGAATTTACCGATAACACTGTGGTGTTAGATATGAAGTATTACCAGTTTTACTTCATGGGATAAATAGGTTGGGATTGGGAAATTAAAACAAATGATTACTTCGGTAAGGTTCGCTAATCCCGACTAGTTTGAATTGAGATTCAAAAATAGAATAAAGAATAAATTCAAGGAATTTGTCTTGGATAAAATTAATGGGAACCTTTCCCTATGAATGTGAAATTTAGAAACTAACTGTCGGTTAGCCAAGCAGAATGGTTTTCTGGATATTGATCTGATGTTGGTTTCGGCCTTCGGGGTTAATATTTGGGAAATTATTCTCTTGATTAATTTACGATTAGTGACTGATGAATTGGAATGAGGCGTATGTTGTGTTTGTGTAACACTTATTTAAAATATACGCGAGTTATTCGGAAAGACCGGGTTTATCCCATTCTGAATAACTGTTACGACGATAAGTCGAAGATGAAGACGGTGGTCGAAGACCGGAAGTCTTCACGTCGTTTGGGTGATTACTGATGATCTTGATTGGGCTGTACACCCAAGAAGATGGAAACAGTTGGTGATCGTCCAGACGTGCTTGGAGATCGATGGATATGCGGGGTACTAGGTGCCTCCGGTTTCGTTCAGCCCCAGAACGGACTTGTAAATGGACTGTGTGTTTGACATTGGATTTTAGTCTGTGTGATTGATTTCTATTAAATATATATCTGTTTGGCGGCGGAGAATTTATTCTCTTGCTTAACGCCCTTTTCTGAGACGTACGAGCTCAGGGGTTATATATTGATGGATATCAAACGCATGGAGTGAATTGCCTGTGTGGCACGCCTAAGTGGCAAATGATCAAGGCTTCTGTTGAAAAGCAAAGTCTTGTGGTTGATGATCGAAGCACGGCCCTTGTGGCGTAGCTTTGTGTAACGTTTACTTCGCGAGTTTCACACCCGGTATGAACCAAAAACGGGAGACGGACCTCAGGGAGGACTTGCGTTTCTTTCTAGCTAGAAGTGGCGTCAGTGGTTTTACACGCCCTGACGAGTTTTACTTATGTGGTTGTTGCTGTTGCGAGGCGCCTCGGTTATATCGGTTTCGGCCGATGCATTCTGGTCGGCAGACGGACCAGACTTACACCCCATAGGGTGGGGAAACGTAGTGTTCAGGCATAATAATCCACATCGGTGGACCGGCCCTGACGATCTAAAGGCTTGCCTGCGCGCTTGCCTGTGGCTCGGGCTAGAGAGTCACGAATCGGTTGAGGACTATCTTTTGCCTCGGTTCATAGGCGGAAATCCAATTTCCAAATACGTGCCATTTGCGGTTTTATTTGTAAACCTATTTATGGCGACATAGTGGCATGGGACGCTCATGCCGCCTATGATTGATACTTATGATTTGAAGTTGTTTTAGGCACTATGCACTTATAATAGTATCAAACGATTTGTTTTAAACGTATCAAGCATTCTTTGGCTGTTATAAGGGAAAACCCTATCCTCGGCTGCGTTGCATTGTGTGATGGGACCTGGGTCTTATAACAGCTTCATTTTTCTTTATTTAGCATTGCGCTGTTGGTTTTATGCACTGGTATTCTTGGGAGGAAACCCGTTCCGTGTTATACGGCGTGGTCCCTTGATTTACCTAATGATTTAAAATAAAGATTAATAACTGTTTTAGTTCTCACACCAGTCACATGACTGACCTGGAGTTTATTGTTTTAACCTAAACTCTGGGTGCCCCTATTTGACACGGGCAGCTAGTAGTTTTGGTTTTGCAGATTTATATTCACAGGATCCTGGTTTACAGCTGGAATGATATCCGGAAAGCTTTGTATCCGTATATCTCTTCTAGTTGTGTATTGTATTATTTTCCGCTGCTATGTATTTAAATGTAATTTAAATCTCTGATATTTCTGTGTAATATTCATTTATACTCTGTATATTCTTGTAATCTGGTGCATTGTTGTAATATACAATGAAATGTTCTTCTGTATGCGTTCTGTTGTGGCTTGTTCTCGAACTACCCGACACTTTCCTTTACAAGGAAGTTACGGGTTTTCACAGAATGTGATTAGGAGGTAGTTTAGAAGGTGGAGGCCATTACTAGGTTTGAAAAAATGAAAGTGGCGGCTGAAAAACTGAAACGAAAGTTTTTCCCAAACCCTTTTAGCCCTCCCATAACCCTAATCTCGAAATGGGTTATGGGCATAGCTGCTAATCACCCTATTAAGCCCGATTATGCTGTTTTTCACCTTCCAAACCTAATTTCAGCCATATCTCCCAAACGGTAAGTCCATTTGACAAACGCGACCACTATACAGGGAGGTAAACCATCATCTGAATCCAATGGAAGTGGTTTCAGGTCAAAATTCCTTACCAATCAAAAGTTACAGGCGAAACAAAATTCGCCAAGGGCAAAATGGTCATTTAAAATTTGGCAAAAATCGTGAACATGGAAAATGACCCCAATAGTCATTCCCCAAAGTTACACGACCATACGAATTCGTATGTGAATGAAATAAACATTCTACGATCCTTTGATACGTAGAATGCGGGTCGTTTCAAATTTTTTACTGTATGATGGTTGTTTGGATGAATGGTTGATAAATTGGTTGAAATGATTGAGATAGTTATATATATAAATCATTGGTTAATTATTAATTTTGTTTACCATAATATCTCATATTGAAATTAAATTGATGTTAATTATGTTGATTAACATCTTTGGATGTAGGGAAAACAGGTTGGAGGGATCCAACTGGATTCCTCAACATTTATATTACTGTTTTTCATAGATTGTAATATATAAGCAGTAATTGATTATGTTTTGTTTGTATTATCCTGACCCTAAAAATTTTGGTATTTTAAATACCATAAAATATTTTTGAATATAGAAAAGGAATTTGAGATTTAAAAAGTAAATTTATTTTCCCAAAGTAGAATTTAATTCTAAATGGACTTGTAAATATGAACTTGTTCTAATAGATAAAACAAGAAATTGATTATTAATGATGTTTGTAAATTAAATGAATTGATTATCTTTGTATAAATTGAAATATAAACTCGAGTCTGAATTTATATAGAAAAGTGGAAATCAGGTTTGAAATCGATAATTGAATTTGGATTTGAAGTTAGTAGTTATAAAGAAAAATTTTGACAACATTATGAATGGCTGGAATAAAAAGAGTTTTGTATGAATAATTATATAAAAAGGTATAAAGAGAATTTGGATTTGATATATTATCAACTAATTTGATTTTTTAAAAGAAATAATACGCATGTCTGAAGTGAATAATGATATAAAGAAAATGTTTGCGAATGATAATAATTATAAGGCAATTTGAGTTAACCTGAAATGGTAGATTTACTCCAAAGTTCGGAATATTAATCGAATATGGATTATTCGAAAGAGAGTTGTTTATAGAAATTCAAATATATCGAATTTGGGAAATTACTTTTTTACTTTCCATTTTTAATCGAGATTTAAATTTTTATTTATCTATTAATTAAGTTATTTATTTATTAAAGCTAATGAATTAAAGTTATATTTTAAAATTAAATATTTTGGAAACAGGGATTATAACGTTATCGTTATAATCAATGTTTTCCGTAAAAGAAATGGATTCATAAATTGAATCCAAGAGTGGCTTAAGCAATGTTGTTAAGATTTAAGTTGTGAGCTTTGACTATTTCAAAGTTAAGAATGTTGTTCAGTTAAGGTCTGAGAGGTAATTATACCTAACTTGATTGACTTCATGATTGATTGGGAAATGGTTAATGTTCGGTAGCGAAGATTGGTTAGTAATACAGTTACTTAGTGAATAATTAATTGTAACAACCCGGAAAATCAGAGTGGCTTGAATTTTCCTTATCCTTAAAATATGTAAACGATAATATTTTTAAAATATCGGATTTTGAAATCATTTCCTTTTTTATATTCATTTTAAAAATGAGTAAAATCGATATAAATATCGTTCATGTCGAAATGACGTTAATCTAATCAACACGACTTCATATATTTCAATATTTTCGTGTCCATCCCAAATCGGACATCAAAATCATATTTTGATCCATTACTGAATATTATTTTAAAATATTAGTTATTTATATATTATAGGGATAAGGAAAATTCAATTTTGATTTAAGATTGAAAACGAAGTTGGAATCGTTTTAAATTGTATTTTAATTAATGGATTGAATTATAATAACGATGCTTTATATAACATTAGTTTAATCCAATAAAAAGGATTTTGGAAGAGTTTTCCAAATAAAATAAGATATATTTTCTAAGCATAGAAAATGAAATGAATTGGTTAATGAGAAGTTAAGAAGTGGAATATGGAAGTGTTTTCCGATGTTAATAATGTATATTTTCTAAATAGAAAGTAAGAATTTGTGAATATATGGAAATGTTATCCAACCGTAATAAGATGTTTTTTGGAAAATGGAAAAAATGGATAGTTGGTGATATATGGAATTGTTTTCCAAGGATCGTGGAGATAAGCAAGTTTTGAGAAATACCTCGAAAAAGGTAGGGAAAATGGATAATGGGAAATGAATAAATTTATAGGAAATTAATTTAAAGGGGCTCAGTGTTGTTTGGTGGTTGATCGGTAGAATTTCAATTTGGAAATAGGATAGTTGGTTATATGGATGTTTTCTTTGATAGTTAAATAACTGGCTATCAAAGTTTTGGATTATTTTATACTTTCGTTGTCAATATGGAGAGACCGGGATCAGGTTATTGTCTGAGAACCACTCTGTATGGGAATAAGCGTTATGTATCAACTTATGCTAAAGATGATGGAATATGGAGTAAAGTGCAAGGGCTGTTCTGTTAATCCTAGGTAGAAATTTCCCAAGATGGATTAATAGAATGGTGCCTTCGGTTTGTCCAGTCCCAGGACAATATATATGGACGAATATATGACAGAGTATTTCTAGATGGTCACGTACATTGATTTCTTCAAATATACCGAGCTTGTTGGCGGAGAAGGAAAGTTCTCTTAGCTTAACACCCAGAGTGTATTTGTGGACATCAATTAGTGGTTTGATGGATCTGACAATGTGGCATCCAATGTTGTAACAACCCGTAAAATGCGAGCCAGTTTGAAATTTTTATTTTGGCAATTTTAGCGAATTTTGATTATTTAAAATGAATTATTTTAAATAAAAGCGACGAGAAATTTATTTTAAATAGAATTCGAAAATATATATTATATACGTCGTCGTTAGAATATATAATAATTATAAAAGGAATTGAAAATGGCGCGGTAGTTCGAAAATTCGATTTCTAATTTCAAATGAATATACAGAATTCAATATAAGTCAGAATTGAACGAAACAAGAAATATTTGAATCTGTATAACTATATCTTTGTAACGAAGTTAACAAACTGAGATTTCATCTTAGAAATAATAAGGTATGTCCAGTTTAAAATTAGAAATAGTCGCTGTGGAATTTATATATACTTTTATATATATAAGGCCCTTAAAAATAGCAATTTTGCAAATGACCTCGGATTTCGACGAAACCAGTTTTGTTGGGTCCGCAGTGTCAAGTTATTGCTAGGTTCCAAATTTCATAATTTTTCGAATCAATATGTGAGCGTGGCAAAGGAAAACGCGTTTGACCAGTTTCAGTTGATTTTAATCGACTGGAAATTGGCCATTTTTCAAACGGTCTCAGAATTTGACGAAACTAGTTTTGTTAGGACTGTATCGTCAATACGAAGCTAGAAAATATTTTTCGGGAATTTTTCTAGTTAGTATGTGGCCCCGGTAAATTGAAATGCACGTTTAAAATTCAATGTAATGATTTAAATGTAAATGCAACGGAAACTGATCGAAACGGTCGATTCAGCTTGCGGTACATATCCCATTGTGTTCGGAATGGGGGTAATACGCTATGGACGACAGGCGGTGGGCCTCGTTTCGAGGTCGTATGTAAAAGTCAACTTTTTGCCAAATAAAATAATTAAAATAAATAAAACTCTTTTTCATATCTCCCCTTTTCTCCTATCAGGACCCCCCCCCCCCCCCGTTATTTTTCCAGAAATCAAAAATTAAAAAGAAGAAAAAAAAAACAAAACAACGACGAGGTCTCGCCGTTGACCCTCCACCGCGCCACCGTAGGGAGGGGCGCCGCCGCCCAAGCAGCAACCGCGAGACCCACCTCCCCTTCCGACGCTTCTCTCCTCCTCCGATCCATCATTCCTTCTTCCTCCCCTTCGTGACGCGCGCTAACCCTCCAACCCCCAAATCGAGAAAAAGGAAGCCGCCACCCCTTGTTCCGCCACCACTGGCCCATCGTCCGCCTGAGCAACCTCCGGTCGCCACTCCAGCACCCCGGCGCTGTGTTCCCCCTCCTCCGAGCGATTTTCTGTAAGTTTTTATTTATTTTATTTTATTAGTTTATTTTATTTTTATATAAAAAGAAAATACACGGTTTTTTTTTAGGATTTTAAACTGATTTTTTTTATTTTAAACTTTAAAAAGAAAAACTGAATTTTATAAAAAGATCAAAACTGATTTTAATTAGGAAAAAAACTGATTTTTTTAAAATGTCGGAAAAACTGATTTTTAAAATGTCGGAAAAACTGATTTTTAAAATGTCGGAAAAACTGATTTTTAAAATGTTAAAGACAGATTTTTTGTAAAATGCAGAAAGTTAGATTTTTAAAATGTGAAAAGACGATATCTTTGAATTGAAAAATATAAAGACTTGATTTTGGGAAAAATTAAAGATACGGTTTTTGAAACGAAATAAAAATATGATTTTTATATATTGAACTTCGAAATAAAAATATGATTTTTAAATATTGAATAGCGAAGTAAAAATTCGATTTTTACATATGTAGTGAAAGCGGACAACGAAGGTGACAAAAAGGCGAAACGACGAAGACTTCTGCAAATGAAGTGCCGTGGAGCTAGGATAGCTATATGTGAGAATTTCTCACCTTTCAATTTCTTTTTCTAGTTATATATATATACTAGGATGCAGACGGTGCTTAGTAGCACCCGACACAATCGTCCACAGACCATGGACTTGTTTGATTGGTTGCGTAGATTAGTTGGATTATTTGATTGAAATTGAATTGTGTGGTGAAATGAATTGATTTGATTGATGTGTGAATGGCGTGGGCCTTCACTAGACCGGGGATAAGGCTAGGCCTTGTCCCGTTTCTAGTATCGTGCCGTTATGCCGCCGAAATTTTCTAAAATATGTTAGAAAATAAAAATATCATTTTATTGTGTAAATGAATTGAATAGAAATTCATAGGTTGAAATAAAATGTTTTATCGTTAAAAATATAATTTTTAACGTGAATGTGAATAAATGAATAGTTATAAACAAATCGGCCGATTTGTTTGTATATACACTGATTTGACTAATATTGATTGGGTCGATAAATTTCACACATCGCCCAACTGCACAAATAAAATCTGTGTTTGATTGTTTGAAACCCCACACGGGTGTTGGGATGAAATTTGAAGTTCACTCATCCTGATTGATTAAATATGTCGATCGATTGATTGACAGGCTGTTATAAGCGTTAGATATCTATATTTGATGCTTATACAGTGTAGTGCACTTTGGTTGATGGTTGATTATTTTTCAATGCTATTATACATGTGTTGTATGAAAATCCATATAATTAACTTTATATGGTAATTGATTGGGCCTCATTCCAGTTTTAAAATAGAAATATTTGAAATAGAAATATTCGAAATGGAATATTTGAAAATATCAATATATGAAGCCGTGTTGATTAGATTGACGCCATTTTGACGTGAACGATATTTATATCGATTTTATTCATTTTAAAATGAATATTAAAAAGTAATTGTGAAATCGAATATTTCAAAGTGAAATGAATTGAAAACGAATTCAAAGTGAATTGAATTGAAAACGAATTCAAAGTGAATTGAATTGAAAACGATTTCGAAATGAAATGAATTGAAAACGATTTCGAAATGAATTGAATTGAAAACGAATTCAAAGTGAATTGAATTGAAAACGAATTCAAAGTGAAATGAATTGAAAACGATTTCGAAATGAATTGAATTGAAAACGATTTCGAAATGAAATGAATTGAAAACGATTTCGAAATGAATTGAATTGAAAACGATTTCGAAATGAATTGAATTGAAAACGATTTCGAAATGAATTGAATTGAAAACGATTTCGAAATGAAATGAATTGAAAACGATTTCGAAATGAATTGAATTGAAAACGATTTCGAAATGAATTGAATTGAAAACGATTTCGAAATGAATTGAATTGAAAACGATTTCGAAATGAAATGAATTGAAAACGATTTCGAAATGAATTGAATTGAAAACGATTTCGAAATGAATTGAATTGAAAACGAATTCAAAGTGAATTGAATTGAAAACGATTTCGAAGTGAATTGAATTGAAAACGAATTCAAAGTGAATTGAATTGAAAACGAATTCAAAGTGAATTGAATTGAAAACGATTTCGAAATGAATTGAATTGAAAGTGATTTCGAAATGAATTGAATTGAAAACGAATTCAAATTGAATTGAAAGCAAATTGAAATGAATTCAAATTGAATTGAAGTTTGAATTGAATAGAAATGAATTTTAAAACGAATTTATAGAGAAGAATTCAATTTTGCTTTGAATTGAGATGGAAGTTGAAATAGATTTTGAAACGAATTTAAAACTATTTATATAATTCGTTTTAAATAGAAATCGACGAAATATATTATATATTATATATATATATATAATATAATGGCCTGAATAGAACGCGCCGCGCCGCGGCAGTTCGTGAATTTCGACCATTTATTTCAAACGGACATTGCGGGAGATCCGACCGTCGGATTCTCCTAAAACCGGAACTGTTGGGTTCGTATCGAAAAGAGCTTTCTGACGAATATTAGAAATTTGAAATCTAACGGTTGGATTTGGAATTATGTCCAAATCAAATTCGAAAAAGGTCGCTGTAAGTGCAGTTCGATGGCCGTTGATGGAAATCGACTGTACGGGCCTTGATAAAATTATTAAAAATAGTAATAATTTGTGTAAAATCATAAGAAATGATTTGTGAAGATTTGGGATGAAAAACTCCATATTTGAAAAGATAAAAATAGATTTTTATCGAAATGAACTAGTTTTGAACTAGAATTATAATTCTATTTATTTTTAAATAAATAAATTGAGTTTGAAAAGGGTTTTAAAAATAACCAGAATTCC
This sequence comes from Allium sativum, assembly GCA_030737875.1. Taxonomy (NCBI): domain Eukaryota; kingdom Viridiplantae; phylum Streptophyta; class Magnoliopsida; order Asparagales; family Amaryllidaceae; genus Allium; species Allium sativum. The sequence continues at coordinate 6,301,925 of CM060916.1, read as the reverse complement.
CAATGATTGCATTGGAGTGGATTTGAATCGAAATTGTCTTCGGAATATTTCGATGTTGGAATTCGTGATTATACAGATGTTGTTATGGAAATTTGAAAGATATATTTATATCGTTATTTCCAATACGACATTTGTTAATCGTAGAATTTGATATTGAATATAAGCCGATATATTTTCTATTCAGAGCCTTATATTGAATATCAAATGTGATTTGGGTTTGTCGTGAATGGTGTCTTCACTAACACTGTTCTTGAACCCAGTTGAGAAAAGATTAAATCTTTTTATTTAGATTTAATGAAGTGTACCAATTAAATGATATTTAATTGGAATTGAATTGGTATTGATTTTTGGGTTTATCGTGAACAGTGTTTTAAATAACACTTGTTCTTTAACCCGATAATTAATGGAATGTGATTTTGGGTTTATCGTGAACCGTGTTTTAAATGACACTGATTCTTTAACCCAGTCGAAGATTAAAACTAAGTGGAGTTTTAATGAATCTTTAATTAGATTGAAATGATCGAAAATGGGGTATCACCAGTTTTGCTCCAGGCGATAGTTAAATCTTTAATTAGATTTGAACGTGAAATGGTAATTGAATTTACCGATAACACTGTGGTGTTAGATATGAAGTACTACCAGTTTTACTTCATGGGATGAATAGGTTGGGATTGGGAAATTAAAACAAATGATTACTTCGGTAAGGTTCGCTAATCCCGACTAGTTTGAATTGATATTCAAAAGTAGATTAAAGAATAAATTCAAGAATTTATCTTTGATAAAATTAAGGGGAACCTTTCCCTATGAATGTGAAATTTAGAAACTAACTGTCGGTTAGCTAAGCAGAATGGTTTTCTGGATATTGATCTGATGTTGGTTTCGGCCTTCGGGGTTAATATTTGGGGAATTATTCTCTTGATTAATTTACGGTTAGTGACTAATGAATTGGAATGAGGCGTATGTTGTGTTTGTGTAACACTTTTATAATATATACGCGAGTTATTCAGAAAGACCGGGTTTATCCCATTCTGAATAACTGATACGACGATAAGTCGAAGATGAAGACGATGGTCGAAGACCGGAAGTCTTCACGTCGTTTGGGTGATAACTGATGATCTTGATTGGGCTGTACACCCAAGAAGATGGAAACAGTTAGTGATCGTCCAGACGTACTTGGAGATCGATGGATATGCGGGGTACTAGGTGCCTCCGGTTTCGTTCAGACCCAGAACGGACTTGTAAATGGGCTGTGTGTCTGACATTGGATTTCATTCTGTGTGACTGATATCGGTTGCATAGAGTGGTTTGCCTGTGTGGCATGCTAAGATGCAAATGATCAAGGCTTCTGTTGAAAAGCAAAGTCTTGTGGTGATGATCAAAGCATGGCCTTTGTGGCATAGCTTTGTGTAACGTTTGCTTCGCGAGTTTCACACCCGGTATGAACCAAAAACGGGAGACGGACCTCAGGGAGGACTTGCGTTTCTTTCTAGCTAAAAAGTGGCGTCAGTGGTTTTACACGCCCTGACGAGTTTGACTTATGTGGTTGTTGCTGTTGCGAGGCGCCTCGGTTTGATCGGACGATCCGGGTCCGATGGAGTCATTTGTTGGCTCATTTACGCCCCATAGGGCGGAGAGACGTAGTGTTCAGGCATAATAATCCACATCGGTGGACCGGCCCTGTCGCTCCAAGGCTTGCCTGCGCGCTTGCCTGAGACATGGGCTAGATTGTCTCGAATCGGTTGAGGACTATCTTTTGCCTCGGTTCATAGATGGATATCCAACTTCCAAATACGTGACATTTGCGGTTTTATTTGTAAACCTATATATGGCGACATGATATATGGTACCCATGCCGCCTATGATTGATACTTATGATTTGAAGTTGTTTTACACACTATGCACTTATTATAGTATCAAATGATTTGTTTTAAGCGTATCAAGCATTCTTTGGCTGTTATAAGGGAAAACCCTATCCTCGGCTGCGTTGCATTGTGTGATGGGACCTGGGTCTTATAACAGCTTCATTTTTCTTTATTTAGCATTGCGCTATTTGTTTTATGCACTGGTATTCTTGGGAGGAAACCCGTTCCGTGTTATACGGCGTGGTCCCTTGATTTACCTAATGATTTAAAATAAAGATTAATAACTGTTTTAGTTCTCACACCAGTCACATGACTGACCTGGAGTTTATTGTTTTAACCTAAACTCTGGGTGCCCTTATTTTGACACGGGCAGCTAGTAGTTTTGGTTTTGCAGATTTATATTCACAGGATCCTGGTTTACAGCTGGAACGATATCCGGAAAGCTTTGTATCCGTATATCTCTTCTAGTTGTGTATTGTATTATTTTCCGCTACTATGTATTTAAATGTAATTTAATCTCTGATATTTCTGTGTAATATTTATTCATTTATACTCTGTATATTCTGGTAATCTGATGCATTGTTGTAATAGCAATGAAATGTTCTTTTATATGCGTTCTGTTTTGTCGTGTTCTCAAACGATAGGGCGTTTCGAATGGCCTGGATCGATTTAGCGACTGGTTCGGACCGAGCGAAATTTCCTGCTCATCACATTTGGTATCAGAGCTTTGGTTTACAAAGCTAGAGAACAAGGCACATTAGAACCGTACGAAAGAATTCATCAGATATTGGATTAGCAATATCCAATTAGAATGACTCGTTAGAGATGGGATCAGAAGTATCCTAGAACGAGTGTGAAGAGTATATTTTTTTTAAATGAAAACAATTTTTGTTTTGAAAATTTAAATCAATTATTCGTATTTGATTATTTATTTAATTGATCTGGACAGTCCAGTATATAAAGAATTTGCATATACGCCTTGCAAACGTATATTCAGAGTTTTAATATATTGGATAGATATAGCATCACACTCTAGCCGCCCGAAGATGATATTGATGATGGTGCATCATCATCAGCATTTATATTCGAGTGTCGAAGGTGTGATATCTATATATTTCCTATTGACTGGTGTGAGAACCAAAAACTATATAGGATCCATTGTTGTGATTTGGCACCAAAAATCTGATTTTTGTATATGTATCAAAAAATTATGAATTTGAAACTCTAATTCCCTAATTGATTGATGTTTGTGTTGTTTGTTAATTTGTTTGCTAAATTCGAACCATTTAGCCTAATTGAATCAAATATTGAATTGTATTGAAAATTGGTCGCATTTGTTTGCATATACATATATATCATTGAACAGGTCATAGCAAGGAGGCTAGAGCAGAGAATAAAATTTGTTTGCCCGACAAATAGGTACATGTTTATTACATAATTTACTGTTTTGTTTGGGTGATGATGATTTTATGAGCCTATTGGCTAGCCGCTTGGCTTTTTCTTTTTCTTTTTCTTTTTGAGATCTGAAGGACCGGGGAAGCTATTTGAAATTCCCCGATGCTCCCGGTGCAGGGGAGGTTATGGCGAATTTTTTCGAAAATTTAGGGTGTTAGCCAAATTTTTGAAATTTTGGAAATTCTCAGAAACTGAAAAGTTAGAGAATGGAAGCCAGATCGAGCGTAGAGTTGATTAATCAAACCACTTTCGACTTTGTTCCTTTTCGGGGACGAAAAGTTTTAAGTGGGGGAGATTGTAACAACCCGGAAAATGCGAGCCAGTTTGAAATTTTTATTTTGGCAATTTTAGCGAATTTTGATTATTTAAAATGAATTATTTTAAATAAAAGCGACGAGAAATTTATTTTAAATAGAATTCGAAAATATATATTATATACGTCGTCGTTAGAATATATAATAATTATAAAAGGAATTGAAAATGGCGCGGTAGTTCGAAAATTCGATTTCTAATTTCAAATGAATATACAGAATTCAATATAAGTCAGAATTGAACGAAACAAGAAATATTTGAATCTGTATAACTATATCTTTGTAACGAAGTTAACAAACTGAGATTTCATCTTAGAAATAATAAGGTATGTCCAGTTTAAAATTAGAAATAGTCGTTGTGGAATTTATATATACTTTTATATATATAAGGCCCTTAAAAATAGCAATTTTGCAAATGACCTCGGATTTCGACGAAACCAGTTTTGTTGGATCCGCAGTGTCAAGTTATTGCTAGGTTCCAAATTTCATAATTTTTCGAATCAATATGTGAGCGTGGCAAAGGAAAACGCGTTTGACCAGTTTCAGTTGATTTTAATCGACTGGAAATTGGCCATTTTTCAAACGGTCTCAGAATTTGACGAAACTAGTTTTGTTAGGACCGTATCGTCAATACGAAGCTAGAAAATATTTTTCGGGAATTTTTCTAGTTAGTATGTGGCCCCGGTAAATTGAAATGCACGTTTAAAATTCAATGTAATGATTTAAATGTAAATGCAACGGAAACTGATCGAAACGGTCGATTCAGCTTGCGGTACATATCCCATTGTGTTCGGAATGGGGGTAATACGCTATGGACGACAGGCGGTGGGCCTCGTTTCGAGGTCGTATGTAAAAGTCAACTTTTTGCCAAATAAAATAATTAAAATAAATAAAACTCTTTTTCATATCTCCCCTTTTCTCCTATCAGGACCCCCCCCGTTATTTTTCCAGAAATCAAAAATTAAAAAGAAGAAAAAAAAAACAACGACGAGGTCTCGCCGTTGACCCTCCACCGCGCCACCGTAGGGAGGGGCGCCGCCGCCCAAGCAGCAACCGCGAGACCCACCTCCCCTTCCGACGCTTCTCTCCTCCTCCGATCCATCATTCCTTCTTCCTCCCCTTCGTGACGCGCGCTAACCCTCCAACCCACAAATCGAGAAAAAGGAAGCCGCCACCCCTTGTTCCGCCACCACTGGCCCATCGTCCGCCTGAGCAACCTCCGGTCGCCACTCCAGCACCCCGGCGCTGTGTTTCCCCCTCCTCTGAGCGATTTTCTGTAAGTTTTTATTTATTTTATTTTATTAGTTTATTTTATTTTTATATAAACAGAAAATACACGGTTTTTTTTAGGATTTTAAACTGATTTTTTTTATTTTAAACTTTAAAAAGAAAAACTGAATTTTATAAAAAGATTAAAACTGATTTTAATTAGGAAAAAAACTGATTTTTTTAAAATGTCGGAAAAACTGATTTTTAAAATGTCGGAAAAACTGATTTTTAAAATGTCGGAAAAACTGATTTTTAAAATGTTAAAGACAGATTTTTTGTAAAATGCAGAAAGTTAGATTTTTAAAATGTGAAAAGACGATATCTTTGAATTGAAAAATATAAAGACTTGATTTTGGGAAAAATTAAAGATACGGTTTTTGAAACGAAATAAAAATATGATTTTTATATATTGAACTTCGAAATAAAAATATGATTTTTAAATATTGAATAGCGAAGTAAAAATTCGATTTTTACATATGTAGTGAAAGCGGACAACGAAGGTGACAAAAAGGCGAAACGACGAAGACTTCTGCAAATGAAGTGCCGTGGAGCTAGGATAGCTATATGTGAGAATTTCTCACCTTTCAATTTCTTTTTCTAGTTATATATATATACTAGGATGCAGACGGTGCTTAGTAGCACCCGACACAATCGTCCACAGACCATGGACTTGTTTGATTGGTTGCGTAGATTAGTTGGATTATTTGATTGAAATTGAATTGTGTGGTGAAATGAATTGATTTGATTGATGTGTGAATGGCGTGGGCCTTCACTAGACCGGGGATAAGGCTAGGCCTTGTCCCGTTTCTAGTATCGTGCCGTTATGCCGCCGAAATTTTCTAAAATATGTTAGAAAATAAAAATATCATTTTATTGTGTAAATGAATTGAATAGAAATTCATAGGTTGAAATAAAATGTTTTATCGTTAAAAATATAATTTTTAACGTGAATGTGAATAAATGAATAGTTATAAACAAATCGGCCGATTTGTTTGTATATACACTGATTTGACTGATATTGATTGGGTCGATAAATTTCACACATCGCCCAACTGCACAAATAAAATCTGTGTTTGATTGTTTGAAACCCCACACGGGTGTTGGGATGAAATTTGAAGTTCACTCATCCTGATTGATTAAATATGTCGATCGATTGATTGACAGGCTGTTATAAGCGTTAGATATCTATATTTGATGCTTATACAGTGTAGTGCACTTTGGTTGATGGTTGATTATTTTTCAATGCTATTATACATGTGTTGTATGAAAATCCATATAATTAACTTTATATGGTAATTGATTGGGCCTCATTCCAGTTTTAAAATAGAAATATTTGAAATAGAAATATTCGAAATGGAATATTTGAAAATATCAATATATGAAGCCGTGTTGATTAGATTGACGCCATTTTGACGTGAACGATATTTATATCGATTTTATTCATTTTAAAATGAATATTAAAAAGTAATTGTGAAATCGAATATTTCAAAGTGAAATGAATTGAAAACGAATTCAAAGTGAATTGAATTGAAAACGAATTCAAAGTGAATTGAATTGAAAACGATTTCGAAATGAAATGAATTGAAAACGATTTCGAAATGAATTGAAAACGAATTCAAAGTGAATTGAATTGAAAACGAATTCAAAGTGAAATGAATTGAAAACGATTTCGAAATGAATTGAATTGAAAACGATTTCGAAATGAAATGAATTGAAAACGATTTCGAAATGAAATGAATTGAAAACGATTTCGAAATGAATTGAATTGAAAACGATTTCGAAATGAATTGAATTGAAAACGATTTCGAAATGAAATGAATTGAAAACGATTTCGAAATGAAATGAATTGAAAACGATTTCGAAATGAATTGAATTGAAAACGATTTCGAAATGAATTGAATTGAAAACGATTTCGAAATGAAATGAATTGAAAACGATTTCGAAATGAATTGAATTGAAAACGATTTCGAAATGAATTGAATTGAAAACGAATTCAAAGTGAATTGAATTGAAAACGATTTCGAAGTGAATTGAATTGAAAACGAATTCAAAGTGAATTGAATTGAAAACGAATTCAAAGTGAATTGAATTGAAAACGATTTCGAAATGAATTGAATTGAAAGTGATTTCGAAATGAATTGAATTGAAAACGAATTCAAATTGAATTGAAAGCAAATTGAAATGAATTCAAATTGAATTGAAATTTGAATTGAATAGAAATGAATTTTAAAACGAATTTATAGAGAAGAATTCAATTTTGCTTTGAATTGAGATGGAAGTTGAAATAGATTTTGAAACTAATTTAAAACTATTTATATAATTCGTTTTAAATAGAAATCGACGAAATATATTATATATATATTATATATATATATAATATAATGGCCTGAATAGAACGCGCCGCGCCGCGGCAGTTCGTGAATTTCGACCATTTATTTCAAACGGACATTGCGGGAGATCCGACCGTCGGATTCTCCTAAAACCGGAACCGTTGGGTTCGTATCGAAAAGAGCTTTCTGACGAATATTAGAAATTTGAAATCTAACGGTTGGATTTGGAATTATGTCCAAATCAAATTCGAAAAAGGTCGCTGTAAGTGCAGTTCGATGGCCGTTGATGGAAATCGACTGTACGGGCCTTGATAAAATTATTAAAAATAGTAATAATTTGTGTAAAATCATAAGAAATGATTTGTGAAGATTTGGGATGAAAAACTCCATATTTGAAAAGATAAAAATAGATTTTTATTGAAATGAACTAGTTTTGAACTAGAATTATAATTCTATTTATTTTTAAATAAATAAATTGAGTTTGAAAAGGGTTTTAAAAATAACCAGAATTCCCAATGATTGCATTGGAGTGGATTTGAATCGAAATTGTCTTCGGAATATTTCGATGTTGGAATTCGCGATTATACAGATGTTGTTATGGAAATTTGAAAGATATATTTATATCGTTATTTCCAATACGACATTTGTTAATCGTAGAATTTGATATTGAATATAAGCCGATATATTTTCTATTCAGAGCCTTATATTGAATATCAAATGTGATTTGGGTTTGTCGTGAATGGTGTCTTCACTAACACTGTTCTTGAACCCAGTTGAGAAAAGATTAAATCTTTTTATTTAGATTTAATGAAGTGTACCAATTAAATGATATTTAATTGGAATTGAATTGGTATTGATTTTTGGGTTTATCGTGAACAGTGTTTTAAATAACACTTGTTCTTTAACCCGATAATTAATGGAATGTGATTTTGGGTTTATCGTGAACCGTGTTTTAAATGACACTGATTCTTTAACCCAGTCGAAGATTAAAACTAAGTGGAGTTTTAATGAATCTTTAATTAGATTGAAATGATCGAAAATGGGGTATCACCAGTTTTGCTCCAGGCGATAGTTAAATCTTTAATTAGATTTGAACGTGAAATGGTAATTGAATTTACCGATAACACTGTGGTGTTAGATATGAAGTACTACCAGTTTTACTTCATGGGATGAATAGGTTGGGATTGGGAAATTAAAACAAATGATTACTTCGGTAAGGTTCGCTAATCCCGACTAGTTTGAATTGATATTCAAAAGTAGATTAAAGAATAAATTCAAGAATTTATCTTTGATAAAATTAAGGGGAACCTTTCCCTATGAATGTGAAATTTAGAAACTAACTGTCGGTTAGCTAAGCAGAATGGTTTTCTGGATATTGATCTGATGTTGGTTTCGGCCTTCGGGGTTAATATTTGGGGAATTATTCTCTTGATTAATTTACGGTTAGTGACTAATGAATTGGAATGAGGCGTATGTTGTGTTTGTGTAACACTTTTATAATATATACGCGAGTTATTCAGAAAGACCGGGTTTATCCCATTCTGAATAACTGATACGACGATAAGTCGAAGATGAAGACGATGGTCGAAGACCGGAAGTCTTCACGTCGTTTGGGTGATAACTGATGATCTTGATTGGGCTGTACACCCAAGAAGATGGAAACAGTTAGTGATCGTCCAGACGTACTTGGAGATCGATGGATATGCGGGGTACTAGGTGCCTCCGGTTTCGTTCAGACCCAGAACGGACTTGTAAATGGGCTGTGTGTCTGACATTGGATTTCATTCTGTGTGACTGATATCGGTTGCATAGAGTGGTTTGCCTGTGTGGCATGCTAAGATGCAAATGATCAAGGCTTCTGTTGAAAAGCAAAGTCTTGTGGTGATGATCAAAGCACGGCCTTTGTGGCATAGCTTTGTGTAACGTTTGCTTCGCGAGTTTCACACCCGGTATGAACCAAAAACGGGAGACGGACCTCAGGGAGGACTTGCGTTTCTTTCTAGCTAAAAAGTGGCGTCAGTGGTTTTACACGCCCTGACGAGTTTGACTTATGTGGTTGTTGCTATTGCGAGGCGCCTCGGTTTGATCGGACGATCCGGGTCCGATGGAGTCATTTGTTGGCTCATTTACGCCCCATAGGGCGGAGAGACGTAGTGTTCAGGCATAATAATCCACATCGGTGGACCGGCCCTGTCGCTCCAAGGCTTGCCTGCGCGCTTGCCTGAGACATGGGCTAGATTGTCTCGAATCGGTTGAGGACTATCTTTTGCCTCGGTTCATAGATGGATATCCAACTTCCAAATACGTGACATTTGCGGTTTTATTTGTAAATCTATATATGGCGACATGATATATGGTACCCATGCCGCCTATGATTGATACTTATGATTTGAAGTTGTTTTACACACTATGCACTTATTATAGTATCAAATGATTTGTTTTAAGCGTATCAAGCATTCTTTGGCTGTTATAAGGGAAAACCCTATCCTCGGCTGCGTTGCATTGTGTGATGGGACCTGGGTCTTATAACAGCTTCATTTTTCTTTATTTAGCATTGCGCTATTTGTTTTATGCACTGGTATTCTTGGGAGGAAACCCGTTCCGTGTTATACGGCGTGGTCCCTTGATTTACCTAATGATTTAAAATAAAGATTAATAACTGTTTTAGTTCTCACACCAGTCACATGACTGACCTGGAGTTTATTGTTTTAACCTAAACTCTGGGTGCCCTTATTTTGACACGGGCAGCTAGTAGTTTTGGTTTTGCAGATTTATATTCACAGGATCCTAGTTTACAGCTGGAACGATATCCGGAAAGCTTTGTATCCGTATATCTCTTCTAGTTGTGTATTGTATTATTTTCCGCTGCTATGTATTTAAATGTAATTTAATCTCTAATATTTCTGTGTAATATTTATTCATTTATACTCTGTATATTCTGGTAATCTGATGCATTGTTGTAATAGCAATGAAATGTTCTTTTATATGCGTTCTGTTTTGTCGTGTTCTCAAACGATAGGGCGTTTCGAACGGCCTGGATCGGTTTAGCGACTGGTTCGGACCGAGCGAAATTTCCTGCTCGTCACAAATGTAAATGATGGCAAGACGTTCTAAAAGGTAATCGTGACCTCAGACCCCACACCCTCGGAAATGACAAAAATTGGGCAGGCAGCATGGCTAAGTGGGTCATACCCATTAGGATTTATTATCACCGTATTTAGATAAAATCCTATTGCTTTTTATTCAATTGTTGTTCTATGCTTTCGGTGATGGTTGCTGATCACAACCGTTGGTGATATACATTCGGTACACTCAAGCTAAATGAGTGGTCGGTCATGTGTGGTCGGGTGCAAGATGTTCTTGTTGAACCCAGTATTTTCCTCTCTTGAGATACACTCTCAGAAGGTGGTCTCATACCTTTTCATAGTTGGAAATTCATTCTCCAATAAGCTCCCTATGGTTTTTGATTATATATTATGTATGTGGAGCGTGAGATGCAAGCGTTTTGTTATATTGTTATTCATTTGATATAGACACTATTAAAATATCACCACATTTGATATCAAAAATATTTTGGTTTATCGTAAGGTAAAAACCATCTGTGTTTATATGTGGATCGGTCTTATGATTATCATTTCTTTTGAAAAGGAATTTTAAAGTTGAATCAAATGGTTGGATTTTACTCACATTAGTCCCATGACTGACCTAGAGTTTATTTAGTTTTGTTTTACCCTAAACTCTTGGGTTCTCAAATTTGTACCGACAGTTAAGTAGTTGGGATTATTCATATATACTTGGAAGAGCTTGGAGCAGGAGGCTTTAGCATTAGATAGCTGCTATTTATTTCTGTTTCGGTGTATTTTGTTGTACTCTGATAATGGTATGTATATACAGTTACTAATTTGTATTTCAAAGAATAAAATATATAATATATTTTATTCGTTTCGCTGTGGGATTTGGTTTCTTCGTTTTCTTCAATTCTAATTTGTCTTTCTTTCTATTTTTCATCCTCTAACTTTTTTCTATTAATGATCCGTTAATTTCTGATGCTTGGTTAGTCGACTTTGTGTTTTGTGTTGATGATCAGGATCGAGAATTAGTTGGTTTGTTTCATACTACATGGTTAGTGGGTTAAATACCAAAAGGCAAGATTCAAACTATGACAACCCGCCTTTTCAAACGATTTTAGATTGAAAATAAACCACACATGTCAACAAACCATTCAAAACAGAGAACTGTTAATGGGAATTCACTATTAGAAATAAAAGAGATGAGAAAGAAACAGAACATATAATTTCACAGTGGAAGGACAAAATATAATAAGAAAATAATTAAAACATTTATTAAATTACAATATACAATTTCAATATCTGAATTAAACAATTTCCAAACATACCAATTAGTTGCAGTAGAATAATGCTAATAAATATGTTCATCAAGCTCCATCTTCATCTTCATAACGAGATCTTCACAAAACTATTGACTCAAGCATAATGAAAAATAGTACACTCGAGTCAGGACAATAATACCGCATGTAAGTCAAATCAAACAATTAAAATTTGAGTGTAGTAGCGTTAGAGATGTTTATGGGATTTTTTCCATCTCCTATCAGTGTATAACATGAATGAAATAGCTTTAGAGATGTTACAAGAATTTTTATCTCCAAGAATCCATTAAACTAGATATTATATAATATAATGCATTGTTATAATAATGTATATTTAGTAAAGTAAAATATTAAAATAGCACAAGCGGGATTTTATTTTACCAGTACACCGTTTATAATATTGTAGTCTATACAGGTACCGTAAATTCCATCATAAATTAATGGCTATCAGAGGGCACCCCATAGGTATGGTATAAATCAAAATCGTAGTCGGTACGATTAGGATAATACGACAAGGCACACGAGGCAATACCCAGGGTTGGAATCTACCAGTTTCACTCCCAGACTAATGGTAACGCATAGCCGCAACTACCGCCCACCTCTAATAACACTCCAAAAGTCATAAATGTGCATCAAATCATATCAAACCAAGGAACTATAATTATCAAGGAAGAATTGTTCGCGATAGGGGTCGCTAACCCACTTGGTCATGGTATAGCTTTGTTTTAGTCATTTTGATTATGACTCGAAGGCCAAGGATATCCATCATCGTTTTCTTACTTCAGTTCAACATCGTTCTCCAAACCGTCGTACTTCACTCTGGATTCATCCATCACATACACAGTTGTTAAAGTAACTCTCGATATTAACAGAGAGTATAACAATATCCGGCTCTGGTCTCTTTTACAACCAAACGTTTACATTTTTCACAGCATGGTCATTTATATTTGAAATCATATTTCAATGCCGTAAATATGTTTTCCTTGTTTATTGATTTACTCGTCATTTAATTCAAATCAATCCAATATCTAATTCAATTTCAAATTTTCAAATCTTATATTCCAAAACGGTTCATTGTCAAAATTTCAAGTTTTGATTTAGAGTTCAACATTTTGAATATTGTTAATCAAGGAAACTTTAAAATCAAAACCCGGACTTATTTACTTGTATTCAAAATACACTATTTATTTAAAGTAGTTAAATCTAATACAATGAAGTTTTCATAAAAGATTAATAAAATATACTAGTTAACTTAATATAGAGTAGTGTTATAAAATAGTTATAAATATAATAGTTGATTTGGATAGTTATTGTAATGACCCAGATTTTTCGGTCATTTTAATTTGAATATTTAAATATGTTTTAAATTTTATATTGGGAATATAAATGGATTTTAATATTGAATTCGTTATTAAAACGTAGTTTGAATGTTAAATTTATATTTAATTATAAACGAGCCTGTAACGTCGCGGTAGTTCGTAATATTGAGTTTTCAGCTTCAACTGAATATACAGAATCCGATATAAGTCGGAATTTTGTGAAATAAGAAACGTTTGAATCTTGTTGATTATTACTTTCTATTGAAAGAGAAAAATCTAGATTTCATATTATAGATTATTAGTTATGTCCAATTCAAATTTTAAAATAATCGCTATGAAATCCTTTATAAATGATAACGTTTATTTAATAAATTTAAAAGGATTTCTATATAATTTGGATATCGTTTAACTCGTAATTTTGAATGTTGAGTTTAAAATCCATATTGGTTTATATTTTAAGCTATCTATATATTCCACTTAGATATTTACAATAATATTATTTTATTATTATTTAATTGGATTATTTTGGAATTTATAAATATTTTTATCGATATTATTATACGCCTTAAGAATGGCCATTTCACAAACGGGCTCGGTTTTCGATAAAATTAGTTCCATTGGACCCATAACATTAAATTATCGTACGAAACCAAATTTCATGGCAAACTGATGTCATATGTAACAATGCCAGCCGTAAACGCCTATATTTTTATTTAATAGTTTTGTCGATTTAAATTGGAATTTTAGAAAAACTAATTTTCCAATAAACTCCGTTTTCAGGGAAATTAATTTTATTAAATCGTAATGATTTATTATTGTAGTATTTCAATTTTCAAGTTAATTGGATTTATTTTGTGATAGTGCACAATTTAAATGTGTGTTGATTCACATATATGAGTTAAAAAGGAATTTTCACGAACGAACTCGAAATTCGACGAAACCTTTTCCATCGTATCCAAAATATTGTTTTATGCTAGGATTACGATTTTCATCGAGAACGGAAGTTGTATGTGATAGTTTTTACACGTTACTTCATGGTGAAGTTTTGTACATTAATATTATATTAAAGAGTGCCCTATATATATCATTCCACTTAGCCTAACCCTAGTTTTTCATTTTGCGTGGTCAAATATTAAACCCGTCGCCTCCATTGAATTAACGATCAGAAGTTCACCATTTTCCTCCCTAAAATCTCATAATCCGTTCATCCATCAACGATTCCTCCATCTGCAAATATGTTCAGTGCAATAAGGTTTCGATATTTGAAGGTATTGATTTGGAAATTTGTGACGTGGAGGCCGGAATTCCTCCTGAAGCTGTCGGCGTTCGAAGTAAGGTAGAGGGCTGTAACACCCCATGATTTTAAATATTAAAATTAACGAATTAAAGAATACTTAATTTGAAATGTGAGAATTAAGGGAAACGGGTTGCGCCATTGCATTCGTTTCGGAATTCTACTTGACATAGAGTCCGAGTTTGCGTGAATCGGACTCCGTATGAAGGAGTTATGGCCTTTAGAAGTTTCAGAATTTAATTAAATTAAAAACAGCTCAGGTTCAGAAAATTTGAAATTCAAATTTCAAACGGGGAAGCGGGCTGGGCGGGAAATTCCCGCCTAAGGCCAGGTCGACCAAGGGGTCGACCAGGGGGTCGACCTCCCTATACATGTCGACCAGGGGGTCGACCTGGGGGCCGAACTTCCCCCCGGGCAAATATGAAAGATGACGATGTTTTGACTCATTGCTGAGTCATTAGGGCTGAGGTGTTTATTCTATCTTGGCTGGATGGTCTTGATTGCTTCTAGGTTAATCTGACGGCTCTTAATTAATTAAAATTATATATAATAAACCTAAGTATCAACCTAAAATCACACTAATTCATACCAAGAGCCGCCATGCCGTCAATGGGGAACCTAGAGTAGCCACCAAGATAGAAGCAAGAATCAAATCTAATCTAAATTAGAATAACAATTAGTCTACATCAAAGGCGAGCAATTCAGTTTCAGAATACAGATCCCAGAAAAACAAGATTGTTCTTTTATTTGTGAGTATAATTTCTTTCACAAAATAATTAATTAATTTAATTGTGATAAGTTATAATTGGGATTATGAGAATATGACTTTGAATCATGTGATGTTATCATTGACAGTTTTGTTATTGTGGATCTATATCATATGTATATGAATCTTATGCAAGTTTGGGATGTTAAATCATATGTATATGAATCTTATGCAAGTTTGGGGTGTTAAATCATATGTATAGAATCTTATGCAAGTTTGGGATGTTAAATCATATGCTAGTTTGTGAATCTTATGTAAGTCTGTAGGTGGATTATACACAAGTTCATATGTGAATCATGTATATACATATGCTAGTTTAAATGCAAACATGTGACATTAATTTACATGTTTAGATCTATATGCAAGTTGACATCTTTATGTTTAGATCTATATTTAGATCCATGGCAGTACATAGTTATGCAAATTTATGTTCTATATGCCCAATGCCTATGCTAGTATTGTATGTGAATCATATGCTAGTTTGAATGAAATTCTTACGCGAGTTATAGGAAAACCATACCCATATATTCAAGTTCACGATTACATGTTTAGATCTATATTTACATCCATGATAGTTTATGCAAATTTATGTATATCCATTGCCTATGCAAGTTGTTGGCTATGCAAACTTATGTTATGATTCTTAGATCTACTTTATGTGTTATGCAAGTTGTGATGTTGCTTTTCTTTTATAAGTTAGACTATTTGCGAGTCAAACATATGTCATATTAAAACGTACGAATAGCGTGGCGACAATGGGAAAATATTAAATATACATAATTGTGAATTGGCATAGAATGGCCTTAAAGGCATATAATTAATTGGTATAAATTATATACCTGAAATAATGGACATAATTTAGGTGACAATTACGGACATAAATTAATTTGGAATTTATTGACAAATTTTAATAGAGATATTAATCCAATTCGGGGTTAAATAATTATGTTTAATAATTAACCACCTAAGACACGAGATTAGACTCATTTGTGGTATAAGACTGCCCGGACCCGCCCAGCAAATCCAGCAACCACAAACGGTAGTCTAATGCGAGAGGTCAAAGGCATGAATTAAATGCGTAACAATTGTAAAGACAAGAAGTTAGGCTCGTTTGCGGTATAAGACTGCCCGGACCCGCCCAGCAAATCCATTAACCGCAAACGGTAGTCTAATGTGAGAGGTACTTACAAGGTTACGGTTCTAATGAATTAAGTAACACTTAACCAGATAAACATGTGGTGGGACATGGGTGTTAAGTGGGTGGCCTTGGTGGCATGTGAAATACGAATATAAACACTTAACCAAGTTGAAAACATGTAATAAGACATGAATAAGAAGGGGTTAAGTGGGAAATTCTAGTGGGGACCAAGCATAGGAGGAAAGCTTGTGTCAAGTGTGGGGACCCTTTTCAACCAGTACCCCATTTAGTATCTAAGTGAGCTCGATCTAGATCAAGGACGGGAAACGCTTACTGGGTTTGATTGTAAGAGGTCAAAAGGGGTTAGCGGTGGCAACGCAAGTCCAGCGGGGTCATGTGCGTGCGTGGGCCCGGGCTGGTAGGTAAGACGTTGTTGCATCGTGTAGGTTTAAGCCGTGCATCTTTGAGTGGTATCGGGTTGCCACTTTGGGGAGTGATACATCCCACTGTGGGACCAGCATGGGTATCTACGAGTTAGGGAGCCGATCGCATGGGGGTAGTAGGTACAACTAGTGGAGATAGGGGTAGGCGGCACCTATGAAGGCAACTAGTGGTACACGAAACTACCATTGTGATTATTATGTTTAGTAGGCGGGATCAACTTTTAGGGTGACTAGTGATGGTGCCGTATAGTAATTATCATATAGTGATTAGGAATGAGATTAACTCCGGAATATTCCTCTTATTTGTTTTTTCATGCCCACTTGTTTCACGGTCATACCTTGTCTTACCAGTTTATGCCTTATCCTAGTTACTTTAATAATTATATTGTTAAAGTTATTGTACTCGCCAGACTTTATGTCTGACCCCCTTGTTTTTGCCTCTTCCCCCCCCCCCCCCTCCAGGTTCTCAGGGTGGGACTAATACTAGTGGAGCTTGATCTTGGATCTGTTTCCCTCTCTTTTGGAAGTGCTTGGATTGCTGAAAGTAAAGTTCAGCTCATCTCTTTTATGGCTACTTGTGTTGGGGTTATGATTTTTTACTTTATGTACTCAGAAAACAATTTGTCAAGATGGATATTAAGTGTACTTGGTTTTACTAGTGGTTTATAAAGTTGTTGTAATCAAACTATTTCTCTGCTGCAATAAAAGTTGTTTTAAATTTTTCAAGTACCAATATATGTATATGTCTTGTTATATTCTGTTCTATACACTAATAATGCTCCAGGAAAGTTAATGCATTCCCTTTGAGAGTGCCATTAATGGACGTGGGGTGTTACACGTGGCATCTGAGCTGAAGGTTACCAAAATAGATATGAATTTTGAAAAACTGTTTTTCAAAAGCATTTTATAAAGAAATACTTTCAAAAATATGTTTTAAGAAAAGTATTTTCAAGAGAAAAGTTTGTTTTAAAAACATAACCCCCAAGAGCCATATATCTTTCCTTCGATTCTCCATTTTGAATCTCTTCCTTTTTCTTTTTCAGCATGTCTGGGGAACCTGAGATACCCGAGGGCATACCAATACCAGGCTGGTTTAGAAGGTATCTGGAGGCTAGGGCCACTGCTGCAGGCCCAGCAAATGTTCCTCCTCCCCCAGCTGCAGTCGCTCCTCCTCCTCCCACGACTCGCATTGATACTTTTTCGAAGATATGCAAAGATTTTCGGGCAATGGGCGGGAAACCTTTTCACGGATTAGAGACGTTTGTTGAAGCTCGAAATTGTCTTAAGGAGGTGGAAGATCTGTTTGGTATCTTCGAGGTAGAAGATGGAAGGAAGGTCCAATTGGCTGCTTGGTTAATGAAGGACGAAGCCTCGTTTTGGTGGGAGGTCACGAATGGAGAGCGTCCAGTGGAGACATGGATGGATTTCAGGCATAGGTTCGAGATGAAATTTCTCTCACGAGCAGAAGAGAATTTATATATGGAAAGGTTCTTAGCATTGAAGCAAGGAAATTTGTCAGTAAAGGAGTACGTCAACAAGTTCAACCAGTTGGTGAGATTTGGCTTAGACTTAGTGGACACACCTGAGAAGAAGGCCCTGAGGTTCATTAAAGGTTTGATTGAGCCGCTACATGGTTGGCTATGACCCACATTCCGATGGGGGATACCTTCGAGAGATTGGTTGACATGGGGCTTATGCATGAAGGGGAGAAAGGTGCTAATGCTAATAAGGCACCGGAGAAGAAAGGGGATCAAAAGAAATCGCAACAGCAAAACAAGAAAGGTGGTAAGGATAACAATAGCAAAGGAAAGAAAAGGTGCTTTAATTGTGGGACACCAGGCCATCTGAGCAAGGGCTGTAGGAAAAAGAAGAAGACTGGTTGCTTCCACAATGGAGAGGCAGGACATTTAATTAAAGACTACTCGAGGAAACAGGGGCAAGGGAAAAGGACAGGGTCCACTTCTGGAGGGAAGATTCAGGCTCACATGGCACTAAGGCAGGCAAGAGAGCAGGTTCATGCTCTCATGGCACCAAGACAGGAGAGAGGTAGAAATATTTCCGTTGAAAATTTAGTTTTTCTGTTTGATCATCCTGTTCGTACTTTGTTTGACTCTGGCGCTTCACACTCGTTTGTATCTACTTCGTCAGTTGAAACACGGCACCTAAATACTAGTTTAGTTATGGATCCCATTGTAGTCTCAAATCCTATCAATGATTTGTCGGGATTTGAGAGTGTCTATCTTGGGCGTTGGGTTTGAATGCAACGCCTTCGTTCTTGGCTTCATGGGCTACGGCTTGATTCTAGGTATGGATTGGCTAGCTAGATACGGTGCCATCCTAGATTGTTAAAGAAGGGTAGTTAGATTGTTGACTCATTGTGGAAAGACCCTCGATATTTCTTATGACCCTAGAGGTCCGGTAATGCTTAGCTACCTAGAATCCCTTGATGCATCCAACAATGATTTGGAATATATTCGTGTGGTCTGTGAATATAGTGACGTCTTCGATGAAGTTCGAGGTTTACCCCCGAGGCACGAGATAGACTTTCGAATAAAATTAGTAGATAATGCAAAGCAAGTTGCATTACCAGTGCGCCACATGGCTCCGAGAGAGAGAAGAGAACTCAGTAAGCAAGTGAAAGAGTTGCTTGAGAAGGGGTTCATAAGAAGAAGTATTTTGGAGTGGGGTGCTCCAGTCGTTTTTTCTACGAAAGATGATGGTTCACTTAGGTTGTGCGTGGACGATAGAGAGATGAATAAGCTCACAAAGAAGAACAGACACCTATTGTCGAGGATAGATGATTTATTCGATCAGTTGGTGGGTGCTTCAGTTTTCTCACAACTGGATTTGGCTACAGGGTTTCATCAGCTAAGGATGGCTGAAGACAGCATAGATAAGAATGCATTTAGAACTCCTGACGGTTTCTTCGAATGGCTCGTCATGTCTTTAGGTTTGACGAATTCACCCGCATACTTCGTTGATTTAATGAGTAAGGTGTTTAGGGAGTTTCTAAACAAGTTTGTGGTAGTCTTTGTGGACGATATCTTGATTTTCTCTAGAAGTGAAGAAGAGCATGCCCTACATCTTAGGGAAGTCCTAGAGACCCTACGAGCGCATCAACTTAAAGCTAAGTTCTCCAAGTGCCATTTTTGGAGAAAAGAAGTGAGGTTCTAAGGACACGTGTTCTCCAAGGAAGGGATAGTTGTGGATCCTGCAAAGGTAGTGGCAATCCAAGATTGGAAACTTCCTAAGAACGCAACAGAAGTAAGAAGCTTTTTAGGGCTGGCTGGTTATTATAGGAAGTTCATTAAGGACTTCGCGAAGATATCAGCCCCACTTACTCGATTAACGAAGAAGAATTTGACTTTTGCTTGGGATGTTGACTGTGACGATGCTTTCCAACGTCTGAAGAGGGCTTTGACGACAGCTCCAGTTTTAGTTTTGCCAGATGGGAGTAAGCCATTCACAGTATATACCGATGCTTGCGGGACAGGGCTTGGCGCAGTTTTAATGCAAGAGGAAAGGGTGATATGCTATGGTGGGAGGCAGTTGAAAGTCCACGAGAAAAATTACCCTACCCACGACTTAGAGTTGGCTGCCATAGTTTTGCGCTTAAGTCATGGCGTCATTATTTGCTTGGCGAGAAGATTGAGTTGTATACAGACCATAAGTCGCTAAAGTACTTGTTCTCTCAGAAAGATCTAAACTTTAGGCAACAAAGGTGGATGGAGTTTTTGGCATCCTACGATTTTGAGATCGCATATACCCCCGGCAAGAGTAACGTTGTAGCCGACACCTTAAGTAGAAAGAAGTTTACTTTAAGTCCTTTGTTCGTAGAGCAGAAGAGTTTGGAGTATATATCTAGCTTTGACTTCAGACCCTCTATCGATTATGTACCCGGATTATTGGCAACAGTCCTTTGTTCGTAGAGCAGAAGAGAGCAGAAGAGTTTGGAGTATATATCTAGCTTTGACTTCAGACCCTCTGTCGATTGTGTACCCGGATTGTTGGCAACAGTCCTTTGTTCGTAGAGCAGAAGAGTTTGGAGTATATATCTAGCTTTGACTTCAGACCCTCTGTCGATTATGTACCCGGATTGTTGGCAACAGTCCTTTGTTCGTAGAGCAGAAGAGTTTGGAATATATATCTAGCTTTGACTTCACACCCTTTGTCGATTATGTACCCAGATTGTTGGCAACACTAGAGGTACAACCTACACTTTTGGGTCGAGTTGGAGAGGCACAGCAGGATGACCCACAGTTGGTTGAGATAGTAGGCAAGCTTATATGAGGGGGGTCTTCGAGTCATCTTAATAGATATGCTATAGATGAGAAAGGCTAGTTGCGTAGAGATGGGAGACTTTGCATGCCACAAGACGAGAGCTTGAATAAGACAATTCTTGAAGACTCACATCGCTCTAAGATGACCATACATCCTGGTGGTGACAAAATGTATAGGGATATGAAGCGAGTTTTCTTTTGGGCCGGAATGAAGAAGGATGTGGCTGAGTTCGTTTCTTGATGCTTAGTGTGCCAGCAAGTCAAGGCGGAGCAAAAGAAGCCTGGAGGTTTGCTCCACCCTTTAGAGATTCCGCTATGGAAATAGGAAAGTGTTTCCATGGATTTTGTAGATGGGTTGCCAAGATCAAGGAAGGGTAATACGGGGATTTGGGTAATTGTAGACAGACTTACCAAAAGTGCCCATTTTATTCCCGTTAAAAGTAGAAGGATCGCCGCATGGTTAGCATCTGTTTACCTTCGAGAGATAGTTCATCTGCACGGCATACCCTCTAACATTGTGAGCGATAGAGATCTCATTTTCACAAGCGAATTTTGGAAAAGCTTACAAGAGGCGATCGGAACACAATTATGCTTAAGTACCGCTTATCACCCTCAGACGGACGGCCAGACCGAGAGAGTAAATCGGATTCTAGAAGATCTTCTGAGGCTATGCATTTTAGACTTTGGAGGAACATGGGAAGAACATCTTCCATTAGTGGAGTTCGCCTATAAAAACAGCTTTCAGGCTAGCATTGGCATGGCACCTTTTGAGGCTCTTTATGGGCGACCATGCCGATCACCTACTTGTTGGTGGGAATCCACGGATAAGGTTTTGCTTGGACCCGACATGATTAGGGAGACTTCGGAGAAGATAGACCTGATTCGACGACGAATGAAGACGGCGCAGGACCGACAAAAGTCATATGTTGATAAGAGACGAACCGATCTTGAGTTCAATATTGGGGACATGGTTTTTATTAAGGTGTCACCATTGAGAAATGTAGTCCGTTTTGGATCAGTAGGGAAGTTGGCACCGAGGTTCGTAGGACCCTTTCCAATTACAGAAAGGATTGAGCAGATGGCGTATAGAGTAGAGTTGCCAGAGAAGCTCAGTGGTGTTCATGACGTGTTTCACGTTTCTCATTTGCATAAGTGTTTACACGATACGGCGGAAGTGGTGGAGCCGAGCATGCTCAAAGAAGTGGAAGTAGAGTGCAATGCCACGGTTAGATGAGATCCTACACGTATTCTCGAATCGGAGGTCAAAAAGCTACGCAACAAAGAGGTCGAGTTGGTCAAAGTTCAATGGGGTGATGATCAAAGAGACGCGACTTGGGAGACAGAAGACAAGATGCGTACGCTGTACCCTTTCCTTTTTGAGGGTATGTTTTTAACTTCTCCTTTTTCTACCACTTTGTTGATACTTGTCCTATCATTTAGTATTATCTTTGCGATGACATCTTCGATCTTTAGTTAGGAAGAACCCTATGGTTGCAAACATGTGTTTGAGACATGTTATGTTTGGTGGATGCAAATGGATGTAAGTGGTTGCTAGTGGTTGCTCGTGGATGCATGTCAACACACATTAGGATCAGCTCAATCACCTTCATATTGCATATAAATGTGTGTGCATATCTAAATTAATGGATGTATAATGGTTGTGTTATCATATGGATGCTGCATTTTGATGAATGGTTGTGCACGCATGTAGAAATAATATGTATCGATAAGATTCTTTTGCATACATAATGGACGCATGGAACTATCATGATTTGCATTAAGGAGGTCAACTAAATCAGTAGAACACCTGATTTTGCATTAGACAAGGAACATATACACACACTTTTTGCATATGTTCATACGGCATTAGAAATCTTGTAAGGACAATGAATGCCTGTGTTTGATGGTTGAGTAGATGGATGATTGGATGTTAGGATATACATTCTCCTAAACTTGGAGATTTTGGGGGAGAAATCCTTTAAGGAGGGGAGAATGTAACACCCCGTGATTTTAAATATTAAAATTAACGAATTAAAGAATACTTAATTTCAAATTTGAGAATTAAGGGAAACGGGTTGCGCCATTGCGTTCGTCTCAGAATTCTGCTTGAGATAGAGTCCGAGTTTGCGTGAACCGGACTCCGTATGAAGGAGTTATGGCCTTCCGAAGTTTCAGAATTTAAATAAATTAAAAACAACTCATGTTCAGAAAATTTGAAATTCAATTTTCAAACAGGAAAGCGGGCTGGGCGGGAAAATTCCCGCCCAAGGAGGGGTCGACCAGGGGGTCGACCTTCCAATACAAGTCGACTAGGGGGTCGATCTGCACCCCCCCCCCTGGGCAGATCTGAAAGATGACAATGTTTTGACTCATTGCTGAGTCATTAGGGCTGAGGTGTTTATTCTATCTTGGCTGGATGGTCTTGATTGCTTCTAGGTTAATCTGACGGTTCTTAATTAATTAAAAATATATATAAGCAACCTAACTCTCAACCTAAAATCACACTAATTCATACCAAGAGCCTCCATGCCGTCAATGGGGAACCTAGAGTAGCCGCCAAGATAGAAGCAAGAATCAAAATCAAATCAAATCTAAATTAGAATAACAATTAGTCTACATCAAAGGCGAGCAATTCAGTTTCAGAATACAGATCCCAGAAAAACAAGATTGTTCTTTTGTTTGTGAGTATAATTTCTTTTACAAATTAATTAATTAATTTAATTGTGATAAGTTATAATTGGGATTATGAGAATATGACTTTGAATCATGTGATGTTATCGTTGACAGTTTTGTTATTGTGGATTTATATCATATGTATATGAATCTTATGCAAGTTTGGGATGTTAAATCATATGCTAGTTTGTGAATCTTATGCAAGTCTGCAGGTGGATTATACACAAGTTCATATGTGAATCATGTAGATACATATGCTAGTTTATATGAAAACATGTGACATTAATTTACATGTTTAGATCTATATGCAAGTTCACATCTTTATGTTTAGATCTATATTTAGATCCATGGCAGTACATAGTTATGCAAATTTATGTTCTATATGCCCATTGCCTATGCTAGTTTTGTATGTGAATCATATGCTAGTTTGAATGAAATTCTTATGCAAGTTATAGGAAAACCATACCCGTATATATGCAAGTTCACGATTACATGTTTAGATCTATATTTAGATCCATGATAGTTTATGCAAATTTATGTATATCCATTGCCTATGCAAGTTGTTGGCTATGCAAACATATGTCGTGATTCTTAGATATACTTTATGTGTTATGCAAGTTGTGATGTTGCTTTTCTTTTATAAGTTATACTATTTGTGAGTCTAACATATTTCATATTAAAACGTACGAATAGCATGGGGACAATGGGAAAATATTAAATATACATAATTGTGAATTGGCATAACATGAGCTTAAAGGCATATAATTAATTTGAGACATTAATTGGTATAAATTATATGCCTGAAATTATGGACATAACTCAGGTGACAATTATGAACATAAATTAATTTGGAATTTATTGACAAATTTGAATAGGGATATTAATCCAACTCGGGGTTAAATAATTATGTGTAATAATTAACCGCCTAAGACACGAGATTAGACTCGTTTGTGGTATAAGACTGCCCGGACCCGCCCGGCAAATCCAGCAACCACAAACGGTAGTCTAATGTGAGAGGTCAAAGGCACAAATTAAATGCGTAATAATTGTAAAGACACGAAGTTAGGCTCGTTTGTAGTATAAGACTGCCCGGACCCGCCCGGCAAATCCAGCAACCGCAAACGGTAGTCTAATGTGGGAGGTCTTTACAAGGTTACAGTTCTAATGAATTAAGTAACACTTAACCAGATAAACATGTGGTGGGACATGGGGGTTAAGTGGGTGGCCTGGGTGGCATGTGAAATACGAATAGAAACACTTAACCAAGTTGAAAACATGTAAGAAGACATGAATAAGAAGGGGTTAAGTGGGAAATTCTAGTAGGGACCAAGCATAGGAGGAAAGCTTTGTGTCAAGTGTGGGGACCCTTTTCAACCAGTAAACCATTTAGTATCTAAGTGAGCTCGAGCTAGATCGAGGTTGGGACACGCTTACTGGGTTTGATTGTAAGATGTCAAAACGGGTTAGCGGTGGCAACGCAAGTCCAATAGGGTCATGTGCGTGTGTGGGCCCGGGCTGGTAGGTAAAACGTTGTTGCATTGTGTAGGTATAAGCCGTGCATCTATGAGTGGTATCGGCTTGCCACTTTGGGGAGTGATACACCCCACTGTGGGACCGGCACGGGTATCTACGAGTTAGGGAGCCGATCGCATGGGGTAGTGGGTACAACTAGTGGAGATAGGGGCAGGCGGAACCTATGAAGGCAACTAGGGGTACACGAAACTACCATTATGATTATTATGTTCAGTAGGCGGGATTAACTTTTAGGATGATTAGTGATGGTGCAGTATAGTAATTATCCTATAGTGATTAGGAACGAGATTAACGCCAGAATATTCCTCTTGTTTGCTTTGTCATGCCCACTTGTTTCACAGTCATACCTTGTCTTACCAGTTTATGCCTTATCCTAATTACTTTAATAATTATATTGTTAAAGTTATTGTACTCGCCAGACTTTATGTCTGACCCCCTTGTTTTCGCCTCTTTTCTTCCTCCCCTCCCCCTCCCCCAGGTTCTCAGGGTGGGACTAGTATTAGTGGAGCTTGATCTTGGATCTCTTTCTCTCTCTTTTGGAAGTGCTTGGATTGCTGAAAGTAAAGCTCAGCTCATCTCTTTTATGGCTACTTGTGTTGAGGTTATGCTTTTTTACTTTATGTACTCGGAAAACAATTTGTCAACATGGATATTTAGTGTACTTAGTTTTACTGTTGGTTTATGAAGTTGTTGTAATCAAACTATTACTCCGCTGCAAAAAAAAGTTGTTTAAAATTTTTCAAGTACCAATATATGTATCTGTCTTGTTATATTCTGTTCTATACACTAATAATGCTCCATGAAAGTTAATGCATTCCCTTTGAGAGTGACATTAATGGACATGGGGTGTTACAAGGGCGATGGGATCAATCGAGTTTTATGGGGATTCGGGCATTGGTCAACGGCAGGTAGGCGTAGCTTTTGGCAGTCTTCGATCAGCGTTCGGTGGAATGGATTATGGTATGGTGGTGATTGTCTTGCGGGATACGTTGGTTCATGAAGCACAAGGAGTTTGGCAACAAAGTGCAGTAAAGGGGAGAATTGGGTAGTTTGAATCCATGTTTTTTTTTCAAAACATAAAAAGTCGGGCACAAAATCTGGAACGAAGGAACAAGAAGAGTTAGGTTAGTTATTTTAAAATGAATTATAGGTTAGTAAACTATTAATTAGAAAATTAATTATTAATTAAATTATATTATCTTTAAATGTTAATAACTCGTTCAAATATTATCAAAATTGGACGATTCAAGAGACATTATAATCTTCTTGACAAACAGAACATTATGGAACTAATTTGGACATGAATGGGGACATCGGGAATTTATGGTTTAATTAAACGACTGTTTAATTTAGGTGTAACTGAACAACTTAAATGATAAATAGAAATCAAAGTGAGATAACTCACTCTGTTCATCCCACTTATATATTATATAATCGGATTTTATTTATGTGTGCAATGGTTACTAATTGTTGGATGTTTACTAGTTATATATTGAATGAATTTACGAAATTAAACGTTGTTTAATTTCAGTAAAAACCAAATCGTTATTTTAACGATTGGACCCAATGGAGGTAACTTACCTTGTTGGTCACATTTATAAAATAAACGTGTTTAATTTAATGTGTTGTTTGAATTGTTATTGTTGTATTAAATTATTTTTATTGACTGTTGTAGAAATTATTAATTTTAATTGGATAATTCTTATTGGATAATTTTATATGAGGTAACCTACTTGGATGTAGGGAATAACAGGTTGGAGGGATCCAAACCAATAGTTGTTAAAATTATATTAAATTATAATATATGTTGAAATATGAATTTGTGATGCAAGGGTTGACAGGTTGGAGGAATCCAACGGGATTCCTCACTGATATTGATAATGTTTATAAATATGATTTGTTGCGTTCATTTGGATGTGAAATTGGTTTATATTTCGTAATTTGGTACTTTAGTAGATACTTACCACTTTAGTACCGTTGATACAAGGAAAGATTTTGGAATCGATGTTAAATCAGTTCCGAACTTTTTCAAATTTATTTTTAGATATGGATATGAAATACGATGTTTATTTTTAAACAAACATCGAATTTTATTTACGTTTCATAACTATTTAAATTATAAATTATTGAAATTCCAAGATATCAATAATTAAAAGGGTTAAGCGGTATAAACTAAATGGAAATGTAGAAATGATTTCGAAGGAATTAAGAGGCGTAAATGAAAATTTAAAAGATTCAAAGTGAATTTTGGTAATAAATGGACGTTTTTACAAACGTTGTTTATAAATATACGAAATGTGATTAAATAACATTTCGTGAATGAGATTAGCGAATAAGTAGAATTGGAAATGGGATATTGACTTGGACTGCAACTAGATTGAGACCAATAATTAACGATTAAGTTTTCATGTAATAACCCGGAAAATATGAGCCAGTTTAAAATTTTTATTTTGGCAATTTTAACGAATTTTGAATATTTAAAATGAATTATTTTGAATAATATCAACGAGAAATTTATTTTGAATATAAATAGAATGTATATATTTATATACGTCGTCGTTAGAATATAAATAATTATATATAATTATAAAAAGAATTGAAAATGGCGCGGTAGTTCGATAATTCGATTTCAAACTTCAATTGAATGTACCGGGTGCAAAACAATCCGGATTTTAGTGAAACCAAAAACATTAGGATCTAATTGATGATATCTTTCCAACGAATCCGAAAAATCAAAATTTCATAGCGGGGATCAAAAGATATGTCCAGTTGAAAATTCTGAATAGTCGCTATGGAATTCAGGCCCTTAAAAATGGGAATTTTGCAAACGACCTCGGATTTCGACGAAACCACTTTTGTTGGATCCATGATGTCAAATTATTGCTAGGTTTCAAATTTCATAATTTTTCGAATCAATATGTGAGCGTGGCAAAGGAAAATGCGTTTGACCAGTTTCAGTTGATTTTAATCGACTGGAAAATGGCCATTTTTCCAACGGTCTCAGAATTTGACGAAACTAGTTTTGTTAGGACCGTATCGTCAATACGAAGCTATAAAATATTTTTCTGGGATTTATAGAGTTTGTATGTGACCCCGGTAAAATGAAATGTGCGTTCAAATTCAATATATAGAGTTATATGTTGATTTTAACGGAAACTGATCTAAACAGTTGAATCAGCCTACGATACATATCCCATTGTGTTCGGAATGGGGGTAATTAGCTATGGACGACAGGCGGTGGGCCTCGTTTAGAGGTCGTATGTAAAAGTACCTTTTTAGGAATTAAAAAGTAAATAAATTAATAAATAAAATTTCCTCTCTCTCCTCTCCCCTTAAACTTCTCTGCCCCCCCCCCCCCCGATTTCATTTCACAGAAGAGAAAAAAAATCGAAATCGCGCAGCCCCCCCGGGCGATTGCCACCCCGACGTGCCCCCCCCCCCCCCGGTCGCCTGACCCCGCGCACCACCCCCATATCCTCTGCCGCGCTACCCTCCTTCTTCCTCCCCTCGCGACCCTTCTCTTCCTCTGCCTCGACGCGACACATCCCCCCCTCCCTCCATCTTCTCCGTCGAAGCCCCCCCTGCGCGCAACCGCCACACCCCCCCCCCCCTTCCGAACCTTGCCCGACCTCCTCCACCCCCGCTGGCCTCGCCGACAGCCCTCCACCGAACGCAAAGACCCCCTCCTTTTCCTTAAAGCAATGTAAGCCCTCTATTTATTCTATTTTGTTTTGTTTAATTAATTTTTACAATATAAAAATGTGATTTTTAGGTCATAGAAAGAGTTGATTTTATTTTATGACAAAGATAATATTTTTATGATGAGAAAGATTATATCTTTACGATAGAAAAGGTAAGATTTTTAAAGGAAGAAAGACGATTTTTTTTTAAATATGAAAAGACGATATTTTGATATAAGTAGTGAAGTAAAAATATGATTTTTACTTCCATAAAAATATAATTTTTATAATGTAGAAAGGTTAAAAATATAATTTTTAAACTTGTGGAAGATTAAAAATATGATTTTTACATTATAGAAGTATTAAAGATTTGACCTTTATTATGTAGAAGGAACAAAGATGTGATTTTTATACAAGTGGCGATATAAAAATATAATCTTTATTGTATGAACATCGATATAAAAATAGAATTTTATCCATGTAGCGTAGTTATAAAACTATGATTTTTATATATTGAATAGCAAAGTAAAAATTCGATTTTTATATATTGAATAGCGAAGTAAATTTCGATTTTTATATATTGAATAGCGAAGTAAAAATTCGATTTTTATATATTGAATAGCAATATAAAAATATGATTTTTATATATGTAGTGG
This sequence comes from Allium sativum, assembly GCA_030737875.1. Classification (NCBI taxonomy): domain Eukaryota; kingdom Viridiplantae; phylum Streptophyta; class Magnoliopsida; order Asparagales; family Amaryllidaceae; genus Allium; species Allium sativum. Next base: position 6,272,529 of record CM060916.1, on the reverse strand, counting down.
CTACGGGCAACGAAAGTGATGAAAGGCGAGAATGACGAAGACTTCTACATTTGAAGTGGCGTGAAGTTGGAATAGCTATCGATGAGAACTTCTCACCTTTTAAAATTCCTTTTTCTAGTTATATTATAATATATGCTAGGATGCATACGGTGTTTAGTAGCACCTGACACCCGTCATCCACAGACCATGGATGGCTTGTTTGTTTAATTGATGTGTTGTGAAATTTGTTTGTGAAGTTGATGTGAAATAGATAATGAAATATATTCATGTGTAGAAATAAAATAAAATATTTATATAGTTGAAAATATTTTATCGTTAAAAATATAATTTTTAACGTGATTGTGAATAAATAAATATTTATAAACAAATCGACCGATTTGTTTATATACACTGATTTGACTGATGGATTGGGATGATAAATTTTACACATCGCCCAACTGCACAAATAAAATCTGTGTTTGATTGTTTGAAACCCCACACGGGTATTGGGATGAAATACGGTATACAATAATCCCAATAATTAGTTGTATGTCGATCGATTGATTGACAGGCTGTTATAAGCGTTAGATATCTATATTTGATGCTTATACAGTGTAGTGCACTTTGGATGATGGTTAATTATTTATCGTTGTTATTATATACATGTGTTATATGGAATCCATATAATTAACTTTATATGGTGATTAATTGGGCCTCATTCCAATTTAGAAAATAAAGAATATTATAAAATAAAGGTTCACGTGTTGACAGTACTCATCCGTTGAGATTAGTCATGTGTTGAACGAAATATTTTAATAATAAAATTTATATCTTTATCATTATAAAATAAAGGTTCATGTGTTGACTGTACTCATTCGTTGAGATTAGTCATGTGTTGAACGAAATGTTTTAACAATAAAATAGTCACACGTGGACAGTACTCATTCGTTGAGATTAGTCATGTGTTGACAAAAATATATATTCATTTGTTGAATAGAATAATGGAATTATTGAAATATATAAATCCGTATTGATTAGAGATGCGCTATTTTGACGCGAACGATATTTATATCGATTATATTCGTTTTTAAATTTGAATTGAATTTGAATTGAATAGAAAACGAATTGAATTTGAATTGAATTTGAATTGAATATATAACGAATTCAAATTGAATTGAATAGAAAACGAATTGAATTTGAATCGAATAGAAAACCAATTTGAATTGAATCGAATAGAAAACCAATTTGAATTGAATCGAATAGAAAACCAATTTGAATTCAATTGAATAGAAAACGAATTGAATTTGAATTGAATTTGAATTGAATAGAAAACGAATTGAATTTGAATTGAATTTGAATTGAATATACAACGAATTCGAATTGAATCGAATAGAAAACGAATTGAATTTGAATTGAATAGAAAATGAATTGAATTTGAATTGAATAGAAAACGAATTGAATTGAATCAAATAGAAAACCAATTTGAATTGAAGCGAATAGAAAACGAATTCGAATTGAATTGAATATATAACGAATTCGAATTGAATTGAATAGAAAACGAATTTGATTTGAATAGAAAACAAATTTGATTTGAATAGAAAACGAATTTGAGTTGAATAGGAAACGAATTTGATTTGAATAGAAAACGAATTCGAATTGAATAGAAAACGAATTGAATTTGATTTGAATAGAAAACGAATTCGAATTGAATAGAAAACGAATTGAATTTGATTTGAATATAAAATGAATTGAATTCAAATTGAATTGAAAACGAATTGAAATAGAAGTAAAAACAATTTGAATTGAATTCAAATGAATTTTAAAACGAATTTATAGGGAAAAATTCAATTTTGATTTGAATTGGTAATAGAAGTTGAAATGTTTTTGAAACGAATTTAAAACGATTTATAAAATTCGTTTTAAAAGGAAATCGACGAAATATATATTATATATATAATATAATGGCCTGAATAGAACGCGTCGCGGAAGTTCGCGAATTTCGACCATTTATTTCGAACGGACATTACGGGAGATCCGACCGTCGGATTCTCCTAAAACCGAAACCGTTGGGTTCGTATCGAAAAGAGCTTTCTAACGAATATTAGAAATTTGAAATCTAATGGTTGGATTTGGAGATACGTCCAAATCAAATTTGGAAAAGGTCGCTGTAAGTGCAGTTCGATGGCCGCTGTTGGAAATCGACTGTACGGGCCTTGATAAAATTATTAAAAATAGTAATAATTTGTGTAAAATCATAAGAAATGATTTAGGAAAAATTGGGATGAAAAACTCCATATTTGAAAAGGTAAAAATAGATTTTTATCGAAATGAACTAGTTTTGAACTGAAATTAAAACCTATTTATTTTTAAATAAATAAATTGGATTTGAAATGGGTTGTAAATAGAATTGATTTGTGGGTTTATCGTGAAGGGTGTTTTACATGACACTTGTTCTTTAACCCGATAAATAAATAGAATGTGATTTGGGTTTGTCGTGAACTGTGTTTTAAATGACACTAGTTCTTTAACCCTGTAAGAGGAGTTTTAGTGAATCCGCAATTAGATTGAAATGTGAATTAATAAATTAAATTATCAAATTTGGAAAATGAACGAGAATGGAGTATCACCAGTTTTGCTCCAAAGCGATAGTTAAATCTTTAATTAGATTTAAACGTGAAATGGTAATTAATTTTACCGATAACACCGTGTTGTTAGATATGGCGTATTACCAGTTTTGCTTCATGGGATTAATAGGTTGGGATTGGGAATTAAAATAAATAATTACTTCGGTACGGTTCGCTAATCTCGACTAGTTTGGAAAAACCATAATTTGGTTTGAAATGACATCCAAAGGAAGATTAAAGGATAAGTTTTAAAGAATTTATCTTGGATAAAATTAATGGGAACCTTTCCCTAAGAATATGAAATTTAGAAACTAGCTGTAGGTTAGTTAAGAAGAATGGTTTCCTGGATATTGATCTGATGTTGGTTTCGGCCTTCGGGGTTAATATTTGGGAAATTATTCTCTTGCTGATTTACGGCTAATGACTAATGAATTGGAATGAGGCGTATGTCGTGTTTGTGTAACATTTGTTTTTAATATACGCGGGTTGTTCGGAAAGGCCGGGTTTATACCCATTCTGAATAACCGAGTCGACGATATGTCGAAGATGAAGACGGTGGTCGAAGACCGGAAGTCTTCACATCGTTTGGATAATTACTGATGATCCTGATTGGGCTGTACACCCAAGAGGATGGAAATAGTTGGTGGTCGTCCAGACGTACTTGGAGATCGATGGATATGCGAGGAAAGTACCTCCGGTTTCGTTCAGACCCAGAACGAACTTGTAAATGGATTGTGTGTCTGACATTGGATTTTATTCTGTGTTGATTGATTTCTATTAAATATATATCTGTTTGGCGGCGGAGAATTTATTCTCTTGCTTAACGTCCTTCTCTGAGACGTACGAGCTTAGAGGTTATATATCGATAGATATCAATCGCATGGCATGAATTGCCTGTGTGGCATGCTGAGTTGCATGGATCAAGGCTTCTGTTGAAAAGCAAAGTCTTGTGGTTGATGATCAAAGCACGGCCTACGTGGCAGCTTTGTGTATAATGTGAATTCGCGAGCCTCACACCTCGGTATGAGTCAAAAACGGGATAAGGACTGCAGGGAGAGCACGACGTTTCTTTCTAGCTTTGGTGGTGTCAGTGACTTACCAGTCCTGACATTTATATACTTTTCACCTATGTGGTTGTTGGATGAGGCGCCTCGATTTTAGGTCTGTAAGGACCGGGAAACGTGTGTTCAGGCATAATTAATCCTCAAACGTAAGAGAGGACCGGCCCTGAAGCATCCAGGGGTTACCCAAAGTGTGTAGTCCCGAGGCATTTGCTAGAGTGTCTCGAAGCGGAGAGGAGCTTGCCCCTTGCCTCAACTCATGACGGAAATCCAATTTCCAATACGTGTATTGCGGTTTAAATTGTACAACTAGTATGGCGACATGATAGATGGTACCCATGCCGCCTATGATTGATATTTATGATTGAAATTGTTTTGACACTATACACTTATTATAGTATCAAATGATTTGTTTTAAACGTACCAAGCATGTTTGGCTGTTCTAAGGTAAAACCCTATCCTCCGGCTTGCGTTGTATTGTGTGATGGGACCTGGGTCTTATAATAGCTTCATTTTTCGAAAAAGCATTGCGCTGTTTATTCTATGCACTGGTATTCTTGGGGGGAAACCCGTTCCGTGTTATACGGCGTGGTCCCTTGAATTACGATCTTTTAAAATTGAATTAATAACTGTTTTAGTTCTCACACCAGTCACACGACTGACCTGGGGTTTATTGTTTTAACCTTAACTCTGGGTGCCCCTATTTTCTACACGGGCAGCTAGTAGTTTTGGTTTTGCAGATTTATATTCACAGGATCCTGATTTACAGCTAGAACGATGCTCGTAAATCTCTGTATCCGTGCATTACTTTCAGTTGTGTTTTATATTGTTTTTCCGCTGCTATGTAATTTATTGTAATCTCTGATATTTATCGAATGTAATTTATTCATTTATACTCTGTATATTCTTATATCTGATGGAATTGTTGTAATAGCAATGAAATGTTCTTCCGTCTGCGTTCTGTTTTGTCTTGTCCTCACAGTAATTTGTTCTTTCTCATCTCTTCGGAGACCGGGGAAGTTTGGGTCGCTTCATTTGGTATCAGAGCTTTGGTTTACAGAGCTCGAGAACAAGACACATTAGAACCATACGAAAGAATTCATCAGATATTGAGTTAGTAATATCCAATTAGAATGACTCGTTAGAGATAGGATCAGTAGTATCCTAGAACGAGTGTGAAGAGTATATTTTTCAAATGAAAACAATAGTGTTTTGAAAATTTAAATCGTTTTATACGTATTTGAATATTTATTTATTTTGAATTTGGACAATCTAGTATATAAAGGTTTTGCATATATGCGTCATGAACGTATATTCGAAGTTTAATATATTAGATAGATATAGAGTCACACTCTAGTCGCTCGAAGATGGTACTGATGATAGCACGTGCATCATCAGTATTTATGTTCGTGTTTCGAAGGTGAGATACTATATATTTCCTTTAGACTGGTGTGAGAACCAAAACAAATATAGTTAGAATGCATTGTTGTAAATTGGCATCAAAAACATGATTTTCTTTATATGTAGTAAAATTTATGAATTTGAAACGTTAATCCACAAATTGATTGATGTTTGTGTTGTTTGTTTATTTGTTTGATAATTTTGAACCATTATGCCTAATTGCATCGAATATTGAATTGTATTGAAAATTGGTCGCATTTGCTTGCATATACATATACTTACATTGAACAGGTCATAGCAAGGAGGCTAGAGCCGAAGAATAAAATTTGTTTGCCCGACAAATAGGTACATATTTACTATAATTTACTGTTTTGTTTGGGTGATGATGATTTTATGAGCCTATTGGCTAGCCGCTTGGATTTTTCTTTTTCTTTTTGAGATCAGAAGGCCTGTATGGCAATTTCGGGATTTGCCCGTGGCTCCCGGTGCAGGGGAGGTTATGGCGAAATTTTTCGAAAATTCCGGGTGTTAGCCAAATTTTTGAAAAAAATGAAGATTCTCAGAAACTGAAAAGTTGGAGAATGGAAGCCGGATCGAACGAAGAGCTGATTAATCAAACCACTTTCGGCTTTGTTCCTTTTCGGGGACGAAAAGTTTTAAGTGGGGGAGATTGTAATAACCCGGAAAATCTGAGCCAGTTTAAAATTTTTATTTTGGCAATTTTAACGAATTTTGAATATTTAAAATGAATTATTTTGAATAATATCGATGAGAAATTTATTTTGAATATAAATAGAATGTATATATTTATATACGTCGTCGTTAGAATATAAATAATTATATATAATTATAAAAGGAATTGAAAATGGCGCGGTAGTTCGATAATTCGATTTCAAACTTCAATTGAATGTACCGGGTGCAAAACAATCCGGATTTTAGTGAAACTAAAAACATTAGGATCTAATTGATATATCTTTCCAACGAATCCGAAAAATCAAAATTTCATAGCGGGGATCAAAAGATATGTCCAGTTGAAAATTCTGAATAGTCGTTATGGAATTCAGGCCCTTAAAAATGGGAATTTTGCAAACGACCTCGGATTTCGACGAAACCACTTTTGTTGGATCCGAGATGTCAAATTAATGCTAGGTTTCAAATTTCATAATTTTTCGAATCAATATGTGAGCGTGGCAAATGAAAACGCGTTTGACCAGTTTTAGTTGATTTTAATCGACTGGAACATGGCCATTTTTCCAACGGTCTCAGAATTTGACGAAACTAGTTTTGTTAGGACCGTATCGTCAATACGAAGCTATAAAATATTTTTCTGGGATTTATAGAGTTAGTATGTGACCCCGGTAAAACGAAATGCGCGTTCAAATTCAATATATAGAGTTATATGTTGATTTTAACGGAAACTGATCTAAACAGTCGAATCAGCCTACGATACATATCCAATTGTGTTCGGAATGGGGGTAATTAGCTGTGGACGACAGGCGGTGGGCCTCGTTTAGAGGTCGTATGTAAAAGTACCTTTTTAGGAATTAAAAAGTAAATAAATTAATAAATAAAATTTCCTCTCTCTCCTCTCCCCTTAAACTTCTCTGCCCCCCTCCCCCCCCCCCCCGATTTCATTTCACAGAAGAGAAAAAAAATCGAAATCGCGCAGCCCCCCCGGCGATCGCCACCCCGACGTGCCCCCCCCCCGGTCGCCTGACCCCGCGCACCCCCCCCCCCATCCTCTACTGCGCCGCCCTCCTTCTTCCTCCCCTCGCGTCCCTTCTCCTCCTCTGCCTCGACGCGACACAGCCCCCCCTCCCTCCATCTTCTCCGTCGAAGCCCCCCCTGTGCACAACCGCCACACACCCCCCCCCCCTTCGGAACCTTGCCCGACCTCCTCCACCCCCGCTGGCCTCGCCGACAGCCCTCCACCGAACGCAAAAACCCCCCTCCTCTTCCTTAAAGCAATGTAAGCCCTCTATTTATTTTATTTTGTTTTGTTTAATTAATTTTTACAATAGAAAAATGTGATTTTTAGGTCATAGAAAGAGTTGATTTTATTTTATGACAAAGGTAATATTTTTATGATGAGAAAGATTATATCTTTACGATAGAAAAGGTAAGATTTTTAAAGGAAGAAAGACGATATTTTTTTTAAATATGAAAAGACGATATTTTGATATAAGTAGTGAAGTAAAAATATGATTTTTACTTCGATAAAAATATAATTTTTATAATGTAGAAAGGTTAAAAATATAATTTTTAAACTTGTGGAAGATTAAAAATATGATTTTTACATTATAGAAGTATTAAAGATTTGACATTTATTATGTAGAAGGAACAAAGATGTGATTTTTATACAAGTGGCGATATAAAAATATAATCTTTATTGTATGAACATCGATATAAAAATAGAATTTTATCCATGTAGCGTAGTTATAAAACTATGATTTTTATATATTGAATGGCAAAGTAAAAATTCGATTTTTATATATTGAATAGCGAAGTAAAAAATTAGATTTTTATATATTGAATAGCGAAGTAAAAAATCGATTTTTATATATTGAATAGCAATATAAAAATATGATTTTTATATATGTAGTGGCTACGGGCAACGAAAGTGATGAAAGGCGAGAATGACGAAGACTTCTACATTTGAAGTGGCGTGAAGTTGGAATAGCTATCGGTGAGAACTACTCACCTTTTAAAATTCCTTTTTCTAGTTATATTATAATATATGCTAGGATGCAGACGGTGTTTAGTAGCACCCGACACTCGTCATCCACAGACCATGGATGACTTGTTTGTTTAATTGATGTGTTGTGAAATTTGTTTGTGAAGTTGATGTGAAATAGATAATGAAATGTATTCATGTGTTGAAATAAAATAAAATATTTATATAGTTAAAAATATTTTATCGTTAAAAATATAATTTTCAACGTGATTGTGAATAAATAAATATTTATAAACAAATCGACCGATTTGTTTATATACACTGATTTGACTGATGGATTGGGATGATAAATTTTACACATCGCCCAACTGCACAAATAAAATCTGTGTTTGATTGTTTGAAACCCCACACGGGTATTGGGATGAAATACGGTATACACTAATCCCAATAATTAGTTGTATGTCGATCGATTGATTGACAGGCTGTTATAAGCATTAGATATCTATATTTGATGCTTATACAGTGTAGTGCACTTTGGATGATGGTTAATTATTTATCGTTGTTATTATATACATGTGTTGTATGGAATCCATATAATTAACTTTATATGGTGATTGATTGGGCCTCATTCCAATTTAGAAAATAAAGAATATTATAAAATAAAGGTTCACGTGTTGACAGTACTCATCCGTTGAGATTAGTCATGTGTTGAACGAAATATTTTAATAATAAAATTTATATCTTTATCATTATAAAATAAAGGTTCATGTGTTGACTGTACTCATTCGTTGAGATTAGTCATGTGTTGAACGAAATGTTTTAACAATAAAATAGTCACACGTGGACAGTACTCATTCGTTGAGATTAGTCATGTGTTGAAAAAAAAAATATTCATTTGTTGAATAGAATAATGGAATTATTGAAATATATAAAGCCGTATTGATTAGAGATGCGCTATTTTGACGCGAACGATATTTATATCGATTATATTCGTTTTTAAATTTGAATTGAATTTGAATTGAATAGAAATCGAATTGAATTTGAATTGAATATATAACGAATTCGAATTGAATTGAATAGAAAACGAATTGAATTTGAATCGAATAGAAAACCAATTTGAATTGAATCGAATAGAAAACCAATTTGAATCGAATCGAATAGAAAACAATTTGAATTGAATTGAATTGAATTGAATAGAAAACGAATTGAATTTGAATTGAATAGAAAACGAATTGAATTTGAATTTGAATTGAATATATAGCGAATTCGAATTGAATCGAATAGAAAACGAATTGAATTTGAATTGAATAGAAAACGAATTGAATTGAATTGAATAGAAAACCAATTTGAATTGAAGTGAATAGAAAACGAATTCGAATTGAATTGAATATATAACGAATTCGAATTGAATTAAATAGAAAACGAATTTGATTTGAATAGAAAACGAATTTGATTTGAATAGAAAACGAATTTGATTTGAATAGAAAACGAAATCGAATTGAATAGAAAACGAATTGAATTTGATTTGAATAGAAAATGAATTCGAATTGAATAGAAATATAATTGAATTTGATTTGAATAGAAAATGAATTGAATTCAAATTGAATTGAAAACGAATTGAAATAGAAGTAAAATCAATTTGAATTGAATTCAAATGAATTTTAAAACGAATTTATAGGGAAAAATTCAATTTTGATTTGAATTGGAAATAGAAGTTGAAATGTTTTTGAAACGATTTATAAAATTCGTTTTAAAAGGAAATCGACGAAATATATATTATATATATATATAATATAATGGCCTGAATAGAACGAGCCGCGCCGCGGCAGTTCATGAATTTCGACCATTTATTTCGAACAGACATTACGAGAGATCCGACCGTCGGGTTCTCCTAAAACCGGAACCGTTGGGTTCGTATCGAAAAGAGCTTTCTAACGAATATTAGAAATTTGAAATCTAACGGTTGGATTTGGAGATACGTCCAAATCAAATTTGGAAAAGGTCGTTGTAAGTGCAGTTCGATGGCCGCTGTTGGAAATCGACTGTACGGGCCTTGATAAAATTATTAAAAATAGTAATAATTTGTGTAAAATCATAAGAAATGATTTGGGAAAAATTGGGATGAAAAAGTCCATATTTGAAAAGGTAAAAATAGATTTTTATCGAAATGAACTAGTTTTGAACTGAAATTAAAACCTATTTATTTTTAAATAAATAAATTGGATTTGAAATGGGTTGTAAATAGAATTGATTTGTGGGTTTATCGTGAAGGGTGTTTTACATGACACTTGTTCTTTAACCCGATAAATAAATAGAATGTGATTTGGGTTTGTCGTGAACTGTGTTTTAAATGACACTAGTTCTTTAACCCTGTAAGAGGAGTTTTAGTGAATCCGCAATTAGATTGAAATATGAATTAATAATTTAAATTATCAAATTTGGAAAATGAACGAGAATGGAGTATCACCAATTTTGCTCCAAAGCGATAGTTAAATCTTTAATTAGATTTGAACGTGAAATGGTAATTAATTTTACCGATAACACCGTGGTGTTAGATATGGAGTATTACCAGTTTTGCTTCATGGGATGAATAGGTTGGGATTGGGAATTAAAATAAATAATTACTTCGGTACGGTTCGCTAATCTCGACTAGTTTGGAAAAACCATAATTTGGTTTGAAATGTCATCCAAAGGAAGATTAAAGGATAAATTTTAAAGAATTTATCTTGGATAAAATTAATGGGAACCTTTCCCTAAGAATATGAAATTTAGAAACTAACTGTAGGTTAGTTAAGAAGAATGGTTTCCTGGATATTGATCTGATGTTGGTTTCGGCCTTCGGGGTTAATATTTGGGAAATTATTCTCTTGCTGATTTACGGCTAATGACTAATGAATTGGAATGAGGCGTATGTTGTGTTTGTGTAACATTTGTTTTTAATATACGCGGGTTGTTCGGAAAGGTCGGGTTTATACCCATTCTGAATAACCGAGTCGGCGATATGTCGAAGACGAAGACGGTGGTTGAAGACCGGAAGTCTTCACATCGTTTGGATAATTACTGATGATCTTGATTGGGCTGTACACCCAAGAGGATGGAAATAGTTGGTGGTCGTCCAGACGTACTTGGAGATCGATGGATATGCGAGGAAAGTGCCTCCGGTTTCGTTCAGACCCAGAACGAACTTGTAAATGGATTGTGTGTCTGACATTGGATTTTATTCTGTGTTGATTGATTTCTATTAAATATATATCTGTTTGGCGGCGGAGAATTTATTCTCTTGCTTAACGCCCTTCTCTGAGATGTACGAGCTTAGAGGTTATATATCGATAGATATCAATCGCATGGCATGAATTGCCTGTGTGGCATGCTGAGTTGCATGGATTAAGGCTTCTGTTGAAAAGCAAAGTCTTGTGGTTGATGATCAAAGCACGGCCTACGTGGTAGCTTTGTGTATAACGTGAATTCGCGAGCCTCACACCTTGGTATGAGTCAAAAACGGGATAAGGACTTCAGGGAGAGCACGACGTTTCTTTCTAGCTTTGGTGGTGTCAGTGACTTACCAGCCCTGACATTTATATACTTTTCACCTATGTGGTTGTTGGATGAGGCGCCTCGATTTTAGGTCTGTAAGGACCGGGAAACGTGTGTTCAGGCATAATTAATCCTCAAACGTAAGAGAGGACCGGCCCTGAAGCATCCAGGGGTTACCCAGAGTGTGTAGTCCCGAGGCATTTGCTAGAGTGTCTCGAAGCGGAGAGGAGCTTGCCCCTTGCCTCGACTCATGACGGAAATCCAATTTCCAATACGTGTATTGCGGTTTTAATTGTAGAACTAGTATGGCGACATAATAGATGGTACCCATGCCGCCTATGATTGATATTTATGATTGAAATTGTTTTGACACTATACACTTATTATAGTATCAAATGATTTGTTTTAAACGTACCAAGCATGTTTGGCTGTTATAAGGTAAAACCCTATCCTCCGGCTTGCGTTGCATTGTGTGATGGGACCTGGGTCTTATAATAGCTTCATTTTTCGAAAAAGCATTGCGCTGTTTATTCTATGCACTGGTATTCTTGGGGGGAAACCCGTTCCGTGTTATACGGCGTGGTCCCTTGAATTACTCTCTTTTAAAATTGAATTAATAACTGTTTTAGTTCTCACACTAGTCACATGACTGACCTGGAGTTTATTGTTTTAACCTAAACTCTGGGTGCCCCTCTTTTCTACACGGGCAGCTAGTAGTTTTGGTTTTGCAGATTTATATTCACAGGATCCTGATTTACAGCTGGAACGATGCTCGGAAATCTCTGTATCCGTGCATTACTTTCAGTTGTGTTTTATATTGTTTTTCCGCTGCTATGTAATTTATTGTAGTCTCTAATATTTATCGAATGTAATTTATTCATTTATACTTTGTATATTCTTGTATCTGATCGAATTGTTGTAATAGCAATGAAATGTTCTTCCGTCTACGTTCTGTTTTGTCTTGTCCTCACAGTAATTCGTTCTTTCTCATCTCTTCGGAGACCGGGGAAGTTCGGGTCGCTTCATTTCAAGTCAAGATTTGTCGACAGGGAGTTATAAATGGAAATACATATAAACTGAGTTATATGGGGAATGTTGTGAAATGGATTTATATAATAAAGAATTTTTCGAATTACAATTTAATCTTAGCAAATGGTTTAAATGATTGCGAAATAAAGAATATTTGCAATTAGAAAGATATTTATAAACGAACGGTTAAGAATTTTGTAAATGAAAGGTTATTGATTTTGTAAATGAAAGGTGAAGGATTTTTAAATGGAATCTGTAAATATATTTGTAGAAGTTAAGTTGACCTATTTGATTTACTTTTATGAAATGATATTTTAAAATAATTTGGAAATGATTAGTGAGATTATAAAGAAATATAATCGTTTTAAAAATGGTAAAAAGGAATATGATGTGGCTTTTAAGAAATTGAAACTTGTTGTATGTTGGTTGAGTTGAGTAACTATTGTGGTGTCAATCTGATGTTGGTTTCGGCCTTCGGGGTTGTATACTTAGAGTCACTTACCAATGTACAATGAGATGCCAATGAGTACAAGTGGAACGATATTAAATATTATTATATTAAATAAGAAAAGGAAATGTTTTCCTAATTAGAAGTTTTAGTATTTAATTAACGACTGCTTAATTAAAGAGGCAAATGATATTAGATATATAATATGCGATTTTATTTTGTTTTTTGATGGATGAATGGTTGTTTATTTGATAGTTAAATAATCGACTATCAAATCTGGCCTATATGAATGTTGGTATGTAAAGATAGAGATCGAATTTATATTCGAAAACCATTCCGAACTAGAAAATACGTGGAAGATGGAAGATGGTGATTGAAGATAGAGAAATTGAAGACCGTAAATCTTCATGAGCAGAAGGACTACTCATTAAATTTCCCTTGTTTAGCCACTAGATTTATTATGACCTGTGAGTCTATCATGATTGAAATCTTTGGATTCAAGGACTACTCGCAGCTAATCCTTAGGGTAATACCTAGGATGTAGTAGAAGGGTGCCTACGGTTTTACCTGTCCCAGGACAAATTGTATGGATGGATGTCTGACAGAGTATTTCCAAAGGATCACGTATATCGATTTCTACAAACGTACTTCTGTTGCTAGTGGAGCAATTCATTTCTCTTAGCTTAATCACCCAGGGTATTCTTGTGGACGTCAATTAGTGATATATGGAGGATCTGACGATGTGGGAGTCAAAGTGAATGGTGGCCAGATTTTTTGAAAAGCTAATTTAAACCTCATGTAACATCCTGGAATTTTAATGATTTAATAATTTTAATATATTTAATTATTTTAATATAATGTTTTGGGAATTTAACTGGTTTAAATTTAATATTTTGAATATTTAAATTAATATATAATAAATGGGATAATAGATTTAATTTTCGAAAATGTTCGAAAATGGTTATAAGGTAGTATTGTGTAATTTGGATGATATACGATATTTATTTTTGTTTATATTCAAGTTATAATAACGAATATATCATTTAAACGACAGTGAACGTATTAATTATAATATAAATTATAATTGATCCCATATTGTCACGGTAGTTCGTAATATTGAATTTTGAACTTCAATTGATTATATAGGATTTGTTTTAAATCAGATTTCTTCGAAACAAGAAACTTTGAAATCTACTTAACTGTATTTTTCTAATGGAACAGAAAAGTAAAGATTTCATCTTATAGATTATGAGTTATGTCCAAATCAAATTTTCAAATAGTCGTTATGGAATCGTTATAAAACAATAACGATATATTTAATTATAATTAAATATTGCCTTCGAATCTGGATAAGATTTCTTAGACGTAGTTATAATTTGATTAATAGAATTTTTTGTAATTTTTATTTTGGAAAATAAGCAACCTATATTTTTGAAGTATTTTACACCCTATATCAGTATTTTTGGGTTTCACAGAATAAACCAACCTGCCTATATTATTATATTTTTGGGATCCTGGCACATTGTCCATCACAATGGTATTTTTAGTTTTGGCCTTCATCTTTTATCTTTGTGTCAAAGCAGTTGGTTAGGTGTTTTCCAAAGTCTGCACCAACCATGTTAGACGAGTCTATTGTCCACTGTAAAAATCGGTTTTCATATTGTCCTGGTGACGTCGTCTAATGCAAGTAGCTCAACGTGTGATGAAGGGATCATAGGTGAGTAAGAAGAAACATCAGTACCTATATTATTTTGCCTTATTGCACTTTTCCAGTATCCTAGTGCCCTCACATTTTTCCGTATGGCATTATAATTTGGAATTGTATCAGAATTTTAAATCATAGCCTTCGTTAAAGATCGATTTAGGTTAAGGAAGATATCAAGTCTCATTACCAAATTCTTAATGGGTCAATGAATAGATTGAAGCATGATTCATCCCCATTTATACGGGTGTGCACACATGTTACAACTAAGATATCTTTCAGCTCAAAACTATTAAAGTACTCTGAAGAATTGTTGACAAATGCTGCCTATCACTGAAGTGTGAACCTATATTAAAATATTTAAACCTTACTATCTAAGCAATGTTAAAGCCTGGAGGTACCTATCTATCACGCATACTATGCATAATAATGTAGACCCATGATTGACAGTGTGCCTTCCCTATTTCTGCGTTTACTTAACTACCAAACTTTTACCAAAGCTTCAACTGCAAGGTCTTATCTAGCTATAAATACGGGAATTTCATGTTTTCTTCTGAAACAAAAGGTCACCATGGTTGTTCTTTTTTTCATAAAACCAATGTGAATGAAAAATTCAAACAATTAAAATAAAATCTGAATATACATATATTTCCATTCATTAGGGTGGGCTCTTTAATCCTATATATGAATTATATGGCTCGTTGGCTTTTCCTAAAACTGCTATTCTCAACCGCAAGATTTGGGTTTGGTCCCAACCAAAATTGAGGCATCAACTCAAGTTTTGACGTTGTTTTTGGGTTTATGAGTTAGGGTAGCATGTATATGCAATTGTTTGGTGGGTTTGGAGATTATGTTTTCCGCTATCTTTCAACAGAGCAGGGCTGGAAGGGTCGAAGAAATTTGAACAAGATGAGCAGTCGAGAATGATGTATATGTGTGATAGAGATTTATCTGTGGGGTAATTTGGAATATATTGGTTAATTTGTTTTGGATGTGTGCAAGTGATTTTGGGTGGTTGCAAGCATGGAGAAGTGCGATGCAAAAGAAGGTGTGCACATGGTTTAGAACAGTAGCGCAAGCTGCTTAAACTGGAAATGAGTTAGCAGCTATCATGAAAGAAGGGGACGGGTTCCAAGAACTAATGGTAGAAGAAGAAAACTTTGGAGTGGTAGGGGTTGAAGAGTGGAATGGCATTGGGATATGTACACGTATAGGAGCTCATGTGAAGAAGGGATTGTTAACCGTATTGATGGATGCGAGAGGTTGCAGGGTTGGTGGGATTGGACTGAAGGTGTGAACAGGAGGAGTTTGATCGGTGTTATGTAATGTTGCATGAAGTTGAGAGCAGGGACGTGGAGCAGGAAGTTGTGGCAATGGAGTTTTATCTACAGATGGAGGCAATATTTCAAATGAGGGAGATGATGTGGTTAGCAGGCCGGTGAGGAATGTTGGATGGGCTGACTTTAAATGGCAAGCCCAATAAAATACATATAAACAAAGAGAAGCTTGCTGGTTAAAAATAAAGGTGGAGGGGATGGAACTATTAGAAGCTGTTTTGTTAAAGGGGGCAGGATGTTTGTTTCGTGGGTTTCAAGAGTGGTAGGATAGGCTAATGGATTGCAAGTAAGGCCTAATATTTTAAATTTAATTAAGTCAAAATTTTAATTTCATAACGTATAATTTGTTAACCATATAACTTTTACATACGATATCCAAATTAAACAAACAGGATCCGTTAGGATCGTACGGAAGTACACTACACAACGGAACTAGTCTGGAGAGATTTGGAGATCGTTTCGATTTATGGTCGAATTAAACGCCTAATTTAGATCAACCGATGTTAATCATTATTCTTCGATTAACGACCAATGTGAGTAAACTCACTAACTCTATACAGATTTATAATTTTATAAACATTATTTAATATTGATAAAAATGACTGAATGATGCGTGTGATGGTTGTTTGATGATTTGCAAATAAATTGGTTGAAATAATATATATAGTGTGGCATATATAAGTCGTTAATTTAATATTGATTATATTTATTACTATATTTTAGATTTATCTGAAACTAGTATTTATTCATGTTGATTAACAACTGTGGATGCAAGAAAATAGGTTAGAGGGATCCAACTGGATTCCTCAACAATTATATTATTGTTTTTCATATATTGCAGTATACGATGTGACAAATAATTAGGTGTTGATTATTGTGTATTTTGGGATGTTTAAACAACATTGACCTATAATAATTGGTATTTAAATACCGTAAAATATATTCTGATATATTAGAAAAGAATTTGGGGTTTTAAAAAGGATAATCAATCTTAAATAGCAATTGGATGTCGGTCGGGATAGAATGTAATAGTTTGTTTTAATTATATTAAAACAAGTGATTTCATTTATAAACGATGTTTATAAATGATATGAAATAATTGTGATTAAATAAATGGGGAATTATTAATTCAAGAATGAATATGATGGGAAATGAAAAATTGTTTTCAAAAGAAAACGATGAGATTTATTTCCTTGTTCGAAATATAAATAGAACAAAATAAAAACCATAAGGATTTGTAATTCGACGATGTCGAATGTTATTAAAATGATTTATTTTTAGAATTTATATATTATATAAAGTAAGATTTGGTTTAGAATAAATAAATTATAATAGAATATGAAGTCAAGATTTAATTATAAACTTTGGTATATAATTAACAAGAAGTAGATTTATAAATGGAGTACATAAAGTGAAATATAAATATGGAACTTATAAAATAACTCGATAAATAGGAGTTTAACCTATAACGGTATTTATAAATATAAATAAAGTTTTCATTTGGTAAAATGAGTCCAGTTCCTATAAAAGAATATTATTAACGTTTTAAAGTGAATAAAGATTTAAAAGCAAACACTTTGCAGATTAAATGGGTTGTATAAGGAAATTCATGAATATTGAAGTGATAAATTCAAACATGAATTTAGAAA
Source organism: Allium sativum (assembly GCA_030737875.1). Lineage (NCBI taxonomy): Eukaryota > Viridiplantae > Streptophyta > Magnoliopsida > Asparagales > Amaryllidaceae > Allium > Allium sativum. The sequence goes on along the minus strand of CM060916.1, from coordinate 6,255,091 downwards.
TCAAGTTACCTGAAACGGTGAGTTTATTCCAACGATCGTAATGTTGTTTGACTAAAGAGTATTCAAAAGTAAATTATATGTTGGAATTCGATTCTATCAAATTTAGGAAAGTGCCATTTACTTTCCAGTTATAGTCAATATTTATTTATTTATCTAATTAATTAATTATTTGTTTATTTTTTTAAATAAAAGTTATAATTTGAAATTAAATATTTCAAAAGTAAAGATTATAACGTTATCGTTATAATCAAATATTTTCATAAAGAAGTGGATTCGTAAACTGAAAGAGAGTTGTGTAAACAGTTTTGTAAATAAGAAATTAAGAAATGGAGTTAAGAATATTTGAAACTGACTGGAAATTAGTTATGTTGAATAGTTGTCTGAGTATTGATCTGATGTTGGTTTCGGCCTTCGGGGTTTATACATAGGGAATTGTTCTATTACTAGTTTACGGTTAGGGACTAATGGATAGTGATGCATGAATAAGGTATGGAAATGTTTTCCAATATTAATAACGTATATTTTCGAAATACGAGAAATAAGGAGTTGTGAATATATGGAAACGTTTTTCCAAGAAATCGTGAGAGGATAAACGAGTTAAAGGGATATTTGAGTAAAGATATTGAAAGGAAATTGGGAAATGAATAATTTAATGATAAATTAAATTAAAGGGGATCAGTGTTGATTGATGATTGATCGGTAAGATTACCATTAGGAAATTCGACCATTGTTTGTATGTATGTTTTTCTTTGATAGTTAAATAACCGACTATCAAACTGTTTGACCCTTTTTACGTTGTCAATATGGAGAGACCGTGATCATATTTATTATCTGAAAACCGCTCTGTATAGGCATTAGCGTTGCGAATCAAATATGATGAAGATAATTGAAGACGGTGTTTGTGCAAGGGTTGTTTTGGCTATCCTAGGTAGAAATTTCCTAAGATGGATTTATAGAATAATGCCTTCAGTTTTTCCAATCCCAGGACAACGTGTATGGATGAATGCCTAACAGAGTATATCTAATAAATCGTGTAAGTTGATCGCTTCAAACATATTTACGTTGGTGGTGGAGAAATCGTTTCTCCTAGCTTTATACCCGTGGTATTTTTAAGGAAATAAATTTGTGATTTGGCGGGTATGACGATGTGACATTCAAAGTAAATATAGATGTGATCTTTATAATAGTACGTTATAACCTCAAGCCTCATCAACTAGGAAATGACGAAAATCAGGATGGCAGCAAGGCTAAGTGGGTCGTACCCAATTAGGGTATATTGTCACCATCTAGAGAATATTCGTTTTTGTTACTTCTTTCGCTTCTGTATCTCCCAGTAACGGCTATGTTGGTATACCAATCGTAAAGTGATAATATATTCGGAACATTCAAGCGAAATGAATGGTCGGTCATGTGTGGCAGAGTTACAAGATGTTCTTGTTGAATTCCAGTGTATCACTTCTAGAGTACACTGATCGAAAGGTGGTTCCATACCTCGTCATAGTTGGAAATACATTACCCAATAAGAGCCCACGGTTTTTAATTGTATATTATTTATGTAGAGCGTGAGATGAAAGCGTTCTGTTAGATTGCTATTTACTGATTTAGACATTATTATAATATCAGAAAGTATTGATCTTAAGAAATATTTTGGGTTATCGTAAGGTAAAAACCATCTGTTTTATGTGAGGATCGGTCTTACAATTATCATTTCTTTTAAGAGGATTTTTAAAAGTTAAACCAAGTGATTAGAGTTTACTCACACCAGTCACATGACTGAACCAGAGTTTATTTTGTTTTGTTTTCCCTAAACTCTTGGGTGCCCAAATTTGTACGGGCAGTCAAGTAGTCGGGTTTTTTTTAGATACGTGGAGGAGCTCGGAGTAGGAGGCTTCAGAGTTACATATATAGAGAGTTTATTTTTGTTGTGATATTACATGATAATGGTATGTATGTATAGTTACCAGTTTGTATTTCCAAAGTTGTTATAAATAAATTTTATTCGTTCCGCTGTGAGGTTCGTGTTTACTCTGTTATTTGGTGTTCTTCTTCTTATTCAAAGTTTTCTTTCTTTTCTATTTCTCATCCTTTAACTTCTTTCTATTAATGATCCGGTATTTCCGATACTTAATAGTCGATATGGTGTTTTATATCGATTTTCGGGGTCGAAAATCCGCGGTCGTTACACATCAAGCCTCATCAACCGAAAAATGGTATAAATCGGGTAGGTCGCGCAGATAAATGGGTCGCTCCCAATTAGGGTGTATTATCACCATCTAGAGAAATGCCAATTTGTTCATTTATTTGCTTCTGTATCTCCCGGTAACGGTTACATTGGTATACCGACTGTAAGGTGACAATACATCCAGAACATTCAAGCGAAGTGAATGGCCGGTCATGTTTAGCCTGGGTTGCAAGATGTTCTTTCTGAACCCGATGTATTCCTCTCTAGAGATACACTGTTGGAAGGTGGTCCCATTCATTGCCATAGTTGAAATCAATTCTCCAATAAGAGACCGCGGTTTTGATTGTATACTATATATGTGGTGCTGAGATGCTAGCATTCTGTTGGATTTCTATTTACTTGATTTAGACACTATTATAATCGGAAAAGTATTGATTTTAAAATTGCTTTGGGTTATCGTAAGGTAAAAAGCATCTGTATTTATGTGTGAATTTGGTCTTATGATATCCTTTTCTTTTGAAAATATTTGACTTTAAAATCGAGCTGGGTGATACGTTTAAACTTAGTGGTTTTTCCCACATTGGTTCACTAGACTGATCCAGGCGTTTGAAATGCTCGGGTCAGACAGAATTTTATAGGTTTAGCTTATCAGATGTTGTGAAGAGACGAGCTGGAAGAGTTCAGATGTATGCTATTATATAGTTATTATTTCGTTGTGTGATTGTAGATAAGGAAAGGTGGTTATAATTGTCCGATGTGTTAATGTACTGTGATGATTGTAAGTTTTATTACAAGCTCTCAATGAAGATTTAGTTCTATATTATATTTTGTTCCACTGTGATGTGAGACTCTGCTAAGTGTTGGTTCTTCTTCTTCTATTCTAATATTTCTTTCTTTCTTTTCTCACCCTCGGTGTTTTCGATACTTAGGTTTTGGCAAGTAATACGGATTTATGTATTATTATCGAAATTCGAGCGTCGAATTCCGCCAGCTCGTTACAGTGGTTTCAGAGCATAAGGTTTAGTAATAACCTTGGGTCTGTGGCGTAACTCGATAGAGATAGGGTTAGCAATACCCTAGACTGAGTTGAGTGTATATATATGAGAGCGCGTATTTGCAGATTTTATATACAAATGTTTTGTACTGTGTTATTTGATCGGTTCGATTTTGAACTGGAAATGGACACAATATTGTTTTGTAAAGAGGGTAAATGAAATAATTTTACCTGAAATATATTTTTGTATAAAAGAAAATAATTTTGTTAAATTATTGAGATATTTGATGTATTTGATTGATATTGAATAAAAATTGAAATTGTATTAAAATTTTGGGCTGGAATTTAACTTAGTTAAGTGAAACTAAATTAAGAATGATATTGAAATTAAATTAAATAGATTTGGAACTAGGAAATCGAATAAATAGAAATTAAATAGAAATCAATCAGATATTAACTGATTAATGTGCAATTATGTTAAACCCAAGTTAATGTGAACAAGTAAATATTAATATTGAATGATCGGTTGAGTTGATTGTGTATTGTTTGTTATTTTGATATTAGATTGGTTGAAATAAAATTCATCAATGGTTTAATAAGAAGTTCAATGAATTGGATGCTAAGAAAAGATTCCCAGTATTATAAATTGGATGAAATCGCATATGAATTGAACTAAATAATTTAATACTGTATTTGCAAATTAATGATGTTACCTATTTGTTTTTGGAAATCTGCGTAGTTTTTCCTATTGATAAATGAAATATTATTTAAGCATTTTATATGTATGTTACTTATATGTTGAATTGAGTTAAGTAGAGGTGCCATATGGCTATTAGGATTGATTTTGGTTGCGTAGATTGCATGTAAGTTGAGCAAGTATTCTCAATAGCGCCCGTATAAGGTACACCTATGAGAAAATATAAATCTTGGTTTTCTGACCGTGTGGGTCGATGTATATATATTATTTGTTCCTGCGATATCGCAGAAGTCCTTCCGTATAGGGGGGACTCTTCCGAATTTTTCCACGTATTTAAGATATTAGAAAATTTTCAATATTTTTGAATTGTTTTAATAACAATAATGAATTGATTTTCGATTTAAAGTAAATTGGATTTTTGGAAATATTGTGTTTACAACATTTTTCCTACCTTAGTAATTTCAAGGATGAAATTCTTTTAAGGGGGAAGACTGTAACTATTGACACCAAAAATCGGTAAAACACTAAAACAGAAGAATTATGTAGAGAACAAGTGAAGATTATCAATTGTAAGCAATACTAAAAATAGAGGGGATCACACACAAATTTATAGTGGTTCGGCGTTAATGAGCCTACGTCCACTTTATAATCTTTATATACTGACTAAGCAATCAATCAAAATAATTACGACAGAGGAATAGAGTAATTTAGAAATTCACAATAAACTTTATTTTGGAATCTCCCTTTTGAACTAGAAAAAAGGGGTATTTATAAGTTGTATAATACTGGGTCGTTTTCAACACATGTCATCAGATCCAAAGGAATAGCTATGGCTGAACAAGTCAGTACCCTCTGAAGAATCGTTATTCTATTTTAAACCATTAGTGTGAACTGGCACGTGACTCGCCTGCCTTGGGTGATTTGAACGAAAATGATCTGTAGGCTAGCTTTTCGGTCTTCAACTGGACATATCACAGCAGATCATGCTTGGTCATATCGGGCTCTTCCTGGGCCACGCCAAATGGCGGAGGTGAACTAGAATGTCGGGCTTCAATGATTTATTCAACTTGGATACTTTGATACGATTCTATCATACTAATATGCCTTAGTGGGCTGTCCAAAAAGGCCCATCAACACTTTTCCCCCCAAAGTTTGGTTCGTTTGAAATGAAGCATACTTTGTTGTCGTGAATCTTGAATGAAATCTTCCACATCATAAGTTCTTCGGGTTTCCTTGACTCACTCATTCAATGGGCCTTGTGGATTGCGCCGAGTCCCATCAATCACCTCGAAATTATGGACGAGTTTAAATAATAATGGTGCCTCTCTGTCTTCTGTCTTTTCGGCTGGTCTCTGACTCCCCAACTTCTTTATACGTTAGCTAGACCCAACCTTATTAGGTGAATTTGAATAGCCACTCTTTCTCGTTATAAAAGGAAAATCCCCATCGTCTTTTTCTTTTTTCTTTTTATTATCAGGAGGATTAAATTGCTGCTCCAAAGAAAGGCGATTGGTAAACATCATCTTCCCCCAAAGTCGTCTTTTTCAGGTATGAGTTATTTCCCACGTCGAAACATCATTCTTGTTCAGATCTTTCCTTCCCTCGTCATAGTTTGAGGTTTGATTTGACCTAACCGGCGGAGTTCATCTACGCCAAATCACCAGAGTCAGCGGCGATGCGGCCGTTCAAGGTGAAACCACCACCATTTGGGTGGGTTCGTTGATGTTGAATCCGCCATCTTGATAGCATCGTGGATGGAAAAAAGAAAGAAGGGTTTCGCGCCTATCCCAAGCGTTCTATGCATTGGGGTGTCTTTGAAATTTAAGGCACATGACAGTGCTTGACTGGGCGGTGAAAATATGCCAACTTTCGTACAATTTGGGTCCTATTATCTGTGATTTACCTTTCATTGGGGTTGTTCTTGTAAAAAATTCTAGCTTTCTCTATCCTCCCTCACCCACCCCTCTTTTTTTTATAGCTCTATAATCACCTTGCATATCAATGGTCAAAGCACGTGATACTCATAAGCAAGGGTCGGGCGAAGGAGTATCTTTTTCCATTAGAGTGGATAGTTCATCTGGGTCATCGGATCTATCAGGCCCTGTTCTGTCGGTAGATCCACTACCTATTCCCCCAATAGCGGTCGAGTTAAATGAAGCGGTACCCATTTCTATAGCACCCGACATGCTTCCTGGCACGGAAATTCTGGAGAACCCTCGGGATGCAGAAAAGTCCAACATCACTCTCAAACGACTACAACACTTAACAGCAAAACATAATATTTCTTTCGATGATGTCCTTGTCCCTGGGAAAACCATTAGGCCTCATAACCCCCCGGATGGTTACATGGTGATTCTCTTCCAATGTGCAATGTGGGGGACATCCCCCCTTTGTTAGAGTTTGTGCCCTAGAGGCAATTCATTTGATGAGATTGATAACACTGTTGATGTTATTATTTTATTTGGAATAAAATATGATTCTATTATATTATATTTACTACGTAATATAATATTAATATATTAGAAGTCCTTAGAATAATAATACGGGATTATATAGTTCGAGTAAGACTGAACTTGAGATTATATAATGTGATAAGTATTATAATTCTTAAAAGTCCATAGTCGAGTTTTATTGTTTATACAGGACAACAATAAAGCGTTGAGACTAGTATATTGATTGACTGATGATCACATCTCATTGATCATTAATATACGTGATATTAAAGTCAAGATATAAATACGTATTAGAGAATAACGTATTGGGCTGACCCACCGTGAGATAACTCCATGGAATATAAACAACAGTATCATAAGTTATTCTCATAATGACAGTGATGTAATGGTCCTTAGACCTGAAATCATTATAATTTTATTCGAGGATATTTGTGTTTTGATGTCATCTAAAGTTATTTCGTAACAGAGTAATGATAACGGTGATTATTGGATACATCTCGAATCGAATGAAAATTATGAATGATCTAGATGGAATTTAACCCTATGATATATTCATAGTGATATCCATGGGCCTCTTGATTGAGTGAGACTGTGAAATGCATGGCCGTGCTCAAATATTGATTTGTTTTAAACAGTCTACTCATCGATCAAGAAAAACGAATTAAATTATAAAAGAGGATGATACGATCCATGTCTCGAGTTTAATTATGGATATACTGGTTAAAAGGATTATATTACATTGATACACTGGTCATAGAAAGGTTGTATCGAATCGATGATCTTATTATAACTTGGGTAGCAGCGACGTATTGCTAGATGCCACTCACTGTTTATAATTTAAATACGATTTAAATTATTGCCAACGTTATAATAACCTAAAGGGTCACACACAAAGAATGTGATGAAGGAGAAATTATATGGGCCAAATAAAATATCACTTTGTTGATAATTTTATTTGAATTATGGAACTAGTATTCGGGAAAACAGATATTCTATAGTTTGAATTTGATTTTAAAAGGGGATTTTGATTCCTTTATAAAAATCACGGTAAAAACTAAAACATAAATGGACACGTGACTTAAGATAAGGAGGCAAGTCATTTTCAGTTGTTTTTATCCGAATACCACTTTCACACAAAAACCCTAGTTCTATGGCGGCTAGCATCGTCGACCTCCTTTTTCCTTCGTTTTGTACGACAATCGAAAGGAATCATGTTCGTGTGGACTTCTCTAGAGGTTCAGCGTCTTGTTGAGCTCTTCGACTCGATCAATCAACCAGCCGATTCAAATTCGTGGATTCTGGAAAGCATAGAAAGGTATATATATTTTGTTTTAATTCAATTTTATGAATTCGAATGCAAAATTAAGGTTGTTAATTTGTTAATCCGCTGCTAAATCGATCCTAAATAACTTTCAATGGTATCGGAGCCAGGTTTTATGAATTCGATTAGTTTGGGTTAGCTGAATGTTCAATTATCGTGATAAATTAGGGATTTAAACATTGATACTGATTAGAAATTCATATTGACAAGTAGTTCATCCTGATCTGGAATGTTCTCAATGTAAACAAAATTTGTTTTGTTACAAATCCTAAATTGAATCATGTCTTGATTCGTATATTTAATTAGTTATATATATGAATATAACTGAAACATGATTAAGATTTGAAATTGTTTCAAAGGCAACAAAATTGGTTTTGTTATCAGTTGTGAATCCAGATCTAATATTTGATATTGAATCGATAATATGAATTTGTTGCTGAGGTATGCTTAATGATTTTATTTCTGAAATAAAATGTCTCATTCAAATATGAATCAATAGTTGAAATAACTTATTTGAAATAATCCTGATAAATACGATTTGAACCGACATTGTTTACTGTAATGTAAAACTGTATTTGATACAAGCTTTTAAAAGTGTTTTAATATAAACAAAGTTTTATATTTGATTTAAAACTTTGAATTGGATTTATTAATAGCTATGTCTGTTTTAACTACTTTTTTCAGATAGTTATTACCCTGTTAGGTTATCATCATCATGGAATAATGTTGATAGATCAAAACTGTTTTGATTGATCAATAATGACCAGTCATTATGGGTGATGATTTCTTAAAATTATTTTATTCCTTGTTTAAAATAAAAGGATGTTCAATTGTTGGTTCAGTATATTATATATATACATACATATTTATACCGTATAAAGTATATATATATATATAGTTATGTGTATATGTTTTAATCTGATTAAAATTCTGTAATACAATGTATTGAAAGTCAACCTCTGTGACTTAGTGGTTTTATAAGCATGAGACCAAACCTGTATACATATAAATTGAGCAGTAATAAGTTCGATTGGAATTTAACTTGGCAGCATACGTATTGTATACCTATGATAAGAATATTTAACTTCTCATAATTGTTAAGATTATACTTGATGAATGGTCATTGGATGATTGATCATCAAATTTTATGTGATGAAAATTAATACGTATGTAACATTGTTTACTATCTGGATAAAATTTTCTGATATTTTTTAGTGAACATTGTTAATTATAATAATCAAAGTGTTTGATTAACTTGAGTGCAAATGTTTTGACTCATTCATGCATATTTTTTAATTTGATTAAAGACCTGTTTTAAAAGTGTGATCTTTCAGGTTTCAATTTTGGTGATAGTTGATTTGATGAAATTATTTATTATTAAGACATTTTTTTGTTTTACTTGTAAAACCAGATAGCTTGGTTTTATTTTGTTTTCAGAAAAATGGCACCAATCTATTTGTTCAAGCATTTATTGTTTGAAATTCATAAATATGTACTATGGTTCTACATATACATTATATAGATAATGACCAGTATATTTTCAAGCATAACAGATATACTATGGCTCATAACTCGGTGAATTATATATATGAGTTTCATTAGTATGCAAATATCATATGTGTACTGACATGTATGAAACTGACATGTCATATAAAATAACATATGGATTTCTATGAGTTCTAGCTGTGTATTTATAATGATAAGTATACAATATAAATGATTTCAGAAATACAAGAAATGTGATTTCCTGTCTAATTTCAGTTTAGTGCTATATGTATTAGTTATTGTATCAAGATGCAAAACTAATATCAAAGACAATTAAGGATGCTGCTAATAATATTCCACATTAATTAATGTTCCGTTACAAGTTTGACTTGTAAGTGGATCACTTTATGTGGCTCTGTCTTGGAATACTAGAAAACTCATTTATTCTGAAATGAATATTATTGGCTTGATGTTTTAATACTCTGTTTTCTTTAATCAGTAAGATATCCTGATTTGCATTATATCTTACTAATTACTGTATGAATATAAAGGATATTCATAATTGAAATCTGCTATATAAATGATTGATCCACCATGAACATCATCTGTATAATTTAGAGGTCTAGTAGATCATAAATGTGAACTCTCTTTACTGCTATCATCGCTCTCTGTTTTAACATAGAACCCGTTGGAATTTAAATTCCTTGCATATGTATGTACATTTAATACTGTGTTCATCCCATGTCATAAATGAATCTAAGTTACTATAACCTGTGCTTGTATTCATGAACTGGGAGACCTAAATGTTGGATTTAAAGACAGTTAAGGGTTACTTTGGTGAATTGGTTTTATTCTATGTGATATTAATATATGATATTAAATATTGCTGCCAGTATATATATACAAATTTGTGTATATATCATTAGTGTTCTACATCTGGGTAGAAGTTTCTCTTTAAACTGGACAGTTTAAATTGTTTAAATCTGGACAGTTTAAATAACCATAATCTGGATACCATAAATGATTAAGTCAAGATGGTTTAAGATCTTTGAATCTAAGCTATATATATATATATATATATGTATGTATGTATGTATTTCATGCCTGAAAAACTGCTATGTTTGATATTATGATTTAAACCAATATATATGATTCAAACTGTTGATTCATTGTTTGGCTTGATGGTGTTTATTTTAATGTTTAAACACCATATTGGAAACCTGCATTCATCTACTAGCATACAAATTTGTTTGTATTGCTTGTTAACATATATATATTTGATATGTTTATGTTTGAATTTGAACAGTAACATACATATATGTATATATATATAATTGATATGTATATATGTATATAATGCATTGGTTTATTTTCAAATGAAATGAAAAATCTGTTGTCAAACATTCATTCGTAAATGTTTGCAGATTCAGCATAGCAACTTGGCGCAGTATGACTGAACCAATTAGCACAAGAGTGAATATGTTGATGCAGGCACAGTCGAAATTCCAATACCAAGTGAGACTTAGCAGGTTTACAGGAACTTGATCTGTAGCACTGTATATGAAGATACATAACAAATTCGACTGAGTGTATTGTTTTGTATATGTATATTTTAATATTAGCAATGAGTCTAAATGCATGATGTTCAACATGAATAGATATGTATACCTGTGACATAGTAATTGTATTGTTATATGCTCTGACCCCACAAGTTGTTGTGAGTATCATGTATATTAAGTTTGAAATATATTATTTCGATACTATATATGTATATATGTAGCTAGCGTGCTGTTTGTTATGTGTTTTGTTCTAAATGCATGCTAAGTTATTAGGTGCAGATGTATATATGTGCCATTATTTCTATAATCTATGGATATCATTCCCATTCCATAAATTGTTAGAAATATTTATGTTTCTTTTGGACAATGTATATCTAGGAGATAGAAACTTTATAACATATTAACTTATAATGGTTATATATTGCGCTGAATGTCACATAAATACGATTACGATGATTGGTTAATAGAAAACTTGTATTAGAATATAGTATTTGATACAACAGTTAAAATAACCAATTGTTTTGAAATGTTCAAAAGCAACATGTAAGTATGATTCTTATATATATATCACTGAATTTAAATACATATGCATATGGTTCACATACGTATTATTTAAATTCAATTTATATTATGAATATAAAATACGTATATTTTGATATATGTAAATAACTCTGATATTGTTCACCACTACGAATTATAAATTCCCTTTAAAGCAAATTTTTATTTGTTATATTAAATCATGGTGAAGTCTTCCAATAGTACACCCATCAATGTCCAATCTCATTGGGTGTAGGTAACGCCAAAGCGTTGTGCACCCTCTTATATTGGTTATATGCGGTAGGAGTAATTGTGGTGCTTCGACTGTATTATTGGGTCTGATTTAACTGAGGCTGCATAATAGGATTATGGCCTTAGAGACAACAGCGTGAATTATTCTATATTTGAGCAAACGAATAATACTGAACAAAATGTTCATCATGCGATCCAGGAATTATATACACGATATAATTGACATAAGATGTCTACCTAAAAGGTTGTGTTTTGAGTTCAGCCAAAGCAGGGTCAAGGCATGACTAGATATGGATCTTGGAACACCATTATATATATATACCGATATGTATATATAAACAGAGGGATGTTAATTTGAGTGGGAGCGTATTTTAGTTTTAAAAATTATATATTTATGTTAATATAAATTTTGATTGTCAAAATTTTGTATTAAATAAATATTACAGAATCAGTTATTATTTTATTATCTAATGTAGATATTAAATAATAAATAACTCGATAATTTAAATTAATCTTTAAGAAGGATATAAATTAAATTGAATCAAATTTCTTAACTAACATTGAAATTTGAGGATTGTCCTCAAACAAATTAAATGTAATTGTTTTACTATTATCGAAGATCTAAAATAAAAGTTGAAGTATGACTTCAACTGAATAAGAAATAAATGTTATAAAATCTACTTGTACATCTCTAGTATTAGATACTAGATATGAATCACGTAAATGTATGTGAATTTATAGAAATTGCAAAATAAGTAGAAATCTGAAAAGACAAGTGGACTTACAATTGGAAATGAAGCAAATGTTGATGGATTATCCATAGAAAGTTGATTCTTGTTGATTATACTGGCTTAATTAAATAAATAAAATAATTGTTATAATGAAATTCCATTTAAGATAAATGTTATAATATATCTTGTTCATACAAGTTTGAATTTCATTTGTAATAAAAGAATAATTGTTATTCATTTTATTTAAATGAAATATCGTATGGAATCTCACAAATAGTTAATGATATTTGTAAATCCTTAACTATAATGTACTTGACATTAATAATAAGTGGATTAAATTTAGTGATTTAAATCCAATATATCTTTAGTATTACCGGTTATCCCAGTATACAAGAAAGTATATCAGAACTCCATAATGATGGAATTTTGAGATCATTTGATTTTGAAATATATGAAGAATAAAGATCTTGTTTATTTGGCAAAATAACTGAATCAACTTTCACTTGACACAGTGAATGAGTGGTAAGTATTGGGTCTCGTACATAATGATGTATATGGAGCAATGAATACATAAACTAGAGGTAGGTTTTGTTACTTCATTATATTTACTGATGATATCAGTAGATACAAATATGTGTATCTTATGAAACTCATATCAGAATCCTTTGAAAAGTTCAAAGTATTCAAAGTGAAGTTAGAAACCAATTTTAATAGAATATAAATAGTTTTCGAACAGTTCAAAAAAGAATATTTAAGCCAATAAATTTAATGAATATCCAGACGAGTTTGAAATTGTTTCACGACTCACAGCACCTAGAACACCATGTTGAAATGGTGTGCCTGGAAGGAGTAATCACACCTTATAAGATATGGTACGACCAAAATAAGTCATATAGATCTTCCAATAAGTTAAATTGATAACAATTAAATTAATCCCACTAAAACGAGTCTTAAGACGCCACATAAGATATGGATTAGGAAATGTCCTAGTATGTCTAATTACGCAGATTTGGGATGTATGGCGCTTGTTAAATGACATTCATCTGATAAGATCGGACCCAAATCAAATAGATATTTCGTGGAATATCCAAAAGAAGAAAATGGATATTAATTCTATAAATCCTCTGAGAATAAAATGGTTATTACTCGAATTGGTATCCTTATAAAAGAGAGTCAGTCTCTAACATACCGATGAGAATAAAATAGAATCTGAAATGTCTCGGAGACCACAATACCATTGAATCTTGTATAGACAAGAAATTGAGTGGGAGTAACACAATAATTACAATGTTATATATTGATAACACATTAATTATTGTGAATAATGTTAGTTTTAAAACAAGAAGTAAATACTGATTCTAAGAAAGAAAATGTTTGGATTAAGAAGTTCATAATTGAACTTAATTCATTGTTGATCCAATGATTTACATTGCGATAACAATATGGCTATTGCTCAGGCCTAAAACGTTAAACTCATAATCGATCCAAACATATATTTAAGAAATATAATTTTATGTGAAATTGTTCACAGAGGATATGAACATATCTGCAAAGTTACAAACGTTGTAATGTTGCAGACCTACTGAATTAAACTCTGTCGCGGCAGTTTCATAAGTATATGATACGTAAATGATTGACTCTAGTGCAAGTGGGAGATTGTTAGTGTTTGTGCCCTAGAGGTAATTCATTTGATGAGATTGATAACACTGTTGATGTTATTATTTTATTTGGAATAAAATATGATTCTATTATATTATATTTACTACGTAATATAATATTAATATATTAGAAGTCCTTAGAATAATAATACGGGATTATATAGTTCGAGTAAGACTGAACTTGAGATTATATAATGTGATAAGTATTATAATTCTTAAAAGTCCATAGTCGAGTTTTATTGTTTATACAGGACAACAATAAAGCGTTAAGACTAGTACATTGATTGACTGATGATCACATCTCATTGATCATTAATATACGTGATATTAAAGTCAAGATATAAATACGTATTAGAGAATAACGTATTGGGCTGACCCACCGTGAGATAACTCCATGGAATATAAACAACAGTATCATAAGTTATTCTCATAATGACAGTGATGTAATGGTCCTTAGACCTGAAATCATTATAATTTTATTCGAGGATATTTGTGTTTTGATGTCATCTAAAGTTATTTCGTAACAGAGTAATGATAACGGTGATTATCGGATACATCTCGAATCGAATGAAAATTATGAATGATCTAGATGGAATTTAACCCTATGATATATTCATAGTGATATCCATGGGCCTCTTGATTGAGTGAGACTATGAAATGCATGGCCGTGCTCAAATATTGATTTGTTTTAAACAGTCTACTCATCGATCAAGAAAAACGAATTAAATTATAAAAGAGGATGATACAATCCATGTCTCGAGTTTAATTATGGATATACTGGTTAAAAGGATTATATTACATTGATACACTGGTCATAGAAAGGTTGTATCGAATCGATGATCTTATTATAACTTGGGTAGCAGCGACGTATTGCTAGATGCCACTCACTGTTTATAATTTAAATACAATTTAAATTATTGCCAACGTTATAATAACCTAAAGGGTCACACACAAATAATGTGATGAAGGAGAAATTATATGGGTCAAATAAAATATCAATTTGTTGATAATTTTATTTGAATTATGGAACTAGTATTCGGGAAAACACCTATTCTATAGTTTGAATTTGATTTTAAAAGGGGATTTTGATTCCTTTATAAAAATCATGGTAAAAACTAATACATAAATGGACACGTGACTTAAGATAAGGGGGTAAGTCATTTTCAGTTGTTTTTACCCGAATACCACTTTCACACAAAAACCCTAGTTCTATGGCGGCTAGCATCGTCGACCTCCTTTTTCCTTAGTTTTGTACGACAATCGAAAGGAATCATGTTCGTGTGGACTTCTCTAGAGGTTCAGCGTCTTGTTGAGCTCTTTGACTCGATCAATCAACCATCCGATTCAAATTCGTGGATTCTGGAAAGCATAGAAAGGTATATATATTTTGTTTTAATTCAATTTTATGAATTCGAATGCAAAATTAAGGTTGTTAATTTGTTAATCCGCTGCTAAATCGATCCTAAATAACTTTCACCCTTTTCCCCTTATCATCGTAAACTTCTTATGTCGGATGAACTTGGCTCCGATGTAGTTTCACCCGATTGCCTATGGCAATTTGCTGTCGATCTATTACTTGTATATGAAATACTGGGTTATCCTCCGTCCTTTGATGACCTAGCCTTCCTTTTTAATTTTAGACACAATGAGAAACAGTCCCCCTCCATGCTCTACTTTGAGGTCGTTCGGGGATGGTAGATTATTGAAGACATTCCGAGCAAGGTGGGTGACCCTAAGCGAGATAGGATTTGGATTAAGTAGCAAACAGGGTGCGCTCGATACTGGCTTAAATGCGGTGAGTTTTCTCTTTGTTGTTCAATATCCTTTCCATTGAAGTTTCTTTTGCTGACTTCTGTATTCTTTCTTTATAGGGGACGAGCCATCAAGGCCCGAGGAGGGAGTATTTAAGGAATGTCACAAGCAACTGATTGAGCTGAGATGGAAGCGATGACGGTTTTGGAACTGTTTAACCGATAAAAATTTGCACCAATAATCTCTTCTTGACCGAAGTAGGACAATTGGCTCAGCAAAAGAAGGATCTGAACCTACATTACAGACCCAGGATGTGATGCCCCTAAATGAGAAGAAATCAGCGAATGAACAAGTAACTCGTTCGATCGAGGGATCTTCTGCTCATCACTCGCCCGAGAAGTAAAGGAAATCCAACCCAAAGAAGCCTGCCTACAAAAGGCGAATCCGAGAGATCGAGCGCCGAGAGGCCAAACGTCGAGATATCGGACGTCGACAAAGAGAAAAGGTTCCTGCTAAAAAAGCCCCAAAAATAGTGCATGGGGAACAAAGCAAAGAAAATCTTACTGAAATTCACTCAAGAGATTCGGAGGTCGAGAGAGATTTTTCTGCGGTTCATGATTCATAGGAGGAGTATGACGCATCCCCCCTTCCGGGTTTGGAAAATCTGCACATGCCCGATATCATTCTCTCGCCACAAAGCTTAGACCCAAATCAATTTTTTGCTAATCAATCTGAGGGAATGTCCTTCCTAGACAGACAGGAGGGTATTGAAGGTATGATTTTATCATCAGTATGAGGTCTATTGCATGTCACAATACCATACTCTCCGTGTATAAATTGAGGGTTTTTCATCTCACTCATAGTCTTCATTTATTCGCGGACATTGACGAAGAGTTTTACAGCGACCTTTTCGCTTCCTTCCCGATGGACCTCAAGTTAGATGAACCCACTTTGTCGCACAGTGGAAGAGGAGAGGATGATAAAACTGGCAACAGCAAGAGGGAGGAGGAAGCGAAGGCAAAGGATGCTAGGAGAGACAAAAGCAGCGAGAAAGGGGTAGGAGAAGAGGAGAGAAGAGGAGAGAATAGGAAGAGAAAGAGGAAAGTGGAAAGGGAGGATTGCCCGAGGGTCGTGATGGGCAAAAGAAGAAACGCTTGAGAACACATGGTTAAGCATCGGGAGACACAGAAGAGTTGGGAAACATTCCCAAGAAAAGAAAGGAGGGTAAGTCCCCCAAGTCCAAGAGAGGGGAAGGAGTTGAGCCCTCTCGTGTAGTATTGAGTTGTTCCAGTCCTGCGGTCGGAACCCGTTCCACCGACCGACTGCAAGAGCTGGAACGAGAATTCCCTGACCTTATTTTTTCAGAAATTAGACCTGCGCCCGAGCTACAGCCACTAATGTGACACTCCACGTCCGTTAATGTCACTCACTAAGGGAATGCATTAAGTTTCGTGAAGCACTATAGGTAAATAAACACAGAATAATTACAAGAAAAATATCAATAAGGCAGCAGCGGAAAATTTAAACATTTATTTCCAACATAAGTCATAATACCGTGGTCCACAATTTCATAAGTCACAAAAACCATTACAATCAAATAAATTCTCTCTGGCACCATCAGAGTACATAAGTAAATAAAAAGCATTATTCCCCCAATTAAAAGAGTTAAGCCGTAGTAGAGACAAGAACTTGAGCCATACTTCAGAAGTAGCTACTAAAAAGATGATATCTGATTCCTGATTAAGTCTGAGTGTTTCCTCCCTGAGAAGCTAGGGGAAACGGAAGAAAGAAGGAGAAACAACATGGTCATACATAAAGTATAGCGAGTCTAGTTACATTTAGCCAGTAGATAAATAAAAGCAACATGATAGGCATATTAAGTGGATAAGAGAGATCACTACATAAATGGCAGGTATGACAAGGTAAGCAAGTTAAGGTGTATGTGCCTCACTAATGATTACTCTACATTATTACTAGTATAACTGAAATGAGATTATCCCTTCCACTATGAGTTGGTAGACTTAGGTCATACGTCCAAGTATACCCTAACCACTACCCTAATCGATCGACCCCCTACCCTATAGATATCTTGTGCTGGCCCCACAGTAGGAGGTATCACTTCCTAAAGTGGCAACCCAAAGTGTGCACAACCATATCTACTGGTGTCACGGTCGTCTTAGCCCCCTCTGCCCGACCCATGCATGCATATGTCCCCGGTCGGTTTGAGCACCCATACCATCCGCCTCGTTTGGATCTCTTACAATCAATCAGTAAGTGTGCCCCTTTCTCCGCCTAGTACGGAGTTCTTTAATTGATACCTACTCCGGGTTACTGACTGAAATGGGTCCCACACAATATGATACAATCTCTCCCCATTGTCTTGTATCCCCCACTAGATTTTCCACTGACTTTTTATACCCTTAGGTGTCTTTAATTACATAGCCCTATGTCAGTTATGCTTACCCTAAAGGGTGTCTTTAATTACATAACTTCGTTACATTATCTATCGGTTATGTATACCACTAGGTGTCTTCAATTACATAACCTTATTACATTATCTACCGGTTATGTATACCACTAGGTGTCTTTAATTACATAACCTTATTGGGTTAAGTTCGTGGGCCTATATGTAAATATTACCCACTCCCTCTAATTTACTTAACCCACCCACTACCCATCCAATTATACTTAACCCTAACTTAAGTTCATAGTCATGCAACCTTAATGGATTAAATTAGGTTAAGTAGTCCAATTCTTTACCATGTCCATTTATGGTTTTATAATGGGCTAGACCTCCCACATTAGGCCTACAACATGTGGACGTTGGATATGTCGGTCGAGTCCGGGCAGTCTTATTCCACAGTTGGGCCTAACCTTGTGTCTTAGCCCGATTCGTATTTGCGTACTTAGACCTCCCACATTAGGTTCAACATTAGTGGCTGCTGGATATGTCGGTTGGGTCCGGGCAGACTTCCACCACTAATGTAACCTCACCTCGTGTCATAAGTACAATTTACAACTCCTAATTGTACATTACTAAACATTCCAAATTAATCCAAATCTACTTATATCATTATAGGTAACTATTTCTATGTTTTTCCCCATTTGAATTACATGTCCCATTTCATATAAATATTACTTAAATTATGCCAATTATAATCCCTTTCCCACGTTTCCTCTCTAACGTATTCGTACGTATTTTGGTGGCATCTAAGCTATAAAGTAGCCTAGCTACAACAATGAAAAAGGGAATATGAAGAAGGTGATAGTTTCAACATATCTTGGCATAAACATAAACATAAACTGGTATGATAACAAGGTGAATGGATATGTGATTAACATCATAATAAGGTGGACATCAAACTAGTAACTTGGGACAATTACTATGATGTTCAAGCAATCATAATGAGATCGAGATTAAACATTAGGTGTCCAATTATTTAGATCTAGCATAGTTAGGGTGACATAGTAACATGTTTAAATCTAAAGATGGATTCATATGTCAAGTTTACAACATATCTCAGTGGATCACAATATGACATGTGAAAGGTGATTAACATAAAGAACTAGATCTAAATAATATTACAACTATCCAAATTAATATATGTACATCCACCATAACATGGTTACAAGTCAAGATCCACAAAAGCAACATAATCGAATAACCACAATTTTATTAGATCTAGGAAAATAGATCTGTCGTGGCATAGTATTGAATTCCACATTAACATAGAATCATACTTTACAACATATCCTATTCACAGTCTTTCAAAATATACTTTTATTTATCTAAACCTAAAAAACTAGAACTCTCAGCGTTAGGTTTAGAGAATTGAGGAAGAACGGATCTAGAATTTCTGAACTGGATTTGTAGAATATGTTGTTGTAGAAAACGATTCAGTTCTCACTCCAGCAGTATATGGCCTCCATGATTTCCAATAAAGAAAATATGAGAAATAGGGCATGTATATATAGCTGCCAGGCCCCCTGAAACCGAGTGCCACGTCAGCCCTAAGGGTGTTGAAATCCCTGTGGGTGGGTCAACCCCTAGGTCGACACCCCTATAGGGGGTCGACCCACTAGAGCGCGAAGAGGAGGATCGACCCCATAGAGCGGGAATTTTGCCGCTTAGAGGAATTTTTCAAATTTGAATCCTCTGGATAGAATTCTGACTCATCTCTGACTCACCTCTGACTCATGCGTATATACAAAATATTTCTATGTGTATACAAACTTAAAACCTTCGTAACTTCTTCATACGGTGTCCGTTTTACGCAAACCAAAAGTCTATCTTGCCCAGAATTTTGAGACGGACGCAATGGTGCACTCCGTTTCCTCTAATTCTGAATATTAAACTAATTATTATTTAATTTATTCTCTTTGATGTCGTTAAAAAAATTCGGGGTGTTACATTTTCCCTTACTCAAAGGATTTCGTACCTGAAATCTCTAAGTTGAGAAGAATGCATATCCTAGCATCCATCATCCATCTACTCATCCATCAACAACTGGAATCCATTGTCCTTAAAGATTTCTAATGCTTAT
The DNA here is from genome assembly GCA_030737875.1 of Allium sativum. Classification (NCBI taxonomy): domain Eukaryota; kingdom Viridiplantae; phylum Streptophyta; class Magnoliopsida; order Asparagales; family Amaryllidaceae; genus Allium; species Allium sativum. Next base: position 6,234,926 of record CM060916.1, on the reverse strand, counting down.
ATGAATAAGTGCGAAGGTGTGTGTATATGTCCCAATATTAATGCGAAGATCAGTCGGTCTACTGATTCAGTTGACCTCCTTAATGCAATGTATGTTAGTGCCATGAATCCAATATGTATGCAAATAAACCAATTGTAACAAATAAGTTCTATATGTGTGCACACCCATTCGTCCAAATGCAACATCCATATGCCAGTTCATCCATTTCCATCCATAAAAGAAAAGAAAATGCACACACATCCATATGCAATATGAAAGTGATTGAGCCGATCTTAGTGCCTAACGTGTGTGTATATGCGTCCATAGGCAACCACTAACAAACACTTGCATCCATCAATCATAACATGTTTCAAACATATGTTTACATCCATACGATTCCAATCTAAAGGTCAAAAATACTATGGATAAGATATACTCTATTGACAGAAACAAGTACTGATAAAACTTAGGAAAAGGAGTTAAGAACATACCCTCGAAAAGGAAAGGGTACGAAGCATGAATCTTGTCTTCGGTCTCCCAAGTCGCATCTTCTGGGTTATCTCCCCGTTGAACCTTTAGCAACTTGATTTCCTTATTGCGTAGCTTCTTAACTTCGGACCCAAAAATACGGGTAGGGACTCGTCTGACTGTCGCCTCCCGTTCCACTTAGACTTCTTCCAGCATGCTCGGCTCAACAACTTCTGCGGTGTCATGCAGGCACTTCCGAAGATGGGAGACATAGAAAACGTCATGAACACCAGATAGATTTTCTGGGAGTTTTACTCTGTAGGCCATTTAGCTGATCCTCTCGGTTATGGGAAATGGTCCCAAAATCCTAGGTGCCAACTTCCCTACTGATCCGAAGCGAACCACATTCCTCAGAGGTGATACTTTGATAAAAACTAAGTCTCCCACCTCAAACTCGATGTTAGTCCTTCTCTTGTCTGCATAGGACTTCTGCCTATTTTGAATTGTCTTCATCCGCCGTCGAATAAGGTCAATCTTTTCGGATGTTTCCCTTACCATATCTGGTCCAAGCAATAATCTTCCTGTAGATTCCCACCAACAAGTTGGCGATTTACAGGGTCGTCCGTACAATGCTTCGAAGGGTTCCATGCCAATGCTATCCTGATAAATGTTATTATAGGCAAACTCTAATAAAGGAAGATGCTCTTTCCAAGTCCCTCCGAAGTCAAGGATACACAGCCTTAAAAGATCTTCTAGAATTCTGTTCACCCACTCCATCTGCCCATCGGTCTTAGGATGATAAGCGGTGCTTAAACACAACTGTGTACCTAATGCTTCTTGCAAGCTCCTCCAAAATTCGTTGGTAAAGATGGGGTCACGATCGCTCACGATGCTGGAAGGAACTCCGTGGAGACGAACTATCTCACGAACATAAATTGTTGCCAACCATGATGTCGTCCTCTTACTTTTAACTGTAATATAGTGAGCACTCTTAGTGAGTCTATCCACTACCACCCAAATACTGGTGATACGTTTCTTCGATCTAGGCAAGCCATCTATGAAATCCATAGAGACGCTCTCCCATTTCCACTGCGGAACCTCCAACAGATGAAGTAATCCACTGTGCTTCTTTTGCTCAGCTTTGACTTGCTGACCAACTAAACATTGAGAAACAAATTCGGCCACATCCTTCTTCGTCCCTTCCCAAAACGAAACCCTCTTTATGTCTACGTACATTTTTCACCGCCTAGATGAATGGTCATCTTAGAATGGTGGGCTTCTTCTAGGACTGCCTTTATCAAGCTTCCAGTTTGAGGAACACAAAGCCTTCCATCTCGTCGCAACCGCCCCTTTTCATCTATGGCATACCTACTGAGGTGACTAGAAGTCTCCCCTCCTCTGAGCTTATCCATGATGTCTAGAATATGTGGGTCACGTTGTTACGATGCTCCTATCTGATCCATAAGAGTCGGTCGTATCTCTAAGGATGCAAATAAATCAGGCAAAACCTCGATGGAGTGTCTAAACTCAAAAGCTGATATGAACTCCAAGTTCTTTCTTTCCTCAAACAGAGGACTCAGGGCCACCCTCTGCCTACTTAGTACGTCTGCCACCACATTACCCTTGCTAGGGGTATAAGCAATTTCAAAATCATATGAAGCTAAGAACTCCATCCACCGTTGTTGCCTTAAGTTGACATCCTTCTATGAGAATAGATACTTGAGAGATTTATTATCGGTGTATAATTAGAACTTTTCTCCAAGTAAATAATGACGCCACGTCTTTAACGCAAATACTATGGCAGCCAGCTCTAGACTGTGGGAGGGGTAGTTCTTCTCATGAACTCTCAACTGTCTACCCCCATAACATATTACATTCCCTTCTTGCATCAAAACCGCACCAAGACCTGTACCGCTCGCATCAGTGTAAACAGTAAACACTTTACTCCCATCAGGCAAGGTCAAGACTAGGGTTGTTGTCAGAGCCCTTTTTAGTCGTTGGAAAGCAAAGTCACAGTCTATGTCCCATGAAAATGCCAAATTCTTCTTTGTCAGGCTAGTGAGAGGGGCTATAATCTTCGCGAAGTCCTTAATGAACTTCCTATAATAACCTGCCAACCCAAGAAATCTTCTCACCTCAGTTGCATTTTTAGGAATCTGCCAATCTTGTATTGCAACCCCCTTTGCGGGATCTATAGTTATCCCTTCTTTTGAGACTACATGCCCCAAGAATCTCACCTCCTTTCTCCAGAAATGGCATTTGGAGACCTTTGCTTTTAGCTGATGGTCACGGAGAGTTTTCAAAACTTCTCCAAAATGCTGGGCATGCTCTTCTTCACTCTTGGAGAAGATCAAAATATCATCAACGAAGACTACAACGAATTTGTTTAGGAACTCCCGAAACACCCTACTCATCAAATCAACAAAATAGGCGGGTGCATTTGTCAAACCAAAAGGCATAACTAGCCATTCAAAGAAACCGTCTGGAGTTCTGAAAGCAGTATTATCTACGCTGTCCTCAACCACCCTCAAATGATGGAACCTCGTAGCCAAATCCAGTTGAGAAAATACTAAGGCACCAACAAGCTGATCAAATAAATCATCAATCCTCGGAAGCGGGTGCTTATTCTTTTTGGTGAGCTTATTTAACTCTCTATAGTCAACACACAAACGAAGCGAACCATCTGCTTTAGTTGTGTATACTACTGGAGCACCCTACCCAGATATGCTTCGTCTGATAAACCCTTTTTCAAGTAGCTCCCCTACTTGCTTACTTAGCTCCCTCCTTTCTCTTGGAGCCATGTGGCGCACTGGTAATGCAACTGGATTTGCATTGTCCACCAGATATATGCGGAAGTCTATCTCGCCCCTTAGAGGTTAACCTCGTACCTCATCAAAAACATCGGAATAATCTCGAACCACCGGAACAGTTTGCAAATCATCTATGGATGCATCTAGAGACTCTAGGAAGCTAAGCATAACAGACCTGTGAGGGTCGCAAGATACTTCGAGGGTCTTCCCATGACAAGTCAGGAGTCTAACAACCCTCCTCTCACAATCCAGAATGGCCTCATAAGTGGTAAGCCAATCCATTCCTAGAATCAACCCATAGCCCATAAACCCGAGCATATATGCATCGAATTCAAACTTGACGCCTAACACAGATATTTTCAAACCCCGACAAATCATCGATAAATGAGCCGAACCACCAATGGGGTTTGAAACAACTACGGGATCTACTACCATACTAGTAATTAAGTGCAGGGATTCAACCACAGAACTAGATATAAACGAATGTGAAGCACCAGAATCAATAAGTATTCTAATTGGATAGTTTGAAAGAGAAACTAAACTTTCTACGGAAATCTTTCTACCTCTTTCGGGAGCACTGATCGCGAGAGCATGCACCTGCCCTCGAGAAGTCCCTGCTCTTTGACCTTGTCCCTGCGATCCGTGTTTCTTCAGGCACTCTTTAGAAAAGTGTCCGACCTCTCCGCAATTAAAGCAACTGGCCTTCCTTATTTTACAATCTTTGATCAAGTGACCCTCCTTTCCATAATTGTGACATTTTCTCTTATCCCTGCCTTTGTTATCTTTCCCCCATTCTGTTGTTGTTGATGCCCCTTCTTGGGCCACACCTTCTTATTCTACGATGTCCCCTCGGTCATTGCTTCCTTCTTCTCTCCCTTGTCCTCCTCATGCATTAGGTCCATATCTGCAAGCTTTTCAAAAGTGGTCCCCATTAGAATATGGGACATGGATAAACAATGCAGAGGCTCTTTTAGCCCTTTAGCAAACCGTAAAGCCCTTTTGTGCGGTGTATCCACCAACTGTAACCCGTACCTTGTCAGCTGGTTGAACTTGTTCTCATACTCCTTCACCGTCAAATTTCCATGTTTGAGTGTTAAGAACCTCTCCATCTGTATGCTTCTCTCCGCTTGGGAAAGAAATTTCATTTCGAACCTTTGTCTAAAGTCTTCCCAAGTTTCTATCGGACATCCAGCTTGGGTGACTTCCCACCAAAACGAGGCTTCGTCCTTTAACAGCCAACTAGCTAATAGAATTTTCCTTCGGTCCTCCACTTCAAAGATTACGAATGAGCCCTCTGTCTCCTTAAGCCAATTCTGAGCTTCTACAAATGTCTCGTTCCCATGGAATGGCCATCCTCCCATAGACCAGAAGTCTTTGCAGATCTGGGCAAAGTTATCAACTCTTGGAGGAGGAGGAGGAATGACTGGTGCAGCTGGGGAAGGAACGTTTTCTTGGCCTTCGGCAGGCGTCGTGGCCTTCAAATACCTATGGAACCATCTGGGTATTGTGATTCCCTCCAGAATATTAGGGATGTTTTATTCCCCAGACATGCTGAAAAAGGGAAAAGGAAGAAATTTAGATAAAGGACCGAAGGATACTACATATGGCTTTTTGGGGAATGTTTTTCAAAACAGACTTTTATTTTGAAAATGCTTTTCTTTTAAAGCCTTTTTGAAAATAATTTCCAAAAACTTTTATCTAATCTGTCAACCTTCAGCTCTGATACCAAGTGTAACACCCCACGTCCGTTAATGTCCCTCACTAAGGGAATGCATTAAGTTTCGTGAAGCGCTATAGGTAAATAGACACAAAATAATTACAAGACAGATATAAACAAGGAAGAAACGGAAAATTTAAACTTTTATTTCAAACATAAGTCATAATACCGTGTTCCACAATTTCATAAGTCACAAAAACCATTACAACGAAATAAATTCTGTCTTGCACCATCAAAGTACATAAGTAAATAAAAAGCATCATTCCCCCAATTAAAAGAGTTAAGCCATAGTAGAGACAAGAACTTGAGCCATACTTCAGAAGTAGCTCCTAGCAAGATGATATCTGATTCCTGATTAAGTCTGAGTGTTTCCTCCCTGAGAACCTAGGGGAAATGGAAGAAAGAAGGAGAAACAACAGGGTTAGACATAAAGTCTGGCGAGTTTAGTTACTTTTAGCTAGCAGATAAATAAAAGTAACATGATAGGCATATAAAGTGGATAAGAGAGATAACTACTGTAACACCCCACCTCCGCTAGGGTCACTCTCTAAGGGAATGCACTAGTTTTGGAGGGGTATTATCTAGTAAACAGACACAGAGATAACACAAGACAGAACATAAACTAAACAGAGTATATAAAGCAGCGGATATAAAAAAAACTTTATTTCATTACGTGGAAAATAGAGTCAAAACCACTTATAACAAAATACCAAGTCATCATTTCATTTCATCAAGTTCTAAAGAAGCAAAGTACATAAAACAACATAAGTAAAATATTATTCCCCAAGAAGAGCATGAGTGCAGCCATAGCATAGCTCAAGACCAAACCATACATGAGCTGTCAGAAAAGCAAGCGAAGTCCAAGCTAAGAGCTAGAGTTTCCTCCCTGAGAACCTGGGGGGGAAACGAAAGAAAAAGAGGTGGAAGAAACAGGTCAGTCAAAAAGACTGGTAAGCCCTAGTGACTATCAACATAAAAACTAATAAAGTTAACTGGACATGAGAAACTGAGATTAAACATAAAGATAATAACTGGACTGGCATGATAACAAAAGATAACAAGAAAAGAGTGGCATCGCATATTCAAGGTTTACTGCACTAACTGTACTAGTGTCCCAATTCCATGTCAAGTATAAATCCAGAAATGATCCCTAGGCCCAATAACATGAAATTACCCAATACGGGGTCCAACAGTCCATCCTACTCGATCGGCTTTACTCGTCGTATATCGGTGTCATACGGCCCAATCGCGGAATGTAGTCACATGTGCTAGGTCCACCCTAGGGTGTATCAGGTCCTAGGGTGTCAACCACTGACACAATTCAAGCACGCACAATGTAGTACTACGGGTGCCCATGCCTACTTTTTCAACTCCGGACTAAGTGCACGACCCTAGTCCGCCTAAACCTACACTGGCGAACCTAACTCAGCCGTTATTCTTGGTCGCTTACAATCATCCCAGTAATCGTGCCCCACCCTGCCTAGTCCCCAGGGTATCATGATACTTCTAAGTGGGTTACTGCTGAAAGGGACCACGTGGCTAGGATTTCTAATGGGTTAAGTATTGTCATTAAAAAGCTCATGACTTAACCCTATCCAAACATGTATCTAGTTGGTTAAGTATATATACAAGCAGTTCAAGACTTAACCCTATCAAATCGACGTGTCAAATTGGTTAAGTATATTCAAGGGGTCCATGACTTAACCTTACCATGTGGCATTAATTCACTTAACGCACCCCAACCACTCACATTAGACTTGGTTACGGTTACTGGATGTGCCTGGCGGTTCCGGGCAGATTTACACCATAACCTAGTCTAACCTCGGGTTTAAAGTGCTATATGACCAACTACTCACATTGGGTCCTATTATTTGCAACTACTGGATTTGTCGGGCGGTTCCGGGCAGATTTACGTTGCAAATTCAACCCAACCTCGAGTTGGCCATTTTCAAGTTATCTAATTGTCATGTCCCAAATTCATGTTTTTAAGCTTATTCTCATGTCAAGTTTTCATGTCATATTTTCATGTCATATCATGTCAATTCCATAGCCAATTTTCAAGTTTGCCTAATCTACCCAAAACGTGTCCCCAACGTATGTGAATTCGCATTAATACAACATGTCAAAATAGGGAATAACACAAACAGGATAGTCATAGAATGGAAAAGGTGTTCACAAGTTAAGCATGATGATTATAACATTACAGGCATATGAAATAGGGTCTCAACATCAACTTGACAAGACATGGTGATAAACATGGTAAAGGATTGACATAAGATAGTATCCCAATAACAGTTTCAACATCACAGGCATGGCAAGATAAAGATTGTAAAGGGGTTTTAGATTAAACATGAATATATCCAAATCAAGTTCATACTAATATTCCACAAGTCAACATTTAAGATGAATAGATCTGGGGTGTACAAAACTAGATCCAAAATAACAGATTTAAAAGTGATAGTCATAGACCCAAGATATACAATCGTAGATCCAGCTTAGTTATCATGTTTAGGCATAATTTCAGTTTACATCGTGTTCAGGTTAAATTTACAGTTTAAATCTAAGAGTGACAAAGGGCTTACAGATCGTAGTCTAGAGAATGAGAAAGCAAAAAGAGTAGAAGCAGAATCTCTAATCAGGGTGAAGGGCCCGCTATCCCAACGGTCTGCGCTCCTATAGAACAGGATCCGCATCACCCCGCTTCACCTCAACGTCCACACCAAGACCCAATCATAGATGTCGAGGACATAAAGGAAGATGATCCAGATGTCCATCGTAGAAGACGGCCTCGCAACAGGACTCCGGAGCCATGTCAAAATCCATGGATCCCAATGGCGGATCCCCATCTAACTTACCTTCCCGACATGATACGAAGGGCCATGAGGGAAATGCGAGGGGGCGCACACGGTGCATGGGAAGCCCATATTAGGTGGAACCCCTTCACGAGAAGAGTAAATGAGGCCGAATGGTCGAGCCGCTTTAGCATGCCACAAATGCCGCTCTATGATGGTACCACTGATCCTTGTGCCATCTTGAATCGCTATGAATGGAAAATGGACCCGAGCCGGGGTGACGATCCAACCAAATGTAAATGCTTCCCTGTCTTCCTGTGTGGTACCGCTTTACCTTGGTTCTCGCGCCTCCCTCTCAATTCCATTAACAACTTCGAACAACCAGCAACAGAGCTGGTCAAGCAATTCAGGATGCACATCCCAACTCCGAAGAATGCGCTTACTTTATCCAACCTATTCCAGGGGCCCGCCGAGTCGCTTAGAAGCTACCTTTCCCAATTCAACACAGCTCTCGCCGAGGTCGAGGACCCAGATCCTCGCACCATATTCTTTCAACTAGCGAAAGGTGTCCTCCCTACTTCAGAGTTCAGGGTCTGGTTCGATCGAAAACAGCCCAAGAGCCTCGACGCCTTCTATGAGAAGGCAGATCAATACTTGTGCCAAGAAGAAGCCAGACGGAATCGACTCTCTGCCACAAGTCGCCCCAATGATCCCTAAGCGGATACCGCCAATAATCACTTCAGAGGTAGGCGAGGTGGGGAGCCCTTCGACCAAAACAGGGGGGCAGGTCCCCAAAGGCAAAAACCAAACAATGGCAGGCTGGATGGGCGAAACAACGGGAAAGCCCCGGCAGAATTAAGAAAGCCCGGTCATCACCAAGCTTTTGAGACCTACACACCACTGAATGAATACATAGAGACGATCTATTTGGAAATGTGTAACACCTTGCCATACAAGAAGCTGCGCGTCAGAGAATCAACTGACCGCGAAAAGAACACCGTGAGGTATTGTCGGTACCACGACGTGTATGGGCACGACACCAACGAATGCTGCCAACTTAGGGATGCAATCGAGAAACTTATTCATGAGAAACGGCTTGAGCAATATGTCCAAGAACCCTTTCCCCCTGAAGCAAACTCGCAGCCTCCAGTGCCAGCTCCGCAGATGGCTACCAAAGGAGCTTCAGGACCATCTAACCCAAGACGAGGAATCGTGATCAACACCATATGTGGCGGACCTTACCCCACACATGACAACTTTCGAAAAATGGAGGAATACGTGAGTTCCATAAAATATGCTACTTATGAAGTCTGCTCCGCTCTCTTTGAGTCCATCCCATCCAAGCTACAAAAAACCATGCGGGACGATATCGTCTTCCAAGAAAGAGAGCGACAGGGGTGGAAATCCCGACCATCGATCCATTAGTCATCACTTCCCAGATCGGCACCGCTTCCGTTCGGAAGGTTTTAATCGACTCAGGGTGCTCAGTCAACATCATCTTCAAGGCCACCTACGACCAGATGAAATTGGAAACAAATGACTTGAAACCATGTCACGCTGCAATTCACGGCTTCAATGGGGCCTCTGGTTCCCCCGTAGGGATGATTGACCTACCTGTAGAACTGGGCGAAGGGGACCGAAGCCGAGTCCAAATTCTCACATTCATGGTCATAGACATCGACTACCCCTACAATGCTTTTCTAGGGTGCCCCTTTCTCACCGAATTCTGAGTTTACATGGCACCATTATCTCTTCTAATGAAATTCCTGATGGAAAATGGGATCGGAACCGTCAAGGGCGACCAAGTAAGCGCCAGAGAATGTTACGCAATAGAATGGAAGAATGCATGCAATAAGGAAAAGGGAAAAGTCGTTCCCGCTCCTTCTTGCGCCAAGAACATCTCTGCATAGCAATCAGCGGCGTCTGGGCCTTGGCTCAGGCGCCACTCCTATCTTCCCGATGACCTCGACCCACGGAAGGACGAAGAACCCGAATACGAGAGGGCTACCCCGTCGAATCCACAGTGGACGTTCCCATCAACCTTGATGACCCAACAAGGGTGTTGAATGTAGGGTCACAACTCCACCCAGCAATTAAAGAAGATCTCATATGCTTCCTGAAATCCAATTTAGATGTGTTTGCATGGACTCAATCCAACATGAAAGGCATCGACCCCGCAATTGCTTGCCATTCCCTTGGCTTAGATCCCAGAATGCCTCCAGTCAAACAGAAGCGCCGCTTTTTGGGGCTCGAGAGGTCCAAGGCACTCAAAGAAGAGGTAGACCGTCTGCTCAACAATAACTTCATCCGCGAAGCTGACTATCCTGAATGGGTTTCCATTCCAGTTCTGGTTAAGAAAGCTAACGGTAAATGGCGAACATGCATCGACTTCTCCGATCTGAACAACGCATGCCCCAAGGACAGCTTTCCACTCCCGAAGATCGACCGATTAGTCGACTCAACTATCGGATATCAAATACTGTCTTTCATGGACGCCTACTCAGGCTACAACCAGATCCCGATGAGCCTCCGCGACCAAGATCATACCTCTTTCATAACCGACCTCGGGCTCTACTGCTACCGTGTTATGCCCTTCGGCCTCAAAAATGTCGGCGCCACTTACCAACGAATGGTTAATCAAATTTTTAAAATAAAATTGGAAATAACATGGAGGTGCACATGGACGATATGCTGGTAAAGTCTAAAATTTCAAGCGACCACGTCCACGACCTCTCCGAAACGTTCGATGTCCTTCGCCAGTATGACATGAAAATCAACGCCCTGAAATGCTCCTTCGAAGTCGCCTCAGGAAAATTCTTGGGTTTCGTTGTCAATTCACAGGGCATCAGAGCTAACCCAAAAAAATCCAAGCTATTAGAGACATTCGAGTCCCCAAGAACATCAGGGATGTCCAAAGTCTGAACGGAAAGGTCGTCGCTTTAAGTCGGTTCATCTCTAAGGCCACCGACAAGTGCATCCCCTTCTTCGATTTACTCCAGAAAAGGAAACGCAACTTTGAGTGGACTCCCGAATGTGTCTCCGCATTCAAGGAACTTCTGGATCACTTAGAGCGACCACATATCCTCTCTAAGCCTATAGACCATGAGGACTTATATATTTACATGGCGGTTTCTACGCAGGCAATCAGCTCGGCACTAATACGCCTCGAAGACCGCACTCAACGGCTTGTCTACTATATCAGCAAGCAGCTAACGGGGGCAGAGAAGAACTACCCAAAGCTAGAGAAGCTGGCATTATGCTTATTGATATCCTCTAGAAAGCTCCGACCATACTTTCAATCGCATCCCATAAAAGTTCTCACTGACCAACCACTTTGTCTGGTCCTACAACGACCCGAGGCATCAGGACGATTATTAAAGTGGAGCATCGAGTTAAGCTAGTTCGAGATAACTTTCATCCCTCGACGAGCCATCCTCGGCCAAGCTCTCGCAGATTTCATCGTGGAGTTCACAGCCCCCGAGGAGGATCCCACAGTGAACGCCGGAACTCCCGATGCCAAGTTCAAATTGTTCGTAGAAGGCTCCTCTAACAGAAAATGCTCCGTGGCCGGAGTCGTGCTCATCACCCCTGAAGAACGCCCGAAGAATTACGCGTTGAGGCTAAATTTCCCTGTAACTAACAACGACGCGGAGTACAAAGCCTTAATCGCCGGGCTTAGAATCGCAATTGAACCCAAGCTAGAGACTGTCCACATCTTCTCTGATTCACAGCTTATCGTCCGACAGGTGCTGGGAGAGTATCAAGCAAAAGAGGGAGGGCTTGCCCAGTACCTGGCCCGGGTTCAGGGGCTACTCGTCTACCTCGAGCATTTCACCATTACCCATATCTCACGTGAGCAAAATGAAAAAGCGGATTCACTCGCCAGGATGGCAAGCTCCGAAGATCCGCAACTTAACGGATTCTCTCCTGTTGAAATCCTAAACTCCCCGAGCATCAAGCAAGGGCAAGACAAGACGATTATGAGCACCGAACCCGAGCCCGAGTCATGGATGACACCAATCAGAAATTACCTGTAGCATGGGATCCAACTAAAGCACTAAAAAGAAAGGCGCGCGCTCACCCTCTAGTCAGCTCGTTACCTTCTTATGGACGGGGAATTCTACCGTAGAGGTTACTCTGTTCCCTTGCTCCGGTGCGTAGCTCACGAAGACGCCCTCCGAGTGCTAAGCAGTGTGCATGAAGGCGAATGTGGCGATCACACTGGGGGATAGACCCTGGCCAGAAAGATTCTCAGACATGATTATTACTGGCCCACACTTGATCAAGATGCCGCGGACTACGCACGCAAGTGCGACAAGTGCCAGCGCTTCTCCAAGATTCCAAGAGCCCCGCCTACCGAATTGTCTCAAATGGTCTGCCCATGGTCGTTCGCCATGTGGGGAATCGACATCATCGGAACTCTTCCAATGGCCAGAGGAGGGGCATGATATGCCGTCGTCGTAGTGGACTATTTCACCAAGTGGGCAGAAGCTGAAGCTCTTGCCACCATCACCACGAAGAAAATGATCAATTTTGTTATCTGCAACATCATTACCCGCTATGGAGTGCCTCAAGCTATCGTCTCTGATAACGGCACTCAATTCGAGAGCACCGAGTTTAAAGCCTTCTGTCAACGGCATCGACAAGAGATTCTCAGTGGTGGCTCATCCCAAGCCAATGGGCAAGTCCAGGCGGTTAATAAGGTCATCAAATCTATCATCAAGAAACGTCTGGAAAAGGCTGAGGGCATGTAGGCAGATGAACTTCCTCTAGCTCTATGGGCTTACCGCACCACCCACAACACAGCAACCGGTCATACTCCTTTTGACCTCGCATACGGATCTGAAGTCGTCATCCCCATTGAGCTCAAGCTTCAATCCCATCGAGTCACATACTTCAATCTAAAGAGGAACCAAGATTTACTTCTGGGATCATTCGACTTGCTGGAAGATAAAAGGAACGAGACCGATATCAGAGCTGCCGCCCAACGACAGCGAGTAGCCCGATACTTCAATTCCAGGGTCCGCCACAAGGACCTCAACATCGGCGACCTCATACTTAAGCGGGTTTTTCCCCTGCCAACAGGTCTCGCGCCTCGCTGGGAAGGCCTGTACTCCATACATCGGAAGCTCAGCGATGGAACCTTCAGGCTGGCTACCGTCGACGGAGCCGAACTCCCAAGGGCTTGGAACAGCGAACATCTCCGCCGCTAGTTTACACAACTCAGTTTATGGCCGCTTATTCTTTTCAAACAATGTTCTTTTTTTTAGAAATCCAAGGCATTGTAAAGGCTATTACTGCCAAAGTTATTAGTAGAAATGGTGTTCAATTTCCTATCTCCTTGTTGTTTACTTCTCACGTAATGCGTCTTGTTTTCCAATAACCAGCTCGATTCACGCTAACAACCGCTGCATCGACACACTGAGCACGGGAGTCGGCGCGGCCATTTCAATTTCTAGGCAACATCGAGTCTAAAACACTTGGCTACGACCGGCACCCCGAGCACGGGAGCCGGCAACGCTACTTGAATCGCCGGCATGCGGTGCGACCGAGTCTAAAAAACCACTTACTCAAACCCCGGCCCAGTGCCGAGGATAAATCATTCCGCGTCCTGGTCCAGGCGGCTTGGCGCCACTCAGCGACCGACTAAGATCGACGCAAATCTCTCTTTGCCGGTTGCGGGTGCCGGTCGAATCTTGGCGCAGCACCAAGACCGACCCTAAATCGTTTCTTCCCCTAGCTCTCAAGGCTAGCGGGAAGCCCGTGGCCACGCTCGGACCTTACGAGCTGATGAATGGGGTTGAAAACTACGCTGGCGAATAAACGACGTCTGGCGGCTCGCCTCAACCTGGTGAACGATGGGAGAGCCACCCACCTAATGGACAGCACAATGCGGCGCCCTACGTCTTCGCTATACTTGGGTTTAACCCTGGGCCACCCAAAAAAGCAGGCGCATAGCCTGGTTTCGCAAACTACGGGTTCCCTGAGCTGAGGGGAACTTACTGAAACCAGTGTTCTACCTCACATCTCTGGAATAATTTACCCAGAGATGGCCCCTAATAGCTTTTGTGACAAGTGTAATGATAAGTAAGTTTATGCAAGTACAGGACATTGGAAAACATAAAAAGAACATCCGAACACTTGACATAAAAGGTGATCGTTACTAATTAATATTTCCTTTTCACACACACACACACACACACAGGTTAAACAAACTACGTGTCTAACACTTTTACTTTCTAATGACAGGGTGTACATGATAACCACACCATGTTGTTAAAAAACAAAAGCAAGGGTTGTACTCGCGTAAACTATCGTCCTACACTACCCAAAATAATGGTAACCCCTACTAAGATTGCACACACTAACCATACTTCATTTTCTTGTGCTTGTATTTGCTCTTTTTTGCAGATTCCACACTTGATGGTTCATCCTTGGTTCTGGGCTTCTTCTTACCAGACTCGCTCCTTCCATCTCCACCCCTCTGGGAAGTGGTCGACTCATGAGAAGCCGAGAGGCGTCTCTCACCCGTCCCATCGCCACTAGAAACCTCGGTAATGTCAATCAGAGTGGCCTGCGGCGTAGGCTTGGGGGCATCCCCAGAAGCGAGGCCAACCACAGTGTCACTCGTCTCTGGGACCGCCTTGCCTTCCCGCTCAGCTTTCTCCTTGGCTTCTCTGGCAGCCCTCCGGGCAGCAAGATTTCGGGACCTATGAGGCATGACGTCGCCAGCTTCGACTTTCTCAAGGGACTCAGTAGTCCTCTGCTGTTCTTCCTCATCCTACTTCTTCTTTCGGGCCTCATCGTTATCCCTCTTCTTCTCAGCCTCCTCATCGGCTCTCTTCTTCACGACAGTGTCAACAGCCCTCACCTCGGCCTCCTATCGAGTATTCACTAGGAGCTCCTTCCTGGCAGCCTCATCGTGCACTCACTTCTCCTCTACTTCTTCATGCTTGGCCACCATCTTGGCATGTGCCTCGCCACCAGAGCCGCCATCTAAGCCACATCAGCTTCTACCTGGCCTTTGGCAGGGGCACTCTTCCCATTGACCACCTCTCCTTCTTCGTTAAGAATGTCGACCATGCTAGAAGTTACTCTTATGTCGGAAAAGGTGTCAAGTGGGTCGCAGACTTCTCCAACCTGTGTCCCTATGAGGCCCGGCCCAGTTTTAGTCATTAGAGGGATCATGGGAGCAGGGTCCTCTGCCGTCGTAGACTCAAGAGGAACTGCATAAGTAAAGACACAACCTTTTTTAGTCCATAAATTCGGTAATCACTTCGTTCTTAGGGATGCAAGGTAAAAGGGATTTGCCTATGGCCAAGAATGGCGTCGGAATAATAGGAAGGGTGCTTGCGATGGTGGGTAGAGTGAGCCTGGTATTCCCTAGTGCCGGGAAGTCAGGATTATACTCAGTAGCAGTTTTGGCCAAAACCCCACGACCACTCACCAAGACAGATCTAAGGCCTAGTGGCGGATGAGTACTTCCTTTTGCAAATGCTTTCGCCACCACCACGCTCCCGATCACCACAAACTTTCCTTTCTCTTCGGCAAGCCTCGCCAACCTTTCGTTCTCAGCATCCTCCTGCTACAGCCTCCTTCCCTCCTCCAGCCTCTCACGTTCGTCGTTGTTCAGAAGGACATTCGCGAGTTGGCGCTCGTCTAGGGTGCTTACGTCCACTTGGCGCAAGAAGGCCTCGTAAGGGATTAATCTCTCCTAGTTCCTGGCTAGCTCGCGGGGGTAGTCTTCGACCCACGAAATCCCTCGAAATCTCAATGCTTTCACGTACATATCATGGATACTCTCCTCGAAGAAGGACCCAACACGGAACTCCGCGTCATTCAGTTATCCCCTTAGCTGCTTGATCTCCCTTTCATGGTCGGCTTTTATACCCTCAGCCGCATTCAGTACGTCCCTGTTGCTAGCCTCAGCGTCCTCCTTCGGCTTCCTCATTGCCTCGAGCTGCCTCTTTAACTCGGCAACCTCAGCATTCTCATCCCACAACCTCTCGTTTTCCTCCCTAAAAGTGGTATTATCATTCTGGAGCTGAGTAACCTTCTCAATTTACTTTTCCATGTCAGCGCATACTTTGTCCTTATCATTCTTAAGGGCTGTGTTTTCAAGGGTCAAGCGACTTACTGTATTGCTAAAAGTCTCATGGTCACGCGCAGCCCCAATTTTTAAAGTCGAGTATGATTGCTTCAACTCCGCCGCAATAGCATAGTCAAAAGTTAAAACTGAAAAACACACGGGGTAGCGGTTAATTAACCATGAACGCAGCAGAAAAATCCACCTATCTCGGCTTCCAAGTGGGTAACCGAGGTCTGTTCACCATCAATAGTCAGTTGACGATTGATGAGCTCCAGGTTCTTCCTGTTGATCAACTCAGAAAGATGGAGGGAATACTTGGTAAGTTCGTTGGCCTGGTGGTACACAGCCTGTACATGCATCCATATATCTCCAGATTCCCTACTAAGAGCAGGACGGAGATCAGGGAGAGACGACATCTCATCAAAATGATATTGCGGGAAGTACAGCTTCAAAAACATCTTCCTCTCCTCTATAAAAAAACGCTCGGATTCGAGATTCTGTCAAATTCTGCATTCCCGTCACGACTTCCATGTCCGACCTTGGTTGACCAAACAGCAGCTCCCTCCCCTTAGCAAGGTTAACAGGACCCGAAGGGGCGGTCGACGGGGGATTTGTCGAAGGCAAAGATCGTGACTCACCTATGTTGAGCCGAGTATCTCCTGCGAATACGCGAACAGGGGGAGGAGAGGAGGTGTCGGAGATCGCTTAGATTGATCCCGGTCTAGATGAATGCTGCCTCGATCTAATGGAGATGGAGCACCATATAAGCTGGCGGATCTTTGGAATCTCTCGAAGGAAGAACTCTGGGGATGCTGGCGATCCCCGCGCCCATAGCTTCATCCGCCGCATCCACCTGCCATATCACCTGCTAGCGGAACAAGCCAAAGTTAGTTAGGTAACTCATATAGACAAACATCTATGCTATGTGGTGTTATGGAAGTATGCCCTAAGTGTTCTCTCAACAGACCAGATTGGCCAATCGAGGGAGTTAACCCCTTAGCAGCACAGGAAAGTCCTTCCAGGCTCGTCTTATTTGGCCATGGAGTCACCACTAAAGCAAGTCCCTTTAAGCCATCAAACTGGCCCGCGGGTTCAAGCGAGGCAGCGGCCCCTGAGTGAGTCGCAGGAGACTGCGGTCTAACTAACAATCCTTCCCCCTCCCCTTTCAGAGGCGGGACGGGAGTGCTCGGCAATCCCTCATCTAATGCGACCTCCTCTTGACCATGAACCTCGTCTCTGCGCCCATCTCCTTGAGGCGGAGCAGTCCTTTGCAATTCTCCTCCCGCTGAGGGCATTTTCCTCTTCCGCCCAATAGGGGAAGAGCCTGCTGTAACTCCCTCCTTTGCCGCACTAATAGCAACCACGGGCCTAATCACAGCCCAGTTGTCCGGCAGCAACCCAGTGCGGCGGAGGCGATCCTGACTTGTCACGGTACTGGTGTCGCGAAGAATTTCCGGTATCGCCCGCAAAGTAATGAGGCGTTACCGGTATTTGTCTCCAGTCGGCACCTTCGGATTTCCAGTCATATCCCATTTAAAACCATGAATAAAGGAAGGAATCCTAAAGTTACGGCAAGGAATGGAGTTAGAGAAACACTTAATTTCCGTAATCCACCTCCTGGCAAATCCGGGAGGGCAGCTAACGAAGAACCACTCGCGCTTGAACACTGACAACCTGGGCCACGTCCCGACAAAGAATTTTATGGTAGTCGTTGCTTCCAGAGACCATTGAGAAGGGGAGATAGCGCTCGTTTTCCTTAAGTGGAAGAAGTATCGAATATCTTCCCCAGTGGGCTCCCTTTTCAAAAACTCGCGGAAGAGAACGTAAGTCCCTAGGAGAGAAGCATAAGCATTGGGGTGTAATTGAGATGGCACGAGGCGAAAATAGAACAACATATCCCGAATGAAGTTATTAGTCGGGGGCACACCCCCGGCAAGGCAAGCTTGACGGTTCCAGGCAGTAAGGCCTTCGGGCGGCACATGGGCTCTGTCATCTCTTCCGGGGGCATGGGCATCATCCACCGGTATGTTAAATCGCACTGCCATCTTCCTGACCGTAGTAGCATCCAGGCACGAGGGTACTGAATTGACGGGATTCTCCAAAATCACCGCATCAGGCAACATATCCGGAGCTACCGGAGATACGGACTCATCCTCGCCCATGATATCTACATTCTCGGTCTCTTCAGTTACGACCGGGGAATATTGTCGCTCATGTTGCTCCCCGTGCTCAGACGCTTCGGGCAAGCTGGTCGAAGTCGAATGAGTAGGAGTCGATCCTTCGGTGGTCTCAAGCTCGCTCCCAGACAAGCTACCTCCAGGGGTAGGGTCGGATGTTTGTAAGGCGGGCTGGGAAGCCTCGGATGCCATATCTTTCCAGTCCATGATCTGGTCTGCATCTTTAGCTATACTTTAATGTATCAGTGTTAGAACGGACGGTACAATGACATGTACCCCTTGTGTTGCAAACAACTAATATGTGCGTGAAATGCTATGCAAGGATAAGCTACATAAAGAAAGTTCAGAACGATTTGTAACAGTCCAAGTCCCAGTCCGGATGTATGCTCTACCCTATGTGAACAATCCTAAACCCTACGCGCACGGTTAATAATGTATGCATCAACGCTAAACATGCCAGGGGCGAATATTCGGAAGTCAAAGTCCATCGGCAGGACAAATTGGGAACCCGGCAATGGCCATGTCTTGAACCAAGTCGGGCCCGAAATTTCGAGCTCCAGGTTCAAAATTTCGAACCCAAAAGGGTTCAAAGTTCTGAACCAGCCTGTGTTCGAAAACTTGAGCCCCTTTGGGTTTGAAATCTCGAACCCAGACAGGGACTCGAGAATTCGAAAGCTCACGGGGTTCAAAAATCTGACCTAGGAGGGTTCGATGCTTCGAACCCCCTCGGTTCAAAAATTCGAACCCGTGAGGGTTCGAGACTTCAAACCCGGTGGCTTCGGAAATCTGAACCCACTATGCTTCGTAAATTCGAACCCACGGTGGTTCGAAAATTCGAACCTGGCTGGGTTCGAAGAATCGAACCCGCAAGGTCATGAGGTCTCCGCCGTGGCCCTTCGACCTCCTCCCCTTCTCAACCCCTCGATTCGAGGCCTCACCTAGCTCGATTCGAAATTCTCAGGCTCAAAACTATCGGATTCGAAGCTTTCAGCAATGGCGTCCAGAGAAAGAAAAATTAGAAGGAAAAAAGTGAATGGGGGCCTATTTATAAAGGAAAAATGTGTCGTTTCGTATTCTAACACGGGTTCTAAATTTTCGAACCCACTGGGTTCGAAAATTCGAATCCATGGTTTCGAAAATTCGAGCCCACCAGGGAATCGAATTTCCAAAACCCTAGGTTCAAAATTTCGACCCCCTTGGGCTCAAAATTTTGAAACCCCAGGGGACCAAAGTCCCGAGCCCTAGGTTCAAAATTTCAATCCCCCTCGGGCTCGAAAATCTCTGACACTAAAAAAAAATATGACGATGGTGATGATGGTCGTACCTCTAGGATCGGGAACGCTGCGATATGCTGCCTCGTGCACATAATCTGCATGCACGCATGCCAACTTCCGTGCTTCCACGGAGACTAAGCACTATGGGCACTTAACGATTTCAGCACGGCCCATCCTCCAAACGACGGCTCATCCGCACCGCCATGGAGAATGAGCCCGACAGCTAACACCTATTTACCTTTTGAATTACATGAAAAATAAATAGCTTCGCCACTACCTCAACCTACGCAAAGCACATCATGTCAAAGACAAGACGTACTTTGGGGGGGCAAATGTTAACTGACTTTTTGGTCCGATTCCCAGGAGAGCATCAGACACGCTAAACTCAACGTACCTCAAGAAGCTGTGGCCGAAAAGGGACACACAAGAGTGAAGGAAACAGGATCAAGAAGGGACTAATCCGCTTGTAACTTCGCGACATCCAGAAGACATCCGAGAACCAAGGCCTCAAACCCCGAAGGAGCCACGAGCCTCAACCACCCGGTCTCGGGATCCTCGTGCCCCTCGAAAGGACCTTACCCAGGCATGACGCGGAATTCGCACCCAGCCGGGTCCGAAATCTCGCATCCATGCCTGGGTTCGAAATTTCGAACCCATACCTAGGTTTGAAATTTTGAACCAAGTGGGTGCGAGGTCTCGAGCCCAGTGGGTGCGAAATCTCGCACTCATGGCTGGGTTCGAGATTCCAAACCCAACGTGGCGAGATTTCCCACCAACGCCTGGGTTCGAAATTTCAAACCCACCGGGCTCGAAATTTCGAACCCAGGGGACTTGAAATTTCGAACCCGTGCCCGGGTTCAAAATTTCAAGGCGCGCAGGTGGTGGGTTCGAATTTCCTGCATGTGGTCCCTATTTCTACCTAATCCTACCTACTCCTACCTACTCCCACTCCTATAAATAGCCCATGGGCCCACACTTCAAAGGGGTTGGATTTTCTTCACTTGAGACCTTCCTAGAGCTTCATGAACTCCATTAATGGAATCTCCTATTTGAGGAAGAAGGAGAATTAAATATTCTTTTTCCCAAATACCTAGCATATGGCAATTATAAAAGTGAATGTAATGAGCATGGCTCTACCTTGTAATTCTTATGTGATTAATAAGAGTTCAACATCCTTCCAAAGTGGACATAGGCCTAATCTGCGGCCGAACCACTATAAATACTCGTGTCTTTTACCGCTTTCTCTTACTTAGTCTTGCAACCAAATTAACTATTCCTAGTAATAGTAATCTTCGATGTTTACGACATTTTTTGCCGTTAACACTTAGGTCATACGTCCAAGTATACCGTAACCACCACCCTAATCGATCGGCTCCCTACCCTGTAGATATCATGTGTTGGCCCCACAATAGGAGGTATCACTTCCTAAAGTGGCAACCTAAAGTGTGCACAAGCATATCTACTGGTGCCACGGTCCTCTTAGCCCCCTATGCCTGGCCCATGCACGCACATGTCCGTAGTCGGTTTGTGCCGCCCACACCATCCGCCTCGTTTGGATCTCTTATAATCAATCAGTAAGTGTGCCCCTTTCTCCGCCTAGTACGGAGTTCTTTATTTGATACCTACCCTGGGTTACTGACTAAAATGGGTCCCACACAATATGATACAAGCTCTCCCCTTTGTCTTGTATCCCCCACTAGGTTTTCCACTGACTATGTATACCCTTAGGTGTCTTTAATTACATAGCCCTATGTCAGTTATGCTTACCCTAAAGGGTGTCTTTAATTACATAACTTCATTACATTATCTCTCGGTTATGTATACCACTAGGTGTCTTTAATTACATAACCTTATTACATTATCTACCGGTTATGTATACCACTAGGTGTCTTTAATAAGTTCGTGGGCCTATATGTAAATATTACCCACTCCCTCTAATTTACTTAACCAACCCACTATCCGGCCTACATTGTCACTGAAGAGAGAGGCGGTATTGAGGAGAAAAACGAGACCCCGAGAGAGGAAAGGATCAACTTAGCGTCCTCAGAAGACAAAGGTATTGAGGTCATTGGGGAGTCGAAAAGGGAGGATTGTCGATCCTTAGCTGAGATTAAAGACCGGAGAGATAGGGAAATCTCTACTGTGAAGTCCGAGCTTAATGAAGGTCCTTTGAACACTAAACCTCCTCAGGCCATTTCTCTAACCATTCTTTTTTCAGTTCCAGCTCTTGTGGTTCCTACTAATCTACAAACTCCTGCATCAGCTTCTGGCTATTTTGGTAGCACACTCGGGGGTAGAGACATAGGTTGACCACCGAGGAAATGTAGGAGATGATCAAGCAAAAAGAGCTGGCTGAAATGGTAAATCAAGGGCTGATGCTACCTCCTTTTTAGAAGTTGTTTTTTTTTGTAATTATTGGACGTTGCATCTCTGGTGATGACATCTGAATGGTACCTATCATATAGTAGTATTTATTAATGATGTCAGGGTACTTTAAATGGAAACCTACGTATTTTACAAATGCTTACAGCATCTGTGTGTAAAAAATGTCATATGAATTCCTTGTTTCATTTTACTTTAGTTGTGTAAGATAACTGGGATGTTACTTTTATCGGGGGTATTTATTAGTTCCTTTGCCCCCCGGTGTCGGGGTAAGGAGTTCGAATATCAAGCTCCCCTGTCAAACTCAAGTGGATCCAACCTCGATCAGGGGTTGGATGTAATTAAGTAGGAGTGCCTCTAGACTTTTATACTCGTCCTTTAGTCAGTAAAAGTTAGAGTTTTAGGGTTCGAGCGGTTTTTTGTCGGCGTGCGCCATTCACGCTCTCTTGTCGTTTATACTCACCCTCAAGTCATAAGGTCGAAAGCTAAGTCTTGACGGTCGATCAGTATGCCTGGATAGGCCTCGATTTTCCTCTGAGTCTGCCAAAGCTGAAGCCATAAAACCAGTCAATCGGTCAAAGCCTGAAATTGATGTCATTGATAGGGTCGGACCCTTATTCCTTCGATCGAGCTATCTTACTCTATCTCCGTTCGTCTTGCCAAAGCGTCAAGGCATGAGTTATAGTTAGTCGAGCACAATCGTCAACTTTTACAACAATAACTAAATAGAGTAGGAACGAAGACTTTTATTCATATGCTATCGCGAACAACGAAAGGCCGCTTATTATAATGCTGAAAACAAACTAACAAACTAATTGCTAAAAGAAAGAAAAGAAACATTGGAAAGTAAATTTTAAGAGAGATAAGGTCGTAAATGCTCCGCATTCCATGCTCTTTGAAATGGCTCGCCATCCACAGTTGTCATTCTGAAACTTCCATTATCGAGCTTTAGTCGAATGACGTAGGGCCCTTCCCAGTTAGGGCCCATGTGTACGGGGACCGGGAAGATTCGTTTCAGAACTAGGTCACCTACCTCGAAAGTTTTTGGTAGGACTTTTTTGTTGTAATAGCGAGAAATCCTTTGCCTTTGGGCCACGGCACGAAGGTTGGCCTCTACACTTTTTTCATCAATCTTGTCCAACGATGTTAAGAGAAGTGCCCTGTTAGACAAGGGATCGTAATAGCTCACTCGATGGGATGGGACTTCAGGCTCTATCGGGAGAACTGCTTCTGAACCATAAGATAAGGCGAAAGGAGTATGACCTGTAGCAGTTTTATGGGTGGTACGATAGGCCCATAATGGCAGAGGCAATTCATCGACCCACTTTCCTTTTGCTCGCTCCAACCGCTTTTTTAGAATGGTTTTAATGATCTTGTTAACCGCTTCGACTTGACAATTAGATTAGGGGTGTGAAACCGTGGTATATCTCTTCTCGATATGATATTTTTTACATAAATCTCTGAATTCCAGACAATCGAACTGAGTTCCGTTGTCTGTGACAATGGTTCGGGGTAATCTGTATCGGCATATAATGTTTCTGATGATAAAGTTGATGACCTTCCTTGTCGTAATCGTAGTCATCTGTTCGGCCTCCGCCCATTTTGTGAAATAGTCTACCGCCACAATCGTGTACTTGGAACCTCCCTTCGAAATGGGCAATGTTCCAATAATATCTAACCCCATATAGCGAATGGCCAAGGACTAGCCATTTAGGTGATCTCTGTTGGGGGTGTCGCGGGATTTGTGCGAACCTCTGGCATTTATCACATCTCTTGGAATAGTTAGCAGCATCTTTATTGACGATCGGTCAGAAGTATCCATAGCGTAATATTTTCCGGGCCAGGGTTTGCCCCCCTGTATGTGTCCCACAGTCACCTTCGTGCACTTCTCGCAGTATCCTTTTGATGTCATCATTAGCTACACACCGAAACATAGGAACAGAGAACCCTCTTCGGTACAACTGGCCTTGCTGAATAACATACCTGGAGGCTTGTCGTACCAAAGCTTGCCTTTCGTTTTTCCTTTCAGGTAGATCGCCGTGGAGAAGGAATTTTTGATGGGGGTCATCCATGAATATTTTTTGGGTTCAGTATCAGTCTGGTCTACTTCCTTCTGGTCGATGCTTGGTATTCTCAAAGTTTCTATAGGGACCAGCTCCGTTTCGTCTGGATGGTCTGAACTAGCATGCTTTGCCAATCTATCCGCCATCTGGTTCTCTTCTCGGGGAATATGAGAAATGTTATATCGGTTGAAACTCTGCGACAGCTTCTCCACTTCCTTAAGGTAAGAAGTCAGTCGGTCTCCCTAGTGACGAATTCTTTCCGAACTTGGCATACTACAAGTTTTGAATCGCAAAATATTTCGATTAACTTTATTTTCAGGTCTTTCGCGAGCTTGAGCACGGCAATCAGGGCTTTATACTCGGAGTCATTGTTGGTCGCCAAGAATTCTAGTCTCAAGGCGTAATAAACCGAACGTCCCTCGAGAGACAGTAGTACTATGTTGGCTCCCGATCGTTGTTTATTTCGGGGTCCATCCGTGTAAAGCTTCCAAACAACCTGCTCCAGTTCGATCCCCGAAGATCTGGGATCATTGCTTTGATATTCATTGTCCGGGGTACTAAACTCTGCTATGAAGTTAGCCAAGGCCTGCCCTCGAATTGATTTCCATGGAATGAAGGTCAAGTCAAACTGGCTCAATTCAATGTTCCATTTTAGTAACCACCCGCTTGCTTCTGGTCATTGCAGGACTTGCCGAAGGGGCTGGTTAGTGAATATTTTAATTATGGAGATTGAAAATAGTGTCAAAATTTTCTCTATGCAATTAATAGGCTATAATCCGGTTTCTCGATCTTAGGATAATTGCACTCAGCCCTTGTCAATTTTTTACTCACATAGTAAACCGGTCGTTGTACCTGCTCTTCCTCACGGACCAGAACCAAGCTGATCGCATGTGCAGATACTGCTAAATAAAAAAATAAATCTTCATGGTGGATGGGCTTAGAAAGAATGGGAGGTCTTTCAAGATGATTGAGCAGATTCTGGAAGGCCTCAACACAGTCGGGTGTCCAGGCGAAGTTTCGCTTTCCCCTTTTAATTAATTCGAAGAAGGGCAAGCACTTATCAGTTGTTCGTCGAGGTTCCTGAATTCCCTTGAGGGCTGAAATTTGATCGGGATTGATTTCAATTCCGTGGGAACTCACAATAAAGCCTAGGAATTTGCCTGAAGCCACTCCAAAAGAACACTTTAAAGGATTTAGTTTCATGTCGTATCTTCGGAGAATGTCAAACATTCTCGAGAGATCATTCATGTGCTCGGACGATTGCTTTGACTTGACTAACATATCGTCCACATATACTTCCATCGTTTTCCCTAACTGATCGTGAAACATTCGATTGACTAGCCTTTGGTTGGTTTCCCCTGCGTTCTTCAAGCCGAAGGGCATTACCACATAATAGTATAGTCCAAGGTCGGTGATAAAACAGGTATGTTCCTGGTCGGCGACATGCATGGCAATCTGGTTATATCCTGAGTATGCATCCATGGATGAAAGTAGCTCATGTCTGGCAGTCGAGTCAACCAGCTGATCAATCCTAGGTAATGGGAAGCTGTCTTTAGAGCAGGCTTTATTTAAGTTGGAAAAATCAATGCAAGTTCTCCACTTCCCATTAGCCTTCTTTATGAGTACCAGGTTGGCTATCCAGTCGGGATAGGTTGAATCTCGGATAAATCCGTTAGCTTGTAACTTCCTAATTTCTTCCTTCAGGGCCCTTGACCTTTCAGGACCCAGCATTTGCCTCTTTTGTTTTATAGGAGTATATTTTGGGTCAATGCTGAGGGAATGAGTTATAATGGATGGTGATATCCCATACATGTCTGCGTGGGTCCAGGAAAATACGTCTAAGTTTGCTCAGAGGAATTCACATAATTCCCTCGTCCGGAAGGAATCAAGATGAGATCCAATTTTTAAGACTTTGGTTGGATCATCCTTGTCGATTTGAATTTCTACGGTGGCCTCATTTGGGGCTGCCTTCCTACACCTCGACTCTTCGTCGTCCCGTGGGTTGATGTCTTCGACTTCACAGGCAGTCGGTCCTGGTCGAGGTGTCCTCTGTAATTGCTATGCTTATTTCCCCTCCTCGAGGGGAGAGGACTGATCAGGCTCCTTACTACCACCGCTTCGTAACTCTTTCCATTCTACCAAATAACACGCTCGATTTGTTATTTGATCTCCTCGCACTGTGCCAATTCCACTATCAGTTAGGAACTTCAAAAGCAAACACCATGGCGCGATACATGCCCAGAATATAGCCAGGGAAGGCCATCTTAAGAAGGCATTGTAATGCGAGTTGATATTCATTACAACAAACGACAGAGTTCTAACTCTTCAACGATCTTCGTCTCCCAATTCTACAAACAACTTAATCTGGCTGATGGGCTCAGTGGAAGCTCCACTGAATCCACGTATCTGACCTTCATATGGCTCTAAGTCCTCTACTTCCAACTTCATCTTGTCATAGGCTTGTTTGAATAAGATGTTCACTGAGCTTCCGTTGTCAACCAGGATCTTTTGGATCGTGGTTGGGCCAATGATAGTTGTTATTACCAACGGATCGACCGTCAGGATTTCTAGGTCGACCGACTCCCGATCGCGGAAAACGATATCATCGCCCATCGTTCTCCTTTGTTTAATCGGACTTGCGGCCTCATGAGGATTTGCTACTCCGAGATTGAGATGTTTCGCGGAATTGATGTATCTTTCCATGGCTCCGATACTGTGACCTACAGGATGCGTCCTCGCATAATGGCATTGATAACAATCCCTTTTCCTTCCTCCTGAGGGGTGGTACGAGATGCAGCTTGATTCTGTTTGGACATCGAAGTTCCTTGCCCTCTGTCCCTTAGGGTCGCCTTATATTAGTCAAGTTTCCCTTCTCGAATCAGTTTTTCAACAATGCCCCTTAGATGTCGGCATTCGTTGGTCATATGTCCGTAAATGTCATGGAATAAGCAATATTTCCCAATCGCCTGTTCCTTCTCCATGGGCTCTCGTGGGGGCGGTTTCTTATACTGCACCGTGTTGCAGGTATCGAGGTAGATATTCTCTAGCGTATCATTTAAGGCAGTATATGTATCAAATACCTGGAAACGGGGGCGTTTAGGGAGCTCCCTCTTTTTCGTGAACTCCCATTGCCCTCCTTCGACCCCTCGTTACTTCGTTTACCGCATTTTTTTGTCATTTATTTCTACTTTCCCCAAGTTATTCCCAGCTTGTTTGACTGCGACATTGTTTTGGTTTGACGGCGTAAAAGTGTTTTTCGGACCATCCTCTTCTTCTAGCTGCGAATCTTCGTGCCTCAATTGGACATGAGCCTTCTCATAGAAAGCCTCAATCGTAGTTGGTGGGTTTCCGATTAAATATTTTCCGAACTCAGTCCGTTTGTCAATGCCGTCGACCAAGGCCATCAAGACAGTTTCATGGTTGGGGTTGCTAACTTCTGTAGTAGCTTGATTGAATCGATTGAGATAATTCCTCAGGAATTCACCTCTACCCTGCTTAACCGCTGAAAGATCCATAACATGCTTCGATTTGGATGCATGGATGCGGAACTGAGTCAGGATTTTTTCACTCAGGTCTTTGAAGCTAGGAAACGACCTTGCGGGCAAGCATACAAACCACATAAGAGTTATTCCGCTTAAAAAGATTGGAAAAGCCTTACACTTAATTGTGTCAAGGGCCACAACTACTTCCATGTGCTAAGAGTATCTCATCAGATGCTGCTGTGGATTTGAAGTTTCGTCGTACTGATTCATCTGAGGCATATTAAATCTCCTAGGGAACTCCGTTTGCAAAATGTCATCAGTGAATGATGTATGACTTCAGTCGACCCCCCAATCTTCATTCCTATGCCCACGGCTATCAGTCATAATCTACCGTACCATGGCGGCTAGATTTGGTGGGAAGACCGTGTCTGGGTCGGCTTCTTTGACAGACGTACTTCTTCCGGTCCCTTCACCAAGAAATGTCATCCGGGCATTCCTCCTTCTCCTTCGGTTTTCTCGGTCAGTCACGAGATTCCGAGGGGGTGAACAGGGGCCCGATCTCTTCGAGCAGCATTTTGATTCATAGGAGGGGATGTCTCCCGGTTCGGCGGAGCTAGTGGATCAACAATTTCCACCTCGGCCCGGTCAGCTTGCTCTTGCTTGTATCCATCCAGTGGGCTTTGATGTCTTTCGAGATGGAGTTGACGGACGTTTTCATCTCTTTCTAACGGGCGTCGAGACTGACGCAGATCTCTACTTTCCTATGATGGGGAGGAGCTTTCTGGCACATGGTTTAATTGGGGAGGCGGGATTCGATGTTCGCGGACCTTTTGAGCTTGATTTCTAAATTCTTCCCATTGTTTCGCCATGCGAGTCATATCCTGTCGCATTGCCGCATTCCCTTGAGCATGGGCTTTTAAGGCATCAGTATTTTCCTTAAGTCGATCTACCACATCCATAAAATCGTCCCGGGTGGTGAAAGCACAAGATGGTGCTGTGTCTCCCCCTGAAGGTAATGCAGGCTGACTTGGAGCCGTTTCAGGGACTGTCGACCCACCGGCCGCATCTGTAGATGTTCCTACTTGCGGATTCTTTCCAGTATTGCAGACTGATTTTCCAGCCATTGTTAAATTAACGTGGTAATGAAAATGAGATTTTCGTCTAGGACTTGGTGATCCGAAAGTAGAGCGAGAATCTGAATTGATCTGAGAAAGTCACCGTTCTCAGTGAAAGCACCAAAATGTTGACACCAAAATTGGTACTACACTCAAAGAGAAGAATTATGTAGAGAACAAGTGAAGATATCAATTGTAAGCAATACTAAAAATAGAGGGGATCACACACAAATTTATAGCGGTTCGGCGTTAATGAGCCTACTTCCACTCTATAATCTTTATATACTGATTAAGCTATCAATCAGAATGATTACAACAGGGAATAGAGTAATTTAGAAATGCACAATAAACTATTTTTGGAATATCCCTTTTGAACTAGAAAAAAGGGGTATTTATAAGTGGTATAATACTGGGCCATCTTCAGCACGTGTCGTCAGATCCAAAGGAATAGCTATGGCTGAACAAGTCAGTACCCTCTGAAGAATCGGCATTCTATTTTAAACCATTGGTGTGAACCGGCATGTGGCTCACCTGCCTTGGGTGATTTGAACGAAAAAGATCTATAGCGAGCTAGTCTGTAGGATAGCTTTTCAGTCTTCAACTGGACATATAATAGCGGATCATGCTTGGTCATATCGGGCTCTTCTTGGGTTGTGCCAAATGGGGGAGGTGAACTAGAATATCGGGCTTCTTTGATTTATTCAACTTGGATACTTTGGATATGAATCTATCATATTAATATGCCTTGGTGGGCGGTCCAAAAAGGGCCATCAACAGTAACGACCCAGATTTTTTGGTCATTTGAATTTGAATATTTAAATATGTTTTAAATATTATATTTGAAATATAAATGGATTTTAATATTGAATTCATTTATTAAAATGAAGTTTGAATGTTAAATTTATATTTAATTATAAAAGAGCTCATAACGTTGCCGTAGTTCGTAATATTGAGTTTCAGCTTCAACTGAATATACAGAATCCGATATAAGTCGGAATTTTGTGAAACAAGAAACGTTTGAATCTTGTTAATTTATATTTTTTTAATGAAACATAAAAATCTAGATTTCATATTATAGATTGTTAGTTATTTCCAATTCAAATTTTAAAATAGTCGCTTTGAAATCGTTTATAAAACATAACATTTATTTAATAAATTTAAAAGGATTTCTATATAATTTGGATATCATTTAACTCGTAATTTTGAATGTTGAGTTTAAAATCCATATTGGTTTATATTTGAAGTTATCCATATATTCCATTTGGACATTTACAATAATAATAATTTATTATTACTTAATTGGATTATTTTGTAATTTATAAATATTTTTATCGATATTATTATAAGCCTTAAGGACGACCATTTTACAAACAGCCTTAGTTTTCGATGAAGTTAGTTTCATTGGAACCGTAACGTTAAACTAGTGCATGAAACCAAATTTTGTGGCAAACCGATGTCGTATGTAACAACGATAGCCGTAAAAACCTATATTTTTATTTAATCGTTTTGTCGATTTAAATTGGAATTTTAGAATAATTGATTTTCTAATGAACTCCATTTTCAAGGAAACTAATTTTATTAAACCATAATGATTTATTATTGTAGTAGTTCAATTTTCAAGTTAATTGGATTTATTTTGTGATCGTGCTCAATTTAAATGCATGTCGATTCACATATTTGAGTTATAAAGGAATTTTCACAAACAACTCGAAATTCGACAAAACATTTTCCATCGTGTCTGGAATATTGTTTTATGCTAGGACTACGATTTTCATCGAGAACGGAAGTCGTATGTGATAGTTTTTACATGTTACTTTACGGTGAAGTTTTATATATTGATAGAGTATCCTATATATATATTGTTCCACTCATCCTAACCGGTTTTTTTTTTATTTCGCACGGTCAAATATTAAACACGCCGCCTCCATGGAATTAACCATCAAAAGTTCATCATTTTTCCTCTCTAAAATCCCATAATCCGTTCATCCATCAATGATTCCTCTAACTACAAATATGTTCAGTGCAACAAGGTCTCAATATTTTGATGGTTGTGATGTAGAAATTTTGGCGTGGAGGTCGGAATTCCTCCTGAAGCTGCGTTTGAAGTGAGGTAGAGGGCGATGGGATCGATTGATTTTTATGGGGATTGGGGCGTTGGTCAACGGTAGGTAGGAGCAGCTTTTGGCAATCTTCGATCGACGTTCAGTGGAGTGGATTACAGTGCGATGGTGATTATTTTGGGGTATACGTTGGTTTGGGAAGCACGGGGAGTTTGGGAACGTAGAGCAGTAAGTGGGAGAATTTGGCAGTTTGAACTCATGTTTTTTTTTAAAACATAAAAAGTCGGGCACGAAGGAGGGCACAAAATCTAGAACAAAGGAAACAAAATGAGCTCGGATGGTTATTTTAAAATGGATTGGAGGTTAATAAACTATTAATTAGAAAATTAATTATCCAACTTTTCTTTATTGATTAATGCAACCCTAATTGGCTGACGCAACTATTCCAGATTGACCCAAGGATATGGTCGGTTCAGGTTTATAAACTAAATCTATCGGTTGAGGGCCTTTTGTTCCACCTATAAATAAACACAGTCCCTCCCCATTTCTTCGCAACACAACTCTTCCCCGCCTAGGCTAGTCATCTTTTGGAGACAACCCATCCTAATTTTAAATTTTATGTTAGTTGTATTTTTGGAGATAGGCCACCATTTTAGGTATTGATATTAAATAAAAATATTTTATATTTTAATTTTCTTTCGGAGGTTCAACCGGGTTCACCAAGGAAAGCTTTTCTAGTGAATTTTATGATTATTTAGACTTTTGATTAGTTTGGGTAATTAGAAATTATAGTATTTGTAGTTGTGGTTTTGTTACAACTTATAGTTTGTTTACAATTTCTATTCATTCCTACTTTTCTGTAATTTATTTCTATAAGTATCTTTTGTAAATAAAAATCTTTCCTTATAGCCTTTGTTTAATTAATAATAAAATGACTGCAAGTAACATTTTCAGTCTTTTCCCCCCTTCTTCGTCAGATTTTTACAGTTTGTTATGGTCATGTTAAAATATGCCTAAAAGGCATATGTATTATGATTGATTTAGGCACATATTAGATGCCTAATTGACTACGACTTATTATTATCCTTCATTTTGTACAACTTTCGTAAAACTAATTTAATAGGGATAATTGAACAATTTGAGGCTAACTGGACACATGTTGTAAAACTGTAATAAAAAAAGGAACATTGAACTTATAATATGCAAACTTGATTAAGTTGTAAAATGACTATGGTATAGGTTACGACAAAAAAATGATTTGTAACATATATTTGCAAAAATCTGATAAATTAGGGAATCGTAATAAACAAATGTGTTTTATTTGCAAATTTGAATATGACAAGAAATTGTTCAAAGAACAGTTTGTCTTAATATGAAAAATTGACTTAAAAGGTATTAAATTACGATCCTAATCAAATTCTATGGTGGGCTTGTGATTATGCAATTCTATGTTGGCCTTGTATTAGGAAATTCTATGGTGGTCTTGTGATTAGGCAATTCTATGGTGGTTTTGTGATTAGACAATTCTATGGAGGCCTTGTGATTCGACAATTCTATGGTTATGGTTTCTGGGATAAATGAAAAAATGGTTAGGCTTAATAAATATTAAACTTAAAAATGACATTAAGTTATAAGCCTAAATTCTATGGATTCTTGGGGGGCTCAAATCAAGGGGGATTTGAGTCAAGCAATTGTATGTTGGGGATCCATACTATACAACATACCTTTTTTATCACGTACGGTCATATAAAGTAGGCGAGGGCACGCACCATGCTTTAGGAGGCAGTAAGATGGTCCAAATTGAGGTGGGTACGGGTGCGTTTCGGCAGCTCAATGTGTATGAATCAACCCAACTAAAGAAAAAACACTATGACACCTATGATTAATGCTATATCTTTTTGTTGATAGGTTGAGCCTTATAAGCCCAAGGTCCATAGTAGGCACAGGTTATCACTTTATTCTTTAATGATAATCGAACGATGGGTGGTATGTAAAACCCCGTAATTTTTACAATACAAAAGAGGATAAATTAAATAATAATTAATTTAATATTCAGAATTGAGGGAAACGGACTGCGCCATTGCGTCTGTCTCGAAATTCTGGTCGAGATAGACATTTGGATTGCGTAAAATGGACAGCGCACGAAGAAGTTATGAAGGTTTGAAGTTTGTATACGCGCAAGATAATTACAAATATATATATATAGAGAGAGAGAGAGGGAGACCAAGAATTCAAAATTAGGTCCAGAAAATTCAAAATCGTTCAAATTTCATAATTTAGGGTGAGCAGGAAAATTCCTGCCCAGGGGAGTCGAACCCTTAAGGGGGGGTATAGACCCCCTTAGGGATGAGGTGGCATGACGAACTCTAGGGGCTGGCAGCTATAAATACAGGCTTATTTCTCTTGTTTCTTCACTGAAAATCAATAGAGGCCTAAATGTTGTCGGTGCCTGGACTGAATCAAATATCTTTCTTCTTCTGCAATCAAAGTTTAGAGATTCAAGTGTAGATCTATTCTTCTTCTACCTTTCTTGATCCAAACACAGTGAGTTTAAGTTATTTTTAGATTTAAATAACTAAAAGTAAAACATGATATGACTGTATTTTGGATATATCCCTGTGACTGAATCATATCAGATCTATTGAATTGTGAACCCATGATATTCTGAATTATCTATGACTTGGATCTCAACCTTTATCGTGTTAGATCTACTCTTGATTATAGATCTAATTTACTCTTTAGATCATCTTGTACCTATTATGTTGTGGTTAATTTGGATCTGTCATTAGTTGGACATTTAAATCTTGGTTTAGATCTAATCATGCCTATTATGACATCCCTACTATGTTAAAACTAGTTTGATTATCACAAGTTCACCAGATCCATTCTTATATATCCACCTTATCATTATACCTTTATATGTGTATGTCAATTTTATTAAAATAATTATTTTTGTCATCTTCCCTTTTCCCTTTTTATTTTATATAGCCAGGCTATTCTCGAGCCTAGGCATGCCGCTAAAATTATGTGAATGCATTAGTTAGGAATGAGGGGAAAACAATGAAATTGGGCATAACTTGTAAAGGGGAAAATTGGCATACCTTGAATAATGTTTATGTATATTAATTTGGACATATAATTCACTATGAACATATTTGGGGAAAAAGGGGCATGAAACCTATAACCTATAACGACATAGGTAAAATTGGCTAATAATGAAATGCCTAGGATTATAGTAATTTGAACTGTACCCGCGCCAAGACATGAGGTTAGAGTACACTTGTGGTGGAAGTCTGCTCGGAACCACCCGGCATATCCAGCGACCACAAGGGGTGAATCTAATGTCAGAGGTCTAGATGCACAAATACGAGACGTGCTAAGACACGAGGTTAAGCCCGATTTGTGGAATAATTCTGCACCGACCCACCCGGCATGTCTAGCATCCACAAATGGTAGGCTTAATGTGGGAGGTATAGCATACTGTAACCATAAAGGAGAATATGGAAATAAATCTTGAATACTTAATCTAGCTGAATCCATAGGGATTGTATGAACATGAATTGAAATTGCAGTTAAGTAAATTTGGTTGAATAGTGGGTGGGTTAAGTAAATCTGAGGGGTGGGTAATATTTACATATAGGCCCACAAACTTAACCTGATAGGGTTATATAATTAAAGACACCTAGTGGTAAGCATAACCTGTGAAAATGTTGGAGTTATGTAATTAAAGACACCTTTTTAGGTAAGCATAGCTTGTGGAAATAATAGGGTTATGTAATTAAAGACACCTAGTGGTAAGCATATGCGGTGGAAATCCTAAAGGGGATACAAGACAAAAGGGAGAGCTTGTATCATATTGTATGGGACCCGTTTCAGTTAGTAACCCTTAATAGGTATTAAACGAGTACTCCTAACTAGGTCAAAGTTGCGGCGCACTTACTGGGCTAATTGTAAGAGATCCAAATGAGGAGGACGGTGTGGGCGGCGCAAACCGACCGGGGACATGTGCGTGCATGAGCCGGGTAGAGGGGGCTAAGACGACCGTGACACCAGTAGATATGGTTGTGCACGTCACGAAGGGTTGCCACATTAGGAAAGTGATACCTCCTACTGTAGGGCCAGCATAGGGTATCTACGGAGTAGGGAGCCAATCAATTAGGGTAGTGGTCAGGATACATTGGGACGTATGTCTAAGTCTACCATCTTATAGCTTTTGGGATCATCTCATTCTGGTGACACTAGTATTAGTGTAGAGAATCATAGAATCTTTAGTGAAGCATATACGCTCTATCATGTTTACCTTGTCATACCTACCTTATATGTTGTTATCTCTCCTTTATCGACTTTGTATGCCTATCATAATACTTTTACTTATTTACTTGCTAAAAGTAACTGGACTCGTCATACTTTATGTTTGACCCATTATGTTTCCTCTTCTTTCTTCCGTTGCCCCTCCCCCAGGTTATCAGGGTGGGAATACTCAGGCTTGACCATGATTCTGCTTTCATTTTGCTGGAACTGCTTAGATGTATTGCTCAAGCTCCTATCCTTGCTACTACGGCTATATTTTATTTAGGGAATTTTGCTTCTTTTATGTACTCTGATGTTTTAAAGTACACGGCAGTAGTTTTTATGATGTAATGGTTTTCGTGTATTTCAGACATGTGATGTTTTTGAACCACGATGCTTTATGATTAATAAAGTTTTTTTTATTCCACTGTCATTTTATGTATGTCTTGTAATATTTCTGTTTCTGTTTACCTACAACGCTTCATGAAATTTAATGCATTCCCTTTGTGAGTGACATTAACGGATGTGGGGTGTCACACTTGGTATCAGAGCTGAAGGTTACCAGATTGGATAAAAGTTTTTGAAAACTATTTTCAAAAAGGTTTTAAAAGAAAGCATTTTTCAAAAAGAAAAGTCTGTTTTGAAAAGCATATTCCCCAAGGCTGGTTCCATAGGTATCTAGAAGCCACGGCGCCTACCGAAGGTCAAGCTAACGTTCCTCCCCCGGCAACACCCGTCGTTCCTCCTCCTCCTTCTCTAAGAGTAGATAATTTCGCTAAGATCTGTAAAGACTTATGTGCCATGGGAGGGAAGCCATTCCGTGGAACTAAAACATTCGTAGAGGCAAGGAATTGGCTCAAGGAGACCGAGGACTTGTTTGTAATCTTCGAAGTGGAAGATCAAAGGAAGATTCAGTTAGCTTCCTAGCAACTGAAAGATGAAGCTTCATTCTGGTCTGAAGTAACCCAAGCTGGACATCCGGTGGAGACATGGGATGATTTTAGGATGAGGTTTGAAATGAAGTTTCTTTCTCAAGCAGAGAAAAGCTTGCTAATGGAGAGGTTCTTGGCGCTCAAACAAGGAAACATGACTGTTAAAGAATATGTGAACAAGTTCAACCAGTTTGTGAGATTTGAATTGGAACTAGTAGACACTCCGCATAAGAAGGCTTTTCGATTTGCTAAAAGGCTGAATGAACCCCTTCATGGGTTTTCTATGTCCCATATTCCCATAGGAGCTAATTTTGAATGGCTTGTTGATATGGTCTTGATGCATGAGGAAGACAAGGGAGAAAAGAAGTAAGTTAAGGCTGAGGAAACAACGCAAAATAAGAAGATATGGCCCAAGAAAGGACAACAACAACAACAACAACAATAGAAGAAAGGCGGAAAGAATGACAAGGATAAGAGGAAATGTCACAGTTGTGGATGAGAGGGTCACTTGGTCAAGGACTGCAAAAGGAGAAAGAATACTTGCTTCAATTATGGAGAGGTCAGACACTTTACTATGGAGTGTCCGAAGAAACAGGGAACACAGGGACAAGGTCATAGGGAAGGAGCTTCAGGAGGGCAAGTGCATGCTCTCGCAACCAGTTCTTTGGATAGAGGTAGAAAAATTTCCGTGGAAGGTTTGATTTCTCTTTCCAGTCATCCTATTAGAACTCTTTTTGATTTCGGTGCTTCACATTCATTTTTATCTAGTTCTGTGGTTGAATCTCTGCACTTAAATACTAGTATGGTAGTGGATCTCATTATTGTCTCAAACCTCATCGATGGTTCGGCTTATTTGTCTATGATTTGTCGAGGTTTGAGAATATCTATCTTAGGCGTCGAGTTTGAATGCGACGCGTATGTGCTCAGTTTTATGGGCTACGGCTTGATTCTAGGGATGGATTGGCTAACCATGTATGGTGCCATTCCAGATTGTGAGAGGAGGGCCTTAGACTTTTGACTTGCTATGGGAGGACCCTCGAGATTTTTTCTGACCCACAAGGGTTTGTTATGCTTGGTTTCCTAGAGTCTCTTGACGCATCTATTGATGATCTACAATCTATTCCAATAGTCCGAGATTATTCTGATGTTTTCGATGAGGTACGGGGATTATGTCTGAGGTGCGAGATCGATTTTCGTATATATCTGGTGGACAATGCAAAGCCAGTTGCATTACCAGTGCGCCATATGGCTCCAAGGGAAAGGAGGGAGCTTGCAAGCAAGTAGAGGAGCTACTTGAGAAATGGTTTATCAGGCGAAGCATATCTAAATGGTGTGCTCCAGTATTATTCACAAATAAGGCGGATGGTTCGCTTCATTTGTGTGTGGACTATAGAGTATTGAACAAACTCACTAAGAAGAACAGGTACCCACTTCTGAGGATAGTTGACTTGATTGACCATCTTATTGGTGCCACGGTTTTCCCTCTGTTAGACTTGGCCACGGGGTTTCATCAGTTGAGGGTGGCTGAGGACGGATAGATAAGACCGCTTTTAGGACACCAGATGGTTTCTTTGAATGGCTTATAATGCCTTTTGGGTTGATGAATGCACCCGCCTATTTTGTTGATCTAATGAGTAGGGTGTTTCGGTAGTTTCTAGGTATATTTGTCGTGGTCTTTGTTGATGATATCTTGATCTTCTCAAAGAGAGAAGAAGACCATGCCCAACATTTGAGAGAAGTTTTGAAGACTCTCCGTGCGCATCAGCTTAAGGCAAAGTTCTCCAAATGCCATTTTGGGAGAAAAGAGGTGAGATTCCTAGGGCATGTGGTTTCTAAAGAGGGGATAGCAGCAGCTCCCGCAAAGGTGGTTGCAGTTCAAGATTGGCAAGTTCCAAAAAAATGCAATATAGGTGAGAAGCTTTCTTGGATTGGCAGGTTATTATAGGAAGTTCATTAAGGACTTCGCAAAGATATTAGCCCCACTCACCAGGCTGACGAAGAAGAATTTGGCGTTTTCTTGGGATATAGATTGTGATGTTGCTTTCCAATGACTGAAGAGGGCTCTGACAACAGCCCAAGTCTTGACCTTACCTGATGGGAATAAAGTGTTTACGGTTCAGACTGATGCATGTGGTATAGGGCTTGGTGCGGTTCTGAAGCAAGAAGGGAAGGTAGTGTGTTATGGGGGTAGATAGCTAAGAGTCCATGAGAAGAACTACCCTACCCATGATTTAGAGCTAGCTGCCATAGTGTTCATGCTTAAGATGTGGCATCGTTATTTGCTTAGAAGAGAGGTTTGAGTTGTACACCGATCATAAATCTCTAAAGTATTTGTTCTCACAAAAGGATCTAATTTAAGGAAACAAAGGTGGATGGAGTTCCTAGCTTCTTATGATTTCGAGATAACTTATACCCTCGGCAAGGGTAACGTGGTGGTAGACGCACTAAGTAGGCAGAGGATGGCCTTAAGTCCTCTGTTTGTGGAAAGGAAAAGCTTGGAGTTCATATCGACTTTTGATTTTAGACCCTCCACCGAGTTATTGCCTGGTTTGTTTGCATTGCTAGAGATACGACCTACTCTTATGGATCAGATAGGAGCTTCACAGCATGATGATCCATAGATTTCAGACATCTTGGATAGGCTCGGTAAAGGGGAGACTTCTAGTCACCTCAATGGATATTCCATTGACGATAAAGGAAGGTTGCAACGAGATGGAAGGCTTTGTGTTCCTCAAACTAGAAGTCTGTTAAAGACAGTCCTAGAGGAAGCCAATCATTCTAAGATGACTATTCGTCCAGGCGGTGATAAGATGTATAGGGACATGAAGAGGGTTTTCTTTTGGGCTGGGATGAAGAAAGAGGTGGCAGAGTTTGTTTCTCAATGTTTAGTTTGTCAGCAAGTCAAAGCTGAACAAAGGAAGCCCGGTGGTTTACTTCATACTTCGGAGGTTCCACAATGGAAGTGGGAGAGAATCTCTATGGTAGATGGTTTGCCTAGATCAAAGAAAGGCAACACCAGTATTTGGGTGGTAGTAGATAGACTTATTAAGAGTGCTCATTTTATTCCAGATAAGAGTAAGAGAATGACAGCTTGGTTGGCAGCAATTTACGTTCGTAAAATAGTCCGTCTTCATGGAGTACCTTCTAGCATCGTAAGCGATCATGATCCCATATTCACTAGTGAATTTTGGAAGAGTTTGCAAGAAGCATTAGGTACATAGTTATGTTTGAGCACCGCTTATCATCCTCAGACCGATGGACAAACGGAGTGGGTGAACAGAATTCTTGAAGATCTTTTGAGGCTGTGTATCCTTGACTTCAGAGGGACTTGGGAAGAGTATCTTCCTTTAGTAGAGTTTGCCTATAACAGCAGTTATCAAGCTAACATTGGCATGGCACCCTTCGAAGCATTGTACGGACGACCCTGTAGATCACCAACTTGTTGGTGGGAATCTACAGAAATGCTATTGCTTGGACCGGATATGGTTAGAGAAACGTCCGAGAAGATTGATCTTATTAAATGACGAATGAAGCCCGCTCAAGATAGGCAGAAATCCTAAGCTGACAAGAGAAGGACTGACATTGAATTTGAAGTAGGAGATATGGTTTTCATTAAAGTGTCACCTTTGAGGAATGTGGTTCTCTTCGGATCTATAGGGAAATTGGCACCAAGATTTATAGGGCCATTTCCCATAACAGAAAGGATTAGCCAAATGGCCTATAGAGTAAAGCTGCTAGAGAGACTATCTGGCATTCATGATGTTTTCCATATTTCTCACCTGCAGAAGTGTTTGCATGATACCGTGGAAGTAGTTGAGCCGAGTGTATTGGAAGGAGTAGAGGTGGAACGGGAGGCGACAGTCAGACGAGTTTCTTCCCGTATTCTTAGATCAGAAGTTAAGAAGCTACACAATAAAGAAATCAGGTTGATGTAGGTTCAGTGGGGAGATAACCCAGAGGATGCAACTTGGGAGACCGTTGACAAGATTCGTGCTTCGTATCCTTTTCTTTTTGAGGGTAGGTTAGACGAGCGTGATTATGACATGATAATTTGACATGGGATTTCATGAAAATATGACACTCATGATACACCTAAATGTGGACATGACATGTGGGGTAAACATGGGACTTGAAACTAGACACGTATGGGTTGAAAGTGTAATATGACACTAGACCAAACATGAAAGTGGCCAACTCGAGGTTGGGTTGAGTTTGTAGCATAAATCTACCCGGACCCGCCCGGCTTAACTAGTGGCTACAAACAATAGGACCCAATGTGAGTAGTTGGTCACATAGCACTTAAAACCCGAGGTTAGACTAGGTTGTGGTGTAAAGCTACCCGGACCCGCCCGGCTTAACTAGTAACCACAACAAAGTCTAACGTGAGAGGTTGGGGTGCATTAATCTAATTAATGCCACATGAAAAGGTTAAGTAATTTTGACTAATGACACTTAACCGATATGACACGAATGGGTAGGTTAAGTTAAACCGGACTTGGTTTCTTAATGACGCTTAACCATATAAGACAATTAGGGGATGGGGTTAAGTAATTTACACTTAACTAATCCGACTTGGTAATTAGATGGGGTTAAGTAACTTAGACTTAACTAATCTAAACACGGTAATTAGATGGGGTTAAGTAACTTAGACTTAACTAATCTAAACACGGTAATTAGATGGGGTTAAGTAACCTTCACTTAACTAATCTAAACACAGTAATTCGATGGGGTTAAGTTAAACACTTAACCAACCTAAACTTGGTAGTTCAATGAGGTTAAGTAACCAATACTTAACCAACTTAACATGATAATTTAATGGGGTTAAGTAACTTATACTTATACATGATGATTTGATGAGGTTAAGTAACCTATACTTAACCAATCTAATGTGCGGACCTGATAGGGTTAAGTCACAAGACCTTTTAAATATACTTAACCATTGTAATACGATTAGTGGATGGGGTTAAGCTAACCCATACTTAACCAATCCGACTCGATAATCTGATGGGATTAAGATAATTTATTCTTAATCAATCTAACACGATAATCTGATAGGGTTAAGACAAACAAATACTTAACCGATTTGACTTGATAGGGTTAAGTCATGAGCTTCTTGGTATACTTAACCAACTTGTAGGGCTAAGCCTTGAAATTAAATACTTAGCCAATCTTGACATGATTCGTAGGCGGGTTAAGACATGAACTTGAATGATAAGACTTAACCCATTAGACAAAACCCTAGCTCAAGGGACTAGGTTGAAGATCGTAGTTAACAAGGATAACGGGAAAAGAAGCTAAGTGGTAAACCTTAGTAAAGAATAACTAAGTAATAATTCTTAGCCAAGGACATAGGACTAGTTCATAAATAGATGAGTAACCGGATACGGTAGGTCATCGCTTGGTATACGAGGAGGAGCAACTTATCTGACTTGGATAAAAAGCTCCAGCGAACTGGGTGACGAAGCGGTAGCTTCGGGGGACGTGAGGGTACTCTTGGTATCCCTCTGTGAGGTGGCAGATGGTCCATGAAACCTGGCCTCACAGAGGTTAAGGTCTGCGGTAGAAGAGCCAAGGGTATGCCTTGGTTGCTGTGCGAGCAACCTAAAGACGGGGATGGATTAGCGTGGAGTCGACGATACTTGATTTTTGCCCTGGATAGCGCGTCGTCGACTACCTACCATCTTTAGTCAAGCGTGTACGAACGGAAAGGCAGAGAACTTCCAACATACCATATACTTGCTATCGAGTTATGGGTGAGGTTGGCCAATTGGAAAGTGGGGCTATAGTGGGGCCGGGATGTAGTTCTCATACATGATTTTTCTTGGATTGCCTTTCAGTAGTTGAGGGAGGGCTCACATGGGACCATAGCCACGGATACAAAAACAGACCTTGACATCTGCATCGGCAGATGACTTAAAGCTCCCGACCGAGTTCCGTATTTCTTGATTTGCCCTGGCACGGAACTCGGATGGCACATTGAGATACATGTGCGTCTAGACTTGGAAAATGATTCACGATACATACGTGGGATAAAGGGCGTGGTTGACGGGTGGCATAATCCCTAGTGGCCCTAGGTGGCTTGAACCCAAACCGAGACACGGAAACGTTCATTAGGTAGCATAATCCCTAGTGGTCCTAGGTGGCATAAATCCTAAGTGAACACGTGATAGTTCATGGTAAGAAAACATAACCAGATTAAGGGTAGTAGTCCAAATTAACCTCAAGGATAAAACGGTACTACGTTGAGGTGGTATAGATTTACATGGGAAAGCCCGTATGGCCTACGGCAAAGGACTGAACTTATACATGGAAAGAAACATACGAGTAGGGAAAACCTACATATGCTATATATTAGGTTGACATGGACCATTACATGACATTGGGCAAGGGACATTCATAGTTAACACATGACGCGGGTTGGGATACTAGTACGAGAGGTGCAGAGCAAATATACATGATAAATACCTTAGGATGGTATACATGATAGATACCGTGGGATGTTATACATGATAGATACCGTGGGATGTTATATATGATAGATACCTTGGGATAGTATACTGGATAGAAACCTGACGATGTGATACCTTGATTTATCTTGACACCGTAGTTTATCATGATATCTTAGTTTATCTTGCTACAGTAGTTCATATGGTTATCTTGGTTTAGCTTATCCATCTTGTCATCATCCTTATGTTTACTTTCAATTTATGCATGTCATGTTACCTTTACCTGTTTTTATACTGGAAGTAGATAGGACTTACCAGTCTTTATGACTGACCCCGTTTTGTTTTGCCTCTTTGTCTTCCGTTTACCCCCCCCCCCCCCCCCCCAGGTTTGCAGGGAGGAAACACTGTTGTTTAGTTCGGACCCCTTCTGCTTGAAGGTCATCATATATGGCTTGGACTTCTTTTGGCTATAGCTGCTTTACCGGTTTGTTTTGGGGAAATAATTTATGAAATGGTTTATGCTTCTTTACTATTGCAAGACAGGTTTTGATGTATTCTGATGTAAAAAGGCTTTACACCTTGATGTTTTATAAAGTAATGAAATTTGTTTTACTTCCGCTGTTTTATATGTTCTGTCTTGTAATATTTCTGTGCATGTTTACCAATAATGCCCCTCCAAACCCAGTGCATTCCTTTGTGAGTGACCCTGGCGGAGGTGGGGTGTTACATTTGGTATCAGAGCAGAAGGTTACCAGACTGGGCAAAGTTTTTAAAACCTTCTGAAAACTATTTGAGAAACCGTTTACAAAGAAGCATTTTTCAAGAAAAGTTTTTAAAGGCTATTCCCCAAAAGCCATTAGCACTATCCTTTGTTTCCTTGATCGAATCTCTTTTCCTTTCTTTCCTCCATCGGTAGTCACAGTAGTTTTAACTGCGACTAATCCTTGTCTAGCTACGTAAGTGTTTTCCCGTGCGATGGAGGAAGTTCTCGAGAGACCTGTTTCCGAAGTTATAAGAAGGGATAATAAGAGCAAGGATAAAGGACACGAGCTTAAGAATAAGCAACTTGTTGGTATGGCTTGATCCACAAAGGAAGATAAGGACAAGATCAGCGAGAGGGCAATTGTATGCTCTCATTTCTAGCATACCCAAGAGGAATGGTACCGTTTCTGTTAAAGGCTTAGCCTTTCTTTTCTATCGTCCCGTCTAGACTTTGTTTTGATCATCGCATCATTTAAGTCTGCCTCGATAGTTAAGTCTCTGCACCTTAGTACTAGCATGGTAGAAGATCCCACTTTAGTCCCAAAATCTGGTTGGAGAGTCGGTCCATTTATTCATGACTGGTTTGGATTTGAGAACGTTTATGCCAAGTGTTGAGATTAGAAGCAATGCTTCTATTGTTGAGCTATGGATGGATTCTAGGGATGAAGTGGTGATCCAGTAATGGATGCCATTCTCGGTTTTGAAAGGAGGATAGTTAAACTCTTAACTTGCCTTGGTAATACCCTCGAAGTCTCATGTAACCTTTTGGGTTCTGTCATGGTTAGTTACCTAGAATCTCTTGATGCATTTATAGGAAATCTCTGATCCAATCGAGTAACGTTCGCCAATAAGACGGATGGTTCATTCCGCTTGAGCATGGGTTATAGGAATCACCCTAGTAAGTGCACGTGGTAACATGGATTGGCATCGGTAAACGAGATCCAGAATTCACTAGTGAATTTTGGAGAGCTTGCATGAGTACGCAGATATGGTTGAGCCAAGTATACTAGGGAAAGAATAAGTGAAAGTGGAACGAGAGGCGACAGTGAAATGAGTTCCAACTCATACCTTGGAAATAGGAATCAAGGAGCTACGAAATCATGAAGTCAAAGGCAGTCAGGGCACAATGGAATCAAGCTCATGGAAATGCGGCTTAGACACGCGCATCATGTCTCTTTTTAAGAGTATATCTTTGATCCTTGGTTCACCTATAGAGCTTACTTGCATGTTATCGCTTGGCGGATATCCTCTCGGTCTTGTTTCTGTTACAAACCCCGTAAGGAGTCTGTCTTGTTTATCTCCTCGATCTTATCTTGGGAACCTTAGATAGAACTCTATGGATGTAAACATGTATTCGAAACATGTTATGATTGATATGGTTGCAAATGGTTGCAAGTGGTTGCTCGTGGATGCGCGAATACACATTAGATACTAGATTGACGCGGTCACGTTTCATGTTGCAT
Source organism: Allium sativum (assembly GCA_030737875.1). Classification (NCBI taxonomy): domain Eukaryota; kingdom Viridiplantae; phylum Streptophyta; class Magnoliopsida; order Asparagales; family Amaryllidaceae; genus Allium; species Allium sativum. The sequence goes on along the minus strand of CM060916.1, from coordinate 6,190,625 downwards.
ATGCACGAGTATTTATACTTGTTTATGGATGAAATTGAATGTGTTGTCATGCGGATGTTGCATATGAATGAATGTTTGTGCACACATATAGTGTTTATATGACTAGGACTATTTGCATACATGTTGGACTCATGGCACTAAACATATTTTGCATTAGAAAGATCATTCAGGCCTGATCATTAGCATTAGCTAAGGAGCATATACACACATGTTTTACATATGTTCATACGGCATTAGAAATCGTCTAAGGACAATGGTTGCTTGTGGATGATGTTTTGAGTAGATGAATGATGGATGGTAGGATACGTTCTTCCTAACTTGGAGATTTCGGGGACGAAATCCTTAAAGGAGGGGAGAATGTAACAACCCGAAATTTAACAACGTGTTAAAAACGAGAATCAAGGCAGAATTAAAATATAAAATCTGAATCAGGAGAAACGGGCTGTGCCATTGCGTTCGTCTCGGAAAAATACGCGAAATAGAGTCCGAGTTTTCGAGAATCGGAGTCCATATGACCCAGTTATGGCCCGTCAAAGTTTTCAGAAAAATTCAAGTTCAAAAACTGTTCAAAATTCAAATCTGGAGACAAACAGATTGGGCGGGAAAATTCCCGCCCAAGCCGCAGGTCGACTGGGTGTCGACTGGGGAGTCGACACGCCCAGGGGGTAGGTCGACTGCCCAGTCGACACGGGTGTCGACCTGGTGGTCCGACCACTTGGGCCTGGGTGCACCTGACTTGTTCCTCAAGACATGTTTTATGGGCCTGTGACGGATTTTGAGGGTTCAGATCTATCCTAGGGTTTATCCTACGGCCTAAACTACTCCTGATCTCTATAAAAACACCCCTAAGCCTACCCTAAACCCTAACAAATCACTCTTGCCACGAAGTGCCGCCCAAATGCCAAGTGATCATGGCCTCCATCTTCAACTCCAAGAGACTATGCATTCAAACTAGATCCGAATCAAAGGTGCTAGCTTGCTACATCAAATCAAGGGAGTAGATCAACGTTGCTATGCAAATTTCATGACGATTCTTCAACAAAGGAGCCACCTTTCTTCGTCAAGACGATTCATGATCTTTCCCTAAGCCTCGCTATGTAAGTTCTAGCTACTTGTAGATTCTAACGGTGGTTCTAATGTGACATGGGATAAAATGCGATGAAACATAAGTATGCTAGCCTATATGAACCTTGTCATGCCTCTTTTGCTTGAACCTATGACTTTGGGCTATGCTTAGTGACTAAATCATGCCACTTATGTTATGTTTAACCTAGTTTATCTTGCAAGTTTGAATCTTTGTCTATGGAATGTTAGCATGAACCTTTGGGAACCATTTGGCATGTGAAACATTGGCAAAGACTTGACTTTGGGGCTTATGCATGTAAATGAACCCAAACCCCTTATGTTATCATGCATGTTTGTGGCCAAATTCCCTTATGATACTATGCATGTTTGTGGCCAAATCCCCTTATGATACTATGCATGTTTGTGGTCAAATTCCCTTATGATACTATGCATGTTTGTGACCAATCCCTTTTTGGCATCGTGCATGTTTTGAGGCAAATATGTAGCATAGTATCCTTACTATGTTGACTCGCTTTTACTTGAGTTGGAAACACGATTTGGGGTAGGTTAGACGAGCGTGATTATGACATGATAATTTGACATGGGATTTCATGAAAATATGACACTCATGATACACCTAAATGTGGACATGACATGTGGGGTAAACATGGGACTTGAAACTAGACACGTATGGGTTGAAAGTGTAATATGACACTAAACCAAACATGAAAGTGGCCAACTCGAGGTTGGGTTGAGTTTGTAGCATAAATCTACCCGGACCCGCCCGGCTTAACTAGTGGCTACAAACAATAGGACCCAATGTGAGTAGTTGGTCACATAGCACTTAAAACCCGAGGTTAGACTAGGTTGTGGTGTAAAGCTACCCGGACCCGCCCGGCTTAACTAGTAACCAGAACAAAGTCTAATGTGAGAGGTTGGGGTGCATTAATCTAATTAATGCCACATGAAAAGGTTAAGTAATTTTGACTAATGACACTTAACCGATATGACACGAATGGGTAGGTTAAGTTAAACCGGACTTGGTTTCTTAATGACGCTTAACCATATAAGACAATTAGGGGATGGGGTTAAGTAATTTACACTTAACTAATCCGACTTGGTAATTAGATGGGGTTAAGTAACTTAGACTTAACTAATCTAAACACGGTAATTAGATGGGGTTAAGTAACTTGGATTAACTAATCTAAACACGGTAATTAGATGGGGTTAAGTAACTTTCACTTAACTAATCTAAACACAGTAATTCGATGGGGTTAAGTTAAACACTTAACCAATCTAAACTTGGTAGTTCAATGAGGTTAAGTAACCAATACTTAACCAACTTAACATGATAATTTAATGGGGTTAAGTAACTTATACTTATACATGATGATCTGATGAGGTTAAGTAACCTATACTTAACCAATCTAATGTGCGGACCTGATAGGGTTAAGTCATAAGACCTTTTAAATATACTTAACCATTGTAATACGATTAGTGGATGGGGTTAAGCTAACCCATACTTAACCAATCCGACTCGATAATCTGATGGGATTAAGATAATTTATGCTTAATCAATCTAACACGATAATCTGATAGGGTTAAGACAAACAAATACTTAACCGATTTGACTTGATAGGGTTAAGTCATGAGCTTCTTGGTATACTTAACCAACTTGTAGGGCTAAGCCTTGAACTTAAATACTTAGCCAATCTTGACACGATTCGTAGGCGGGTTAAGTCATGAACTTGAATGACAAGACTTAACCCATTAGACAAAACCCTAGCTCAGGGGACTAGGTTGAAGATCGTAGTTAACAAGGATAACGGGAAAAGAAGCTAAGTGGTAAACCTTAGTGAAGAATAACTAAGTAATAATTCTTAGCCAAGGACATGGGACTAGTTCATAAATAGATGAGTAACTGGATACGGTAGGTCATCGCTTGGTATACGAGGAGGAGCAACTTATCTGACTTGGATAAAAAGCTCCAGCGAACTGGGTGACGAAGCGGTAGCTTCGGGGGACGTGAGGGTACTCTTGGTATCCCTCTGTGAGGTGGCAGATGGTCCATGAAACCTGGCCTCACAGAGGTTAAGGTCTGCGGTAGAAGAGCCAAGGGTATGCCTTGGTTGCTGTGCGAGCAACCTAAAGACGGGGATGGATTAGCGTGGAGTCGACGATACTTGATTTTTTCCCTAGATAGCGCGTCGTCGACTACCTACCATCTTTAGTCAAGCGTGTATGAACGGAAAGGCAGAGAACTCCCAACAGACCATATACTTGCTATCGAGTTATGGGTGAGGTTGGCCAATAGGAAAGTGGGGCTATAGTGGGGCCGGGATGTAGTTCTCGTACATGATTTTTCTTGGATTGCCTTTCAGTAGTTGAGGGAGGGGTCACGTGGGACCATAGCCACGGATACAAAAACAGACCTTGACATCTGCATCGGCAGATGACTTAAAGCTCCAGACCGAGTTCCGTATTTCTTGATTTGCCCTGGCACGGAACTCGGATGGCACATTGAGATACATGTGCGTCTAGACATGGAAAACGATTCACGATACATACGTGGGATAAAGTGCGTGGTTGACGGGTGGCATAATCCCTAGTGTCCCTAGGTGGCTTGAACCCAAACCGAGACACGGAAACGTTCATTAGGTAGCATAATCCCTAGTGGTCCTAGGTGGCATAAATCCTAAGTGAACACGCGATAGTTCATGGTAAGAAAACATAACCAGATCAAGGGTAGTAGTCCAAATAACCTCAAGGATAAAACGGTACTACATTGAGGTGGTATAGATTTACATGGGAAAGCCCGTACGGCCTACGGCAAAGGACTGAACTTATACATGGAAAGAAACATACGAGTGGGGAAAACCTACATATGCTATATATTAGGTTGACATGGACCATTACATGACATTGGGCAAGGGACATTCATAGTTAACACATGACGCGGGTTGGGATACTAGTACGAGAGGTGCAGAGCAAATATACATGATAAATACCTTGGGATGGTATACATGATAGATACTATGGGATGTTATACATGATAGATACCGTGGGATGTTATATGATAGATACCTTGGGATAGTATACTGGATAGAAACCTGACGATGTGATACCTTGATTTATCTTGACACCGTAGTTTATCATGATATCTTAGTTTATCTTGCTACACTAGTTCATCTGGTTATCTTGGTTTAGCTTATCCATCTTGTCGTCATCCTTATGTTTACTTTCAGTTTATGCATGTCATGTTACCTTTACCTGTTTTTATACTGGAAGTAGATAGGACTTACCAGTCTTTATGACTGACCCCGTTTTGTTTTGCCTCTTTGTCTTCCGTTCCCCCCCCCCTCCCCCAGGTTTGCAAGGAGGAAACACTGTTGTTTAGTTCGGACCCCTTCTGCTTGAAGGTGATCATATATGGCTTGGACTTCTTTTGGCTATAGCTGCTTTACCGGTTTGTTTTGGGGAAATAATTTATGAAATGGTTTAAGCTTCTTTACTATTGCAAGACAGGTTTTGATGTATTCTGATGTAAAAAGGCTTTAGACCTTGATGTTTTATAAAGTAATGAAATTTGTTTTACTTCCGCTGTTTTATATGTTCTGTCTTGTAATATTTCTGTGCATGTTTTCCAATAATGCCCCTCCAAACCCAGTGCATTCCTTTGTGAGTGACCCTGGCGGAGGTGGGGTGTTGCATTACTAGTGGTTGCTCGTGGATGCATATACACACACATTAGGCACTAGATCGGCTCAATCACTCTCATACTGCATATGGATGTGTGTGCATTTTTCTTCTTTTTATGGATGAAATTGAATGTATCATTATATGGATGTTGCATTTGGATGGATGTTTGTGCACCCATAAAGAACTTACATGTTATAATAGGATCGTTGCATACATGTTGGATTCATGAACACTAACATACATTGCATTAAGGAGGTCGACTGAATCAGTAGACCGCCTGATCTTCGCATTACCGTTGGGACATATACACACACCTTTGCATGTATTCATATAAGCATTAGAAGCCTTTAAAGACAATAGATGCCTATGATTGGTGGATGCGTAGATGTATGATGGATGGTAGGATATGCATTCTTCTTAACTTGGTGATTTCGAGGACGAAATCCTTTGAGTAGGGGAGAATGTAACACCTCGTAATTTTAACAACACTAAAGAGGATAAATTAAGTAATAAATAATTTAATATTCATAATTGAGGGAAAAGTACTACGCCATTGCGTCTGTCTCGAAATTGTGGTCAAGATAGACATTTGGTTTGCGTAAAACAGACATCGTGCGAAGAAGATATGAAGGTTTGAAGTTTGTATACGCGCAAGATAATTATATATAAAGGGTCCAAGAATTCAAAATTAGGTCCAAAAAGTTCAAAATCGTTCAAATTTTAGAATTTAGGGTGAGCGGGAAATTTGCCGCCCAGGGGAGTCGACCCCTTAAGGGGGGTGTCGACACTTGGGTCAACCCCTCAAAGGGGGTTTCGACCCTAGGGTCGACCCCCTAAGGGGTGGGTCGACCACCCTACGGCTGAGGTGGCAGGACGAATTCTAGGGGCTGGCAGTTATAAATACAGGCTCATTTCTCTTGTTTTCTTCACTGAAAATCAATGGAGACCTAAGTGTTGTCGGTGCCTGGACTGAATCAAATCTCTTTCTTCTTCTGCAATCAAAGTTTAGAGATTCAAGCGTAGATCTATTCTTCTTTTACCTTTCTTGATCCAAACACTGTGAGTTTAAGTTATTTTTAGATTTAAATAACTAAAAGTAAAACATGATATGACTATAATTTGGATCTATCTCTGTGACTGAATCATATCAGATCTATTGAAATTGTGAACCCATGATATTCTGAATTATCTATGACATGGATCTCAACCTTTATCGTGTTAGATCTACTCTTAATTATAGATCTAATTTACCATTTAGATCATCTTGTACCTATTTGTTGTGGTTAATTTGGATATGTCATTAGTTGGACATCTAAATCCTGCTTTAGATCTAATCATGCTTATTATGACACCCTACTATGTTAAAACTAGTTTTATTATCACAAGTTCACCAGATCCACTCTTATATGTCCACCTTATCATTATGCCTTTATATGTGCACGTAAATTTTATTAGAATAATCATTTCTGTCACCTTCCCTTTCCTTTTTCCCTTTTTATTTTATATAGCCAGGCTATTCTCGAGCCTAGGCATGCCGCTAAAATTATGCGAATGCATTAGTTGGGAACGAGGGAAAAAAAATTGAAATTGGGCATAACTTGTAAAGGGGAAAATTGGCATAACTTGAATAATGTTTATGTATATGAATTTGGACATATAATTCACTATGAACATAATTGGGGAAAAGGGACATGAAACCTATAACCTATAACAACATAGGTAAAATTGGCTAATAATGAAATGCTTAGGATTACAGTAATTAGAACTGTAACTGCGCCTAGACACGAGGTTAGATTACACTTGTGGTGGAAGTCTACCCGGAACCGCCCGGCATATCCAGCGACCACAAGTGGTGAATCTAATGTGAGTGGTCTAGGTGCAAAAATACGAGACGTGCTAAGACACGAGGTTAAGCCCGATTTATGGAATAAGTCTGCCCGGACCCGCCCGACATGTCCAGTATCCACAAATGGTAGGCTTAACGTGGGATGTCTAGCATACCGTAACCATAAAGGAGAATATGGAAATAAACCTTGAATATTTAACCTAGTTAAATCCATAGGGATTGTATGAACATGAACTGAAATTGGGGTTAAGTAAATTTGGTTGAACAGTGGGTGGGTTAAGTAAATCTGAGGGGGTGGATAATATTTACATATAGGCCCACAAACTTAACCTGATAGGGTTATGTAATTAAAGACACCCAATGGTAAGCATAAACTATGAAAGTGTTGGAGTTATGTAATTAAAGATACCTTTTTAGGTAAGCATCACTTGTGGAAATAATAGGATTATGTAATTAAAGACACCTAATGGTAAGCATAACTGGTGGAAATCCTAGAGGGGATACAAGACAAAGGGGAGAGCTTGTATCATATTGTGTGGGACCCATTTCAGTCAGTAACCCTTAATAGGTATCAAACGAGTACTCCGAACTAGGTCGGAGTTCGGGCACGCTTACTGGGTTGATTGTAAGAGATACAAATGAGGAGGACGGTGTGGGTGGCGCAAACCGACCGGGGACATGTGCATGCATGGGCTGGGTAGAGGGGATAAGACGACCATGACACCCGTAGGTATTGGTTGTGCACATCACGAAGGGTTGCCACGTTAGGAAAGTGATACCTCCTACTGTAGGGCCGGCACAGGGTATCTGCGGAGTAGGGAGCCGATCGATTAGGGTAGTGGTTAGGATACATTGGTACGTATACCCAAGTCTACCATCTTATAACTGTTGGGATCATCTCATTCTGGTGATACTAGTAATAGTGCAGAGAATCATAGAATCTTTAGTGAAGCATATACGCTCTATCATGTTTACCTTGTCGTACCTGCCTTATATGTTGTTATCTCTCTCTTATCCACTTTATATGCCTATCATGATACTTTTACTTATTTACTTGCTAAAAGTAACTGGAATCGCCAGACTTTATGTCAGACCCTTTTTGTTTCCTCTTCTTTCTTCCGCCCCCTCCCCCTCCCCCTCAGGTTCTCAAAGTGGGAATACTCATGCTTGACCGTGATTCTGCTTTCATTTTGCTGGAGCTGCTTAGATGTATGGCTCAAGCCCCTATCCTTGCTACTATGGCTATATTTTATTTGGGGAATTTTTCTTCTTTGATGTACTCTGATGTTTTAAAGTACAAGATAGTAGTTTTTATGATGTAATGGTTTTTGTGTATTTCAGACATGTGATGTTTTGAACCACGATGCTTTATGATTAATAAAGTTTTTTTTATTACACTGTCATTTTATACCTATCCTGTAATGTATCTGTTTCTGTTTACTTACAACGCTTCACGAAACTTAATGCATTCCCCTTGTGAGTGACATTAACGGACGTGGGGTGTCACATGGTATTAGGAAGCTTTTTCTTAATTATATTATGTCCTAAATTTTTAGAAGTGTAAACAGTCTAAGTTCTATGGAATGAGAAAAGATAACCTTATTTGTAACCTTTTTATATCATCCTATATGTTCAGCTTGTTTGTACACGGACATTTACCTTATCTGACACTAGAACTACTATTTTATTTGTTTCACGTGCTTATCAATCGTACTAGTAATCATAATAGCTCACCAGACATTATGTCTGGCCGACTCCTCTTGCTTCCTTTTTCTTTCTCCCAATAGGCTCACTGGGTAGATGTTGAATGGTATTGGCAGCTTGGGAAGAGCAGTATCCGAGACTTGAGATTCATCCTGTTATCTATCAAATTTCTCTTCACGTTATTTTATTCTGTTATTGTTCTAAGATGTACTTGAGAGGGAATTTAAATGTATACTTTGATTTAAGATGAGATTAAGGAAGACAAATGTTTCGTAACTTACTATTTTGTAATGATAAGTTCATTGTAGAAATAAATGTTTCTGTTGTTTTTCCTTTATTTCTTGTGCATCTTAGTCTCTGCGATTTGTTTCTTTATACCTACAGTACTTCACATTTCATAGTATGGCCCTTTTTGGGAATACCAAGGGATGTGGGGTGTTTCGTTTGGTATCAGAGCTTAAAGTTACAAGATTCCTAAATTTAGTTTTAAAATAAAATATTTTTCTAAAGAAAACTAGATTTTGAAAGCAAAAAAAGTAATTCTGAAATATAAAAATCACCTCAAGTCCATCTCATTTCCCTGTTCTATTCTCTTGTTTCTTCATTTAGTTATCTATAAAGCAACCAAACTAGGCTTTCTTATGTGCTTAAAAACCTTAAATTTTTATAGATTGAAAATTTGACTAGTGGGTAAACCCGTTTAGCTTAGTATTTGAGGAAAAAGAGAAACTTGCTACGTGACGATATAGAGTAGGGCTAAGCATAAATAATATTACCTTAAAGCACGAGGGTATCAAGATAACCTTAGAGGTATTTCTGTGAAGGTTCGAGAATATGTTATTAACTGTAACAAGGAAATTGTAGATGTGGCACAAGGCCAACGAGGTTATAAGAAAGATATTGCTCAAAAGGATTAAGGAATGAAATTCGGTAAAGGTTGGTGAAAGAGATGTTATCAATCTCTACATCTTCCTAGTTCTCCTGTCCTAACTTAATTAGGAGTATTTTGTTCCTTTACCTTTGATTCGCGAGTTGGGGGTGGCTATGTGGGGTTACATCCACGTTGATATTAGACAGGCCATGTGGGGCATCTACATAGTAGGCCTAATGAAGTTGTCCTTTACAGATATAATTAATCCCCAAGTATGTTGTAGTAGCATTACTTGATTGTTTGGAATTTTATAGTCCCATTGGTAGTTTCTTAACCCCATAGGGAGATCAGTATTGTTATCCATGGTGAGTCATGGTTCAAATCTAGAAATCTTTATTTAGGAGATGTTTGGAGGCTTCCGGGTACGGGTTAGTTAAAGTCCCTGACATTGAAGTTTGATCAAGTTGTTTGTCATTCCAATGTTATTGAAAACAGAAAAATCAGAAATTATGATCAACATTCCCAACTGAAAATCAATATAAAACCGTAATATACACTTTATGTGTATCATTTAAGGATTATAAATACTATTTAAGGAATATAAATATCATTTAAGAATATTGACACCCGAAATCTTTTCATTTATACTTGGTCCATAGGGAGGATTTCCTAAATGTTTGTTGTTCTTATGATTTCTTTATTTGCATGCTGGAATTTTAAAGAAGGCCGAAGTATGCCCACTTAAATTTTAGTTGTCGTCGAGTGAGTAACTTCGGGTTCTCTATATATTTTTTAGAGAGGAATATGTATTATTGTTGTTAAAATTGTGGACTATATTACCATAACGATCCAAGGATTTTCGACCCTGAAAATCAACACAAACACCATGTTGAATATTCAAGCATCGAAAATACCAGATCATTAATAGAAAGAAGTTAGTGGGTGAGAAATGGAAAGAAAGAAAATTAGAATAGAAGAAGAAGAAGAACGCAACTGAACAGAATCAGAGTAAATACAAAACTCACAGCGAGACGAATAAAATATATTATATAACATAACTTTGAAATACAAAACAGTATTTGTACTTACATACATCATCAGAGTACATCATATATATCACAGCGGAAATAGACTTTATATAGATCTAACATTTGAGCTCTTGCTCCAATCTCCTCTAAGTAAATCTAAAAAATCCCGACTACTTGACTGTCCGTACAAATTTGGGCACCCAAGAGTTTAGGGTAAAACAAACAAAATAAACTCTGGTTTAGTTATGTGACTGGTGTGAGTAAACTCCAATCATTTTGGTTTAACATTTAAAAATCCTTTTCAAGGGAATGATAATCGTAAGACCAATCCACACATAAACGCAGATTGTTTCTACCTTACGATAACCCAAAACATTCTTTTAAAATAATACTTTTTTGATATTATAATAATGTCTAAATCAAGTAAATAACATTCTAGCATAATGCTTTCATCTCACGCTCTACATATATAATATACAATCAAAAACCACAGGCTCTAATTGGAGAATGGATTTCTCACTATGACAAGGTATGGAACCGCCTTCCGATCAGTGTACTCTAGAGGGGATACACTAGAGTTCAATAAGAACAACTTGCAACTCGGCCAAACATAACCGGCCATTCATTTCGCTTGAATGTTCCGAATATATTGTCACCTTACGGTTGGTATACCAACGTAACCATTCCCGGGAGATACAGAATCGAAAGAAGTAACAAATATGAATATTCTCTAGATGGTGACAATATACCCTAATTGGAAGCGACCCACATAGCCATGATGTCTGCCCGAATTTAGTCATTTCCCGGTTGATGAGGCTTGAGGGCATAACGTATCTTGTGACATATTACACCTTCATTTACTTTGAATGCCACCTCATCATACCCGCCAAATCACAAATTGGTTTCCCTAAAAATACCATGGGTATAAAGCTAAAAGAAACGAATTCCTCCGCCACCAAATGTAAATACATTTGAAGAAATCAACTTATGTGATCTATTGAATATACTCTGTCAGACATACATCCATTCAAGTTGTTTTGGGTTCAGACAAACCAAAGGCACTATCATGTAGATCCAGTTTAGGAAATTTCTACCTAGGATCGCCAGAACAGCCCTTTCATCAATTCGTCTTCAATTATCTTCGTCATATTTAATTCGCAAGCTAATGCCAAAACGGAGTGGTTTTCAGATGATAAATCTGATCCCTTTCTGTCCGTATTGACAACGGAAAAATGGTCAAAAACCTTGATAGCCAGTTATTTAATTATCAAGGGAAACATACATACAAACAATGGTCGTGTGACGACCGTCCATAACCCCCGTACTATACAAGAGAAATAATGCGCTGAAAGATGTGCAAGGCTGTCATGGACGATCATCAGAGTAGGAAAACACAAGCGGAACCTGTCGTAAAACTCACAGCGCAAGGATAAAATATAGTAGAACATATACAACAGGTAATAATAGTGAAGCAGAAACACTGGACTTCCATACAACTAGAAAGTAAGATCCACAAACTTGGAAATAGTGTTTATACAAAGTTGCCTCATTACATCACTCAGAAAAGCAAACAACGGAAATTCAATTATTAGCTAGTAGTAAAACTGGTACGTGAGCCCCCTGCTCGCCATCGATCATCATCGTCGTCCTCACTAAAGCATTACTTGTCACCAGTTACTTAGTCTACCCATCCACAACCAGATGAATAGCCCAAGGTAATAAGAGGATATATAAAACCTTGATTCAGACAACAGTCTTAGTGAGCGATAAAATAGCTAACAAACTTCAACAATAAAGTGTATGAGAAGGGATAGATAAACATACTAATCTACCCATAACACCAGAGAAGACCTCAACCTTATCTTCCTCACATCGGACAGTGATAGCCTTTACAATCCATTCAACCAAAGGAATAACAATTCATACATGGAAACCAGAACAACCATTCAATCATGGAAAACACACATAACATCCAGATTATATAAGTCTCACACAGACAACCCTAATCGATTTTAATATCCCCCAAGTACTCTTCCCAGAGGCCTAAACCAATATCAGTTGAGCACTCAAAGAACATCTCTCTCGACTTTGGATAATCTATGTGAGGTGTACAAACAGAACAACCAATCATCCATGACTAACTTTGGCTATCACCGCCAATCCTGCTTTGAAACCATCATTAATCGTATGACGACCAACCTTGCCATATGTCAAGGGCTAATGGTAACCCCATTTCTAGCATAAACTCCATATGTCCAACCTTGACAATGTCCAACCTTGACAACTAGGCCTTTCAACGATACCCAAGGTACTCGACCAGCAACCTTCCGGTCTATTGGGTTCCCCCATCATACCCCTGCTTTGAACCTGCTAGAACTTACGACAACGATGACTTCTCGGCCTTCGCATCTCTAGTCATCCAACCTTGACGATATTTCATAGCTCAAGCAACCTTCTCGAGCAACCATTATCCACCAACCCACGACCTTTGAGTTGTTACCTCATTCGATGTTCTACTCCAATCAATGAACACCTTTCAACACTTCGAACCTTCCTACTTGAATTTACTTCGAAGTCACACCATCACCGAGCTAATTACATCACTGCTCCACGGCTAGGGTTCGGGGGGTTGCCCCCAAAAAATATTTTTTTCAGACCTTTCTCCAAATCTGAATCATACCCGAAAAACGTACTTTTTCATAAAATGACCCTGTTGAAAACAAACCATAGCATCATCACTATCAACCACAGCGTTTAAAAGCACTGTTAAAAATATGACCGATCAGAATGTAGGCCGACCCAACTCTTGTGACCGACCCGATCCAACCCCCACTGACTGATCCGATCCAATCTCCCACTGACAAACCCGATCCAACCTCCCACTGACCGACCCGATTCAGCCTCCCACTGACCGACCCGATTCAGCCTCCCACTGACCGACCCGATTCAGCCTCCCACTGCCCGACCCGATCCAGTTACAACCTCCCGATCCGATCCAATTCCTGGCCGAACCAATCCCTGGCTGATTCAATCTATGGCTGAGCCAATTTCTGCATTTTGCAATTCAACTCCGATTTCGACCAAAACTTCGGCCAACGACGAATCCGATGAAACCAACTCAACCAAAATCATCAAACACAATCATAAGCATCTCATAACATTACTAACCACATGAATACGATGATTACCACAAAAATGATGTAAATCTCACCAAAAACCATTAAAATGAACATATGATCAAAATGAGAGATCTAACACACACAAACATGTAATATGACATGAAATTAACAACTAAAACTTGTTAGATTAAATCATAGGGTGATGCATATGAAAATGAACTTGTAATCGTGTAAATCTATGGTAAAACACCCCAATTAGATGAGAAACATGCACAAACACTCATATACTTCATTGCATTCATGTGAGAGATGTAAATCACTCACCAATTAGCCAAAACAAAGCAAAATCGACTTCCGGACAGCGAAGAGATAGCTCATAGCCCTTCGATTTGATGAATCCTCACTTGAAATGATGTAGATCTAGCCTCCAATGGTGTAGATCTATGATTTCCCTCCTTAGATTTGGATTTTTAATGGTGGAAAGGTGTAGGAGGAAGAAGGAGATCAATGCCTCCAAATGAGAGAATGGAAAAGTAAACATTTTCCCTCCACTCTCACCCCCTATTTATAGGATTCCACCAAGGCTCCAAAACCTAAAAAAACCAACTGAAAAACCTTCCTCCCAAACCGCTGAGCCAAACCTTAATGTAACCGCTCTATGGAAGGCAATCATCAATTCCTTTCCAATGGCATAGATCTCACCCTCTGATTCGACCTAAGTCAAAAGTTATGCCCTGTACAAGGCTGACAGGGCAAAATGGTCACAAACAAAATCGGTAAAAATTATGGACATGTCTCACATCCCCATAAACCGCATATTAAAAGATGAGAATATCTAACCCTTAGAGAATAAAACAAATATATTTTACGATCTTCCAAATGGAAATATTACTGATCAATCATGAATCAAAACTTAGCCCTTTTAAATTGATTTATCAAAAGCATTTCATTTACCAATTTCCCTTTAATGTCTTTACCCATATATTTTTCCAACTTGCTTAGCCTCTCACGATTTCTTGGAAAACGTTTTCTTATGTTCACAACTCCATATCTCCCGTATTTCGAAAAATATACATTATTATCATTGCAAAACATTTTCATATCTTATCCACATTCACTATCTGTTAGTCCCTAACCATAAACTAGTAAGAGAACAACTCCCTAAGGATTAATTCCGAAGGCCGAAACCAACATTATATTGACACTCAAAAAACCGTTCAACTTAGCTAGTCTCCAGTCAATTTCTAATTTCCTTAACTCCACTCTTAACTCTTATCAAATCATTTCTTACGTAACTCTCGGATTCTGTTTATGAATTCACTTCTTTAATAGAAATCATTGATTTTAACAATAGCGTTAAAATTTTGCTCCTAAAATATTTAATCTTCAAAATATAACCTTTATTTGAACAAATAACAAATAATTAACTAATTGCATAAATAACTAAATCTAAATAAAAAAGGGGAAGTAAATAATACGTTCCTGAATTCGATATAATCGAATTTCGATATTATATATATATATATATTTCGAATCATCTTTATTCGACTAACGTTCCGAACGTTAGAATAAATTCACAATTTCAGGCAACTCAATTCCTAAATCCACTTTTGAATTTATCACTTTCAATACATTTATCCATTTCCCTTTCTACCCAGTTCAATTTGCAAAATGTTTTCCTTAAAATCAATATTCATTTTAAAACGTGAGTATATTATTTCTTATAGAAATCTGGATGCATAATATCAATCAAATCTTGATTTTTATTTGTAATTTTCATTACAGGCTTAAATCATGTTTATTGAGTTGTCTTATAAATCCATATTCATGATCCATTTCATAAATTCCATTTATGTGCTAACTTCTGGTTAGTTATGTATTAAGATTATAACTTAGTCTCTATTACATATTTGAATATAAATTATTGGTTTTAAACCAAATATTCATTTTATAGTCAAATTTCAAATTATATAATATATATTTTCTAAAAGTAAATTATTTTTATAACATTCGACATCGTCAAATTCTTATTATAAATCCTTAAGGATTTATTCAATTTTATTTATATTTCGAACATCGAAACAATTCATCGTTTACTTTTCAATAATTCCCAATTTGTTTAATAACAATTATTTCATATTATTTAACATTGTTTATAAATCGAATTACTAGTTGTTATAAAATCAAAAACTAGTTATTATATCATGCTTACTCGAAATTCAATTTCTATTTAAAATAAAGATTTTTCCCTTTTTGAAACTCGAATTCTCTTCTCATATATTTTCACGGTATTTAAATACCAATCAATTCAGGGTCAGTGTTATTCAAAACATTCCAAACACACAATAGTCAACCACAGATTATTTGTCACATCATATAATGTAATATATGAAGAACAATAATATAATTGTTGAGGAAGCCAGTAGGATCCCTCCAACCGGTTTCCCTCCATCCACAGATGTTAATTAACATAAATAACACTAATTTCATATCAATATGAAATATTATAATAAACAGAATCAATATTTAAGCAACGTTATATCTATAACAGTATCTATAATTTCAACCAATTAACTAGCAAATCATCCAAACAACCATCACACACAGCATTCATCAATTTTTATCAATATTAAATAACGTTTATAAATTTATAAAACTGGACAGAGTTAGTGAGTTTACTCACCTTGCTCATTAACCGTTAAATAATGATTAATGTCGGTTGATTTATATCAGATGTTTTATTCTTCCTAAAATTGCTCTAGACTGGTTCTGTTGTGTAGCCCGTGTCAAACGATTGCAAAGGATCCAGCCGTTCGTGAAACTGACAACGTATGAGTGAAATACTTTGTTAAAAATTTGTGTGCTATTATAAACAAAATAAAGTTTTACTTAAACCTTTGGGCCTCTCCATTTAAATACAGCCCATGCTTACTAACCTGCACCACACAGTAGTTTTCCCTAATACATGCGCTCATCTCAAATGTACCCTTATCCTCCACGCATATGCCCATTAAATTTTATTTTATTTTTACTTGGGCCTTGCCCCTTAAATCAGCCCGTACTAGTTTAACCGCCCTACTTAATCACGGTATCATCTCCACAAAAAGAAACTATGCGCTCCTGTATCCATTATTTCAACCATTTTTGTGCTTTTCATGGCCCTTCCTCCTTGATCCTTATTCTCCCATGCAACACGTTCGACTTCATGAAAAACACCCAACAGTCGTACCCTCTCCAACACCTGCAAACAGCTCCGTCAACTCACCTTCCCTCTTCACGTTTCTACTCCCTCTCTTCTTTAGTAAACTGCCATCCACCGCCATCTATCACGTTTTCATGCCCAGATTTACACTCCTCTTTTCCCATGCATCCCTTCCCTCCTTCCCCACCTTTTTGTCACAAAAAAAACACCAGCAAGCCTCCTCAGTATTAAAACGCGACCTGCTACCATTTAATCCCTCATTGCCGCAACTTAAACTCCCCTTCCACACTCGTTCATACACTTCCACACACAACCACATGCACGCATCAATTTTCCATAACATATTACGTCTGCATCATAAGGAATAGTGGTCATAACCACTATCTCTCCTTCCTTTTTCTCTTCATACGCCCACCTTCTCCATCCCTTCTACCTCCCATCACCTACAGTGAAGCACCCAACAATATCACCATAAGAATACCCTTCCCAGTCTCCGATCTGAAACCGACCTATGCTAGCCCTTCAGGCCGCTATAGTAGCTCCACGAGAACCCAGATCTGGCTACAACTCCTTGCATTGCTTTTAAAAGAATGAAACCTAGCTCAAGCTATGAAGAAAGGCCAAACCCACATTTTTTTTGTCGAGTCGTTAAAAACTATACGAGCTTAAAGCTCTTTATTCAGCGATTCCAAATATATATTATGGATTTTACTGAGTAGAATTCGAATTGATTTTTATATTAATAATCTCATGATTGTTGTTTGAAGCCATGTTTTGAAATCCTGATGCTTGCGAGAGAATGGAGTGAGTATGCCGGTTTATATAGAAGGAAGGGGAAGGTCGTTTTCAGTAGCTATGATGTAGGCATGTGTTGTAGAAGGTAGGTATGCAGTTTCATGGGGGAGGAAAAACATGTTTTTCGATGGAGGTAGGTAGCCTGCGTGAAGAGATGGGTTTGTACAAATACTTGGCTCCGAAGGAAAAGAAAATAATACATATTTTAATTGTTTGTTTAGTTTTTAGTATTGAATGTTTACAGTAATCGGTAGGCTGCCCTATTCCTTAGGTATGAAGCAATTGGGTAGGAACTACATTGTTTAGAAGGGTAATAAAAAGGAGTTCAAAAATTTCGTGACATAGGCATGCGTATATTTGCTGTAGGAGGAAGTGGCAAAGTGTTATTTCTATTTATACTATGTACGGTTTGGATATGTGTTGCATATATACTTTGTTTAAGTCTAAAAAGTTACGTACCCCGATATATATATAAAACTCTGTTCATTTACGAACTGTTGTCGACAAAAATGAAAATACTGTTGAGACGAGCAATGTGTCACGATTCCAAAAGTATAATAAAATAGACAAGTTAACTTATTTTGTGAAATCCCAAAATGCTAATTTAAGGTGCAAAATTTGTTAAACGAAAAAGTTTCTTATTTCCCAAAGTAAAAATTATATAAATTAAATTAACAATACGTTTAAAAATTCTTGTCCAAATTACAAACCAATATTTAAATATATTAAATAAATCGTTATGGTTTATAAAGATTCCATAGCGACTATTTGAGAATTTTATTTGAACATAACTTACAATCTATAAGGCGAAATCCTGATTTTTCACTTCCATTAGAAAATTATAGTTAATTAGATTCGAAGGTATCTTGTTTCAAAGAAATCCGACTTATAACGAATCATGTATAGTCGTTTGAAGTTCAAAACTCAATATTCCAAACTACCGCGACATTTCGAACTCGTTTATAATTAATACGTTCAAACCGTCATTTATAAATATATTTATTATTATAGCACGAATCTAAACTCGATTGAATATCTTATATTATCCAATTTACCCAATATTACCAATTTAGTTATTTCTGACTATTTCAGAAATAAATAATATTTTATATCATCTAAATAATCAAAATTATTAAAATTCAAACCATTTAAATTACCAAACCATTATATAAAATAATTAAATTAATTAATTATTAAATCGCTAAAATTCTGGGATGTTAAATTCCTTCCCCTTAAAAGAATTTCGTCCCCGAAATTACTAAGGTAGAAAATTTTGCTACAAACCCTTTTAGCCAGGTTAAAAACTTTTGTTTTACTCAGTTTTACTTTCGACTGACTCAATTAATTTTAATTAAAATATTAATTTATTATTACTAACGAAAATTTTCTAACACCTTAAATTTTCGATTTTTTTGCCAGCATCTCCTATGCATGGCTCAATTGGTATAGCTACAACTCACCTTTCTAGGACTTCTCCAACCCAAAAGAAAATCAAACAGCCAAGCGGCTTGCCAAACAGGCTCATTAATCTCATATCCGGTTAAAATATAAACTCATACCTTTTTGTCGGGCATCCAACTCTATTGCTTCCATTTTCTATCATTTCAGCATATTTTCATGCATTCCCAATTAACTTCCAATCCATTTATCCTCAGATCCAATCATTTGCTTATAACCAAGCCAAATTTCATTTCAACTCCAGTTCCATTCTCAATTTCAAATTCTTGTTCAATAATCCAATCCTATAACCAAGTTAACCTCTATTCCAATACTATTTCCACCTAACTAATTTCAATTTAATTCCAAATTGCTTTCACAAATTTTTATCTAACTTATTTTTAATTCAAACAATCTTTCCCTGGGTGTTTTAAATAACTCAGCCCATTCCAAAGTCAAAATACTCCTTTTCGAAATTTGAAACAACTTGTTCCCCCAAAATAATTAAAAACAAACTCTTTGTTAATAATCCATCACTTAGAAACTCGAAAATGAACACCGATGATGTACGGATCATCATCAGAATTATTTTCAAGTGATCAAAGTGAGTTCCATACTGTATCACTTTCAAAACTTATTTTCAAACACTTCCTTTGTAAAATTACTTCGAAATATCCTTTTCAACAATTGGAAAATACTTCAAAATTTCCCTAGGATCTTAATATTTCCATATATTAAACCCAAAACCATTACAACACTTTTCCAATTTTCCAGGTTTTAAATCCTAAATTTGTTTTAAATTCAGATTTAGTCCATCTGATTTCGTATATTACACCTATAAGGGTTCTCATTGGTTATATATATAACCATCTCAATTATAATCTTATTTGATTATAATAAAAATCAACATATCCAATGTATTATATTAATTCCAATATATTATAATAATTCCAATATATATATATATATATCAAAATATATTTTGGACAAAATTACATACCCTCATTTCAAAACATATTGTGTCGGTTCATCGTATTCGAGTGTTTAGAAATCCCTATCGACGTTGTGGTGCCCCACCATCGACCAGAATTTATAAGTCACTCAACCAATAAATCTCCACAATATAATATAATTTTATATATATCTACAAATATGTGCTCATATATATACACTCAAACTCAATCTAGGGTATTACTAACCTTATCTCTATTGAGTTACGCCACAGAGCCAAGGTAATCACATAACCTTCAACTCTGATACCACTGTACCGACCGAAGGATTTTCGACCCCGAAAATCAACACAAACACCATGTTGACTATTCAAGCGTCAGAAATATCAGTTCATTAATAGAAAGAAGTTGGAGGGTGAGAAATAGAAAGAAAGTTAGAATAGAAGAAGAACGCAACTGAACAGAATCGGAGTAAATACGAAACTCACAGCGGGACGAATAAAATATATTATTTAACATAACTTTGAAATACAAAACTGTATTTGTACAAACATACATCATCAGAGTACATCATATACATCACAGCGGAAATAAACTTTATATAGATCTAACACTTGAGCTCCTGCTCCAATCTCCTCCAAGTATAACTGAAAAATCCCGACTACTTGACTGTCTGTACAAATTTGGACACTCAAGAGTTCAGGTTAAAAATAAAAAAAAACTCTGGGTCAGTAATGTGACTGGTGTGAGTAAAATCCAATCATTTCGGTTTAACTTTTAAAATCTTTTTCAAAGGAATGATAATCGTAAGACCGATCCACATATAAACACGGATGGTTTTTACCTTACAATAACCCGAAACATTCTTTTTAAAACAATACTTTATTGATAATATAATAATGTCTAAATCAAGTAAATAACAATCTAGTAGAACGCTTTCGTCTCATGCTCTACATATATAAAATACAATCAAAAATCGTGGGCCCTTATTGGAGAATGGATTTCTCAGTATGGAACCACCTTCCAATCAGTGTACTCTAGAGGGGATACACTGGAGTTCAAGCTAAACATGACCGACCATTCATTTCGCTTGAATGTTCCGAATATATTATCACCTTACGGTTGGTATACCAACATAACGGTTCCCGATAGATACAGAATCGAAAGAAGTAACAAATATGAATTTATCTATATGGTGACAATATACCCTAATTGGGAGCGACCCACTTAACTATGCTGCCTGCCCCAATTTTGTCATTTCCCAGTTGATGAGGCTTGAGGTCATAACGTATCTTTTGACATATCATATCTTCATTTACGTTGAATGCCACCTCGTCATACCCGCCAAATCACAAATTGGTTTTCCAAAAATACCTCGGGAATAAAGCTAAGAGAAACGAACTCCTCTACCACCAAATTAAAATGTGTTTGAAGAGATCAACTTACGTGATCTATTAGATATACTCTATCAGCCATTCGTACATTCAAGTTGTCTTGGGTCTGGACAAACCGAAGGCACTATCCTATAGATCCAGTTTAGGCAATTTCTACCTAGGATCACCAGACCAGCCCTTGCATAACTTTGTCTTCAACTATCTTCATCATATTTGATTCGCAACGCTAATGCCAACATGGAGTTGTTTTCAGATAATAAATCTGATCCCGGTCTCTCCGTATTGACAACGGAAAAATGGTCAAAAACCTTGATAGCCGGTTATTTAACTATCAAGAGAAACATACATACAAACAACGGTCATATTTCCAAATGGAAATCTTACCAATTAATCATCAATCAACACTGAGCCCTTTTAAATAAATTTATCAAAACTTATTTCATTTCTCAATTTCTCTTTAATGTATTTACCCGTATATTTCTCCAACTTGCTTAGCCTCTCACGATTTCTTGGAAAATGTTTCCTTATATTCACAACTTATTATCCCGTATTTTGAAAAATATACGCTATTATCATTGGAAAACATTTACATATCTTATTCACGCATCACTATCCCTCAGTCCCTAACCGTAAACTAGTAAGATAACAACTCCCTAAGTATCAATCACGAAGGTCGAAACCAACATCAGATTAACACTTAGAAAACCATTTAACTTAGCTAATCTACAGTCAGTTTCTAATTTTCTTAACTCCATTCTTAACTCTTATCAAATCATTTCTTATGTAACTCAGGGATTCAGTTTACGAATTCACTTCTTTAACGAAAATCATTGATTTTAACGATAGCGTTAAAATCTTCGCTCCTGAAATATTTAATCTTCAAAATATAACCTTTATTTGAACAAATAACAAATAAATAAATAATTACATAAATAATAAATCTTAATTAAAAACAGAAAGTAAATAATATGCTCCTGAATTCGATATAATCAAATTTCAATATATATATATTGAATCATCTTTATTCGATTAACGTTCCGAACGCGGGAATGAATTCACTATTTAGGTCAACTCAATTCCTAAATCCACTTCTGAATTTATCACTTTCAAAACATTTATCCATTCCCCTTTCTACCCATTTCAATTTGTAAAACGTTTGCTTTAAAATCATTATTCATTTTAAAACATGAATATAATTTCTTTATAGAAATATGGATGCATAATATTAATCAAATCTTGATTTTTATTTTTAATTACCATTACATGTTTAAATCATGTTTATTGAGTTGTTTTATAAATCCATATTCATAATCCATTCCATAAATTCCATTTACGCGCTAACTTCTGGTTAGTTATGTATTAAGTTTATAACTTAACCTCTATTACATATTTGAATATAAATTATTGGTTTTAAACCAAATATTCATTTTCTAGTCAAATTCCAAATTATATAATATATAATTCCTAAAAATAGATTATTTTCATAACATCCGACATCGTCGAATTCTTATTATAAATCCTTATGGATTTATTAAATTTTATTTTTATATTGAACATTGAAACAAATTCATCGTTTACTTTTCAACAATTCCCAATTTGTTTAATAATAATTATTTCATATTATTTAACATAGTTTATAAATCAAACAACTTGTTTCTACAAAATCAAAAACAAGTTATTATATCCGGCTTACTCGAAATTTAGTTTTCTATTTAAAATATAGATTTTTCCCTTTTTGAAACTCGAATTCTCTTCTCATATATCTTCACAGTATTTAAATACCAATCAATTTAGGGTCAATGTTATTCAACACATTCCAAACACACAATAATCAGCCACAGATTATTTGTCACATCATATAATGTAATATATTTAAAACAATAATATAACTGTTGAGGAATCCAGTTAGATCCCTCTAAAATGTTTCCTTGCATCCACAAATGTTAATCAACCTAAATAACACTAATATCATATCAATATGAAATATTATAATATATAGAATCGATATTTAAGCAACGTTTTATATATAGAACGGTATCTATAATTTCAACCAATTAACTAGCAAATCATCCAAACAACCATCACACACAGCATTCAATCATTTTTATCAATACTAAATAACATTTATAAATTTATAAAATTGGACAGAGTTAGTGAGTTTACTCACCTTGGTCGTTAATTGTTAAATAACGATTAACGTCAGTTGATTTATATTAGAAATTTTATTCTGTCTAAAATTGTTAAGACCTCCAAATAGCTCTAGACTGGTTCCGTTGTGTAGCCAGTGATCTAACGGTTCCAACGGATCCGACCGTTGGTGAAACTGACAATGTATGAGTGAAATATTGTGTTAAAAAGTTTGTATACTATTATAAATGAAATAAAACAAAGTTTTAATTAAACCTTTGGGCCTCTCCGCCTAAATACAGCCCATGCTTACTAACCTGCACCACACAGTAGTCTTCCCCAAAACATGCGCTTGTCTCAAATGTACCCTTCTCCTCCACGCATATGCCCATTAAATTTAATTTAATTTTTACTTAGGCCTTGCCAATTAAATCGTCCCGTACTAATTTCACTGCCCCACTTATTCATGGTATCATCTTCCACAAAAAGAAACTGTGAGCTCCTGTATTCATTATTTCCCCCATTTTCCGTTCTTTTCATGGCCCTTCCTCCTTGATCCTTCTTCTCCCACGCAACACGTTCGACTTAATGAAAAACACCCAACAGCCGTACCCTCTCCAACACCTGCAAACAGCTCCGTCAACTCACCATGCCTCTTCACGTTTCTACTGCCTCTCTTCTCCTTTAGTAAACTGCCAATCACCACCACCTTTAACATTTTCATGCCAGCTTTAAGCTCCTCTTTTCCCATGTATTGCTTCCCTTCATCCCTAACTTCTCATCACAAAAAAACACTCGTAAGCCTCCCCAGTATTAAAACGCAACCTGCTGCCATTTAATCCTCTATTGCCGCAACTTAAACTCCCATTCCGCACTTGTTCATATACTTCCATACACATCCACATGCACGCATCAATTTTCCCCAACATATTACGTCTGCAGCATAAGGAAAAGTGGCCACAGCCGCTATCTCTCCTTCCTTTTTCTCTTCATATGCCCACCTTCTCCATCCCTTCTACCTCTCATCACTTACAGTGAAGCACCCAACAATATCACCATAAAAATACCCTTCCCAGTATCCGATCTGAAACCGACCTATGCTAGCCCTTCAGGCCGCTACAGTAGCTCCACAAGAACCTAGATCCGGCTACAACTACTTGCATTTCTTTTAAAAGATCGAAACCTAGCTCACGCTGTGAAGAAAGGCCGAACCTAGATTTTTTTTGTCGAGTCGTTAAAAACTATATGAGCTTAAATCTCTTTCCTCAATGATTTCAAATATATTTATTATGGATTTTACCGAGTAGTATTCGAATTGATTTTTATATTAATAATCTCACGATTGTTGTTTTAAGCCATGTTTTAATATCCTAATGCTTGAGAGAGAGTGGAGTGAGTATACCGGTTTAAATAGAAGGAAGGGGAAGGTCGTTTTCAGTAGCTATGATGTAGAAATGTGTTGTAGAAGGTAGGTATGCAGTTTCATGGGGAAGGAGAAACATAGTCTGTCGACGGAGGTAGGTAGCCAGCGTGAAGAGATGGGTTTTTGCAAATACTTGGCTCCGAAGGAAAAGAAAATAATACATATTTTAATTATTTGTTCATTTTTTAGTATTGAATGTTTGTAGTAATCGGTAGGTTGCCATATTCCTTAAGTATGACGCAATTGGGTAGGAACTGCAGTGATTAGATGGCTAAGAAAATAGGTGTTGAAAATTTTCGTGACATAGGCATGCGTATATTTACTGTAGGAGGAAGTGGCAAAGTGTTATTACTATTTATACTGTGTACGGTTTGGATATATGTGTTGCATATATACTTTGTTTAAGTCTAAAAAGTAACGTACCCCGATATATATAAAACTTTGTTCATTTAAGGACTGCTACCGACAAAAATAAAAATATCGTTGAGACGAGCAATGTTCCACGATTCCAAAAGTATAATAAAATAGGCAAGTTAACTTATTTTATTTAACAACCTGGAAAATCCGAACCAATTTAAAATTTTTATTTTGGTAATTTTAATGGATTTTGAATATTTAAAATGATTTATTTTAAATAATAACGATAAGAAATTTATTTTGAATAGAATTAGAACGTATATATTTATTTGAATCAACATTAGAATATAAATATTTATTTTTAATTATAAAAGGAATTGAAAATGGCACGGTAGTTTGAAATTTCGATTTCAAATTTCAAATGAATGTACAGGATTCAAAATTAACCGGATTTTAGCGAAACCAAAAATATTAGAATATATTTGAGAATAACTTTTCAACGAATCCGAAAAATTGAAATTTCATAACGGGATAAAAAGTTACGCCCAGATGAAAATTCAGAATAGTCGCTATGGAATTTTGGCCCTTAAAAATGGAAATTTTGCAAACGACCTCCATTTTCGACGAAACCACTTTTGTTGGTTCCGAGATGTCATATTATTGTTAGATTCCAAAATTCATAATTTTTTGAATCAATATGTGAGCATGGTGAAGTAAAATGTGTTTTGACAGTTTCAGTCAATTTGGATCGACCAGAAAATGGCCATTTTTCAAACGATCTTCAAATTTGACGAAATTAGTTTTGTTAGGACCGTACCGTTAATACGAAGCTAGAAATAATTTTTCTGTAATTTTTAGAATCAGTATGTGGCCCTGGTAAATTAAAATGTGCATTCAAATTGAATATATAATGATTTACATTTTAATTTAAATGAAAACTGATCGTAACAGTCGAATTGGCATACAGGTCATATCCCATTGCATTCGGAATGAAGGTATTTAGCTAGGGGCGACAGTTGTTGGGTTCGAATTGGAGATGAATTGAAAAAACAACTTTTTATGGAAAATAAATTAATTAAATAAAATATATTAAACCTTTTACAACCCCCCCTCCCTTCCTTCTCTCCTCAGTCAAACCGAGGCTCTTGAAATAAAAAAAACGCGATAAAAGAAAACCGCTCCTCCTCCAGGCGTTTGTCGCCATCGATGTGCCCTCCCCCAGCCGCCGCGCTAGAGCGCGCCACCACCCCCTCAGTTTGCGCTTCTCTCTCCTCTCTATCTCTCTCTCTCTCTCCCCTCTCGCTCTTCTTCTAATCCGCGAGCACCCCACCCCCCTCCCCCCCCCCAAACCCATAAACCCGCCTCCACCATTAATCAGCGCCACCGACCTAAATGGGACGTCGCCGCCTGACCACACTCCAT
Source organism: Allium sativum (assembly GCA_030737875.1). Taxonomy (NCBI): domain Eukaryota; kingdom Viridiplantae; phylum Streptophyta; class Magnoliopsida; order Asparagales; family Amaryllidaceae; genus Allium; species Allium sativum. Next base: position 6,164,186 of record CM060916.1, on the reverse strand, counting down.
CGCACCTCCCCCATTTGATTCCGACGCCGCGCCTTTCACCCCCTCTCGCTGTAAGTTCTTATCCTTCTTTGATTTTGATTTCTAATAGCAAAATGAAAGGGTTTTTTTTGTATAGTAAAACGAAATGATTTTTAACCATAAAAAGAATATATTTTTATTAAAGAAAAGCTAATATTTTTATGAAGAAAGGATAGATTTTTATATGATAAAGATTTGATTTTTATAAATAAAAAGATTCGATTTTTAAATAGCTAAAGATATGATTTTTATAATTATAAAGGCGAGATTTAAATTATAAAGGTGAGATTTTTATTTAACATAAAGAAAGTTTAGATTTTTATCATGAAGAAAGATGAGATTTTTATATATACAATAGTGATGTAAAGGTGTGATTTTTATTTATACCATAGCATCATAAAAATATGATTTTTATTATGAAAAGAGCGGTATAAAAATATAATTTTTATACATGAAGTGATATTATAAAAATGTGATTTTTATATGAGTGGCGGAATAAAAATATGATTTTTATATAATAGAGAATATAAAAAACATGATTTTTATATATGTAGCGAATTAAAAATATGATTTTTATATAATAAAAAATATAAAAATATGATTTTTATATAATAGGAAATATAAAAATATGATATTTATAAATGTAGTGAAATAAAAATGTGATTTTTATTATACATGTTGAAGTAAAAATGTGATTTTTATAGCATTGAAATAAAAATGTGATTTTTAATATGAACAGCGTAGAGAAAACTGCGTTGGCATGTGTGAAAACCCGCAACTTCCCCGTAAAGGAAAGCGTCGGATAGTTCGAGAACAAACCACAACAGAACGCATACAGAAGAACATTTCATTGTATCTTACAACAATGCATCAGATTACAAGAATATACAGAGTATAAAAGAATATTACACAGAAATATCAGAGATTTAAATTACATTTAAATACATCGCAGCGGAAAATAATACAATACACACCTAGAAGAGATATACGGATACAAAGCTTTCCGGATATCATTCCAGCTGTAAACCAGGATCCTGTGAATATAAATCTGCAAAACCAAAACTACTAGCTGCCCGTGTCAAAATAAGGGCACCCAGAGTTTAGGTTAAAACAATAAACTCCAGGTCAGTCATGGGACTGGTGTGAGAACTAAAACAGTTATTAATCTTTATTTTTAAAGCTAGGTAAATCAAGAGACCACGCCGTATAACACGGAACGGGTTTCCTCCCAAGAATACCAGTGCATAAAACAACAGCGCAATGCTAAATAAAGAAAAATGAAGCTGTTATAAGACCCAGGTCCTATCACACAATGCAAACGCAAGCCGGGGGATAGGGTTTTCCCTTATAACAGCCAAAGAATGCTTGATACGTTTAAAACAAATCGTTTGATACTATCATAAGTGCATAGTGTATAAAACAACTTCAAATCATAAGTATCAATCATAGGCGGCATGGGTACCATATATCATGTCGCCATATATAGGTTTACAAATAAAACCGCAAATGTCACGTATTTGGAAATTGGATTTCCATCTATGAACCGAGGCAAAAGATAGTCCTCAACCGATTCGAGACTGTCTAGCCCGAGCCTCAGGAACAGCCGCAACTGCCCCTTGGATCGTCAGGGCCGGTCCACACGGAGTGGATTATTATGCCTAAACAATACGTCTCCCCACCCTATGGGGTGTAAGTCTGGTCCGTCAGCCGACCAGAATGCATTCGGCCGAAACCGATATAACCGAGGCGCCTCGCAACCGCAACAACCACATAAGTCAAACTCGTCAGGGCGTGTAAAACCACTGACGCCACTTCTAGCTAGAAAGAAACGCAAGTCCTCCCTGAGGTCCGTCTCCCGTTTTTGGTTCATACCGGGTGTGAAACATGCGAGGTAAACGTTACACAAAGCTACGCCACAAAGGCCGTGCTTTGATCATCACCACAAGACTTTGCTTTTCAACAGAAGCCTCGATCAATTGCCACTTAGGCATGCCACACAGGCAAACCATCCTATGCAACCGATATCAGTCACACAGAATGAAATCCGATGTCAGACACACAGTCCATTTACAAGTCCGTTCTGGGTCTGAACGAAACCGGAGGCACCTAGTACCCCGCATATCCATCGATCTCCAAGTACGTCTGGACGATCACTAACTGTTTCCATCTTCTTGGGTGTACAGCCCAATCAAGATCATCAGTTATCACCCAAACGACGTGAAGACCTCCGGTCTTCGACCATCGTCTTCATCTTCGACTTATCGTCGTATCAGTTATTCAGAATGGGATAAACCCGGTCTTCCCGAATAACTCGCGTATATTTAAATAAGTGTTACACAAACACAACATACGCCTCATTCCAATTCATTAGTCACTAACCGTAAATTAATCAAGAAAATAATTCCCCAAATATTAACCCCGAAGGCCGAAACCAACATCAGATCAATATCCAGAAAACCATTCTGCTTGGCCAACCGACTGTTAGTTTCTAAATTTCACATTCATAGGGAAATGTTCCCATTAATTTAATCCAAGATAAATTCCTTGGATCTATTCTTTATTCTATTTTTGAATCTCAATTCAAACTAGTCGGGATTAACGAAACTTACCGAAGTAATCATTTGTTTTAATTTCCCAATCCCAACCTATTTATCCCATGAAGTAAAACTGGTAATACTTCATATCTAACACCACAGTGTTATCGGTAAATTCAATTACCATTTCACGTTAAAATCTAATTAAAGATTTAACTATCGCCTGGAGCAAAACTGGTGATACTCCATTCTCGATCATTTCAATCTAATTAAAGATTCATTAAAACTCCACTTAGTTTTAATCTTCGACTGGGTTAAAGAATCAGTGTCATTTAAAACACGGTTCACGATAAACCCAAATCACATTCCATTAATTATCGGGTTAAAGAACAAGTGTTATTTAAAACACTGTTCACGATAAACCCAAGAATCACATTCATTAATTATCGGGTTAAAGAACGAGTGTGGTTTAAAACACTGTTCACGATAAACCCAAAAATCAATACCAATTCAATTCCAATTAAATATCATTTAATTGGTACACTTCATTAAATCTAAATAAAAAGATTTAATCTTTTCTCAACTGGGTTCAAGAACAGTGTTAGTGAAGACACCATTCACGACAAACCCAAATCACATTTGATATTAAATACAAGGCTCTGAATAGAAAATATCCCGGCTTATATTCAATATCAAATTCTACGATTAACAAATGTCGTATTGGAAATAACGATATAAATATATATCTTTCAAATTTCCATAACAACATCTGTATAGTCACGAAATCCAACATCGAAATATTCCGAAGACAATTTCGATTCACATCCATTCCAATGCAATCATTGGAAATTCTGGTTATTTTTAAAACCCTTTTTAAATTCAGTTTATTTATTTAAAAATAAATAGAATTATATTTCTAGTTCAAAACTAGTTCATTTCGATAAAAATCTGTTTTTATCTTTTCAAATATGGAGTTTTTCATCCCAATTCTTCTCAAATCATTTCTTATGATTTTACACAAATTATTACTATTTTTAATAATTTTATCAAGGCCCGTACAGTCGATTTCCATCAACGGCTATCGAACTGCACTTATAGCGGCCTTTTTCGAATTTGATTTGGACGTATCTCCAAATCCAACCGTTAGATTTCAAATTTCTAACATTCGTTAGAAAGCTCTTTTCGATACGAACCCAACGGTTCCGGTTTTAGGAGAATCCGACGGTCGGATCTCCCGTAATGTCCGTTTGAAATAAATGGTCGAAATTCACGAACTGCCGCGGCGCGGCGCGTTCTATTCAGGCTATTATATTATATATATAATATATATAATATATATTTCGCCGATTTCTATTTAAAACGAATTATATAAATAGTTTTAAAATTCGTTTCAAAATCTATTTCAACTTCCATTTCAATACAAAGCAAAATTGAATTCTTCTTTATAAATTCGTTTTAAAATTCATTTCTATTCAATTCGAATTTCAATTCAATTTGAATTCATTTCAATTCGTTTTCAATTCAATTCGTTTTCAATTCATTTCGAAATCGTTTTCAATTCATTTCATTTCGAAATCGTTTTCAATTCAATTCATTTCGAAATCGTTTTCAATTCATTTCATTTCGAAATCGTTTTCAATTCAATTAAAAATCGTTTTAAAATCGATATAAATATCGTTTACGTCAAAATGGCGTCAATCTAATCAACACGGCTTCATAAATTTCTATTTTCAAATATTCTATTTCAAATATTTCTTTTTTTCAAAATAGTTGTTATTATCAAAATATTTCGTTCAACACATGACCAATCTCAATGAATGAGTACTGTCAACACATGAACGTTTATTTTAAATTGATAAAGATGTAAATTTTAATATTAAAATATTTCGTTCAACACATGACCAATCTCAATGAATGAGTACTGTCAACACATGAACTTTTATTTTATATTGATAAAGATGTAAATTTTAATATTAAAATATTTCGTTCAACACATGACCAATCTCAATGAATGAGTACTGTCAACACATGAACGTTTATTTTATAATATTCTTTATTTTTCAAATTGGAATGAGGCCCAATCAATTACCATATAAAATTAATTATATGGATTTTCATACAACACATGTATATAATAGCATTGAAAAATAATCAACCATCAACCAAAGTGCACTACACTGTATAAGCATCAAATGTAGATATTCAACGCTTATAACAGTCTGTCAATCAATCGATCGACATATTTAATCAATCAGGATGAGTGAACTTCAAATTTCATCCTAACACCCGTGTGGGGTTTCAAACAATCGAACAAATATTTTATTTGTGCAGTTGGGCGATGTGTAAAATTTATCAACCCAATCAATGTCCTTCAAATAAGTGTACATAAACAAACCGTCTGGTTTGTAAATGAATATTTATTTATTTACATTCACGTTAGAAATTATATTTTTAACGACAAAACATTTATTTCGACATATGAATTTCTATTCAATTCATTTATTCTATAAAATGATATTTTTCTTTTTCTAATTTATTTTAGAAAATTTCGGCGGCATAACGGCACGATACTAGAAACGGGACGAGGCCTAGCCTTATCCCCAGTCTAGTGAAGGCCCACGCCATTCACACATCAATCATATTCATTCATCTCACCAAACAATTCAATTTCAAACCAAAGAATATATCTAATCTATGCAACCAAACAAACAAGTCCATGGTCTGTGGACGGTTGTGTCGGGTGCTACTAAGCACCGTCTGCATCCTAGTATATATATATAACTAGAAATAAAATTGAAGAGTGAGAAATTCTCACATATAGCTATCCAATCATCTCGACTCTTCTTTTGCAGAATTCTTCGTCGTTCTCGCCTTTTTGTCATCTTCGTTGCCCGTAGCCACTACATACTTAAAAATCACATTTTTAATTCGTTATTCAATATATAAAAATCATATTTTTATTTCGGAGTCTAACATATAAAAATCATATTTTTTTAATTCGAAGTCTAACATATAAAAATCATATATTTAATTCGAAGTCTAACATATAAAAATCATATTTTTAATTCGAAGTCTAACATAAAAAATCATATTTTTAATTCTTTCTATTAATTAAAAGAAATCTCGTCTTTTAACATTATAAAAAAAAATTCAATCTTTTATCTATTAAAAATCTAAACTTCTATCATTTAAAAATCTAAACTTTTATTATTTAAAAACTAAACTTTACAAAAACCAGTTTTTAAAGCTAACAAAATTCAGGTTTAATCTAAGTTAAAAAATCAGTTTTTAAAGCTAACAACTAAAAAAAAACAGGTTTAGACTTACTGTTATTTGAACTGAACAGGGGCAGGGACTCTTCATCGTCAGCGCTTCAGAGGGGAGGATGTCGGAGCGCCGCGGCGGGTCGGAGGTGACGGAGTCATGCTCGACGGAGGCGGTGGAAGCTGGGCGCGGCTGAAATCGAGGGTTTGGGGGTTCTTCTGGCGCGGGGTTCTAAGCGGGAAGGAGAAGGACGGAGGAGCAGGAGTGGGAGGTCTGGGCGGAGGCGCCATCGCCAGAGGCGCGAGGTGGTGGTTGCAGAAGAGGGGCGTTGGGCGGCAGTTAGGGTTCTTTCAAAATTTTTTTTTATTTTTATTTAGAATCGGGTTTTAGTTAAAAACGGGGGGGGGGGGCCTGATATAAGGGAAAAAGGGTTTTCCCCTTTTTATTTATTTATTTAATTAATTTGTTTTCAAAAAGTTGACTTTTACATACGACCTCGAAACGAGGCCCACCGCCTGTCGTCCATAGCGTAATACCCCCATTCCGAACACAATGGGATATGTATCGTAAGCTGATTTGATTGTTTGAATCAGTTTCCGTTAAATTTACATTTAAATCACTTTATTGAATTTTAAACGTACATTTCAAATTATCGGGGTCACATACTAACTCGAAAAATTCCAGAAAAATATTTTCTAGCTTCGTATTGACGATATGGTCCTAACAAAACTAGTTTCGTCGAATTCTGAGACCGTATGAAAAATGGCCAATTTCCAGTCGATTAAAATCAACTGAAATGGTCAAAACACGTTTTCCTTTGCCACGCTCACATATTGATTCGAAAAATTATGAAATTTGGAACCTAGCAATAATTCGACACTGCGGACCCAACAAAACTGGTTTCGTCGAAATCCGAGGTCGTTTGCAAAATGTCCATTTTTAAGGGCCTGAATTCCATAGCGACTATTCAGAATTTTCAACTGGACATATCTTTTGACTCTCGCTACGAACTTTTGATTTTTCGGATTCGTTGGAAAGATATTCACGAATAGATCCTATCATTTTTGGTTTCACTAAAATCCGGATTATTTTGCACCCGGTACATTCAATTGAAGTTTGAAATCGAATTATCGAACTACCGCGCCATTTTCAATTCTATTTATAATTATATATAAATATTTCTATTCTAACGACGACGCGTATAATATATACGTTCGAATTATATTCAAAATAAATTTCTCGTCGATATTATTTAAAATAATTCATTTTAAATATAGAAAATTCGCTATAATTGCCAAAATAAAAATTTTAAACTGGCCCAGATTTTACGGGTTGTTACAATCTCCCCCACTTAAAACTTTTCGTCCCCGAAAAGGAACAAAGTCGAAAGTGGTTTGATCATTCAACTCTACGTTCGATCAGACTTCCATTCTCCAACTTTTCAGTTTCTGAGAATTTTCAAAATTTCAAAAATTTGGCTAACACCCTAAATTTTCGAAAAATTTCGCCATAACCTCCCCTGCACCGGGAGCATCGGGGAATTTCAAATAGCTTCCCCGGTCCTTCAGATCTCAAAAAGAAAAAGAAAAAGCCAAGCGGCTAGCCAATAGGCTCACAAAATCATCATCACCCAAACAAAACAGGAAATTATGTAGTAAACATGTACCTATTTGTCGGGCAAACAAATTTTATTCTCTGGCTCTAGCCTCCTTCTATGACCTGTTCAAAAGATATATGTATATGCAAACAGATGCGACCAATTTTCAATACAGTTCAATATTCGATCTAATTAGGCATAATGGTTCAAAATTATCAAACAACTAAACAAACAACACAAACATCAATCAATTAGTTGATTAGAGTTTTCAATTTCATAAATTTGATATATATGCAAAAATCACATTTTTGATGCCAAATCACAACAATGTATTCTAGCTATATTATTTTTGGTTCTCACACCAGTCTAATGGAAATATATAGAAAATCACACCTTCGAAACTCGAACATAAATGTTGATGATGCCATGGTCATTATCAACATCATCTCCGGGCGACTAGAGTGTGATGCTATATCTATCCAATATATTAAAAATTCGAATACACGCGGATCAGACGTATACACAAAATCTATATATACTGGATTGTCCACATCTATACAAATAAATAATCAAATACGACTAATCGATTTAAATTTTCAAAACAAAAATTCATTTTCATTTTTAAAAATATACTCTTCACACTCGTTCTAGGCTACTACTGATCCTATCTCTAACGAGTCATTCCCATTGGATATTACTAATCCAATATCTGACGAATTCTTTCGTATGGTTCTAATGTGCCTTGTTCTCTGCTTTGTAAACCAAAGCTCTGATACCAACTGTGAACACCCGCAACTTCCCCGTAAAGGAAAGCGTCGGATAGTTCGAGAACAAACCACAACAGAACGCATACAGAAGAACATTTCATTGTATCTTACAACAATGCATCAGATTACAAGAATATACAGAGTATAAAAGAATATTACACAGAAATATCAGAGATTTAAATTACATTTAAATACATCGCAGCGGAAAATAATACAATACACACCTAGAAGAGATATACGGATACAAAGCTTTCCGGATATCATTCCAGCTGTAAACCAGGATCCTGTGAATATAAATCTGCAAAACCAAAACTACTAGCTGCCCGTGTCAAAATAAGGGCACCCAGAGTTTAGGTTAAAACAATAAACTCCAGGTCAGTCATGGGACTGGTGTGAGAACTAAAACAGTTATTAATCTTTATTTTTAAAGCTAGGTAAATCAAGAGACCACGCCGTATAACACGGAACGGGTTTCCTCCCAAGAATACCAGTGCATAAAACAACAGCGCAATGCTAAATAAAGAAAAATGAAGCTGTTATAAGACCCAGGTCCTATCACACAATGCAAACGCAAGCCGGGGGATAGGGTTTTCCCTTATAACAGCCAAAGAATGCTTGATACGTTTAAAACAAATCATTTGATACTATCATAAGTGCATAGTGTATAAAACAACTTCAAATCATAAGTATCAATCATAGGCGGCATGGGTACCATATATCATGTCGCCATATATAGGTTTACAAATAAAACCGCAAATGTCACGTATTTGGAAATTGGATTTCCATCTATGAACCGAGGCAAAAGATAGTCCTCAACCGATTCGAGACTGTCTAGCCCGAGCCTCAGGAACAGCCGCAACTGCCCCTTGGATCGTCAGGGCCGGTCCACACGGAGTGGATTATTATGCCTGAACAATACGTCTCCCCACCCTATGGGGTGTAAGTCTGGTCCGTCAGCCGACCAGAATGCATTCGGCCGAAACCGATATAACCGAGGCGCCTCGCAACCGCAACAACCACATAAGTCAAACTCGTCAGGGCGTGTAAAACCACTGACGCCACTTCTAGCTAGAAAGAAACGCAAGTCCTCCCTGAGGTCCGTCTCCCGTTTTTGGTTCATACCGGGTGTGAAACACGCGAGGTAAACGTTACACAAAGCTACGCCACAAAGGCCGTGCTTTGATCATCACCACAAGACTTTGCTTTTCAACAGAAGCCTCGATCAATTGCCACTTAGGCATGCCACACAGGCAAACCATCCTATGCAACCGATATCAGTCACACATAATGAAATCCGATGTCAGACACACAGTCCATTTACAAGTCCGTTCTGGGTCTGAACGAAACCGGAGGCACCTAGTACCCCGCATATCCATCGATCTCCAAGTACTTCTGGACGATCACTAACTGTTTCCATCTTCTTGGGTGTACAGCCCAATCAAGATCATCAGTTATCACCCAAACGACGTGAAGACCTCCGGTCTTCGACCATCGTCTTCATCTTCGACTTATCGTCGTATCAGTTATTCAGAATGGGATAAACCCGGTCTTCCCGAATAACTCGCGTATATTTAAATAAGTGTTACACAAACACAACATACGCCTCATTCCAATTCATTAGTCACTAACCGTAAATTAATCAAGAAAATAATTCCCCAAATATTAACCCCGAAGGCCGAAACCAACATCAGATCAATATCCAGAAAACCATTCTGCTTGGCCAACCGACAGTTAGTTTCTAAATTTCACATTCATAGGGAAATGTTCCCATTAATTTAATCCAAGATAAATTCCTTGGATCTATTCTTTATTCTATTTTTGAATCTCAATTCAAACTAGTCGGGATTAACGAAACTTACCGAAGTAATCATTTGTTTTAATTTCCCAATCCCAACCTATTTATCCCATGAAGTAAAACTGGTAATACTTCATATCTAACACCACAGTGTTATCGGTAAATTCAATTACCATTTCACGTTCAAATCTAATTAAAGATTTAACTATCGCCTGGAGCAAAACTGGTGATACTCCATTCTCGATCATTTCAATCTAATTAAAGATTCATTAAAACTCCACTTAGTTTTAATCTTCGACTGGGTTAAAGAATCAGTGTCATTTAAAACACGGTTCACGATAAACCCAAATCACATTCCATTAATTATCGGGTTAAAGAACAAGTGTTATTTAAAACACTGTTCACGATAAACCCAAGAATCACATTCATTAATTATCGGGTTAAAGAACGAGTGTGGTTTAAAACACTGTTCACGATAAACCCAAAAATCAATACCAATTCAATTCCAATTAAATATCATTTAATTGGTACACTTCATTAAATCTAAATAAAAAGATTTAATCTTTTCTCAACTGGGTTCAAGAACAGTGTTAGTGAAGACACCATTCACGACAAACCCAAATCACATTTGATATTAAATACAAGGCTCTGAATAGAAAATATCCCGGCTTATATTCAATATCAAATTCTACGATTAACAAATGTCGTATTGGAAATAACGATATAAATATATATCTTTCAAATTTCCATAACAACATCTGTATAGTCACGAAATCCAACATCGAAATATTCCGAAGACAATTTCGATTCACATCCATTCCAATGCAATCATTGGAAATTCTGGTTATTTTTAAAACCCTTTTTAAATTCAGTTTATTTATTTAAAAATAAATAGAATTATATTTCTAGTTCAAAACTAGTTCATTTCGATAAAAATCTGTTTTTATCTTTTCAAATATGGAGTTTTTCATCCCAATTCTTCTCAAATCATTTCTTATGATTTTACACAAATTATTACTATTTTTAATAATTTTATCAAGGCCCGTACAGTCGATTTCCACCAACGGCTATCGAACTGCACTTATAGCGGCCTTTTTCGAATTTGATTTGGACGTATCTCCAAATCCAACCGTTAGATTTCAAATTTCTAACATTCGTTAGAAAGCTCTTTTCGATACGAACCCAACGGTTCCGGTTTTAGGAGAATCCGACGGTCGGATCTCCCGTAATGTCCGTTTGAAATAAATGGTCGAAATTCACGAACTGCCGCGGCGCGGCGCGTTCTATTCAGGCCATTATATTATATATATAATATATATTTCGCCGATTTCTATTTAAAACGAATTATATAAATAGTTTTAAAATTCGTTTCAAAATCTATTTCAACTTCCATTTCAATACAAAGCAAAATTGAATTCTTCTTTATAAATTCGTTTTAAAATTCATTTCTATTCAATTCGAATTTCAATTCAATTTGAATTCATTTCAATTCGTTTTCAATTCAATTCGTTTTCAATTCATTTCGAAATCGTTTTCAATTCATTTCATTTCGAAATCGTTTTCAATTCAATTCATTTCGAAATCGTTTTCAATTCATTTCATTTCGAAATCGTTTTCAATTCAATTAAAAATCGTTTTAAAATCGATATAAATATCGTTTACGTCAAAATGGCGTCAATCTAATCAACACGGCTTCATAAATTTCTATTTTCAAATATTCTATTTCAAATATTTCTTTTTTTCAAAATAGTTGTTATTATCAAAATATTTCGTTCAACACATGACCAATCTCAATGAATGAGTACTGTCAACACATGAACGTTTATTTTAAATTGATAAAGATGTAAATTTTAATATTAAAATATTTCGTTCAACACATGACCAATCTCAATGAATGAGTACTGTCAACACATGAACTTTTATTTTATATTGATAAAGATGTAAATTTTAATATTAAAATATTTCGTTCAACACATGACCAATCTCAATGAATGAGTACTGTCAACACATGAACGTTTATTTTATAATATTCTTTATTTTTCAAATTGGAATGAGGCCCAATCAATTACCATATAAAATTAATTATATGGATTTTCATACAACACATGTATATAATAGCATTGAAAAATAATCAACCATCAACCAAAGTGCACTACACTGTATAAGCATCAAATGTAGATATTCAACGCTTATAACAGTCTGTCAATCAATCGATCGACATATTTAATCAATCAGGATGAGTGAACTTCAAATTTCATCCTAACACCCGTGTGGGGTTTCAAACAATCGAACAAATATTTTATTTGTGCAGTTGGGCGATGTGTAAAATTTATCAACCCAATCAATGTCCTTCAAATAAGTGTACATAAACAAACCGTCTGGTTTGTAAATGAATATTTATTTATTTACATTCACGTTAGAAATTATATTTTTAACGACAAAACATTTATTTCGACATATGAATTTCTATTCAATTCATTTATTCTATAAAATAATATTTTTCTTTTTCTAATTTATTTTAGAAAATTTCGGCGGCATAACGGCACGATACTAGAAACGGGACGAGGCCTAGCCTTATCCCCGGTCTAGTGAAGGCCCACACCATTCACACATCAATCATATTCATTCATCTCACCAAACAATTCAATTTCAAACCAAAGAATATATCTAATCTATGCAACCAAACAAACAAGTCCATGGTCTGTGGACGGTTGTGTCGGGTGCTACTAAGCACCGTCTGCATCCTAGTATATATATATAACTAGAAATAAAATTGAAGAGTGAGAAATTCTCGCATATAGCTATCCAATCATCTCGACTCTTCTTTTGCAGAATTCTTCGTCGTTCTCGCCTTTTTGTCATCTTCGTTGCCCGTAGCCACTACATACTTAAAAATCACATTTTTAATTCGTTATTCAATATATAAAAATCATATTTTTATTTCGAAGTCTAACATATAAAAATCATATTTTTTTAATTCGAAGTCTAACATATAAAAATCATATATTTAATTCGAAGTCTAACATATAAAAATCATATTTTTAATTCGAAGTCTAACATAAAAAATCATATTTTTAATTCTTTCTATTAATTAAAAGAAATCTCGTCTTTTAACATTATAAAAAAAAATTCAATCTTTTATCTATTAAAAATCTAAACTTCTATCATTTAAAAATCTAAACTTTTATTATTTAAAAACTAAACTTTACAAAAACCAGTTTTTAAAGCTAACAAAATTCAGGTTTAATCTAAGTTAAAAAATCAGTTTTTAAAGCTAACAACTAAAAAAAAAACAGGTTTAGACTTACTGTTATTTGAACTGAACAGGGGCAGGGACTCTTCATCGTCAGCGCTTCAGAGGGGAGGATGTCGGAGCGCCGCGGCGGGTCGGAGGTGACGGAGTCATGCTCGACGGAGGCGGTGGAAGCTGGGCGCGGCTGAAATCGAGGGTTTGGGGGTTCTTCTGGCGCGGGGTTCTAAGCGGGAAGGAGAAGGACGGAGGAGCAGGAGTGGGAGGTCTGGGCGGAGGCGCCATCGCCAGAGGCGCGAGGTGGTGGTTGCAGAAGAGGGGCGTTGGGCGGCAGTTAGGGTTCTTTTAATTTTTTTTTTTTTTTTATTTAGAATCGGGTTTTAGTTAAAAACGGGGGGGCCTGATATAAGGGAAAAAGGGTTTTCCCCTTTTTTTTTTATTTATTTAATTAATTTGTTTTCAAAAAGTTGACTTTTACATACGACCTCGAAACGAGGCCCACCGCCTGTCGTCCATAGCGTAATACCCCCATTCCGAACACAATGGGATATGTATCGTAAGCTGATTTGATTGTTTGAATCAGTTTCCGTTAAATTTACATTTAAATCACTTTATTGAATTTTAAACGTACATTTCAAATTATCGGGGTCACATACTAACTCGAAAAATTCCAGAAAAATATTTTCTAGCTTCGTATTGACGATACGGTCCTAACAAAACTAGTTTCGTCGAATTCTAAGACCGTATGAAAAATGGCCAATTTCCAGTCGATTAAAATCAACTGAAATGGTCAAAACACGTTTTCCTTTGCCACGCTCACATATTGATTCGAAAAATTATGAAATTTGGAACCTAGCAATAATTCGACACTGCGGACCCAACAAAACTGGTTTCGTCGAAATCCGAGGTCGTTTGCAAAATGTCCATTTTTAAGGGCCTGAATTCCATAGCGACTATTCAGAATTTTCAACTGGACATATCTTTTGACTCTCGCTACGAACTTTTGATTTTTCGGATTCGTTGGAAAGATATTCACGAATAGATCCTATCATTTTTGGTTTCACTAAAATCCGGATTATTTTGCACCCGGTACATTCAATTGAAGTTTGAAATCGAATTATCGAACTACCGCGCCATTTTCAATTCTATTTATAATTATATATAAATATTTCTATTCTAACGACGACGCGTATAATATATACGTTCGAATTATATTCAAAATAAATTTCTCGTCGATATTATTTAAAATAATTCATTTTAAATATAGAAAATTCGCTATAATTGCCAAAATAAAAATTTTAAACTGGCCCAGATTTTACGGGTTGTTACAGCATGGCGGATAAATCCAAACGGTTTAGAAGAGAAAGGAGGAGTTGATCCCAAAGGTGAGAACTCTCTCACTGAATTTATTTATACAGTTATTTACTTATAACTGCATATATGAACTGTTCCTCGTCGTCCACAGACCATGGACGACTTGGGTGATTGTTTAGTTTGGTTGATTGGATTGTTTGGTTGAATTTGGTTTGGGAAATGAAATGGAATTGATCAGATTGGTATGTGTATAGCGCAGGCCATTATTAGACTGGGGATAAGGCTAGGCCTTATACCGTTTCTAGTATCACGCCGTTCTACCGCCAAAATTTCCTAAAATATGTTAGAACAATAAAAATATCATTTTTATTGTGTAAATGAACCGAATAAATATTTTATCATTAAAAATATAATTTTTAACGTTGATATGAACAAAATAAATATTCATTTACAAATCAGACGATTTGTTTATGTACACCTATTTTCTGATATGGATTGGGATGATATATTTTGCACATCGCCCAACTGCACAAATAATATTCAGTGTTTGTGGATTGAAACCTCATACGGGTGTTGGGATGATATTTGACGTACATTAATCCCAACCATTTAGTGGTATGTCGATCGACTGGTTGACAGGCTGTTGTAAGCGTTAAATATTTATATTTAATGCTTATACAGTGTAGAATGCACTTTGGATGATGGTTGATTGTTTATCATGGCTGTTGTATACATGTGTTGTATGAAATCCATATAATCAACATTATATGGTAATTGACTGTGTCTGATTCCAGTTTAGAAAGAAGAAATATTTTAAAACAACGAATATTTTAAAATAAGGAATATTTTAGAATAATGTTCAGAAAAGAATCAAAATCTGATTTTGATGTCCAATTTGGGATGGACACGAATATATTTAAATATATAAAGCCATGTTGATTAGATTAACGCCATCTTGACGTGAACGATATTTATATCGCTTTTATTCATTTTTATAATGAATATTGAAAATGAAGTGATTTCAAAATCTGATGTTTGAAAATATTATCATTTATATATTAATGATATGGAATATTCAATTTTGATTCGAAATTGAATATGAAGTTGAAATTGTTTTGAAAACGAATTTAAAACGATTTATAAAATACATGTTGAATTGAAATCGCCGAAATATATATATATTATATATTTAATGGCCTGAATAGAACGCGTCGCGCTGCGGCAGTTGGCGAATTTCGACCATTGACTTCGAATGGGCGTTACGAGAGATCCGACCGTCGGATTCTCCTGAAACTGGGACCGTTGGGTTTGTATCGAAAAGAGCTTTCTAGCGAATATTAGAGATTTGAAATCTAACGGTTGGATTTGGAATTATGTCCAAATCAAATTTGTAAAAGGTCGTTGTAAGTGCAGTTCGACGAATGTTATTGGAAATCGACTATACGGGCCTTGATAAAGTTATTAAAAATATTAATAATTTGTGTAAAATCATAATAAATGATTTAGAAAGAAATGGGATGAAAAATTCCATATTTGAAAGGATAAAAACATTTTTATCGAAATAAACCAGAATTATAATCCAATATTTTGAAATAAATAAATTCGATTTGAAATGGTTTTATAAATAACTAGAATTTCCAATATACGAATTGGAATGGATTTGAATCGGAAATATCTTCGGAATATTTCGATATTGGATTCCGTGATTATACGGATATTGTGGAGGAATTTGGAAGATATATATATCGTTATTTCCAATACGATATTTGTTGGTTGTAGTATTCGATATTGAATATAAGCCGATATATTTTCTATTCATAGCCTTATATTTAATATCAAATAGGATTTGGGTTTGTCGCGAATGGTGTCTTCATTAACACTGTCCTTAAACCCAGTTGAGAAAAAGATTAAATCTTTTTATTTAGATTAAATGAAGCATACCAATTAATTAATATTTAATTGGAATTGAATTGGGATTGATTTTTAGGTTTATCGTGAACGGTGTTTTAAATAACATTTGTTCTTTAACCCGATAATTAATGGAATGTGAATTGGGTTTGTTGTGAATTGATTTTTAGGTTTATCGTGAATGGTGTTTTAAATAACATTTGTTCTTTAACCCGTTAATTAATGGAATGTGAATTGGGTTTGTTGTGAACTGTGTTTTAACGACATTCGTTCTTTAACTCGATTTACAGGGAAATGTGATTTGGAATTTATAAATCTTTTGTTAAGATTTAAAGGAGATTTTCCAAAGTAAAGTTTTCCAATTTAATAAAATAAATTGGAATTGAATGGAATTCGATTTGGTAATAATCGAGGTGAGCTTCTGTAGAGGTAGACTGTTAATATATATGGAATTTAAAAGGCCTTGCCTTTATTCCATTTATATTATCGGTTGGATATGGAAGTTCATATCGATTATATATATTGATCTGTTTTCCGTGAAGATTCCATTGTTAATGGAATGAGATTTTGGGTTTATCGTGAACTGTGTTTTAAATGACATTAGTTCTTTAACCCTGTTAAGGATAAGATTTATTTCTTAACTTTGAATAATCATTAAGTAATGATTTTTTGGAAATTAAAACTGAATTAGAGTTTTAATGAATCTTTAAATAGATTAAAAGGTGAATTTGATAACTAAAATTATCAAATTCAAGAAATGATCGAGAATGGAGTATCGCCAGTTTTGCTCCAGGCGATAGTTAAATCTTTAATTAGATTTGAACGTGAAATGGTAATTTAATTTACTGATAACACTGTGGTGTTAGATATGAAGTACGGCCAGTTTTACTTCATGGGATGAATAGGTTGGGATTGGGAAATTAAATAAATGATTACTTCAGTAAGGTTCGCTAATCTCGACTAGTTTGGATAAACCATAATTTGGTTTGAATTGAAATCCAAAAGAAGATTAAAGAAAAAATTAAAGAATTTATCTTTGATAAAATTAATGGGAACCTTTCCCAAAGTAAAAGAATATTTGAATAAAGGAATATTCTGGATTGGAATAAGGCGTATGTTGTGCTTTTATAACACTTGTTTATTATATACGCGAGTTATTTGGAAAGACCGGGTTTATCCCATTCTGAATAACTGAATCGACGATAAGTCGACGATGAAGACGGTGGTCGAAGACCGAAGGTCTTCACATCATTTGGATAATTATTGATGATCTTGATTGGGCTGTACACCCAAGAGGAGGGAATCAGTTGGTGATCGTCCAGACGTACTTGGAGATCGATGGATATGCGAGGAATAAGGTTCCTCCGGTTTCGTGCAGACCCAAAACAAACTTGTAAATGGATGTGTGTCTGACATCAGATTTCATTCTGTGTGATTGATATACATCGGTTGCATAGCGTGAATTGCCTGTGTGGCATGATGAGAAGCAAATGATCAAGCCTTCTATTGAAAACAGAGTCTTGTGATTGATGATCAAAGCACGGCTTTAATACAGCGTAGCTTTGTGAAGTGTTAATTCGCGAGCCTCACACCCCGGTGTGAACCAGAAACGGGAGAGAACCTCAGGGAGGGCATGCGTTTCCTTCTAGCTAGGAGTGGTGTCAGAGTTTTGCATGCCCTGGCATTTTACTTATATGGATGATGGATAATGAGGCGCCTCGGTTATATCGGTCGATCCGTGACCGATGGAGTCATTTGGCTCATTTACGCCCCATAGGGCGGGGAAATGTATTATTCAGGGTTTAAGTTTAGTCCACATCGAGTGGACCAGCCCTGATGATCCAAAGGTCACTCGAGCTTTGACCTGAGACATGGGCTAGATTGTCTCGAAGCGGTGAGGACGATCCCTTTCCTCGGTTCACACATGGATATCCAACTTCTAATACGTGACATTTGCGGTTTTGATTGTAGAGCCTAGTATTGGCGACATGATATATGGTACCCATGCCGTCTAGGATTGATACATTTATATTTGAAGTTGTTTTAGACACTATGCACTTATAATAGTATCAAATGATTTGTTTTAACGTACCAAGCATGTTTGGCTATTATAAGGGAAAACCCTATCCCCCGGCTTGCGTTGCATTGTGTGATAGGACCTGGGTCTTATAATAGCTTCATTTTTTCCAAAAAGCATTGCGATGTTTTTGTTATATGCACTAGTATTCTTGGGAAGAAACCCGTTCCGTGTTATACAGCGTGGTCCCTTGATATATCTGATTTTGAAGTATAGTTTTAAATAACTGTTTTAGTTCTCACACTAGTCACATGACTGACCTGGAGTTTATTGTTTTAACCTAAACTCTGGGTGCCCCTATTTTCCACACGGGCAGCTAGTAGTTTTGGTTTTGCAGATTTATATTCACAGGATCCTGGTTTACAACTGGAATGATATTCGGAAAGCTCTGTATCCGTCTCTTTCAGTTGTGTTTGTATTATTTTTCCGCTGCTATGTAATGTATTGTAATCTTTAATTTTTATCAAATGTATAATATTTGTTCATACTCTGTATATTCTTGTAATCTGACGAAATTGTTGTAATATACAATCAAATGTTCTTCTGTCTGTGTTCTGATTTGTCTTGTCCTCAAAGAAATCCGGGCTTTCCTTCACGGGGAATTTACGGGTCTTCACATTTTGTGAAATCCCAAAATGCTGATTTAAGGTGCAAAATACGTTAAACGAAAAAGTTTCTTATTTCCCAAATTAAAATTTATGGAAAAATTATATAAATTAAATTAACAATACGTCTAAAAATTCTTGTCCAAATTCGAAACCAATATTTAAATATATTAAATAAATCGTTATGGTTTGTAACTATTCCATAGTGACTATTTGAAAATTTGATTTGAACATAACTTACAATCTATAAGCAAAATCTCAATTTTTCACTTCCCTTAGAAAAATACAGTTAATTAGATTTGAATGTTTCTTGTTTCAAAGAAACCCGAACTATATCGAATCCTGTATAATCGTTTGATGTTCAAAACTCAATATTACGAACTACCACGATATTTCGAGCTCGTTTATAGTTAAATTATAATTAATACGTTCAAACCATCGTTTATAAATATATTCGTTATTATAACACGAATCTAAACTCGATTGATATCTTATATTGTCCAATTTACCCAATATTGCCAATTAAGCTATTTCCGACTATTTCGAAAATAAACATATTATTATCCCATTATTTTTATATTATCTAAATAATCAAAATTATTTAAATTCAAACCATTTAAATTACCAAACCATTGTATAAAATAATTAAATTCATTTATTATTAAATTGCTAAAATTTTGGGATGTTACAATTACTTCTTAATGATTATTGTATTCAAATGTGAATTACGTTACTAAAATGAATATACAGATCAATATTTTGTATGGATGAGCACAGTAATTGAATTTTATATATATACATATATATTTGTTTTTAACATTATGCTCAACTTGTTTGTCATTCAATTTTATTTTAAATGATCATTATGATGTATATGTATAATTGTATTAATAGCGTGTTTTAGAATATTAACAATTAATGGGGTTTTCTTCAAAAGATCATCATTTTACACCGATTATTAGGAAAAAAAATGAAACAGTTTTTTTAAGGCAAATGTTACTTTTTGCATTAGTTGTTTAAACAACCAACAATTGGTGCTACATTTTCATCTCTTACACTGGTTTTATAAAACTATCGATGCAAAAAGTAAGTTTTTTTTTTCAAGCACAAAGCATTTTCTACATCGGTTTTCATAAAAGCCGGTGCAAAAAACTCATCTTTTCCACCGTCTGTTACTGACAGCTGGTGCAAAAAACTTTTTTTTGCACTTATGCAAAAGAAAAAAGCTTTTTGCGTCGTCTGCATTGTCATCGGTTGTAGAACCGAAGCAACAAAGGGTAAACAATCGGTGCAAATGACCAGTTTTGTATTAATGAAGGTACGCGAGGCAATACTCAAGGTAGGATTCTACCAATTGCACTTTCGGGCTAATGGTAAAACATAGCTGCAACTATCTACCATCTCCAACAACACTCCCGTACTCAAAGGGGCCCTAAATCATTCACAAAGTATTGAAGATGGTATCGAAGAAGCGTGTTCAATAGGGGGAGCAACCTCACTTGGTAATGGCATAACATATGTTTTAGCCATTTTAATTATGACCCGAAGGTCAAGGCTATCTATCATCGTTCTCTTTCTTCATTCCAGCAACGTTCATCAAATGCATCCTACTTTGTTCTGGTTCTCCACCATGTACATTGTTGTCAAAGTGGTATCTTTATTGCATGTCAATACCGACTCCGGTCTCTTTGATTACCAATTGCTTATTTTACACCATGGTCCTTTTTTAAAATCATACTTAGTAAAATCATAGTTTACAAACAATTCCCAAATTATTTACATGTATTTTATATTCAAAGCATTCACTGGATCATATTCTTATTCAATCATTTTATTATATGTGTCTTCGAAAAATCAACTTGATTTAGTTTAATAAACTTCATTATGTTGTATCCTTTGAACCCATTTTAGGATATTAACTTTAAAATATCTCTTGAAATTGGTTTAACTTAAAAGATTTAATTCATTTATTCTACAAAGTTAAATTATTTTACTTTTACCTTAACTCGATTTATATATGTATATATATTAAAATATGTACCTTATTTAGAATCAATTTGGATTAACTTAATGAATCCCGTTTAAATCAACTTAAAAACTATAACCTCTAATATATATTAAAATTCTGTTTAACTTAAAACCATCTCATTCATTCTCCTTACTTAAGGTCAAATTGTTAAACTTTACTTTAACTCAAGTTATAATTTTAAAAAATTGTATTTAAATAAAATTTTGAAACTAACTTAATAAATCTTAACCTAACTGCATTCTTTAACTACATTACATGTATAAAATGTTTTAACTAAGTTTTATAATAAAATTTAGAAAAAACTATATAAAGTCTTAAAGCCATTTTAATACTTAAATCTTATCATTTATTATTTTATGTATTAAGTATCAAATATTAATTTTGTTATATGTTAAATTTATTTTTAATTTATTTTATTAAGTATTGTTTAATTTCTTATATTTTAAACTAACTAGTATTTTATTTCTAAAATAAGAATTTTGTATTTTAATTTTTTTTTTAAATATATCTCTATAACTTTGAACCTTAAATTAAAAAGTTTATTTAATTGGATCAAAATCTAAGTTTTAATGAAATATTAATTTACAATTTCAAAATAAATTTAACAATTAAAAGCATATTTATAAAATTTTAGAAAATGCTTAAAAATAGACCATGGTGTCCATATATAATTTTCTATCTAGGTCAAGTAATATAGATATGTAACATTTCAATCCATTAATTAAAATTTTGGGTATATATCATTTCAATCTGAATCCCAAAATTTCAGTTTTCAGTTCTTGAAATCTATACAATCGTTCGGGTATGTATCATTTCAACATATATTGATTTTTCTAAATCTAAGGAAACAAGCAGTACGAAAGAACAATAAATAAAACATAATATTACAGAAATTTAATATGAATCAACATGTATTAAGACAGCCAATTTCGTGTCATAAATGTTATAGTGTACGTGTCATATGTGCATAGGTTGCATAACAATTTCATGAATTTTTCTAAAGCTTCCTAACACTTCATATGCCATTTCAGTTTTCTAGTTTACTTAATTTAAAATGCTAGTCATGAGCGAGGTAAATACTCACCTTTCATGGTGTGAGGAAATGACACTAGGGTTGATACGAAATGGAGGATACAAACAAAATAAAATTAAGCAAGGTGAAACTCGAACGCTTCTAAATCAACACGACATTGGTCACCAAAAACTTGATCCCGATGAATGAGACTTAAGTTGCGATATGTAGCAACCTTGAGAATTAAAGAAGGAGATGACGAAGGGAGAAAGTGAGCACATGTTGGGTTCCATAGAAAATTTTGAACATGTGTAGGCATTGATGTCTATATTTGTAAAAGTGTCCATTAATGTTTGTTTATGTGTAATTCATGTTTTTTTCAAAATAAAAAATGTACTCAAATTAGATTATTTTTTTTCTCTTTTAAAATTATTTCTTTCTTTTTATTTAAAGTGGGATAGAATTTGATTAAATGCTTATATAAGAGGGATATAGATGAAACATGGGTTAAGATACACGAACGATTATTGCCTATTTCAACGTGTTTTTCACAATTGTAAAATGTGAAATGTGGACAAAAAAATGATTCAAATGAAATGAAAATTGCTTGATCACTAAAAATTAAATGTAGAATCATAATAAAAAGAAATTTTCAAAATCTGAAATTTCAACACATATTCAATCGTTGACTAAATTTGACTATTTTTGATAATTTTATTTTGTAATAGCTTAGATAAAATTTATTATTCAATTTCACATTTTAATTTTAGTTTCAATATTCAATTTTAAATTTTAAATTTTAAATCTCAAATCGTTTAAAGTTCTAAGTCATTACATTCTCCCCCACTCCAAAAAATTCGTCCTCCTAAAAGAACTAGAAAAGAGAATGAATAACAAACAAACAAATAAGATAAGGTACATTCAATCCAATATTACCTGGAATGAACAATTCTCCATCCGAAGAATGCATGCACTCCTCTATCTCTCAGCATAGTCTTGATCATCAACTCTCCACTGCACTTTGACTAGACTAACTGATTTCCTTCTTAACTACTTCGTAGTTTTATCAACGATACAAAGTGGCTTCCTCTCAATGGTCAGATTAGGCTTGATATCCAAGTTATCCAATGCAGTAGGTTGAACAAATGAGAAAGGATCACGCAAATACTTGTGAAGGTGAGATACATAAAATACACTGTGCACCCCTATAATCTTCTCTAGCATCTCAATACGATACGCCAAGGGGACAACTCACTTAGAAATATGTAATGGGCCAGTGAATCTCAGAGCTAGCTTCCCTCTCCCAACAAATCGAATCACATTTTTCGGTGGTTAGATCTTTAGGAAGACCTTATCACCAACTAAGAACTCCAAACTTTTCTCCTATCGGCTTACTTCTTCTACCAGTCTTAGGTGATCCCCGTCTTACTCCTGATATTCTGCGACTTTCTGTGAAGTATCCAATGTCATATATATCCTAAGGACTAGACGATCTCCAAATTTGACCCAGCTAGAAGGGATCGGCATGGTTGTTCGTACAAAGCCTCAAACAGAGATGCCTTAATGCTCTCCTAAATTAAAAAGAACAGTTTCAAAAAATAGAATTTAAAGATAGACACTAATAGTAATTTCAGATTTGGATCTAAGATTTACTTGATAACTATTATTATAAGTGAATTTAATGAGATAGAGGTAATCATCGGAAGATCCTCCAAAATCAAGGATACATGCACGAAGGAGATCTTCCAAAGTTTAATTTAACATCTCCGTCTGGCCATCGATCTCCATATGGTAAGTCATTCGAAGACTAATCGAGTGCCCAAAGCTTTCTAAAATTTCCTTTAAAATATGCTCGTAAAGATGGGATCTCTATCACAGACAATGCTTGATGGAACGCCATGAAATCTAACTATCTCTCTTATGTATAACCCAACCAAATTTGAAGCGGTATGATTTGCTCTGACTAGAAGGAAATGATTTGACTTGGTCAATCTATCGACTATCACCCATACGCTCACATTTTATCTCCTTATCCCAGGAAGACCGTTGATGAACTCCATTGATACCTGATCCTACTTCAAATTAGAGATCTCGAGAGGTTGCAGTAAGCCAGCTAATTTCTAAAGATCGGTTTTAATCTTTTGGCACGTTGCACATTGGCTAACATAACATGAAAAATCACGCTTCATGCCACTCCACCAACAAAATTTCTTTATGTTCTGGAGTATCTTTGTCACACCAGGATAGATGGAGAGTCTGGACAGGTGAATTTCTCTCAACACCTCAAGCCATCGACATTTGGTACACATATTCTATTTCTAATCTGAAGGATCCCTTTAACGTCAATATGTGCATCCCACTTACTATGATAAGCGTTTCCACTACAGCGAACATTATCTTTCAAAACCTTGATCTCTAGACCTTCATCTTGCTTAGCTACAATATGATCCATCATAGATGATGAAATTGAAATCTGACACAACGTCACCTTTGTCCAACTTAATATGTCAGCTACTACATACGCCTTCTCAAGAGTACAATTAATATCAAGAACGTAGGAAGCAAGAAACTCAAGTCATCTGACTTGTCTCTGATTCAAATCTTTCAGGGAGACTATGTACTTAAGAGACTGATGATCATGTGACACCCCACATCCGTTAGTGTCACTCATTAACAGAATGCATTAAGTTTCGTGAAGCATTATAGGTAAACAGAAACAGAAACATTATAAGACAGATATAAAAGCAACAGCGGAATTCAAATTTTTATTTCAAACATAAATCATAACATCGTGGTCTAAAATATCACAAGTCTGGAACTACATAAAAGACATTACAAAAATATAAAACTTTCTTTCTTGTTTCATTAGAGTACATAAAAAGCATAATTCCCCAGAAAGAGAGAAAGCAATAGTAGAGATAAGAACTTGAGAAATACTTCAAGAGCGGCTCCTAGCAAGATAAAACCAGAACACGGTTAAGCCTGAGTGTTCTCGCCCTGAGAACCTGGGGGGAAACGGAAAAAAGAAGGGGAAACCAAAAGGGTCAGACATAAAGTCTGGCGAGTCCAGTTACTTTCAGTAAGTAAATAAATAAAAGTAGCATGACAGGCATATAAAGTGGATAAGAAAGATGACATCATAAAAGGTAAGTATGACAAGGTAACATGATAGAGTGTATATGCTACCCTAAAGATTACTCTGCTCTATTACTAGTATAACCAGGATGAGATGATCCCTTCACTATAAGGTGTTGGACTTAGGCATACATCCAAATGTACCCTAACTACTACCCTAATCGATCGACTCCCTAATCCGCGTAGATACTCAATGCCGGCCCCACCGTAGGATGTATCACGTCTTAAAGTGGCAACCCTTCGCTGATATGCACAGCCCCATATCTACAGGTGTCACGGTCGTCTTATCCCCCTCTGCCCGACCTATGCACGCACATGACCCGGTCGGTTTGCGCTGCCCACACCGTCCTCCACTTTTGGATCTCTTACAATCAGTTCAGTAAGCGTGCCCCTTCCCCAACCTAGTTCAGAGTACTTTGTTTGATACCTACTCCAGGTTATTGACTAAAATGGGTCCTACACAATATGATACAAGCTCTCCCCTTTGTCTTGTATCCTCCACTAGGTTTTCCACATGTTATATTTACCCTAAAAGGTGTCTTTAATTATATAGCCCCAATCTTTCTACCGGTTATGCTTGCCTATAGGTGTCTTTAATACATAACCCCAAGTCTTGTGGACCTACATTTAAATATTACCCACCCATCTCAGATATTCTTAACTTAACCCTCCCATTGTTCAACCAAGTTTACTTAACCCCTATTCATATTTATGTTCACCAAATCCCTATGGATTCAACAAGGTTAAGCATTTCAATTCCTTACCATGTTCATTTATGGTTTATAATGGGCTAGACCTCCCACATTAGGCCTACAACTTGTGGATGCTGGATATGTTGGCTGGGTCTGGGCAGACTTCTTCACAAGTTAGGCCTAACCTCGTGTCTTAGCCCATCTCGTATTTATGCACTTAGACCCCTCACATTAGATTCAACATTTGCGGTTGCTGGATATGTCGGTCGGGTCCGGGCGAACTTCCACTACAAATGCAATCTAACCTTGTGTCATAAGTATAGTTACAGTTTCTAATTACTATAATCCTAGGCATTTCATTATTATCTAATTTTTTACCTATGTCGTTATAGGTGTTCACGCCCATTTACCCAATTAAATTCATAGTGAATTATATGTCCAAATTCATATTCATTATTCAAGTTATGCCAATTCAAATGTTTTCCCACGTTCCATAACTACCACATTCGCATATATTTGGCGGCATGCTAGGCAAGAAAGTAGCCTGACCATAAACAATAAAAAGGGAAAGGTGATGGGAAGATGATAATAGTGATTATTCTAACATAACTGGCATAAATATATATACCAACATAGATGTGACGACCGCCTACAGCCCCTGCACTATACAAGAGGAATAATGCGCTGAAAGGTGTGCCAAGCAGCTATGGACGATCATCAAGGTATGGTAGATAAACGAAACTGTCGTAAACTCACAGCGCAAGGATAAAATATAATAGAACATATAAAACAGGTAGTGATAGTGAAGCGGAAAACACTAAACTTTCATGACAACTAGAAAGTATTTCCTATACACGTGGATAACAACAATAGCGTTTGTACAATTTTCCTCACTAAAACATTTAGAGAAATAGCAAACATCGGAAACAAATACTAGATAGTAACAAAACTGGTACGTGAGCCTCCTGCTTGCCATCGATCAGCATCGTCGTCCTCACTAAAGCAATACCTGCCACCTGTTACTCAGTCTGCCCATCCACAACCGGATGAACAGCCCAAGGTAATAAGAGGAAACATAAAACCTTGAGTCAGACAGCAGTCTTTGTGAGCGTAAAATAGCTAACAAACTTCATCAATAAAGTATATGAGAATGGGTAAATAATCAACTAATCTACCCAGCTTCAGAGAAGAAATCTCAATTTCCTTCCCCATTACATGACAGTGATAGCCTTTACAATCCATACACCCAAAGGAATGACAATATAGTCACGGCAATTAAAGCATCCATTCATATATGGAAAAGCAACTCAATCATGATCACAACATGCATCCAAACGTCCATGACTGACTCTGGCTATCACTGCCAGCCTTGCTTTGGAAACTTCGTAATCGTATGAATGGCTAACAATTTGCCATAAATTGTCAAGGACCACACACGACGCCCCGGTTCTAGCAAAACTCCACAAGCTATACTTGTTGACAGGCAAAATTATCGCACGCCAACACCCAATGTGTATGTGTGTGCAATTATCCAAATAAGCAGTGAAGTAAGTAAGTGCGGAGGACACAGCTTTTATAGTGGTTCGACACTAACACCTACGTCCACTTTAGGATCATCATTCATCGTATCATTTGTCTTTTACAAAGTTGTACGAGTTCAGACAATAGCTAAGTACAAAGTGTTACAATAGAATAGCAAAATATATGCTTGGTCTACACTTTGACTAAATTGCCCTTCTTCTTCTTCGTTGAAAAGGGTTGACTTGGTCAACAATATCCAAGTTTGGTGTTCATGTCCATGAAGCTCAAAAATAGCAAAACAATCCTTGTTAATGTTCAAGCATTGAAGGAAAACATGCATGCCATGTTTTAATTATCCATATCATCTCCTATGGCCATGGTGGAAGTGTTAGAAGCAATTAATGAGTGTTTGGAGCTCTCAAGGTCCAAAAATTCCAACGGAGAAGGATTCAAATGAAGGCCAAGGCTTGGGGTATTTATAGGAGGAAGGTTAGGTGGGAGTAGGTGAGAGTAGGTGAGCAGCGGGGCCCATAGAAGCTATTTTCGCACCCCGTAAAACAGTCCACTTTAAGAAATTCACACCCCCAGCCCGGGGTGCAAAATTTCGCACCCCTTGGCCCCAAGGTGCGAAATTCCGCACCCCTTGGTCCCGGGGTGCGAAATTCCGCACCCCCTGGCCCTGGGGTACGAAATTTTGCAACCCTTTGCCCTGGGGTGCGAAATTTCGCACCCCCGGAAGGGTGCGAAATTTCGCACCTCCCTGGTGGGTGCGAAATTCGCACCCCACCAGAGGGGTGCAGAATTTTGCACCTCCTTGGTGGGTGCGAAAGTCGCACCCCCACCAGGGGGTGCAGAATATCGCACCTCCCTGGGGGATGCGAAATTCGCACCCCGCCTGGGGTACGGAATTTTGCACCTCCCGGAGGGGTGCGAAATTCGCACCCCGCTGGGGTATACGAATTTGATGGAGGAGGTCGAACTTCTTGGTGTGGAAACAATGTTGTTTTTAGGTGTCGAAGTTTCTGAATGCGAAGTGAGGGAATCACGGCTTTGCTGGCCCGAAGTGAAGGAATCTGAGCTTCCGACATGGAGAAAATCGGATGAACCGGGCGGTGCCCACTGGTTCGACCTAACTGGTTAGGTCGATCGCCGCCGGGACTGTAGGGCCCCGGACCCCCACCGGCGCTGCGCCCGAACCCGTTTGACGGCTCGCCTTCGTCTCGGAGCATGGCTCGCCTTCGGCTTGGATGACGATTTGCTTGAAAGTTCACTGGGCCCATCTGATAGGGGTTCCGGGTCTCCTTGCGTTTGCGGTGCGACTTCGACCCTGCTGCTGTGTGTTTTTTGAAGCTTGAGTGCGTCGCTCACCAAATACTCGACGTGTGACTGCTTCGACAAAAAAGTATGTCAACATTTGCCCCTCAAAACACATCTTGCTTGATCGAAGGGAGGTGTTTTGTGATGAGAGGAGAAATCCAGAAACCAAAGCTGGGAGAAGTCTAGAGCGAGCTTCCATATTCATAAGGCGGAGAATCCTTGACCACGTCGGGTCGTATTATCCAGGAAACCAAAGCCGATAAGCCAGAAATTCATGATCGCTTCGAATCATATTAGTGGAGAACCACGATCGCTTGGGATTGTCTTAAGGAGATAAATACGATGATCGCTTGGGATCGTATTAATAAAAAGACAGAACAACCAAAGTATCTGAGAGACTGGAGGAGCCCAGTAACCTACATAGAAAAGGTGTACACATAACCATATTTGAGCGGTCTTGTCGTGCTACCGACAAGGCTTCCATAGGTCATCGCATTCATTTTATAGACTGCATTCAAGGCGATCTCACGTTGGCGAGGTGGCCAAGGCATGTAGCATTCAAGGAAATCTCGCGTCAGGGAGATGACCTTGGCAAGTGGCATTCAAGGAAATCTCGCGTTAGGGAGATGACCTTGGCCAGTTGAGTCAAGGTGACCTTATCGAAATAAGGCAAGAGGCCAAGATAGTAACAAGTGGGTATTCTTGCCGTGTCACTGACAAGTCCACCCGATATAATCCGAGGCCGTTGACAAGGTGACCCACTAATCCAAATGAGCGGGATCGTACGAGATCCGAAAACTCGGCACAAATTCATGAGTGGATATTCATGTCGTGTCACAGACAAATCCACCCGACGTAATCCAAGGTCGTTGATAGGGCGACCACTAATCCAAACAAGTAGGATTGTGTACTATCTAATGCTTGCCACGAGTCAAGCCGATCTCGTCGAAGTAGGACGAGAAGCCAAGATAACCAGACGCTTATTAGAGTTTGCAATCCCGTTATCGATTTCATACTTCATAAGTAAGTGTCCTTACTTTGCGAAGTAATTTTATTAAAGTTGAAAAAGTTGAGGATTTTTAGTAAAGGCAAAGGAAAACCCAACGACTCGTCATCCGTAAAGAGCATGCCTAGGGAGCTAGCCTGCCCCCATGCATGGGTAGGCGGACTTGGCCATTTTTTGATTCCGAGTTCATTCGTAAAAGAAAGCGAATAGTTTATTTTTTGTGAAGAGCACGCCTAGGATCTTGTCGGTTCCTATTACATCGAAAACAAACATAACCATTCACCATTCAGAGCCAGAAAAGTAAACTTTTCATTAATAACCAAAGGGGGGTGATGGTGTATCATCGGCAAAGAGCATGCCTAGGGATTATAACAGCTCTCGTACATGGGTATACCGACTCAACCATTTTACAACCATAATAACCTGAATAATCGAAAAGAAGGATACATTCGAAGAGCTAAAGCTTTTAGAGCCGAAACCATGGGCTGAAGCCCAAGTAACCGAGCCTTGAGAGCCAGATTGAGAAAGCCATGAGTGAGGAGCACTTTATTTGAAAACCATAATACCCTAAAGCTAGGAAGAACAAAGGAAAAAAAACATAACCATAGCGTAAGCACCGTAGGCCAGAGAACCGAGATCTTAATCCGGGAAAACGAGAAAACCAAACTCATAGTGCTAGAAAATCCAAGGCTGCAAGTCATGATATACTGATGCCATGGATACTTGCATCCCCGACATCAGGGCCAACCAGATGTCAGCTGATGACTGTGCGCCCGGGAAGATTGTGGGTCCCGCGTAAAACAAATCTCCTTGAGGGAGTGGCGCTTGTCCTGGCTCAACATCCCTATTCCGAACAAACCATGGCAGAAGTCCTTGCCTGATACGTTCTTCTATCATATCCCTAAGATGCGGACAATCATTAATGTGATGGTCGTGGAAACCATGAAACTTGCAAACCTTATCAGAATCCATTTCGCGGCTTCAGGTCCCTGGGGAGAGGCCGTCTAAATGGATAAAGGGGTTGAACCTCTCGAAAGATCTCCTCAAGGGTTTGAGTAAGCTCTGAGTAAGACAAGAACTTGGGTTGCCCCCAAGCTCTATGGATCTTACTTCCCGAGGCGAGTTCCTTGGCGGTAGCAGGTGCTTTTCCCTTCTCGGGGTCGGATGGTTTCTTGTTTGCGGCAATATTTACCTCGAGGATCTTTTTGTTGCCAGCCTTCGCATCTTCTTCTCGAAGTAACCTTTCAGCTTCAGAATAGATTCCCCGAGATCCCTAGGTGGGTCTCAGTGCAGTGAAGTCCTGAATTCAGATTTATCTAGAACACCAGACACTGCGGCCATTAAGACCATAGAAGGATCGGGTCTCTCGACTGAAGCAACTGTAGCACTGAATCGTTTCAAGAACTTCCGGAGAGTCTCATCGGACTTCTGCTTAATGCTGTTGAGAGTCATGATGCTTTTTCGACGAGCTATGTTGACTCTAAACTATTCCAAGAATTGGGTAATCAAAGCATTCCAAGAAGTAATGGAGTCCAGCTCCAGCTGCGTATACCACATTGCAACAATGTCTGTTAAGAAGAGCGAGAAGCACTTGGCCAAAACATTTTCCGAAGCTAAGAGAACTTCCATGTGCCAAATGTATCTCATGAGGTGAGCGGTTGGGTCCTTGCGGCCATCATAAGGATCCAAGACTAGTAGCCTGAAATCAAGCAGGCTTCGAGAGTTCCTGATATCCAAAGAGAGCGGACTGCGAGTCACGCAATCCATGTCCATAAAGGAAGCACCGCCTCGAGTGAACCGATGGAGGACATCCACAATCTCCGACCCGTTTCCAAAAGCGAGCAACTGGTTAAATTATCCCAAGTGGCACTGGTGCCCCTAGTGTTCAAGTCCAAGCAGGGGGTCGGTTGATTGAGGATAAATTCTGGTTGGGTTCCAACTTGAGGGGCCACATTTGGTGAGATCCTGACTCTTGGAACCATAGGAGCGCTACCGTCCAAAGCTGCGCGCGTCGGCGCTTGAGCAACATTTCCCACCGTGGAGCCCGCAACCTGTCCAATCAAAGTAGCATCACGGGCTGGAGCGACGTCGGGATTAGGGGTGCTCCCAAGTATAGTGGGAATGGCACCATTTCGAGGAGCGGCGTCGGCCTGCTGGTTAGTGGGTGGGGTTGCCCCCAAGTCCTAAGTCGTAGGTGGAGGAACATTGGTACTAGTTCCAATAATATCAGTCTGGTCGGTCGGCCTTGAAGCGTTCCTTATCCTTTCTTCAATACGAGCGAGGAAGGTATTGAAGGCATCTTCTTGTCGCTCGAGTCGAGCGTTCAAATCCGTAGCGAGGTTCTTGATCATTCCATCGACGTCTTCTCAAGTGACATAGTTCGATTGAACTTCGGTTGAGCAAAGTTCATGACTTCCTTGGCCTCCCGTCGCCTCATGGGCTTCCGTGATAGCTGGGTGCTTCTTGCGCTTAACACCCATGGTGTGAAGTGAGTATAGTTGAAGTTGAAGCTGAGGTTTAAAGACAAATCCAAATAATTATTCCGATGCAGAGGTTGAAGCTGTGCATCGCCCCTTCCTGGCACACCAAAATGTTGATGGGCAAAATTGTTGCACGCCAACACCTAATGTGTATGCAGGGGACACAGCTTTTATAGTGGTTCGGCACTAACAGCTACGTCCACTTTAGGACCATCATTCATCATATCATTTGTCTTTTACAAAATTGTACGAGTTCGGACAATAGCTAAGTAAAAAGTGTTACAATAGAATAGCAAAATATATGCTTGGTCTACACTTTGACTAAATTGTCCTTCTTCTTCTTCGTTGAAAAGCGTTGACTTGGTCAACAATATCCAAGTTTGGTGTTCATGTCCATGAAGCTCAAAAATAGCATAACAATCCTTGTTAATGTTCAAGTGTTGAAGAAAACATGCATGCCATGTTTTAATTATCCATGTCATCTCCCATGGCCACAATGGAGGTGTTGGAAGCCATTAATGAGTTTTTGGAGCTCTCAAGGTCCAAAAATTCCAAGGGAGAAGGATCCAAATGAAGGCCAAGGCTTGGGGTATTTATAGGAGGAAGGTTAGGTGGGAGTAAGTGAGAGTAGGTGAGCAGCAAGGCCCACAGAAGCTATTTTCGCACCCAGTAAAACAGTCCACTTCAGGAAATTTCGCACCCCCTGGCCCTGGGGTGTGAAATTTCGCACCCCCTGGCCCTGGGGTGCGAAATTTCGCACCCCATCAGGAAGGTGCGAAATTCACACCCCACCAGGGGGTGCGGAATTTCGCACCTCCCTGGGGGATGCGAAATTCGCGCCCCGACGGGGGGTTTGGAATTTCGCACCTCCCGAAGGGGTGCGAAATTCGCACGCCACTAGGGTATACGAATTTGATGGAGGAGGTCGAACTTCTTGGTGTGGAAACCATGCTATTTTTGGGTGTCGAAGTTTTTGAATGCAAAGTGAGGGAATCACGGCTTTACTGGTCCGAAGTGAAGGAATCTGAGCTTCCGGCATGGAGAAAATCGGATGAACCGGGCGGTGCCCACTGGTTCGACCTAACCGGTTAAGTCGATCGCCGTGGGGACTGTAGGGCCCTAGACCCCCACTAGCGCTGCGCCCGGACCCGCTTGACGGCTCGCCTTCGGCTCGGATGACGGTTTGCTTGAAAGTTCACTGGGCCGGTAAGAGGCCATCTGATAGGGGTTTTGGGTCTCCTTGCGTTTGCGACGCAACTTCGACCCTGCTGCTATGTGTTTTTTGACGCTTGAGCGCGCCGCTCATCAAATACTCGACGTGTGACCGCTTCAAAAAAAAGAGTGTCAACAATACTCAACACATATTACACGTTATACTCAACACGTGTCTAGGACATACATGACGCCCAAGGCACTCGACCTATAATTGGTCTTCAATTGTACCTCTGCTTTGAGTCCGGTAGAACCTAGGCCTTCTACTCTCTAGTCGTTATCAATTACGACTATTAATTAGCTCAGAACATCTTAGAACTGTCCCTTCACACGAAATCAATACATCCTTGAGTTGTCCACCCATTTGTTGCATACAATGAACAACAAACACTTTTCAACACTTCCAGACTTCCCAATTGAATTCACTTTGAAGTCACATTATCATCGGAAGTGTCTGACCAGAAATAACCGACTAGAAATGGCAAAAATGGCTGACCAGAATAGGCCGACCCACTTTGGTCCGACCCAACTTATGTCCGACCCAACTTTGGTCCGACCCAACTTCGGTTTGACCCAACTTCAATCTGACCCAACTTTGGTCCGACCCAACTTTGGTCCGATCCACTTTGGTCCGATCCAACTTTGGTCCGATCCAACTATGGTCCGACCCAACTTTGGTCCAACCCAACTTTGGTCCGACCCAACTTTGGTCCGATCCAACTTTTGTCCGATCCAACTTTTGTCTGATCCAACTCAGGTCCCATCCAACTTTGGTCCGATCCAATTTTGGTCTGATCCAACTTCGGTTCGATCCAACTTTGGTTCGATCCAAAACCTTTATATTGCAATTCAACTATGATTTCGTCCAAAACTTCGCCAAACGATAAATCCGACGAAACTAACTTATCCAATTCATCCAAATTGATTACAAGCATATTATGAAATCAACAATATCATCAATATGACAATTCTATCCATGATAATGTCAAATTCATCAAAATCCACAATATGCATATGAACAAAAACCATGGATCTAACTTGCACATTCGTATGAAATATCAAAGAAATTACCTATCTAAACTTGCTAAATCAGATTCTAGGGTGATTTGTATGAAAATGAGCTTACCAATGCATGGATCTAAGGAAAAACACTTGAATTTGATGAAAAACATGATCTATTACCCATACACTTTATTGAATCCATGTGAGAGATGTAATCCACTCACTGATTCTCCAATACATGCTAAAATGATAGAATTATGAATCTGTACAGCGAGCAATTCAAACCAAACTCCTCGATCCGCTGAATTCACCTTTGAAATGATGTAGATCTAGCCTCCAATGGTGTAGATCTATGATTTCCCTACGTAGATTTGGATTTTTAATGGTGGAAAGGTGTTAGAGGAAGAAGGAGATCAATGCCTCCAAATGAGAGAATGGGAAAGTAAACATTTTCCCTCCACTCTCACCCCCTATTTATAGGATTCCACCAGCCCACTAATGGGCCTCCCCAATTCAGCCCATTAGGCTCTCCAAACCTAAACAGCCAACTGAAAAACCTTAAAACAGCGATTTCTCCCAAACAGTTGAGCCAAATCCTTAATGTAACCATCTCCAGGAAGGCAATCATAAATTCCTTTCCAATGGCACAGGTCTCACCCTCTGATTCGACCTAAGTCAAAAGTTATGCCATGTACAAGACTAACAGGGGCAAAATGGTCACAAACAAAATCGGTAAAAATTATGGACATGTCTCACATCCCCATAAGCAACATATTAAAAGATGAGAATGATCCAACCCTAAGGGAATAAAATAAAAATATTTTACGATCTTCCGATATGTAAAATGCGGGCTGTTACATTCCCCCCCTCCCCCCCCTCTTTAAGAATTTCGCCCCCGAAATTCCAAGAAAACACAACAATTCTGCATGCCTATCATCCATAAGAAGCTAATTCTATCATCCAAACTAGCATCCATCAATCCATGCATCCATAGCCTAATCCTAGCGCGTGGAATTCTATCAAACAAGATACAACTATATAACGATGGTACGATATCAAAGGGTCCTACCGACGAAGAGTTCTGGATGAGTCGCCTTCATGCTCTCTTCCATCTCTCATGTACAGTCGTCCCCATCTTCACTCCATTGTACCTTGACAAGCTTAACCGTCTTCCTTTTAAGTTGTTTCGTGTCATTTCCCACAACACGAAGTGGCTCACGAGGTCCCGCAACTGCGGTTTTCACTTCTAGGTCTTCATACTTCTCTGGAGATACCACCTCATTTGAATCGTGCACGAACTTCCGTAGAAACGACACATGGAACACATTATGCACACTCGACATCTTCTCAGATAACTCCAATCTATATGCGAGCTTTCCAATTCACTCGACTATCGGAAATGGTCCAACGAACCTAGGAGCTAACTTTCCTTTACTTCCAAATCTCACCATATGCTTCAACGGCGAAACCTTCATGAAAACCATATCGCCAACGTCGAATTCCAAGTCCTTACGACGCTTATCGGCGTAACTTTTCTTATGATCTTGGGCTGCCTTTATTCGTTGCTGAACGATCTCGATACAATCCGAGGTCTCTCTTATCATTTCTGGCCCAAGTACCAACTTATCTCCAGTTTCTCACCAACATGCCGGAGAATTGCACGGTCTCCCATACAACTCCTCGTATGGTGCCATCCCAATGCTAGACCGGTAGCTATTATTATATGCAAACCCAACCAGATGTAGATGGTCTTCCCATGATCACCCAAAGTCCAACACAAAAGCTCTTAAGAGATCTTCCAAAACTCGATTGACTCCCTCGGTCTGACCATCAGTTTGGGGATGATATGTCATACTCAAGCACAACTCGGTTCCCAAAGCTTCCTGCAAACTCTTCCAAAATCCGCTAGTAAATAACGGATCTCGATCACTCACTATACTCTTTGGGATGCCATGGAATCTAACAATCCATTTCACATAAAGTTCAACCAGCTTCGACGCTATCCTAGTCGACTTGACAGGAATGAATCTTGCACTTTTGGTCAAGCGATCCACAATGACCCAAATCCCTTTATTTCCTACCCTGGATCTAGGTAGTCCATCAATAAAATCCATCGATACTTATTTCCACTTCCATGTAAGAACTTCCAATGGCTGAAGCAAACCACATGGCTTCTTCCGTTCAGCTTTCACTAACTGACAGCTCATGCACTTGGAAATGAACTTTCCAATATCTCGCTTCATCCCCTCCCAGTAGTAGACTCGCTTCATGTCCTGATACATCTTGCTACCACGGGGATGAATCGACGACATCGAGTGATGACATTCTCTCAGAACCTCATCTCTCAATCCATCAATATCAGGAACAACTAATCACCCTTGCTTTCGAAGCCAACCATCTCGATCGACTTCGAACTCTTTATCTTCTGGTTTTAGCTTCTGGATAAACTCAACAAGCTTTGTATCTTGCTTTTGGCTCTCGCCAATCCTTTCGATAAGAGTAGGTCTTATCGATAAGCTTGCCAACATTTCAGGTTTCAACTCACACCTTGTCCTGAAATCAAACCTTGCAAAATACTCAAGGCTCTTCCATTCTGAAAACATCGCTCCCAAACCTGCGTGTCTTCGACTCAACGCATCTGCAACTGCGTTACCTTTACCAGGAGTATATGCTATATCAAAATTATACGATGCCAGAAACTCTAACCATCGTTGCTGCCAAAGATTCAAATCCTTTTGGGAGAAAAGATACTTCAATGACTTGTGATCCGTAAACAACTCGAATTGTACTCCCAACAGGTAATGTCTCCACATCTTCAAAGAAAACACAATCGCTGCCAACTCCAAATCATGATTTAGGTAATTCTTCTCATGCGGCTTTAGCTGTCGACTCGCGTATGCC
Source organism: Allium sativum (assembly GCA_030737875.1). Classification (NCBI taxonomy): domain Eukaryota; kingdom Viridiplantae; phylum Streptophyta; class Magnoliopsida; order Asparagales; family Amaryllidaceae; genus Allium; species Allium sativum. The sequence goes on along the minus strand of CM060916.1, from coordinate 6,126,750 downwards.
ACGACCTTATCCTTTTGCATTAGCACTGCTCCAAGCCTAGTACCACATGCATCGGTGTATACCACTATCTCTTCATTCCCACTTGGAATGGTCAACACAGGAGCACTTGTCAATCTTTCCTTCAGGATTTCGAACGCTTGTTCACACTTCGCATCCCATGTGAACGCTTGGCTATTCTTTGTTAATCATGTCAACGGTGCAGCTATCTTGGAGAAATCCTTGATAAACCGTTGGTAATATCCTGCCAACCCAAGGAAACTTCGAACATCTGTCGCATTCTTAGGTCTATCCCAGTCCTGGATTGCTGCCACCTTAGCGGGGTCAACCGCTATCCCATTTCCAGAAACAACATGACCTAGGAACCTAACTTTTCATCCTTCCAGAAGTGACACTTCGCGAACTTAGCCTTCAACTGATGCTTTTGCAAGATCTCTAACACAACTCTCAAGTGTGTTTTGTGTTCTTCCTCATTCCTGGAATAAACCAGAATATCATCCAAGAACACAACCACAAACTTATTCAACTGATCTCTGAACACACTATTCATAAGATCCACAAAGTATGCTGGTGCGTTAGTGTAATGACCCGTATTCTACATGTCATAGGATCGTAGAATATTTATTTCTTTCCCATGTGAAGTCATAAGGACATGTAACTTTGGGAAACATCTATTAGGGTCATTTCCCATGTTCATGATTTTTGTCGATTTTTGAATGACCATTTTGCCCCTAGTTGGTACTGTTTTGGCCATAACTTTTGATTGGAAAGGAATTTTGACCTGAAACCACTTCCATTAGATTCGTTTGATGGTTTCTCTTTCCGTAGAGTGGTCACATTAGCCAAACGGACTTACCATTTGGGAGATATGGCTGAAACAAGATTTGGAGGGTGAAAAACTGCTTAACAGGGCCAAATCGGGTGATTAGTGAGTAGGCCCATAACCCATTTCGGGATTAGGGTTATGGGAGGGCTGAAATGAGATGGAGAATCATTCTATTTCAGTTTTCTAGCCTCCACTTATCACCAAGGATCCCTAAAAATGGCCTCTAACCTCTAAATCACCTCCAAATCATCTTTTGGTCAAGGATTAAGCTTAGCAACCCCTAATCAAGGAAGATCTTCACCAAATCAACAAAGGAGTTGCTGTTTGGTATTGAAATTCGCATCAAATCAGAGAATCATTTCATATCTTAGTTTATTTTGTGGCTAAGGTGAGTGATTTGCATAGTTTTTACACTAATTATGGCTAATTAGGGGTGATTAGTGCTAATTAGCGAATTCAAGCATGATAAAATTCGGGAAAAATGTTCATGAATTCCTAAATGATGTTATAGACCTCTGATATGAATTTGGGTTAATTTGGTTAAGTTTTGCTAATCCTATCATTAGTTTCACCTAAACATGCTTAAGGGGAAATATGGGATTTTGGGTATGTTTGATCCATTTTAACCTATGATATTGATGTGAATGATGTTTGTGGTTGATTATGCATGTTGCTATGACTGTATGAAATGCTTTGTGATTGATTTCAATAGTTAGAATGGTCGAAAACGTCGTCGAATGGCGTAAACACTTGCTGGAATAGTTTCAGAAAACAGTGCAGAGTTCGGATCGGATCGGATAAGGGGGCTCGGATCGGATATGTTGAACTGAGCAAAGAATCTGATCGGATCGGGACTCAACACTTGGGAAAAGTGGTAAAAAGGAAGGCCACGCTAGTTGAACTGGGATCGGATCGGATAGAGGAAGGTGGATCGGATCGGAGAAGACGGATCGGATCGGAAACACAAAGGCGAAGCAGAGCAGGAGCACGAAAGCGGATCGGATAGGATCATATGAAGGGAGCATGAAGACGGATCGGAAGCACGAACCAAGAAGGACCCGACTCGAATGGAAAACACCGACCCGACTCAAAGAAGAAGAAGCTGACCTGAACCCAGAGGAGTGCCGACCCGAACCGCACCAGAAGGGGGAACCCGACCCGAACGGATGAAGGACACCGACCCGAACCGATGGCTTGATGAGGAATCCGACCCGACCCAGTATTGACCAATAACCCGAGATGCAAAGGTAGTCCAATAGGAGAAGTTATAGCCCAGGATCCCGGAACCAGTTGGGAACCAAGGAGTTCACTTCATGGTTGGACTTTGATGCGGGACGTGTGCTAAGGAGTTGTCGACGTTCATAACTTCGATTCACCACTAAGAAGAATGATGGGCTACTTATCAGTGCAGTAGGGTCATTATGACCTGAGGGGCAAAGTGATGGTAGCAAGACTACGTTATCAGTGCAGTAGGGTCATTATGACCTGAGGGGCAAGGTGATGCGTAGTAAGACTATGAGCCAGCGCAAATGGGGTGAATAACTCCATGAGGCAAGTGGACATAGTAAGGATTAGTAAGACTATGAGCCAGCGCAGATGGGGTGAATAACTCCATGGGGCAAGTGGACATAGTAAGGATTAGTAAGGCTATGAGCCAGCGCAGATGGGGTAAATAACTCCATGGGGCAAGTGGACATAGCGAGGAATTAGTGGCTATGTTATCAGTGCAGTGAAGCCATTTATGACTTCATGGGGCAAAGTGATCGTAGCAAGGAATGTTGGGTGATCGAAGTGGTGAATATCGTATGCTTTACGCACTGAGTGAGAGATGTGAGGATGGATGCTATGTTTGATTGTTTGCCATCATTATGACATGCACACCTTCCCCACCTCCGTATCTTTACACTGTTTGATATGATACCTTAGAGTGTTGTACAGTATGTAGTGCTAACTCTTTGGTTGCAGGTCCAGGTTCAGGTATGTTTTAGTCTACCTGTTATTGTTCACTTTAGATGCTTATCGCTCATACCAGGCTTTATGTCTGACCCAAAGTTTTATGTCTCCTCTTATTACTCTGGGTGCTCACACAAGCAGACTAGAGACAGGTTAGCTGGTGGTGCGCGAGTAGCTGATTCAGAGGCGGGCAGGAGGCTTCCACGTATGATATATATACACACATTCTCCCTGTGTCGTTAGTGGTCACTACTTGGGCATTAGTAGTGTACCTCATTTACCTTACTTTGCTTTGAGACAGTTGAAAAGTTGTAATAAGCTGTATTCTGAATTTCCGCTGCTATGATGTTTAGTTCTGATTTTCAGCTTATGCACTGTCTCTCCTGTTTTATGTCAAGTATGTTATTATTATATTTTGTTCTATGCGCTGTGAGACATTCTACAGGTTCTTTGTATGTTCATTTCATTCTTCCTTTTTCCTTCTGGCGACCCGTTTCGTGCTAACTGGACATGTGTACAGCGCACTTTTGGAGTAAATGTCGGTTGGTGCGGAGCGGGCCGTCACATTTGGTATCAGAGCTCTAGGTTGCGTAGTTAACCTAGGGAAAGACACAAGGGAGAGTTAGTACGTGTATGAGAGCGCGTATTTGTGATTACTTTGATTTTCAAAAGCTATGTATATATATACTATTAGTAGTATAAGAATGAAGTTGCACTGCACTAGTACCACTATGGGGTCGTTAATCGTTTTCCTTTTTCAGATTGACGATGAGCCGACATGTTAGAGGTACCGGTAGAGGGGCCAATAATGGGAATGCCGCTGACATGAGGGCGATGTTTACCAACCTCATGAGAGACATGCTTAGAGAAGTGCAAGGGGCAGTTCCCAATCCCGGAGTTGGTGTTGGCCCAGTAGTGCAGGCGCCTAGGGTCGATTTCGCCAAGTTGTGCAAAGATTATACAAATCTTGGTGGGAAGCCGTTCCACGGAACGAAGTCGGCCACGGATGTTCAAGACTGGATGGATAGCTGTGACCGTATCTTCGATGACTTGGGTCTCGAGGATGCGATGAAGAGAAGACTAGCGTCTCGTCGGCTGTAAGGGCGAGCGATGAATTGGTGGAATGCCATTAGAACAGCTACCCCAGAGGATCAGGTTACTTGGGATCAGTTCAAGGCTCGCTTTAGCGAGAAGTTTATTCCAGCTGCCCAGAAGTCGGTGTTGTTTAAGAGGTTCTTGGAACTCAAGCAGGGTGGCAGGGCAGTTTCTGATTATATTGCTGAGTTCGACACCTTGTCGAAGTATGGACTGTCTCTCATTGATACTCCTGAGAAGAAAAATGAGAAGTTCATTACTGGTCTGGATGGGTACTTGGGGGAGAGGCTCATTAACCACATCGATGAGACTTTTGAATCGATCGTGGGGAAAGCTTTGAGATCAGAGAGCCTTTACCCTAAGTCAAGGACTGAGGCTGCATCTGTAGAAGGGCCAAAGCCGCAAGTAGGCGGTGGAGGCAAGAATAATTCTCAAAATAAGAGGAAGCAGGACCAATCAAAGGGTGGCCAGAAAAAGAGCAAGAAGGATGTTGAGTGCTTCAGCTGTGGAAAGAAAGGCCATTATGCTAAGGAATGTCGGGCCAAGCCAGCGGAAAGGAAGTGCTACAACTGTGGCCAAGTGGGACATCAGAAGGATAAGTGTCCGCAACCTCTAAAGGAGAAGCAGATTGTGAAAGCATATGATATTGATGTTGTTCCTTCTTCGTCGAATGCCCCAACTGCGGCGGAGAAAGGAAAGAATGTTGTTATTCAAGGTATGCTTTCTATTTATGATATACCAGTTCGAGTTTTGTTTGATACTGGGGCTTCCCGTTCCTTCATATCTAGTGACCTGGTAGATAGGTTGGGACTGGAACCCGAGATAGTCGATAGACCATTGGTTGTGACGAACCCGATTGGTGGTTCGACTAGCCTTAGTATGATTTACAGGAATTTGGTCTTATCGAGTCATGGATGTATGTTTGTATGTGATTGCTTTGTTTTGGGCTTTACTGGGTATGGCATTATATTGGGAGTCGATTGGCTCCAAAGATACGGGGTGGTGGTAGACTGTGAGGGCTTTTTGGTGACAGTGAGGGCGGATGATGGGCGGAGGGTAGTGTTTGGTAGCCTACCTAGTGATGGGGTTATGGCTAGTTTTGTAAATTCCCTCGACATCCCGCAGGATGAGTTGTCAGATGTGCCTGTGGTTGGCCAGTATCCGGACGTCTTCGAGGAGGTGACCGGGCTTCCACCACACCGAGAGATTGAGTTCCGTATTGATTTAGTGAAAGATGCCAGACCTATGGTGATGCCACTTCGTCGTATGGCACCAAGGGAGCAGCGAGAGCTCGGGGTGCAAGTCAGCAATCTTTTGAAGAAGGGATTGATTAGAAGGAGTGTCTCCGAGTGGGGAGCACCAGTTGTATTTTCCACTAAGGCAGATGGTTCCCTTCGTTTGTGTGTGGACTATCGCGAGTTGAATAAGGTGACGAGGAAGAATAAGTATCCTCTACCGCGAATAGATGATTTGTTTGATCAGCTGGAAGGAGCAAGAGTGTTCTCCCAGTTGGACCTCGCGATAGGATTTCATCAGCTTCGAGTAGCGGATGAGAGTGTTCCGAAAACGGCATTTAGGACGCCGTCTGGATTTTATGAGTGGTTGGTTATGCCATTTGGGTTGACCAATGCACCAGCCTATTTTGTGGATCTTATGAATCGAGTATTCAGAGATCAGTTGAATAAGTTTGTTCTTGTGTTCATGGATGATATCCTTGTTTATTCAGGGACAGAGGAGGAACACAAGGGGCACTTGAGGATAGTGATGGAGGTGTTGAGGAAACACCAATTGAAAGCTAAATTCTCTAAATGTCATTTTTGGAGAAGGGAAGTGAGATTCTTGGGTCATGTTGTTTCAGAGTGTGGTATTGCCGTGGACCCTGCGAAGGTGGCTACGGTACAGGATTGGCCTACACCCAAGAATGCTACAGATGTAAGAAGTTTCTTGGGATTAGCCGGATATTATCGTAAGTTTATCCAGGACTTCTCCAAGATAGCAGCACCGTTGACTCAGTGGACTAAGAAGAATCAGTCCTTCGTCTGGGACGGAGTGTGTGAGGATGCCTTCAAAAGTCTAAAGGAGAGGTTGACGCGTGCGCCAGTGTTAGTCATTCCTAAGGGGAATGAAGAGATGACGGTATACACGGATGCTTGTGGTACCGGACTGGGTGCAGTATTGATGCAAGGAGGTAGGGTTGTAGCTTATGCTAGTCGACAGCTAAAGCCGCATGAGAAGAAGTATCCTATCCATGATTTGGAATTGGCAGCGATTGTATTTGCGCTGAAGATGTGGAGACACTATCTCTTGGGAGAAAGATTTGAGCTGTTTACCGATCACAAATCGTTAAAGTATCTCTTCTCTCAGAAAGATCTAAATCTCCGTCAGCAGAGATGGTTAGAGTTCTTGGCTTCGTATGATTTTGATATCGCGTATACACCTGGGAAGGGTAATGCGGTAGCCGATGCCTTGAGTAGGAGACATGCCAGCTTAGGGGCAATGTTTCTTGAATGGAAGCAACTGGAGTATATCGCGGGGTTTGATTTCAGACCAAAGTGCGAATTGGATCCAGTTATGCTAGCTAGTTTGACGATCAGACCCACTTTGATAGAGCGGATTGGTTCTAGTCAGAGGGACGATCCTAACCTATTAGAAATCATCTCCAAGTTAGAAATGGGAGTTGATGAGGAGATGAATGTGTATGGGCTTGATCGAGATGGATGGCTTCGGAAGGATGGAAGACTAGTTGTGCCCAACGTGAATGGTTTGAGAGATGAAGTGCTTAGAGAATGTCATCACTCAAAACTGACTATGCATCCCGGTGGTAATAAGATGTATCGAGACATGAAGCGAACCTACTACTGGGAAGGGATGAAAAGAGACGTTGGGAAGTTTATATCCAAATGCATGAATTGCCAGCTAGTTAAAGCCGAGAAAAAGAAGCCTAGTGGGTTGTTGCAACCATTAGAAATTCCCGAATGGAAATGGGAGCAAGTCTCGATGGATTTCATCGATGGTTTACCAAGGACTAGATCGGGATATGATAGTATTTGGGTAATTGTGGATCGATTGACTAAAAATGCAAGATTTATACCAGTCAAATCGACCAGAACAGCAGCCAAGTTGGCAGAATTGTATATGAAGTGGGTAGTGAGATTTCATGGAGTACCCAAAAGCATTGTGAGTGACCGAGACCCGTTGTTCACTAGTGGGTTTTGGAAGAGCTTACAAGAGGCTCTAGGGTCAAGATTACATCTCAGTACCGCATATCATCCTCAGACCGACGGTCAGACGGAGAGGGTGAATCGTATATTGGAAGATCTCTTGAGAGCTTGTATATTCGATTTTGGTGGATCATGGGATGATCATTTGCATCTAGTAGAGTTTGCATATAATAATAGCTACCAATCCAGTATCGGTATGGCTCCATATGAAGCTTTGTACGGAAGACCGTGCAACTCACCATCATGTTGGATAGAGACTGGCGAGAAGTTTGTGCTTGGACCTGATGTGGTGAGAGAAACTTCCGATAAGATCAAGATCATTCAGCAACGAATGAAAGCTGCTCAAGATAGGCAGAAAAGCTATGCCGATAGGAGGAGAAGAGACTTGAAATTCTCCGTTGGTGACTTGGTGTTTGTCAAGATCTCTCCGTTGAAGAGCGTGATTCGATTTGGTAGGAGAGGCAAGTTAGCACCAAGATTTGTTGGCCCATTCCCTGTTCTTGAACTAGTCGGGAATTTGGCATATAGAGTTGGCTTACCAGAGAAAATGGCGGGAGTTCATAATGTATTTCATGTTCCCCAGCTGAGGAAGTTCGTTCACGACTCAGATGTGACTATTTCACCTGATCAGTTAGAGGACTTCAAAGTAGAACCCGAGGTGGTTGGGAACCGCAAGCCGATTCGTATTGTGGGGCATGATACGAAGCAACTTCGAAGGAAGGCGGTGAAGCTAGTCAAGGTTCAGTGGGGCAAGAACGAGAATGATTGTACTTGGGAGACAGAGGAGAGCATTAGGAAGGCTTATCCAGAACTCTTTGCCTGGTAAGATTTACTTTGCAATTTAGTTTTCCGCATGCTAGGATAGACTTGCTTTGCTTGTTTGCATGTTTGATTGTTGTTTTATGATTGATAGGCATGCGGGAACCTTTGTGTATGTTTGGATTAGGGAATTTCGGGGGCGAAATTTCTTAAGGGGGGGGGGGGGGGAGAGTGTAATGACCCGTATTCTACATGTCATAGGATCGTAGAATATTTATTTCTTTCCCATGTGAAGTCGTAAGGACATGTAACTTTGGGAAACATCTATTAGGGTCATTTCCCATGTTCATGATTTTTGTCGATTTTTGAATGACCATTTTGCCCCTAGTTGGTACTGTTTTGGCCATAACTTTTGATTAGAAAGGAATTTTGACCTGAAACCACTTCCATTAGATTCGTTTGATGGTTTCTCTTTCCGTAGAGTGGTCACATTAGCCAAACGGACTTACCATTTGGGAGATATGGCTGAAACAAGATTTGGAGGGTGAAAAACTGCTTAACCGGGCCAAATCGGGTGATTAGTGAGTAGGCCCATAACCCATTTCGGGATTAGGGTTATGGGAGGGCTGAAATGAGATGGAGAATCATTCCATTTCAGTTTTCTAGCCTCCACTTATCACCAAGGATCCCTAAAAATGGTCTCTAACCTCTAAATCACCTCCAAATCATCTTTTGGTCAAGGATTAAGCTTAGCAACCCCTAATCAAGGAAGATCTTCAACAAATCAACAAAGGAGCTGCTGTTTGGTATTGAAATTCGCATCAAATCAGAGAATCATTTCAGATCTTAGTTTATTTTGTGGCTAAGGTGAGTGATTTGCATAGTTTTACACTAATTATGGCTAATTAGGGGTGATTAGTGCTAATTAGCGAATTCAAGCATGATAAAATTCGGGAAAAATGTTCATGAATTCCTAAATGATGTTATAGACCTCTGATATGAATTTGGGTTAATTTGGTTAAGTTTTGCTAATCCTATCATTAGTTTCACCTAAACATGCTTAAGGGGAAATATGGGATTTTGGGTATGTTTGATCCATTTTAACCTATGATATTGATGTGAATGATGTTTGTGGTTGATTATGCATGTTGCTATGACTGTATGAAATGCTTTGTGATTGATTTCAATAGTTAGAATGGTCGAAAACGTCGTCGAATGGCGTAAACACTTGCTGGAATAGTTTCAGAAAACAGTGCAGAGTTCGGATCGGATCGGATAAGGGGGCTCGGATCGGATATGTTGAACTGAGCAAAGAATCTGATCGGATCGGGACTCAACACTTGGGAAAAGTGGTAAAAAGGAAGGCCACGCTAGTTGAACTGGGATCGGATCGGATAGAGGAAGGTGGATCGGATCGGAGAAGACGGATCGGATCGGAAACACAAAGGCGAAGCAGAGCAGGAGCACGAAAGCGGATCGGATAGGAGCATATGAAGGGAGCATGAAGACGGATCGGAAGCACGAACCAAGAAGGACCCGACCCGACCCGAATGGAAAACACCGACCCGACTCAAAGAAGAAGCAGCTGACCTGAACCCAGAGGAGTGCCGACCCGAACCGCACCAGAAGGGGGAACCCGACCCGAACGGATGAAGGACACCGACCCGAACTGATGGCTTGATGAGGAATCCGACCCGACCCAGTATTGACCAATAACCCGAGATGCAAAGGTAGTCCAATAGGAGAAGTTAGAGCCCAGGATCCCGGAACCAGTTGGGAACCAAGGAGTTCACTTCATGGTTGGACTTTGATACGGGACGTGTGCTAAGGAGTTGTCGACGTTCATAACTTCGATTCACCACTAAGAAGAATGATGGGCTACTTATCAGTGCAGTAGGGTCATTATGACCTGAGGGGCAAAGTGATGGTAGCAAGACTACGTTATCAGTGCAGTAGGGTCATTATGACCTGAGGGGCAAGGTGATGCGTAGTAAGACTATGAGCCAGCGCAGATGGGGTGAATAACCCCATGGGGCAAGTGGACATAGTAAGGATTAGTAAGACTATGAGCCAGCGCAGATGGGGTGAATAACTCCATGGGGCAAGTGGACATAGTAAGGATTAGTAAGGCTATGAGCCAGCGCAGATGGGGTGAATAACTCCATGGGGCAAGTGGACATAGCGAGGAATTAGTGGCTACGTTATCAGTGCAGTGAAGCCATTTATGACTTCATGAGGCAAAGTGATCGTAGCAAGGAATGTTGGGTGATCGAAGTGGTGAATATCGTATGCTTTACGCACTGAGTGAGAGATGTGAGGATGGATGCTATGTTTGATTGTTTGCCATCATTATGACATGCACACCTTCCCCACCTCCGTATCTTTACACTGTTTGATATGATACCTTAGAGTGTTGTACAGTATGTAGTGCTAACTCTTTGGTTGCAGGTCCAGGTTCAGGTATGTTTTAGTCTACCTGTTATTGTTCACTTTAGATGCTTATCGCTCATACCAGGCTTTATGTCTGACCCAGAGTTTTATGTCTCCTCTTATTACTCTGGGTGCTCACACGAGCAGACTAGAGACAGGTTAGCTGGTGGTGCGCGAGTAGCTGATTCAGAGGCGGGCAGGAGGCTTCCACGTATGATATATATATACACATTCTCCCTGTGTCGTTGGTGGTTACTACTTGGGCATTAGTAGTGTACCTCATTTACCTTACTTTGCTTTGAGACAGTTGAAAAGTTGTAATAAGCTGTATTCTGAATTTCCGCTGCTATGATGTTTAGTTCTGATTTTCAGCTTATGCACTGTCTCTCCTGTTTTATGTCAAGTATGTTATTATTATATTTTGTTCTATGCGCTGTGAGACATTCTACAGGTTCTTTGTATGTTCATTTCCTTCTTCCTTTTTCCTTCTGGCGACCCGTTCCGTGCTAACTGAACATGTGTACAGCGCACTTTTGGAGTAAATGTCGGTTGGTGCGGAGCGGGCCGTCACAGTTAGTCAACCCGAATGGCATCACCAACCACTCGAAGAAACCGGATGGTGTCCTACAAGCAGTCTTTGGCACACTATCCTTAGCCACCCTTGTAACACCTCGAAATTTTAACGACGCTAAAAATAAAGAATTAAAGAATAATTAGTTTGAAATACACTATTAACAATGAATTTAAAGAAAACTTAAATATTCAGGATTGAGTACAACGGACTGTGCCATTGCGTCCGTCTCAAAATTCTGGTCAAGATAGGCATTTGGTTTGCATAAATCGGACACCGCATGAAGAAGTTATTAAGCTTTGAAGTTTCTATGCATATAAGGAAGATATATACACATATAAATTCTAAAATATCCAAAAATCAGCAAAACCAGAAATTCGGCGTGCAAATCGAGGAAGGGCCGACATTTTGAAGTCGACCTGAGACCTTGCTGGGTCGACCTAAGGTTCGACTCAGGCTCATGGGGGTTGACCCCGGGGTAGACCTAAGGGTCGACACCCATGAAGGGGAGTCGACCTACCCGTGGCCCTGGAAGCTTCTTTTCTGAACCTTGACGATTTTGGAGCTAGATTCATGAACCCTAGGCTATATAAAGGACCCTATACCTAGGTTTTATTTATCTAAATACTGACGGAGAAGCTCTACTGCAATCAAAATTAAAATGGTCTTTCTTCTTCTAAATCAATTCAAAGAAGATTATACGTATTCGAAGATTGCTACAACAAATTCAACGATGGCTATAACAACTTATTCAACATGTTATTCGCAGTAAATTGGATCCATTTCCTTAGATTTATTCACTGTGAGTTCATGTTATTTTTAGATCTAAATATTTAAATAGTAATCTTGATATGTATGTAAAAATTGGATCTTGAATCGGTGCCTAATCAGTTCTATTATGACATAACTATCAGATCTGCTTTTATATGTTCACACCGCCGCCATGTTAAATCTTGTCATAATATCCCTATTCAGTTTATGCCTATTTCAATCATTTTATTATTCATTCGTTATTATGCCTGTTCTCGATTCTCTTCTCTCCCTCTTTTCCCTTTTTATTTTTATATAGCCAGGCTACCTTCGAGCCTAGGCCTAACGCTGAAAAATGCGAACGTACGAAATTGGGAATAATGGGGAAAGACATAATTTGGGGCATAATTGATATTAGAAAATATGGATCCAAATTTGGGCATAAATTTGGAAATATACGAATATGGGTTTGGGGGCATATGTCTTGATGGATAATATGAATTTAGGCATACGTTGGAAAATATAATTTGAGCATAAACTGGGACATGTGTAAGTACTGATTTGGGACATAAATTGGGACGTATGTGAATATGAATTTTAGGCATACATTGGAAAATATGTGAATATGGATTCGGGTATAACTTGTATTGAAATGGATGAATATGGACTAGGGACATAAATCGGAAAATATGTAGATTTGTGTTTGTGCATAACATATAAATATATGTATATGCCTTGACTTATAACTTGGGAAAAAGAGCATATGGTGCATAATTAAAAGGTGAGTTGAAAAGGGGTGTAAAAGTCTATGATTTGAATAGTGAATTGGGCATATAATTAAATATGGGGAAAAGATAAATAATCACCTATAATGACATAGGTAGATTTAGACAAAAATGGAATGTCTAGTAATTACAATTAGGAACTGTAATTGCACTTATGACACGAGGTTAGGTTGCTTTAGTGGTGGAAGTCTGCCCGGACCCAACCGGCATATCCAGCAGCCACTAATGTTGAACCTATTGTGAGAGGTCTAAGTGTGCAAATACGAATCGGGCTAAGACACGAGGTTAGACCCAACTGTGGAATAAGACTGCCCGGACCTAACCGGCATATCCAGCATCCACAAGTTGTAGGCCTAATGTGGGAGGTCTAGCCCATTATAACAATAATTGGACATGGTAATGAATTAGACTACTTAACCTAATTTAATCGTAAGGATTGTATGATTATGAACTTAAGTTAGGGTTAAGTAAAATTGAATGGGTAGTGGGTAGGTTAAGTAAAATAGAGGGGATGGGTATTATTTATATATAGGCCTATGAACTTAACCCAATAAGGTTATGTAATTAAAGACACCTAGTGGTATACATAACCGGTGGAAAATATAATAAAGTTATGTAATTAAAGACACCCTTGTAGGGTAAGCATAACTTGTAAAAATGATAGAATTAGATATGCGTAATAATCTGCTAAGTAAACAACGATAAGTTGTAGTGACGGTGTAAATTGAATTTATGATTAAATGAGAAAGAATGAGGAAAACTTATAAAATAAATAAGTTATATTTAATCATAAATGGTAAGTGAATGTTAATTAGGAAACATGTGAATTGAGATATACTTAATAATGTATTAAGGAGACATGTTATTGTAATGATGTAACCAAGCAAGAATATAAAATAGATTATGGATTACATACCTTGAGCCACAATCTAGAGAATAACATGTTGTGGGCTTGTTAATAAACTTAAATGGATTAAGTTATATGATTGAAATTAATAAGCAAGAGAAACTTGGTAAATTGGAATAAGAATTCAATATGAACGGTAATAACCAAGTTAAATAGGAACCTGATGAGGCAAGGCAAATGCATAAAAGAATGTTTAGACATAGGGTCTAACAACATATTAAAGAAAGGCGATTGGATCAGTCCGTACGTTTGAGGGTGAATAACCCAACGGGGTAGATCATCGAGGTGTTATCAGACACGAGGGGAGCGCACATTCATCTAATTGTTATGACATCTCCAAGGGACTGGAAGGGGAAGCACGCAGCTTCCTAAAATACGTAAGGTGCTCCTAGTAGTCCTATGTGCGGTGACAGATGTTTTAGGCTGTACTCGCAGAGGTTGGGTCTGCGCGTAACTACTAGGTGGGTGGGCCTTGAGTGTAGATGTAGCTTTGCAGTCAGAATGCTGCGACGAGGTGACACTAGGGTGATTCGGCGATTGCCTCACGAGGAGGTAGAGAGGGTCACGACCAACAAGGATAGTAGACCGTCGGATACCCATCATCGACAGCCAGCGGGATGCGAAAAGAGTAGAGCTAAACCCAAGATATCATTTCACCTTTCACTATCGAGGTACGGGGTTGAGGGTAGATGCCATATGGATGTTTAGATTGGTTGTTATTAGGGGCGATCGCTTAGCTCTGTATTCTTTACTAGTTGAGGGAGGGGCCGAGGTGGGGCTATAGCCACCATGAAAAACAAACCCGAGGAATATCTATATTTGAAGGCACTTAAAGGCAGCCTGTATAGATATGGAAAAGCACCCGGCCGAGTTCCGTGTTTCTTGTTTAGCCCTGCCACGGAACTCGGTGCACATTAGAGGACGTGCTATTGAGGCATCGAGCTATACTTACAGTACATACGTGGGACAGTCTAGATACATGCATATCTGCTCTGGGTGGTATATCGTAGACTAGAGGGCATTATTCCGATAAGGAATCTGATTCGATCGATGGTGGCAGTCCATACACTTACGTAGCATAGTAATGATATATATATGTGGAATGTAACATTTTATATAAAGATCTGTACGTCACTCCGGCGTAGGATGAGGGACTGCATTCATTATGGTGGAGACCGTGCGAGTGGGGTACCATGGGGGTGTATCTCAATATTGAGAGATAACTGCATATATTGTATTAGGTGAATCCATGGGAAAGTAATTGGGTACGACGCGCGTATAAGTCTTGAGTGCTATTAACCCAAGTAACCTAATAACCAAGAAAATGTAATGGAACGGTATTAGTAGAGATGATTCTATTTCTGATATACTAGTATTTGCACGGTGCAGAGAAATGTATTTAAGAAGCGCAATATATCATGTTCATCTTATCTTGCTCAGTTCACACTTGTTATTGTTACTGTTAGCTTGTTCTTCCAATTTTATATACCTACCATGATACTTTTATTTATTTATATTTAAAAGTAAATGGACTCGCCAGACTTTATGTCTGACCCTTTTTGTTTCCTCTTCTCTCGCTTCCGTTCCCCCTACCCCATGTTCTCAGGGTGGAAGTGCTTAGAGTTGATTTGGATTCTTTCATCTTAGCTTGGATTTTGGATATAGATGTATCACTTTGAATGCTTGTCAACTCTCTTATGGCTTTGCAAGGGAAATATTGTTTATGCTTTTGTACTCTGATATTTTAGCGAGACAGATTATTAATGTAATTAGTAACTTATGATGTAAACTCAGTATTTGGAACCATGATGTTTTGATTTAAATAAAGTTTTTAATTTCGCTGCTATTTTACATGTCTGTCTTGTGCTATTATGTTCTTATTTACCTATAACGCTTCACGAAACTTAATGCATTCCCTTAATGGGTGACATTAACGGACGTGGGGTGTCACATTTGGTATCAGAGCATATGGTTATAAGATCGGATAAAGTATTTTGAAAATGGTTTTAAAAAAGGTCTTAAAAACAAAGTATTTTAAAATAAAAAGTCTGTTTTTGAAAAGAATATTTCCCAAAGCCCTAAATATCTCTCGATTCTCCGCTTGATTCCTTTTACTTTTTTGTTCAGGGAACCGTTTCTTCCCGAAAGGGTATCCCTATTTTGGCATGGTTCCGTAGGCATGTTAAAACTACGGTACATGTCGAAGGGCAAAGAAGTGCCCAGCCTTCATCTTTAGCTGAAGTGGTTTCACCTGCGGCCTGTTTTCTCTCAAGCCTCGTAAGGAATTCCGTGCGGTGGAGGAAGCTTTCAAGAGACTTATTAGCATGATGCACAAAGATGGTAAAAAGGAGAATAAGGGAGTTGGGGCTAAGGAGCACAGCCCAAAGAAGAAAAGATGAAATACCATAATTTCGGAATGGTGGGTCGTCTGGAAAAGGATTAAAGAAAGAGAAAAGGCATTTGTTACCACTTTGGTAAGGCAGGACACCTCATTAAGGAGTGTTCGGAGAGACAAAGACAAGGCCAAAGGGCAGGAACTTCTAGGGGGAAAGCTAATGTTCCCATAGTTGGTGGACAAGACAGGGGTAGGAAAGTTACCATCGAAGGATTGATTCCTATTTCTGATCATCCTGTCAAGATTCTTTTCCTGGCACTTCGCATTCTTTTATATCTGATCCTTTAGTTGTCTTTGCACCTGGATACTAGTATGGTTTTTGACCCCGTTAGTGTCTCAAACCTATTAGGGGTATGGCTCATTTATCGAGGATTTGTCAGGGTTTGAGAATCTCTATGTTAGTCGTCGAGTTTGGTTACGATGCATATGTTCTTGATTTCATAAGATACAGTTTGATTCTAGGATGGATGGGTTAACCATATATGGAGTCATTCTAGATTGTGAGAGGAGGGTCGTTAGACTTCTGACTTGCCATAGAAAGACTCTCAAGATTTCTTATGACCCCAAAAGGGTATGTCATGCTTAGTCTCCTAGAACCTCTTGATATATCTATCGATGATTTGCGACATGTGACTCCTAAAAGAAAAGAGGGAACTTGATAAGCAAGTAGGGGAGCTACTTGAGAAGAGGTTTTATAGGTGAACCATATCGGGATGGGGAAACCTATTGAAGACAGTCCTTAAGGAAACCCATCATTCTAAGATGAATATTCATCCAAACGGCGATAAAATGTATAGAGTTCGAGGTAGTGGAGCCAAAATTGCAAGAGGAAATGAAAGTAGAGAAGGAAGCAATGATAGGATGAGTTCCGACTTGCATACTTGGATCGAAGGTTAAGAAATTGTGCAACAAAGAAGTGAAGCTAGTAAGAGCACAATGCGGAAAGGGCCGCGACAACACTACTTGGGAGGCTGAAGACAAGATTCGCTTCATATCCTTTCCTTTTCGAGAATATGTCCTTAACTTGTTTTTCCAAGCTTTGAATTAATACTTGTACGTTGAAATATCTCCTATCGATCGAGTCTTTAGGTAGAAAACTAATGAATATAAACATGTGTTTGAGACATGTTATGTTTGACGGATATAAGTGGTTGCTAGTGATTGCTCGTGGATGCATATACACACACAATAGGCACTAGATCGGCTCAATCACTTACATATTGCATATTGATGTGTGTACATTTTAAGTTTTATGGATGAAAATGGGTGTATCGTTGCATTGATGTTGCATTTAGATGGATGATTGTGCACACACATAGAGCTTACATGTTATACTAGGACGATTTGCATACATTTTGGTTGCATGACACAAACATACATTGCATTAAGGAGGTCAACTGAATCAGTAGACCGCCTGATCTTTCGCATTAGTTTACGGACATATACACACACTATTACGTATGTTCATAAAAGCATTAGAAATTCCTTAAGGACAATGGATGCCTGTGATTGCTAGATGGACGTGTTATAGTTGGATGTTAGGGTATACGTTCTTCTTAACTTAGAGATTTCGAAGACGAAATCCTTTGAGTAGGGGAGAATGTGACACCCCGAAATTTTAACGACACTAAAGATGAATAATTAAAGAATAATTAGTGTAAAATACATTGTTAACAATGAATTTAAGTAAAACGTAATTAAATATTCAGAATTGAGTAAAACGCACTACGCCATTACGTCCGTCTCGAAATTCTGGTCAAGATAGAGATTTGGTTTGCGTAAATCGGACACCGTATGAAGAAGATATTAAGGTTTGAAGTTTGTATGCATATAAGGAAGATATATATACATATAAATTCAAAAATCAGCAAAATCAGAAATTCGGCGCGCAAATTGAGGAAGGGTCGACATTTTGAAGTCAACCCAAGACCCTACTGCGTCGACCTAGGGGTCGACTCAGGCTCATGGGGGTCGAACTAGGGGTCGACACCTATGAAGGGGGGTCGACCTACCTGTGGCTCTGGAAGCTTCTTTTTTGAACCTGGACGATTTTGGAGCTAGATTCATGAACCCTAGGCTATATAAAGGACCCTAGACCTAGGTTTTATTTATCTAATTACTGACGGCGAAGCTTTGCTGCAATGAAAATTAAAATGGCCTTTCTTCTTCTAAATCAATTCAAAGAAGATTACACATATTCGAAGATTGCTACAACAAATTCAGCAATGGCTACAACTTATTCAACATGTTCTTCGCAGTAAATTGGATCCATTTCCTTAGATCTATTCACTGTGAGTTCATGTTTTTTTTTAGATCTAAATATTTAAATAGTAATCTTGATATGTATGTGAAAATTGGATCTTGAATCGATGCCTAATCAGTGCTATTATGACATAACTATCAGATCTGCTTTTATATGTTCATACCGTCGCCATTTAAATCTTGTCATAATATGCCTATTCAGTTTATGCCTATTTCTATCAGTTTATTATTGATTCGTTATTATGCTTGTTCTTGATTCTCTTCTCTCCCTCTTTTCCCTTTTTATTTTTATATAGCCAAGCTACTTTCGAGCCTAGGCCTAACGCTGAAAAATGCGAATGTGCGAAATTGGGAATAATGGGGAAAGACATAATTTAGGGCATAATTGATATTGGAAAATATGGATCTAAATTTGTGCATAAATTTGGAAATATACGAATATGGGTTTGGGGGCATATGTCTTGTTGGATAATATGAATTTAGGCATACATTGGAAAATATAATTTGAGCATAAATTGGGACATGTGTAAGTACTGATTTGGGACATAAATTAGGACGTATGTGAATATGAATTTTAGGCATACATTGGAAAATATGCGAATATGGATTCGGGTATAACTTGTATTGAAATGGGTGAATATGGACTAGGGACATAAATTGGAAAATATGTAGACTTGGGTTTGTGCATAACATATATATATATATATGCCTTGACTTATAACTTGGGGAAAAGAGCATATGGTGCATAATTAAAAGGTGAATTGAAAAGGGGTGTAAAAGTCTATGATTTGAATAGTGAATTGGGCGTATAATTAAATATGGGGAAAAAGAGAAATAATCAACTATAATGACATAGGTAGATTTGGACAAAAATGGAATGTCTAGTAATTACAATTAGGAACTATAATTGCACTTATGACACGAGGTTAGGTTGCATTAGTAGTGGAAGTCTGCCCGGACCCGACCGGCATATCCAGCAGCCACTAATGTTGAACCTAATGTGAGAGGTCTAAGTGTGCAAATACGAATCGGGCTAAGAAACGAGGTTAGACCCAACTGTGGAATAAGACTGCCCAGACCCGACCGGCATATCTAGCACCACACGTTGTAGGCCTAATGTGGGAGGTCTAGCCCATTATAACTATAATTGGACATGGTAATGAATTGGCCTACTTAACCTAATTTAATCCATAAGGATTGTATGATTATGAACTTAAGTTAGAGTTAAGTAAAATTGGATGGGTAGTGGGTGGGTTAAGTAAAATAGAGGGGATGGGTAATATTTACATATAGGCCCATGAACTTAACCCAATAAGGTTATGTAATTAAAGACACCTAGTGGTGGAAGTCCGCCCCTACCTTCAACACAATATTGAAATTCAAGGGTTGAAGAAGGAGCTTGAGGAAGCCAAGTCGGCCGTGGGGGATATTGGGTCATTGATTATGTCTTTCTTTATTAAGGTCCTTTGTCATCGGGACATATCCTAGATAAACGATTATCCCAGGACTTTGGCCGACTCCTGGGCTGAATTAGTTAATGAAGAGAAGTGACTGTCTGGAGGTGGAGATGTGGACGAGGGCAAGCTAATGAAAAAGTACCTTTGGATAAGGAACCAAAATTCCTAGCCGAGGGACGAATGTTGTAGAAGGAAGTTGAGGACAATGCGAAGCGTCAGGCCAAAAGAAAGTTTGTCGAAGGCAGCTCCAGTCCTCTTCTGTTGCCTCTGATCCGAAGGAGTACAATCCCGACTTTCCTAAACTAGGAGTTGCCAAAAACCTCACCCTGATCACCGAAAATCCCGAGACTCCGATCATTGGAAGCAACTCTGTCGAAGGTATTTCTTTGATTTCAACCCAATTTCAGAAAGCTTTGTTTGCATGTCAGCAAACCATGGAACAGGCTACCGTGGAATTCGTCATTACAAAGATTATAATTGTCATAGCTTTACCTATCACAGTTACTCATCAAATTCGGACTCCCTCTGAGGCCCAGTCAAAGGCCACTGAAGGACACCATATGCCCCGACCGACGATATCCACAAGGACGAGGAGATGATTGATGCATTAAAGGGTCTCGATAGTTGGGGCACTGGTGATGAGGATGTCGTCTGCACGAGGGAGTCTGGGGCGATGGGAGCCTGAGCTTGGCTGCTACTCAAAAACAGGAGAAGGACTAGCTTCGTGTACTAAAGTCTAAAATTATACTTGCTCCATTTTCTACCGATCCCATTCAAGTTATCCCTCTTCTCAATACTGAAATTTCCACAGACCAGCGTGGTCCAACTTGTAATGTTAATACAATACTTTGTTTCTTTTACAAGCTTACTTCATTTTCCATTCATTATACTTACGATTTAAGTTTTTCAAGTCGCTTTTAACTTATAAGCTGTCTCGCTTGAATGAGCAAGCTGGTATCATACAAGCAAGTATCATAAATTAGAGATATAATATATATTCCCCCAATTAACTTTGAACTATGCACCAAGTTGGGAGCATGTTCGAAGTTAGTTTAAAGGTTTATGGTCATGCCCCCAGTTTTGGTAAGGGTTAAGATAAGCCAATCGAACATCTAGTCCTTGAGTATTTATACTTCTCGTCCAAGTCGAGGATGTTAGAGTTAGTATGGATATCATGGTTCTACCTTTATACTCTCCCATAGTCAGTCTGGGTTAGAGTCATAGATCAAGCGACGACCTTGAGTCGAGACATGCAAGTCACTTTATACCCTATCCTTAGTCATCAGGATTTAGAGTTAGGGAGCGAGTGGTCGTTAGTTTTGGTGCACATATCACACGCGTCCTTAGTTTGTACTATGTTCCAAGCTCTGAGGTATAGAGTTAATCGGGCAAGCGGTTGGGCATACCTTGCTCTAACATTGTTCTCTTTCCCCCCCACATCACGACCAAAGGTCGCCATCAAGATGGTCAGATCACATCCCCACAGTTTATACTCGTCCCGTCGAAATGTGGGAAAGAGTTAAAGATGTTGTTTAAGCGTTGTTCAATCACTTTGGTTCACAAAGTGGGGATCGCCGCATCAAGCGTCGAAGTTAGGCTCGAATTTAGTCGACCTAAGTCCGACCAATCGTGGAGTCGAGTCATCTCATCAAAACGTGAGCCATTGAACGTTATTGGTGTGTTAGATATCCCCTTCGTTCGATCCTTGGCACAGGTTGGTTGCATCAAAACACATAGCCAAAGTAATAGACATGATAATGGAGCATGGAAAGAGTTTTTATTTATGAACAATAACAAGTGGCGAGTCAAATCTTATTACAATACTAAGAAAAACGAAATAAATAGGAATAAAATCCTAATAAAGATAAAGCTGCAGGTGCTAGGCATTCCATGCTCTTGGGAGTGGATTGCCATCAACAGGCGTTGCCCTGAAGGTTGCCTTATCAACCCTCTGTTGGATGACGTGAGGTCTTTCCCACTTCGGGCCTATATGAACTAGGGTTCGGAAGACTCGTTTCAAAACAAGGGTGCCAAGGTCAAAGGTTTAGAGTCAAACCTTCTTATTATAATATTGGGCGACTCATCGCCTGTGCGCTACAACTCGCAAGTTAGCTCCCTCTCTCTTCTCGTTAATCATGTCTAGTTATTCTAAGAGAAGCACTTTGTTAGTCAACGGGTCATAACATGTTGTCATGTGATATGGAACTTCGAGATCTATTGGGATGATTACTTCTGAGTTGTAGGACAAAGTTAATGGAGTGTGGCTAGTCGTAGATTTATGGGTTGTACGATATTCCCAAAGAGCTAAAAATAGTTCATCAACCTATTTGCCTTTGGCCCTCTCCAATCGTTTTTTCAGGATGGACTTGATGATCTTGTTCACAGCCTCGACTTGTCCATTCTATTGTGGGTATGCAACGGCAGTGTACTTCTTGATATGGTATCATTGGCAAAAATCTCTGAATTCTGAGCTATCGAATTGGGTCCCATTATCAGTTATGATGGTCTTGGGAAGCCTAAATCGAGATATGATATTTTTGATAATAAAGTTGATCACCCTCTTCGTCATGATCGTGGTCAATGATTCGGCTTTGGCCTATTTCGTAAAGTAACCCACATCCAGGATCGTATACTTTGCTCCGCCCTTAGAGATTGGAAGGTTTCCAATGATGTACACTCCCCATACAATGAATGGCCAAGGACTAATCATCTGGATGAGTTGAATTGGCGGAGCTATTGGAATCTGGGTAAACCTCTGACACTTGTTGCATCATTTGGAAGAATTAGCCGCATCCTGACTATTGGTGGGACAAAAGAAGTCGTACCACAACACCTTCTTTTCCAGAGTCCCCCCGGTGTGAGCATTGTATTCGCCTTCGTGCACTTCCTGCAACACTCGTTTAGCGTCGTCGTCGGTCACACACCGAAGCATAGGAATTGAGAACCGTCTTCTGTAGAGCGTATCTCCCTGGATGATGTATCTCGAGGGTTTACGCATGAGAGTTCAATTTTCATTCTTTCTTTCCTAGAGGATTTTGTGCTGGAGAAAGTTCTTGATGGGGGTCATCCATGACTCCTTCTCAGGCTCGGCTTCCAAGGCTTGATCAATTTCCATTTGGTCTATGCTTGGAGTGTCTATTGTCTCAACCAGGACCATTTATGCTTCATCTCGAGCATCAGAACTAGCCAATTCAGCCAATCTGACAGCCTATTGATTTCCTTCCCTTGGAATATAGGAGATGCTATGATAGTCAAAATCGTCCAATAATTATTCCACCCTCTTAAGATAGGTGTTAAGTTGTGCCCTATAGGTTTGGTACACCTTTTGAACCTGAAATACAACAAGTTGTGAGTTGCAGAAAATGTCCAACGCAACTACTTCCAACTCCTTTGCGAGCCTCAACCCGTTATTTAGGGCTTCGTACTCGGAGTCATTGTCGGTGGCAGGGAAGTTTAAGCTTAGGGCATAATAAAATTGGTCGTCCCACAAGAGTAAGCAATACAACTCTAGCACCAGAACGTCGATTATTACGAGCCCCATCTATGTATAGCTTCCATGTGTCTAGTCTCGGTTTGACATTAGGAAGATTTGCATCTTTCTCTAGAATGTCATCCTCGGGAATTGTAAACTCGGCTATAAAGTCTATCAGTGCTTGTCCTCGGATAAACTTTCGCGAAAGAAAGGTGAGGTCGAATTGACTTAGCTCAATATTCCATTTGAGTTACCTCCCAGACGGCTCAGGTCGCTGAAGAACATGTCTTAACGTTTGGTCAGTGTACACTTTGATGGGGGTAAGACTGAAAGCAGTGGCAGAGCTTTCTCGAGGCGATCAACAAACTATAAGCGAGTTTCTCGACATTTGGGTAATCACGTTCTTCCCTATCAACCTTTTGCTCACATGATATACCGGTCGTTGAACTCGGTCTTCCTCACGGACAAGCATCGAGCTGATAGTGTGTAGGGATACCTCTAAGTATATAAACAAGTCCTCATGATCTACTGGCTCAGACAATATGGGCGGCCTTTCTAAATGACTAATCAGTTTCTGAAAGGTTCGGACACAGTCAGGTGTCCAAGTGAAGTTGCGCTTCCCTCATTTTATTAAGTCAAATAAGGGAATGCATTTGTCTGTAGCTCTGAAAATGAATCTGCTCAAACCTGCAACCTTTCCAGCTAAACTCTGAACATCTTTGATCCTTCAGGGTTCCTGGATGCCTCTGATAGTCGCTATCTGTTCGGGGTTGACTTCAATTCCTCGAGTACTGACGATGTAACCCAAGAATTTCTCTGTTGCAACACCAAAAGAGCATTTCAAAGGGTTGAGTTTCATCCTATATCTACGGATAACACTGAACATCTATGCCAAGTTCCAGACATGATCATTTTTTTGCTTCGAATTTACCAACATGTCATCTACATATACCTCCATCGTCTTTCCGATTTGATCATGGAACATGCAATTGCCTAACCGCTGATGTGTTTCTTCAGCATTTGTAAGTCCAAACGACATAACTACATAGCAATACATTCTGAGATCGGTTATGAAACTAGTATGTTCCTGGGTCTGGGACATGCATCACAATCTGGTTATACCTTGAATAAGCATCCATGAAAGAGAGGGGTTCATGTCCAGCTGTTGAGTCGACAAGCTGATCAATCCTGGGAAGTGGAAAGCTATCTTTACGGCAAAGCCTTATTCAAGTCCAAAATGTCGATGCACGTTCGCCACTTCCCATTGGCCTACTTCACAAGTATTGGGTTTGATATCCACTTGGGGTATGTTGCATCTAGAATGAACCCATTATTCTTCAGACTTTCAACCACTTCCTTTAAGGCTATAAATCTCTTCGAGCCAAGCATACGTCTTTTCTACTTTACAGGGACATATTCAGGTCAATATTCAGCGAATGAGTCATGATGGATGGAGATATCTCACACATGTTAGCATTGGTCCATGCAAACACATCAATATTTGCGTGGAGGAATTTAGTCAACTCCCTTGTTCGGAGGGGATCTAGGTGGGATCCGATCTTCAAGATCTTGATCGGGTCGTCATTATCGATTGGAATCTCTACTGTAGTTTCATTAGGAGACGTCCTTCTATATCCCGGCTCTTTTTCCTCCATTGGATCAATATCCTCAAAATGGTAACTCGACGGTCCTAGTTGGGATGTTTTCTTTATTTTCTATGCTACCGCCTCCTTGGCAGGAGGAGGATTGTCTTTGGACCCCTTGTTTTCATTATCACGGACTTTCTTCCATTCCGCTAAGTAGCATGCTCATCTTGCTACTTGATCTCCCCGTACTACTCCAACTCCAGCTTCAGTCGGAAACTTCAGGAGCAATCACCACAGAGCTATGCATGCTCAAAATTATGATAGGGTCGGTCGACCAGAAAGGGCATTGTATAGAGAGTTTATATCCATCATAAGAAACATGAGGATCCGCACTCTCCTACAGTCTCCCTTGCCCAACCCCATCGACAACTTAATCATTCCCATCGTTCATTAGTTGAGCCATTAAATTCGTGTATCCTACCCTTGCATAGCCTTAAATCTTTTATCTCTAACTTCATCTGGTCATAGGCTCATTTAAACAGCATGTTTATGGAACTCCCGCAGTCTACAAACTTTCTATACTGTGGCTAGGCCGATGATGGCCGTGATCACCAAAGGATCAACTCTTGGGGTCTCCACCCCCTCTGTCTCTCTGTCATGGAAGACAATATTGTCTGCCACTGTCTTCCTTTACTTCACGGGACCCGCTGCTTCGAGGGTGTTGCATTCTCTAACGTCTAAGTGCTTTGCAGCATTCACATATTAATCCATAGTCCGAGCACTGTGACCCGCCGGATGTGGTCCTTCGATAATGGTATCAATAACAATTCCTTTTTTGTTAGGCAGTGACCCTAGGAGGCACCGAATCATGTTTGGGGTTGAGGTCCCCTGCCCTCTGTCCCATGGGGCAACCTTGTATTCATCGTGCTTTCCTTATCTAATCAGCTTCTCGATGCTGTCCCTGAAATGATGACACTCGTTAGTCGCACGACTATAAATCTCGTGAAACAAACAAAAAATTCCCCGTCTCATGCTCTTTCTCCGTGGATTCCCGCGGAGGTGGTTTCTTGTATTGCATCGTATTGCATATATCAAGATATATGTTTTCCAATGTGTCATTCAACGTTGTATAACTATCAATCGTCTAAAAACGGGGTCGCTTCCTAGCATCCCCCTTCTAGTTACGACTTCCATTGTCGTTCTTTCGTTGATTATTATTTTGTTTTTCCATGATTCCCAACATTTACCTCAACCTTTCTGGAATTATCTCCGAGTTGCTTCACCGCCGTGTTGCTTTGAATTCCTTCGTTCAACACATCACTCGACCTCCCTTCCCAATTCACTCGTGCGTCTTTTTGTTACAGGCGCATATTGGCCTTTTCAAAGAACAGTTCAATCGACATAGGAGGTTTTCCAATCAAACACTTCCCCAATTATGTTCTCTTGTCGACTCCATCGACAATTGCCATCAAGACTATTTCAGGGTTGGGATTACTCACTTTAGTTGTGACCATATTGAATCGGTTAAGGTAATCCCTTAGAGATTCTCCTGGAGTTTGCTTTATTGCAGAAAGGGCCATGACATGTTTTGACTTAATGGCGTGAAGGAGAAATGGCTTAAGAACTTCTCATTCAATTCTTTGAAGTTCAGGAATGATCTTGGGGGAAGTCGCGTGAACCACATGAGTTCCACCCTGTCAAGGTATATCGCGAAAGCCTTGCACTTAACCGCGTTTGGGGTGACTGATGTCTCCATGTGCCAAAAATATCTCATTAGATGCTGCTGGGGATCTGTCTTGCCGGAATAGTGGTTGATCTGCGGCATATTGAATCTTCTTTGGAACTACGCTTGCAAAATATCGTCTGTAACGGAGTGTTACTACTATCAATTCCCTGATCTTTGTTCTTGAAGCCTCTGCTATTATTCATAATCCGCCGCACTATGGCAATTAGATCGAGCGTACTGAAAATAACCTATTCTGAGCTCTCGATTCGTTGTGCTCTCACTACCCCTGTACCAGGAAACATCGCATGGGCCGACATCAAATTGGTACTCCTTTGGCCTCGGTTGTCCCGGTCAATCACATAATGCATGAGAGAAAGCACAAAAGAATGGGTGGCTCTAAAGCGTCGCGGTTAGCTAGAGGAGGAGGGATCCATGTGGGCAAGAAGTTGGGTTTGACAGGTCCCGGCTCAACAATTTCAAGCCGAGTCGGGTTGGCTGTTTTTTGCTGAAGTGGGAGCCTCCCGAAGCGCAAATCTCGCACATTCTCTAGCCTTTCAAGTGGGCACCACTATCGTGGCTGGTTCTCGCTCCTCTCGGATGATGATCAGCCTTCTGCATCCTGATTTCGTGGCGGAAAGCAGTTTGTTGGTTCTTGAACTCCTCCCGCTATCACGTCATTCGATTCATGTCCTACCTCACTGTGGCATTCTCCCGTACCTAAGCATTCATGTTGTTGTTGTTTACCGGCGCAGATCATCAATATCATGAAGTCATCGTGAGTAGCGAATGCTGAGGAGGGAGCTTGGTCAGATGGAGAGGGAAGGGTAGGAGGGTTCTTGGTTGGTTGCACCCCGGGTTGGGTCGATGTCAACCCGAGGACGATCGACCCCAACCTGTGTCGAGCCGAGGCTGTGGTAGAGGCTGTGTTTGATGGTGAAGCAGGGTTTGGCTGTTGAGGGTGTTTTCTAGAGGCACATGCATAAGTATGGGAAACCATTGTTGCTGAAGATGACGAAAATTTGGATTTTATCTCGGACTTGGTGATCCAAAAGTTGATTAAAATCCTTAATCGCTGAGAATTGATATTTCTCAATTAAAGCACCAAAGTGTTGACACCAAAAAGTGGCACAACACCCAAATATATATTATATAGAGAATAAAATAAAGAAATATGAATGAAAATAAGAGAAAATGCAATCACACACAAATTTATAGTGGTTCGGCGTTAACGAGCCTACGTTCACTTTATAATCTCATGATTGTCTATAATATTTGAGTACAAATGGTAGTTTAATGGCTAAATCTGAGTACAATGCAATAACACTTAACAAAATGACAAGAGAATGGCTAAAAGTTCCTTTTTCGTAGCTCCAGGTAGCTATTTATGATGTTACAGTTCCTGGATCGACTAAGACACGTGGTGCTCTACCCGGATGTGTAGAAGGTGCAGAGGAAGTCTTCGGAATGTGGGATAAGGCCCGACCTGGACCGGTATGACTACGTGGAGGATATTCCATCATTGTACAAGTGTTGGAAGCAGTCAAATCGGAGCTAGAACAAGTCTATAGGGAGATATTTGTGTGCTAGAGTGGGACCAGCTCGACATAGTCGAACCGGGAATTGTTCGACCCGAGGCTTTATCACCTGGCTGGCTTCACATGCATTTATATCCTTTGACTCGAGTCTTGTTCGACCCGGGGGTCACACTAAGCCAAACTCATAACAACTACTACTATGAGACATACAGGAGACTGACACCGACCTGGGCTTAGGTTGACCGGGGGATCTTTGAGCTGAGTGGAGATCGAACCGGGATGAATGCCACCCAATGATGATTTGTGAAATGCTGAAGCGTATTATGACATATACGAAGCCTTGATGGCCTTGCCAAAAGGCAGGTCAATAGTGTGGTTGCCCCCAGGTCCCAAGTCGCGTTTTGAGGAACACTAGTGCTTGTCCCGATGATGTCTTCCTAGCCTGTCGGCCTTCCAACACTTCAAAACCTAGCCTCAATCCGAGCAAGAAAGGTATTCATCGCTTCCTCTTGCCACTCTAATCGAGCATTCAAATCCAAAGCCAAATCCTTGACCATTCCATCCACATCCTCTCGAATAACAAAGTTCGAGGGATTTTCAATCGAAGAAAGTTTTTGACTTCCATCACCACCAGTGCCTTGAGCCTCGGCAATAGCGTCGAACTTCTTCCGCTTAACCATAGTGAAAAATGAGCGAGATCTGTTTCCTTAACCAAAGTTGAGTCCGGAATTCGAAACCAAAGCGAAAGTTGTCGTGCCCCTTCTGGCACGGTAAAATGCTGACGTGGAAAAGTGGCGACTTTTGCACGCCAACAACTAAGAGTGGGTTAAGTAGTAAACCCGATAACCAAATGTCCAAAGTACGAAAAATGTAAAGGGACATACAACTTTTTATAGTAGTTCAGCACTAATGCCTACGTCCACTTCATAGTAATCATTCATCATCATTATATCGATTACAATGTTAATCGAAGTTTAAACACTTTGAATTTACAAATTTACAATAGAGAATAACAAAGTCCTTGTTAATCGTCTACTTTGCCCAAAATGCCCTTCTTCTTCTTTCTTAGGCCAAAATGTGTAGGAAGTGCTCCAATGTCCAATGAAAAGCTTCAATGTCCAAGTATATCAAAGAATGCTCCAAAAACGAAGTTCCAACACTTGGAGTTGTGTAAAGCGAGAAAAGGGAAGTGACAAAGTCCTTGCCAACTTCCTACAAGGCTAAAATGGCCATCAACATCCTTCTAAGATCCAGAAAGCTCCAAGTGTGCAAAACAAGCCAAAAATATAAGCGATCGCCAAAATGTTAGAGGAAAACTTCTTGGTGAAGTTCACAAGTCCTATAAGTAGTTCAGAGCCATATAAACCACCACGAAAGCCATTAGTGAGCTCCAAAGAGAGCTATCCTGTATGCCAAATAACAACCAAAGTCCAATAATGCCAAGCCAAGCCAACCCCTGTTCATGCCAAGAGAGGGGGTATTTATAGGTAGGAATTTTGAGCATCAGCCCAAAAATCGTATCCCAAGGGGATACGAAATCCGTATTCCTGGGAGTTAGCCAAAAAATCGGGTTCCTTCACCAAAATTCGAATCCTAAACCAATATCCAAAAAACATTGACCGACACATGCAGATCACCCAAAAATCAGTGATCCACACGTACTTGGTAGCGTGCCAGATTGCCTTTCCATTTTCGTATCCCAACCCATGCCAAATTCGAATCATACTAGGGTGCTCAGGCCAAAAATGTCGATTCGCACGCTTCGCTCAGGTGAGTTCCGAGTGCTTAATCCAAGCTTGGGGATTTCGAATCCCGAATGTGCCAAATCTCAGATACGATTTCGAATCCCCTAAGGGATAAGAAATATAAGATTTTGTTTCCCGAGAGGGATACGAAACCCGTACTTTTGTATCCCAAGGGGGTACGAAATCCCCGAGTCTTGCCAAATTCATGCGCCTGCCAGGGACGAAGTGTAGCCGTGTTTTCCCTTAATCTCATTGTGTTGATCACGGGATTTTGAAATGCCAAATCCAAGTGTTTTTGCCTGATTTGAGTTTTGCCACATGATCGGACCGAGGTGCTTAAGGATTTTGGGCTGATCCGGCGGAATCGATCACATATTTTTACCAATCTGATAACGCCGATCCGGGAATCAATAATATTTCCAACCTTTTTCGAATACTTTGCGACTTCGACCATATCATTTTGTGCTTCCCGACGAACGTACTCGAATTTTGAGCCCGTCGCTAACCATGCACTTGACGTGTGACTGCTTTGCCAAAAAGAAGGTCAATAAACTCGTTTTAATCATACAATAATAGAGAGAACAATACACTAAGTGTGCACTACAACGTTCGCCCAGAAAAACATTTGAATATTATTTAAAAGATTATTCAATTAAAGTAAAATAAGTTGAGGTTCATTCTTCTAAATTATCTAAAGAAAATAAAGTTTCATAAAAGTCTCATTTCCAAAATTCTTATACCTAACCAAAATTTCTATTGACGAACATTGGCATTACCTTTATAACTTTAAACTATATTTCAAAAGCACTGAAATTTAATTGCTCGAGTTTCCTACTTAAACTTACTTTATTCAAAACAATATATAATAAAATAATTTTTTTTACAAGGAAAAATCAAGGCTAAATATCCTAAATTTTTTTAGTATATCTTTTACTGAGTTGGTCGCCTTATAGTCAATATTAAAAAGGAAAACCGCTAACTCAATATAACGTATACTCCAAAGTGATATTTCAAAGGATTGGCAACAAACTTCAATGTTTTTTTTTTTTTAATTAATAACATCATATAGAAATATAATAATTTTGTTTTCTTTTGTGGAAGAACTTGATAAAACGTTCCGAAATGGACCTGCTAAAATTTGGAATTGGTTATTTAATTAATTAATATGACTTTGAACCTAGCAACTGCAAACAAGTAACGGAGAAAGCACAAATTTGCCACCATTTACGGCCCACAAACACCATAGTTATCAATCCGCGGCAAAAAGTAACCATTTCATCGCACCATCCAAAGATTTGTTATCAGACGGTGTACAACACCTTAGTACTTGGCAGACGGATTGCTACAGCATTAAAGTTCCGAACCCACCTAGAAAGAATCCATCGTCAATCGCAGGGCAATCAAATTACAAATAAATCCCAAAATCAATTTCTAGGGTTTAAAATGTCAGGAAGAGGGAAAGGAGGTAAAGGTCTTGGAAAGGGAGGAGCCAAGCGTCATCGTAAGGTCCTCCGTGACAATATCCAGGGAATCACAAAGCCCGCTATTCGCCGCCTCGCCAGAAGAGGAGGCGTCAAGAGAATCAGCGGTTTGATTTATGAAGAAACCAGAGGGGTTTTGAAAATCTTTCTGGAGAATGTGATTCGTGATGCCGTTACTTACACCGAGCATGCAAGGAGGAAGACTGTTACTGCCATGGATGTTGTGTACGCTCTGAAGAGGCAGGGAAGAACGCTTTATGGATTTGGAGGTTAAATTTTTTGATTCTTTAGAAGGTTGTGCATCCGTTGATCTCTATGAATTATCGCCGTTGTCTTTTTCAGTCCCTTCTGTGTTTTATTTTCTTGGTAGTGCGTTTTGTTAGAACTGGGAACTGGGTGAGTGGATGTAGCAATGAAGCTTTCATTTGGTACCATTTTAGACTGTGTTACGTTTCTTTTCCTTAGTTTGTTCCGTCTTCCAATTTCATTTTGGTAGTTAGTGGATTTTTTATGAACCAAATTGGTATGTTACTTTGCAAGTTCTTCCTCATCTGATTTAACTTTGTTCAGTTATGCAATTTTGGCCTGTTCTAATCGAGATTGAATGCCTATACACTTTCTAAAGCGCAATGTAACTAACCAACACATTGCTGTTGTATATTACTGCATTATTGATAATTATCAAAATTGTTGTAAGGTAAGCGTTTAGAATCAATAAACTGTAAAAACATTACATAAGTTTCTTAGAATGTTTTGGAACATATTAGCTTTTGCCTTTGTGATAGCGTCTTTGTCTTGTTACTAATTTGGTACTTTGTTTCGAAAAAACTGAACAGACTGATATCATTAACATTTCTTATTTTTACTAATTTAATGGCATGCTATATATCTGGTTTCTTTTTGCTCATCTTAAGACCACCATGGCATGGCTAGCATTCTCCTGACTTCCTATGTATTCACCGTTGCCTTCACCATTAGTAAAAAAACATAGCATTCAAATGTCATAAATTTCATATTTAGATCTTGTTCTCTAAGGGTTTGTTTTCTTTCTATTTTTTAGTTTTTGGCTTTTGTACATACCAAAGTACCAACAATGCACATATATCGTGGAAAATGATCAACAAACAAAAGAAGAAACAACTTTTTATTATTTTTTGTATTACAAGAATCAAAGAAAAAACAACGTCAAATTCATCCATCCAACATTCTTTATATCTTCCATCATCCCTTCTGTTATTAGTCCATCACGTCCATTACCCTTCGATTCTTTGCATCTTTCAAAATCAATGTTGAACTCTCAAAACTCAAAATAAACTTGACACTACCTGAACTTTTGGGTAATTCGTTTTCAGCTTTCAGTTTTTTTTCCTTTTCTTTTCAATCTCTTTGCTTTACCAATACCACCTTCATAGTTTGAATTTTTGGAACAGCTGTGATTTCCTACTGCCGTGTAATAACTCCGTATATATTTTGAGGTTGCTATCATACCTATGTAAGTTTTGCGTCCAGCACTGGCTTAACTTATCGAGCTGATTTTAGCGATGTTGGTCAAATGTTAGGTATTTTAAAATCTTTTGTTTGACCTACTAAACACTTTTCACAATATAAACAATTTTTTCATCTAGAAAAAATATATATTTATAATAATAATTTTATTTAGACATGCACCATTGTCCTAGTGCTTATATGATTTGATATTTATATTCAGAGCAACGCCATCACAACAGAGCTACTAATGGTAGCGGCTCACCGGCAACCAGAGAATGAATAACTAAAATCTGGTCTTGTAATCGAATAGCATTTTCAATGACAGTGCACCTGGATCTTTCAGCAGCCAGTCCACCAACCATGTTAAGCAAACATCTTGGATCTCATCACAGCAAACAATATTTTAGATCTCATCACGCTTTTCAGATCTTATCATGAGCAATAATTTTTGAATCTCATCTCACCATGCCTTTCAGATCTCTTCACAAACTCGGTTAATCATGCTTGGATGTTCTGTCTAGAGGACGAACTTAGGTGTCTGGTTGGGGTGGACGAGAACGAAATGAGCATTTTTCACAACCAAAATAGTGATTGTGGTACTGTTTTTAACATAAGTAATTTAACAGAACTTAGTTACTAATATGTTTATCCCACCCCTGTTTATATAATCTCACTTTTAGCCAACTTCGTAGCAAATGAAGTAAATGACAGAAGATAATAATTGAACGGTCAACAGACAACTCTTGCACTTCTTTTTCTACTACTAGTTTTCTCTATTTGTTTCATAGTTTGATTTTAGATTTTTTGGTCATCAGTGTTGAATGTATATCCTTTAGGAAAAATCCCATGTTTCACATTTTATTCGATCTTGATGAATTAAGACAAATCCAAGTTGATCTTTGAGTGGTGATGTACTGGATCTAACATGTTAATTGTGGGCCATAAGCGATGACATTGACAAATCTTTAATTAACATCCAACAATCTCTAATTCACCTTTCAGCATTCGGATTGAAGTGCTAAGATCCGACTTTACCCAAGTAGTGTATAATGTGTGTTACTATTTTGATTAGCAGATCATTTAACATGTACAACAACTTACCAGGTTAGACAATTTAGAAGCTATGGCAGCTTGCAGAAATTGTTGAGAATCTAACTCGGCTCTACCAAGAAAGTCGAGTCTAAGGGTTCGTTTGATTTTGAACAGAAAGGGTTATTTGGAAGAGTTATTTTGAAGGGGTATTTGAAGGGAAATTGTTGTGAACGGGAAATGTG
This sequence comes from Allium sativum, assembly GCA_030737875.1. Lineage (NCBI taxonomy): Eukaryota > Viridiplantae > Streptophyta > Magnoliopsida > Asparagales > Amaryllidaceae > Allium > Allium sativum. Next base: position 6,093,035 of record CM060916.1, on the reverse strand, counting down.
CTTTTTTATTACAAAAAGGGCATTTTGGAAGGGGTAGAAGTATTATTTTATTGTTTGCGTATATATTATTTTTAATTGTTTTTATTTGTGTGTGTTTTTTATTGAACAGAATAGTAGAATGCAGAATACAAATTGTAGAATTAAAATTACATAATTACGGAATATAATTGCAGAATTTAAAATGCTAATAAAATACAGAATACAATGAAACTTTTTAATGCATTTCCACGGCAACTAGTTCATTTCGTATATTGTCTTGTACAACCGTCATGGTGGATGTTATGGTTTTTTGAACTGATTCTCATCTCTGTTTCTGCGATTTGATATACTATAATATTCTTCGAGGTATTCGTTTGGCACTAAATCTGAGTCGTCATCATACGACATAAAATCTGGATCGCCAGCGTTGTATGTTCTGATGTAGTTGTGAAAAGCCATTGTAGCAGTAATAATTACTCAAACATGGTATGGATACGTCTGCATGTTACGTAAAATGACATTTTTTTTTTCAAATACCAAATGTTCTTTCAATTGCCATACGCAAACTAGAGTGATAGTAGTTGAAAATTTCATTTTCTGATTTCGGTTCATTGTGTGTCATTAAAGTTTGATATATGATATCTCACGGATCGGTAAGGAGTTATACATCGTTCCAATATTGGATATTTTGAATCCACTAAATAATACTGTCCGACAGGAGGACGAGGGAAATTAAGATCCGGATTATTTATAGCTTCCGAAATACTTTAGCGTTGTGCGCAGTTCCTTCCCATCCCGCTCTTACAAACGTAAAAGTTAAATCAAACACATAAACTGCCATAATATTTTGTATAGCTGATTTTTTCCGCCCTACAAAACGTTGCATGTCTTCTTGACCCACGTGAGCCATCACATGTGTCCCATCAATAGTCCCAATACAGTTTTTAAAGAAAGGATAATAACGGTTTGAAGAATGAATTTATTTTGGGATTCGGTTAAATTGGGTATCGGCCGGTCTAATAATATCGACTGTCAATAAGAGAACTGAATCCAAAACTTTATGAAAAATGACATTAATCGTACCATTTGATCGTTGAAACCGCTCAGCAACCTGCCTTGTAGGCAGGGCCAATGCAATAGTATATAGGAATACAACCACCATTTCTTTGACTGTTATGTGCATTGAGCCTTTCAATTCGTAATTTGCTAATCGTTCACACAAGGATCTAAAACATAATCGCTTCATTCAAAAATTGCTATGAAAACGATCTACGTGCCTTGATAGTATTTCATGAACCCAAGTAACGCCGGAACTAAATGAGTTGTGTATTCTGCTTCTTTCTTATGTTTGAATATCCATAATTTCTTGAACATATAACAAATCTTGCAAATCTTCACAATCAGATTCATCACTACCTGCCATAATTTATTGAAGAATAGGAACAAAATGAAAAGTGGATATGGTGATGTAGTGTTGAAATGGGTGGAATATATATAGGGAGAGAGAAAAGATAATGGCAAAAAAATATCTGTTGCGTCGGACGTGCGTGGGACGCGTCCGAAGCGTCAGACGTGAAAGCTAACTTTTGAGTCGTTCAACTTGAAGGGGCAAATACGTGGATCCGACCGTTGACGCGTCCGACGCAGACGCAAACATAAACTGCCGAGTTGGAAAATCAAACGGTAGTACGGCTATGGATCCCAGCTAAAGATGTTGTTTCTTGGAAGCAACCAAAATCACTTTATAGACATATGACACCAGTTAAATTATCATCGTTATCATGGAACAGATTGTTGGCTACGAATACCAGAAATCTCTCTTTTCTGATTCTCTTTTTACTTTAAATTTCCCTTCCAGCTTTTGTCAATGTTTATTTTATTAACAATGTTGTTTGCACTTACATAATCATGACAATCAACAAGAAGTTCGAAAACAAATTTCACTAGCATTTATTCTATGACCAGTGCGTAGCTTTAGTTTTCTGAAACTGACTTGCTTTATCATTCTTCTTCCTTGATAAAACTTTCGTGAAAACCTCCATATTATATTGGGATCGTTTAAGGTTATATTTAGAATTTCCTCGTGGAATTACGCTTGCTTGATTGTTGATGGTAGCATGTTAACATACTATAATGATAGGAGTTGTCATGATTTTAATAGAGAATAAGCTTCATGTCTATGTAAGTTTCTTTTTTGTTAATGATGGATGTAATATGGTGATCTTGATTCTTATGGCATCATTGTATAAATACCGTATGTAAAACGAATATAATACTATATTTTAAGTGTTATGGTTTGAAGCGATGAACTTTATGTATTCCATATCTGAAATTGAATTCTATAACAATATCTAGTATAAAGACCATTTAATTTTTTTTTTAACAGTTGTATGCATTTTGCAACAACTAAAAAAGTAGAAAAAGAATTTGATATATACTCATTAAATTACAACAGTTTTCGTAAGTTGTGAAAGTGTGTTACAAATTTTAAATTTAGTCGTAATTTAGTAAATTATAGCTATAATGAAAAAAATTCACAAAGTAACCAAAAAGTCGTAATAAATATATTTGGATTTAGGGGAAAAAATTGACAAGGACAAAAATTTAAAATTATTTATCCAAAAGGATAGGCCGTTTAAAAATTAACGTCAAGGACAAAAGCCAGCCCGTTAACTATTTCAGCCAAAAAACACTTTCGTCCAATTCCTTTTCATTACGCTCGATAATGCGTACTCTCCAAAAATTAAAAAAAAAAAATGTCCGTAGAAAATCCTATCGTTTCTTCTGAAAATCGACTACCAGAGAAAACAAAAATTGAATCGGTAGAAAAACAAACCGAAATACCATGTAATCAACATCAGACGGCTGCTGAAACCCTAAAAATGATAAAGGAACAAGCACAAATCGAAAAAAATCAGACCGATTCAAATGATGAATCCCTAAAAATGGACGAGCAACGAGGATAGGACAATCAGGAAACAGATGGGAAAAAAACATGGCTAAAAATCCAAGAGAAACAGTTGAAGATTCTACTGCACAACAACCTGGACCCGAAGAAACCCTAGAACAGATGAAAGGAAAAATTCTTCAACAGAGAGAAAGAAGGACCAAAAAAAGAAACGATGGAAAAAGTACTATGATAGATCAGAGCAACATTGGAAAGAAGGTTGAAGAGGCTAAAAGAGGAGAAGAAAATTCGGTAATAATATTCCATAAAAACTTATATTTAGTGTTTGCACTAAAAATGGCTCAAACACCAAGGGTGCAAGAATTGTACTTACCCAATGCGGTTAGAAAGTAAATGGAGCCGTAATCAATTAAAAGTTTTCAGTAAAAATGTGAGGAAAGTTAAATGGAGACAAGATTTTAGAGTGGTTCAGCCCTAATCTAAGCCTACGTCCACTATGAAAATGGTTTGCATTATCATGACAATGATTACAAAGCATATAAACTCTCTTCCCTCATACAACTTCCTGTTCTCTCAACATATTCTTATTCTTACATACAAATCTCGCTCAATGTTCACAGACTTTGATGAAGGAATAGTGGAATCTGTGGAAGAGAAGGAGGATGAGCGACGAAGGAGGAGGATATCTCCGATTTCTTTTACTTATAAGATCTCAATGGCTGCGCCATGGCTGCGCCATGGCCGGATGGATGAAGATCATTCAAGTGGAGATGGCGACGAGGGTTGAAATGCTTAAGAATGGTGAAGGAAAGAGTTTGACAGCACTTCGTGTGGTGGGAATCCGTCCCCCTCTAAGGCGGGAGCCATGGCCCATTTATAGGTGTACCTCCCTGAAGAAATGATCTGAAAATCATATTTGCAGACTACGGTTTGCTTGTTTCATTAATTACGAATATGCCACCACTTAGCTATAGCCAACTGGCGACAGTTGTATTTGGTTGTCCTGAAACGACTTCATGGGAGCGAGCGGCTTTATAGGAATGAGCGACCTCACAGGTCTGGGCATATTGAATGGGCGGGCAAGCGATGAGTGTACAAACGACTTGTCAAAGCTTCCTAGTTTGCATAAGAATGATCGACTAATAGATGACATCTGGTATGCAACTTGTTTGATTATAAATGAACGGGCGACCTGCACCGTATTCCACAAGCAAGTGATCAAGGCTTGTAGAACAAGATGTAAGTACGACCCTTTAGGAACAGATATCCAACCGACTGGCGAACAACATCTGGTTGAAATATTAGCAGCTGATCGAAGAACGAGCGGGTGACCGGGGTTGCATTTTATGAGCGGATATGGGATACATGTGCGACCTCTGGCTTTTTTGCATCTCTTGCTATGCATGATCGATCGGTTTATTACGAAGAGTGACCGTAGAGCAGAACGCGTGACTGGAACCAATTCTTCTCTTTGTCTTGCACTACCGACCTTTTTGGTGTGAGTCTTCCTTTAATACGAGCGATCTTTACAGGATGTGTGATCCTTACTGTTTCTTGGGCCGCGCCATTCTTGAGCTAGATTTGTGTGTATGACCTCTTCGTATTGGTCGTGTTATGCTGTGTGACTGACCCCGACTGTGTTGAGCGGACGGCCCAACTTGTTCTTTCTTGCCGTGTTTAACCTCGGAGCTGGCACCTGAACCTTGTTTTGGGTGATCGACCCTTATCCTTCGCAACTTGTTTAAGTGTACTGGGTAGAACTACATACGACCGACCCTAACGATGTTTGTCCCGCGATTTTGTACAGATTTAATATACCAATATGTGTACGGTTTTTAAGGGATAAACATTTAGAATATTGTTTAAAAAATGATACCACATTGCTTTCAAAATCTGATACCAGAATGCTTTCAAAATTGGTAGATTACCTTCAACATCAAAAAATGATACTACTTAATTTGCAAAACTGATACCATATTCACATAATCTGAATCTTAGTATCAAAACTGATACTACTTAGCCTGTAAAACTGACACCACATATGTTCAAACAATATCTTAGTATAAAAACTAATACTGGTGAGCTTTCAATTTGAATTATTGTATAAAAAATATTAATAGTTTACGAATCATTTTGAAATAATGTTTAAAAACTTATAGTTATAAATGTTTAGAAATTGATACTATGTTGTAATTTGTATAAAAATGAGCTTTGAAAACCAAATTTTGATTAAGATAAAAACAAATACTATGTTAAATTAAAATAGAAACATTCTTTGAAAAATGATAGTTATTGATTTGTAGATATCAGTTATTAATTGTATTGGTATGATTTGTATCTTAAATGTTGTAGTATACATTATCATGGTATCAGTCTTAGAAGCACACTAGTATGATGTTGGTAATAAAATTTCATTTGCATGAAACTGGTATCTGTTATGGAAGCACACTAGTATCAGTTCTGGTAATGAAAATTTGTTTATGTGAATATGGTATCTGTTATGCAAGTTAAATGATATCAGTTTTAATATTGAGATTAATGGTAAAAAAAATTGACAGCATTTTGGTATCAGTTTTGAAAACATTGTGGTATTGATATTATAACCGAGTTTCTATATACATGAATATGGTGTCATTTTAGTATCTGAATAGGAATGTATAGGTTTTTAATAATGTTTCTATCCACATTAGGATGATGATTTTGCTAGTCCCTGGCCACGAGAACGCCACGAGACAGAAAATAAAACAACCGCAAAAGTCAAAAATGAAACTGCATATGGATGTGGACTGCAGCCATGTTTTAAAATGATAAACGTGTGAAGGAGAAGAATGCGTTGAGTAAAAAACAAGTAGATTTATTGAAAAAAATCCCCATTCTTCAACTTCTTCAATGTTTTTTACGAAAGAAAAATAAATTTGAATGAATGCAAGAAATATACAGAAAATCTGGATGTAGTATACAAGTGTTATTCAGCGGAAGAAGAAGATTTTGTCTTTGGTGAAGAAAAAATGACAGCAGCGGCCAAAGATATTAGCTTGCTTTTTGGGATGCCGATGTTTGGAAATAATATAGAGCCAACCAAAATGATGACCAGCAAAACAATTCCATCGGCTAGTAAAAATTATCCTTCATGGAATTTAGGATCATCGGCGTATATGACTAGAACTTTGATTGAAAATAGAATAAAGGAAGAAGCAGATAAAAGGAAGAAACAAAATGAGGAAGACTTGCCTATTCTTCTTATCATGGATATTGTACTTACTTTTTTCTTCCCCAATAATCAACATAAATTGAGATGGGGACTTCTGGAGTACTTATGTGATTTGGAAAAAGTGAAGACAGTTTCTTGGCCGTTGATTGTTGAAAAGAATTTTCACAAATTTGTTAAAAATTTCATTTATAATCCAAGAAATATGTCTGGATGTGCAATGCTTCCGGTGGTAATTTATTTGTTTTTATTTGATTTTTGCCTAACATGTTTGAACTTATTACACCTTATATTAATTTTTATTTTACAAAGTATTGCATGTGCGAAAAGATGAATATAATAAAGCCAAGATGCAATGTTAGCTAGACAAAGATTTGCTAGGTGAGATTTACAAGACTTGAAGAAATATTTTACCAAAAAATTTCTGGATGACGTCTTAGAAAGAGAGGTAGATGTTTTATTTTTTGCAGTTAAAGATATTAGTTTTAATTTTATGGTAGTATCATTTTTTACGATTTCTTGTTAAAATTAAATTTTCAAGTCTTTATATAGTTTCATTTTTACTAGCCTGGTAGTATCAGTTTTTTGAGTTCAAGTTAAAATTTAATTTTCTAGTTTCTTGGTATCAGTTTTAGGATCGTAATAGTATTAGTTTTTTTTGAGTTCTACTTAAAAATTATTTTTCCAATATTTTGATATCAGTTTTAGGAGCCTAGTAGTACTAGTTTTTTTGAGTGCTATTTAAAATTTATTTTTCCAGTATCGTGGTATCAGTTTGATTAGGATGGCAGTATCAGTTTTGATTGAAAACAAATTTATTTTTGTAGGTGCAAGAAATTTCTGACATATATCCACATAAATCAAAAATATTGGAAACAAAAGCTGAAATTTCTTCTAGATCAAAGAAAGCTAAAGAATGTCCAGCAACAAGAAAAAGAAAACGTCAAGAAAAGCAAACACCAGAGGGTTCTTTTGTGGAAGACGTGAATATGACAGTTTTGAAGATTCATATTGAAAGTATTAAGGCAGAAAACATGAAATTGAAAAAAGAATTGAAAAATGAAAGATTTTTGGGAAGAGAATTTGAGAAAAAACTTTATATTTTGGAACAACAGTTCAAAGGAAAAAATGCAGGTTTTGAAGAAACAAAACTTCCGAAATCTGATTCAGAAGAAACTGAAAGTGATTCACCTTCTCAACATAATGAAGAAGAAAAGAAAAAAAACGACAACGAGAATGTAGAGAATGAAAATCAATGCAGTATTCAAGTTGAGAAAGAAGAATGTGAAGAGAAGGAAAAAAATGAATCTGCGGAAAAAATAATCCCAGCTACAGAAGACAAAAAATCAGCAAAAGTGTATCTGTCGAAGTCAGTCCACCCACCTTCGATTTTGGTATGACACAAATTATTAAGGAAATACAAGCAACAAAATCAGCTCAACAAGAAGGAAAAAAATGCCAACAAAAAATGAATCACCTTCATATGTAGACAAATTAAAAAAGAAACAAAGGAAAAATACAGGTAGAAGAGATTCACTTTATTATCCAACAATTTAAAAAAAAAAGGAAAGAAAACAAATGTTGAAGGAGGAAAAAATATCAAAGATCAGTCTAGAGAAGAATCAATAAATGAAAAAAGCAAGAGCAACATAAAGAAAAACAAAGTGCGAAAACATAGGAAAATTTACAGTAAGAATCAATTTTAGTTGAAAATCCACTAGCTATTTTGGAACCATCATGGGAAGAATTGAAACTATCGCATTGCGTGAGTGTTAAATATCTGAATAAAGAACAACAAACCGTGGTTAAACAAAAATTCTCTGTTGCAAAAGCAAGAAATTTGCAAATACACGTTTTATTATTGATATTAATAGAGATTTGTTCAAAACAACTATAGTTTCATTTCTACAGAACGGGGATGTTATGATAAATGATGACACAATTTTAGGTGGTCGTGTCATAATGAAACAAATGCTTGTTCATTTTATGGAAGAAGACTTCACGGATGGACATGTACCATATATATGTTGCTAATGTTGCTATAGTTTTGCATATCAGTTTTGCTAATTACATAATGTATGTATAAATACTAATGTTGCTCATATATATGCTGATGAACGAAATGTTCATTATGCTGATGTTTTGCATGACAAATTGTTTAACTGATGCTAATTATAATGGAGTAGTATCAGTTTTAAAATCCTAGTAGTATCACTTTTTTGATTTATTGTTAAAATTAACTTTTCCTGTTTCTAGTTATCAGTTTTTATGATTTATGGTCGGTTATCACATTCTATTGGCCATTTTCAACGATAGTAATAAGGCTTTGACCCAGTAACTTAGTGTAGTTTCATGTGCTTTATGTCATTTCTGTCTCCTATTACGGCCGTATCTACTTGATCAGTTCATACCTTTTTTCCCATCTTAACGTATAATCATGAGGGAGCTCTCTCGGTTTTGCGCCTTATTCAGCTTTTTCTCTGACATAACTTGAGAAATATAGATGTCGCACTTACCCCCCAAACCAGCAATGACTGAAGACCAAGGTAGAATTCTCATAGTCAATACTTGGCTTCATGTCTCATTATTTCTACTTTCTAGCTGATAATTTGATCGTCCCCATAAATTGTAAAACTTGGATATATGAAACTGTCTTTGTTGGTGTGCTTGGCACGGTCTGCTCCATTTATTTAGGACATAACTTTGAATGTGAAGTTAGGCTGCATATTTACAATTTTGTAGTTATGCACATTGTTTTCTCAACTGGTTCCCACTTTCTAGTATCAGTATGTCTAGTGTTGCTATGCTAATATTGTAAACAAACAGAGATTTTAATACTTGTTTGGACGGCCAATATTTGCTATGATCAGTTAGGTTATAATAATATGATGGCTACCATTTTAGGTTATAATAATTTTAGTAGTATCAGTTTGCAAGGGAATAATATGACCAATCGATATTTGCTATGATCAATTTGGTTATAATAACATTATTAGTATTAGTTTTAATATCCTTGTAGTACCAGTTTTTATGATTTATGGTTAAGATTTATTTTTCTAGTTTCTTGGTATCAGTTTTCATAGCCTGGTAGTATCATTTTTTTTAGTTCTAGTTAAAAATTATTTTTCCACTTTCTTGGTATCAGTTTTAGGAGCCTAGTAGTATCGGTTTTATGATTTCTAGTTTAAAATTAATTTTTCCATTTTTCTTGTATCAATTTTTATTTTGCAATATAATATGCTTTCCTGTATACATGTGTATGGTTGTTACAGCTTATAGATTGGTTCACAAAATATTGTGCTTTAACTAAGAACAATTATGAAGTGCCAACAATGGGAACGGTAAGTAAGATTTCAAATCACTTGTGTGCGGTATTTGTTTTACAATTAGTAACTAACAATGATATTATTTGTGACTAGAAAGCACTGATTGAGAAAATAGAATTGGTTATAAAGTCAGTAGCTTTTCCTATTTTAGAAAAACCGTGAAAAATCAGTATACAGAGGTTATTTACTTCCCATTGCATTGTTAAAGTCACTAGATGCTAGTGACTTTAACATATGCAAATATGCAATGGTCACATTTTGACTCCAATCGACCTAAAAGATCTCAAACCCAAACAGTAATGATTGTTTGAAAGCTGCAATGACATTGGTATGAAATACTTCTAAAAAATGAAACTATATAACTTTTATAACTCTTATACTTATAAGTACGAAGTCACTACTTGTATATCTATTTTTTCTTTTATAGAGAGCTGAAGTTGAGAAACTACTACTGCAATTATAGGAAAAAAATAATGTCACAAAAACTCAGCACATGCGAAATGCATCAAGAAGAGTGTGCACAACAAGGCTGTGACACATAATTCTTTAGCATATATTAATTTTCATACCTAGCATGCATGAGTATTGATACAACTAACAACATAATTTCCTTTGTACATGCTTGATTGCAGGATATATGTAATGATATTTGTAATATCAATAAACATGAAAGAGATACCTCTAAATGTTGCATAGAAGAACATGTTGAAATGTAGAGCGCATCTAGTATACGAATATTGGAAAACAAGGGGTATTGTTGGGATTTAGGACACTTTATGTCTAATCCTTATTTGGAGGGAAATTCATTACAGTTGGTAGCTGAAATTTCTTGGCTGTTAGAAATGTAAATATGATGATATTAGTTACAAAACTGCTTGTTTTTATTTGTCGTATATGATGTTAAATGTTGTAAATGTTCAATATTTTTTATGGTGAGAAATGTTTTTTTATATGATGATAATATTAGTTTGAATTAGATGGGATGTGTTGCAAATGTTCGACATTTCTTGTCGTGAAAACTATTTTTTTAATGATGATATATTATTAGTTTGAAACTGTTGGGCTGTTACAAACGAGTTTTATGCTGTCTGTAACGACTCGTAAATCCATACCATTTAAACTGACTGAATACAACTCACGTCCAACGCAAATTGCATGAAAATACGAATCATTTATAGAAAGAAGTTAGATGATGAGAAATGGAAAGAAATAAAATTAGAATAGAAGAAAATAGATAGAAGATCGAACATAACAACAACATGGAATCTCACAATCGCAGCGGAATAAAATATAATATATAAATAATCATTTTTGAAATACAACTGTATTTGAACGAACATACATCATTAGAGTACATCACAAATACAACATAGTGGAATAAACTCTAAGTATCTAACACTTAAGCCTCTTGCTCCAAGCTCCTTCAAATAAATCTGTAAAATCCTGAACTATTGGACTGCCCATACAAATTTGAGCACCCAAGAGTTTAGGAAAAACATAGAAAAATAAACTCTGGGTCAGTCATGGAACTGGTATGAGTAAACGATTTAAAACAATTTGATAAATAAATGATATCTCATAAGACCATGCCATAAAAACGGAACGGGTTTTTCCTTATGAGAATCCAGAAATAACTTGGTTTAACTTTCAAAAGCTTTTTCTAAAAGAAAAGATAATCGTAAGACCAACCCACACATAAACATGGATGGTTTTTACCTTACGATAACCCAAAACATCTTTATATCAAAAACTCGTCTAATATTATAATAGTGTCTATCAATCCACAAATAATTAATCATCTAGCAGAACGCTAGCATCTCACGCTCTACATATATAGTATACAATAAATACCGTGAGCGCTTATTGGATAATGGATTTCCAACTATGACAAGGTATGGAACCACCTTCTGATAGTGTGTCTCTAGAGTGGAATACACTGGGTTCAACAAGAACATCTTGCAACCCGACCACACATGACCGAACACTCATTTCGCTTGAGTGTATCGAATATATTGTCACCAACGGTTAGGAGCTACCCACCGTCGACCCACTTAGCCATGCTGCCTGCCCGAATTTTGTCATTTCCCGGTTGTGAGGCTTGAGGATGAACTCACCTTTCGATATAACACGTCTTCATTCACTTTGAATGCCACATCGTCAAAACCCGCCAAATCACAAATTGATTTCACCAAAAACACCATGGGTATAAAGCTAAGAGAAACGAATTCATCCGCCACCAAACGTAAATATGTTTGAAGAGATCAACTTACACAATTTATTAGGCATACTATGTAAGACTCTCATCCATACAAGTTGTCTTGGGACTAGACAAACCGAAGGCACTATCCTGTAAATCCATCTTTGGCAATTTCTACCTAGGATTGACAAAATAGCCCTTACATAAACTCCATCTTCAATGGTCTTCAATAATTTCTGATTTACATCATATATATCGAATCGAAGTGGAATTTAGATTCCGGTCTCTTCAAAAACGACAACGAAAAAGGTCCAGATTTGATAGTCAGTTATTTAACTATCAAATATAAAATAAACAGATTATTTTCCATTGGATCTGCTAAGTCTTGTTTAAATAATCTAAATTATTTAATTTTAAATATTAACTTTATATGTCTATATTTGAATACATAAGTATTAATGAACTTAGAAAATTTTATTATCAAACTTACGTGAAATTCTCGTTCTTGAATATCCGTTTCATAGATGAAGACGATGTTCAACTCTAACACTCATTCTGAATAGAAACTAATACGATCTATCAAATAATAGTGAAATCGTTCAAGTTGGGGTATTTTAATAACCTCTCAGACCTTGAGTCGAAATCATTCTCATCGTCAAGATTGGTGGAAGTTCGTTATCCAGAACATTCGACAAAAGCATAAATTGGTAAATCCATTTGATTTCCAAATCTTGAACCATTTCAAACAACATTATTGTTTAAACCATTCATCAATTTAACTTGTTATTAAATTAGGGGAATTTAATCCAAATAAATCAACTTGATTTCTTTATCCTTTTAATTAAATTATCTCACTTAATTAAAACATTTATCAAGTTAAGACATATCATCTTGGATAATTTATCCAAATTTAAATTGCTATTCATTTGCACTATTATCCTATCTAATCTTTTAATTTAAACATTTATCAAGTTTTAAACAACTCTTTATTTAAAACCTCTTCTATTAAATTAATTGAAAACCCATTAATTTAATAATCAATTCACGTTTAAACAGTTGATTTAAATCAACCCTAAACAACCTGATTAACTGATTATAATTGATCTTTCCGTTTTAAATAAGTTAAAAAATATAATTAATTTAAAATAATCCATTTTATTGTTTCTTAAAACAATTTATATCTAATTAAAATTTTACGTTCGTTTCTGAGTTACTTACAGAAAATATAATTTAGCAGTTCCAACGGTATATACACTTCTTTAATCATACGACATTCAAGTCGTTAACCCAATTTGCACAACCAACCATGTAAATACAATTCAATATTCTCAATTGATAATAAAATACTCAACAACATATATTCACCGATAAAATATGTCAAACTGATATAATAGCAGAACGGTGTTTATTTCTGCTAATAGGATGTCCAAACAATTTAGTTAATCAAATATATAGTGGAACGGTGTGTATGTCCACTAACAGAAGTCAATATATAATTACGATTGACGTAATTATACACAACCTAATAAATAAATAAATGGAACAAACAATTCATAATTTATTGAATTACAGGTCATTGTTGATCGACAGTTTACGCGTTGTTAATACAGTTTATAACAAAATTTATGTTCAACAATATTTAGTATAAAAATTATTTTTAAATAAATTGATTCATAATTACATCGAGTTATCGACTTATTCAACTGCACACATAGTAGCCAAACTATTTGATCATATCCCCTTGATCTAAACTTTATATATATGTAATTATATATTGTTGACGAACAAAAATTTCGTAAACACCAAAGATTCCGATTACTAGGAATTATAAATATGGTCGCATAGACAAGAACATAAAATGGAGCATAAAGTAGTAAATAACACAAGGGATTTATAGTGGTTCGGCCTCAACGAGGGCATACGTCCACTTTGAAGAGTCGTTAGAATTTTACTGATCACTTGAAAGATTACAAGGTTGAGATCCTCTCATTACATTCATTGGCTACCATACATGAAGTTACAATAGTCATATTTGCAAGAATTAGGATAATGGACAATTTTGCCCTTCTTCTTCCTTAAAGAGGAGATGTCATTAATGGAGCTCTATGGAGGTCTCAAAGCTCAAGAATCCAACCCTTTTGAAGTGTGAGGCCATGGGGTATTTATAGGAAGTGGTTAGGCAGGAGTAGGTAAAGATGGGGACCAGCTACAGAAAATTCGCACCTCAGGCCCTCGCACCCCATTTTTTCGCACCTCTCCTAGAGGGTGCGAATTTTGCACCACGAGGGTGCATAATTTCTCACCTCGAGGGTACAAAATTTCGCACCTTGAGGGTACGAAATTTCGCACCTCCTAGGTATGAAATTTCGCACCTTGAAGGTGCGGAGTTTCGCACCTCGAGGGTGCGGAATTTCGCACCTCTTGGGGGTACGAAAATTCTGTTTGAGAGGTGCGAGGTCTGTCGGAGTGCCTTGGGGGCTCGAAATCCTGGTCAGTGCGTCCGGGGATGTCGAGGCCTTGGTTCGGGAATGTGCTGGAGGAGTGGCGAGGCTCGCTAAAGTTGTTGGATGAATCTTGACTTTGAGCTGATCTGGTAATTCTAGGCAACACATTTGTTGGCTGAAATCAGATGAATCGGGCGGTGCCCACAGTTTCGACCTAACCGGTTAGGTCGATCGCCGCCAGGACTGTGGGGCCCTGGACCCTCACTGGCGCTGCGCCCGGACCCACTTGATGGCTCGCCTTCCGCTCGGAGCACGGCTCGCCTTTGGCTCGGATGCGGACAGATACTAATGGAGGTTGCATTTGAGGTATGCGACATCCTGCTAGTGGCCAGACTCGAGTCTTCTGGTACTGGACCCCGGATGATATTGCCGACACCTCCGAGCTGTAATATCACGCGATATGTTGAGACGAGCATGTCTTGTGTACATTTGGTTGCCGGACCAAAAGGCCGGTTAACATTTGCCCCCTCAAAGTATGTTTTGTGTTAACGGGACATGCTTTGAAGTGAGATGGGTCTGATATGGGTGCAAGCATCTCCATGCGGTGCTTAGCAATCGGTTATGACCTTCCTCTTGCGTTGTATGTCGAGAGCGCACTGCTTTGGAGTGGTTGGGATGCCTTGTTGAAATATGTGGGTGTGAGCTTAGGACTCCAGCATTGCTAAGAGCATTGACTCGCTTGAGTTTGGCGGCTTGGATTGGAACCTGTCTAAGGAGCCTACTGAGACGACCCGATTTCCCGTTCTCACGGAAACAAGGTTATCTTTGGAATATAACACAGAAACAGATAATAGCAGAACAGAATTAAATAAATACACCAGAATGAACAACAAAATATACTGGATAAAAGTAATCATCAGAGTTACACAGTATACAGGATCTTACTTAGTACAAATACAGTTCAGCTATACATAAATGTCTACAGCGGAAATAAACAAAATATGTACAATAGGAGCTGAACAGCATAAAAAGAAATAAATGATAGAATCCATCTTCAGCTCCAGCTATCCAGAAAGAACCAGCTAAACCTGAATACAAGGCTGCCCGTGTTGAAAAAGGGGCACCCGAGTTTGAGAGTGAAACAAACTACGAGTCAGTCATGGGACTGGTATGAGAAATCTACTCAACACATAAATAATATGGCAAATCACAGGACCACGCCACTTTCGTGGAACGGGTTTACTCCATTGGATTGCCAGTGCTTTAAAACAAATCTTTCTTTTAAACATCGCTATGCTTTTTATAAAGATGAAACCGTTATAAGACTCAGTTCCCATCACACAATGCAACGCAAACCGGAGGATAGAGTTTTTACCTTATAACGGCCAAAATATGCTTGATACGAATAAGACAAAGGCATTTGATATTATTGCTAGTGTTTATATGTTTTGAAAACAATTTCAAATCATAACTATCAATCATAGACGGCATTAATGCCCCATACCACTATGTCGCCATATATAGGTATACAATCAAAACCGCACGATGTCGTATTTGGAAATTGGATTTCCGTCATGAACCAAGGCAAAAGATAGTCTTTACCGAATTCGAGACGCTCTAGCCCGTGTCTCAGGATCAGAGCTCGAGTGACCCTAGAATCGTCAGGGCCGGTCCACCGATGTGGATTAAAATTCCTGAACAATACGTTTCTCCGCCCTTTGGGGCGTCAACGAGCCAACGAATGACTCCATCGGACCCGGACCGTCCGATCAAACCGAGGCGCCTCGCAACAGCAACAACCACATAGGTGAAAAGTATATAAATGTCAGGGCTGGTAGGTCACTGACACCACCCTAGCTAGAAAGAAACGCATGCCCTCCCTGAGGTCCTTCTCCCATTTTAGGTTCATACCGGGGTGTGAGGCTCGCGAATTCACGTTATACACAAAGCTACACCACACAGGCGGTGCTTTGATCATCACCACAAGACTTTGCTTTTCAACATAAGCCCTGATCACTGCATCTTAGCATGCCACACAGGCAATTCACACCGTGCAACTGATGGCTATCAATCACACAGAATAAATTCCCATGTCGGACACACAGTCCATTTACAAGTCCGTTCTGGGTCTGAACGAAACCGGAGGCACTAAATACCTCGCAAACCCTTCGATCAACACGTACGTCTGAACGATCACCACTCATTATCCATATTTCGGGATGCCTCCCAATCAGGACCTCGGTTACCATCCAAACGAGGTGAAGATCTCCGGTCTTCGACCGTCGTCTTCATCTTCGAATTTCAATCGTCGGTCGATTATTCGAAATGAGAATTAACTCGGCCTTTTCAAATAATTCACGTATATTTAGAATTTCAAATCGATTTATTTCAATGGTTAAATTATTCTACAACACCCATTTTGTCCTTTAATGTAATTTTCACACCAAACACATTCAACCATCAAACATCACATAAATCAAGCAAATTCAGTTTATTTCCATTCCATATCGCTTATGATATTTTATAACTATTTATCGCTATTTTTATTTATTTTAAAATAGCCATTTTATTCAAAACGACGCTTCGGGCCATAAGGCGGCCGTGGCGCTGTTTTTCTTCAAATTTGATTTACACATATCTGAAAATCTAACCGTTGGATCTTTACAAAATTTACATCATTAGAAAGGTCTTTTCAAAACGAATCCAACGGTTCCAGTTTCGGGAAAATCCGACGGTCGGATCTCCCGGTACAATCGTTTGAAGTTTCGATTTCAAAATACGAACTGCAGCGTCGTTATTCGATTAAATATATAATTATATTTATATATATATAAATATAATCGCTTCTGGCGCTGTTTTCCTTCAGATTTGAATTAAACATTCCAGACAATCCAACCGTTGGGTTTTTACAAGGTTGGTGCCGTTGGGAAGATTATTCCAAGGCGAACCCGACGGTTGAGGTTTCGGGAAAATCCAATGGTCGGATTTCCCGTACTAGTCGTTTGAAATCACGGTTTCAAAATACGAACTGCACGGCCTCGTTTCGTTTTAATTTTATTTATATTTATATAGTTATATAAATATAGTTCATTCAAGGATTTCTATATCGTTTTCACTTCAAAAATTTTTCTAACACCTTAAATTTTGGAAAAATTTCGCCATAACCTCCCCTGCACCGGGAGCGTCGGGAAATCGCAAATAGCGTCCCGGTCCTTCTAATCTCAAAAAGAAAAAGAAAAAAGCCAAGCGGCTAGCCAACAGGCTCAAAATCATCACCCAAACAAATCAGTAAATGTGTACCTATTTGTCGGGCACAAAATTTTATTCCTCTTCTCTAGCCCCTTTTGCTATAACCTGTTCAATGAATATTGCATGTACATATATATACAGTTCATATCATTTTTTTCATTTTTTATTCAACTTCATATTTGATTTCTATCTGGTTTAAAAACACCATTCATTCTAATGCTACATAAATAGGTGCAAATCATTTCATTAGCTAATTAATGAATATTTCAACTCATATATGTTTATTTTGAACAAGTGGTTATTTTTAACACTTCACATTTTAATGATTTATGCATACAATAAAAATGTGATTCTTATTTTAAAACAATTCATTTCAAAACACTATTCTTCTATATAGTTCATATAGTCGATAAAAGGTGATTTTTATTATCGAACAATTTATTTCAAAATATGAATACCATTCAACACATGAATTTCTAAACAACGAATGAATATCAATTCAACACATGAATGTTTTCTATAGTTTCTATATATAGATAAAAATGTGATTTTTATTATCGAACGATTTATTTCAAAATATGAATACCATTCAACACATGAATTTCTAAACAACGAATGAATATCAATTCAACACATGAATGTTTTCTATAGTTTTTATATATCGATAAAAATGTGATTTTTATTATCGAACAATTTATTTCAAAATATGAATACCATTCAACACATGAATTTCTAAACAACGAATGAATATCAATTCAACACATGAATGTTTTCTATAGTTTCTATATATAGATAAAAATGTGATTTTTATTATCGAACGATTTATTTCAAAATATGAATACCATTCAACACATGAATTTCTAAACAACGAATGAATATCAATTCAACACATGAATGTTTTCTATAGTTTTTATATATCGATAAAAATGTGATTTTTATTATCGAACAATTTATTTCAAAATATGAATACCATTCAACACATGAATTTCTAAACAACGAATGAATATCAATTCAACACATGAATGTTTTCTATAGTTTTTATATATCGATAAAAATGAGATTTTTATTATCGAACAATTTATTTCAAAATATGAATACCATTCAACACATGAATTTCTAAACAACGAATGAATATCAATTCAACACATGAATGTTTTCTATAGTTTTTATATATCGATAAAAATGTGATTTTTATTATCGAACAATTTATTTCAAAATATGAATACCATTCAACACATGAATTTCTAAACAACGAATGAATATCAATTCAACACATGAATGTTTTCTATAGTTTTTATATATCGATAAAAATGTGATTTTTATTATCGAACAATTTATTTCAAAATATGAATACCATTCAACACATGAATTTCTAAACAACGAATGAATATCAATTCAACACATGAATGTTTTCAATTGTTTAAGCATATGAAAATAATTCAAACACACTAATATTATTCAAAATTTCGGCAGCATAACGGCAGGGTAGTTACACCGGCACCGTCCCTAGTACGGCTCCTCGCTCTACCTTAAAACCTCGCGGTTTTTGACAATGGGAAACATGCATCTAGTTCGCACGCAGGCGGCATGTATATATTTATTTCATTTCCACAAACTAATCCTATGTGGTTTCAACCAAATATTTCACAACCACAAATGGGTATTTTTCAACCACAATCAACCAATATCAATCACAAACAATCCCAAACAACCATTCGTTATCCACCAATTATCACAACAATTTCAATCAATATATATCGTCCATGGTT
This sequence comes from Allium sativum, assembly GCA_030737875.1. Taxonomy (NCBI): domain Eukaryota; kingdom Viridiplantae; phylum Streptophyta; class Magnoliopsida; order Asparagales; family Amaryllidaceae; genus Allium; species Allium sativum. Next base: position 6,073,955 of record CM060916.1, on the reverse strand, counting down.
TGTGGACGAGGGGCGTATATATATATATATAGATATTTATATATAGCAATTCACTTTCATTGTCAACACATATATAATTATTTTTAAAACAGAAATCTCACCAATAGCTATCCAACTGCACGACACTTCCTTGTATAAAATCTTCGCCTTTTGTCGCTTTCACCCGTATTCTCTGCATATGTAAAAATAGAATTTTTACTATGCTATTCAATGTATAAAAATCGAATTTTTGCTTCGACTTTCAACATATAAAAATATGATTTTTACTTCGACTTTCACTAAATAAAAATATGATTTTTACTTCGACTTTCACTAAATAAAAATATGATTTTTACTTCGACTTTCACTAAATAAAAATATGATTTTTACTTCGACTTTCACTAAATAAAAATATGATTTTTACTTCGACTTTCACTAAATAAAAATATGATTTTTACTTCGACTTTCACTAAATAAAAATATGATTTTTACTTCGACTTTCACTAAATAAAAATATGATTTTTACTTTGACTTTCACTAAATAAAAATATGATTTTTACTTCGACTTTCACTAAATAAAAATATGATTTTTATTTTTGCAAGTTCAAATCTTTTTCCACTAAAAGATTAAACCTTTTTCCTATTTTAAACCCTTAAAATAAAATCAGTTTTTATTTTCTACTTCTAAACTCAGTTTTTATCATCTTTTAAAATCCAGTTTTTTTTTTTTCCCTCTTTTAAAAAAAAAACAGTTTTAACTTCTATAAAAAAACAGCTTCTAATTGCTTTTAAAACAGTTTTTCTTCTTATTAAAAATCAGTTTTTAATTTCTTTTCAAATCAGTTTTCAATTCTTTCATAAAATTCAGTTTTTATCTTTTTATAAAATCAGTTTTAAAATTCAGTTTTTAAACCTTTTTAAAAAAAACTGTTTTTAATCCTTTTAAAAATCAATTTAGTTTTAAATCTAATTAAATTTTCAGTTTAAACCTAATTAAATTTTCAGTTTTTATAACTTTATAAATTCAGTTTTTTAAATTATGTTTTTATAAAATAAAAATAAAATAATAAAAATAAAAAGAAATACTTACAGGGGGGGAGAATTTCGCAGATCGTCGGAGGCAGGTCTCGAACTGGGCGGTGGTGGCGTCGAGGCTTCAGGGGGCTCGCGGATTCACGTCGCGATGGTTCGGGGCTCGGTCTTCGTCGCGCTCGTGCGACCTGGGGAGGAGGGGTCTTCGATCTATGCAGGGGGAGGCGAGGTCTTCGTGGTGGTGGTCCTCGTCGGCGTCGAGGTCAGGGGGCGGCGGCTCGATAGTTCTAGGTTTTTTTTTTTTTTCGTTCTGTTTAAATGAATTCGGGGGGGGGGGGGGGGGGGCAGAAGGAGATTAAGGAAAGGAAGGTTTTTTTTTTTTTTTATTATAAAAAGTTGACTTTTACATACGACCTCGAAACGAGGCCCACCGCCTGTCGTCCATAGCGTTTTACCCCCATTCCGAACACAATGGGATATGTATCGCAAGCTGATTTGATCGTTACAATCAGTTTCCTTTTGAATTTACATTTAAATCACTATATTGAATTTTAAACGTACATTTCAAATTACCGGGGTCACATACTAACTAGAAAAATTCCAGAAAAATATTTTCTAGCTTCGTATTGACGATACGGTCCTAACAAAACTAGTTTCGTCGAATTCTGAGACCGTTTGAAAAATGGCCAATTTCCAGTCGATTAAAATCAACTGAAACTGGTCAAACGCGTTTTCCTTTGCCACGCTCACATATTGATTCGAAAAATTATGAAATTTGAAACCTAGCAATAACCTGACACTGCGGATCTAACAAAAGTGGTTTCGTTGAAATCCGAGGTCGTATGCAAAATGTCCATTTTTAAGGGCCTGAATTCCATAGCGACTATTCAGAATTTTCAACTGGACATATCTTTTGATTCTCGTTATCAAATTTCGATTGATCGGATTCGTTAGAAAGATATTACCAATTAGATCCTAATGTTTTTGGTTTCACTAAAATCCGGATTGTTTTTCACCCGGTACATTCAATTGAAGTTTGAAATCGAATTATCGAACTACCGCGCCATTTTCAATTCTATATATAATTATAATTAATTATATTCGTTTTCAAATGTCGATTTCAACTCAGTTTTCATCGCCATTATTTAAAATATTTATTTTAAATATTTAAAATCCATTATTTTAGCCAATTTAAAAATTTTAAATTGGTTCAGATTTTCTGGGTCGTTACAATCTCCCCCACTTAAAACTTTTCGTCCCCGAAAAGGAACAAAGTCGAAAGTGGTTTGATAAAACCATAATCATACAACACAACAACCAATTTGTTTCTAACCTTCTTAACTTTTCAAATATATATATCTTTTATATATTCAAAAATTATATTTCTAAAACCAGACTATATATATATAATCACAAATACGTTTTTTTTTAAAAAATATATTTCGCTTGACTCGTTCTGAGGCACTTCTGACCCCATCTCTAACGAGTAGTTCTGATTCTGCTTGTATAGAGTTACCCGTCCTAGAACACTACTGGTTCTATCTCTGACGAGTTCGTTCAAATGTTATATTCCAGAACTAAGCTTAACCAAAGCTCTGATACCACGATGAGACGTTACCGCGAAATCCGGTAGGCTTTGCAACCATCCCTTCATCCTCCAGTACAGCAGGTAAAACCTACCGTGGCTCCCACATGGTCCCCCAGTCCCTTGTTTTACGGCGACCCTCTCGAGTCTCGCGCCTATTGGCGAACCAACGCCCTCCCCGGCGACATGTAGGGGTAAGAGTCTCCCGTTCGCCACCAAACCGCGAAGCGAGAACCCCCTATCATGCGTACCCGGCCTACTAAGGGCCAGCAACAAGGACTGGTATGACCCTAGCTAGAAAGAAACGCATGCCCTCCCTGAGGTCCTTCTCCCGTTTTAGGTTCATACCGGGGTGTGAGGCTCGCGAATTCACGTTATACACAAAGCTACACCACACAGGCGGTGCTTTGATCATCACCACAAGACTTTGCTTTTCAACATAAGCCCTGATCACTGCATCTTAGCATGCCACACAGGCAATTCACACCGTGCAACTGATGGCTATCAATCACACAGAACAAATTCCCATGTCGGACACACAGTCCATTTACAAGTCCGTTCTGGGTCTGAACGAAACCGGAGGCACTAAATACCTCGCAAACCCTTCGATCAACACGTACGTCTGAACGATCACCACTCATTATCCATATTTCGGGATGCCTCCCAATCAGGACCTCGGTTACCATCCAAACGAGGTGAAGATCTCCGGTCTTCGACCGTCGTCTTCATCTTCGAATTTCAATCGTCGGTCGATTATTCGAAATGAGAATTAACTCGGCCTTTTCAAATAATTCACGTATATTTAGAATTTCAAATCGATTTATTTCAATGGTTAAATTATTCTACAACACCCATTTTGTCCTTTAATGTAATTTTCACACCAAACACATTCAACCATCAAACATCACATAAATCAAGCAAATTCAGTTTATTTCCATTCCATATCGCTTATGATATTTTATAACTATTTATCGCTATTTTTATTTATTTTAAAATAGCCATTTTATTCAAAACGACGCTTCGGGCCATAAGGCGGCCGTGGCGCTGTTTTTCTTCAAATTTGATTTACACATATCTGAAAATCTAACCGTTGGATCTTTACAAAATTTACATCATTAGAAAGGTCTTTTCAAAACGAATCCAACGGTTCCAGTTTCGGGAAAATCCGACGGTCGGATCTCCCGGTACAATCGTTTGAAGTTTCGATTTCAAAATACGAACTGCAGCGTCGTTATTCGATTAAATATATAATTATATTTATATATATATAAATATAATCGCTTCTGGCGCTGTTTTCCTTCAGATTTGAATTAAACATTCCAGACAATCCAACCGTTGGGTTTTTACAAGGTTGGTGCCGTTGGGAAGATTATTCCAAGGCGAACCCGACGGTTGAGGTTTCGGGAAAATCCAATGGTCGGATTTCCCGTACTAGTCGTTTGAAATCACGGTTTCAAAATACGAACTGCACGGCCTCGTTTCGTTTTAATTTTATTTATATTTATATAGTTATATAAATATAGTTCATTCAAGGATTTCTATATCGTTTTCACTTCAAAAAATTTTCTAACACCTTAAATTTTGGAAAAATTTCGCCATAACCTCCCCTGCACCGGGAGCGTCGGGAAATCGCAAATAGCGTCCCGGTCCTTCTAATCTCAAAAAGAAAAAGAAAAAAGCCAAGCGGCTAGCCAACAGGCTCAAAATCATCACCCAAACAAATCAGTAAATGTGTACCTATTTGTCGGGCACAAAATTTTATTCCTCTTCTCTAGCCCCTTTTGCTATAACCTGTTCAATGAATATTGCATGTACATATATATACAGTTCATATCATTTTTTCCATTTTTTATTCAACTTCATATTTGATTTCTATCTGGTTTAAAAACACCATTCATTCTAATGCTACATAAATAGGTGCAAATCATTTCATTAGCTAATTAATGAATATTTCAACTCATATATGTTTATTTTGAACAAGTGGTTATTTTTAACACTTCACATTTTAATGATTTATGCATACAATAAAAATGTGATTCTTATTTTAAAACAATTCATTTCAAAACACTATTCTTCTATATAGTTCATATAGTCGATAAAAGGTGATTTTTATTATCGAACAATTTATTTCAAAATATGAATACCATTCAACACATGAATTTCTAAACAACGAATGAATATCAATTCAACACATGAATGTTTTCTATAGTTTCTATATATAGATAAAAATGTGATTTTTATTATCGAACGATTTATTTCAAAATATGAATACCATTCAACACATGAATTTCTAAACAACGAATGAATATCAATTCAACACATGAATGTTTTCTATAGTTTTTATATATCGATAAAAATGTGATTTTTATTATCGAACAATTTATTTCAAAATATGAATACCATTCAACACATGAATTTCTAAACAACGAATGAATATCAATTCAACACATGAATGTTTTCTATAGTTTCTATATATAGATAAAAATGTGATTTTTATTATCGAACGATTTATTTCAAAATATGAATACCATTCAACACATGAATTTCTAAACAACGAATGAATATCAATTCAACACATGAATGTTTTCTATAGTTTTTATATATCGATAAAAATGTGATTTTTATTATCGAACAATTTATTTCAAAATATGAATACCATTCAACACATGAATTTCTAAACAACGAATGAATATCAATTCAACACATGAATGTTTTCTATAGTTTTTATATATCGATAAAAATGTGATTTTTATTATCGAACAATTTATTTCAAAATATGAATACCATTCAACACATGAATTTCTAAACAACGAATGAATATCAATTCAACACATGAATGTTTTCTATAGTTTTTATATATCGATAAAAATGTGATTTTTATTATCGAACAATTTATTTCAAAATATGAATACCATTCAACACATGAATTTCTAAACAACGAATGAATATCAATTCAACACATGAATGTTTTCTATAGTTTTTATATATCGATAAAAATGTGATTTTTATTATCGAACAATTTATTTCAAAATATGAATACCATTCAACACATGAATTTCTAAACAACGAATGAATATCAATTCAACACATGAATGTTTTCAATTGTTTAAGCATATGAAAATAATTCAAACACACTAATATTATTCAAAATTTCGGCAGCATAACGGCAGGGTAGTTACACCGGCACCGTCCCTAGTACGGCTCCTCGCTCTACCTTAAAACCTCGCGGTTTTTGACAATGGGAAACATGCATCTAGTTCGCACGCAGGCGGCATGTATATATTTATTTCATTTCCACAAACTAATCCTATGTGGTTTCAACCAAATATTTCACAACCACAAATGGGTATTTTTCAACCACAATCAACCAATATCAATCACAAACAATCCCAAACAACCATTCGTTATCCACCAATTATCACAACAATTTCAATCAATATATATCGTCCATGGTTTGTGGACGAGGGGCGTATATATATATATATATATATATATAGATATTTATATATAGCAATTCACTTTCATTGTCAACACATATATAATTATTTTTAAAACAGAAATCTCACCAATAGCTATCCAACTGCACGACACTTCCTTGTATAAAATCTTCGCCTTTTGTCGCTTTCACCCGTATTCTCTGCATATGTAAAAATAGAATTTTTACTATGCTATTCAATGTATAAAAATCGAATTTTTGCTTCGACTTTCAACATATAAAAATATGATTTTTACTTCGACTTTCACTAAATAAAAATATGATTTTTACTTCGACTTTCACTAAATAAAAATATGATTTTTACTTCGACTTTCACTAAATAAAAATATGATTTTTACTTCGACTTTCACTAAATAAAAATATGATTTTTACTTCGACTTTCACTAAATAAAAATATGATTTTTACTTCGACTTTCACTAAATAAAAATATGATTTTTACTTCGACTTTCACTAAATAAAAATATGATTTTTACTTCGACTTTCACTAAATAAAAATATGATTTTTACTTCGACTTTCACTAAATAAAAATATGATTTTTATTTCGACTTTCACTAAATAAAAATATGATTTTTACTTCGACTTTCACTAAATAAAAATATGATTTTTACTTCGACTTTCACTAAATAAAAATATGATTTTTATTTTTGCAAGTTCAAATCTTTTTCTACTAAAAGATTAAACCTTTTTCCTATTTTAAACCCTTAAAATAAAATCAGTTTTTATTTTCTACTTCTAAACTCAGTTTTTATCATCTTTTAAAATCCAGTTTTTTTTTTTTTTTTTTCCTCTTTTAAAAAAAAAACAGTTTTAACTTCTATAAAAAAACAGCTTCTAATTGCTTTTAAAACAGTTTTTCTTCTTATTAAAAATCAGTTTTTAATTTCTTTTCAAATCAGTTTTTAATTCTTTCATAAAATTCAGTTTTTATCTTTTTATAAAATCAGTTTTAAAATTCAGTTTTTAAACCTTTTTAAAAAAAAACTGTTTTTAATCCTTTTAAAAATCAATTTAGTTTTAAATCTAATTAAATTTTCAGTTTAAACCTAATTAAATTTTCAGTTTTTATAACTTTATAAATTCAGTTTTTTAAATTATGTTTTTATAAAATAAAAATAAAATAATAAAAATAAAAAGAAATACTTACAGGGGGGGGGGGGAGAATTTCGCAGATCGTCGGAGGCAGGTCTCGAACTGGGCGGTGGTGGCGTCGAGGCTTCAGGGGGCTCGCGGATTCACGTCGCGATGGTTCGGGGCTCGGTCTTCGTCGCGCTCGTGCGACCTGGGGAGGAGGGGTCTTCGATCTATGCAGGGGGAGGCGAGGTCTTCGTGGTGGTGGTCCTCGTCGGCGTCGAGGTCAGGGGGCGGCGGCTCGATAGTTCTAGGTTTTTTTTTTTTCGTTCTGTTTAAATGAATTCGGGGGGGGGGGGGGGGGGGGCAGAAGGAGATTAAGGAAAGGAAGGTTTTTTTTTTTTTTATTATAAAAAGTTGACTTTTACATACGACCTCGAAACGAGGCCCACCGCCTGTCGTCCATAGCGTTTTACCCCCATTCCGAACACAATGGGATATGTATCGCAAGCTGATTTGATCGTTACAATCAGTTTCCTTTTGAATTTACATTTAAATCACTATATTGAATTTTAAACGTACATTTCAAATTACCGGGGTCACATACTAACTAGAAAAATTCCAGAAAAATATTTTCTAGCTTCGTATTGACGATACGGTCCTAACAAAACTAGTTTCGTCGAATTCTGAGACCGTTTGAAAAATGGCCAATTTCCAGTCGATTAAAATCAACTGAAACTGGTCAAACGCGTTTTCCTTTGCCACGCTCACATATTGATTCGAAAAATTATGAAATTTGAAACCTAGCAATAACCTGACACTGCGGATCTAACAAAAGTGGTTTCGTCGAAATCCGAGGTCGTATGCAAAATGTCCATTTTTAAGGGCCTGAATTCCATAACGACTATTCAGAATTTTCAACTGGACATATCTTTTGATTCTCGTTATCAAATTTCGATTGATCGGATTCGTTAGAAAGATATTACCAATTAGATCCTAATGTTTTTGGTTTCACTAAAATCCGGATTGTTTTTCACCCGGTACATTCAATTGAAGTTTGAAATCGAATTATCGAACTACCGCGCCATTTTCAATTCTATATATAATTATAATTAATTATATTCGTTTTCAAATGTCGATTTCAACTCAGTTTTCATCGCCATTATTTAAAATATTTATTTTGAATATTTAAAATCCATTATTTTAGCCAATTTAAAAATTTTAAATTGGTTCAGATTTTCTGGGTCGTTACACCTACTTCCTATAGATTAAAGATAATAAAAGTTAGTTGCCAACTCCCGATTGCGTCGAAGTGCAAATGGTTCGTTATCAGGTATTAATTGCGTATGTAATCATAAATTTGTGCATGGTTATGCGCGATGCGATCTGAGTTAGAATAGGTAATATGAAAGTGAATTGTATGCCTTGGGCTTATGATCACACAGTTTTAGTTTTTCGAAGAGTTTTTGGATCGAGAGCCGACTGTATAGTGTGTACACTTGAACCCTTAAGGCTTGTGGGCGCACATTTGAATCAAGTTGGTCTGCTCGGTTGAGATTCCCAAAGCGTGTACGCATGGTCATTGCCATGGCTTAGGCGCATGATCGCCCTAAGTGGTTGCTGAAACGTCGTTGGGATGGAGCTTGATTATTTGGAGTATCCGTTAAATCACTTGGACTAGGTGAGCCCAAGGTTGCTCAAAGATCCAAGCTAGTCCCATTGATCAAAGTTTTGGCAACTCGTGTATGCGAATGCCTTTATTAGGACAATACTTGTCATATGTCGTGGCATGGATGTATATGGATTCTCCTTTGAGGCGAGGTCGGACCCAAGTGCTAGGCGCAGGCGCTTTGATGATTGAGCACTTGGTGAGTACCCAGGTGGTCATTGAGTCATGATTGACTTGGTAGTTGGAGCTTCAAAGTTAAGTGAATATGATCGTAGCTTGGCGTATGATCCTGAATTCCGATTCCGGAATGTTCGTTTGGGGGCATGCCGATCCCCTGATTGTAGTTGCTTCCTTTCTTCTCTTCTCCGTATAGAAAATCATCGTAAGGCATGGAGGATGCCAAAATACTTCTTTTGTACTTTGGATGTTCGAGGTGTTGTTAGGTTTTCGGGAGAAGGGAAGAGAGATATGGAAGGTAAGAGGGCATTCGAATTTCGTATTCATGAACGTGGAGCGGTGGACCTTGGGAAACGGGATTAGGAATTTGAATCAGGATTGGGCTTTGTGTCCCAAATGCTTATTAAATCTTTCATGCTCTTCAGGAGTTCGAATCTTGGTTGAGAAGATGACAACCAAGCTGGCGTGCGGGAGCACGAGACATAACTTCGCACTCCCATGACTTTGTCAAGCCCTGTCTTCGATCTTGAGTTTGTAAACTTGAACCTTTGCATGGCGTCATATAAGCGGACAGTGATTAGTAATTTTTGGTCTCGCGACGCGGTCCACAGGGAATGGACCTGCTTGGATTGTCAGCTTGAATGCTTATGTAAGATATCGACACACAGTCGAGCTTTTAATCTTGGGATCTGGTCAATAACTTAACCACGATGCGGCTGTATCTTGACTTAGGTGTTGCACCGGCGGTTGGTAATGGCCGTGGCGTTAGTTGTTGAGGCTAAAGGCTGCCACCATGTCCCAAGCTGTCAGCTTTTTGTGGATTCCGAGTACTGTTGGAAGCCGAGAAGCCTCTAGGTTATGAACTTTGGCTCCAGATTTCCTTCGTTGAGAGGTGAAGGTGCTCTCAAGATGGTGGCTCCGTAGGATGCTGTGAAAATGACGCCAGTGCAGAGACTTAAGGGGGTCTGATCGGGTCTTGAGATTGCCAGACCGGTGCGATAATCCGTAGAGGGTTGCCCCCAGGCCCAGGTACCTGCTTGATTCTGCTCGACGTCCGAGACGAGCTAGCAAGCTCGGATCGTTGCTCAGTGTTTCATGTATGGTCATTAACTGGAGTTGAACGAAACACAATTGGTTGGCGAATGATTCTGGAAATGAACTTATTCGGACTGACCGCTCGGATACGCGCGCAAGATGCGGGCGTACGGTCGAGTCGTTAGTCTCCAACCCAATTATGTCGGGATCATTATCCGATCCGAAAATGGCGCTGACATTTACCGGTAACCACTGCCATAGTTATCCAAACTAGATGTCGTTGCCGCGTTTCGATGCGCTTGTAGGTATGCATCGAGGGGTGTAAGCTAGCTTCATGTTGTGTTTAAGTATGAGTTTGCTCGCAGGGCACTGAGACTTTGTGAACCCAATGAACCGACCATGGAAACCCGAGATCTTGCACTAAAATATGGATTTTTTATTTTGCGTATTGGGAACTTATCTAAGTTCTCCGATTCCTCAGGGAAACGGTGGTTATATTGCTCCCTCTGTCCTTTGGTGCGGGCTTCTACGCCCCGATGGCTGTGGCGACGGAAATGCCAACGCAGAAGCTGGTGGAGATCCTCCTCAGGTGCTGCGATGAGTAAGCTGGTGCGGAGATACGCGGGGGACTGCCCCCAAGCTTGAGTACTTGCTAACTGAAGAGGATGCGAGCGATGAACCCTCATAGGTCAAATAGTTGCTTCTTTTGCTGGGAAGCCCCCCTGGAGCGGAGGCGACAACAGGCTTTGCCCCTATGCTTCCTCAAGTGTCTGACTCCCGGTTGGAGTTACAGCGAGAACAATCTGGAGTAGTAGGAGAACCGGTGGCTTCGAGAACTCATATTTATATGAGCCTCCTTGGAGGAGGAGAAGCTGTGGCTGGACGAAGCGCTCATGCGACGGGCATAGCTAATGTAAGTGTGCAAACAAAGCAAGCTACGATGGAAGGTCAGGAAGCCCGACTGGTGGCAAATTCGGAGGAGCCCGAGGGGAAGAGGGACATGATGAGGTTGCCATACAAGATGCATGGGCGAAGGCTAGTCGGGATGCTCAGGAGAAATTTGCCGCTGTGGCGGCGAAAAGGTAGGCAGATGCTGTGGCGGAGAAGGAGAGGGCCTCTGAGTAGGCTAGGAAAAAGGAGAGCCATTGATGATGCCCCCAGAAGAGGGCGTGAGGACCCTAAGCGAACTTGAAGCGGACGTAGTTATGCGATTCCAGGACAAGGAGCCAGCTGATCCGAAAACCGCCTAGGATGTCGAGAAGAGAGCAAAGCTGGATGCTAGGAAGGCTTGGGGAGAACCCAGGATGCATTGGTCCTTGCTTCTTACATCGTCCCCAAGGTGTTGCCATATATTTCTCTCGAGGAGGTTATGATGATTACAAGCAGCGAGGATAATGGTGGAAGGTGTGCATTGGTGCCTCATGAATCTGTTACTCTGTGTAGAGTAGAGGAGGAGGAAGCAATTCTGGAAGAAAAGGGCCCGTCAGTGGTGGTGACTTGCCTGTGTCGAACCTGTATAGACAAAAGAAAAGAAAAGAAAAGGATGAGTAGCATCAGCAATTGTTAAGGGAATTAAAGATACTTTGGGTTAGGTAAACCAATAGTATATGCGAGTGCGGTCCTCACTTTTGGTTCTTAAAGACATGGTGTGGTATTCATGTATAGCCTGTCATCAGAGTGAAGAGATGTTAGACATGTAGTCTGTATAATGTGTGTCTGTGAAATGGAATATGAATTAGTAAAGATCGCGTTTCGTGTTAAGTGTTCAAACGTTCTTCTCATGTTTTCCGGCGTCCCGTACTTGCACAAACGTACTTGTTGTTACGCCAACAGAAATGCGATCGAAGACCGCGCTCTGTGTTGATTATTCCAGAGGGGTGTGATTGAGCGCAGGCTTCTAGTAAGTTTCCCTCAGCTCAGGAAACCCGTAGTTTGCGAAGTCAGGCTGAGCGCTTGCTGTGTACTTGGGTTGCCCGGGGTTAATCCCAAGTGTAGCGGAGGCGTTTGACGTCGCGTTATGCTGTCCGTCCGGTGTATGACTCTCCCGTCGTTCATCGGGATGGAGCGAATGACGACATCGTTTATTCACCGGAGAAAAGCTCTGGTCATCAGCCCGTAGGGTCCGATCGTGGCCATGAGCTGCACCTAAGCCTTTAGAGCTTCGGGGAGAAACGATTTAATGTCAGCCTCGGTGCCGCACCGAGATTTGACAGGTACCTGTAACCAGGGGAAGTTTACATTGCTCCCGACTGTCTGTTGGGCGGCCCCAAGTCTCTTGGGACTTGGGCGCGGAACGATTTATCTTCGGCCTCGGCACGGGGCCGAGGTTCGAGTTACTGGTTATTTATACTCGGTCGTGCTGCGGGCCGGCGACTCGAGTAGCATTGCCGGTTCCCATGCTCGGGGTGCCGGTCGCAGCCAATGTTGTTTGGCCTCGATGTCGGATCGAGGCTCGGAAGGCGGCACCGACTCCCGTGCTCGGGGCGCCGGTGCGGCGATCGAAAGTTTCTAAGCAAGCTGGTTGTCAGGATTAATCAAACATGTCATGAATGTCATGCACGGAGCAAACATGGAAGAGAGACAGGAAGCTGAACATCATTTCTAAGGATTACTTTGGCAGTGGTAGCCTTTACAATGCCTTGAATTGTAGGAAAACAAAACATCGTTGGAGTGCATGAATTAATTTTACACTAGGTTATGCAGAGTAGAGGTGAGGATGTTCGTTGTTCCATGCTCTTGGGAGTTTGGTTCTGTCCATGGTTGAGAGTTTGAAAGTTCCATCGCTGAGCTTCCGCTATATGGGCATGGGCCTTCCTGACGAGGAGCGAGGCCTGCAGGTGAAGGGAAGGCCCATTTGAAGTTAAGGCTACCGATGTGCATTCGAGTGGGCCTTTGGTTGAGCTTCTAGTCTTGCCCCCAAGTGATTGGAGAATTAGTTGGAGGAGGATGGCTGTGATACAGCAAAGAGGAGGTGTGTCTTGGAGAAGTGGCCTTGCTTCTTGTTTTTATTTTTTTGTAGGCCTATATATATTGGCTAGAATGAGGCATCTATCCGTGAATGGATGATTCTTTTTGAATTGCAATGGTAACGACTATTGGAAAGGTTGCGACCCTTTACACACAGACAATTCCGTCGGCAATTATGCTCAAGGTCCTATTTTTTGACCTTTAAACATTAACGTGTATGCCTTCTTTATGCTATCAAATCATCTCTCTCGCCTCTCTTTTTTTTATGGGAGAGATGATGTTGTTAATGAGTCGATGGCCGATATCTCCAATGATAACCTCGTGGATTGTAGTATCATAGACAACGGTCGTGGGGATGGTAGAGGAATGGAATTCTCGGACTCGCTTTCGAATGTTCCACCGGCATTGCTTCCCAGCGTTCCCCCTGCTGACTGGGAGCGCCGCATGGAGGATAAAAAGGGGCCATGACGTAGCGGAAAGGAGGTGTCTTTTATGGGAGAAAGTTTTCTTTTAGTTTATGTTCTGTTTTCAATGAGGGAGGCAGAGGCAGGGAGGAGTTGCAAACTGACATTTCTGATGAAAACCCAAGGTCAACTGCGCCATGGAAGCTGTAGTTCTGACGAGGTGGGGGACGATCTTGAGGGATTAGTTGTCGGTCGAGGTCATGTTTAGTAGGAAACTTTAATGAGCGCTGAGTAGCTCAGAGATCCCATGCAGTAGGAGTCTTTGATGAGCGTTGTGTCCGCAGATGTTGTAGAACCGAAAATATCCTACGAAGTCCCTTGGTGTGCTCATCGGACGTTTAGGTCTTAGCCTTTTGCATGGTTGGTAATTGCAGGTTGCAAGATAGATTTTCTTGGGGTGTTGCTGAGAGCAGTACGGCTGTGGAAAGGAGGAAGTCGAAGGCGCTTCCTCTTATTCTTGCAGCTACCCTTGCCGGCGTGAGGAACAATACGCAGAGTGGTGGAATTAGGGTCATTGGAGCCCTGGGCGTCGCCGTGAGGCAGGATGTTGAGGTGAGAAGCTCGATCCCTTTATGCTAACTCTCGGCATAGGAAGTGGTCGGCATCAGTGTAGAAGACCCCCCGAATCTTTGATTGTTTTTTATCGGTCCATGCTCTAAGTTTGGAATTAGGTGGTATGCCTTTTGCAAGCTAGACAAGTGCGGTTCGAGGAGTAGTTTTTTTGACTTCGGCCAAGGCAGTGTGGGATCTTGCGAGATAGCCTTTGAGATTTTCACGGGTGTCTTGATAGGTGTTCGAGACTAAGAGGATACCTCTGGGCATTACGACGTGCATCCTGGACTGCATGGCCAATCTCTTGGCTAGTTGGTCGGGAGTTGAGATGGTTTTTGGTGGAAGTCGAGAGAACCCGTATAGCGCCGACCTGGATAGGGATGGGAAGCACTTGCACTTGACGACATTAGCGGCGTGTGATGAATCCTTGTGCCATTCGTGGTAGCTAATGAAGCTTTGAGAATCATGGTCTCTTTAAGTATGGGGTAAGTGTTGGCATGTTGAAGTGCTGGCGCCATTCGGTAGTAAGGATAGTCGAAGTGGACGGGTTGCGCCTTGTACTGGTTTCGTAGATGTCGTGGCCGTGCCCCCGTGGTTTCTTCACAACTCCATGGATCGTGTCGACGATAATTGGAAGTCGGGCTCCGACCTCATTATAGAGGTCGTGATCCAGTCTAGGATTTTGGAGCCTAGCACGCCTTCTTGGCAGAAGGTATTCCAACTTCGGTTGCATGATTCTGTGGAAGCCGGTTGAAGTGAACTTGGGTCCAGTTGGATGCTAAAAGCGTAGGCGATAAGTTTGGACTCACAACAGTTTGAGTCCGCCTAGCAGAGGTTTGAGCGTCAAAGCCGGGGGGCAGCTGGGATGATGCGTTCCATTCCTGATGGCGATTCTGACATTGTCGAGATTAAAGGTCGATCGTGCTGTCATAGGACGCCACCTTTGGCATGTAGAAGCGTCACGGAGATATGCTGAAGGGGGATTTTCTAATGAAATCCATTATCTTTGGCAGACTTCGGGATTTCCCTTTTGTCGACGTCTTCTATTGTACACATCCTGCTCGATCTCTTTTATGTCATGGATGGTGTGGTTTGGTTGTCGAGTTTGGGCGAGCTGATGTGCACCCTGGTCCGGGAGTACTCTGGTTCTGAGTGGCGACAAGTGGGCTCTTCCGAGTAGAAGGTTGGTTACTCGGACCCAGTTTGTTACTATACTCCTTGGCCGTGAGCGAAGATGGTTCGATCATCATCTCATTTCTGATGTCGTTGATGTCGTTGTACGAGTGTCGGAGCGGACGACTATGTTTTTAATGAGGTTGAACCTTCTTCCTCGACGTGGGCCCCTAGCTTCAACAAAAGAATTTTCTGATGCGGTGTGCCGCGAGCGGGCGCGGTTCTGAGCATGCTGAAGTAGAATGATAATGCGTTGACTTTTTTGAAGTTGGCGCATAAGGTTGATGCTAGCCTTCAATGCCTAGCGCAAGAGCTGCATTCTTATACTCCTTATTAACCGTGTGAATCTATGCTTGAGTCGCAGGAGCTTCGGGGTCCACAAGTCGCAGGAGCCTTCAATGCCTGGCCGTTGTTGCGGTCGCCTGGCCTACTGTTATTCGGTCTTTGTTTGTAGGGGTCTTCCCCCTTGTCCTTGTCAAAGAGCTTCCCTATCTATTTCCCTTTGACGTTGTCACCGATGGTATTCGCATGTGGATTGTTGGGAAGACTGGCCCTGGAGAGTCGGTTTCGTCTCGCTTCTTCTTGACATAAGTATTGCCTAGCCTTTTTATGGAAAGTGTCGAGGCTTTTTGGCTGCTTCCGATCAATCCATGCCCCGAATTCGGAAGTAGGGAGAACACCCTTTGCTAACTGAAAGGGTACGATGCGAGGGTCTGGGTCGTCGACCTCGGCGGGGGCGATGTTGAACCGGGAGAGGTAGCTTTTGAGCGACTCGACTGGTCCTTGGTATAGATTGGATAGAGTAAGGGCATTCTTTGGAGTTGGGATATGCGCCCTGAACTGGTTGACCAATTCTGTTGCTAATTAACCGAAGTTGTTAATGGAATCGAGTGGGAGGTGAGAGAACCATAACAAAGCAGTTCCTGATAAGAAGGCTGGTAAGCACTTGCATTTGACCGGATCGTTGCCCCGGCTTGAGTTCATTTGCCATTCATATAGGTTTAGGAAGGTACAGGGGTCGGTTGTGCCATCCTAGAGCGGCATCTATGGCATGCTGAAGCGTCGCGGCCACTCAGCTTCGTTTACCCTTCTTGTGAAGGGGTTGCGCCTAATGTGCACTTCCCATGAATCATGCATGCACTACAAGAAAAACAGCATTTAGCAGCGGCATAATCCGCTTCTAATCCGTCGCTAAATCGGCTTTAGCGACAGATTTCCTACATAACATGGTGGTCGGTAAAAACCATGACGGTAATTGTGTCAAATTTTGCGACGGACTTTAGCATGAGTTTTCCGACAGTTTTCCGTCATTTTACTAATTATATAATAAAAATAAAATGTTATTTATTAATTTAATTTTAATTTATATACCGATTGATTACCGACGGATAATTAATTTATAATAAAATATTATTTAAAAAAGGAGTGGGTAAACCCTCACTAATTGCCAAGGGATTAACGACAAAAAGTTTTGACCAGAAAATCTGGTTCTGTTTTTTTGTTGGAAAACCCTTACAATTTAGCAAAGGATTAGCGACGAAAACTAAATTGGACTTTTTTTGTTGGTAATTCGATGGTAAACTCTTTCAAAACGTTGTCAGCCTTTTTATTTAGCTTTTCTCTTGTGCTACTAATACGTCGCTATTCTGATATGGCAATAACCGTTTTTACCATCCTGCCTTTCAGGTTTACGAATTATTATTATTCAATTACAGATACTGATATAAAAAACTAGCCAAAAAACAATATAAAATTGCCATCCACATATAAATAACACTATATCATAAGCAAGAACACAACATTGATAAAATTAACATATCACATAAAAAAACATCCACAATCCTTCATTTTGTGCACCAAGCTGAATTATGAACAACAAAATTATTCAGCTGGTGTGAATGTTAAACCACATACAGATAAATACCATCTACAACAGTACTAAAACCACATAACTACCAAAATAACAAACATATCATCCATAATTGTACTACAACCACATCACTACAAAATAAGTCCGACATACCGATCAAGCTACGCAAATGACGACGGCGAAGACGTAAGCGAACGAGAAATCGAAGGCGAAGACGAACGTGAAACTTTATCTTGACGCTTAATATCCTTAATGCACCACAAGATCCTTAAAAAGGGCAGGTGAACCACAAGATCCTTAGTGCAGGATGACTGTGTATACCATCGTACGACCTGTATGATGAATTGCATGCTTTGATTGGTAATATTACATTCATCGAGTCTGTTACACCTCGTGTAGCATGCTCTAAGCTAACTAGATGCGTATGAACAATGATTGCTAGTGACAATATCCATAATACCTGTACCAGTAAAGATAAAATAAATAACGATGACGTAGATATATAAATTTTTTACGAATAGCTTAAATGAAACTTACACGTCCAAGCCATCAAGAAGCATTATTTTCCCAAGCATCCAACTGAGAATTCTTGCTGCTGTTAAACATAAGAACATCAAATTTAAAAAAAAGGGAAAAACCAACAATTTGATTATATAATGATTTCATAGAACATAAACCGCACTAAGCAGGACAAATGGCATTATATAACAAAATCTCAAACCGCAATAGATTAAGATTCCAAACCTAGGTTAGGGATAGATTTTGTTTGGTATAAATCTATTGCTAGAGATACATAACAAAATCTCAAACCTAAGTCTTGCATTATATAACGTCTAAAACCTGATCAAGAGAACGTTTAAGTGGGAATAGTAAAACTCATCATTTAACTTATATGGTTGTGAATCTGGTTTATTGATTCTGTTGTTTTCTAATTTATAGCAGTTTATTTGCTCCTTTTTTAATATTGTTGCTTTTCAATAGTTTATTAATAAGTAATTATACTATATGATCTGACATATTTGGTGTATAAGCTGTGCTTGCAATTTAACAAAAAGGTTGTAATGCACTGGACATATTCTGTTGTTACACAGCCAATTTCTGTCATGCTGATGCCATAAATAAAGAGGTTTTTATATTATGAGCTAATGTAAATGTTGTATAAAGTGAGTTGTCAATAAGAAAATGAAACAAATCAGATGTGTTAATAGCACATAACACTGACAAAAGAGTGTATAACTAATTGGGTTGATATTGTAGAGAAGGCATAGTCAAGGTTTTTGAGTTTTGTCTATAACTTGCACAACATGTTGATGTTCAACCACTATCAGTGGGACATAACCGAAAGATTAATTAATTTGTTTAAAGACTACATGCCATGAAAACATAAGGAATATATATATGTTTTCATTGCTTGCTTGATGTATCTATATATTCAATTAAAATATCATATGTTACAGTACCTTGTTTAACACCAATGAAGACCTCTCTTTTTTGTGCGACTAAAAGAGTTATGATCCTGCATTCTGTAGGAATGAGAAAAATAGATTACTCGAGGTGACTTTGACATCGGTGCAACAAAATTTTCTCAGAGAAGTGGCTTCAATAAATTAATCTTGAAAGAATTGTAATAAAAAAGATAACATATGATAAATGTAAATAATACAGGAGTTGAATCTTACCTGAGGTTGAGATGGAGCGAACAGAAGCCTGAAAGAAGAATCATAAATCAAGGTTAGACAAACTGCAGTAAACATAATTAAGTTCAGTAGCAAAAAAGGTTCCAATATATGAATTTATATGATGGAGGAAGATCCTTACTAGGCAACAACATTGCGTTCAAGTCTTGCTTCAGAGATAGGCTGGCAAGTCCCCCTAATTAAGGGGACACACCTTCGTGAAAATTAACCACAGATATTTGTGAAAATTCCAGCATTGGTATCTACAAAATAAAAATGTCTCCATATGAATAATTATTGAAACACTCTTTTGGTTATTTTGATTCGCTGCTTTTGTTCACTGTCCAAAGGATCAACAACTCAACTCTGGGTTTCAGTAGTATAAATTATGGATATTGCTTTAGTTTTCCAAATTTTCCATCATTTTTTTAGTTCTTCTCCGTTAGATGCCTAGGGTAGCAGCCAGCGTACAGCTAAATCTTGATTAAGCTATCAATATTTGGCTCTATATTTACTTTTTTTTACTGCTGCATGATCCTTTGATTTCCTAAATACAACTCAATACAGACCATAAATTATACAACATTGAAACTTAAATAGACCATGACATTTCAGTGTGTACATGTAAGATTAACTTGCGAAAGTTTTATAACTGACCAAGTTATTTTGTGATGTGATGCACTCGAATTTTGAATTTTTCTTTAAGATGTGTCATAAACATTACACAATTTTGACATTTACAGTTTACTATAGTGATCTTCAGACTATAACTTTTGGCATTTATATTTTATTTGCATAATATTGGGCATTTTCAATGAGTCAAATATTTAAAGATAGTATATTGTTGACACTGGAATGAATGTACATTTAGAGTATGTAAGAATAAGAGAAACACCTAGTTCAAATTGACAATAACTCTTCATGGGAACTTAAGTTTAGTTAAAGAATAAAAGAAATTT
This sequence comes from Allium sativum, assembly GCA_030737875.1. Taxonomy (NCBI): domain Eukaryota; kingdom Viridiplantae; phylum Streptophyta; class Magnoliopsida; order Asparagales; family Amaryllidaceae; genus Allium; species Allium sativum. Next base: position 6,054,251 of record CM060916.1, on the reverse strand, counting down.
ATACCATATGCAAATATAGTGGTCATTATACTTAAAGTGAAGAGTACATAATTTAACAGTTTGACTGTATATAGAGCACATATATAAAGTGGAAAATAAAGCCAAATCCATACATAGTGTTGCATTTATTGAAAAATAAAGCTAAATAGCCAAATCCAAACACAGTGTTCATTTATTTAAAATATAAGTTTAAACTTTTCATTTTTCAGTATTAAGTCACTATTGAGAATGGCAAAAGGTTGGATTAAAAAAATTAGAACTTTCAAGATAAGTACATGTTTTATGAGAAAATATCCCTGAGCTATTACTTAAGGAGGCAAAGCCTGAATTATTAAAACTGCATGATAAGGCATTAAATACGTATCTAAATAATCTATGGTGTTTTAATATATGATAGGAATATGTTTAGAAATAAATTTGTACCATGGAAGCCTATACCATCAAAATTGTTACTCTGGATTAATCAACGTAATTGCAGCTCCCAATGTCTCTGTCACGTCTGTAATAACTATGTTTAGAAATATATTTACAGAAGTAAAGAACAACTATGGAGCATTGGATATTCATGTCAGTATTAACATAACTTGAGCATAATTTGTGTAAAGTTTCAGCTTAAGTTGTAAAGTGTTGTTCTAAAGACGCATACTTGTGCATTAGGATGGAATATGACTGCTAGCCGGTATAGACTCCATAGTCTTCAATACAAACTTGGTCGAAACTGAAATAAAATAGATCATCAATACGCTAAGAGATTGCCAGTAATTACGAAAATAACAGTAGTAATGACTGACCTCCCTTAGGTAGCAAAATATACAGAAGATGAACATAATGACGTATAAAATTCATGGTTGAACTCCAAAATTAATGCATATTAAAAGGAGTTTATGTTAAAATTCATGGTTCAAGTTAAAAAAAATGTTAATTTAACCAAAAAAAAAAACACAAGGAGCTTGTATGATTTCTTCTCAGCATCAGTGCTACTTATACATCTTGAGTAACTATGATTAAAAAAAATCGGTCTTTTGATCATTTTTCTTGGTTAACTTATTTAGCTGGTTCAACACATGACGTGTAGTTTGTCCATCATGTTACTCAATACAAAATACCATTTATGTTGCATAATTTAACAGTACTATATGAATTTTCAGTTGCTCAACTTAAATATTTGATAAACTACAATCATTTATTACAATTTGCTTTGTCTGCTATATACATATCAACAGATATATCAGAGATCTTTATTTCTATATTTTAGGAATGTTCATATATCAATTATTTTTTATTTTTCCCATTACACTAATAGTTCATTAATATATTGTACAATCTAATCCAGAAAGCTACTTAAAGGCCTATAGTGTTGACGGAAAGGGATAACCAGCAGATTTTTATGCAGAAGGATTCAATATAAAAGAATAGTTTCAACGGAAACATAACCAAGCATAAAAAAGCAATTTTTAAAAGCAGGTAGATCATTCCAAAAGAAAAATATGTTTTATATTTTGGTAAGAAAACAGACATACTCTACTAATTTTCGTATTGATGTTTGAACATTGAATTAGATTATTACCACATTTCAGCGCACACCAACAAATTTGAGGTAATAATTTTTATTTTAACAGTCAAAAAATTGTATGATTTTCTTCTTCTTTTTTCAACAGAACAATGCTATTCAAATAATAGCAAAAATCTGTACTCTATAATCCCAAGGGCAACGGTAATTCGGCCCAAGGTTCGGAAAAATAAAAGCCCTAGAAGTAATAAGCCTCACTATATAGAGAAGTATATTTCAACGTCGTCGTCATGGTTATTGATTCACAGGTAAACCATGATTATAGAAAGACCTAATCCAACCGTCCCAACCCGCAGTGACTATGACATGTCCCCATGCATGTGGTGAGTTGCCACATGAAGCATTCAGAAACTTACATTGAGATTTACAAGGTGTGTTTGGCAAATTCTCCTCAGGCCAGGTGGCAGTGCCCTTCGGTAAATTCTCAGGGTAAACCTGATCATGGCTGGCAGTGAAAGAAAAACTGCCTGTAGGGGATAGGTGTATTGTGTTGCTGTTATTTCTTGTACAATTTGAGGTTAATGCTTTCGATTTTGAAGGTGTGGGACGAATCCAAGGGATTGCAACCGAGACATGGTCAGAGAGGAATCTCTCATACGAGCAGTTGCTTTTGATATCGTTCTGCAATTGAGGATCGTTACTTGTGTGATTCCAGATGTATACTTTGGAATCTTCACTTGCCGATACTTGTGTGATTTCATATGTGAATGACGCTGATATTTGACTTCCTATGTTTCGAAGACCATTGTATTTAGATACCTCGTTTAGGCCATCGAGAACGTGGATTCGTGAATCACCGGAAGTTACGATAAGTTTTTGATGGTCGGTTGGACAATACTGTAAGCCGGTTATTCGATGGTCATGCGATTTTTTTTAGATTGTAAAGAAAATTCAGCATCGAATTGTAATTGATGATCTGATTCATCATAAAATCTACATGTACCAGTCATGCTGCCAATTACAATTTTCTTTCCATCTAAACTGTAACATGATGCAGTGACTATGTCTCTCATATTAATCCAGTCCACAACGCAATGTTTTTCGACATCCCAAATTTGAACTTTTCCGTCAATTGAACCACTAACAAAATAATTTTCGTCGGTGGGATTGAACTGAACACATGTCACGTAATTGTTGTGTATAAAAACTTTCTGGCATTCAGCGCAACCAACTTTCCATAACCTAGCTGTTTTGTCGACTGATGACGATAAAAGATACCCTAAGGAAAATCGGATTTATGCAGTGAAGCCCAGAAAGTCGGATTTAGATCCTAAATTGATTCAGTGCAATAAAAATGACCTAGAAATTACCTAAACCCAAAATTGAATCAAAGCGAACGAAAAAATCTGTAGGAAGAAGACATGCTTACATTGGGAAGAGCTGAAAACTTGGAAGACACACCATCGGTGGTGAGCCGTCAACAACTAATATAGCAGGAGGAGAAGAGGACCACTGATACGCTTGACGCCACCACGACGAGCAGGATGACGGATGTGCCTCTTTGCTCCTCCCTTTCCCAATCCTTTTCCTCCCTTTCCTCTTCCTGACATAGCTTGTTTGTAAGATGATTTCTATTGAAATTAGGGCTTCTTAACTGATTTGGAGAAGTTGAAGAATTCGGGATTTTTTAATTAAAGCAGTCCAGTGAAGGAGATTTCGGATCTGCTGAATTTTGGGAAAAAGTTTGGAAGTGAAATGTGGAGGAGAGTAGCAATTCGTGGCTAAATGCTTTTTGATGGTCGGATGAAGTATCAACGGTTTATATTAGCTTTTCTGCGTTGATTTGAATTATCGACTAGGAAATATTGTATTTTCAAAGGAAATTAAAAATAAAAAAAACCAAGCCAAGTCCTCGTGTTTTAAAACCTGCTTTTAATATTGTTATCGTTTTTCATTGAAGTTCAATCTATTTTTACAATTACTTAGACGGTGTTTTCATCATTGATATTATAGTGCTTGTTGAATTTTATTAAACCATTTCGAATGGTATTTAGTAGGTGTTGCTGGCCATAAGCTTTGAAAATCATAACCGCATTTGGCACATTTTTTTACCTTTGCTGAACTATAAATCAAAGGATGATACAATGTCAAAAGGAAATTTTGAAAATCAGACAAATAACTATTGTTGGCCATAAGCTTTGATTATTAAGTATTTATTAACTATTAATTATAATTATTAAATATTTAATATTAAATTCTAAGTACTAAAAGTTAATTACTAATTACTTTTAGATTGTAGTACTTTTGTTAATTTATTAACTAATATGAAATATTAATATGATTAATAGTTAAATATTAAATGCTACTTTTCTTAATACTTATTACATATTATATTATTATTAATTATTATTAAACATTATTATTATTAATTAAATATTAATATCATTAATATTTAACTATTAAATATTATAATTAAAATTAGAATATATATAATTGTACTTTATCTTAGTCACAATTTATAGAAAATTTTAAAATTAGAATATAAAGTATTATATAATTTAAATTAAACTATTAAATGAACTTTTTCAATATTTTAAAGTTTAGAAATTTTGGTTATTTCGTGTCGAACGTTAATTGATTTTATAAACTTTATAATTTATTTTAAATTTATTCAAGTTGATTTCAAATTTTTAAATTTTTCGAAATATAAAATATAATTATCAACTATAATTATAAAATATAAATATCAACTATAATTATCAACTGTAATTATTAAATACAATTATATAAAATTAAATATTGAATATTAGATACCATTTCATAATTATTAAATTTTATTATTAATTATAAAATAATAATTATAATAAACTGATATTTTCATCTTGCAAATCTGTTGGAATTCTGCTGCAAAATAGCTTCGATAAATATTCGTCGGTATTCTGCCTGTATTTGCAGCGGAAAATATCGACAGAAATTTTCTGTAGGTAATTTGACGCAATTTGCAACGGAATAGTGAGGGATGACAGAAGACGACGGTAATAAATAAAAGTAAAAATGTTTGAAAATACAAAAAACTATCCCTTGGAAATCACATGGAAATCCGTCGCAAATTAGCGACGGAAATTTCCGCTTCTAAATTTTTGACGCTAAATCAGTGTTTTCTTGTAGTGATGTTTCCTTACCTCTCCCTCATGATCCTTCAGACCATGTCGGGAAGGTAAGTTGGATGGGGATCCGCCATCGGGTCCCATGGGTTTTGGCGAGGTTCCGCAGTCCTGTTGCGAGGGCGTCTTCTGTGATGGACGTCTGGATCGTCTCCCTCCATTTCCTCGACATCTAGAATTGGATCTTGGTAAGGAGCAGGTTGATGCAGATCCTGTTCTGGAGGGGCGCGGGCCGCTGGACTAGCGGGGGCATCATCCTAATTAGCGGACGTTGGGTTGTGTCGAGGAAGAGGTTGGTTGGTAGGACCTGGTCCGTCATTGATAATCAAGCGAGAGCGACCTTGGTACTGTGCCCCCTCGCTATACGTGGCTGTAGTTCGGTCGACATTGTCGTTGTCGAGGGCGTTGGTACGAGTGGCGATGTTGGTAATGAGATAAAACCTCCTTCTTTGATGCGGGCCCCTCGACTCGGAAGTGGAAGTTTCTGAAACAGTTGGTCGAGATCGAATGTTGTTCCGAGCTAGTTGAAGTCGAGCGACGATGCGCTGACTTTCTTGAAGTTGTCGCATAAGGTCGATGTTATTCCTTAATGCTTGGTTGAGCTCGACATCTGTGTTCTCATATCTTCTATTAAGCGCGCGAATTTGAGCTTGTGTTGCGGGCGCTTTGGGATCCACAATAGGAGGGAAGGTTTCGTTAGTGGCCGGGATGTTTGCGGGTTGAGGTTGTTGGGATGTCCCGGCCTCGGCTGCGGCTGAAGAGCCGATCATTGCGTCCTTTAGTCGCTTTGCCATCGTGAGCGGAATCGACAGCAGGTTTAGTAAGGAACCTTAAGCTCGTCGGGGGTCGAGATGACAACGTGCGACAAAGGCGCAAAATATGAGTTTTCTCAGTGAAAGCACCAAATGTTGACGACAAAAAATGTCGTAAACACCAAAGATTCCAATTACTAAGAGCTATAAATATGGTCACATAGACAAGAACATAAAACGGAGCATAAAGCAGTAAATAACACAAGAGATTTATAGTGGTTCGACCTCAGCGAGGGCCTACGTCCACTTTGAAGAGTCGTTAGAATTTTATTGATTACCTGAAAGATTACAAGGTTGAGATCCTCTCATTCCATTCATTGGCTACCATACATGAAGTTACAATAGTCATATTTGCAAGAATTAGGATAATGGACAATTTTTCCCTTCTTCTTTCTTAAAGAGGAGATGCCATTAATGGAGCTCTATGGAGGTCTCAAAGCTCAAGAATCCACACCTTTTTGAGGTGTGAGGCCATGGGGTATTTATAGGACCCTCGGGCCCCGTTTTTTCGCACCTCAGGCCCTCGGACCCCGTTTTTTCGCACCTCCCCCAGAGGGTGCGAACTTCACACCTCGGGGGTGCGAAATGTGTACCTCCTGAGGGTGCGAAATTCGTACCCCAAAGGGTACGAATTTTGCACCTCGTGGGTGCGAAATTTCGCACCTCGCGGGTATGAAATTTCGCACCTCGCGGGTGCGAAATTTCGCACCTCGAGGGTACGGAATTTTGCACCTCGAAGGTGCGGAATTTCGCACCTCTCGGGGGTACTGAAATTCTGTTTGAGAGGTGCGAGGTCTGTCGGAGTAGCTTGGGGGCTCGAAATCCTGGTCGGTGCGTCCAGGGATGTCGAGGCCTTGGTTCGGGAATGTGCTGGAGGAGCGGCGAGGCTCGCTGAAGTTGTTGGCTGAATCTTGACTTTGAGCTGATCTGGTTATTCTGGGCAACACACTTGTTGGCGGAAATCGGATGAATCGGGCGGTGCCCACAGTTTCAGCCTAACCGTTAGGTCAATCGCCGCCGGGACTGTGGGGCCCCGGACCCCCACCGCTGCTGCGCCCGGACCAGCTTGACGGCTCGCCTTTGGTTCGGATGCAGACGGATACTAATGGAGATTGCGTTCGAGGGATGCAACATCCTGCTAGTGGCCAGACTCGAGTCTTCTGGTACTGGACCCCGGATGATATTGCCGACGCCTCCGGGCTGTAATATCACGCGATATGTTGAGACAAGCGTGTCTTGTGTACTTTTGGTAGCCAGACCAAAAGGCCGGTTAACATATATCCCATATCTTTTTATTTGAAACCTATTACCCACGCAATAAACTCGTACCCACCCTTTTGATCCCCTTTATAGGCAAAACAAGTGCCAATCCATCTCCCCTTTCTTATTTGTTGGTCGCTCATCCCTTTCCTGCCCCCTTCCCCTTCTTCCCAGTTTTTGTTTCTTCTATTTGTTCTTTTTTTTTAAAAAAGGGCTTAGCCCAGCCCAATTTCCACGCATCAAATTAAACCGCCTGCATACAAACTAACCCAGCGCTCCTTTCTATTCGCCACTCCCATCCGTATCTTTTCCCCTTACTGCTTTTCTTATTTTACTTTTTAAGTTTTTTTAAAGTAAAGCCCACAGGCCCGAAAAGCACAGAGACTCACGCCATAATAAAAACACTGCAACACTATCCTTCCCCATCAGGCATATTAAACTCACTAGTACCAAACTACCATTCCTTATTTCTTCTTTTCTGTTTACTGTTACTTCTGTTGTATTTTTTTTTTTAGTAAGACTAGCCGAGCCCATTGCCAAAAAAACCCACGCATCCATCACCTTCTGTTTGGTTTTATTCCATTCCCAGTTTCATGTGGGTTCATCCAAGACCCTGCATCAAAGTTATAATCAACAACAATTCTCATGTCACCATTTTTAATCTCAGTTATGGTATCTGATTGGGCAATTTAACCCTTACTTGATGCATCTAATTTTCAATCCCTATGCATGACGCATCAACGCAATGCATACTCGGCCCTTTCATATATTGGTTACTGCTTCTTCCCCTTTTCTCTTTATTTCCCATCCCAGTGCACAATGTGCACCGTGTGCACCTACACCATCAATGCTCCGACTATCTTGCACCGCCACCATCCACGCAAACGCCATCGCCATTTCCAAGCTTATTGTCATCATCAGATCCCCTGTTCCAAAGTTTACAATGCTAACCAGTTTGAAAACTTCGATTCGATCAGGTAAATTACCTCGCTCCACCCCTCTTTTGCTTCCAATCATCGTTAACTTAAATGTGGACTGGTGTATTTTATTTAGCAGCTCTCGATGCTAATGGGTAGGTAAAGGGGTTAACAGAGCATAGGTTAATATTCGATTCATACTGTTAACATATTAGACCTGCTACATTATTTGGGTACAAGCAACCTTAATAAAATATCATGGAACTTTCTCAACTTTGGCAGCGAACCAGCTGAAAGTATTCAACTATATAGGCTTATATCCTACACTCTTCCATTTCATTCTTAAAGCTCCTTAAGTGACATTTTCATTTTCATTTTCATTTTCATAACAACCACAACAATTGTATGCCTTTAAAATTTCATGTTGAACTTCTTTATAAATAACACCTTAAGTGAGATTTTCTACACCAGCAAAAACCTAGAATTTCATATGGGAATCTCAGACTGAAAATTGGCGGATTCTACATCCTGCAAATACTTAAAAGGGTTTAGTTAACAGAGCATCATGGCGCTTGGATTCAGGTGCTCAAGGCTAGAAAATCAAGTGAAAACGACGCTATAGGGTTGAATATTAGGCCAAAAGATTTTCTTCAAGTTTTATTCAGTCAATCCGAAAGTTAAAAGTCCTTCCCATTCCTTATCTATCCACGTATGTTTATTTTCAAGCTAACCGGACTTTATGCTTATAAACATGAAATTAATTCACATAAACTCAAAAATCGGTTCGTTAAGATATACCAACTATATTTGACCAGCAGGTTGATTTATTATTACATATTTTTGTGAATTTCTTTGTTATCCAATGCCATTTTGAAACCTGACTAAAACTATTCTTCTTCCTTTTGTGTTCATTTTTAGGTATGTATATCATTTCCAGTTAGTATCATAGCATCTTATTTTGTACACAAAAGGAGATCAATCATATGCAAGAGAAAACACAACCAGTTTTAAATACTAGCATATGGTTTGGAAGAAGAATTTATATTTAAGTTTACTTACAAAGTTGGGCATTATATTCAGGTCCCAGGAATATACTTTAGTTCACTGCCTTGCTTCACTGGTTTTGGGTATACTTGTCTGCAATTACTTTGCTTCATTTTGGGTCCTTAGCTTCAAATTTTTGGTGTGAGTTTATGATGAAAACACAGTGCATTTATAGATGAACTAAAAGCATTAAACTATAAAGTAGCTTGTAAGTTTGCATAATGTGTCTAGACGGTGTCAAATGTTTGATTGAAAGATGTGTATTGGTGCTATTTTCCAGTTAGATACTACGGCCATGTGCAGATAGATGTGTATAGATATCAAACTTAGCCCCTAAGTCAAGTATTTTAACCTACAAGCATTTGCAGTCCTATATACTAGATGGTGTAGGCTACCTATAATTTAAATGAATGACTAGTAGATGGAATGTTGCAGTCGTGCCTTGTTTGAGTGAAAGGATAGCTAGTTTATCACCTCCCCCAAATAAAATGCATGGCCATGTGTATTTCAGCATATATAAAAGTACAAAATCATGGTGCTTGTTTGATTGAAGAGGCTATGGCTATGGGTATCCGTATATAGCTGGTTCATACTTTGCTTAATTCATAAAACAATGCAATGCAACTATTAGAAATAAAGTACCAATATATATGTGTACCCATGTATACTTAAACAAAATAAATAAGTAACTTTGCTTCCACGACTTCCAGCTATTTGATGAGCATGAATGTATAGCCTATACGAAATACTTGCTTGTGCAGACAATATATTGATGCAACCTTATGTATTTATATATTAAAAAAATCAAAGCTTGGTTGCTAAGAAATTTAATTATTAAATGCATATGTATCCAAATAATTTAAATGGCATATCCATGGTACAAATGCATGTTCTTTCATTTTATTGTTCTGATTCTTGGGTACACAAGGTGTTAGATCTTTTATTAATGTAAGATTGCTTTCACGTGAAGTAAATCTACATTTTACTTATGTTATAACATAAATTTTAACTTAAGTAATGCATATTTTAATTCACATAAGTTTAAAAAGTTTAAAACAAAATATAAGACACTACATATTTGTATATACGCATATATTCATACATATCGGTTAAGGAAAATAATACATGTTGGAATTTAAAAAGGAATCATCTTATATTTGTTTCAAATATTTAAATTCAATTCTATAACTTATTGATAAAATCAATAATTCACTATTTAACCAAGTTATTAAAAATCCGGGACATTGCACTCTCAACATGTATAGTATCATGTGTTGTGAACTGATTTATGATTGTGACTATAAAACTAATTTCTCATTTTTTTCAAAACATATACTACATTTAAAAAAAAAAACATATACCAACATTGGCACAAAACTCATACCAACTTACTGCAATTTTAACATAACATGAGAAACAGTGAAAAACTGATAACAGATTTGGTTCAAAACATATACCATAATGCTTTAGAAAATTTTTCCAAACTAATACCAGTGTGAATGAAAAAATGATACTAGAAAACTGATAACTATACAAAAATAAAAACTAATATGTTAGAGCAGTCAACATAATAGAGCAAATCATACCATGACTTCCATCACCATGTGATTCGTTATATGCTCGGTTATATGCTCAGCTATGAGCTTGGTCATTGACTTGGTCATGTACTCAGTTATGGGCTCGGTCATGGCCTCGATCATGTGATCGGTCATGTGCTTGGTCGTGTGCTCAATCATGTGCTTGGTTATGTGCTCAGTTATGTACTCCGTCATGTGCTCGACCATGTGCTCGGTCATGGGCTCGGTTATGGGATCGGTCATGTGCTCGAGTTATGTACCCGGTTATGTGCTTAGTCCTGTCCTCGATCATGTGCTCGGTCGTGTGCTCGGTCATGTGCTTGGTTATGTGCTCGGTCATGGGCTCGGTTATGGGTTTGGTCATGTGCTCGGTTATGTGCTTGGTTATAGGCTCGGTTATGCACTTGGTTATGTACTCAGTTATGTGCTCAGTTATAGGCTCGGTTATGGGCTTGGTTATGGGATTGGTCATGGGCTCGATCATTGGCTCGGTCATGGGCCTGGTTATGTTCCCGGTTATGGGCCCGATTATGTAATCGGTTATGGGTTCGATCATGATGCTTGGTTATCGTCTTTGTTGTATAAACATAATCTCTATAAGAAAACTGATAATATAACTCTTGTAAAACTGATACCATACTCATATAAACATAATATTAGAAATAAACTGATACCATCACTTTTGCAAAACTTATACACTATTCATAGAAATATAATCTAAGTAAAAAAATTGATACAAGCGTGCTACCCAGACTGATATCTTTACATTGTTATTACAAAACTGATATTAGAATGCATGTAATACTGATACCACACTCATGTAAACATAATATCAAATTAAAAATAAAAATTTATACCATTACTTCTACAAATCTGATACCCTATTCATAATAACATAATCTAAATGTAAAAAGTGATAATTGTATGCTTCAAAGACTAATACCTTCACATTGTTATTATAAAGTTGACACTAGAATGTTTGAAACACTAATACCGTACTAATGTAAAAGACTTCCACACGCAAGGCCTAATTATGTATCTATGACACGTAAAACACATCTGGACGCAAGGCTAATCAGATACTCCAGCAACAATTCAGAACCCACTAGGAATTAGTTAACCGAGCAGGTACCCGTGATAAAAGACATCCTAACGCAAAGCCTAATCGGATACCTATGACACGTAAAAGGCTTTCGCATGCAAGGCCTAATTGGGTACCTGTGACATGTAAAAGAAATCCGGGCGTAAGGACTAATCTGGTACTCCAGCAACGGTTCTGCACCCAGCAGGATATTGTTAACCGAGCGGGTACCCATGACACGTAAAATACATCCGGACGAAAGGCCTAATCATGTACCTATGACACGTAAAAGACTTCCACAGGTAAGGCCTAATTGGGTACCTATGACATGTAAAAGACATCCAAATGCAAGGCTTAATCGGGTACTCCAACAATGATTCTGCACCCTGTAGGAATTAGTTAACCGAGCGGGTACCCTGACACGTAAAAGACAAGTGGACGCAAGGCCTAATCGGGTACCTATGACATGTAAAAGACTTCTGGACGCAAGGCCCAATCGGATACCAATGACATGTAAAAAGACATCCAAACGCAAGGCCTAATTGGGTACTCCAACAATGATTCTGCACCCAGTAGGAATTAGTTAACCGAGCGGGTACCCGTGACACGTAAAAGATATCTGGACGCAAGGCCTAATCGGGTACCTATAACACGTAATAGATTTCCGGACGTTAGGCCTAATCGGGTACCTATGACACATAAAAGGCATCCAAACAAAAGGCCTAATCGAGTACTCTAGCAACGATTCTGCACCCAGTAGGAATGAACAATGTTTTTAGCAAAGAGTTGACACGAATGGTCATCATTCCAAGCTTTGAATTGTTGAACTCTATCAACCATCATTAGCTTGAACTCGTCACTGAGCGGCTGAAGAGATGTTAGTTGTTGGTGGCCTTTTTTACATACTGTTGTAGCTTATTCTTCCTAATCAATTTCTCAATAAGGCTCTTTAAGTATTTGCATGCATTAGTATCATGACCAGGCTGGTTATGGTAGCAACATAACATTCCAGAATTAGTTGCCTTATCATCTAATTTGATTGGTCATGGAGCTGGATAACATCATGCATCTTTGGTGGCAAGGAAGATGTTTTCTGGGGTATCATTTAGAGGAGTTAACTCTTCAGACTTGATAAAGCGGAATCATTTGTTTTCATTTTCTACTTCTCCATTATCCTCGATTTTCCTTTTCAGACCTCCGGCATTCTTCTCGTCACCTCAATTATCATTACTTTTCTTATCTTCCACGGCACTGCTTTTAGCAACATTCTGAACAAGAGGAGGGTCATCCTCCACACTCATGAATTCTTCGGCTTTTTTATAGAATGAATCTCTCTAGGGTATTTGGCTTCTTCATCTTGATCCACCTTCCAAACTCTGACTTCTTGTCTATAGCTCGTTTCAGTGCCATCAAGACTAATCGAGGTTCTGGATTTGGATTTGTCACCTTTATTGTAGCAGCGTTAAATCGAGTTAGAAAGGCTTTAACTGATTCTCCCAGTCTTTGCGCAAAGTCATTGAGTGACATCACATCTCTGACTTTGGTGGTTTGCAACCTAAACTGCTCTTTGAATTTCTTTTCCAAGACAGAAAAGTTATCCATGGATATTGGTGGCAACCTGGTGAACCAGAGTGATTCCACTCCTTCGAGATAGGTAGGTAAGTATAAGCATTTGATCTCATTGGTGGCTCGTGCACCATCCATGTGTTGATCGTATTTGTATAAGAACAAGTTGGGATCACTAGTTCCACCATAAGCTGAAATCGTTGGTGGAGTAAACCTTTTCGGGAACTTGGCCTTACAAATTCTATCGGTGAGAGGAGTCTTACTAGGGGCAAATTTCCACTCTTTCTCATCATTATTTCTTTCCATGTTCTCTTTCATGATCTTCTTCACCATGTCCGAAAGATGTTCTTCTTCACCGTGTTGACTCACGGAGTGGGTGCCGTCACCTTTACCGGATATTTGATTAAGTAAACGATCTCGGTTCCGGATCCGGGGCCCTAGACCTCCTTCTTGAGGAAGTGCCCCATTAGTGGGACTAACCACGGCTCGAGAAGTCGTTCCTCCTATAGAACGGTTCTTAGTGATTGGTTTGGATTCTCCATTCTCGTCATTATCCGACTCATCGATCTCTTGAGCTGTATGATCATGATTGTGAATTGAAGAGGAAGAATTGGCATTATCCGCAAGGTTGACATTGACGTTTTCCTTTGTCGCATTGGTTTAAGTATCCAGAAGAGCTTCTATTTTATCCTTCATGGCTTTGCTTGAGATATCCATTTGCTGAGTCAAATCATGAACGACTTCATTCAATTCATCCCTAGTCACACTAACTCCTGCTTCTGAGGATTGGTCAACTTCATGAAGATTAGTTTGCAAAGTTGTAGGATTATCCACAACATTTCCCGAGCCCGGAGCTCTTACAAATTTATTAGTCGGCTTTTTCTATGACATTATCTTAGAAAAACTCATGATCTTTGAAGACAACACCTTGATTGGCTTGGATTTTAGATTTTGAGAATCTATCTTAAAAAACAAGCCTTCATTTTTGGGATCTCACAAAGCACTTAACCTTTAGGATGTGAATGTGGCCCCACGGTGGGCGCCAAAATGTTGATGTCAAAAATGACAACAACACCCAAGGTGTTTTTGCAACACTTCACAAAAAAAGTAAAATCTAAAAATATGGATCCACATAGACAAGGAGATTTAGAGTGGTTCGGCCTAAAATCGTCTTACGTCCACTATGGAAAGAGTTCTCATTATCCTCATGGAAACTACAAGGTACATAATATTTGATTTATCACTCATTTTCCCTCTTTTGCAAGTATTTCTCTTTATTTCCTTTCTTTTTTCCTTTGATCCACTCAACTCCGCCAAGGGAATAACTAGATCTCTCTAAGTGTGATGATTGTTGATGTAGATCTTCAACAATTGGACACTTGGATGTTTTGAATGATTCCATGTAGGCTTTGATGTTGAATCTAAGTTTGGAGAAGTTTAATGGAGGTTGGAGTGATTTGGAATGGTTGAGAAATGAATTGGACAATACTTCATGGAGAGAAGATTCAGTCCCCTCAATGTGTGTGGAGATGAGGTATTTATAGGTGAAATTTGAGTGGAGTGGCAGAGCTGTAATTATGTGTGTAAGCTATGGATCGGATGCCCGATCCATCATATTTACGAAAACGCCATAGCACTATATGTGCGCCCGATCCATTATATTTACGAAAATGCCATTACACTATATTTACGCCTGATCCATCATAATTACAGAATTGCCACTAGGTTATATTTTAATCCAATTCATACTGTAGAGACGACCGATCCATACTGTGGAAATGTTCCGATCCATCACTACATATATGCCACCGTATATAATTATATCTGACCCATACTTTGGTTATTATCATACCGATCCATATATTAAGTATGGCTGATCCATTACAATTACGTAATTTCCACTGGCTTATGTTACAGTCGATCCATAACACATTAAGTTACCTGACCTACCGTGAACCGTTCGATCCATATCTTGATGCCACACGTCTTCATATTTCTTTGCATTGTGCTGATCCAAGAGACTGCTTTGTCACGTGAAGAATTAAGCCAACCCCTGGATGAACAAAAATGCCCGAACCATAATAGTATGCAGCTACTTCATGTATGCCAGTGTCCTCACATATAAAATGATGCATGAACCATGAAGTTGAATATATGAACCAACCCATATATATCTTACACGCAGCTGATTCCGATCCATACCGTATATTTGCCATGTCATGTTGACGTGTCACACTCCACGTCTTCAGCAACAAATTATATAAGCACAGTATAATACACAAGAATTCTTTACAAACATTATTACAAAGGACCCCAACTGTTCTTCACCTATTGATCCATGCAAAGCAAACATGTCGATCCATATATTTGCAAAGCTATCAACCCATTGTTATAAACCATGTCGACCCGTATATTTGCACTGAAGTGTCTCGTTACTTTGTAAAATGGGACGAACCATTCACGTGATTACCTGTGCATTATATTTGCATGCAGCTCCATGTGTCATTACATATATATTATATGTATGGTCCAAGCTCCATGTAGACACCCATTAATCCATCCAGTAGTAATTAGTTACCTAATGATCCATATTTAGTACTTGCTGGCACATGCAAACTGTAGCCGACCCAACATTATAATGCAATCAACCCATTGTTATAAACCATGTCGGTCCACCTTACAAACAATACAGGTTTATTATTATTATTTTAATAACTAATCCATCAAATATGCTTTTTTAAACACATATATCTGAAACCACGTAATAATAACGGGGTTAACAGCATGAATCGGGTTCGATTTGTTTTTGAATTCGTTTAGGATTTTAGAAAGGAGGAGACATCTTTGATTTGTTTCCTGATGAATCAAATGTTTTCCTGTCGTGGATAAGAAAAGAACGAGGCTTCTAGTTTGATTTCCTTTCAATTTTTGAAGGATTCGAACTTTGGATGGAATGAAGAAGTCATACATTTTTTTTCTTTCTCTGTTAAAACAAAATGGGAAAAGGAAGTCGTGCTTTAAATAGACAAAGAAAGTAGGTCTGCGTGTCGTCGGCTTCGGGTACGTAGTTAAGTCTGCAAGTTAAATTGGCTACGGTGGTTGATGTACGTTTAATTAATATATGATTTGATTTTGATCCTATCCATTAGTTTCAAAATCGAAATATTTTACGGTTTTGAACTCCTATTGATGCATCATGACCGATGTTTCTAGGGTTTAACTAGTATTTTGAACACATTGGAATAATTTCCGATGCATAATTCTATCGTATGCTGTAACGTCCCGTATTTTACGGTATAATAATTAATTTATTTAATTATTTAAATAGTGATTCAGAGAATTAAATGATTGTTTAATTAAATAATATTGAATATTTAATTAATTTAAATAATAGAATAATATATTTATTTCCAAATAATCGGAAATAAAAGAATTTACAATATTGTGTGAATTGGACAATTTAAAATATATAATTCAGTTTAGAGTTGTATTATATTAACGAATATATTATATAAAGGACAGTTGAACGTATAATTTATATTATAATTATAATCGAGCTCGAAATGGCATGGCAGTTCGTAATTTGGCGATTCAAACTTTAAACGAATATACATAATCCGTTTTAAGTCGGATTTCTGTGAAACAAGAATCGTTCGGAGCTGGTGAAGTATATTTTTCTAATAAAAGAGAAAAATCGAGATTTCATCGTGTAGATTATGAGATATATCCAAATCAAATTTTCGAAAAGTCGCTATGGAGTTCCTTTATAATTTATAACGATTTATTTATATTATAAATGGAATTTCAATATAAATGGAATATCGATTTAACCCGGATTTGAAATATCGAGTTATTAATCCGGATATGAATATTTTGGAGCTGTATGATATTCTGTGTGAATATATACGATAATATTAATTTATTAATATTAAATTTAAATATTTTTAAATATATTAATATTTAAAAGGGTTTGTTTAGAGCTTCAAAAATAGCCATTTTTGCAAACGACCTCCGTTTTCGACGAAACTAATTTTGTTGGATCCGGAATATTAAATTATTATTAGGTTTCAATTTTCGTGATATTTGGAGTCGGTATGTGGCCGTACAAGATTTTAATCTGAAAAACAGTCAATAATTTAACTTTAAAAATACACTGTGTGAGCAAACGAAGTCAGAATTTGATGAAACAAGTTTCGTTGGGTCCGTAATGTCGAACTATAGCTGCATGCCCATTTTCATGATTTTTGGATATCATGTGGATATTTAACGACAAATACAAACAGTGTTGTAATATAAATTAATATAATATTTGAATAAAAAAAAATTTAACTTCTATAAATACCCATCACTTACCCTAAACCTAATTTCATTTCTTCCTTAGCCAACGCAGCAAAAGAATCAAGCCGCCACAAATACAAACCATCGTGAGTTTAGAAATCAAAGAAAAATTCCAACAAAATTCTATAAATCAGAATAGTTATATATGCGAATTCCTAGGATAATTCTCTTCAACTCAATGTCAGTATTCATGGGTTCGACAACAAGTTCGAACGCAGATTTTGCAGCAACATGAACTAGGGTTAAAAACATCGGGAGATTTTTTCATTAATGTTAGCTTTGTTGATTGATTTTGGATTTGTAAGGTCGAGTAGAAGGTGCTACGAAATTTTCAAAGGGTTCGATGCATATGAGTGTCGCCAGTTCCTGTAGGGTAACAAAGAGGGGTGGAGGACGTGATGGGATAAGTGACGTACGAGTTGACTAAGACTGGGTGGAGCATTGAGAGGAGTCAATGGAGTTTGGAAAGGAAATCAAAATGGTGAAGTCGATGGAAGATTCTGTGCGTTGTGGAAGGAGAAAGGGGTAGAATAGTTTACTGTAATGGTGATGAAAGGCTGTTCGATGCGTTGGTGATATATGATGTGAGTTGGATGAAAAGAGTATGAATGGAAAGAGAATTTGAAGAGAGGAATTATTGTTATTTTTTTTTGACTTATTGTTGAAGATTGAAGGAACAAGGGAGGTTTGAAATGTCGGAAATGGCACTGAAATTGGCTTGATAGAAATCAGTAGGAGGGAAGAAGATGGTTTAGCGGGTCGGGTATCTATGGGTGATGGGCCGGTGATTTGGTAAGGCCCAAGTCTAATAAAAATTAGTTTAATTTAATTTAAAATAATGTACTAACTTATAAATGGTATATCTTTGTCATACGAGATCAGAATTCAGCGAAACAAGATCCATTGGGATCGTATGGAGTGCTACACAATGGAACTGATTCAAAGTGAATTGGAGCTGAGACTTACAATTTATTGCAAAATAAAATGTCCATCTGAATCAAAGATAGTTAATAGTTATTTAACGATAACCGTCCAATGTGAGTAAATCTCACTAACTCTGTACAGTTTATGTTTTTATAAATATAATCTTGTATTGATAAATGATGATTGATTGATGTGTGTTGATTGTTTGGTTGAATTGCTGATTTATTGGTTGAAATGGTAGATAACGATATATATATATATATATATATAAATCGTTAATCAAATATTGATTCTGTTTATCAGAATATTTCATATTGAAATGAAATCGATGTTAGTTATATTGTTTAACATCTGTGAATGCAGGGAAACAGGTTGGAGGGATCCAACTGGATTCCTCAATATTTATAATATTGTTTGTTTTCATATATTGTGATATATGATGTGATATATAATCTGTGATTGATTTTGGGTATGTAGATGATGTTGATCATGGTTATTTGGTATTTTAAATACCATAAGAAATACCGGAATGTGAAAAGGGAATTTTCAAAGTGTAAATTGAAAATAATATATTTATAAAATCATATAATTATAAAAGGATGATTTGTATAAAAAGTAAATAGAAGTATAAAAGGATTATTTATATAGAAAGTAAATAGAAGTATAAAAGGAATGTTTATTTAGAAAGTAAATAGAATTATAAAAGGAATATTTGACGAGTTATAAAAGAATTATGAGAAGATTGTTTAAAGTGGACACTAAATAGAAATATGTTTTAACAAATAGATTGAGAAGATTAATTTATAAATAATGTTTTATAAATTAAATAAAATATTTATCATTTGATAAACATAATATATAAGACTGAATTTATATAGAGAAGTAGGAATCGGTTTTAACACCGATATTTTAAATGGAATTTGAGCAGCATTTATAAAGGTGATTATAAATGGGATTATAAGTGTTATAAGAATAAAATGAGATTTTATATGAATAATTCTATAATTAGAAGTATAAATAGAAATTGGATTTGGGATATTGTTTTTAAATACGAAATTAAACTGTTTTGATTGCAAAGAAGAGATATTATTCACATTTAATGTGAATAAACGATTTAAGTAAATATTTTTCAAATAAAATATTATAAAGGAATTTAGGGTTTTGAATTAGGAATTTAAATGGAATTACTGAAATTAGAAGCTGGCTGGAAATTAGTTGAGTTGAATGGTTTTCTGGGTATCGATCTGATGTTGGTTTCGGCCTTCGCGGTTTATACTTGGGAAGTTATTCTCTTACTAGTTTACAGTTAGAGACTGATAGAGGTGGGAAAATATTGACGCGTGAATCAGAAATGGAAACGTTTTCCAAAGTTAATAACATATATTTTCTAATTTTAGAAAATAAGGAATTTATGAATATATGGAAAGGATAAATGGGAAATTGGGAAATGAAATGATGATTGATCGGTAAGATTTCCATTTGGGAATACGACTGTTGTTTGTACACATGTTTTCCTTTGATAGTTAAATTACCGACTATCAAAGATTTCGACCATTTCCGTTGTCAATACGGACAGACCGGGATCAGATATATTATCTGAAAAGCACTCCGTATGGCATTAGCGTTGCGAATCGAATATGATGAAGATAATTGAAGGCGGAGTTATGCAAGGGTTGTTCAGTAAATCCTAGGTAGAAATTGCCTAAGATGGATCTATAGAATAGTGCCTTCGGTCTGTCCATTCCCAGGACAACCTGTATGGAAGAATGTCTGATAGAGTATATTCAATATATCACGTAAGTTGATCTCTTCAAACGTTTTTACGTTTGGTGGCGGAGGAATTCGTTTCTCTTAGCTGTATACTCGTGATACTTTTGGGGAAATCAATTTGTGGTTTGGCGGGTGTGGCGATGTGATATTCAAAGTGAATAAATGTGTGATCTGCCAGAGATAAGCGTGACCTCAAGCCTCAAACAAGGAAATGGTATAAATCGGGTAGGTCGCATGGCTAAGTGGTTAGCTGTCAATTAGGGTGTATTGTCACTTGATCTAGAGAAATTCCATTTTACTTCTATAATCTATTTCGATGCTGTCCCTTTTGGGAAATGGTTGCTGATCCCAACCGTTGGTGATAATACATTCGGTACACTCAAGCGAAATGAGTGATCGGTCATGTTTAGCCTGGGTTACAAGATGTTCTTGTTGATCCCGGTGTATTCCTCTCTAGAGGTACATTGTCGGAAGGTGGTCCCATACCTTACCAGTTGGAATTCAGTACCCAATAAGCGCCCGCGGTTTTTGATTATATATTATGTATGTAGAACGTGAGATGAAAGCGTTCTGCTAGTTGATTATTTAGTTGTGATTGATAGACACTATTATAATATCAAATGAGTTTGATATAAAGTTTATCATTTCGTTCAAAAAGATTTTGAAATGTTGAATCAAGTATTTTGGATTCTTATAAGGGAAAACCCCGTTCCGTGTTATACGACGTGGTCTTATGAGATATCGTTTATTTTCTCAAACCGTTTTAAATTGTTTTACTCACACCAGTACCATGATTGACCCGGAGTTTATTTTTTTTGTTTTACCCTAAACTCTTGGGTGCTCAACTTTGTACGGGTAGTCAAATAGTCAGGTTTTACAGATTTACTTGGAGAGCTTGGAGCAGGAGGCTTCAAGAATATATAACTATTGTTTATTTCCGCTGTGCTGAAGTGTTATACTCTGATAATGTTACTGTATACACATACTGATTTTATTTCAAAGTTATGTATCTATTATATATTGTTCGTTCCGCTATGAGATTCGTTTTTACTCTGATATTGTATCTTCTTCTTCTTCTTCTATTTTGATTTTCTATCTTATCTATCCTCACCCTCTAACTTCTTTCATTAACTATCCGGTATTTCCGATGCTTAGATAGTCGACATTGAGTTTACGTTGATAACCAGGATCGCGAAAACCCGGGTCGTTACATATGCAGAAAATAACAATTTAAATCATTAATTTAAATTAAATACGGTTTAATTATTTCTGAGCATTTTCTAACGTACAATCAAATGATAAATCCAAACGCTACGAAATTTGAAACCCGATAATAATATACTGTTACAGATCCGATAGAACTGGTTTTGTTGAATTCCAAGATCGTTTGGAAATTGGTTATTTTTAAATTTCATATTAAGTCAATAACTTATAAATTAGATTGATTAAAATATAAAATGATCTCAAATAACTAAATTCATCAATAATAATTTTTTAATATCCTTTATGTTAATCAATAGAATCATTTTGGTTCAATTTTAACTTCGAATTCAATTATATTTTGTTTTCTATTACTATAATTCAATATCTTTGATATTAAATCGATAAATTCCATATTAAAATTCATTTATTTTTCCAATTCAACATTAAAATTAATTTAAATGTTCAGTATTAAATGAAAAAAAATCCGGGATGTTAAATTCCTTCCCCTTTAAAAAGAATTTCGTCCCCAATATTAGTAAGGCAGAAGAAATGCTACAAACCCGTTAACTTTTCAAAATCCCACTTTGTTATAACCCAACCTTTCATATTCTATAACTCTAATCCCATACGAGTTTAATTTTCAGGGAAATATTCAATTTCCTATTTTCCAATTTATTTATTTCGTTTACGACAACAAATTTTTTTATGCAAGTTTTGCGTTATTCGGTTAAGAAATAACCACTTATATCTCTAGCCAATTCCAACTGATTTCAAATCAGTTTATTAATTTCATCCATTTAACTTGCTTAAGTTAAATTTAGATTTCAGGATTAAAATACCTAGTTTTTATTTCAAATTCGTTTGAAATCACATAAATATATATACATATATTTATTTCCATCTCACATTCAAAACATTTGAAAATTTCAAAATAACTTATTTTCTTTCAAACAAATTTCCATTGAGAAATTTTCCCAAGGTAGCAATCCATCACATAGAAACTCGAAAATGAATACTGATGATGTTGCAGTCATCATTATAATTAGTTCCCAGCGATTGAAGTGAGTTAAGTGATTTATCACTTTCAAAATCCATTTAAAATGATTTTATTCAAAAATCCTTCCAAAATAATGTTATATAACTTTAATATACATTAGAAAAATATTTTCAAACTTTCCGGGATTAATTCTAAATTCTGGTTTGAGTTTAATTCTATTTCATCTTATTTGTATATTTCATTCTTATACAAATTACATTTGGTTATATATATAACCATTTCAGTTTTATAATCCCATAATAGCAACCAACTCATCCATATATAAACAATTCTAGAAAATTATTCACTTTTATATCAAAATATAATTCTGGGTAAAATTGTTTCATTTAACCACTTTGAACAATATTATGTCGAACTATTCTGTTCAAGTGTTTAGAAACTCCTATTGACGTCGTAGCATCTCACGATTCGACCAGAATTCATAAACGCTCAACAGACAAGCCCACACAATATAAAACAATTTTTATATCATCTTACAAATACACTCTCTTGTATATACTCTGTCATACTCATTTTAGGGTGCTACTGACCCTATCTCTAATGAGTAACCCCCCCAAATCCTAGGTGTTTGCTCAACCTAAGCTCTGATACTAATTGTAACGGGTCTAGGATTTGCAATCATCAACTAATGGGCAACCCTTACACTATGGCATTACACTGGTAACCTAGCACCTTGTTATAAGGCCAGCCTCTCGACTTGCAACCAACCCACATTTTCGGGATATGTAGGGTAAGAGTCCACTGCTTGCCACCAAACCGTATTGCGAGAACCCCCTATCATGTGTACCAAGCATTAAGCAAGCAACAAGGACTGGTGTGAGTAAACTCCATCCATTTTTTTTACTTTGAAAAACTTTTTGAAAGAAAGGGTAATCGAAAGACCGATCCACACATAAGTACAAATGGTTTTTACCTTACGATAACCAAAACATTTTTTATATCAAAATCGGATGTGTAACAACCTGAAATTTTGGAACCAATTTTAAATTTATTTTAATAGAAATTAAATATTTATACGGTTTATTTTGAGAATAAACGACTTAAAATTTATTTAATACGAAATTTGAGCGTATATATTTATATTATGTATAAAACGAGCTCGTAATGGCATAGTAGTTTGAAAATTTAGTTTTAAACTTTTAACGTATATATAGAACCCGTTATAAGTCAGAATTTGGTGAAACAAGAAACGTTAGAATCTATTTAACTATATCTTTCTAACGAATGTGAAAAATTAAGTTTTCATGTTATGGATAATAAGTTATGTCCAAATTAAAATTTTAAATAGTCGATATGGAATTTTATTAAATTTTAATATTATTTAAGCCCTTAAAAATGACCATTTTGCAAACGACCTCCATTTTTGAAGATACCAGTTTTGTCGGATCCGAAAATTAAATTATTGCTAGATTTCAAATTTTGTAATTTTTGGAGCTAGTATGTAGTCGTGCATAGTAAATTGTTAATCGATCAGTCATTTGAGCCCAAATAGAGCTTTTTGAGCAAACGAACTCAGAATTTGATGAAAGAGTTTCATTAGGACCGTATTGTCAAAACATAGATGTGTATCGATTTTCATCACCAACGGAGTTATTGTGTGATTGGAGCATTGATAAATGTCGATTAGAGACAACGTTAACTAAACAAAAGAATAAAATATTATTAAATCCAATCGAACTACATATATAAGATCTTTTCCTCTTCCATAACCCAAATCCTTCTTCCTCTTTGTAAATTTGTAGCCAACCCCTCCTCCTCTCTCAAGACATTTTGCAAATAAGTCCCTAAACTTAATATAATTTATATCTCCCCAACCGTTAACAATTAGCCAAAACTCATAGAAGGAAGTTGTGGATCATGATGAGATCTACCTATCACGAAAATTTCATGGCCTAAGGAGTTACGGATTCGCTGGGACCTCAGTTCAAAGGCAGACAAATTCTTTTGGTATATGGGGTTTTGTGGTCAAATGAGGAAGAATTAGATGATGGCACCACAGGGAA
Source organism: Allium sativum (assembly GCA_030737875.1). Taxonomy (NCBI): domain Eukaryota; kingdom Viridiplantae; phylum Streptophyta; class Magnoliopsida; order Asparagales; family Amaryllidaceae; genus Allium; species Allium sativum. The sequence goes on along the minus strand of CM060916.1, from coordinate 6,030,025 downwards.
AGTTGTAGAGGGGAGGATGCTTGACAACTTTGCTTTGGAGCGTTTGATCTAAAACTGACCGTGGTGGCCAGAAAATGGGTTCAACGTCATCATAGTTGTGTGGAGGAGCAGAAAACCCATTTGGGTTCACCACTGTCGACGGAGGCCGAGATGGCTTGAGGTGTCTTAAAGTCGGAGCTTTGTCTTGGCGCGGCGGAAGTTTCTAGCGGGGTCCGCGATCAGGTGGTGGCGACAATCGATGTCGAACGTGAATTAGGGAACAATGATTTCTCGTCATCGGCGACGAGATGGACGGCGTCGCTTCAGGCACAGGCTCGAGGTGGACGATGGAGCGGACTGAGGTGTCAAGTTGGTGGCATTGTGGCCCAGGCGGCGACATGTAGAGATTGGTGAGTGTAACGACCCAATGGGTTCGACGCCCGAATTCTGACAATAATACACAAATCCCATATTACGTGCCAAAACCCAAGTATCGAAAACACCAGATAGTTAATAGAAAGAATTTAGAGGGTGAGATAATAAAGAAAGAAATATTAGAAACGAAGAAAAGAAGAAGAATAACACTAACAAATTCAGAGTCTCACATCGCAGTGGAACAAAATATAATTTAGAAATAAATCTTTGTTGAGAGCTTGATATAAAACTTACAATCATCAAAGTACATCAGTATACTTGGACAGTTATAACATCTTGTCCTCATATACAACACGCAGCGGAATAAATACTAATATGTATGAATTCCTCCAGCACGTCTTCTGAACTTCATAGTGTCCAATAGCCTGAACCCGCGAAACCCGGTCTAACCCGAGCATTTACAAACACCAGTTCAGTCTGGTGAACTAGAGTGATAAATCCACTAAGTTTATAAATAACATCCAACTTGATTTTAAGAGTTAAATAAATATCTTATGAAAGAAAAGGATAATCGTACGACCAAATCCACACATGAACATGGACGGTTTCTACCTTACGATAACCTAAAACCATTTTGAAATCAATATCTTATCTGATATTATAATAATGTCTAAATACAAATAAATACCAATCTAGCGGAACGCTTGCATCTCACGCTCCATATATATAGTATACAATCAAAACCAATGGTGCTTATTGGAGATTGGATTCCCACTATGACAAGGTATGGAACCACCTCCCGATAGTGTATCTCTAGAGGGGAATACACTGGGTTCAACAAGAACATCTTGCAACCCGACTACACATGACCGACCACTCATTTCTCTTGAGTGTATCGAATGTATATCACCAATGGTTGGGATCAGCAACCGTTTCTCGAAAAGGGACAACATCGAATAGATTTAAGAAGCAAATAAAATTTCTCTAGATAGGTGATTATATGCACTATGGGAGCGACCCACATTGCCATGCTGGCTGCCCGATTTTTTCCATTTCTCAATTTTGAGGCTTAAGGTTTGAGTTACCTTTCAGAACATCTGGCCACCATTCACTTTGAATGCCACATCATCAGATCCGCCAGAAAATCACTAATTAATGTCCCCAAAAATACTCTAGTTGTTAAGCTAAGGGAACGACCATTCTCCACCACAACTATGGTACGTTTGAAGAAGTCAACATACGCGATCCCTTTGGAAACACTATGTTAGACATTTGTCTATATAAGTTGTCCTAGGACCGTACAAACCGAAGGCACTCTCCTATTGCATCCTTGAATTACCCTATGGATCAGAAGCGTTTAGTCCTTGCAAATCCGTAGATTCCAACCATGACTGAGTTACTATCAAAACCCTCTGGTTGCAATCCCAGAGAAATTTATCAAGTAGCCCTTCTGCTTATGAAGATCCACGGCCTTCAATAGCTTCATCTTCAATCAGTATCCTCGATGATTTCGTATTTGCGGGTTTGGAATGGTTTTCGAATATAAGTTCGATCCCGATCTTTCCATACCAACAATCATGTAGGTCAGATTTGATTGTCGGTTATTTAACTATAAAAAAAAACAATCGTTCAACCTAGAAATAAAATGAGTTCACTGGTTTAGTATTTAGCAGCACTTGACTTTTTTAATTATAAATTAATTAAACTACTTAATCTTTCAATGTTATAAACCACGATACTTACTTCTCATTATATTATAAGAATATTCTCAAAACTATTTTAAACATAAAAGTAGATCATATATATATATATATATCAGCTTTGATTTTAACAAATCCCACTCTCAAATATCCTTTTGTTTCATAGTTTGAAAACAAAATTCCAATACTCAACCTTTTAGGCTAACGTATCCCAAAACTCAACTCTTCGCTTCCTTTTAACTTGAAAATGTTGTTATATTTTCAAAATCGCTTTCTATTTCCATTACTTCAATATTCATTAATCCCTAACCGTAAACTGGTAAGCGAATAATTTCCTAAATATCAACCCCGAAAACCGAAATCAACATCAGATTAATACTCAGAAAGCCATTCAACTCAGCCAATCTTCGGTTAGGTTCCAATTCTTAAATTTCTCATCTTAACTCCTTATCAACCCGTATCATTCCAGTTTAAGTTACTCAATCGTTTCTCGCTTAAAATTCTCGTTTCCATTCCACTCGTTTCAATTGATTTCGTTATAAAGTATCACTAATTCAAACTCAATGTTTTAGCTTTACGCCTCTTTTTATAAACCTTATTTATAAACTCGGCTTTAGTACAAACCTCTCTTTATGTAACGACCCGTGTTTTTGGCACTCGAATATGTAATTTAATTTATTTAATTCAATTATTTTATTGGGAATATCGATATGATTTAATATTTAAATCGTCGGTTTAAACGAAGTTGAACGTTATAATTTATATATAATATAAAACGAGCTCGAAATAGCGTGCAGTTCGTGAAATGAAGTTTTGAACTTCAACTGAGAATACAGGATTCGATATAAGTCGGATTTCTGTGAAACAAGACACATTGGAACCGTATTGATGATAATTTTCATATGAAAGAGAAAAATCCAAATTTCGTGTTATAGTTTGATATTTATGGCCAAATCAAATTTTGAAATAGTCGCTATGGAAAATCGTTATTAAATTATAGGCCTTTAAAATGGCCGTTTTGCAAACGGACTCAGATTTCGACGAAATCAGTTTCATTAGAACCGTATCGCTAAATTATTGTATGGTGGTGAATTGTGTGGAAAACCGATATCGTATGTGACCACGGTAGCCGTAAACGCCCGTTCAATTTCTATAGCGCGTATTTAAATAAATAAAGGGACATTCGAGTGTAACTAGAGCAGACAATCGAATTAGGCCGCGAAACCAGTTCCGTTAAGTTCGTAGCGTCGATTATAGTCAGGGTAGGTATATAGTTTGTTATTTTTAGAGATCGAGAAATTTGGCGTTAAAAAGGGTAGGGCGGTTCGGGGTAAAAACAGCCTACCGGGGCAACAGTCTCAGAATGCGACGAAATTAGTGCCGTTGGGTTCGTATCGAAAAGTTATTGTCAATGTTCGCAGTTTCAAGTGGATTTGATTTACCTGATGACCGTGAAAAAATTAAACGCGTGTTCATTTCTGATTTCATAAAGGAAATTTTTTCATACGACCTCGGATTTCGACGAAACTTGTCCCATTGGGTCCGGAATACCTTTTTACACTAAGATTAGCCTTTTTATCAGTAAACAGAAATCGTCTGTAGTTAGTTTTGCTTGTTACTTCACAACGAAGTTTCACGAATAATATTTTACTATATATATATTCTAACCCTATATATATACAGTATGTCTTCAGCACCTTCATCGTTTTTCATCGGTCAGAAGCACTCAACAATCAACATATTAAGCAAAACCTACCCAAATGTTCTGCAGGCCTCGCATTAAAGTTGACAGCCTATTTTGATATAGTACCTCTCGACAAGCATTTATTAGTGATAACGACATCCCATTAACCTTGCCGACCAAGCAACCCAAGTGAACATGACATGTCAGTTGCGTGCTCTCCACACATCCGTCTTCTATATATACCCGTGCTTTTTCTTTCTTTTGCTTACCAGAAAGGAATTGAACTTAAAAATATATATAAATATATATATACTGTAATAAAGGGTAGTGGGAGGCGCAGCATCCATGAAGGGTTCAGAAGCAGGTAGCTTGCAAACAACGATCCAAACTATTTTTTTTTTCTTTTAAACTCAGAATTTGCGAACCCATTCCAAGCTTATTTTAAACCCCTCAACACCTTTAACACCACAGATGAGATGCGACTGGGTTCATAAATTGGGAGCAGATGGCAACCTCGATAAGCACGGTACTTGGTACGACAATTGATGGCAGTGGGGCGCGGGTCTGTATGGTAGTTGATGTGGCTCCGGCAGTCCGATTGTGGGTGGCTTCGGATGGAACTCTGGTGAAGGGAGATGTGACGCGGCAAGGGGTTGGAGGGAGCCGGGCTTGTGGCGAAGGATGGTGATCCGATCCTTGGGCGTGATGATTATGGGTTATCGTTAACTGAAGACAGGGTTAGACGTACTGAAACAAACGGAATCAGGGAAGAGTCATGATGAATTATGTTTTAATTTAGTTATTAACTTATACACAATAATAACAACGTGAATGAATTAATGGTTGGTTTACAGAATGAGGAACAAACGAGAAACAGTGTACGTGCCTAAGCATGAAGCAAAGGCCAGGAATGAAATGGAGAAGCGGTATCGTTATTTTGGTCAAGCAAGGGCTTTAATGATTGAAATCGAGAACCAACGAAGTCAACTGGAAAGCAGAAGAATCAGCCCTGTTAATACTCAAGTAATCATAGTATTAGTGCTTTAAAAATTGAATTAAGTAAGACAAATGGGGTTTAACAGTAACTTAATTTCTACAGATTGAACGATGAAAACACGTGAGGAACCTGGGACAGTATGATGCCGCGTAAAGCAGTGTTAAGGAAAATAGGACCAATTAAATTCTGTTGGAAAAGTATTTTCGCATATCAAAAGTAATTAGTTATATTTATATTAAGTTATAATTGAAAAGTTTGAACTAGTTTATTAAAAACACATCGCCAAACAATTGATAACTAATCCATTTGTGACCAGAATTGGATGATTCAAGAGCCGTTAGACTCACTCGTCGAGATCTACATCCTGGAATAAATCTGACTCGATTGGAATCAACTGGATGTATCAGTTAAATTTAACACTTGTTAATTTAACTGAAACGAGCCGTGAAAACCACAAACCAACTCAAGGTGAATTAAACTCACTCAGTTTCCCTTTTTATATTTTATATAAATTGGGTGTTTTTATTTTGTGTGCTCTGCTTGCCAATGGTTGACTGTTTTTGCTAGTCATCTATTTATCTGTTGATTTAACTGATGAAATTAAACTGTGTTTAATTTCAGTGAAATACCAAGTCGTTATATTTTAACGATTGGTTCCAATAAAGGTGACTCACCTTGGTTGGTCATGTTTATTTATAAACATGTTTAAATGGTTGAATTGTTTGAATTGCTTATGGTTGTTGTCAAATGGTCGTTATTTAATTTATCAGTTAAACAAAACTGAACCGTCTGATTTGAGATAACCATTTGAATACAGGGAAGAACAGGTTGGAGGGATCCAACCGGATTCCTCAAATGTATTATTTATTTTCATATGATCATATATGAACTGATCTGTTTGTGTGATTGATTTGATGGTTGATTATTGACTGGATATTCAACATCTGTTTGGTTTAAACCAATGAGCGATATTGGTTAAGTGTTTGGCAGAGTATGGCCTTTAAAAATCAATCGGGTTACAGATATTGATTCACCGTCAGGTGAATCGATAGAGATGCAGTTATAAAATTTATTTTATAACTAGAAGTAGATGTTTGAATACTATTTTAAATAAAAGTTATATAAAGAGAGATAAATGAATAGTTTACTTATTTAAAACTTTGATTTATTATTAAAGGATTTTAGAAAGTTAATCAGATTGATAAGTACGGAAATAAGAAACAAGCGAATGGTTTAGCTTGGGTAATTATTTGATCAAGCGAAATGAGGAGTTCATGAATAGGTTTTATTTTAAACCTAAGTTTTATAACGAAGTTAAAAAAGGAATTTTAAGCGAGAATGAGAGCTTGAAATAAATATTGCTTAATCATTTGAATTAAGTCGAAGGAGACTTCGATAAAAGGGTTTAAGATAAACCAAAACATATAAATGAGTTTCAAAGTGTTAAGACGTTAATTTTACATTAACGAGATCAAGTAAAAAGAGAATTTTAAATGAGATTTCAAAATGGGAAATTGAATATAGTTATTCGAGATAGAATTAGTCAAACATAATTATTCAGGATGAGTGGTCATTTCGTACGACTGCTAGCGTAATTCGCAGGGCTGCAGATAGCCTACGGAGGTCGGATGTTTCCTGAGGGAATCAGGCGTAACCATTGTGATCGCTGTGATCTAGAGTCAAGCGAATGGGGTTAAGACGAATGATAATAAATCAATTAGAGTTATTCAAATATCGTATTGTTGAATATTAAAAGAATTGGAAGTTTCAATTTAACAAAAAGAAAAATCAGTTTGTTAAAGGCCAGGTGATGCTGAATACTGAACCAGTGAACTCATTGGAGTGTCATGTTTGAAACACTGTATATTTTGATAGTTAAAACACCGACTATCAAGGCTGGCCAATACGATTGTTGGTATGGAAAGCCCGGGATCGAATTTATATTCGAAAACCATTCCGACCAACAAATACGTGAAGAGATCAGAAGATGATCGAGATGGAGCATTGAAGACCGTGGAGTTTCATAAACGGAAGGACCACTAATGTTCTCTGCCTGGCAAGTAGAGATAAGTTGTGATTCTGTCGTGGTTGGAATCTACGGGTTGCAAGGACTTCTCGCTACTGATCCATGGGGTGATTCCTATATGTATGCGGCAGGAGAGTGCCTTCGGTTCATCCTGTTCCTGGATGACGTATATGGACGAGTGTCTGACAGAGTATTTCCAAAGAATCACGTACGTTGATTTCTTCAAACGTACGATAGTTGTTGGCAGGGAATTGCCATTCTCTAGCTTTCAGCTAGAGTATTTTTGTGGACGTCAATTAGTGATATCTGACGGATCTGACGATGTGGCATTCAAAGTGAATGACGACCAGATGATCAAGAGTAATCTAAGCCTCAAGCCTCATCAACCGGAAGATGACAAAAATCGGGCAGGCAGCATGGCTATGTGGGTCGCTCCCATTAGGGTGTATGATCACCTATCTAGAGGAAGTCCTATTTGTTTCTTAAATCTATGTTTCGATGCTGTCCCTTGTCGGGAGACGGTTGCTGATCCCAACCGTCGGTGATATACATTCGATACTCTCAAGCGAAATGAGGGGTCGGTCATGTGAGGGCCGGGTTGCAAGAAGTTCTTGTTGAACCCAGTGTATTCGTCTCTAGAGATACACGTGCGACAGGTGGACCCATACCTTGTCAAGTTGGAATCCAATCTCCAATAAGCGCCTGCGGGTTTGATTTTTATACTATATATGTGGAGCGTGAGATGCAAGCGTTCCACTAGATTGTTATTTACTTGTATTTAGACATTATTATAATATCAGACAAGATATTGGTTTCAAACTGTTTTGGGTTATCGTAAGGTAAAAACCGTCCGTATTTATGTGTGGATTTGGTCCTACGATTATCCTTTTCTTCGAAAAGGTTTTTGAACTCTAAAATCAAGTTGGATGCTTACCCTTAATACTGTGCGAGTTTATCTCACTCTGGTTCACCAGACTGACCCGGTGTTTTGTAAATGCTCGGGTTAGGCCGGGTTGTACAGGTTCAGGTTATCGACTGCTATGAAGAGAAGAGCTGGAAGAGTCCAGACGTATGATATTACTAGTATTCCGCTGTGTGTTATATGAGGACAGATTATTATCACTGTCCAGATGTGTACTCTGATATTGTAAGTATTTCAAAAGCTTTCAATAAAGATTATTCTGTATTATATTTTGTTCCGCTGCGATGTGAGACTCTGTGTGGTGTTTCTTCTTCTTCTTCTATTCTAATATTTCTTTCTTTCTTATCTCACCCTCTAACTTCTTTCTATTAATGATCTGGAATGTTCGATGTCTGAATGGTCAACATGGTAGTTTGATGTTGATTTTCGGAGTCGAAAATCCCGGTTCGTTACACTTTATCTCGACTTCTTTTTTTTTCTTCATAATTTTATATATTAAGTAAATATCTATTTCAAACCCTCGTATTCGTTAAAAATTCCTTTTATAACTTTTATTCATAAAACTTGTGTAAAACCAATTATAGACTCTTTTCACAATATAACTCTATTTCATTACAACTCGATTACTTACTCAAATGGTTTTCATTTCAAAAGTATTCACTTAAACTGTTATCCATTAAAATAATAATTTACTTCCACATTGACTAAAAATAAGTATTAAAACCTATTTTAAAATCTTATTAAAATAATTATTCATTAACTATTTCATTTGGATAATTTAAAACAAACTAATAAAATAACCAATCCCAGTTAAAGGGTTGACTTAGTCGACTCAAAACACGGTTATTTCTTTAACCAGTCCCAACTAATTCCTCCTTTCAATCAATTAATAATATAATTAATTTAAATAATTTTCATTCAATTGTTTCTTATAAACAATTAATCCACTCTTAACTGTTATGTAAATTTCTGTTCATTTGCTTATAAAACTGATTAATATAAGTATATGCAATATAAAACCATTTAATAGTCACTTATAAAATTAAATAATAAATAATAAATATTTATTTTCTTTTACAATGCTTTTATTTAAAATAACAGACTTAGATATCTATTTTCAGTTATAAAATACTTTTGTAACTTCATCTCTGTCGATTCACCTAACAGTGAATCAATATTTATAAAACGGTTGATTTATAAGCCATATACTACCAATTACTCAACCAATACTGCCCATTGGTTAAAACAAAACAAATGTTGAATTTCTAGTCAACGATCAACCCCCAAATCAATCATCCAATCAGAACAGTTCATATAATGATGATATGAAAATAATATATATTTGAGGAATCCAGTTGGATCCCTCCAACCTCTTTTTCCCTACATCCAAATACGTTACCTTAAATAAAATCATACAGATATAATCTAAATAATCAACCAGTAATTTAAACATCCAATTCTAAATTTATACGTTTATATTTATTATAAACGTGACCAACAAGGTAAGTTACCTTGATTGGGTACGACCGTCAAAATAACGATCGATTTCTAGTAAATTAAACAAACGTTTAATTTAATCAGTTCAGTCAATATCAACAAATATATGCAGTAATCATCCAAAATAAACAACCATAGCACACGAATATTTAAACCCGACTTATATAAAATATAAGTGGGACAAAAACTGAGTGAGTAAACTCACCTAGGTTTCCATTCGTCACTGAAACATTTATTTTAATTAAATTAAACAAGAGTTTAATTTAAATTAAAACTTCCTGCTATTTCCAACTCTATCCAAACCAGCTCCAAAATGTTACATTTCTTGGTACCATTTCAACGCTGTTTATTTTGGTCCACTCTGGCAACCTATTAGCACAGTACAAACTTTTACCGCGGTTATGGTTTAAATTAACTAAACCATAAATTAAATCCTTGATTAATTTACTCATTAAACGTTATAATCAAATCTGTAATTTTTATGTCAATTTAATTAAACTTTAATTTAATACTACCCGTTATTTATAAACGTTGGCCACACTAAGGTAAACTAGGTTATATATTCTACTACAGAATGGGCCATGTTATGCTATTTATACTAAACAACATATATCACGTTTGACGAGGCATATTAAACTATTAGATGCAACATTTGTAAACAGTAAACAGGGATCAACCACGTTAATATAAAATTAGGCAAGTTAACAGGCTTAATTAGACACCTTAATCTTACAATAAATCAAGTTAAAATTATACTTTTGGCCACAGTATAAACAGGGTTAGTCACGTTAATATATATACATATCCCAACTAATCAAATGCTTCCGTCAATTATCTCCTATAAAGTGAATTAGGCGCTTTTAAACATTAATTAACGTAACAGTGTTACATATACTTTGTAGTATTATCCTCGGACTACGCATATGCTTAAAATGGATCGGAATGGTTTTAAATTTTAATTAGGCACAATTCAAAACTGATTAGGCATGTTAAGTAAATTGATTGGCCATGTTAATAGTAATTACGCACAATAACCACTTACTGTACATCTTCTCTCACATGTATTTTGATCCCAACTTATTTCTTCCGCTCATTTTTGTTTTCCGAATCCTCATACCCCATCCCCCTTCACCGCTGACCCCATGTTAATAGTAATTAGTCATGTTAATAGTAATTACGCACAATAACCATTGGACAATCCTTGCCAATGCCATGTTTCGTTCCCAGTTCCAAAAATCTGCCTCATGTGTTTTGTTTTATTTCTTTTTAAAATAGTTGCTTCCTACCTCACATTACTCCCACTGACGATCCTCCACTGCTTTGATCCTGACCCCGTTCCGACCTAAACTCCCCTCGCCAGCTCGCTTGAACACGTTGTTGCTAACCCTGTTGCATGTATCCAAAGCAGATCTCCTTTACTTCGTCGACTGCCACCCATCATCAGAGAAAGTTACAGCGCCAACCCCTCTCTCCCATCCCGTTCTCAGTTACTAATACCATGCATGAGACAAAGAGCGTTTTCGAAAAATAAAGGTGGCTTGCGTGTTTATAATTAGGCAGAGGAAGATGCTTACTGGCAAAATACATGATGGGGTGTGATAGTATATATAGGCGAAATAAGAAACCGATAGGATCGACGTCCATCGTGGTTGTCCATCATAGTATACCGAGCTGGAAAAATTAGGGGTGGACTTTCTGTGTTTTCTTTTCGGCTTGTCTACATGATGGAGAAAATACACACTATGTAAAGATGACATGTGAAATTCAGTAATAGGGTGGAAGTAGTTGTGTAGCTGTGCGTGGTATGCGTGTTACTTAACAATGAAGTTGGAATGTGTATATATATACATATATTTATCAAAAGTACACTGTTGATTCCCTTTTCGTTTTTTATATGTCGTAGCTAGTATACCACTGAGTGTTTATACATAGGGTAGCTGTCTTGGGTTTTTATGTAATGAGGTAACGTATGAATAAGTGAATGATTCAAATAATGTCTCTTAGCCTAGAACTGTACATGCAGTTACAAATGCAAATAACTAGTGTCTGACAATTAATAAGTTAAGTTAGCTAACTTATTAAGTAGATACATTTAAAAGGAATGATACAAAGGCTGTCATATTCAGTGGAAATGGAGGTTTCAACCGAGGAAATCACATATGTTCCTATTGTTGATGGTGTTGTAGCGACTTCAGTTCCTATCAATATGACTTTAATTCTGGTTACTAGAAGTACTGTCTTTGAATCACTCGACGGAGTAGGGGAGATGACAAAATTTTCATATTTCAGGCACTAGATTCAGAAGGAGCAGTGCCTGCCCGATGGTATACGATGCCCTAGTCGAACAAGTATTATGTTTATTTTTGATACCCTTAGTTCAACCAAAAAAAAACGTATAACATAAAAATTTAATACCAGGCTGAAAAAGTAAGTGTTGAACAACTCTGAGAACTTGCGGATGAGAAGGTTAGTTCATTGTTCATCATATCCACAGCCTGAAAAGAAAGTGAAAAACAGCCATGTTAAACCCAATATGCAACTCTGAAAAAATGCCATGAAAAACAGCCATGTTAAACCCAATATGCAACTCTGAAAAACAACCATGAAAAACAGCCATGTTTCAAATGAAAAACAGCCAAGAACAGCCATATTCTCAACTAGATGCTTGTATATTTACAATTATGCACAGCTCTAATATTAGAAGGCCACAAATAAATATCATCCAAATTTACTGGACAGTGATACCAACAGGGAAACACAAAACACTCTAAACAATGAAAAATGAACAATAGTTTACCTGAAAACCCCGCCAAGGAAAAGAAATGCATTGAAAATAATAGGAACATGGAAAAACAAACCCAAAATGTAATTTCTTTATAAAATTTAACAATCATCACAAGATATTGATTAACTAAGTCATTTTGACTACAAGCCAAAAATCAAAAAGGTAAATGTAACATTCGATCCTATTAATACACATTAACGAAAACAACTTCTTCTAGCATTCTTTGAAGCAAACTCGTCTATTACATCTTCAATATCAAGCTTATCTAAATACTCATTTTCAATTGCAATCATGGCTAGCCCGCTTAGTCTCTCTTGCGACATAGTAGTCCGGAGATATGTCTTTATCAATTTCAATTTTGAGAAACTTCTTTCTGCCGAAGCAACCGTAACCGGAATAGTTAATAAAATTCGATATGCAATCCAAACGTTAAGAAATCCACTTACATCCCGATAAGATCTCAAGAAGTTAAGTATATCAATTGACGTAACTACTTTGGATGGTATAATTCCTTTTAGTTGTTGAAGCTCAAAAAGTAATTCTTTACCACAAACATCTTGCTCTTCATTGTGCTTCAAAAAATCTTCTAGATTCATGCAGCGATCCTTCAATTCATCATTACCAATATTTCTAAAATTTAAGTTCAACAAAAATCCAAAAGTTTTTTCATAGTGTTTAAATTGATCAAATCTATCTCTTAGTGAAGTCAAAGCTTGATCGACTATTATAAGAAAATAAGCAACTTTGAAACTATTCTCGGGATTTTGTCTATTATTATCCTCCGCAATATCTTCGTCAAATTGTTTTTTTCTTCGCACAACTCTCTTTTCAACAAAGCTTGGATCAATACCAACATCATGAGCAAGCTTCTTGGCTTCCTCCATCATGTTTTCAAATCCATCTTCTCTAAATTTTTCAAAAAATGCAACAAGATCTTTAATTTTCATAATTGCATCTTCGATATCCATCTCCTCTCGTTGAAGTATTTTACTTACCCGATTAATATTATCTAGTATTGTGTACCAAATGCACAAACTAATTGAAAACTCAAAATTTTCCAAAGCATTTTGGCATAATCCTTTAGCCTCCATTATCACAACATCGTCTTTAGAGTTATTTGCAATATCAATCAAAACATCTCTTAGCTCCGATGTTTGAGTTCTTATTGCTTTTACACTTTCAATATGACTTTCCCATCGAGTTGCCGATAACGGCTTTGGAGTCAAACCCTTCACATAACTTCGAAGAGTTTCCCATCGGTGAGTTGAACCGGAAAATAAAGTATAAATTTTCTGCACAAATGCAAAAAAAATTCTAGCTTTCATACAGTATTTCGCCATATCACATAAAGCAAGATTTAAACTATGACATCCACACGAAATGTAGAAAGCTCTAGGATTTACATCAAGTAGTCTTTTTTGTACACCATGATGTTTACCTTTCATATTTGAACCATTGTCGTATCCTTGTCCTCTCACATCATTAATATCAAGTCTAAGATCAATTAACACATTTTCAAGCTCCTTAAATAAACCAAGTCCGGATGTATCATCAACCGTTATGAATCCAAGAAAATACTCTTCTACTCTTATATCATTTTCATCATGAACATTTAAACATCTTATTATAATGGACATTTGTTCTTTGTGGCTCAAATCCGGAGTACAATCAAGAATAATTGAGAAATACTTGGCTTTCTTTATTTTTGCAAGCATCATGATTTTGATTTTGTTAGCCAACAAACCTATCAACTCATTTTGAATCTTGTGGCTAAGATAATGATTGTTGATTTCATTATTTACAACACGTCGTAGATGATCTTCCATAATTGGATCAAAAGTGGCAACAAACTCAATAATTTGACAAAAAAGTCCATTATTTTTTTCATAGATCTTCTCATTTGATCCACGAAATGGTAAATTATTTCGTGTAAGTACCTTGACAACACCAATTATACGTGCAAGTATTTTTTTTCCAACGTTGCTTCTCTTGATCAATTTGAATTTCCATTGCTTTATCGATTGTCGCCTTTTGTTGAAGTCCTCTATGCAAATCAACCCATTTTATAACATTTGCATTGTGCAATGGATTACCTTCGTGCTCTCTTAGTTTCCTAGGCAAATTATGCCAATCATTGATCCCTTCTCCTGCCAATTGGGATGGTCTTTGTGTATTGTTAAATAACTTACAACAAAAACGAAAAACCTTGTCACATTCATTTGAATACACAAGCCATTTTCTTTCGTGTTCTTCTCCACGCGGATAACCACCGATATAATGTCTAGAAGAAAAATGTCTACCATCAACCGTGTTTTTTGGAAACACATCATTGTCCTTCAAGATTTTTATTGGACCACGCTGCACTAACATTATCCTTTTCGTATTAGTAATTTTTCCCCATAACCACGGATCGTCATTGACATCAACATCCTTTTCAAGATCAATGGTAGTTACATCTCGAACATTTTCAATATTGAGATGATCATTTGTATCTTCATCATTCCCCTCTGTAACTTCTATAAGATCATCAATTTCTACTTCAATACTTTCATTTATAGTATCCTCATGAACATCAATACTAGAACCAACATTTTCATGCTCCCAATTCTCTTCATCAATTTGACTTGAATTTGAACTTTGACACTTTCTTTTTGCTTGAAATAATTTTGAAATTGAACCAACCATTGATTTTGCTTCTTCAAATCTACGTAGCTTTTTCATTCTTTTTTGATATCCCGAATTTTGTTTCTGATTCCTAGCCCAATTTATTATGGTACCACATATTATTAATACATCAAACATCTAAAAACAAACTATTAATATGTTATATGTTTCATAATTTATGAATAAAAAATCTAAAATATAGACCAACATACTTCAGTGAAAGAGAGCAGACTAACCAAAATATTTTAAAATAGATGTATATTTAATCTGGATTCTGAACTAAGAAATACAGGAAATCAGACTTTCCATCAAAACATATTTCAGTCAAAGGGAATACTTTACTTTAACAGTCTAAGTGTCTAACCAATCATTGGGAAAAGGAAACAAACTTACATTTTCCTTGCTTCTGATTTGGGGGTATTCACTAAATCCGAAATTAGGTTTTGCTGATTTGAGGACTGCAATCGATGGATTAGAGTAGATTAATCAGTGAAGCTGAACCTGAATCCCTGAGATTGAGAGCGAAGCACGCTGCCTTTGATGGGAAGCGAATTAGCGAAGCAAGCTGACGACGAAAAGATGAGGCGAAGCAGAAATCGCGTTTTCTTTCTTCCGTTCTTTTTTTTTCTGGTGCCCCGCTTCCGTTTGGTGCCCCAGTCCATTGTCTCTCTCGACTTGGCTGTGGGCCGGGCCTGAGAAGGAGTTATTGAAAAATTTACTGGGGTTTATATGACAAGTCATGATAATTTGGCCTTCACTTGCTTCCACAGTTTTTATATACATAGGTAGTTTTTATTTTATTTTTTTACTTAAAAGCTTAAGTTTCATTTTTTTTTCAGTTTCAATACGGTAATTAATTGTACCGCTTATGACCGTTGTTTGCCATACCCGTTAAATTCATACCGCCACGCACAAACTCCAAACACAGTGGCAATGAACGCACTGCCACGTCTTGACGTTCCAGTCTCAATGAAATTCGTTTTGTTGAAAATCGACTTCGTTTGCACAACAACCTTATTTTAATTTATCGGTTCACCTTTAAATTGTATGCTCCGATAAAACAACTCAGAGTGACTCCAAACTGAAAATCTAGTAACAACTAGCTATGCATATTCCAATAAAATTTGTTTCGTCGAAAATGGAGGTCGTTAGAAAAACTACTATTTCCAAGGCTTATATAATAACGATAAAATATAATTAAATCGAAAGAAATTTAGTTTAAATAATAATAAATTATTATTATCGTAAATCTCTAAATAAAATATTATACAGCTTCTAAATAAACTAATACATATTTTAAACTCAACATTATATAATTTCAGGTAAAACGATATTCAATTTATATATATAAATTCCTTTATATTTAATTTAATGAACGTTATTGTTTGTTAACGAATCCCATAGTGACTATTAGAAAATTTAAATTAGACATAACTCATAATCTATAAGATGAAATCTTCATTTTTCTCTTCTATTATAAAATTGTAATCAAATCGATTTAAACGTTTCTTATTTCACGGAATTTCGACTTATATCGGATCCTGTATATCCAGTTGAAGTTCAAATCGTAAATTACGAACTACCGCGACGTTTTTCAAGTTCGTTTTATAATTATATATATAAATTATACGTTCAAGCTTCGTTATGTAAACGAATTATATATTATAAATCCATTTATAATTCCAATCCAATATTTAAAATAATAAAATATTTTAAATATGTGACTACCGAAAATACAGGATGTTACATTCCCTGCCCCTTAAAAGAATTTCGTCCCCGAAATTGCAAAGGTGGAAGAAACGTTATGACCCATTAATTTCCCAAAATCCAATTTATTTTAAGTCAAAAACCAATTCATTTAACTCTTTTTATTAAATAATTAATGAATTATATCCAATCAATATAACTAATCAACAATTAGTGCACAACCCACTTAATCAATTCAATTGAATTTACATTCAATACAGTTTCCAAATTTAAAATCTATTTATCCTACCCATTCTTTACTTCATTCAACCAAGTTAAATTTCGATTCCACGTTAAATTAACTAATCGATTTTCTAGTCAATTCTCTTCTGTTTCAGAATCCAATTTCTGATTTTAACTCTAAAAAATCATCCAATTTCTCTTTTAGTGTCATTTAACTTATTTTTAAGTTAAATTTCGGTTCATTCATTTTCATATTGAATTTATCCTTTACTAATCTCATATTGAAATTACCTTTAGTTATATTAACCATTTCAATTTTTTAATCCAATTTAAATTCCATTCATATCAATCAAATACAACCATATTTAAATAATTAAATAAAATTATTCCTTTTCTTTATAAAAAGA
Organism: Allium sativum; assembly: GCA_030737875.1. Taxonomy (NCBI): domain Eukaryota; kingdom Viridiplantae; phylum Streptophyta; class Magnoliopsida; order Asparagales; family Amaryllidaceae; genus Allium; species Allium sativum. Next base: position 6,013,060 of record CM060916.1, on the reverse strand, counting down.
ATATAATTTGGGAAAAATTATTTTATTTACCCACTTTACCAAACAATATTGTATCAAGTACCAGCTCAACTTGAACCGATCAAACAACACAATACAAAATTTTTGTATGTATAAAATCTACAAATAGCTCTCTCATATATAACTCAATCTAGGGTATTACTAACCCCATCTCTATCGAGTTATACCACAGAGCCAAGGTTATTACTAAACCATTGCTCTGATACCACTGTAATGACCCAACGGGTTCGACGCCCGAATTCTGACAATAATACACAAATCCCGTATTACTTGCCAAAACCCAAGTATTGAAAACAACAGATAGTTAATAGAAAGAATTTAGAGGGTGAGATAAGAAATAAATATTAGAATAGAAGAAAAGGTGAAGAATAACATCAACATAATCAGAGTCTCACATCGCAGCGGAAAAAATATAATATAGAAATAAATCTTTATTGAGAGCTTGATATAAAACTTACAATCATTAAAGTACATCATTATACTTGGACAATTATAACATCTTGTCCTCTATACAACACAGAGCGGAATAAATACTAATATGTCTAAACTCCTCCAGCACGTCTTCTGAACTTCGTAGTGTCTAATAACCTGAACTTGCGAAACCCGGTCCAGCCCAAGCATTTACAAACGCCGGATCAGTCTGGTGAAGCTGAGTGAGAAATCCACTAAGTTTATAAACAACATCCAACTTGATTTTTAGAGTTAAATAAATACCTTCTGAAAGAAAAGGATAATCGTAAGGTCAAATCCAAACATAAACATAGACGGTTTCTACCTTCGATAACCCAAAACCATTTTGAAATCAGTATCATATCTGATATTATAATAATGTCTAAATACAAATAAATAGCAATCTAGCGGAACAATTACATCTCACGCTCCACATATATTGTATACAATCAAAACCAATGGCGCTTATTGGAGATTGGATTCCCACTATGACAAGGTATGGAACCAACTGCCAATAGTGTATCTCTAGAGGGGAATACACTAGGTTCAACAATAATGTCATGCAACCTGACCACACAAGACCGACCACTCATTTCGCTTGAGTGTATCGAATGTATATCACCAACGGTTGGGATCAACAACCGTTTCCCGAAAAGGGACAACATCGAATAGATTTAAGTAGCAAATGAAATTTCTCTAGATAGGTGACTATACACCCCAATGGGAGCGATCCACATAGCCATGCCGCCCACCCGATTTTTGTCATTTCTCAGTTGTGAGGCTTGAGCTTTGAATTACCTTTCAGAACATCTAGCCACCATTCACTTTGAATGTCACATCGTCAGATCCGCCAGAAAATCACTAATTAACATCCCTTAAAATACTCTAGTTGTTAAGTTAAGAGAACGACCATTCTCCGCCACAACTATGGTGCATTTGGAGAAATCAACGTACGCGATCCCTTTGGAAACACTATGTCAGACATTCGTCCATATAAGTTGTCCTGGGACTGGACAAACCGAAGGCACTCTCCTATTGCATCCTTGAATTACCCTATGGATCAGTAGCGAGTAGTCCTTGCAAATCCGCAGATTCCAACTACGACGGAGTTACTATCAAAACCCTCTGGTTGCAATCCCAGAGAAATTTACCAAGATGCCCTTCCAGTTATGAAGATCCACGGTCTTCAATGGCTCCATCTTCAAACAGTATCCTCAATAATTTCGTATTTGCGGGTTCGGAATGGTTTTCGAATATAAGTTCGATCCCGGTCTTTCCATATCAAAAATCATGTAGGTCAGATTTGATTGTCGGTTATTTAACTATCAAATAACAATCATTCAACCCTGAAAATAAAATGAGTTCACTGGTTTAGTATTCAGCATCACTTGACCTTTTTAATTATAAATTAATTAAACTCCTTAATCTTTAAATGTTATAAAGCACAATACTCACTTCCATTATATTATAAGAATATTATCAAAACTATTTTAAACATAAAATTAAATCATATATATATACATATCAAATTTTATTTTAACAAATCCCACGTAAAATATCCTCTCCAATATCCTTTTGTTTCAAAGTTTGAAAACAAAAATCCAATACTTAACCTTTTAGGCTAACGTATCCCAAAACTCAACTCTTCGCTTCCTTTTAACTTGAAAATATTGTTATATTTAAAAAACCCCTTTCAATTTCCATCACTTCAATATTCATTAATCCCTAATTGTAAACAGGTAAGCGAATAATTTCCTAAATATCAACCTCGAAGACCGAAATCAACATCAGATTAATACTTAGAAAACCATTCAACTCAGCCCATCCTCAGTTAGGTTCCAATTCTTAAATTTCTCATCTTAAACACTTATCAACACATATCATTCCAGTTTAAGTTACTCAATCGTTTCTCGCTTAAAATTCTTGTAACACCCCGAATTTTCTATGAACATACGAGTAACAAAATGAAGTATAATTAATTTTATATGTGAGAATTAAGGAAAATAGGTTACACCATTGCGTTTGTCTTGGAATTCTGCTTGAGATAGAGTCTGAGTTTGCGTAAATCGGACTCGGTATGAAGAAGTTATGGCCTTCGGAAGTTTCTGAAAATATAAAACAGCTCGAAAATAAATTCAAAATTCAGATTTCGAAATTCAAACAGACACCCGGGCGGGGTGAAAAAATTCCTGTCCAGGGCCCAGGATGACACTAGGGTCGACCTGGGGGTCGGCCTGGCTAATTTAAACACCCCCAAACCCAGATTTCTCTCCATACAATTTCATTCTGCCTATACTCTGCCTCTGTTTAATTAAAAATATAAATGGCGTCGCTACTCTTCTAGAATCAAAACTAGAACTAGTGCATCTTCTTCCAAACTGAATAGGATTAAAAAAACAACTAGTCCACATCAAAGGGGCGCTATTCAGTGTCAGAACACATATTCCATAATACAAGAATCATTCCTTTTTTGGTGAGGATTGTTTTTTTCAAATATAAACTTTTATTATGATCTTGGCATGGTTATAAATCTGAATATGAGGTTATGCATATTCTTATCTGTCAGATTTGTTTTTCTGTGACTATTCTGTATCTCCTTTTTCTTTCTATTCTATAGCCAGACTACTACGAGCCTGCGCCAAATCTCATAAGAGATTAACGCATGAATGCTAATTTTGGGACAAATAATGAATATTGCATAATTGGACATGACTGATCTGTGACTAATTTGAGAAAAGAATATAGGTTGTAAATTAAGATCTAGATTCAATGCATACTATGTATAAAAGACTGTGATTTGGAAGAAGAATTATTATATGATAGCATATGACTTGGGATTTGGAATATAATGCATATTATAATGCAAGATCTGATTTTGAGGACTTAATACATGATTAAAATTTAAGATCTAGATTTTGGGGCATATTTTATATCACGATCTATGACTTGAAAAGAAAAAAAAAGATATATGTGACTTAGGCATAAAGATCTATATTAAAATAGGTTAACTATTAATGTGAATGCGCCTAAATATGGATTTTAGGATATTTGGCATCATAGGCTATAATTTGGCATAATTCATATTGTTTGGGACTTTTTAGAGAATATTCTGTACTGTGCAAAGTTCAATTTAAATTTGGGGCATATGTCGTATTATGAATTATGACAATGATTTAGGCATGTAAATTTAGGCAAGATATGTAAATAGAACTTTAAGAAATATTTAGTCCGTTAAATCTGCTGAATTGCCTAATCTACTAATCTATTATCTGCTAAATCTGTTGAATTGGCTAATCTGCTAAATCTGTTATCTGCTTAATCTGTTGAATTGCCTAATCTGCTATCTGCTTAATCTGTTGAATTGCCTAATCTGCTAAATTTGCTGAATTATCTAATCTGCTAAAATTGTTATTTGCTACATCTGTTGAATTGCTTAATCTGTTGAAAGCTGAATAATTAAAAATTGGAGGCTCGATCTAAAATTGAGCAAAACATGTTAATAGAACTTTGGATAATCGCCATAACTTGTAAAGAAGTTGTATCTGCTAAATAGACATAATTAGTCTGATATTTTCTGTGAAGTGGCTATGACACGAGATTAGACTCTGTTTGCAGTAGAATCCTGCCCGGAACCAACCGGCTTAACTAGTGACTGCAAACTGTCAGTCTAATGTGAGAGGTCGTAGGCATAACTAAAATATGCTTAGACACGAGGTTAGGTCTGGCTTGTGGCAGAAGTCTGCCGGGAACCGCCCGGCATATCCAACGGCCACAAGCTACCGACCTAATGTGAGAGGTCTTTGCATTAATAATTAATTAACGCAAATCTAAGATAAATATGATACCTAAAACGTGTTGGGTGGATAGGGTTATAACAATTGATCTGATGAATCTAATAAACCCGTTTCGTAAATCTGTAGGCCCAATACAAATTTAGGTAAAACAGTCTGTAATCCTGTTAATCTGTATATCTGATCTGTTAGTCTGAGAACTAGTTAATCTGTATATCTGATTTGTTAGTCTGAAAACTTGTTAACTTGATTGTCTGATCTGTGAACTAGTAACCTGAACTCTGTCTGAAATCTGAAACAAGTTAATCTGAAATCTGTTAGTCTGGGGACACAAGGTTAGGAGGGGAAATACTTGTGTCATCTGTTGTTTGGGACCCATATTAGTCAGTAACCCTTTCTGGTATCAAAACTTTGACCCTACGCTATGTAGGGGTCCGGGCAAGCTTACTGAACTAATTATAAGCGGTTCATTCTAATAATGGCGAGGGGGTGTTGATGGTGCGTTCCATCCTGGTCAGGTGCGTGCATGGATTCGGTCTGCTCTGAGGATGTAAGACACCTTGACATCTGTAAATAGGTCTGTGCCAATAGGTTGCCACTTTAGGGAGTGATACACCCTACTGTGGGGTCGACACATGGTATTTATGTATTAGGGAGCCAATTGCTTGGGCGTAGGACTTAGGGTACACTTAGTTCTGTCTATTTCTGTTGGTACCATCTGTTTCTGTTGGGTGGTAACACCTGTCTGTTTCTGCATGGTACCGTCTGTTGGGCTGGTAAAGGCCCATTACTAGTGTACACCTAATTCTAACATTCTATTTCTGTAGAGATTATTCTGTTTCCGTTTCTGTTTCAGTTTAGACATTAGGGCAACACCTAATCCTGTTATACTAGTATTAGTGCAGAGAAGTGAGGACTAAGTAAAAAGCTTAGCTTAGTCTATATCATTCTGTTAACCTGCTATTCCTGCTATGGTTGTCTCTCATTTAGTTTTATTTAAATGTCATCTGTTTATATGCTGAAAATCACTGGACTCACCAGACTTATGTCTGACCTAGTTTGTTTCGCCTCTTTTCTTTCCGTTTCCTCCCCCAGGTTTTCAGGGTGGAAACATAGGAGCTTGATTCAGATTCTCTCTACTTGAAGTATTGCTTGGCTTTGGCTCTATCTTTCCATGGAAGTTTACGTTGGGGATTATGACTTTAAAAACTATGCATTCTGAAGGCTTTTGTATAAGACCGATATTTTGTACTTGAATTCTGATATTGTGATTTGAAAAGATGTAACCAAACTTATTTCTGTTTCTGTTGTAATAAAGTTATAAAATTTTCAAGTACTACTTTATCTATCTTGTAAATTTCTGTTTTGTCTACTAAAACGCTCCATCAAAGTTAAGGCATTCCCTTTTTAAGTGACCTTAATGGAGGTAGGGTGTTACACTTGGTATCAGAGCTGAAGGTTACCAGATTTGATAAAAGTTTTTGAAAACTAATTAAAAAAAAGGTTTTAAAAAGGAAGTATTTTCAAAAGTAGAGTTTATTTTGAAAAGCATAATCCCCAAAGCCATAGCCTATCTTTCTATCCTTTGTTTTGAATCTTTCCTTTTCTTTCGTTTCAGCATGTCTGGGGATCTTAACCTTCTGGAGAGCGTACCGATACCTAGCTGGTTCAGAAGGTACCTAGAAGCTAGGGCTAATGATGCGGGCCCAACAAACGTCCCTCCTCCCCCAGCTGCAGCGGTTCCTCCTCCTCATCCGCGCGTGAATACTTTCCTGAAGATATGTAGAGACTTTTGAGCCATGGGTGGGAAGAACTTTAATGGAACTGAATCCTTCGTGGAGACAAGGAACTAGCTCAAAGAAACTGAGGATTTGTTCGTTATCTTCGAGGTGGACGATAGGCAGAAGATATAATTGGCATTATGGTTGCTTAAGGACGAAGCTTCTTTTTGGTGGGAGGTCACAAATGGAGAGCGTCCAGTAGAGAGATGGATGGATTTCTGGCATAGGTTCGAGTTGAAATTTCTCTCACGAGCGGAAGAGAGTCTATATGTAGAGAGTTTCTTGGTGTTGAAGCAGGGGAATTTGTCAGTGATAGAGTACGTCAACAAGTTTAATTAGTTAGCGAGATTCGGCTTAGATTTGGTAAATACACCGCATAAGAAGGCACTAAGGTTTGCTAAAGGTTTGAATGAGCCTCTACATGGATTGGTGATGTCTCACGTTCCTATGGGGGCAACCTTCGAGAAATTGATGGACATGGCGTTAATGCATGAAGAGGAAGCCGAAAGTAAAAAGAAAGAGGAAACGCTTGAAGGACCACAGAACAAGAAGGCGGGGCCCAAAAAGGAAACACAAAAGAAGGATGAGAGGTCTGAAGATAAGAAGGAGAAGAAGTGCTTTACTTGTGGAAGCTTGACCCATCTGAACAAGGATTGCAGAAAGAGGAAGGGCACTTGCTTCAACTGTGGAGAAATGAGGCACTTCTCTAGGGACTGCCCAAAGAAATGAGGACAAGGGCAGAGGGCAGGACCTACCTCTGGAGGGCAGGCGAACGCTCGCGAGGTTGGTGGATAGGAAAGAAATAAGAAAATTTATGTAGAAGGTTTAATTTCCTTATTTGATTGTGGAGTTTAAAAAAACTCTTTCTGATTCTGGCATTTTGATTTTGTAATTGAAACTCTCCACTTTAATACTAGTCTTGTTTCTGGTTCCACTATAGTCTTAAACCCCAAGAGGGTTACGACTCATATGTTTGTGATAAGTTGGGGTTTGAGGGTATCTGTGTTGGGCGTTAAGTTGACTATGACGCATATATTCTGGGTTTTTATCATGCTTAGTTTCCTAAGAATCATTTGGTAATCTGATCTGTATCAGTAGTTTGTAAGTATCTGAATATTTCTGAAAAGGATAGGGTTTTTTACTCAAAGTGTGAAGTAAATTTCCAGTTAGACATTTGTTTAATGGGAGTGATTATCTAAGTGTCAATCTAATGTTGATTTCGGTCTTCGGGGTTAATACTTAGGGGGTTATTCTCTTAAATCGATATGTAATAGGAACAAAGCTTTTGTTTCTGTCACTCAGTTGTATCATATCGATCAAATCTTCGACCTTTAGGTAGAAACTAATGGGTGTAAACATGTGTTTGAGACATGTTATGCTTGATGGTTGCAAGTGGATGCAAGTGGTTGCTAGTGGTTGCTCGTGGATGCATATACACACACTAGGCACTAGATCGGCTCAAAAACACTCTCATACTGCATATGGATGTGTGTGCATTTTTTTTAAATTTTTTATGGATGTGAAATGGTCGACTCGGCACATGGATGTTGCATATGAATGAACAGTTGTGCACTCATATAGAAATGATATGTATCAAATAGGAAAATTGCATACATGTTGGACTCATTGCACTGACATAATTCGCATTAAGGAGGTCAACTGAATCAGTGGACCGCCTGATCTTTGCATTATATAAGCAACATATACACACTTTTACATATGTTCATACAACGATAGAAGTTTTGTAAGGACAATGTGCTTGTGAATGATGGTTGAGTAGATAGGTGATTGGATGGTAGGACACATTCTTCCTAACTTGAAGATTTCGGGGACGAAATCCTTTAATGAGGGGATAATGTAACACCCCGAATTTTCTATGAATATAAGAGTAACAAAATGAAGTATAATTAATTTTAAATGTGAGAATTAAGGAAAACGGTTTATGCCATTACGTTCGTCTTGGAATTCTGCTTGAGATAGAGTCCGAGTTTGCGTAAATCAGACTCCGTAAGAAGAAGTTATGGCCTTCGGATGTTTCTAAAAATATAAAACAACTTGAAAATAAATTCAAAATTCAGATTTCGAAATTTAAACAGACACCCGGGCTGGGAAGGAAAATTCCCGCCCAGCGCCCAGGTCGAAACTAGGGTCGACCTCCTCCCCTTTTCCAGATCTGTAGACAGATCCATTTTTCTGCACCTGGACGCCTTTCTGACCAGATTCATGAGCTCTAACCTATTTAAACACCCCCAAACCCAACTTTCTCTCCACACAATTTCATTCTGCCTATACTCTGCCTCTATTCTAATTAAAAATAAAAATGGCGTAGCTACTCTGCTAGAATCAAAACTAGAACTAGTGCATTTTCTTCCAAACTGAATAGGATTAAAAGAACTAGTCTACATCAAAGGAGCTCTATTCAGTGTCAGAACACAGATTCCAGAACACAAGAATCGTTCCTTTTTTTGTGAGTACAGTTATTTTCAGATATAAACTTTTATTATGATCTTGGCATGGTTATAAATCTGAATCTGAGGTTATGCATATTCTTATCTGTCAGATCTGTTTTTCTATGACTATTATGTATCTCCCTTTTCTTTCTATTCTATAGCCAGGCTACTATGAGCCTGCGCCAAATCTCATAAGAGATTAACGCATGAACGCTAATTTTGGGTCAAGTAATGAATATTGCATAACTGGACATGATTGATCTATGACTAATTTGAGAAAAGAACATAGGTTGTAAATTAAGATCTAGAATCAGTGCATACTATGTATAAAAGACTGTGATTTGGAAGAAGAATTATTATACGATAGCATATGACTTGGGATTTGGAATATAATGCATATTATAATGCAAGATCTTATTTTGAGGACTTAATACATGATTAAAATTTAAGATCTAGATTTTGGGAAATATATTATATCACGATCTATGACTTGAAAAGAGAAAAAAAAGATATATGTGACTTAGGCGTAAAGATCTATATTAAAATAGGTTAACTATTAATGTGAATGCGCCTAAATATGGATTTTAGGATATTTGGCATCATAGGCTATAATTTGGCATAATTCATATTGTTTGGGACTTTTTAGAGAATATTTTGTACTGTGCAAAGTTCAATTTAAATTTGGGGCATATGTCGTATTATGAATTATGACCATGATTTCGGCATGTAAATTTAGGCAAGATATGTAAATAGAACTTTAAGAAATATTTAGTCCGTTAAATGTGCTGAATTGCCTAATCTACTAATCTGTTATCTGCTAAATCTGTTGAATTGCCTAATCTGCTAAATCTGTTGAATTGCCTAATCTGCTAAATCTGTTATCTGCTTAATCTATTGAATTGCCTAATCTGCTAAATCTGCTGAATTGCCTAATCTGCTAAAATTATTATCTGCTAAATCTGTTGAATTGCTTAATTTGTTGAAAGCTGAATAATTATAAATTGGAGGCTCGATCTAAAATAGAGAAAAACATGTTAATAGAACTTTGGATAATCTGCCGTAACTTGTAAAGAAGTTAAATCTGCTAAATAGACATAATTAGTCAGATATTTTCTGTAAAGTGGCTATGACACGAGGTTAGACTCCGTTTGCGGTAGAAGCCTGCCCAGAACCAACCGACTTAACCAGCGACCGCAAACTGTCAGTCTAATGTGAGAGGTCGTAGGCATAACTAAAATATGCTTAGACACGAGGTTAGGTCTGGCTTGTGGCAGAAGTCTGCCCGGAACCACCCGACATATCCAGCGGCCACAAGCTACCAACCTAATGTGAGAGGTCTGTGCATTAATAATTAATTAATGCAAATCTAAGATAAATATGATACCTAAAATGTGTTGGGTGGATAAGGTTAAAACAATTGGTATGATGAATCTAATAAACCCGTTTGGTAAATCTGTAGGCCCAGTACAAAGTTAGGTAAAATAATCTGTAATCCTGTTAATCTGTATATCTGATCCGTTAGTCTGAAAACTTGTTAATCTGTATATCTGATTCGTTAGTCTGAAAACTTGTTAACTTGATTGTCTGATCTGTGAACTAGTAACCTAAACTCTGTCTGAAATCTGTAAACAAGTTAATCTTAAATCTGTTAGTCTGAGGACACAAGGTTAGGGGGGGAAATACTTGTGTCATCTGTTGTTTGGGACCCATATTAGTCAGTAACCCTTTCTGGTATCAAAAGTTTGACCCCACGCTATGTAGGGGTCCGGGCACGCTTACTGAACTAATTATAAGCGGTTCATTCTGATAATGGCGAGGGGGTGTTGATGGTGCATTCCAACCGGGTCAGTGCATGCATGGATCCGGTCTGCTCTGAGGATGTAAGACACCGTGACATTTGTAAATAGGTCTGTGCCAATAGGTTGCCACTTTAGGGAGTGATACACCCTATTGTGGGACCGACACAGGGTATTTATGTATTAGGGAGCCGATCGCTTGGGGGTAGGACTTAGGGTACACTTAGTTCTGTCTGTTTCTGTTGGTACCGTCTGTTTCTGTTGGGTGGTAACACCTGTCTGTTTCTGCGTGGTACCATCTGTTGGGGGTGGTAAAGGCCCATTACTAGTGTACACCTAATTCTAACATTTTGTTTCTGTAGAGATTATTCTGTTTCCATTTCTTTTTCAGTTTAGACATTAGGGTAACACCTAATCCTGTTATACTAGTATTAGTGCAGAGAAGTGAGGACTAAGTAAAAAGCTTAGCTTAGTCTATATCATTCTGTTAACCTGCTGTTCCTGTTACAGTTGTCTCTCATCTAGTTTTATTTAAATTTCATGATAATATTATCTGTTTATATGCTGAAAGTCATTGGACTCACCAGACTTATGTCTAACCTAGTTTGTTTCGCCTCTTTTCTTTCCGTTTCCCCCCTAGGTTTTCAGGGTGGAAACATAGGAGCTTGATTCAGATTCTCTCTGCTTGAAGTATTTCTTGGCTTTGGCTCTATCTTTCCATTGCAGTTTATGCTGGGGATTATGACTTTAAAAACTATGCATTCTGAAGGATTTTGTGCAAGACCGATATTTTGTACTTGAATTCTGATATTGTGATTTGAAAAGATGTAACCAAACTTATTTCTGTTTCTGTTGTAATAAAGTTATAAAATTTTCAAGTACTACTTTATCTGTCTTGTAAATTTCTGTTCTGTCTACTAAAACGCTCCATCAAAGTTAAGGCATTCCCTTTGTGAGTGACCTTAACGGAGGTGGGGTGTTACAATTCTCGTTTCCATTCCATTCGTTTCACTTGATTTCATTATTAAGTATCACTAATTCAAACTCAATGTTTTAGCTTTACGTCTCTTTTTGTAAACCTTATTTATTAACTCGGGTTTAATATGAACCTCTATTTATCTCGACTTTTTTTTTTGCTTAATTTTATATATTTAGTAAATATCTATTTCAAACCCTCGTATTCGTTAAAAAATCCTTTTATAACTTTTATTCATAAAACTTGGGTTTTAATGTAAACCCAATCATAGACTCTTTTCACAATATAACTCTATTTCATTACAACTCGATTACTTACTCAAATGGTTTTCATTTCAAAAGTATTCACCTAAATTGTTATCCATTAAAATAATAATTTACTTCCACATTGACTAAAAATAAGTATTAAAACCTATATTAAAATCTTATCAAAATAATTATTCATTAACCATTTCATTTGGTTAATTTGAAACAAACTAATAAAATGACCAATCCCAGTTAAAGGGTTAACTTAGTCGACTCAAAACACGGTTATTTCTTTAACCAATCCCAATTAGTTACTCCTTTAAATCAATTAATAATATAATTAATTCAAAAAAATTCATTCAATGGTTTCTTATAAACAATTAATCCACTCTTAGTCGTTATGTAAATTTTTGTTCATTTGCTTATTAAACTGATTAATATAAGTATATGCAGTATAAAACCATTTAATAATCACTTATAAAATTAAATAATAAATAACAAATATTTATTTTCTTTTAATATACTTTTATTTAAAATAACAGATTTAGAAATCTATTTTCAGTTATAAAATACTTTTGTAACTTCATCTCTGTCGATTCACCTAACGGTTAATCAATATTTATAAAACGGTTGATTTATAGGCATATGCTGGCAATTACTCAACCAATATTGCCCATTGGTTGAAACAAAACAAACATTGAATTTCTAGTCAATGATCAACCCCCAAATCAATCGTCCAATCAGAACAGTTCATATAATGATGATATGAAAATAATATATATTTACGGAATCCAGTTGGATCGCTCCAACCTATTTTACCTACATCCAAATACGTTACCTTAAATAAAATCATACAGATATAATCTAAATAATCAACCAGTAATTTAAACATCCTATTAACCGACTTTTTGGTCCGGTTGCCAACAGTACACAAGACATGCTCAACTCAACCCATCGCATGGAGTCAAGGCTAAGGAAGACAGCTAGGAGCGAAGGAAATATGTTGAAGAGGAACCGCACTAACAAAGAACTCACAGTCCAAGATGTGAATCCGAACCTCGGGCCACCAAAACACACATACCCATGGCCTTTGCACCTCCCATAAAGGCGATCATCGTACCCCTCGGGGTAGGGGCGAAATTCACACCCATAAGGGGTGCGAAATTTGCACCCAGCAAGGTGCGAAATTCGTACCCTGGGGTGCGAAATTCACACCCCGGGAGGTATGAATTTCGCACCCCCCTTGGCATATGAATTTCGCACCCACGAGGTGCAAAATTCGCACCCTAGGGCTGGGTGCGAAATTCTGGCATGTGCAAGTGTCAGGTGCTAATTTCTGGGTGTAGTTCCCTATTTTCACCAACTCCTACCTAACCCCTCTCCTATAAATACCCAATGGCATCACATTTCAAGGGGGTTGGAATTTGAGACGTTGAGACTTCAAGAGAGCTCCTTTAATGGCATCTCCACTTTGAGGAAGAAGAAGGGAAGAAGTGTCTTTTTCCTAATATATTAAATATATGATAATTATGACATCATATATGATAATTATGACATCATATAGCTTAGAGATTAATGTAATGAGATGGTCTCAACCTTGTAACTTTGTGTGATTAATAATATTCCAACAACACTTCAAAGTGGATGTAGGCCCCTCACGAGGCCGAACCACAATAAATCTCCTGTGTTATTTACTGCTTTATGCTCTTGTCTACACGACCAAATTAATAGTTCCTAGTAATTGGAATCTTGGGTGTCTATGACATTTTTTTCTGTCAACATTTGGTGCTTTCACTGAGAATTGAACTTAAATTTGTGCCTTTGTCGCACCTTGTCACCTCGGCTTCGACGAGCTTTAGATTCCTCTGCTAAACCTGCTGTCGAGTCCGCTTACGATGGCAAAGCGATCAATGAACGCAATGGTCGGCTCCTCAGCCGCAGCCAAGGCTGGGACATCCCAACAACCTCAACCAGCGGATATCCCGGCCACTAATGAAAATGTCCCTCTATTGTGGACCCTGAAGCGCCCACAACACAAGCTCAAATCCGCGCGCTTAATGAAATGTATGGGAACACAGCGTTCGAGCTCAATCAAGCAATGAGGAATAACATCGAACTTATGCGAGAACTTCAAGAAAGTCAGCACGTCGTCGCTCGACTTTAACTAGCTCGGAACAACGCTCGACCTTGACCAACTATGTCGGAAATTTCCTCTTCCGAGTCGAGGGGCCCACATTAAAGAAGGAGGTTTAGCCTCATCAACAACATCGTCGTCCGCACTAACGCCCTTGACAACGAGAACGCCAATGGTTGTGCCAACGACAACGACTACCGAACTACAGTCACGTATATCTAAGGGCACAATACCGAGATCGCTCACGCTTGATCATCAATGATGGACCGGGTCCGACCAACCAACTCCTTTCTCGAAAAAACCCAATGGTCGTCCATCGGGATGATGGACCGACTATTCCAGCGGCCCGCGCTCTTCTAGAACAGGATCTGCATCAACCCGCTCCACATCATCATCCACATATGGATCCGATCATAGATGTCGAGGACATGGAAGAAGATGACCTGGACATCTACCATAGGAGATGCCCTCACAACAGAACTCCGGAACCTCGCCAAAGCCCATGGGTCCCGATTGCGGATCCCCATCCAACTTATCTTCCCGGCATGGTCCGAAGGATTTAAGGGAAATGCGAGGAAATGTGCATGATTCATGGGAAGCGCACATTAGGCGTAACCCCTTCACAAGAAGGGTAAACGAAGCTGAGTGGCCTCGACACTTCAGCATGCCACAGATGCCACTCTACGATGACACCACCGATCCCTGTGCCTTCCTAAATCGATATGAATGTTAAATGGACTCGAGTCTGGGCAACGATCCGGTCAAATGCAAGTGCTTCCCAGTCTTCTTATCAGAAACCGCTCTGTTATAATTCTCTCGCCTCTCACTTGACTCCATTAACAACTTGGCCAGTTAGCGATACAGTTGGTTAAGCAATTCAGGATGCATATTCCAACTCCAACGAACGCCCTCACTCTTTCCAATCTATACCAAGGGCCCGCTGAGTCGCTCAAAAGCTACCTCTCCAGGTTCAACATCGCCCTCGCCGAGGTCGAGGATCCGAACCCTCGCACCATACTCTTTCAATTAGCAAAGGGCATCCTCCCTACTTCCGAATTCGGGGCATGGATCGACTGGAAGCAGTCAGAAAGCCTCGACGCTTTCTATGAGAAGGCGGGGCAATACTTATGCCAAGAGGAAGCAAGACATAATCGGCTTTCTAAGACCAGTCGCCCCAACGACTATCAAGCGGACACTGCAAATATCCACCTCAGAGGAAGACAAGTGGGAGAGCCCTTCGATCAGAACAAGGGGGCTGATCCCTCTAGGCAAAGACCGAATAACGGTAGGCAAGGTGGCTGGAATAACGATCAAACCCCGACCGAACCAAGGAAGCCTGGCCCTTACCGAGCCTATGAGACGTATACTCCATTGAATGAGGACCTAGAAACAATTTACTTGGACACATGCAACACTTTGCCATGCAGAAGGCCAAGCACCAGGGAATCAACCGATCTCGAGAAAAATACTGGAAGGTACTGCCGATACCACGACATATATGGACATAACACCAATGAATGCCGCCAGCTCAAGGATGCAATTGAGAAGCTTTTCCGCGAGAAATGACTTGAGCAATACATCCAAGAACCCTTTCCTTCCCGAAACAAATTCAAAACCTCCGGCGCCAACACCTCCGGCGGCCGCCAAGACAGCTCCAGGTCCATCTAATCTGAGGTGAGGGATCGTGATCAACACTATATGTGGCGGGCCTAGCCCCACACACACAAGAACTTTCGGAAAATGGAAGAATATGCAAGTTCCATAAAGCATGCTACTTATGAAGCTTCCTCCACTCCTGATGAATCTGTCCCAGGCAAGCTCTAAAAAACTATTCGGGACGACATTGTTTTTCGTGAAAGGGATTCTACGGAATTGGACCAACGATCCTCTGGTTACCACGTCCCAAATTGGTGCCGCATCCATCTAAAGAATATTGGTTGACTCAGGAAGCTCGGTCAACATCATTTTCAAAGCCGCCTATGACCAGATGAAATTAGAAGCAAAGGACCTCAAGCCATGCCATGCCACGATACATGGTTTCAACGGAGATTCTAGTGTCCCATTAGGGATCATTGACCTACCCGTCGAACTCGGGAACGGGGACCGAAGCCGAGTACGAATCCTCACCTTCGTGGTTATTGACATCATCTCCCCATACAACTTCTTCTTCGGACGTCCTTTTCTCAAAGAATTTCGGGTCTGCATGTCACCATGGTCCCTCCTAATGAAATTCCCAATGGAAAACGGGATTAGAACAGTTAGAGGCAATCAAGCCAATGTTAGTGTAACACCCCACCTCTACCAATGCCACTCTTGCAAGCATACTAGCTTTGGAGGGGCGTTAAACAAGGTAAACATGCATGCAGATATCACAAGACAGAACATATAAGTAAAACAGAGTAGTAAAGCAGCGGATAAAACTAACATTTCAAAACCATAGTCAAGTTACATCAAAGTACTTGGTCAATATTTTCCCACAAAAACAAAGTCTAGAATATAAACTGAAAACTGAAAAAACATAAAGTAACTATCCCCAAAGTAGAATAAAGCCATAGCATGCTCAAGTCCAAACCGTACATGAGCTATCCAGAAAAGCAGCTAAAGATCCAGCTAGGTACCAGTGTTCCCACCCTGTAAACCTGGGGGGGAGGGGGGGAACGGAAGAAAAGAGGCGAAAGAAAACGGGTCAGTCAAAAAGACTGGTAAGTCCTATCTACTATTAGTATAAAAACTAATAAAGTTAACTGAACATGTAAAACAAAGATGAGATGTAGGGTGATAACTGGCATGGTGAAAAGTTAACAAGATAGATCAAGTGTGGCATCGCATATACAAGGTTAAGTTGCACCAGGTGTGTACTAGTATTCCAATCCATGTCAAGTATAAACAAGAAATGATCCCTTGGCCCAAAGCTGGCCCACATCATGAGATGACCTAAATCGAGGTCCAACTACTCGGTCTAGTCAATCGGCTCCCAATAAGCCTAACTCGTCTTGTATTGGTGTCATACGGCTTAATCGTGGAATGTAGTTAACTGTGCAAGGTCTACTCCAGGGTGTATCCAGCCCTAAGGTGTAAACCATAGACAGAATTCAAGCACGCACAGTCTAAACCTACTGGTGCCCATGTTCAACTCCGGACTTAATGTGCACGACCATGGTCCGCCTGAACAACCGGTGCACCCTTCAGCCGTCTCTTTTGGTCTCTTACAATCAGTCCAGTAATCGTGCCCCACCCTAGCCTAGTCCAGGGTACCCATGATACTTCTAAGAGGGTTACTGCTGAAAAGGACCACGTAACTAGGATTTCAAGCGGGTTAAGTGTGGTTAACCCTATCCTAACCATGTATTGAGTTGGTCAAGTGTATTCAAGCAGTTCATGACTTAACCCTATCAATACATCGGGTTTAATTGGTTAAGTATTCAAGTAGTCCATGTCTTAACCCTACCAATCCATCGTGTTTAATTGGTTAAGTATTCAAGTAGTCCATGACTTAACCCTATCATGTGGCATTAATTAATTTAATGCACCCAACCTCTCACATTAGACCTTGTTGTGATTACTAGTTAAGCCGGGCGGGTCCGGGTAGCTTTACACCACAACTTAGTCTAACCTCGGGTTTCAAGTGCGACATGACCAACTACTCACATTGGGTCCTATTGTTTGTAGCCACTAGTTAAGCCGGTCGGTTCCAGGTAGATTTATGCTACAAACTCAACCCAACCTCAAGTTGGCCACACTCATATTTTCTAAGTGTCATGTCCATCATTATGTTTACAAACATAATCACAAATCAATGTTCATGTCATATTTTAAATCCATGTTTTCATGTCATTAATATTACCCAAACCCAACGCATTCTCATCGCATGTACGTTTCGCATAACATAACATAGATCAAAAGAGGGAACTTGGCAAAAGCATGACAAAAGGGCATAAGGTTGGCCACAAGTTAAACATGGTGGCATATGAGGCATAAATATGTTCATTTAAACTTGCATGTTACATGCATAACATTCAAACTTAGCGAATAGGTGATACATGGTCCTAGATGACATAGGATGATGACTAGAAGTTCGCATATAACATTATATGCAAGTTATCATAAAGGTTATGAAAGTTCTCATGTTGCATAATGCAACATTTCAACATAAAGCTTATAGCTTTTAGCCCACAAGGTCAAGGTGATAGCTTTACAAACATGCATAGAATAAACCTATGCATAACATGTTAGAATCAAAGCACATATCATACTTAGGCCCAAACTCAAACTTGCAACATGTCACATTTAACTTCATAGTTAGAATCTAAGAGTAGTATAGGGCTTACAATGCTATGAAGACTTATAAAATAAAATAAGATTGAGACGAAGCCACTAGCAACTCTAAACACTCCCAAATGATAAGCTCCAATGAAAACCCTTGAGAAACAAGCAAAAGATCCTTGCTTTGATGAAGAAAGATTGAACATTGGCCTTAAATCAAGCTTAGAAACTCTCAAACAAGCTTAGGAACTCTCATATGAATGAAGATGGAGGCCATGATCAAGAAACATTTTGGCATAGTTTAGTTGTAGGATTGGTTTATGATGATTTAGGCTAGGTATTAGGGTCTTTTTTATAGAGTTTAGGATTAGTTTTAGCCATAGGATTAACCCTAAATCAAATCTGAGCCATCAAATCACGTCACTAGCCAACAAAACAGGTCCAAACAACCCAATTAAGTGCACCAGGCCAACCTGGCCGACCAGGGAGGTCGACCCCCAGGTCGACTCTAGTGTCGACCTGGTTGGGGGGAGGTCAACCCTAGTGTCGACCCCCTGTCGACCTGTCTGGGTGGGAATTTTCCCGCCCAGTCTGTTTTGGCTGAATTTGAATTCTAAATTCAAATTTGAACTGTTTTTGAACTTGAAATTTTCTGAAAACTTTGACGGGCCATAACTTGGTCATACAGACTCCGATTTTCGAAAACTCAGACTCTACTTTGCGTATTTTTCCGAGACGAACGCAATGGCACAGCCCGTTTCCCTTGATTCAGACTTTAACATTTAATTCTGCCTTGATTTAAGTTATAACATGTTATTCAAAAATACGGGTTGTTACAGTTAGCGAATGCTACGCCATAGAATGAAAGAATGCACGCAATAAGGACAAGGGCAAAACCGCACCCGCGCCTTTTTGCGCTAAGACTTCCTTCGCATAGCAATCAGCGGCGTCTGGGCCCTGGCTCAGGCGCCACTACCGTCTTTCCGATGTGCTCGACCCACGGAAGGACGAAGAGCCCGAATACGAGAGGGCTACTCCGGTTGAACCCATAGTGGATGTTCCAGTCAATCCCGACTATCTATCAAAGGTGTGAATGATAGGATCACACCTATATCCAGTAATCAAAGAGGATCTTATGGATTTTTTGAAGGCTAACTTAGACATGTTCACATGGACTCACTCTGACATGAGAGGCATTGACCCTTCGGTTGCTTGCCATTTTCTAAATATAGACCCTACATTGCCTCCAGTCAAGCAAAAACGCCGCTTCTTGGGACCTGAGAGGTCCAAGGCACTCAAGGAAGAGGTAGACCGCCTACTCAACAACAACTTCATCCGTGAAGGTGACTACTCGAATGAGTCTCCAATCCAGTTCTGATCAAAAAATCTAATGGTAAATGGCGGGCGCGCGTTGCCTTCTCCGACTTAAATAAGGCATGTCCCAAGGACAGCTTCCCACTACCGAAGATCGACCGACTTGTTGATTCAACCGCTGGAAACCAACTACTTTCTTTCATGGACACGTATTCAGGCTATAATCAGATCGCGATGAATCTTCGTGACTAGGATCATACCTCTTTCATAACCGACCTTGGACTTTACTGCTATCGCGTCATGCCCTTCGGCCTCAAGAGTGCCGGCGCCACTTATCAATGAATGGTTAATCGACTCTTTAAAAGCCAGAATGGAAAGTCAATGGAGGTGTACGTGGACGACATGTCGGTCAAATCAAAAGTGTCCAGCGACTACGTCCATGACCTCTCTGAAATGTTCGATATCCTTCGCCGATACGACATGAAACTCAATCTCCTAAAGTGCTCCTTCGGTGTCGCTCCAGGGAAATTCTTGGGTTTCATCATCAACTCCCCGGGAATCGAAGCTAATCCAGAAAAAATTCAAGCTATTTGGGACATCCAAATCCCCAAAAACATTAAAGATGTCCAAAGTTTAAACAGAAACATCGCCGCTTTAAGTCGGTTCATCTCTAAGGCCACCGACAAGTGCATTCCTTTATTTGATTTACTTCGAAAAGGGAAACACAATTTCGAGTGGACCCCAGAATGCATTTCTACGTTCAAGGAACTTCTGGATCACTTAGAGCGACCACTTATCTTATCTAAGCCCGTAGACCATGAGGACTTATACATTTATTTGGCTATTTCTGCGTAGGCAATCAGCTTGGCGTTAATACGCCTCGAAGACCGCATCCAACGGCCCGTCTACTACATATGAAAATGATTGATGGGGCAGAAAAGAATTATCCGAAGCTGAAAAAACTGGCACTATGCTTATTGATTTCCTCTCGGAAGCTTCGACCATACTTCCAGTCTCACCCCATAAAAGTTTTCACCGACCAGCCACTACGTTCGGTCCTACAGCGACCCGAGGCGTCCGACCGACTATTAAAATGGAGTATGGAGCTAAGACAATTTGAGATAGCGTTCATCCCCTGCTGAGTCATCCTCGGCCAAGCTCTCGCTGATTTCATAGTAGAATTCACGACCCCCAAGGAGGCTCCTACAGAGAACACTGAAGCTCCCAACACTCAATGGAAATTGTTCGTAGATGGCTCCTCCAACAGCAAATGCTCCGAGGCCGGAGTCGTGCTCATCGCCCCCGAAGAACGCTCATTATGCTACACACTAAAATTAAATTTTCCTGCTACCAACAATGACGTGGAATATGAGGCCCTGATAGCCGGAATTAGAATCAAGATCGAGCTCAAACTAAGGACAACTCAAATTTTCTTCGATTCACAACTCAAATTCTCCAAGTATAAGGGGAATATCAAGCTAAGGGGGAACGACTCGCCCTGTACTTAACCCAGGTTCAGGAATTACTCACTCACTTCGACCATTTTGTCATCACACACATTCCTCTAAAGCAAAATGAAAAAGCAGATTCGCTAGCAAAACTAGCAAGCTCCGAGGATCTGCAACTCTTGGCACTACAAGAAAATAATATATTTATAGCAAACAAAGATTGCACGATAATTTACCTTGTTATAATTAAATATGCTAGTCATTAGTTAGAATAAACCATGACTTTGAACAATAAATTATGACATTAATCAATGCAATTACAAATAAGTCATTGGTTTGAAACATAAACCATGACATAGATCCCACGTAGTAGTAAATAATTGGGCAAATATTAGACCCCGCCAGTTTTTTTCACCTTCCCTCCCAAGCCGGCCGCTAAAAAATACTTTTCGTGTTTCTCAAAATCTATTTTTCACGTTTCCCCCAAATTTCACCCCCAATTTCACTTTTCCCTCCAATTCAATCAACCTAATCCTTCTCCGCTCACGCATTCCCTCCAAATCGACATTCTGCCTGTTGCGACTGTCTATAGATTTCACCTTTCTCCTGATTCTTCGACCTAATTCTTCGAACTTGATTTCAGGTATGATTGTGAACTTGATTTCAGGTATGACCGTATTAATCTAGCATTGATAGTTGCAGTAGGTGATTAGTTGGTTTGGCACTCGCTTCTCATCTTCCTTGTCGTCTTAAACGTAAATCTAGCATTTTTTTCCCACCGATTTCAATGTATTCCAACATATACGTTATCACTTCGATTTCTAGATTTTAGCTTAATGAATATTTAAGCGATTAGCTTGGATTTTCTTGCATAAATATTCAGCGATATTTGGAACACCATATTTGCTAGCTAATGATGCAACCATGTAGACTGTTGGAGCCTATAACAACCATATTTGCTAGCTAATGAACACCATAAGTATATAATTTCCACCGTCATACCAGAAAAACAGATTTATTAACATAAATGATATTTATAGCAATACAAATAAATCTATGCCTATTTAAGTAGCAAACTCCTCATACAGAAACCTTATTTGGTTGAAAATAATAAGAAAAAAATTGCTTCATGTCACCTAATTATGTCCCGCTACGAAGAAATGTCCAAACAGGTGCATGTGAATCATGAAGTGATATCCGCTTGTTTATTTATATACGATAGTAAATTTTAAGGTGTGTTTGCAACGAACGAAAGCCGAGTATTTTAGTGAGTAAGATAGATGAACGGAGAACGCGTTCACGGAGAACAACCTAATTAAACTTTAAATTAGGTTTAAACCCTTTTATTTTCAAACTGGGCTGAAGCCCATGAATGCTATACTCACGCATACCCACTCTGGTCCAACATTTCTACTCCCTTAAATCCTCTTCTCCTGATTACCTTCCCCTTTTCCCAGTTTAATGATGGATCCTAACGTTCCTTCTACCATACATCTGAATTTAGATTCCATGGTGATAAGTTTCTTTTGAGTTTAAATAACTTTTATAGTATATTATATATATATGGAGATATATATGTATATTTGAAGTTAAATTATTTTTACAGTAAGCTTCGAATTTATTTAAACTATTGCGATGTTAAACAACATTCTTCAATTTAATCAGAAGCTTATATATGGATTTCTAAGCAAGGTGGTGGTTTAAGGATAGTAACAAAGCTTATACTTTGTTTATAGTCTTTTATTCGTTATGTTCTAGTCTTTATTTCAGATCCAAACTGAAGATCGAATTATTTTATTACCCATATTCCAAAGTTTACACCATCATGTATATAAATCAGTACTAGATTATAAATCGAAAAAGGTTTTACTTACTTACGTGCCCTGTTTTTGTTCCAGTTTTTTCATGCAAATGATCACAATATGTTTTCTTTCTATACCGTTTCTTTCCCATTCAAGTTTTGCTATTCTAGTTTTTGTGTTTCAGTTCTGATATGAACCGCTGAATCTACTAACTTCACATTCAAGACAATATATATGCGCGCACATGCACACACATATATACACACACATCACAATCTAAACAGTAAATAATTGGAATAGTTTACTCAAAAATATGTATACTGCTTTAAATTCTTGTTTACTAGCTTATGTATTTCCAGTTTTTTTTTTTTTTTTTTTTTTTAAGATTTTCCATTGCAGGTTTTGACAAGAAAATATGTGAATGCATATATGTACTCTGTTTGCTTTGGTTTTCCAGGCTTTAATTTATGTTTGTTGCCATTATTGTTCCAGATTTTTAAGTGTATGAGGCATGTATATGTATTTATGGACAAAACTAAATTAATATAACATATATATAGCTGGCCGTAGTATATAGTTGGGAAGATTTAATGTAACATAGCTTAGCACCTCGCCTTCATTCAATTATGACAACCTATATATATATATATATATATATATAGGTTGTCATAATTGAATGAAGGCGAGGTGCTAAGCTATGTTACATTAAATCTTCCCAGCTATATACTACGGCCAACTATATTCAAATATAAGTTTATTTATATATATGCCTTGGCTTCATAAAAACCCTTGCCTTCTATTTCTATATAAGGTTGCCATGATTCATTAGTTATATTTATAGCAAACAAATGAACTTCATTTGCATAATTTATTAATCTTAGTAAATCATAAAACAAATTTATAGTTTTAACGTTACTAAACAATTTATAAAAGGAGGAAATTGGCATTATTGCATCAGCTTCAGGCGCGTCCGATGTCAGCATTTTATTTTTAGGATACTGTAGTGCCGTATTGAGTAGCTAAGTTGAGATGTGAGTTTATTTTGATCATTGATGGTTTGAGGTGGCTTTACTATGACCAAGTAGAGATAAGTTAGTGCATTTTATATCAACTATTACGATGCTATTTGAAATTCAGTTGATTTGTGATGTATGCTACTCAATCAGTAATGTTGAAGGATTACTGCGGAGTTTAGTACAAATAATTAACTAAATATTTCTTAAATGTTGTTATGTTCATATAATACCAGTATTATTTTGGATGTTGATTATTTAAGTTGCTAATGCACAAGTTATTCATTTTTTTTCTTTCCTGTCATATTTGCAGGAGCTGCTTGTGAATTTAATTTAATTTCTTTGCTTTGCTATAGTTCTGAAGTGCATTCTCCAACCGAGGTTTGCCTCTTGTTTTTCTATTTTTTTACTTATTTTTTGTTCGACGTTATACTATCCTCTGCTATCTGTGATATTATTATGATCACCTTAATTGGATGTAATACTATGAATTTATGTGATGTTTTTCAACAATATGATATTCCTGAAGGCCTTGTTGCATATGTATGGCACAGTTATTTTATACATAGTCTTATATTATTGGAATCAACCATAAGTATGATCTGTCCATTTTGGATTTACTGTCAGTGTGGGATGGAACCTTATTATCCAATCTACCTAAATTGCATGCATGAAGTTGTTTTCTTATGATTGTTAAGCCAAACGGCATATTATAAACAAGTTTAAAAGGTTAACTCTTGTTTTAGACTGGGTCGATGTCCACTTGAACCCAATTTCATCAATAATTCTAGAATTGTGTGTCTATGGAATATTAAGTAGATTATATATGGACCTGCTAGATGCGAACATTGGTTACCTTCTTGATTATTTAATGTTAGAATTGGAACACATAAGTGTTTAGTTAAAGGGTCTATGTTGTAACGGGGCATGTTAGTAATTTAGAACTGGAAAACATGACTGTTTAGTAATATGGAACCTCTAACTTTCTAGCTCATTGCGTTGCATGCTAGTAATTTAATTATCAAAAGTAGTTTTAGGTGACTTGATTGCATTTGATGTGAATAATCCGTTCGGTTTCCTTCATTAGTGAAAACTGCTAGACAGGTTGAATTGCTGATCTTTGTGCATGTGGTAGTATGCTTTTGATCTTTGTGCATATGGTAGTATGCTTTTGAGACCATGTAAGTTATAGCAATTTCTTTGTGTTTAGCACGAGCCACTTACTAGTTATTTATAAGTGGAGTTATTTACCATTTTTTCTTATATTTTTCCATGTCCTAGCCTGCGTTTATCCGTTAGCCGTTCTTCAGAGATATTATGGAGACCATAGCGTTATAGATATAAAAAGCAGTATAAATCATCGTAGCTGTTGGATATGTTTACTTTAATTAATTCAGCAAAAGATCATAAAAAGGGAAAATATATAAATTCCGTATAATGGTTTTTAGTGCATATCAGGCACAGTTTCATATTTCGTACAGGCAATATTAGATGCACATACAACCAACATTAATAAAAATGCAACATTTTCAGTAGCACACTATCATATTTTCAAGCCATTAATGAGGCTTTTGCCACTAAGTTTTGTAGAGAAGAAAAGCTCCCTGAACTCTTCATTGTTCACAGTTTTATACTTAGCTTCATTACCATCTTCCAACACATCATGTAGAGGACCGATCATGGAACAAGCGTTCGGGTGGTTAAAAGCCGCAACTGAGAGACGCTCTACAACTTTGTTCACCATTTCCCTATGCTCGATGCTTCTATAAATACCATTGCTCAGTATCTACATATGTGAAAATAAAAAATTAAATTTTGTAAACAAATGATAATAAACAAGCTATCCCAACATTTTTCTACGATATTAATATCAGAATCCCAGTACATCGGCTATAAGGTAAAACTTTACCTCAAACGTGTCTCCTATGTTCACGATAAAAGCATCTGGAAGAGGTTTTACGGAAACCCATTCATCATTTTTCTTAATTTGCAAACCATGAACTTCGTTTATTTGGAGCACTAATGTTAAGGCTGATATATCAGAATGCGGTGGCAAGCCTAACACCTTTTCAGCTTGTGGACACGGCGGGTACTAATTTATTCTTATCGCTTGAACCCCAACTTTAAACAAATCATTGATAGCCTCTTGTTTTACTCTTAAGTTTCTGGCCATGAAACATGCTGATATCTAGAGAATCCCTGAGAAAATTACCGTAAGATCTAATAAGTTCAGGATACCGTTTTGCCATGTATGGTAATATATTAGGAGCATAATGTTTTAAACCACCTTAAATTGGAAGGCCATATAATCATGTTCCTTCTGGAAAGTGGTAGAGTATTGAAGTACAACATGTCTGCCCAATCGAGTTTCTGGTCATCGGACTTAACAAATAACTGCCCATAGCCTTCGCGATTTCCTGGCAACTGACTGAACACTTGTTTTTTCTCCAAGGGGAGCTTGAAGAATTCTGAAATACCTTCCTTAATACTCTCAATTATTTTGCTGCAAATGCCATGATTTATCTACTGCAAATTAAGTAGACACAGCAAAATGAACACACTTAATGCTTCTTGAAATGTTGTTCTTTGCAACAACGGTAATGGTAGCAGTAGGCAATGCTAAAGGTTTGGCAAAATTAATTAATGCCGTATAGGACTTATTAATGAACTAATATGGATTTCTTAGGTGAAGGTAATATACAATTTCATTGAGTAAAAACTAAAAAGAGCATGAACAAGAATCAGATGCACATGTAGTTACAATACCGTACCCTGAATTAGACAAGACGTAGATAGCTATTGACTAGTTCATTAGAAATAGTATATCATGTTTGAGTTATTATATTGTGACTTTTTAATTACATGGTTCCGGATTATAGAAAAGATTAGTGCAATCTAAAGTTAAACTTGCTCTAAAAGTTTTTGAAACTAGCAAAATATGATCTGATAGACTTAATTTCTGAAAGTACAAAATATGTTATCAATTTGAGACAATTATCTAATATCTAGTCTATATTATAATTAGTAGGAAAGGCCACTGTTACTTTTTTGCATCTAGTTGTGTTCTAAAGTGCCAATTAAGAAATTATTGTGCTATTGTGACAACATTACACAATTCATTATTGTGCTTACATATATATCCACTCATCATATTTTTTTTATTTATCATGCCTTTTTTTAGAATTTTGCTTGTTGCAATATTGTATATGACGATGGAAAAAGATTGGGTGCATTTACACAGGTAAGAGTAAAATTTTAGCTTAAAATTTAACTTGAAATTTATAATAATGATTTGTTAAATATTTTATTTTTACCGTAGAACTAGTAGAGAGTACGAGCAAGGAGCAAGGAATTTTGTGCATACAGCGAAGAGAAATTCAAGAAATGTGGAAAAAAAATTGTGTCCTTGCTCAGATTGTTAAAATCTTACTCGTCATTATGATGACATATTGTTGAGCACCTGATTATAAAAGGAATGGATCCTTTATACAAGTGCAGTAAGTGGTACAGTCATGGAGAGCAAATAAATATAGCTAACAAAGTGAAGTTGGATGACACATATGAATTACTTCAAGCCATTCACTTTGATGATGAAGATTTTGTCAATCATACCTTTTCCTCCGATGATAATCGTGATGACGATGCACAAAAGCGAACGATGATTTCCTTAAAAATTTAGAATATGCCGAAACACCATTATACCTTGATTGCATAGATCAAACAAAATTATCTGCTATCACTGCATTGTATAATCTTAAATGTGAAATTGGACTATCTGACAATGGATTTGATAAACTGTTAAGTGTGCAACAATTTTTATTACCCAAAAATAACGTTCTTCCGAAGACTTTATATGAACTAAAAAAATTTCTCAAAGTATTTGATATGGGGTTTGAGAAGATTCACGCATGTAAGAATGATTGTTGTCTTTTCAGGAAAGAGTACAAAGATTTGACCAAATGTCCGAAATGTGGTTTTTCAAGATGGAAGACAAATGAGCGGACGAAAGAGATAATAGAAGGTATTCCGGCTAAAGTATTGCGATATTTTCCAATTATTCCAAGATTCAGAAGAATGTTTAGATCTCAACAAATGGCAGAAGATCTAAGATGGCATTTTAATAATAAAAGTAATGATGATAAAATGCGCCATCCTGTGGATTCCGTGACATGTAGCATGGTGGATGATAAATGGGAATTATTTTCAAGTGATCCGCGTAACATTCGACTTGGCCTTGCTACTGATGGTTTCAACCCATTTGACATTAAGAGTTCGAAGTATAGTTGTTGGCCAGTGATGCTTGTGACATATAATCTCTCACCTATATTGTGTATGAAAAAGGAGAATATTATGTTAACATTATTAATCCCTAGTCCAAAACAACCTGGGAATGATATTGATATATATATATTTAGCTCCTTTGGTAGAAGATTTGCAGCATTTATGGAGTATCGGGGTGGAGATGTATGATGCATTTAGTAAAACACTTTTTAATTTAAAAGCAATTCTGTTATGGACTATAAACGATTTTCCAGCGTACGGAAATCTGGCTGGATGTTGTGTAAAAGGTAAGAAAGGTTGTCCATTATGCTGTGTTAATACTCATCATCGATGGCTAAAGCATAGTCGAAAAAATGTCTATATGGGACATAGAAGATTCTTGCCGTTGTTAGATCCATTAAGAAGACAAAAGGCTTGGTTTGATAATAAAGTAGAGAAAGGTAAAAAACCTAGAGTTCTTACAGGTAGAGATATTTCTGTTATTTTGAGAGATTTTCCGAATGATTTTGGAAAAATTGAAAATGTTGAAGTAGAGAAAGGCAAGAAGACAAAGAAAAGAAAATGCACTATCTACGAAGAAGATAAAAACGATCCTATAAAAATAGAGCTATCAAGGTGGAAAAAAAAAATCAATTTTATTTGAATTACCATATTGGGAGGTTAGTGTTCAAAATTTATTATGTTAATAATCTAACCACGAAATTATGTAATATTAAATTGTTATATTAATGATATTTGTAGGAACTTCCACTTCGACATAATTTAGATGTGATGCATGTTGAGAAAAATGTTAGCGAGAGTTTACTCAGCACAATGTTGCATGATAGCAAATCAAAAGATGGGATTAATTCTGGAAAGGATTTAGAGGTTTGGGGAATCCGACATGCTCTATATGCACAACCTCGTGGGAAGAAAACATATCTTCCACCGGCTCCATATACTTTGTCTAAATCTGAAGAAAAAAAACTTTTTGCAAAAGATTGTATGACTTTAAGGGACCCGATGGTTATTGCTCAAATTTCAAAAGATGTGTGTCATTGGAGGATTGCAAAGTTAGTGGTTGAAGTCCCATGATTATCATGTTTTAATGCAGCAAATGCTATCGGTTGCAATGAGAGGATTGCTCCCAAAAAAACCAAGGAAAGTAATAACTCGTTTGTGTACATTTTTTAATAAATTATGTCAACGTGTTCTTGATAGAGAGAAGTTACAACAAATGGATGATGAGATTGTTAAAATTTTATGCGATCTTGAAAGATATTTTCCACCTTCATTTTTCGATATAATGATACATCTAACGATTCATCTTGGTAAAGAAGCTCGATTATGCAGACCAGTTCATTTTCGATGGATGTACCCCTTCGAACGGTATATGAAAACACTTAAAGACTATGTAAGGAACTATGCACGACCTGAAGGATGCATTGCAGAAAACTATCTCGCAGAGGAATCCATGAGATTCTTTTGTGATTTTCTACAGAAATCATCAAAATTAGGAGAGAAAGAAGGTAGAAATGAAGATGATGAGAATGATGATTCAATACTCGAAGGACGTCCAATATCAATGTGCATGACAATTACATTGGCGACTAATGAGAAAGAAGTTGCTCATTTGGCCGTGCTAATGAATATGGCGATAACAGAGCCATTTTTTGAGTAAGCACATATTTTTATTATATTTATTGTCTTAACATATGTGTTATTGTAAATGTAACTTAGCATCTTTTATATTATGCTAGTATGCATTTGCAAGAGTTACAAAATTCGGACAAGCATATGGAAAGAAATGCTACATTGCTATGGAAAACTCAAGCAAAAACCTTTGCCGGTTGGATTAAAAAGAAGGTTAATTAAAAATTTTAAATTTCATTTACTGGATTGAAAATATTATTTTGACTATATTGAGTGGATTAATTTTTTTTCTAGATATCTATCAACTCAAGTGAACACGAGGAATTATTAAAATGGATTGCCTATGGTCCAAGTAGCACTGCTTTATCTTGCACATGATATATAATTAACGGGTTACGTTTTCACATAAAAGATATTGAGAGAGAAACTCAGAATTCTGGAGTGACTTATGATGCTACTACTATGTGTAGAGCAAGTGCGAAAGATGTCTCTCAAGTAGCAGATGTGGTAACTTATTATGGGATTTTGACTGATATAGTCTTGTTAGACTACCACAAATTTTATATTCCGATTTTTAAGTGTCATTGGGAAAACATTGGAAATGGGGTGAAAGTTGAAGATGGATTTACCATTGTTAATTTACATCAAAATCAAGTTTCATTTTCGAGAGATCCGTATATCCTTGCATCTCAAGCGAAACAAATTTTCTATTCAAGAGAGAATGACTCCTCTAATTGGTATGTTGTAATGAAGGCACCACCAAGAGGTTTTCATGAATTAGAGACAGTCGATTCCATTGAAAGCACAAGCGATGTTGTCCAAGATTGTGAAGAAAATGAGATGGATGTCGAATTTTTGGAGGATGGTAGCTATGTTAGAGAGGATTGTGAAGGCATATTGGAGAAAAATTTAAAAAATAAACATTGAATACGCTTGGAAACTGTAGGTAAACCTTACATTTGCAAAGATGAATTTTTGCTGACTACGAAGATTCATGTAAAAATTAATTATTTGCTTCTAGAATGCGTAGGCAGAAACTAGAAGAGGGGCAGAGAAATGTAGAACGTACATGAAGGCACACAATACCGAAGCTTCGAAGACAGTAGAACGAAGATTGCCTCCATTTTTGGATTTTTAACGATTTTTAACGATTGTCCATTTTTATATTCATTCAACCTGCATATGCAATCTTAATAGTTCACTTCTTATTATCATTGTCTAGTTTTTGTTTTGTGCATTTTAGTGTATTCGTTTATGCTTGTTGCTTTGGTTGAATACTCAATAAATTGCAAAACTGATTCCAATTGTTCTTGATAATAGTCTTAAATTCCAATTGTTTTAGAAAAATTATTTACCAAAACTGATTTCGTTTAGCACTAACAAGACATATAAATAGGAAAGCATTGAATTCGAGGCTTTGTTGGCTTGAACTTTAATGTTTTCTATAGTTTTGCTGGAAACTTTTTTTTCCTTTCACAGCAAAGTGTTGCATTGTCATAGAACATTAATTCATCATTCTATATGAATATCCAGAGTTTTGCAGCTGCAGAGCAGGGCTTTTTTTAGATGTTGTGGCTGCAAGGATTTAGCCAACGCACTTTAGTTGTGTAAGATGACTTAGTTTTCTGTAATCATTTTGTTTGAAACCGGTAGCTAATGTATAGAAGATGTCCAAACAGTTCCACAGACTATTCAAGTACGCTGTTCTATCAAAGTATTATTCTTTTTTATTTTTTATTTTGCTTCATGGTTTATTTATGCGTATGTAGTTTTTTATGTTTATGTATGTGTGTGTGCACGTACCTACTTATATGCGAGCATAGGAACTAAGAAAGACTTGTGCGGATAGGTAGAAGCTACTGTATAAGTTCTTCACCGTCATGTGAATTATACCAAAGTTGATAATTCAAATATCATAATCCTGGTAAAAAAGTAATTCCACAAAACGTTAAATTTGTCGATATAAGGCTTGAGACTATGACTGTATTCGAATCCATAAATAACAAATACTGATAACAAAGTTTAACAAGTGTGCCTACCAGGCTACCATCAATGTATGGGACAAGAATGCGGTCTGACTAACGGATAGTGCCTTATCAATGGAATCTTGATGGAAATACAGTAGTTGTGCCACCACTTTAGATTACATTTTGCTTGCATATATTGGTATCTATGGTCAGTTGTTAGTTGAGCAATTAGCATTAGAACACTTTTACCAACTGCAAATAATAAGATGGTACATGTTAGAAAACTGGAGTTGTAAAATTGCAGAATACATGAATCAAACAAATTCAAAAGATTAAAAAGCATATACCAGAAAAATAACGCAGGTGAAGAAAAACAAAGGAAACTTTTTTTCCAGCTTATAAGATGCACATATTGAATTTCTATAATTCATGTTCTTCTTTAAAATAATCTGTATGACATACCATTCATACCATAGTGTAATTCATGTTCTTATTTATTCCCACGTCTCCTTTATACAAAACCAAATGTATGAAATGCGAGATAGGATCGTTGTAGACGAATCAGGTTGAATGTATCAAACTGTAGAGGAGTTGCATTGATATGATTCATTTATATCTCAGTTGCCGCTTTTTTTCCTTTTCTCTTTTCCATCTTTTACTTTATTTCCTTGAAAAATGGATCTGGATTGTGGAGGAAGGTTTTAAAATGAATTTATGTTTTCGTATTCTCTGCAGAAAATGGGTAAAAGGAAGAGGGCTGCTCAAAATTGGCTAAAAGCAATCAAAGACTCTCCGACATCCAATGATAATGCGAAAGACAAGGATAACATGGTAGATAGCAACACTCATATTGACTGCAACACGCAAGAAATTGAAAACCAAAGCGACCAAATGGAAGTAAACGTTGAAAATATTGAAGTTGAGATGAATGAGGGAACCACTAGAGATTTCGATGAAAATCCAATTGTGAAGCGCAAAGGCAGAGGTCCAACCAGAGTGAAAAGACGTCCATTGAATCTTTCTAACCGTATTGAAGTCAAGTTTAATGAGGATGGCAGACCAATAGGAGATGGGTCTGTTAAGCTGTCTTCATATCTAGGTCCGCTAGTACGGGAACATGTTCCGGTTACACTTGATCAGTGGAAGGAACTAAGTGCCGAAATACAAGTTGCTTTGTGGGATTGCATTCAGGTATATATTGAATAGATGATTTCGAGTATTTAAATTTTCAGATGATTTCTGTTGAAATATGCAAATAGCTATGCACTTTTTCTTTACAAAGTGCTGATACTTGACTGCTTTTCACCAGTAGTTGCATCAATTATCTGTTTGATATACACTGTTATATGTTAATTGTTTTCCGGCAGCAAGAATTCATAAGTATTATACATGGCATCTCCAACACTTTTAAGTTTATCAGAACCAAATTTTTGCATATACAGTATCCCTCACATTTATATATTTGATCCTACTCCATCCCCTTGTTTTGTAGCAAATGATAGGCATATTACATCAAATTATATTTATATTTAGGATAAATCACATTCATCTCTATTGCAACATTTATCTTTAAGCATGCATATCTAGTTTGCTCATAGTCTCATTTCCACTATACCACAAGCCAAGTTGACATCATTATTCATTAAGCAGAAATGCCGGCTTTCTTCATTAGTAGATGTAATATTCTCTTTCAAGTGGTAACTATCCGTACAGCATTTTCTGAACGACTTTTTAAATGATTAGCCACTGGAAATCGAATGCACTTGACCACGGAATAGTTCTTAATGAAACTTCACTCATTACTGCTTTTTTGTCTCCCAATAGTACGTTGTTTTACTACAGATGATTCCTGGAAAATTTGTCTACTACCATATATGTAGATGAACATTGTGTTCAGGCAGGGGTTCTCAAGTACCTAAGCACATCTCTTCTTTTGTCTGTTATTCAAATATCCGATTTTATGTGCCTAGTGAATCTTAGTTTAATTTACATTTTGAAATTGCAGTTCCAGTAAAAATCCTGTACTAAAAAATAATGGTTTAACATGGACTTTAGTGGAAAAAGAAAATAAGTGATAAATGCAATATTGTTAAACTTCGCAACATAAGTGACCAGAGAGATAGGGAAATAATGGCAGTAATTCATTAACCGAACTACAACCCAAACACTCCAAACTACACGCAAATTGCTGACATTACTAATCAGTAACCCACTAACTGAACTGCAACTGATCACCACCAGCAACCAGTCCATTCACAAAACTGAACCATTCCATTACTGACATCAATTCGAAACTACAACTATAGTCACCTGCACATCACCTGCACATCAACTATAGTCACGTGCACATCAACGCAGACATTACTAATCAGTGACCTAATTTGTTTAGTTATCTTAGTTTTTATGATGTTTTGATCACTCTCTACAGAACTGAAGCACTACCTACATAATTATGCTAACCTTTAAAACCACCTTTCTTTTGCATTATTTCTGAACTTTAAAGATTTAAAATATAAGCCTCTTCCTTGCATAAAATATGAGCACTTATATATTGCAGGTTAGATTTAACCTAGATGAGGAATGGCAAAAAGCGTGCATATTTCATCAAATGGGGTGCATCTTCAGAGGTTCAAAATCACGATTAGTTCGTCAAGTAGTGGAAGCAAAGAATGAAGAAGAGAGAAACCGGTTAAAACCCGACAACTTAAGTTTGAATGAGTGGAAGAAGTTTGTCAAGTCCAAAATGACTCCAGAGTTTAAGGTAATACTTACACATTAATGTTGATGAGATGCCAAAATCAAGCTGAAATTTTTTAATGTATGTTTTCATTTTATTTTTAGGAATTAAGTCGGAAATAACAATCTATTAGAGACAATCAGATACCGCATACAAGTAGTCGTAGAGGAATGGCTCGAACGGCCGATGATTTGGTAAGAATTACTAATTCACATACCATAATATTTATTAGTTGGGTAGTCATTGTGACGTGTTGTAAAGATATATTCTTTAGCCGTGGTAGAAAAAAACGAGTCCCCATCCATCTTCTGTTTGTCGAGCTAAAGTGTGGATCAAATCGCACACACGAAAAAATGGCGAACCGGTAAATTTGGTTGCCGCGGATGCTATTGTAAGTACTTCCAAACTTTTGTTAGATAACAATTTGTTTGCCATTGTGATAGTTCGATTGTGTATAATATGCATGTATGACAACATGTATAGGAAAAAATTAAACAAGTACAAAGTGAATCGACTTCTAGCTCTATGCATAATTACAAAGACGATGTGCTTGCAAAAGTATTGGGACAGGATAGACCAGGACGATCGAGAGCAATGGGAAGGGGTATGACCTATACCAAGGCAATATGGTCACACATAAGGGAAAAACAAACGGTCGACATGCAAAAAAAATCTTAGAATTAGACGTGATTGTCCGTATGCTTGTGAAAAATCAGGTTTGTAGTTTGCTCAGTTCAACCACTTTATTTTATGTCGGTTTGTAATTTGCAATAAAACTGACAAATATTTGTAGTTTTTATTGCAAGCATTTATTGAATACGATATATGTCTACGATAAAAGTTGTAGTTTTTACTGCAAATACATACAATAAAAACCGTAGTTTGATTTTTGCATGTGCTTCAGCTCTTAATTCTGCAGAGTCTTTGGTCTATTCAGAATTAAACAGCATTTTCCATAATAAATTAAGTCAAGAATTAAACTGCAAAAGGAAGCACATCATATCAAAAAGACGATTACCTTATACATAATAAATTAAGTCAAGAATTAAAGTGTAATATTATCTGCTTATTTTACTTCCAGTCTCTTTATTTATTTTATTTTATATGCAAAAAAAGGCATAAATAAAGTGCAATATTATCTACATAGTTGAATGTATCTGAGATAACAATGTGAAACACTGCTGTTTTAAACCATTTTAAACAGTTCCAAATAGATGTATCCGAAAACTGAAACACTGCTGTTTTAGTATGTTTATGTTAGTCATATGTTAGTTCATAACCAGGTTATTCTAGTAACAACTACATACACTTTTTTTTTCTATTGGAAGCTGCTTAAAAAAAAAAACTGATCACGGTATACTGCAATATTCACTACTGTTTTTTTTGATTGACAGGGAAAAGGAAGCTCGGGTGAAGCAAATGTGCATCAAGTGGTAAAAGTTATAGCACTAGTGTGATATCATTATATATGGCATTTAATTTCATTATTAATATATAATTTGCTTTTGATTAATTGTAGAACAAACATGATAAACAATATGACACCTGTGACTTACTGGATTGGAGTGGGACAAATGAAATTGTTGCGGAAGGAAGAGTCGTGCCAAGTAACTCATTGGAGCTTGTCCAACAAATTCCTTTAGGACCTGATGCTAAAAAATTTATAATAGACACTGTAAGGAATCCAGATGCTTTCTTGTGGCGACCTTCACCTTCTTCAACACACATCGGAGATGTCGAAGGTGAGATAGTAGCATGGCCAATTACTAAGGTTGTTTTGCACAACTTCAACAACTTTGAAAAAGAGGATAATGCGGTAATCTTTCTATTTTTCTACTAATTAAATTTTTTATTTTCAATGTACAAAAAGAGTAATATGTTCTTTTTTATTAGAGCAAAAGTAACAGCGTAAATCATAAATACAAATTAATTGACTGGAGTGGCAGTGAAGAATTAGTCGCAGATGGACGATTGCATTCGAGTGATCCGAAGGAACTCGTGAATGGTCTCCCTCTTGGTCCGGATGCCATTGCAATTTGGATAGATAATCCAAAGATCGAATATGCTTTTCTATGGAGGCCTACCAAAGGATTGACACGAGTTGGAGAAGCTATTGGTACCAAAGTTACATGGCCTAAATCGAAAGTAATTATCGAAACAATTAACACAACATCATCAATTAATCATACGAGTAATGTTGGAGTTGTCGAGAAGATATGCATCAAACTTATTTATATGTCATTCAATTATTTTTTCATCGTACAAATTATTGAAGCACATATTAAAATAACCTCTTTATTTAATTGATAGAGTAAAAATTCCATGGAAAAAGGTAAATGCATGTTAATCGATTGGTCGGGAAAGAAAGAAATAGTTGCAATAGGCCGTGTGTCTTCAACGGATCCAACTACCGTGGTTCATTGTGTTCCTTTGGGGAAAAATGCTGTTAGAGTTTGGGCAGATGTCGTAAAAATTCCAAAGGCATGTCTATGGAGAACAACGTCCGATTTAGAAGTTACAGAAGATGCTCTTGGTACTACAATAGCTTGGCCTGCTGCGAACGTCATAATGGAATCGGTTTCTAGTAAGTATAATTCAAACTTCTTTAGAAATACACAAAATTAGTCATTAAATGGTTTGATGTTGTTGCTAATTCTGTAAATAGTTTGCTACTGACAAAATTTACTTGATGTTGTTGCTATATCAAACCATTTAATAAAACTGACAAAAGAAAAAGAAAAAGAAAACTGTATACTACATATATCCACTAGAATAGTAAATGGTTTGATGTTGTTGCTACTGACAAAATTTATTGAATTAACAAAATTTATTTGATGTTGTTGCTAGTGTAAAATTATACTTACTATTTTGAAGTCAAAATTTAAAGCCGTTGCTAAAGACTTGGCATTTCAAGTTACATAAATAACTTAGAAAACTATTTTGCTTACTTGTGGACTACTGCCAAAAATGTGGTTAATATTAGAGACCCGTTGTATCTCAATCTTTAGCCATCTCCCTTTGCCTCCCCTCCCCCACCCCCACCTCCTCCCGACAAAAAAAGAAAAAGAAAAAATTGTTAAGATATGCCAGTTGATATATGCTAGTATATTGCACTGATATTTACTGTGAAATATCAGATAAATTTTGTCAAATGTACCTTAAAATATCAGTGATAATACACAGGTCAATAATTTTTTATTTTTATTAATAAAATTAACAAAGATGAAATATAACTTCTCTTATTCTTAGCCGTTTTCTTAACGAAACCACTCTTTAAATTTCAAGTGCTTGATTCCTACATGAATTCGTACCGTAAAATAATACTTAATTTAAGTGCTTGATTCCTACGTGAATTCATACTGTAAAACAACTATTTAGTAAACTGTGTATATTGAAGACCCAAATAACCTCTCGTACATTATTCATAAGCTGGATGCAAGTCATAGAACTCTGGGTACAGCATATGCTAGTTACTAATCATCCAGCTTTTGGTTAATTTACTAAACACCAGCGCTGGATGAATCAAGACATCCATATTTAGTGCCTGCCTTCATATGACATTATTGACATATATTTGAAGATTGATTCCTTGGCTGAATCAGTGACTTGCTAATGAGATGCATGGTCTTCATATGACATTATTGGCATATATTCGAAGGTGTGTCCAGGGCAGGCCCTGAAAGTTGGGCTGCTCAAGGCAGTTACCACTTTGGTTGCCCTTAACCAGAAAATTTGAAAGTAAAAGCCTGTGCATTTCAAGCAGTCATATATATGCGTGCGTGTATGTCAAACAAGTAAATAGATATACATTTCCAGTGGGTGAACTCTTCCTTTACTCAACAAAAGTATTTCTGATT
This sequence comes from Allium sativum, assembly GCA_030737875.1. Lineage (NCBI taxonomy): Eukaryota > Viridiplantae > Streptophyta > Magnoliopsida > Asparagales > Amaryllidaceae > Allium > Allium sativum. Next base: position 5,975,105 of record CM060916.1, on the reverse strand, counting down.
TTATATGGTGTGATTGACATATAGATAGATGGTGTTGATTGGTTTACTTATATTATGATTGTTATCCAAGTTCTTTTTGCATGCTTGGACCTTTCGAGTTACAATCCGCCTGTATGCCTGGACCACTTTCAACAAAAGTATATACAGTTTACTTATATATACAGAGGCTACCCAGGAATCACATCATATAACACAAACATGTATGTGTATTGACACAGGCTTGTCTCACCAAAATATTGGTCATATATATATATATATATATATATATATATATACTGTAGCAATTTAACGCAAATACTGTAGCAATTTAAATTTGATGTTTACTCAATCCTTTGGGTTCACTGTCTAGTTTATTTTTCTTTTGATTCCAAGTTTTTCATGAAGATAAATTTAGATAAAAACAGCCCATTCAAAAACATATATGTATCTATATGTCAATCACACCATATAAAATCAGAAATATTTTTGTTGAGTAAAGGAAGAGTTCACTCACCGGAAATGTTTCTCTGTTTTTCTTTTGTTGCGTGTATGGCAAGTGATCACGCAGAGGCAGTAGGTAGATGGTGTTGATTGGTTTACTTATTTAGACATTCACACAGTAACTATATAAGATAGATGTGTTTTGTGGTGGTAACATCATTGTTAACGTGGTGGCAACCCAGGTTTGATTTGAGCAAACCATATGATGCTGTCCCACCGCTAGGTTACTGTATTGGGGCAACCAATGCCTGGGCTGAACGGTCCTCACATGTCTTTGTATATATGTGTGTGTGAGAGAAAGTGTGTCTATGTGTGTGTATTATCCATGGTTGTCCGAAATGATTATTCAGTCAAAGTGAGAAGTGAAAGTGGTAAAAATTGACAGGTTACCTCTTTTGTAATTATACATATTTGTATATATAACTAATATACATTTGTTTATGTTTCTTCTTGACAGGTGTTGTATGATTCTTTCGAAGTTGATATATGATGTCACTCTTCTTCAAACCGGTTATGCTTGTCGAAGTTCATGAATATTTTTAGTTGAATATCGTTTTGGTTGTACTGTTTATTTATGTTTAAATTCACCATGTATGAAATATTATGGATATATATATATTTTGTTATTTAATTGGCTTATGACTCTAATTGTGTACTCAGAATATTATGGAAATATATTTTTATGAAGTGTTTGAATGTTATGGCAGCAAAATGTTGCAATAGAAATTTTTGTATAGCCTTCTAAACTGTGCAATGAAAAGAAAAATTGTTTATTATAGCATTCTGGTAGTGCTATACAAAATATGTTTCAAGAATAAACAGTTTTTATAGCATCAAAACGATGTTGTAGTATACAGTAATGAATTTTCCATGGCGCGTTTAGATGCGTCATAAAAATTTTCCATAGCTTGTTAAGATGTTATAACAACAAGGAATGCCAACATATTACAACCTTTCCATAGCGTTTCGATGCGTCATAAAAACTTTCCACAACATGCTTCACAAGCTATAGAAAAGCAGTTGCACTAATTGATCTGTTTAAGATAGCAGCTTTCCATCGCAAGTATGACGCGCTATAGTATCTACCAGACTTTTCACAGCATGTTGATCTATGACAATTATAGAATCGCTATAGAAAGATTTTATAGCGGTTTTTACACGCTATAAAAAGCCTTTTTTCTTGTAGTGTGGGGTTCTCTTTTGTCGAAGTGCTCAACTCCCTAAGTATCAAGCAAATACAGACTGAGGTGGCCATGAACGCCGAATCCGAACCTGAATCCCGGATGACGCTGATCAAGAATTACCTACAACAGGAGACCCTCTCAGGATGCTATAAGAAAAGATGAGCGCTCACTCGTCAATCAACTCGCTACCTTCTTATGGTTGGGGTGCTCTACCGCAGAGGCTTCTCTGTCCCATTGCTCAAATGCGTAGCCCGTGACGATGCCATCCGAGTGCTCACTAATGTACATGAGGGTGAGTGCGGCAACCATACTGGAGGACAAACCCTGGCCAGAAAAATATTAGACATGGTTATTATTGTCCCACGCTCGATCAAGACGCCGTAGACTATGCTCGCAAGTGTGACAAGTGTCAACGCTTCTCAAAGATCCTAAGGGACTCGCCTACAGAATTGACACAAATGATCAGCCTATGGTGATTCGCCATGTGAGGAATCGACATCTCTTCCAATGGCCAGAGGCGGGGAATTCATAGGTTTCTATCAGCGGCACAACATCGTAAAAAAGATTTTCGGCAGTGGCTCATCCCCAACCCAATGGGCAAGTTGAGGCGATTAATAAGGTCATCAAATCCATTATCAAGAAACGTCTGGAAAAAGCTGGGGGTATGTGGGCGGACGAACTTCTTCTAGCCCTATGGGCCTACAGAACCACCCACAAGACAGCAACCGAACACACTCCTTTCGCCCTTTCCTACGGATCCGAAGCCGTCATTCCCATTGAGCTCAAGCTTCCATCTCATCGAGTCACTATTTCGACGCAAAAACAAACCAAGACTTATTTTTGGGGTCACTCGACTTGCTAGAGGAAAAAGAGAACGAAGCTGATCTCCAAGCCGCTGCCCAACGGCAACGAGTCACCCGATACTTCAATTCCAGGGTCCGCCGGTAGGACCTCAGCATCGGCGACCTCATCTTAAAACAGGTGTTCCCTCCACCAGTAGGTCTTGCTCCTCGCTGGGAAGGCCCGTGCTCCATACGACGAAGGCTCAGCGATGGAACTTTCAAACTCGCAACCGTGGACGAAGCCAAACTCCCAAGGGCATGGAACAATGTACATCTCCGCAGCTACTTTACATAACTTAGTGCACATTTGTTTATGCTTTCCAACGATGTTTTGTTTTCTAGCAATTCAAGGCGTTATAAAGGATCTTATTGCCAAAGTTATTAGTAGAAATGATGTTCAACTTTCTATCTCTTCTCTGTGTTTACTCGGCGCATGACATGTTTGATTAATCCTGACAGCCAGCTTGTGTGTGAATAGTCGATCGCCGTATCGACCCCCGAGCACGGGAGCCGGAACCGCCATCCGAACTTCGAACCAACCTCGAGGTCAAACTACACTGGCTACTACCGACACCCCGAGCATGGGAGTCGGCAATGCTACTCGAGTTACCGGCCCGTGGCACGACCGAGTATAAATAACCACGAACTCGAACCTTGGCCCCGTGCCGAGGCCGAGGATAAATCATTCCGTGCCCAAGTCCCAAGCGACTTGGGGCTACCCAACAGCTAGCCAGGAGTGACCGACCCTAACTCTTTTCTACCCTGGCTATTGGTGCGGTAGAATCTTGGCGCAACACCGAGACCGACCTTAAATCGTTTCTTCCCCAAAGCTCTCAAGGCTAAAGGGTAGCCCATGGCCACGATCAAACCCTATGGGCTGATGATTCGGGCTTCTCCTCTCCGACAAATAAACGACGTCTATGGCTCTCCTCAACCCGATGAATGACGAGAGAGCCACACACCGGATGGACCGCAAAACGCGATGTCATACGCCTTCGCTACACTTGGGATTAACCCCGAGCAACCCAAAATAGCAGGCACTCAGCTTGGCTTCGCAAACTACGGGTTTCCTGAGCCGAGAGAAACTTACTAGAAGCATGCGCACAATCACAGCCCTCTAGAATAATTGACCCAGCACGCGGTCCTCGATCGCTTATTTGTTAAATGTAACGATATGTACGCTTGTGCAAGTACAGGACACTGGAAAACATGAGAAGAACATCCAAACACTCGACACAAATCGTGATCTTTACTAATTCATACTCCATTTCCACACACACACATTTGAAAAACTACATGACTAACATCTTTCTTTCTAATGATAGGGTGTACATGAAAACCACACCATGTCTTGAAAAACCAAAAGCGAGGGTCGTACTCACATAAACTACCAGCCTGCACTACCAAAATAAACGGTAACTTCTACTTAAGTTGATAACACTAATCGTGTCTTTTCTTTTTGTGCTTGTATTTCTTCTTTGCAGATTCGGTACACGATGGTTCATCCTTCGCGCTAGGCCTCTTCTTACCAAATTCGCTCCTTCCACCGCAGCCCTTCTAGGAAGTAGACGATTCATGAGAGCCGAGAAATGTTTCTCGTCCACACCATCACCGCTAGATATCTCAGTGATATCAACAAGGGTGGTATGCGGCGTAGGCATGGGGCACTTCCAGCAGCAAGGCCTACTACAGCGTCACTCTTCTTCGGGATCTCCTTGCCTTCCCGCTTAGCCCTCTCCTTGGCCTCTCTAGCGGCCCGTCACTCAACAAGCTTTTAGGACTTATGCATCGTGACATCACCAGCCTTGGTTTTCTCAAGGGTCTTGGTGGCCCTCTACTGGGCCTCCTCATCCTCCCTTTTCTTCTGGGACTCGTTAGTAACCCTCTTCTTCTCCGCCTCCTCATCGGCCTTCCTCCGCGCAACCATCTCAGCGGCTTTCGCCTCTGCATCATGTTTGGTCTTCATTAGGACCTCCTGCATGGCAACCTCGTCGTGCTTCTGCTTCTCCTCTACCTCTTCACACTTAGCCACCATTTTGACTTTTTGGGCCTCTACCATAGCCGCCATCGAAGGCACATCAGTTTCCATTGGCCCCTGGCATGAGCACTTTGTCCATCGACCACCTCTCCTCCTCGATAAGGATTTCATAAAGGCTAGGCGTTATCCTTATATCCGAATAGGTGTCCAACAGATCGCCACCTTCTCCAAATTGCACTACCGTGGGTCTTGGCCTAGACTCAGTTGTTTGTGGGATCTCGGCGGCAGGTCCCGGTGTCATGGTCAATCCAGGGATGGCTACACAGTAAAAACACAACCTTTTAGTCCACAAATTCGGTAACCACGTCATCCTCAGGGATGCACGATAAAGGGAATTTGCTTCCGGTCAAAGATGGTGTAGAAGGAATGGGAATGGTGCTCGTCATAACAGGTAAGGTGAATCTAGTCTCTCCTAGCTCCAGATGCTTAGGGTCATACTCAGTAGAAACCCCAGCCGAGGCCGCGGGATCAATTGCCATAATAGATCCAGAGGCCAATAGTCGATAGGAGTTTCCTTCTGCAAATGTCTTCGCAACAACCACACTCTCAGTCATGGCAGACTTCCCATTTTCCGCGGCACGCTTTACCAACCTCTCCCTCTCAGCATCCTCTATCAGCAACCTTTTCCCTTTCTCCAACTTCTCACGCTCTTTGAGGGTCAGGAGATCTACCATGAGTTATCATTCATCCAGGGATCTGACATCCACTTGACGCAAATAGGCTTCATACGGAACCAACCTCTCCCAGGTCTAGGCTAGCTCACGAGAATAATCGTCACCCCATGAGAGTCCACGGAATCTCAAAGCCTTAACATAAATGTTTTTGATGTCTTCCACCAAAGACGATTCTACTCGAAATTCTGTATCCTCCAGCTGCTCCCTCAATTGCTCCACCTCCCTTAGGTGTTCCGCTCTCAATCCATCCACCGTGCCCGACACATCCCGATTACTGGTTTCCGCGTCCTCCTTGGCCTTCCTCATCTCCTCGAGCTGCTTTTTCAAGCTGTCATTCTCCGTTGTCAAAGCATTATTGTCATCATGGACCTGGGAGACTTTTGCGTTATCCCTTTCCAGATCGGCACAAACCTTACCCGCCTCATCCTTATCTTTCTTTAGGGTTGTGTTCTCGGTGGTTAGGTCAGCTACAATTTCCGTGAAAATAGAGCGGGAGTGATCAGCCTCCATCTTGAGTGTCTCATACCCTTGCCTCATCTCAGCTGAAAACGACAAGATCCATGAGTTAGTATCAAAGACACAAGGGCAAGAAATGGAAATTTCTCAATACAAAAAAGGTAGGCTCACCTATTTCTTTGTTCAAATTGCAGACGCCAGTACTCTCGGCATCAATGGTCAGCCTCTCGTTGTTTGATCTCCATGTTCTTCCTCTTGATCAGCTGTGATAGATGAATAGAATCGGCGGTAAGCTCGTTGGCTTAGTAGCATGCTTCCCTCACATGCATCCAGATCTCCCCAGATTCCCTGGCGGGAGGTGGACGGAAACCAGGAAGGGCCGTCAGCTCATCTAAGTAGTGTCAAGGAAAAGTCTTTTTCAACCGTGCCCTCCGTTCTTCCATCGAAAGCCCTTGTCTCTCAGACTCCGCTACCCCTCGTGTTCTAGTTACGGTCGTCCTCTCCGGTCTTGGTTGGCCGAATAGCGGCTCCCTCACTGAGATAACTGGAGTGGGATCCAAGGGTGTTGTAAGTAAAGGAGATGTCAAAGGCGGACGCCGAGAACCCCCTAAGTTGAGTCGAGAGTCTCCCTTGGACACCCGAATTAGAGGGGGAGGAGGAGAGGTCAGAGATCGTCAAGACTGATCCCTACCTTAGTGTTCACTGCCACGATTCGGCGGGGGTAGAGTATCATACAAACTGGTCCCTCTTCTAAAGCCCTCAAAGAAAGGATTCATAGGGAAGGGGAGGCCTCCATGTCCATAACCTCGTCCTTCGCGCCCTCTGTCCATATCACTTGCCAAAGGAATGAATATAAGTCAGATGAGTCCCACAATCAGATGAGCCTAAAGGCTATGCAGTGTTTATGAGTGTATATCCTAAGTGTTCTCTCAACAAACCAGATTGTGATCCGCTCGAAGAATTAACTCCTTTGTAGTAAGAGCCAGTTCTTCCATACTTGTCGTATCTGGCCACAGAGACAAGTATATAGCAACATTATTCAAACCAGTAAACTGGTCCACTGCCTCAAGTGGGGCGGCCGCTTCTAGAGGAGTCACAAGGGATTGTAGACTGACCGACGCTTCTCCCCCCACCCCTTCCATCGGAGGCAGGGTGGAAGCATCCAATGAACCCTCGTCCCGGGTAACTATCTCCATGCCAACAGCCTCATCTACACGCACATATCCTTGGAAATTAACAGCCTTTTTGGGCTTGGGTCCAGCAGAAGGAAGCTTTCTTTTCAAACCCTGAGCTGCAAGACCTTCTGTCCCCCTCCCTTTCAGTACACTGCTCATAACGGCAGGCCTGATGTAGCCCGATCATTCGGAAGCAACCCCGCACGGTGAAGGCGCTCTTGACTTATTACGGCTTCAGTTTTGCGAGACTCTTTAGGGATCGCTCGTAGAGCATTAAGGCGTTGTTGGTACTCATTGCCGGTGGGCGCCTCTGGATTTCCTACCGTGATTAAAAAATAATGAGACACGAGATCCAAGAACTTTAAGTAGGTAACAAAGTTCGAAAGTACTTACTCCCTTCTATCCATCCCCTTGCAAACCCAGGACGGCAGCGCACAAAGAACCAGTCTTGTTTGAACACCGACGGCCTGGGCCACTTCCCGACGAAGAATTTGGTGGCAGTTGATGATTCCAGGAACCATTAAGAGGGTGATCCGCTAGACGTAAGTGCCCAAGAGTGAAGAATAAGCATTAAGATGCAGTTGTGAAGGTGCAAGGCGGAAATCGAGTTGCATGTCCCAAGTAAAGTCATTGGCTGGGGGCACGCATCCCGCAAAACAAGCTTGCCAGTTCCAGGCAGTCAAACCCTCGGGCGGCGCATGAGCCCTGCCACCTTCTCCGGGTGCATGGACATCACCCATCGGTATATTGAACCGCAACCCACTTTCCTAGCTGCTGTAGCATCCATGCGCGATGGTACCGAGTTCGTCGGATTTTCCAAGATCACTGCGTCGGGCAACATATCTGGGGCTACCGGAGCCATCGGTGCATCTTCACTAATAATATCCACATTCCCGACCTCTTCATGTATGACCGGAGAATGTAATCTCTCAATGTGTTCCCCTTCCTCAGACACTTCAGGTGAACTGGCTGTTTGAGAAGGAACGGATTCTTCAGTAGTCTCAAGCTCATTGTCAGTCGAACTACTGCTGTTGGAAGAATCAGATGTATGTGACGATGGGGAGGAAGCCTCGGATTCCAAGGTCTTCCTAGTCTTTGATCTTGTTTGCATCTCTAGTTATACTTTAACACACTAGCATTAGACATTGCAGTGGAATAACCTGTACCCCTCGTGTTGGTGAAAACTAATAAGGTGCGTGCGGTGTCATGCAAAATTAAGATGTACAGAGGAAATTTAAACAGTCTAACAATTCAGTCATAATTCATATATATTCTCTATCTTATGTAGAAGGTCAAAATTCTTGCAATCGTGCAATTATTAAGCCAGCATGGAGAACGAAGGACCGGACGGCAGGGGCAATCGCGAAAACATACCCCGCCCGAGGCTCAAATACACAAGACCCCTCGGAAAAACCGGAGGTTTGAACCCCCACCGGGTTCGAAAATTCGAACCCTGCCAGGGTCTGAAATATCAAACCCTATCTCAGTTCGAAATCTCGGACCCCATCCGGGTTCGAAATCTCGAACCCGGTAAGGTTCGAAAACTCGGACCTCATCAGGGTTCGAACGCTCGAACCCCATCAGGGTTTGAGTGCTCGAGCCCCACCGGGGTTCGAAAGCTCGAACCTCACCGAGGTTCGAAGGCTCGAACCCTCGTGGGGTTCGGATGCTCAAACCCTCACGGGGTTTGAGTATTCGAACCATTAAGGTTCGAGAGCTCGAGCCCCAGCAAGGCTCGAGAGCTCGAGCCCATCCGGGTTCGAAGTCTTCTCATGGAATCCTCCTCCTAGCACAATCCTCTCCCTCGCGCTCGCCTCACAAAGCCTCGGGACCCACCTAATTTGCGTTCAAAAATTCGAAGTACAGCGGGTTAAAGCTTTTTAATGGCGGTCGATCTTGGAAGTTTAAAGAAGAAAGTGAAATGGAAAGGGGTGCTATTTATAAAAAAAAGGAAGAAAAGCTCTTCGTATTCCCTAAGTAGGTTTGAAATTTCGAATCTCCCAGGTTCAAAATCCCAAACCCCGGAGTTTGAAATTTCGAGCCCCTGGGGTTCGAAATTTCGTGTCCTAGGGTTCGAAGCTTCAAACCTCCAGGGTTCGAAATTTCGCACCTCCAGGATACGAAATTTCGAACCCTCGGGTGCAGAATTTCGTATCCCCTAGGTTCGAAATTTCGTATCCCATAACCATGGCCTTCACACCTCCTATAAAAGCGATGTTCAGACCCCTCAGGGTACGAATTTCGCACCCTTCGCACCCAGCAGGGTGCGAAAATCGCATTCGCACCCAGTAGGTTACGAAATTCGTACCCTGGGGTGCGAAATTCGCACCCAAGGAGGTACGAATTTCACACACCCCTTAGGGTACGAATTTCGCACCTCATGAGGTGCGAAATTCGAACCCTAGGGATGGGTGTGAAATTATGGCGTGTGTAGATGTTAGGTGCGAATTTCTGGGTGTGGTCCCCTATTTTCACCTACTCCTACCTAACCCCTTTCCTATAAATACCCTATGGAATCATATTTCATAGGGGTTGGAATCTGAGACATTAAGATCTCAAGAGAGCTCCTTTAATGGCATCTCCTTTGAGGAAGAAGAAGGGCAAAAGTGTCTTTTTCCTAATATATTAAGTTTATGATAATTATGAAATCATATATGATAATTATGTATCATATAGCTTAGAGATTAATGTAATGAAATGTCATGAGATGGTCTCAACCTTGTAACTTTGTGTGATTAATAATATTCCAACAACACTTCAAAGTGGACGTAGGCCCCTCACGAGGGCGAACCACTATAAATCTCTCGTGTTATTTAATGCTTTATGCCCTTGTCTACATGACCAAATTAATAATTCCTAGTAATTGGAATCTTGGGTGTTTACGACATTTTTTGCCGTCAATACATCCAATTCTAAAGTTATATGTTTATATTTATTATAAACGTGACCAACAAGATAAGTTACCTTGATTGGTTACGACCGTCAAAATAACGATCGATTTCCATTAAATTTAACAAATGTTTAATTTAATCAGTTCAGTCAAAATCAACAAATATATGCAGTAATCATCCAAAATAAACAACCATAGCACACAAAAATTTATACCCGACTTATATAAAATATAAGTGGGATAAAAACTGAGTGAGTAAACTCACCTTGCACTACAACAAAATGACCCTATTACAACGGTGGAAAACAGTTGTAAAAGACATTTTACAACGGTGGAGCCACCGTCGTCTCTTAAGAAGTTGTAATAGACTGAAATCTTTTACAACTTTTATACACCGTTGCGACACCGTTGTTAAATGTATATTTTACAACTGTTTTCCACCGTTGTAGTAATACATATTACAACTTTTTTTCACCGTTGTAGTAATTCCTACTACAATTAATTATAACAATATGATTTTTGTTTCTTTATACATTACATTTCATATAAAAATAAATATTTATATTGAATAAAATGATACTACACCGAACTGAAATAATCAATTAAATATTTTATTTCAATATTTGAATTAGTACAACTTTGTGATCCACTATCATACAAGTCACTTTTACATAATACAGTCATAACAATACATACATTCCTCACTACAAACCGATCGCTCAACAAATCTGAGGTAGACGGTCTAGCTCTAGGCTTAGCAATGCATCGTTCTATGAAGGCCTTGATTTCTAGGTAAACCATCTATCATTCCTCCATTACCATCTGCAAATTTTAGTCATTTAAACATAATGGAGAAAACAGTAAAGATTAATGCAGTCATATTACCTCTTTTACATGTAAAATGACGTTCTGGATCAAATTTTGACATAAAACGTATGATGTTTCGAAAGTCTGACTTATATTAATATGAAACTATGTCAAAAGTAAAATTGGCGATTGTTATTTTCCATAGAAATTGTGTCCTTGAAAATTTTGTCCAAAACTTTGAACAACTTTCTTTGTGGGTAGAGTACAGTAAAGCCAAAGCATCCGAAAAGAAGCCATATCAATGCAAATGAGTATACACATTTGCAGGTATCATAAACACAAATCTGTTGTTTTGATTGCTGTTTTGAAAAACTGAAGTAAGACCATGATTGAAATATGAGCTAAGATTGTGTACATTGATTCTCCATCACATATGCCCATTCAAATGCATGACAATGAAGCATACAAACGATTTATTGCTTAATGCTGGAACAGACTAGTAGACTTAGAAATGTTGCCAAAACAAGGAAGTAAACCAAAGGGACAGTACGCATATATTGTGCCACAACTTAACTATCAACATGCAATGGTAGAGAATCACTAAATCAATGTAACCAACTGTGCATGCAAGAAATACAGTGCTTATTCTAACTTGGATCCACACGTGAGACATATATAAAACAAGAGGTGCTATTATAAGGAACATGCCGAAGTATATATGCATAGGAAGTGGAATTGTTTCTTTTTTCTTTTTTAGTTCGACAACACTGGTGTGCCAAAGTAACATGGTATCATCCTAATATGAGTGTATTATGAAATATGAAGGTCGGGAATCAAGTATGGCTTCACAGCAGGATATTTAAAAGCATGTCACTAAAATGTGTACTTATTTAAATCAAGTCAAACTTAACATAAGACATGCATTCACTTCAAAGGTGAACAATAACCAGAAATCGATGACAATCAAGGTGACGGAAAAGCAGTAGCCAAACAGTGTGAATCAGTATGATGTAGTACTGATTATCATATTATAAGGAGCACCATTGCAAATATTAAAATCAACCAATAACCGAATTTAAATTTATACAACCCCAGGACAGTAGGAAAGCAATAACCGACAAACTAATGATATTAGTGCAAACCGAAGTCGTACGCTTGAAACATGTTTAATCGTAAGAGAACTTACATTTAATCGGTGAAGGAAGCACAGACAATGGCGGACGGTTGGCGTTGGCTGTAGAACGGTGAGGAGGTATTGCTACAAACGGCGGCGCTCGACTGCTGGAGGGGAGAACAGGTTATCGGATGCGTTGTTCAGATCTGAGAGATGCTGAGGCGATTTGGTTTTCTAGCTTCAAGGAGGGCAACACTGCGCGATGGCTGTCGAAGGAGGTGACGCGGCTTCACTGGACTGGAACAAGGGCACGCGTGATTGGGGAGCTCAGACGATGCGTGGCACGACCCTTGTAGTTGGTGGCGTTCGCGGTTGAGCTCGTGGGTTGACTCCGGTGGCGAGCGACGCCTGGTGACAAGGCCTTGTCGGCGGAGAGGGATTCGATGGCGAATGAAATGGAAACCAACGGCCTATTTTCGGTTTTTGGATGTGAGACGTTGGTCGATTTGTTGATTTCCCCAATTCGATTTCTAGGGCTTCAGCCATTTTTAAGTTTTTTTTAGAACGAGAGAATGAAATGGAAACCGATGGCCTATTTTCTTTTATTTGCTTCATACGGCTAGGGTTTCACCATTGCCAATGTCCATTTTGCCCTTAGATTTAATGTTAAGCCTTATAAAACTTAAGCCCCAAATCATAACACTTAAACAAAATTTTCATGTCACATACACAACAAACAAACAAATGTGTGTTTATTCACCATTTTAATCATGCACAATTTCACATATTCATCATGTACATAGCACAAATGATTTATTTATTTATTAATTCACCCCAAATATTATGGATTTAATTGAAATCAATATAATCTAGGATCATCAAATTTGGGTTCTCACATTATTAATCTCTACTTCTTAATTATTAATAGCAATCATTGGATTATTCATGATTAGCATTAATTATTATATTTTAAGTATTAACTGTTTAATAGTAATTATGTAATATTAACTATATTTTTTAATTCTTCTTCTTAATTGCTAAGTATCAAATATTATGGATTGATTATTAATTATTACTTCCTAATTGATTATTAATAGTAATTATTAGTTATTAATTATAAATAATCAACATAAATGTATTAAATATTAATTATTAGTTGTTAATTATATTAAACTATAGTCATATATTACAACAATCAAAAAATAGAAGTTGTTAATTATATTAAACTATAGTTAATATACATTTTAGTTAATTATAAATTATTATTATTATTTACTACTGATTTTTAACTTACAATTGTTACTTAATTAACGATTGTCGAACCCCGTTAGCGGGGGCGTTGCCCCCACACCCCCACCTTGGGGGGTTGCCACCCCCTTGGACCCCCCCCTCCGTAAGGATCATATTTGACAAAAGATTTTGGTAAAACTTTCAACAACGATTACTTATTAAAAAATATTATATACTAAATATTAATTAGTACTAATAGTCATGATTAATTATAAATTAAATATTTATTAATTGTTATTTACTTATTGATTATTAATTAATTGATTATTAACCGCTCATTAGTTATTACTTACTAATTAATTACTAGTACTTAATAATGAAGTAGTTATAAATTAATTATTTTTAATTAAATATTTAATATTTATATATTGATTATTATTAAATAATTACTAATTGGTTGTTAATTAGTAATTATTAGTAGGAATTATTTATTTATTGATGTATTTTTAATTAAATATTAAATATGTATTTATTGATTATTAATTAATAATTACTAATTGGTTGTCAATTACTAATTATTAGCATGAATTATTTATTTATTGAAGTAGTTTTAATTAAATATTTAATATTAATATATAGGTTATTGATTAATAATTACTAATTAGTTGTAAATATTAATTATAAAAAATTATTTAATGAAAATAATTAATATTAAAATATAGTCATATATTACAACAGTCAAAAAATAAAAATTGTGATAGGCTTTTATTACAACTGTCAAAATAACACAGTTGTTAAAAATAAATTTATTACAACTTTTCTGGAAAAAAGTTGTAAAAAACATTTATTACAACGGTGCTTTAACCACCGTTGTAAAATTAAAGTTGTAATATGGTGTTTTTGTTGTAGTTACAACGGTGTTTATACCACCGTTGTAAAAAACCATTTATTACAACGGTGATTTTACCACCGTTGTAAAAACCCATTTATTATAACGGTGCGTTTACCACCGTTGTAAAATTAAAGTTGTAATAGGGTCATTTTGTTGTAGTGTTGGGTTTCCATTCATTGCTAAAACGTTTGTTTTAATTAAATTAAACAAGTGTTTAATTTAAATTAAAACTTCCTACTGTTTCCAACTTTATCCAAACCAGTTCCAAAATGTTAGTTTCTTGGTACCATTCCAACGTTGTTTGTTTTGGTCCACTCTGGCAACCTATTAGCACGGTACAAACTTTTACTGCGGTTATGGTTTAAATTAACTAAACCATAAATTAAATCCTTGTTTAATTTACTCACTAAACGTTATAATTAAATCCGTAATTTTTATATCAATTTAATTAAACTTTAATTTAATACTAACCGTTATTTATAAACGTCGGCCACATTAAGGTATACTGAGTTATATATTCTACTATAGATTGGGCCATGTTATGCTATTTATACTAAAGAACATATATCACGTGTGATGAGGCATATTAAACTATTAGATGCAACATGGGTAAACGCTAAATAGGGGATCAGCCACGTTAATATAAAATTAGGCAAGTTAATAGGCTTAACTAGACACCTTAATCTTACAATAAATCAAGTTAAAATTATACTTTTGGCCATGTTATAAACAGGGTTAGTCACGTTAATATACATATATATCACAACTAATCAAATGCTTCCATTTATTGTCTCCTATAAAGTGAATTAGGCGCTTTTAAACATTAATTAACGTAACAGTGTTACATATACATTTGTAGTATTGTCATGGGATTAGGCATATGCTTAAAAATGGATAGGAATGCTTATAAATTTTAGGCACTATTCAAAACTGATTAGGCATGTTAAGTAAAGTGATTAGCCATGTTAATAACAATTAGGCACAATAACCACTTACTGTGCATCTTCTCTCACGTGTATTCTGATCCCAACTTCTTTCTTCCACTCGTTTTTGTTTTTCGAAACCGCATACTCTATCTCCCTTCATCGCTGACCCCTCTTCAGATCTCCTCGCCATCAACTCAGCTCCAATGTAAATACCCCTCAGACCATCTACTGTTCGACCCACAGTCACCCTTTCCTGCTTCAACTCTTATTCATATATATACATCTCTTCTTCCCTGACCCGTATGCAAAGCTTCTCCCCAAAACATCATGACCGCACCATGAAATTCATTTCAACTTTTACTACACTATTGCACAGTCCTTGCCAATTCCATGTTTCATTCCCAGTTCCAAAAATCTGCCTCACGTGTTTTGTTTTATTTCTTTTTAAAACAGTTGCTTCCTACCTCACACTACTCCCACCGACGATCCTCCACTGCTTCGATCCTGACCCCGTTCCGACATAAACTTCCCTCGCCACCTTGCTTGAACACGCTGTTGCCAACCCCGTTGAGTGTATCCAAACCAGATCTCCTTTACTTTGTCGATTGCCACCCATCATCGGAGGAAGTTACAGCGCCAACCCCTCTCTCTCCCATCATTAGGGGTGGACATTCTGTGTTTTCTTTTCGGCTTGTCTACATGATGGAGAAAATAGATGACATCTGAAATTCAGTAATAGGTTGCAAGAAGTAGTTGTGTAGCTATGCGTGGTATGTGCATTACTTAACAATGAAGTTTTAATGTGTGCGTATATATATATATATATATATATATATATATATATATATATATATATATATATATATATATATATATATATATATATATATATTATATATATCAAAAGTACACTGATGCTGATGCCCTTTTCTTTTTATATATATTGTAGCTAGTATACAACTGAGTGTTTATACAAAGGGTAACTGTCTTGGGTTTTTATGTAATGAGGTAACATATGAATAAGTGAATGATTCAAATAATGTTTCGTAGTCTAGAACTATACATGCAGTTACAAATGCAAATAACTAGTGTCTTACAATTAATAAGTTAAGTAAGATAACTTATAACGTAGATACATTTAAAAGGGATGGTACAGAGGCTGTCATATTCAGTGGAAATGGAGGTTTCAACCGAGGAAATCATAGATGTTCCTATTGCTGATACTCAACAAGGTACTGTAGCGACTTCAGTTCCTATCAATATGACTTAGTTCTGGTTACTAGAAGCACTGCCTTTGAATCACTCGACGGAGTAGGGGAGATGAAGAAATTTTCATATTTCAAGCACTAGATTCAGAAGGAGTTATTGAAAACTTTACTGGGGTTTATATGACAAATCATGATAATTTGGACGTCATTTGCTTCCACAGTTTATATATACATAGGCAGTTTTTATTTTATTTTTTTTACTTAAAAGCTTAATTTCCATTTTTTCTGTTTTAATACGGTATTTTATTGTTCTTCTTGTGACCGTTGTTTGCCAATACCCGATAAATTCGTACGGCCACGGACAAACTCCAAACACAATGGAAATGAACTCACTGCAACGTCTTGATGTTCCGGTCTCAATGAAAACCGACTCTGTTTGCACAGTAGCGTTATTTTAATTTATCGATTCACTTTTAAATTGTACGCACCGATAAACAACTCCGATTGACTCCAAACTGAAAATATAGTAACAACTAGCTATGCATATTCCAATAACATCCGTTTCGTCGAAAACAGAGGTCGTTAACGAAAAAAATATAATCAAATCTAAAACAATTTAATTTAAATTATAATAAATTATTATTATCGTAAATCTCCAAATAAAATGTTATACAACTTCTAAATAAGCTAATATATATTTTAAACTCAACATTATATAGTTTCAGGTTAAATGTTATTCAATTTATATATAAAAATCCTTTATATTTAATTTAATAAACATTATCGTTATTAACGAATTCCATAGCGACTATTCGAAAATTTGAATTAGACATAACTCATAATCTATAAACTGAAATCTTCATTTTTCTCTTCCATTAGAAAATTGTAATCAAATCGATTCAAACGTTTCTTGTTTCATGGAATTCCGAGTTATATCGGATCCTGTATATCCGGTTGAAGTTCGAATAGTAAATTACGAACTACCACGAGACTTTTCGAGTTCGTTTCATAATTATATATATAAATTACACGTTCGAGCTTCTTATATAAACGAATTATATATTATGAATCCATTTATAACTTCAATCCAATATTTAAAATAATAAAATATCTTAAATATATGACTACCTAAAATACGGGACGTTATAGTTCGGGCTGCTGAAGGTTGAAGTAATTTAGGGTTTTAAATATTATATTAATATATAATTCGTGTATTTAAAGGTTTGGATGTTGATACCCTTTTGCTATGAACTCAGAATCGCGCGAAACTGGATCCATTGCGATTGTGGTGTCGAGAAATTTGTAACAAAACTAATTTGGTCAAATTTGGAGCAAGTTGAATTTGTGGGTCTAATTAAACCCAAGTTTAATTTGATTTGAAAATAAATCGACCATTTGAGACGATCAATGTGAGAACTCTCTCACTCACTATTTTGTTATGTTATTATAATCATATTTAAAATATATTGATTATTTATGCTAATTTTACCTATTTAATTATCACAAAATGTTATACGGTGCCTGGTAGCTCACATAATGTTGTTTGTAAACCAATGGATTAATTGTTGATTTCTTATGTTATGTTGTGATTGTGATTTTGAGGTATTTAACATGTTGAAATAATGTTAATATATTTGTGGTAGTTGAAATTGGATATAAATATCCATTTATATGTGAATAGTGAATTAATTATTACTTGCTTAAGTAAAATTAGTTAGTTTGAAAAATAATTCGAATTGAATTAGAAATGATTATGTTCACTAATCAGTAATGAACTTAAATTGAATGATGCTGATTGAAAATCCCACATGGATCTCGGGATGATATTTGATTTACACATCTCCCTTGTATATATTTTGTATGTAGATCGATTGATTAACAAAACGAATTAAGCGTCAATAATTTTTTTGAAGCTTATATGAAAATAAAATGCACATTAGATGTCATTTTGGATGTTGATAGTTTTTTGCAACTATTGTTGGATGTTGATAGTTTTTTGCAACTATTGTTGGATGTATGTGATGAATGTAATCCATATAAGTTTATTTATATGGATATTTGTTGAAATTTTATTCCAATCCGGAATAAACATGGATATTTTAATAATATGATATTCAACAAAATTTGAAGTTGATTTCGATGTCCGATTTTGGATGGACACAAAAATATCAAAATACCAATGAATATAAGATTTGTTCAAGTTTACTATGAAATAAATGACATTTTCAAAATATAAAGCTGATATCAATATATAAAAGCTTTTTTTTACTCGAACGGATTTTTCTATCGATTTTACTCATTTTCGCAATGAATATCGAGAAAATTGGATTTCAAAATCTGACATTATGAAAATATTATTATTTTGAGATAGTAAAAATATAGGATATTCAATTTTAATTTAAAAATTGAAATGGAAGTTGAAATCATTTTTACAACGAATTTATAAATGTTTTACAAAATACATTTTTAAATGGTAATCGATGAAATATATTATATATACCTAAATGGTTTGAATAGAACGTGTCGCATAGCGACCGTTCGCGAATTTCGATCATTAACTTTGATTGGACGTAACGGGAGATTTGACCCTCTGATTCTCCTAAAATCGGAACTGCTGGGTTCGAATAGAAAAGATCTTTCAAATGAATATAAGAGGTTTAAATTTGAACAGCTAGATTTTAAAATATATTCAAATCAATTTCAGAAAAGGTCACTATGGATGCAGTTCGGTGATCGATATTGGAAACCGACTATAAGAGCCTTAATAAAATTATTAAAAATATAAATAAATTATGTAAAATCTTAATAAATGATTTGGAAAGATTTTGGATGAAATACTCCATATTTGAAAAGGTAAAGGATATTTTTATCTGAATGAACTAGTTAATAATTAGAGTAATAATCCAATGATGTTAAATTAATAAACTGGATTTGAAAATGGTTTTAATATAACCAGAATTTTCCAACATATATATATATATGTATGTATATATATGAATTTGAATGGAAATTATCTTCAGATATTTTCGATATTGGGTTCCGTAATTATACGGATATCGTTGAGGAATTTGGAAGATATTGATATCGTTATTCAAAAATGATATCTGTTAGTTTCAGAATTTGGTACTGAATGTAAGTCGACATGATTTTCATTTAAGATCTTATATTTAATATAAAATTGAATTTTGGGTTTGTCGTGAATGCTATCTTAAATAATATTGTTCTTAAACCTAGATGTAAAAAGGAATAAATCTTTTAAATAATGTTTAATGAAGTTATCTTGTTTAGTTAATTAAATTGGGATCGAATGAAATTCGATTTCATAATAATCGAAATGAGATTCTGTAAAGGAAGGCCTTTACTATTTATGGAATTTAAAAAAGTTTCGTTGTTATTTCATGTATAGTATTAGTTTGATACGGAAATTTATGTCGACTATAAATTGTTCAAATTTCCGTGTAGATTCCATATTAAATGGAAGATGGTTTTGGGTTTATTGTGAACGGTGCTTTTAAATGGAATTTGTTCTTGAACCCAATTAAAGACAAGGTTAATTTCCTAAGTTCAATAATCATTAAATAATGATTTTTGAGAATAAAACTAAGTTGGAGTTTTAATGATTCTATAACTAGATTGAAATGGGAATGGGATAATTAAATTTATCAAATTCGAGAAGTGTTCGAGAATGGAGTATAACCAGTTTACTCCATATGATAGTTAAATCTTTAATTAGACTTAAATGTTTAATGGTAATTAAATTTTCCGGTAACACGGTGGGTGTTAGATATGGAGCACCACCAGTTTTGCTCCATGGGATGAATAAGTTGGGATTGAGAATAATAAAATAAATGATTACTTCGGTAAGGCTCGATAATCCCGACTAGCTATATGAACCTTGATTTGGTTTAAATTGTGAAAAGATAAAATAAAATCTTTTGAAATGATATCCAGAGGAAGATTAAACAATAAGTTTAAAAGAATAAGTCTTTGATAAAATTAGTGGGACCCTTTCTCCAAAGATATGAATATTTGAATAAAAGAATATTCTGGATTGGAATGAGATGTGTGTTATCCTTGTGTATCTATCACATGATTATAAAGATGTGCAAGTTATTCGGAAAGACTGGGTTTAACCCAACTAAATAACTTTTACGACGATTAAAAGTCGAAGATGAAGACGACAGTTAAAGACCGAAGATCTTCACATCGCTTGGGATATTGTTGATGTCTTACTTCGAAAGTACACCCAAGTAGAGATTATATGTGGTGGTCATCCAGACGTACTTGGAAATCGATCGGATATCCAAGGACCTCTCTCCTGTATTGGACATATGGGATGAGGAATAAGTGCCTCCGGATTCGTTTAAAACCATAATGAACTTGTAAATGGATTGAGTGCTGACATCATAGTATGTGCTATATTAATTGACCTTACTAAATATATATTTGTTTGATGGCGGGGTATTTATTCTCTTTGCTTAACACCCTTCTCACAGACGTACGAGCTTTGAGGTTATATATCGGTTGACATCGGTTGTATGGTTTGAACTGACAATGTGGCATGCTGAGATGCAATGATCAAAGCTTTTGTTGAAAAGCAGAGCTTTGTGGTTTATGATCAAAGCACAACTTTAATATAGCACCGCTTTGTGTATAACGTTGATTCGCGAGCTTCACACGCCGGTATGAGTCAAAAACAGGACTAGTGACTGCAGGAAGTGCATGCGTTTCTTTCTAGCTATGGGTGATGTCATGGTATGGACCCCAGACATTTTACTTATGTGGATGATGGACTGAGAGGCGCCTCAGATATAATTGGTTGACATACTGACCAGATGACAGGTCCGACAGGTTCGGAAAATGTATTGTTCAGGAATAACTAATCCAAAAAAAGTAAGTGTGGATCGGCCCTGAAGATCCAAGGGTTACCTTTGGTGTGATCCAGAGGCATGTACTAGAATGTCTCGAAACCAGTGAGGAAGATCCCTTACCTTGACTCATAGATGGAATCCAAATTCCGATACGTGACTTTTCAGTTTTAGTTGTAAACCTATATGGCGACATAATAAATTATACATATGTCGTCTATGATTGATACATTTATATTCGAAGTTGTTTTCTACACTATGCACTTATAATGATATCAAAACTATTTGTTTTAAAGCGTATCAAGCATGTTTGGCTATTATAAGGTAAAACTCAATCCTCCGGCTTGCGTTGCATTGTGTGATGAGACCTGAGTCTTATAATAGCTTCATTTTTCAGAATTCATTGTGTTGTTTTCGTTTAAACTGATATTGATGTGGAGTAAACCCGTTCCGTGTCATACGGCATGGTCCCATGATTGTTCCCGCTTTTAAAGTAAGTTTTAATAACTATTTTAAGTTCTCACACCAATCTCATAAATGACATGGATTTTATTGTTTCACCTAAACTCTGGTACCCATATTTCCACATGGGTCGCTAGTAGTTTTGGTTTTGTAGATATTTATTTAACAAGATCCTGGTTTATGGCTGGAGCTATATTCGGAAAGCTTTGTATCCGTGTATTTCTTTAAGTTGTGTTAGCTGATGTATTTCCGCTGTGCATTGTATTTATACATTTTTATTTCTGTTGCTATGTAATTTATTCTCTGATATTATTTTTCTGCTGTATATTATTCACTTTTATTCGTATATCTTGTACTCTAATATAAATTGTTGTAAATGAATGAAAAGTTCTATTGTTTTGTGTTTTCTGATGCATCGTGTTCTCAAACAATCCGTTGTTCTCATTCAGTCTAAGCTGGCCAGGGATTTCGGGTCATGTCACGATGATATTATAATAATGTCTAATCAAATATATAACCATCTAGCAGAACGCTTGCATCTCAACCTCCACATACATAGTATAAAATCAAAAACCGCAGGGCGTTTATGGGAGATTGGATTCCGATTATGAAAAGGTATGGAATCACCTTCTGATTAGTGTACCGTAGAAAGGATACACTGATGTTCAACAAGAACATCTTGCAACCCGGCTACACAAGACTGGTCACTCATTTAGCTTGAGTGGTCCGAATGTATTGTCACCCACGGTTGTCACTTGTCCAACCGTAATCCGTATGATACAGAATCGAAAGAAGATCAAATGAATTTTCTCTAGATGGTGATAATGCACCCTACTTGGGTGCGACCCAACAAGCCATGTTGCCTTCCTGATTTTTGTCGTTTTCCAGTTGATGAGGCTTAGCTTACCTTTTTAGAACAACACATCACCATTTTGAATGCCACATCATCAAAGCCGTCAAATCACTAGTTGATTTCTCCAAAAATATTATGGGTATAAAAAGATAAGAGAAACGAATTTCTCCACCACCAAACATGATACCTTGAGGAGATCGTCTTATGTGATCCATTATGCATACTCTGTCAGATATTCATCCACACAAGTTGTCCTGGGACAGGAAAACCGAAGGCACTATCCCGTAAATAGAACATCCCTTGCACTTTACTTCATCTTCAATTATCTTGAAACGCTTATGCCTATACGGAGTGGTTTTTTGATAAAAAAATCCAACCAGTCTCTCCGTATTGACAACAATGGTCAAAAAATTTGATAGCTGGTTATTTAGCTATCGAGGAAAAATAAACATCCATCCAAATTTCCAACTGGAAACATCAAACAATCACTGGCCCTTTCTAATATGTCATTAATTAAATCATTTCCCAGATTCCTTCCAATATCTTTACTCTAATATTTTCAAAACGCTTTAGCCTCTTACGCTATTTGGAAAACGTTCCATATACCATCTTCTTTTATTTTCTATACTCAGAAAATATCATCTATTTACGATTGGAATACATTTCCAATTACTTCTCCCTTTCCCGACCATTTATTTCTATACCTAGGAAATATTTATTATCATTATATTTCCAAAATTTCATTTACTTGGGTTAAAACGAATGTTGTGTAAAACATCGTTACAACAACCCAAAATATTGCATTTAACTAAATCTTATTTAAATATTGATCTTCGAGACTGAATTTTTCTATTTATCGGTTAATAATGAAATCAAGCAAGATGTGGTATAATTATTACCTCTCAGTCCTTGATTGAATGACATTCTTAACTTCAAACGGACAAGACTACATATTTTGAATAATCAACATCATATAAAACCAAATATTTTTGAAACATGTATACGTTTCTCTTTCTATTCCTACCAGATTTAAATTTATAGATTTCCTTTTTGTTTATAACATTCTATTATAAGTTCATTTCCATATCGAATTATATATATATATATTGATTTCTAATTATCAAACTTTCTTAAAAATATTCTAACTCCTTAAATTTCTGGAAAATTTCGCTAGCGTCTCCTTTGTACGACTAAATTGGTACAACTACAAATTGCCTCTCTAAGCCCTTCCATTCAAAAAGAAAATCAAAAAGCTAAGCAACTTGCCCAATAGGCTCATAAAATCTCATATCGAATTTAAACATATACCTTTTTGTTGGGCATTCACTTTATATTCTTCATTCCCTTCATTCTGTACCTGTTACCTATTCATATACATGCATATTTCCATTTCTAATCAGTTGACTCATTTTTAAATTCCATTTGCTAATTTATTCTCTAATTAGCTCTTGTGCCTAATACACTTCTTTTCTGAACATATGAGGTTCACATACATTCTCATTTGCATATATACGAATTGAATTTCAATTCCAACCCAAGTTTTGTATTCGATTTCGAATTTGAATTCACAAATCCAATTTACTTAACAGAGGTTAAATTCAATCCAAATCTTCTTTAACTAATTACTGTAATTAGTTAACTTCGTTCAATAACTAAATCTGATTTTCTTCCAAAAATCACTCCATCTATTCCACTTGAGTTTATATTCATTTTATAACCCAAATTTGGGTTTTTCTAATGGAAATTCGTATTTATTTCACTTAAAATCCTTTTAATTTATTAAATAAATTGTTATGGTTTATAAATATTTTGCAGCGACTTTTATGAATTTTGATTTTCACATAACTCAAAATCTATCAGTCAAAATCTATGTTCTTCTCTTCCATTAGAAAACTATCATTCAATAGGTCCGGGCATTTCTAACTTAATAAATTTCAACTCCATTTTCAATAATTTAAAATAATTCAAGCATGTTATCCAAATCTAACTTAACAATTCTGATTGTTCAAACTTGTCGATTATTTTATTCCACATTCATAACTCGGTGTGAATAATTTAAACTCAAATTCTATATTTAATTCCAATTCAACTAGAATTTAATTTTTTATAAAGTCGATATAATCGAATTCCAATTTGTAAATCCTTCGATTTATCTCAATTAATTTTATATTCCGAATTCTAAAATAAAATCTACTGTTCTCTTTCGGAACAATTTTCAATTTTACTTTTACATTCAAATTTGAATTTAAACTTCCAAATCATTCAATGATAATGACTTAAATTTATTGAAAGAATTGTTTATAAATTAATCTCTATGTCCATATATAATAAAAAGGTTTTCCATTCAAAGTTAATTTGAAATCCAACTCCTATTTTGGAATATTTTATTTTTATAAACTTATATATAAAAATAAATACTGAATCTATTTTCATATTAAATTTCAATTATAATTCCTATTTAATACAATTCTAGTATCCATTCTGGAATTAATTATTTTTATAGTCGAATTCTAATTATAGATCCATACGGATTTATTCCAATTCAATTTACGTTCCGAACATCGGAATAAATTACATCATTACCCTTTAAAATGGTTCTCAATCCCCTTTTTTAAATTCATAATTGAATTTAAATTTATAAATTATCTAATGATAATTTTTCTCTTCTACTTATAACCGTCGTACATAAATTTTACTTCTTGTTTTCATTACTGGAAACAAGTCAATATTTTCTAACCCATTCGAAATTCAATTTCTATTTCGAAAAATAAATTTTCCATTTTTAAATCTAAAAAAGGATCCCTTTTTATAATATTTTTAAATATCAATATCTAGGGCCAGTGATATTCAAATCTATGCAGTTAAAGCCCCGCAAAATCCCCACTATAGCCCATAGCGCCCTTCAACCGCTACGCTATTTCTATTTAGCGCGGTTGAATAGTAGATTCACTTTAAGCCCCGCAATTTTCGAGTACGCCCGCTAAATCAACGCATTATAGCACCCGCTTTAGCAAATATTAATATACAAAGCTTGATTTGATTAGTTCTATTTTAAAACAAAACAATAAAGTTAGTATAAAAAGATAATTTTAACACATAAGTGTCTAATATATGGTATAAATCTATTATAGTCATCGATTCTAATGTGCGTAACCATGATGTTCTTTGGTTCTATTATATAAGATTAATAGAAGTTAGTTTCTTCTACACAACTAATTTGAGAATGATAATTAATTAATTTTGAAACACTTATTTTTACATCTAATGTACCTTTTGCACCTTCGCTATATCCCTGCTATTTCCCTGCTTTATCCCCACTATACCTTTTTGCACCTTCACCGCTACAGAACCGCTAAGCGCTTTAACTGCACAGAATTTCAAACATCCAAACACACAAACCATCCATTCAATTCAACACATCACACATACATAAACATGCAAACAACAATAAATAAAATTTTGAGGAATCCAGTTGGATCCCTTTAACCTGTTTCTCTACATCCACAGATGTTAATCAACATAAATAATAACATTCCTGCTTCACGCCAGGATATTGCGGTATAGAAGGTCATCCACTATACATATTATAGGGCGCATAGGGTCATCCGCTAATGGTACTATGGGAAATATCCATATATATATATATATATATATATATATATATATAATAGCCACAAACACCAAGCCTAAATATAACTAATATAGATAATTACCCTAATTCATCAACAATTATTCAATGTATCCGAACAACCAACAAACACCATATAAAAATTATTTATAAAATAAAAATTCATTTATAATAAATTATAAACGAATCCTAAGTGTGAGTTTACTCACCTTGATTCTATTTTCGCTGAATATCCATTTATATTCTATATTTTGCGGCTATAAATCTATCTGATTTGACTCGACTGAATCTACCTAGCACCTACGGTTATTTATTTTATTTAATGATTATAAATTTAAAATAACTTAATACATAAATCAACTAATTATCCTATATTATTAAAAATTTCCTAAAAATGTATACCTTATTCCTTGCAATCACGACGCTAACTCGATAATCATCGAACCATTTTGCTAAAAACAACCCCAAATTAATGATCCATTTCTCTTCGATATTTCATCGAACACCTTCCAGACAAAATACATCCCTTTTTCTATCACTCATATGTACTTCCTGACTACTGCAACACCATCCCAATACCTCAAACCATCATCCATTCTCTATTAAGATGAACCTGCTTCACATGACAACCCATTTCCGTCATCTGAGCTCTACCATTCCCGAAGAACGTGTCCGAACTCCTTATTTATCACCTTAACACAAAATCGATGCCTCCAATCGCTTCTGACCTGAGATGATTGGAGCTTCCCTGCTCCTTCCCAGCTGCCATGTAAGTTCAGCGAATTCGACTGAAAAAGGTGGCAGACTTCGAATTTTTTTTACAGGTTGTGACGTGGTTGGAAATCGAACTCTGCTAAAACATGCCCTCTCGTGCACGTCGCCTTTATGATCTCCACCATACCCTCTAATAAAACCAATTTCGCCTCCAATAGGCAGCGAACCCAAACCTAGGTCGATGGTGTTGGATGTCAAACATACCAGGAAGCATTACGCTAAAATTTGAACACATTCAATTGAATGTACTTGAATTAATTGCAGGAACCGAGTCCGATTTGTTTTTGAATTCGTTTCGGATTTTAGAAGGGAGGAGACAACTTTGATATGTTTCCTGAGGAATCAGATGTTTTGCTGTTATGGATAAGAGAAGACCGAGGCTTCTGGTTTGATTTATTTTCGATTTTTGAAGGATTCGAACTTTGATTTGAATGAAGAAATCGATCACTTTTTTCTTTCTTTGTTAAAACGAGATGGGAAAAATGAAGATGTGCTTTTCAATAGACTAAGAAAGTAGATCTGCGTGAGGTCGGCTTCGGGTACGTATTTAGGTCTGCATATTAAATTGGCTAGGGTGGTTGATGTACGGTTAATTAATATATGATTTTGATCATATCCATCAGTTCCAAAATCGAAATATATTGCGGTTTCGAACTCCTATTGATGCATCATGATCGACTTTCTGGGGTTTACCTGCTATTCTGAACATACTGGAATAGATTCCGATGTCTAATTCGATCGTATGTGTAAAATAACAATTTAAATCAATGATTTAAATTAAATTAAATTTAATTATTTTTGAGCGTTTTCTAACCGCACAATCAAACGATAAATCCAAACGCTACGAAATTTGAAACCCAATAATAATACTCTATTATGGGTCCGATAGAACTGGTTTTGTTGAATTCCAAGATCGTTTGGAAATTGGTTATTTGTAAGTTCCATATTTAAGCAATAACTTATAAATTAAACCGATTAAAATATAAATCAATCTCAAACAATCAAATTCATCAATAGTAATTTATCATTATCCTTTATATTTATATTAATCGATAGAATCGTTTTGATTCAATTTTAACTTCAAATTCAATTATATTTTGTTTTCTTATTACTATAATTCCATACCTTCAATATTAAATTGATAAATTCCATATTAAAATTCAGTTATTTTTCCAATTCAAAATTAAAACTAATTTAAATGTTCAATATTAAATGACCAAAAATCTGGGGCATTACAATAATAGTATAGAAGAATTCATCAAGAACTTATTTAAAGATCATTCGTGTGGATAACGTTAAGCAATCTAAATATCATTGAAAGTGACCAAGCAAACATAAACTATTGGCGGGTTTCTCGGAAGCCCAACAGAGAAAACAAGCGGGTGAAAGAGTCTTACATATCCTGATAAATAATTTTTGGATGTATATAAAGAGGGTCGCCTTCGAAATATATTAACCTTATCCTAGGTCGATTAGTTGTTCAGCGGAAGTTCCGTTCAACTTTCTAGCCGTTGGGTATCTAACGTCTAGTCTTATTCCTAACCCATAGGACATGCAGATGAATGATTACTCTCTAAGAGAGTGACACTAGTCCCTTTATATGGGAAGATGCACTTATTATTATTAACCCCACTTAGGAGGCACTCTACTTAGTAGAGATGTAAATATTATTGTTGGCCCCATTTTGGAGGCAACTCCACTCGGTGAAGATGTAACCATTACTGTTAAGCCCTCTTTGGAGGCAACTTCACTCGCTATAGATGTAATTTTGTTAGCCCTACTTAGGAGGCAACTCTACTAGGTGGAGATGTAAATTTGTTTGTTAGCCCCACTTAGGAGGCAACTCCACCATGTGGAGATGTACTTTGTTTGTTATCCCCACTTAGGAGGCAACTCCACAAGGGGGAGACGTAACTTTGTAGCCTCTCTTCTTGGAAGCTTCATTTAATGTTTCTTCTCTTCCCG
Organism: Allium sativum; assembly: GCA_030737875.1. Classification (NCBI taxonomy): domain Eukaryota; kingdom Viridiplantae; phylum Streptophyta; class Magnoliopsida; order Asparagales; family Amaryllidaceae; genus Allium; species Allium sativum. The sequence goes on along the minus strand of CM060916.1, from coordinate 5,946,639 downwards.
AAAGCTTTTTTATGTTGCTTCTCTTCTTGGAAGCTTTATTTGATGTTGCTTCTCTTTCCGGAAGCTTTATTTGATGTTGCTTCTCTTCCTGGAAGCTTTATTTGATGTTGCTTCTCTTTTTGGAAGCTTCGTTCGTTCTGCCTTTTCTACTAAAGGCTTTATTGTTTAATCTTTTCTCCAAAGGCTTTATTGATTCGCCTTTTCTTCTGAAGGCTTTATTGTTTCGCCTTTTCTTCCAAAGGATTTATTGATTCGCCTTTTCTTCTAAAGGCTTTATTGATTCGCCTTTATCAAGGGGGTGCTCCACGCCTTTTATAGAAACATTTAAATATGTTAACATAATATGTTTGATGATGACAATTTACAAAATTTTAAGATATAGATGATAAGATTTTAAGGAATCTTATTTTATCCAAGCAGTAATTGGTATTCAATCATTTCTTTGCTGCATATTTATCTATACGGCCTCCATCGAAGCCTATTATTGATTTATAACTTTGTCACACATTCATTCATGCACTGCGTTATTTAAGTGCTCCCTTTTGAGCTTTCGTCCCCTTCCACGGGATGAGATATAAGCAGAAAATGGACACGCTTTAAGTGCTCCCTTTGAGCTTTCGTTGTATGCACTAGCTTAAACAAGGTTTGTTTTTACCTATAATAGCACTTGAACTTATATTAGTATTTTTTTCTATTGTAAGCAAAAAAAGAAAAGGTTAAATGATTAATGAAAGTAATCATTTGAGATAGGGGACTTATTGTTAAGTTCTAATCCTCGTGTTATGGTGTTTCTGAACACTTTTCCCACCGGTCATCCTCCAACCTTCTTAAATAGGATTTTTCTACTTTTTGGCTTAATTTCTTTTTATCAAACCCAACATTGACTGGTTTTGTGTTGTTCTTTCTTGTGATAGGAATAATATTCTTTTTCTTTGCTTGAATTTGAAGAGCTGTCTGTAACAGAATTGGAACCGAGCCCTTCTGCCTTCCGTCCTTGCTTCAAGCTTTTCTTCATGTTAAGTATTTCTTCCATATAAATGAATTTGTTAGATCTAAAATACAAATCATTAAAGCTTTCGCATTCATTTAAGATAAGATCCTTCCACAAAGAGGATGGTACAAGTAACCCTGATCACACAGTTCTTAGCTTCTCTGTATCTGTTTCCCCTTTCTCATTGAGCAACTCATTATGAAACTGCTTCAGATAGCAATTAAGCGACTCCCTTGGTCTTCATTTAATTCTAGGTGAATTATAAATTCTGATCGCCGAGTCTTTTTGCATATAATATTGTGTGTTAAATGCGTTGGACAATTGTTTCCAAGTTGTAATAACTGGGCCATGATAATGCCCATGCCATTTAATAGCTTTTCCTTGAAGAGTTGTTAGGAAGATCTTGCATCAAAGTGCTTCTGAAGCATTATACAAATCCATGTAATCCTCAAAGATAGTGCGATGATATCCAGGGTCTGTAGTCCCATCATATATGTGTTGTATATAACAATATGATTTTTGTTTGATGGTAACAAACATATATATTATTATATAAATGTGTTTGTAAATGTACTATTCTATACAACATCTCATATAGAAATAAATGTTTAATTTGAATAAAGTGATATTGCATAAGAATTTAATATTCAATAGCATTTTTATTTAAATAAATTTTTTATTTCAACATTTGAAATAGTATAACTCTTCTAACTCCACTTTGTACATTTCTCATTATAATATAATACATTCAATTTTATATACATTGCTTCCTCGCTACAACACTCAGATTTCACTTATATGCATTCATACACTCAGTCACACAATCCCGCAGCTACATGTACATTTCACTCTGCTCTCTCGGTTACACACACTAACACACACTTATCATCAGTAAGCTTCAGAGTCAGTCCAGTCAACTGCATACCTATCACAGAAACACACACAATAATCTAGAACAAAAATTTATTTACACTCTAGCAGATATAAATTTATTTTAAATTTTATTTGCCTTAGAATTTTGGTGTGTTTCTCATCATATTTCTTGACTTGGTTTGATATGTATATACATCTATTAAAGTCTAGAGTGCTTATGACAATCAGAGTGGTTCACTATAAATACCACAAAGTATACTATATATCTTGTGCTTGCAGATCAGTCTCAACTCAGCTATAGTGGTATGTTGATCAAGACCAGCCTCAGCTCGCATTTGTGGTATGCTGAACTTGACCAGCCTCGACACATCGTATAGTAGTCTGCTGATGTAAATAGAAAATATAATTGCGCATGCACTATACACGTATACACATGCATGTGTGCATATATACATATATATACAATGTGTAGGGGAACTGTCAATCATGCACGTGGAAATAACAACTTCGAAATGTGGATCATGGACGTGAATCAGAGCATGGAACATATGAAGCAGCAATGACAATGTACACATGCACATAAAGGAAGATTCCAACTCAAGCACAACAATGGCTACTCATACGTATGTGCATGGTGGCATAAAACAGGAAATCTCACATGCTCTAGAAGCAACATCATAAAGATTCAAACCAATCAAACATATCACTATTGGTCAAGACAGGAAAAGGAAAAAGTGTGCACAAGTATTAATGACATGTAACATGCATGTGTGTGCAGCAAATGATGCCAATCACAAGACAATATATGTTGCAATCAAGACATGCAACATACATAAGGCAGTGCACAAATAAGTGCAAACTGGTTCCGCACATATAAAGCAAGGTTCAAGAATATAGCAGCATGGTCAAATGAGTACAAGCCTAAAATGGAATAGCAAACACAAACTGGTTTAGGCCCAACATGAAACCAAGTGGCAGAAAGGTGCAACAAACATGGTGCACCAGTTAACCAGTGTACAATTGCATGTATGGTACAGATCAGGGTGCATAGCACAACCAGTATGCAACTGCATATATGGTGCAATACAAGAGGAACTGAGATAACCAATACATATATGCAACAAGAGTATGCACCAAAATCATGGCAGCATACATGGACAAAGAAGTGTAAAGCACATTTCAAAACATGCACAAGGGAAAGCAATTCAAGTGCAACAAATGTGTACAAAGCAACAACAACCTTCATTAGCTCAATATGCATAGAGAAATGATACATAACTAGATAACGTAGCAGTTTCAATAAAGAGGAAAAGTCAAACCTCAAAAGCTAGTGCATGATGACATGACACAAGGATTTTAGGAACACAATAGCAAGTGTGTGGACAAGGGTATAGCAAGAAAGCAAAATTTTTGCTAAACACAAACATGTATCTTTTTCGGATCAGAAAAGAAGAGTGCACATGTGTATTTCTGAATTCATAAAAAAATGTGCAAGACCGTGTACACATAGGAGTGGTAGGAGAGGATATGATCAAATTCCAGAATCAAATGCAACACAAGAAAACAAAATGCACATATATATGTGCAACTACACGACATCCATCCAAACAGATGGACAAAGAACTCAAGATGGAAAGCAAGACATGGAATATCGCAAATGACCCAAAAAGAAAATCTGAACACACATGGATAGTAGCATATATACATGGAAAAGTAAAAACTGACATTTGATACATGGAGCAACATATGCACAAGTGAGAGTGCACATTCATATACATGGCATCATTATACATTTTAACTAGGGAAAGGCAAGATACATATCAAAGATGAATGCCAAGGCATAACGTTAATGATCTCAAATTGGGAAAGGTTTCAATCTTGGCAAAAGTAAATTCGACACAAAAGGCTATTTCTAGAAAGTGATCGATTTTGTGCATTCTTGGTATAAGAGAAATTTGGCAAGTAAACTTTTGGACAAATCATATCAATCTTGCATGTATCCATCATGGCCAGATATCAATGCAGTTTGAAATAGCAATTCATTCCAAAAAATGCACAGTGACTAAAACATGGCTAAATACATCAAGGAACAACCACGAAAGAATCGATCAAAGTTATCAAGGTCACATATTTGGAAAAGAATGAATTCACATTTTGAATTCTTTCTAGAAATTCACATATATTTGTGTTTTCTGGCATTTTAGTCCGGTCCCCAAAAGTATACAAGACCCACTCGAGTCAACCCCATCGCGTGGTACCACCGCTAGAAGTATCACCAAAACTTCGAGGGTTCAAGTCCAGAAGGAATCAAGTGTGAGTGGCCTCACAACTTCTCAAAATGAACCAATCGCATCACCTTACACTAGCTCGCATCACCCAACCTCGCGACACGTGTCTCCTTCGTATCATACACCTCGCAACACTCATACCGCATCACATGACTTCTAACCAACCCAGGGGCATGGACGACCTCTCAGTAGAACTCAGAGAAAGGGATCAGATCCGGGTCTGAATCCTTACCTTTGTGGTCATCGACGTCATCTCTCTGTATAACGTCTTCTTTGGGCATCCTTTCCTTTTAGAGTTCAGAGTCTGCATGTCCCCATGGTCCCTTCTCATGAAATTTATAACAGAGAATGAGATCAACATAATCAAGGGAGATTAAGCAACCGTGAGAGCTTGCTACCTCACAGAGTGGAAGAAAACGCGTAATAAGGTGTAACAACCTGAATTTTTTATAACATGTTTAAGTCATAAATCAAGGAAGAATTAATTTTTAAAACAAGAATCAAGGGAAACGGGTTGCGCCATTGCGTTTGTCTTGAAATTTTACATGAAACAGAGTCCGAGTTTTCGAAAATCGGAGTCCGTATGAGGGAGATATGACCCTCCGAAGTTTCAGGGATTTTTAGAATAAAAAACAGCTCAAAATTCGAAAACAGGCTGGGCGGGAAAACTCCCGCCCAGGGACCAGGTCGACCTAGGGGTCGACCATAGTGTCGACCTGGGGGTCGACCTGCCTCCCGAACCACTTTTCTGAACCAGATGCATTCCGATGTATTTAGGCTCGTTTTCTGACCAGATTCGTCTGCCTAACCTTATATAAACAGCCCCTAGCTTCATTTTCTCCACACCATTTCTTTCTGTCCTTATGCTACTTCTAAGATAATCAAAATAATAAGATAAAAAGGAAGAAAAAGGATTGCTCCTTCTCCATCAAGACTACGCTTAGGGATTTGCAAATCGGGGGATTTCAATTGGAACACAATCGATCAAATAGAGATTCAACAATCAAATTCTGCTTTCTAATTCTCGATCCATGCACTGTAAGTTCAAGTTACTTTTAGATAAAAGCTGTAAACATAAAATCCGTGTTGTAGATTGGAATTGGATCTATGTATGGTAATTGATTTGCATCTATTCTTGTTCGTCTTGGATCTTGACTTTCGTGAATATTGCTTTGGACCTATTCATGTTATAAATCAAACTCTCTCGTGTCTATAACCTTAACATGCCTATGACGTTGAATCTATTGTTAATGGACAAGGACTATGACTGAGAACATAAGACCGCCTATGACTAATATGACTATGCCAATGATTATGACGGTGAACATAAGACTGCCTATGACTAATAAGACTAAGCCTATGCCTATGACGGTGAACGTAAGACTGTTTCCTATGACTATGACACGGACAATTGTGGCTAATCAACTATGACTCTTGACTATGAGAATTATTCCCTATGATTATGAACATAAGGCCATTATCTATGACCATTACTATTAGTTGCCTATGACTATTGCCTATAACTATTTTGGATAATTAACCATGACGATTGTAATTAATCGCTTAGGGTTCTTAATTATGAGATTTTTACCTATGACTATGACTATGACTATTGGGGCTAATTACCTGGGACTGTTATAGTTGATTGAAACCCATGTTGTATACCGAATTTGCAGTTTGTTGGATCCCATACCGAGGATGTAATTTGCTTAGTTTATTCACTATTATGTACACCAAAACCATTAGATCCATTTTTCTTGTATTTGGCTTGCCTTTGCATGCCTATTCTTTTATGTCAGCGTTTACCATGACTATCACCTTATCTTGCTGGATTTGAAATCCTATATGCCAGTGATGTTGTAACCAATTATCTCAAGTTATGTCATGCTAGTCTTGTAACCCCTTTTATTGCTTTATGCTAGTCCCTTTTGCCTATCATAGTTTTGATGCTATTCCCTCTATTTCGAGATTTGGATTTATTTGTAATAGAGATCGATTCACGTTCACGTGCGAAGGGAATACGATTTGGGTAGATTAGGAAAAACATGAATTGGTTATGAACATGAATTATGAACTCGATAATAGGCAAAACTTGAAACATGAACGCTGTTATAACTTGAACCTGGATATGGACACGAACCTGACATCGACTTGATATGAAACTTGCCTTGAAAACTTGACACGATTTGACATGAAACATGACATGAAAACTCGACATGAATTTTGACATGAAAACTTGAATGTGGGCATGACAATTAGATAAACTTGAAAATGGCCAACTCGAGGTTGGGTTGAGTTTGCAGTGTAAATCTGCCCGGAACCTCCCGGCAAATCCAGTGGCTGCAAACAATAGGATCCAATGTGGGTAGTTGGTCATATCGCACGTAAAACCCGAGGTTAGACTATGTTGTGGTGTAAATCTGCCCAGAACCGCCCGGCAAATCCAGTAACCACAACAGTTAGTCTAATGTGAGAAGTTGAAGTGCATTAATGAATTAATGCCACATGATGGGGTTAAGTCATGAACCACTTGAATATACTTAACCAATTTGACACGATGACATGATAGGGTTAAGTCATGAACCACTTGAATATACTTAACCAATTTAACATGATGACTTGATAGGGTTAAGTCCTGAACCGCTTGAATATACTTAACCAATTTGACACGATGATTTGGTAGGGTTAAGTCATGAACCGCTTGAATATACTTAACCAACTTGACACATGATTCGTAGGGCTAAGTCATGAACTTAAACGACAACACTTAGCCAATTTGACATGACATGTAGACGGGTTAAGTCATGAACTTGAATGACAACACTTAACCAACTTGACATGCCAGACCGATGGGGTTAAGTCTCGAATTTAAATGACAACACTTAACCTACTAGACAGAAACCCTAGTTACGCGGTCCGTTTCAGCAGTAACCCACTAGATGTATCATGGTACCTTGAAACTAGGCAGGGTGGGGCACGATTACTGGGCTGATTGTAAGCGACCAGAACGACGGCTGTGTGGGTGCGCCAGTGTAGGTTCTAACGAAGTGCGGGCGTGCACATACTCCGGAGCAGAAAAAGCAGGCATTGGGCATCAGTCGGTTTATCTGTGCGTGCTTGATTCGTGTCGATGGTTGGCACCATAGGGCTTGGTACACCCTATGGTGGACCTAGCACAGGTGACTACATTTCGTGATTGGGCCGTATGACACAGACACATGAACGAGCTAGGACTTGTAGGGAGCCGATCGATTAATAGATCGTTACGTGAAATTCGTTAGGTATCATAATCCCTAGTGGTCCTAGGTGGCATAAACCCTAAACGAATCTTGTAAACGTTCAATAGGTAGCATAATCCCTAGTGGTCCTAGGTGGCATAAATCCTAGTTGAACACGCGATAGCTCATGATAAGCAAACCTAGCCAGAACAAGGGTGGCAGTCCAAATGATTTCAAGAATGGTAGCGCTACGTTGAAGTAGTTTAGAAATGCGTGATGAAACCCGTACGATATACGGCAAGGGACTGTACATATACATGGAAGGGATGATACGGGTTGGGGTACTAGTACAGTTGGTGCAGAGAATGTTAAACATGCGATGCTATACATAGCTTATCTTGTTACCTTAGTTTTCTTGTGACCTTAGTTTATCTTGTTACCGTAGTTTATCTTGTTATCTTAGTTTAACTTGCCTATCTTGTCATCATCCTTATGTTTATTTTCAGTTTATACATGTCATGTTACTTTTACTTGTTTCTATGCTGAAAGTCACTAGGACTTACTAAGTCTTTATGACTGACCCGTTTTGTTTTGCCTCTTTTTCTTCCATTTCTCCCCCCCCCCTCCCCAGGTTCGCAGGGTGGGAATACAGCTCAGTTCAGATCTTACCGAGCTCTAAGGCTCTTTCATGTACTGCTTGGATTTCTCTTGGCTATGGCTTGCTTTGCTGCTTTATTGGGGAATGATTTATGACTATGGTTTTATGCTTCTTTACTATTGCAAGACAGATTTTGATGTAATGGGTTTAATAGCATTTTGATGTAAAAGGCTTTAGACCTTTCTAGATTTTAAAGAAATGAAATTTGGTTTTTTTCTTCCGCTGTTTTATATGTGTTCTGTCTTGTAATATTTCTGTGTATGTTTACCTAGATAATGCTCCACCAAAGCTAGTGCATTCCCTTTGTGAGTGACCCTAGCGGAGGTGGGGTGTTACATAAGGATAAAGGCAAGACAATGCCTCAACCTTCTTGCATAAAGACCATCTCCTCATAGAAATCAAAGGTGCCTGAGTCCTGGCTCAGGCCCCACTATCGTATTTAAAAGTTCTCGATCTAAGGGAAGACAAAGAGCCCGATTCGATAGGGTAACCCCGGTTGAACCGATGATGGATGTTCTAATCAACCCCGACGACCTAACAAAGGTCTTGAAAGTTGGATCACAACTCCACCCCGCAATAAAGGAAGAGATTGTGGAATTATTAAGGGACATCCTCGATGTATTCGCTTGGACCGACTTCAACATGTGTGGCATCGACCCAAAAATCGCTTATCACATGCTCAGTATTGATCCCAGGTAGCTTCCAGTTAAACAGAAGTGTCCAAGCTCATGAATCGAAAGATCGACTGCACTTAAAGAGGAAGTGGATATACTACTTGATAACAGCTTTATCTGCAATGCCTACTACCCAAAATGGGTCTCCAACCCGGTCTTGGTCAAGAAAGCAAATGACAAGTGGCGAACGTGTGTCGACTACTTAGACTTAAACAAAGCCTACCCAAAGGATAGATTCCCACTTCCAAAGATCGATTAACTTGTTTATTCAACTGTCGGCTGCCATCTTCTCTCCTTCATGGATGTGTACCCAGGCTACAATAAGATTCCAATGTACCTTCCAGATCTGGATCATACTTCTTTCATCACCGACCTTGGTCTCTATTGTTATGTCGTCGTGCTTTTCGGTCTCAATAATGCTGGAGCCACGTATCAGCGGTTGGTCAACCGCATGTTCAAGGACCAGACTGGGAGATCTATGGAGGTCGACAATATGCTTGTGAAAACGCGGGTATCGAACGACCACATCAACGACCTCGCTGAAACGTTCAGTGTCCTCTGCCAATATGGCATGAAACTCAATCCCTTGAAATGCTCTTTCGGCTTTGCATCGAGAAAATTCTTGGGTTTCATTGTCAATTCGCAGGGCATCAAAGCCAATCCAGATAAGATTAAAGTTATTTGAGATATCCAAGCTCCTCGAAGCATCAAAGATGCTCAAAGCCTAAACGGGAAGGTCGCCGCCCTAAGTCGATTCATCTCTAAAGCTACTAACAAATGCATTCCCTTTTTCGACTTGCTAAGAAAGGGGAAGCACAACTTCGCATTGACCTTGGAGTGCGTCAATGCATTCCAGGACCTATTGAATCACTTAGAGCGACCACCTATCGTGTTGAAACCCATGGATCACAAGTACTTATATATCTACCTGGTTGTTTCTGTACAGGCAATTAGCTCAATGCTTGTGTGCATCAAAGATCGTGCCGAACAGCCTATTTACTACATTAGCAAGAGGTTAATAGTGGAAAAAAAGAACTACCCAAAGCTCGAGAAGCTAGCTTACTGCCTTTTGATCTCCTCATGGAAATTGAGGCCCTACTTTAAGTCTTATCCAATCAAAGTCTTCACTGACCAGCCGCTACGACGGGTCTTGAAACGGCCTAAGACGTTTGGGAGACTTCTGAAATGGATAATAGAGTTGAGTTAATTCGTGATCACTTTCATCCCCGTTGAGCCATCCTCGGACAAGCCCTCACAGATTTCATAGTGGAGTTCAACATTCCAGAAGATCCTCTTCCGGAAGACATTGAAACTCCAGACATTCAGTGGAAACTATTCGTGAACGGATCATATAACAATCAGTGTTCTGGTACCGGAGTCATACTCATTACTCCTGAGGAACGTTCGATATGTTACGCTTTGAAGCTCGACTTCCCTACCACCAATAATGATGCAGAGTACGAAGACTTTAATTGTGGACTACGAATTGTAATCGAACTTAACATCAAGGCTATCCATATCTACTCTGACTCACAACTCATCGTACGCTAGGTGCAGGCAGAATACCCGACCAAGGGGGCATAACTCGCCCCCTACCTTGCCCGAGTCTACGAATTGCTCACCAAATTTGACCCCTACATCATTACGCACATCCCTCGAGGACAAAACGAAAAAGCTAACTTTCTAGCCATGCTGGCAAGCTCCGGGAATATGCAACTCATGGGCTTAGCCCCAGCCGAAGTGCTCGACTCTCCGAGCATCAATCAAATGCAGACTGATTCGGTAGCAACGACGGAGACCAAGTCCGAGTCTTGGACGACCCCGATCAAGAACTACTTACAGCACGGAATCCTTCCAGAATGCTACAAGGAAAGATGAGCACTCACTCGTAAATTTCCCGATATATCATTCAGAATGGAGTGCTCTACTGAAGAGGATTCTCTGTTCCGCTACTCCGGCGTGTAGCCTACAACGATGCCGATCGTGTGTTGTTCGACGAGCACGAATGTGAGTATGGTGACTACACCGTGGGGAAAACCTTGGCAAGGAAGATTCTAAGATACCGTTACTTCTTGCCCACGTTCTATTAAAGATGTCGCGGATTATATCTGCAAGTTTAACAAGTGTCAAAGGTTCTCCATAATTCCAAGAGCCCCACCAGCCGAGCTAACACAAATGGTCAGTCCATGGTCGTTTGCTATGTGAGCAGTAGATATCATCGAAACTCTCCAGATGGCTAGAGGCGGGGCATGCTATGCTATCGTCGCATTTGGTCACATCACTAAATGGGCTGAAGCCGAGTCCCTCACTACAATCACTGCCAAGAACGTGATCAAGTTCGTCATCCGCAACATCATCACTCGATATGGAGTCCCTCAAGCAATCATTTCTGACAACGAGACCCAATTCGAGAGCGCTGAGTTCAAGACTTTCTGGCAATGACATAACATCCAGAAGAGATTCTCTGTAGTAGCTCGTCCGCAAGCTAATGGGAAAGCCGAGGTTGTTAACAAAGTGATCAAATCCATTATCAAGAAGCATCTGAAAAAAGCTAGAGGCTTATGGGTAGATGAGCTCCCTTTGGCCCTATAAGCCTACCGGATGACCCATAAGTCAGCGACTGGACATACTCCATTCGCTCTCGCTTATGGAGCCGAAGCCGTCATTCCCATTGAGCTCAAACTCCAATCTCATCGTGTCACTTACTATGATCCAATGACAAACCAAGATCTTCTCTTGGAATAATAGCTTGACTTACTCGAAGAGAAAAGAGATAAAGCTGAACTCAGAGCTATCGCTCAGCGCCAACGAGTCACCAAATACTTCAATTCCAAAGTCCATCCAAAGGACGTCAATGTCGATGACCTCCTCCTGAAACGGATCTTTCTCACATGGACCGGTTTCAGTCCTAGTTGGGAAGATCCATATGTCATACAATGGAGGCTTGGAGATAGAACCTTCAGGCTAACGACCGTTAATGGCGTCGAACTCCCAAGGGCATGCAATAGTGAACATATCCACCACTACTTTGCATAACTTAGTGTACAAATTTACTGCTTTCCAACAATGTTCTGTTTTCTCTCCAAAATTCAAGGCATTATAAAGGCCATAGTTGCCAAAGTTATTAGTAAAGATAGTTTTCAGTTCTCTATGTTCTTGACACGTTTACTTTTTGTGTCGTATGATCAAGCAACCATCAGAATTGACTTGCATATCCAACCTAACTCGAGTCTACCTAACTCGAGTCTAAAATTAACGATAAGGCCGAGTATAAATAACCCGGGATGTTCGTTTACTTGAATATCCAACCTCGCTCCCAAGTCCCCAGATTTGGGGGCAGCCCATCAACCAAACAAGTGTGACATCGACCGCGCATTTGGTCTCATCTGACCCAAAGGTTCGGATTCGGGCAATAATCAACGATGCCCTCAAACTCTAACCCGAATGAAACAATGGGAGAGTCTAATGGACACTGACGACGTTCACGCCTTCTCACGACTCGGGACCAACGACCTCAGGGATGTCCCAAGAGAGAAGGCACCAGAGTTGAACTTCGCACGACTCAGAACTCCCAACCTAGGGAGATTCCAAGAGCGAAGTTCGCACTTACAATCTTCACGTAACTCGAGACTCATGACCAAAGAAATCCCCGGGAGCGAAGTCCACACTAACAACCTTCGCACGACTCTAGAAACTTGAGAGAAAAGCTCGGGATGAAGTTTGCTCAAGTGCAACGACAAGTATGTTTATACAAGTACAAGAAATGGAAAGAAAAGGTGAACATCCAAACCCTTAACACAAATTGTGACAAAATAAAATTCAACTAACACTTTCATTCACAAACCAAAAGTAAACTACATCTAACTTATTCTTTTTATAATGATGTGATGTACAAGAAAACCACATCATGCCTCCAAAAGAGAGGGTCATACTCGCATATACTATCACCTACATCACCAAAATATAATTATAACCATCACTTGCGCAGATCGCCCTCTTCCACTTCCTCGGGCTCCTTCCCTTTCTCCCTCTGTTTCTTCTTCCTGCCCTAGTCACCGCTCAATGAGTCATCACCTCTCCTTTTCTTCCTCCTTCTGGAGTTGCCCCCTCCTTTTCCTTCCACCCCTTTGGTCGGAGAAGATAACCTGAAGGCCGTCAACATAACCTCCTCCTCATCAGCATCGCCACTTGTAATGTATGTGACCTCGCCTTCGGACAGGATCTATTTCAGAGGCTTGGAAACGAATTCGTTGGAGAGCGCAAGGACTGCCGGTGTGTCCTCTTTTACTCTTGGCCTGATCTTCGGGACCACCTTCTGTCGTGCCGCTTTCCCTTCCTTTAGCTTCATGGCCTCCTCATGCTGTAGCTACCTGTATATATCGTCGGCCTTTTTCTTGGCAACTTTAGAGTCGGCCTTTTTCTGTTAGGGATAAGGATCAAGGATCTTAGGGAAAAATTAACACTAGAGGTGGGTGAATAGTGTTTTAAAGAATTTATAGAAATGTTAACCAATTAACAATTACTCAAACTACAATATGAATCATAGAATTAATATGACAACATAAACAATCACTAATGCAGATATAAACAAAAGTAAAATGCAGAAATGGAAAGAACACATCAGATTTTATACTGGTTCGGATTACTCCTACGTTCGGTCCCGCACGATGCTAGATTGTGTAGAGTTTTATTAATATCAATATCCCATTACTATACACTTGATTTCATGGCTACAAGGTTAACACCACTCCTTTTCCTTGATTTACGGGCTATAAGGAACACACCCTATCCTCTTCCTTGATTTCAGGGCTACCAGGAACACACCCTTACTGTATTTTATTACAATTGCCCTAGAACTCTTAAGTAGCACTTCCAAACAGAGAGTATTTGATAAAGATTAAAAATAGAAGAAGATTGATATAATTTGTATTGAAATCAGCAGAGTATAAGTGTAAAATCTTAGAATTTTAAGAATAATAATGGTGGAATAGTGTAGGGAAGAAGGAGAAGATAAGTTATGAAAAAAATTCAAAACCAAGGCCTTTATATAGTGTTCCAAGAGACACAACCGCTTCTAAAGTATTTTAAAATGAAAAACGCTACTTTTGAATTTAAATAAAATATGACTGTTACATGTCGACATGTAAAAACTTGTATGTCGACATATATATATATATATATATATATAATTTAAATCATTTTTTAAAGTATTAAACCAATATATATATATATTCTGGAAATTCCTGAAATAAAACTAGTTGTTTAAAATATATTTTTTCAAGTATAAAAACATAATAAAATATTATTTATACACATGATTTAAAAACTGTATATGTAAGTGATATAAAACTATATAATATAATTATAAACACATATAATTATAACTTTATAATATATATGTATACTTGAAATCATAAGTTTAAAATCATTGGATAAAAAATTTGAAATCAATTTGAAAACAGTTTTAAAATCCATTTGAAAAGAAATAATTTGAAATTATAATTGGAGTGCTATTCAGAGTTTTACATACTAACTAGACTTTATTACTCTGATAATCTTGAACTCTTGATATCTTGATAAAAATCTTGAATCTTTTAACTGTACAGTCTTCAAAATCTATTACCTGCATATAAATCCTGTATATATATTCCGGATAAAAGTGTTAGTATATATTTTGTAATCAATAATGATAATGATTGAAATAGTATTTTTGTCATCAAAACATTATCAACATTCCATTCTCCAGCAATCTCCCTCTTTTTTGATGATGACAACCTTAGTTTATAAAATATTCATACCTGATATTACCTGTCAAACTGATTCTTTGATTACTCCCCCTTTCACCATGAATTCCTTCTAACTCCTCCTTAAACTATACCTATTCTACGCCTATTTTATAATTTCTCCCCCTTTGTCATCAACAAAAAGTATATCTATCTATATTTAGAATAATTATATATATATGTGTATGTGTCTCTGTGTGAGTGTGACACCCCCCTGAAATTATAACTCTCCTTAAATTAATAATTTTCCTATAACTCCCCCTATCTCTATGGCAATACTATTTTAATTCTAATAAGTAAACATAAATAGGAGAATAATAAAAACAAACATTTTATAAACGAAGAATTCATATATTATTTACAAACAATCCGGACAAGCAATCCAAATATTTGTATTTTGTCTTTACGTACACCACGAGCACACAAATATATGAAATCCTCAAACAATTATTGTTTCTTAAAAATTGTGAATTTGTGAATTGGGCAATGGGGATAATAAAGACAGAATTCCCCACTTTGCTCGATCACATTCTCATCTTTGTCAGAACACAATTTGCCAACGCAAATAACTTGTTCATCTTCTTCCATGTCTTCGTTTAGCGTCTCTTCTTCTTCTAGTTCTTCTTTTTCTTCTTCTTCCATATGTATTTCTTGATTATCATCCTCGATGATAAAAGGAATGGTTTAATAATCCATCACAAACCATTCTATATTTCTTATAATCTCTCCTTGTTTTTCTTGTTCTCTAGCATCCTTATTTGAAGAAGTTGTATTTCAGTGGTTAATTGCAGTAAATCCTTTATGGATTCTTCCAATTTTATCACTCTTGCAAGCGTGGTTCATTGAAATGGAGTAGGGGAGGATCTGGGAAAAGAATTTGTAACGACCCGGATTTCGAGCGACTTTGGTTATCGACATAAACGCGATGTCGATAACCAAAACGTCGAAAAATCCTGGTAATTAGTGAAAGAAATTAGAGGGTGAGGAAAGATAAGATAGAAACTTAGAATAGACGAAGAAGAAGAACACAATATCAAAGTAACACGAATCTCACAGCGGAACGAATAAATATATTTCATAACATAACTTTGAAATACAAATCAGTACTTGAATATACATATCATTATCAAAGTACAGCACTTACAACACAGCGGAAATAACTATAGCTATATGATCCTGAAGCCTCCTGCTCCTAGCTCTTCCAGTATATCTGTAAATCCCGACTACTTGACTGCCCGTACAAATTTAGGCACCCAAGAGTTTAGGGAAAACAACAAAGTAAACTCCGGGTCAGTCATGGGACTGGTATGAGTAAAACAGTTAAAAACAGTTGAAACAGGTAAACGATATCTCATAAGACCACGCCGCATAACGGAACGGGTTTTTCCCTTATGAGAATCCAAAATATCTTTATATCAAAAACCTTTTGATATTATAATAATGTATATCAACCACAGTATATATATAATCATCTAGCAGAAACGCTTTCATCTCACGTTCTACATATATAGTATACAATCAAAACCGCAAGCACGTATTGGGTAATGGATTTCCAACTATGACAAGGTATGGAATCACCTTTCGCTCGTGTATCTCTAGAGAGGAATACACTGGGTTCAACAAGAACATCTTGCAACCCGGCCACACATGACCGACCACTCATTTCGCTTGAGTGTATCGAATGTATATCACCAACAGTTGGGATCAGCAACCGTTTCCCGAATGGGACAGCATCAACAATAGATTTTTAGAAGTAAATGAAACTCTAGATCAGGTGATTATACACCCTACTTCGGTGCGACCGACTTAGCCATGCTGCCTGCCCGATTTCTGTCATTTACCGGATGATGAGGCTAGAAGCTACGCTTTAACATCATATCAGATTCACTTTGAATGTCACATCGTCAAATCCATCAAATCACCGACTGACGTCCTCAACCATACATTATGTGTTAGCTAAAAGAAGTTTCCTTCTCCGCTTCCACTCTTGGTACAGTTGGAGAAATCAATATACGTGATCGTCTGGAAATACTCTGTCAGACATCCGTCCATACAAGTCATCCAGGAACAGGATGAACCGAAGGCACTATTCTGTAAACAGGATAGTCCTTGCATAACTCCGTCTTCAATTTCCTTTGGCATATATGATTCGCAACGCTTATGCCAATACAGAGTGGTCCTTTGGATAATAATCCAACCGGTCTCTCCATATTAACAACGTTAAAATGGTCAAAACTTCGATAGTCTGTGATTTAACTATCGAATAAAAACACGTGTGCAAACAACGATATTATTTCCAAATGGAAATTTATATCGATCAAACATCATTCAACATTTATCTCTTAATTTCATAAATTTACTTATCTCATGTTTCCCTACGTTCAATATTCCTATTTTCTACATTTGGAAAATATACGTTATTAACAATGGAAAACATTTCCATTTCTTGTTTTCTTTATTAGAAAACATTTCTGGTTTCTTATTTGGAAAACATTTCCAAAACTTCTTCATTGGACTTAGACAGATGTTTAAAACAAACCATCGCGATGCCAACTCAAACCATTTCCTTTACTGCCGAACCTTAACTATTCCTTAGTTAAAAAGAAGTCAATCAAGTTGGGGTAGAACTACCTCTCAGACCTTAACTGCACAACATTTTTAACTTTGAAATTTGCAAAGTTCACTTTATATTCCTTTAACAAACTTCCTTACTTAACCCTCTTCGAATAGCTATATTCGATTGACTCTTTTCACTTAACTCTATTCGATTAATCATTATCAATTAACTCTATTCGACTAACACTATTGATTTACTCTATTCGACTACCATTATTGGATTAACTCTATTCGACTACCATTATTGGATTAACTCTATTTGACTTAACTCCTTTTGAATAAACTATATTCGATAACTCCTTTTCTTTCTTCGAATAAACTATATTCGATTAATTCATTTGCTTTTATCCGAATAAACTATATTCGATTAACTCCTTTTAACTTTAACTCTAATCGATTAACTAACATCGATTAACTTCAACTCTAATCGATTAACTAACATCGATTAACTTCTTTTTACTTTAACTCTAATCGATTAACTAACATCGATTAACTCTTTTTACTAACTCTAATCGATTAACTAACATCGATTAACTTACTTTTACTTTAACACTAATCGATTAACTAACATCGATTAACTAACTTTTACTTTAACACTAATCGATTAACTAACATCGATTAACTTACTTTTACTTTAACACTAATCGATTAACTAACATCGATTAACTAACTTTTACTTAACTACGTCTTCCGTTACAACCATTTCCTTTTTATAACGTTTACTTACCGTTACAAATATTTCCTATTTATAACTTCTATTTACCGTTACAAATATTTCCTATTTATAACTTCTATTTACCGTTACAAATATTTCCTATTTATAACTTCTATTTATTTTCTAAATAAATATTCCTTTTATAAAACCATGTTCGTTTTTATAAATAATTCCTTTTATAAAATCCTGTGATTTTATAAAATTCCTTTATTTCAATATACATTGAAATAAATCCTTTCTACATCCCAGGGTCTTTTATGATATTTAAAATATCGAATAAAAATGATCAACATCATTCCAACACCCATAATCCATAACATATTATATAACACATCATATATCACAATATATGAAAACAGTAAAATAAATGTTGAGGAATCCAGTTGGATTCCTCCAACCTGTTTCCCTGCATCACAGATGTTAAACAATATAGATAACATCACTTTTCAGTTCCATATGATATATTCTGTTAGACAGAATCAATATAGAAAATTCAACTAACTGACTAGCAGTTCAATCAAACCATCAACATACAGCCAATCAACCAATATCTAACAGTTCTAAAAATACAACATGAAATTATAAACTGTTCAGAGTTAGTGAGATTTACTCACATTGGCGCGTTAATCGTTAAATAACGGTTTGCGTTATTTGATTCAGTCGGACAATTTATTTCGCCATAAATTGTAACGAGCTCCGATGGACTTCCAGTCAGTTCCATCGTGTAGTGTCCGTCCATACGATCCTGTCGGATCTTGTTTCGCTGAATTTCGACCACGTATGAATAAGATACGATAAATTATAGTTAATACATTATTTAATTGGATTAACTTATATATTCATTAAAACTTCGGGCCTTACCCCTTTAAATAAAGCGGCCCATCAACCCTTATTGCCCAGGACCCGCGTGAATAGTGTCCTATCTCCTCCAAACCATACTGCCCAATCCCAGAAAAACCCGTCCGCAAATATCCTTTCTTCCAGATTGAAGAAACCCACTGCCTTGAAATTTTCCAACTCCATTACCCTAACATCCTCCATCATGTTTTTCCCCTTTGAAACTTGCGAGCTCTTCTTGTTCCCAAACATACAACATACTCACTTCCCCAATCCCATTTCAGTTCAAAGATCACCAAAACACAGCGCATCCACTTCGATGCTGCCTTTCACCATTCCAGTAACAAAAAGATTGAACCTTTCTTCCTTAAAAATCAAGTCACGATCTGCTCTTCAACTCCTCATAGAACAATTCGAACCGTATCCTCCTTTCACCCTGCTCATCCCTCACGTAAATGATGAACCCCACGTGTACTCTCTCTACCATGATTCATGAACGCACGTTTCCAATGCCACAAAGCCATTTCTATGAATTCACACTCCCATATATACTTCGGCTCCATCTATTTGTTCAACGCCATGTGCCACGTTATACCCCATAACAGCACTATCACGTGCATACTCATCCTCATACAAGACTCTGCTCTTCATCAAGACGATGCCAACCATACCCTAAGCCTTCACGTTCCAACCAACTTCGCTCATCCCCTTCATTTACTCCCACGAAATTCCCTGCTCCAGAAATCTCGACTTCGAACGCCGTTGTTTGGCCATAAACCCTGGCCACCATCGACAACTCATACTTCATCATCGCGGTTCCATTTGTAGTTCACGAATTGCTTCATGTATATGTAGTAGGAGATTACTTGATTCGATTCACCGATCTCGTGTTTGAGGGGAAGGTTTGAGAACGATTTATATTCGTTCCTTTGTATTTGGTGCCGGCGGAAAAAAATGAAGAACGAGCAAATTAGGTTTCCGCAGCTTACATCCTTTATATAGAGAAGTTGGGGGGAGTTGAATTTCTCTGGACCACGAAACAGTTTGAAGTTAAAAACTAGGCCACGTAAGACTATTTTTGCTGAAGAATTTGGTTAGAGGAATGGATATTTTAGATATTAAGTGTACTTCACTTCATGAAATTTCGTTTGCTTACGAACTGTTAGAGACAGAAATAAACATACCGTTGTAATCAGCGATGCCCCACGATCCCAAAAATGTAATAACGTCGGTAGGTTAACTCATATTGTGAAACCCAAAAATGTTGATTACAGGGTGCAAAATACTTCAAATAAAAAGTCGCTTATTAAATTAATTAAAAATTACAGTAAAATTCTAAAAATTAAATTATCACTATTTCCCAAAAGAACCTTGTCTGAATTCACACCCGATATCTAGTTATTTTGAAATAACCATTATGGCCGATAAATGATTCTATAGCGACTATTCTGAAATTTGATTTGGGCATACCTCAAAATCTACACGACGAAATCCTGATCCTTTTTCTTCCGCTAGAAAGATATACTCCACCAGCTCCACACGTTTCTTGTTTCACAGAAATCCGATTTAAAATGAACTCTGTACATTCAGTTGAAGTTTGAATAGCTAATTTACGAACTGCAGCGCCATTTCAAGCTCGGTTTTAATTATAATATAATTATACGTTCAAACTAACGTTCAAATAATATATTCGTTATTCTAATTCAATTCTAAACTGAATTAAATATCACAGATGATCCAGTTCACACCATATCGTCATTTCAGCCAATTCTGATTATTTCAGAATTAAATATATTATTTAAATATATATTTTTAATTAAATATTCACCATTATTTAATTCCACGATCATTAAATTCACTAATCACCATTTATACAATTAAATAAATTAATTCTACTACCTCTGCTAATGCGGGTCATTACAATCTTCCCCACTTAAAATAATTTCGTCCTCGAAATTGCTAAAAGGTAGAGGACGACCCTATCGACTGGTTAGAACATATTTGTTCACTTCTTAATTTCAGTTTCAACTGAACCAATTTAATTTCAATTTAATATTAATTAATTCTTATCAACGGATATTTTCAAAAATCCTGAAAATTTTCTAACGCCTTAACTCTTCGAAAATTTTCGCCAGCACCTCCTTTGTACTGGTCAATCGGTACAACTCCAACTCGCCTCTCTGGGCCATCTCCAACCCAAAAGAAAATCAAACAGCCAAGCGGCTTGCCAATTCGGCTCATAAATCTCATGCTTATATCGAATATAAACTTGTACCTTTTCGTCGGGCATATCAACTCTATCACTTCCATATGCTATCAACTCAGCATATACCAGTGTTATTCCAATCAAATTATGAAATCACTTTTATCTCCAACACAACCATTCGCTTTTTACCAAGCCAAATTTTCATTTCAACTCGAGTTTTCTTCTCTTGATTTTCAATTCCTTAACTCCTCAATCCAATACCATTTCGGATTCTAATTTCACAAATCCAATCTTATTCGTTTTCAATTCAACTTCAGTTACCACTTAACTGAATTTACTTTCATTCAAATCTGCTTTCACCAAAAAAATTTTGTTAAATTTGTTTTTAATTCAAACAGTCTTTCCCTGGGAGTTTTCAACAGTTCACTCTTTTCAAAAATCAAATTTTCCTTTTTGAAATCCAACTGAGCCCATAATCAAAATTCCATTAGTTAAATCACTTCTCTATTTCTTTATCAATATTTGTTAACCAAATATTTTCAATAACCATATTGGCCTTTTATGTTATTTGGAAAACATTTCTGAATATCGCCTTCCTTTATTTTTCTAAACCTTAGAAAATATATGCTATTTATAATTGGGAAATATTCCAATCACTTATCTCCTTTCTGACCTCG
Organism: Allium sativum; assembly: GCA_030737875.1. NCBI lineage: Eukaryota > Viridiplantae > Streptophyta > Magnoliopsida > Asparagales > Amaryllidaceae > Allium > Allium sativum. Next base: position 5,925,103 of record CM060916.1, on the reverse strand, counting down.
TTTATTTATATACTTAGGAAATGTTTAACATCTATTTCCAAGCTTACACTTATTTGGGTTAAAACGGATGTTGTGTAAAACATCGTTACGGCCACCCAAATACTATATTCAACTAACTCTTATTCAACATTGATCTTCGAGCCTGAAATCTTACTATTTATTGGTTAATAATGAAATCAATCAAGTTGGGGTATAACTACCTCTCAGACCTTGATTGAATAACATTTATAACGTCAAAACAGATAAGACCACTTACTCGAAAAATCAATACCATACAACTACTTATTCACTTTCAAACACGTATATGCTTCCTCTTTCTATCCTAACTAGATTTTATTCTAGACTTCCTTTTTGATTTTACTATTCTATTTTTAAGTTCGTTTTCTTACCGACTTCTATATATATATATTGATACATTGATTTCTAACTATCAAATTATCTTAAAAATATTCTAACTCCTTAAATTCCCGGAAAAATTCGCCATAACCTCCTTTGTACCGGGAGCTTCGGGAAAATCCCCAAACTGCCACACAGGCCTTCTCCAATCAAAAGAAAAAGAAAAGCCAAGCGGCTAGCCGATACGGCGCATAAAATCTCATATATAAATTAAATACAAACCTTTTCGTCGAGCATTCTATTTATATACCTTTATACTTTATCCATACCTATCTCATGTATATCCATACATTTCTAATTCATTCCAACTTAATCCAATCGTTTTAACTTATTTCGTTAAGTGATTTTCAAATTACTGGTTTGCCCATTTCACCTTTTTATTTGAATATATATGTTCAAATATAGGTTTAACTTGTTTATCAACTAATTGAATTCCATTTCAATTTTATTTGAATTTCCTATATTCAAATTCCATTTCAATTCTCTTATTCAATATTCTATATTTGAATTTCATTTCAATTCCCTTTGAATCTTCTATATTCAAATTTCAAATTCAATTCAATCTACTTTATTCAAATTTCCTTTTCAATTCTATTTGAATCCTCTACATTCAAATTTCATTTCACTTTCGATATTCAAATCCTATATTTGAAATCTCTTATTTTTTTTCTATATCCAAACGCCATTTGAATTTCTATATTCAAATTCTATATCACTTCCATTGAATTTCATATATTCAATTTCTATTTGAATTCTCTTTATTCAAATTCTATTCGATTTCTCATATGTCAAATTCTATTTCATTTCCATTGAATTTCATATATTCAAACTCCCTTTGAATTTCTATATTCAAATCCCCTTTGAATTTTCTTATTCACATTCTATGTTTGAACTTCCTTTATTCTAATTCCTTTTCAAACTTTCTTTATTCATTCTTTACATAAGTCTCGATTTCAATTCCCTTTGAAATCGATATTTCTACCTTAGGAAAATAGATTTCCCTTTCCATCTCACACTTGTATTTTTATTTCTGAATTATCCAATGATAATTCTTTCCACTACATTTATAAACTTTGTTTATAAAAGAACTATTTATAAACTTCGTTTATAAAGGAACTTCTTGTTTTGTTTCTTTTAAAACAAGTAGATATTCCAAATCTATTTAAAAATTCAAATTCTATATTTGAAATCCCATTTTGAAATTCAACACAACTTGACTTTCCCAAAACAAATTCAAAACAGTACCTCTGGTAGTAATTCGTCACTTACAACTCGAAAATGAATACTGATGATGCAGCTGTCATCATCAGAATCTATTTTCCAGTGATCGAAGTGAGTTCAATACTACAAAACCATTTTTAACCTTTTCCACTTTGAAATTCATTTCAAAATATAATTCACACTGCTTGTAAAACAATTTAAAATCTCCCAGGATCTTAAATTTTCCTTATTCTTAATCCAAATCCATTTACAAACACTTATCCAATTCTCCAGAGTTTTAACTCCATTTTTGGTTTAAATTTCAGATTTAACTCATCTGATTTCACGTATTTCCCTTATGTGAATTCTGATTGGTTATTCACATAACCATTTCACTTTATAATCTTACTCGATTATAATAACAACCAATATATCCAATATATTCAAAATATACGTTGGGTAAACTATTTTCATTTACCCTCTTTCAAAACATACCATGACGGTTCATCGTATTCAAGTGTTTAGTAACTCCTACCGATACAGTGGATCAAACTGATCGACCAGAATTCACAAACAACTCAACCAATGGATCTCCACAATATAAAACAAATTTTTATATCAATAACAAATACGTTCACTCGTATATATACACTCAATCTCAGTCTAGGGTATTACTAACCCTATCTCTACCGAGTCACGCCACAGAGCCAAGTAATTCTTAACTTAAGCTCTGATACCAACTGTAACGACCCGGATTTCGAGCGACTTTGGTTATCGACATAAACGCGATGTCGATAACCAAAACGTCGAAAAATCCTGGTAATTAGTGAAAGAAATTAGAGGGTGAGGAAAGATAAGATAGAAACTTAGAATAGACGAAGAAGAAGAACACAATATCAAAGTAACACGAATCTCACAGCGGAACGAATAAATATATTTCATAACATAACTCTGAAATACAAATCAGTACTTGAATATACATATCATTATCAAAGTACAGCACTTACAACACAGCGGAAATAACTATAGCTATATGATCCTGAAGCCTCCTGCTCCTAGCTCTTCCAGTATATCTGTAAATCCCGACTACTTGACTGCCCGTACAAATTTAGGCACCCAAGAGTTTAGGGAAAACAACAAAGTAAACTCCGGGTCAGTCATGGGACTGGTATGAGTAAAACAGTTAAAAACAGTTGAAACAGGTAAACGATATCTCATAAGACCACGCCGCATAACGGAACGGGTTTTTCCCTTATGAGAATCCAAAATATCTTTATATCAAAAACCTTTTGATATTATAATAATGTATATCAACCACAGTATATATATAATCATCTAGCAGAAACGCTTTCATCTCACGTTCTACATATATAGTATACAATCAAAACCGCAAGCACGTATTGGGTAATGGATTTCCAACTATGACAAGGTATGGAATCACCTTTCGCTCGTGTATCTCTAGAGAGGAATACACTGGGTTCAACAAGAACATCTTGCAACCCGGCCACACATGACCGACCACTCATTTCGCTTGAGTGTATCGAATGTATATCACCAACAGTTGGGATCAGCAACCGTTTCCCGAATGGGACAGCATCAACAATAGATTTTTAGAAGTAAATGAAACTCTAGATCAGGTGATTATACACCCTACTTCGGTGCGACCGACTTAGCCATGCTGCCTGCCCGATTTCTGTCATTTACCGGATGATGAGGCTAGAAGCTACGCTTTAACATCATATCAGATTCACTTTGAATGTCACATCGTCAAATCCATCAAATCACCGACTGACGTCCTCAACCATACATTATTTGTTAGCTAAAAGAAGTTTCCTTCTCCGCTTCCACTCTTGGTACAGTTGGAGAAATCAATATACGTGATCGTCTGGAAATACTCTGTCAGACATCCGTCCATACAAGTCATCCAGGAACAGGATGAACCGAAGGCACTATTCTGTAAACAGGATAGTCCTTGCATAACTCCGTCTTCAATTTCCTTTGGCATATATGATTCGCAACGCTTATGCCAATACAGAGTGGTCCTTTGGATAATAATCCAACCGGTCTCTCCATATTAACAACGTTAAAATGGTCAAAACTTCGATAGTCTGTGATTTAACTATCGAATAAAAACACGTGTGCAAACAACGATATTATTTCCAAATGGAAATTTATATCGATCAAACATCATTCAACATTTATCTCTTAATTTCATAAATTTACTTATCTCATGTTTCCCTACGTTCAATATTCCTATTTTCTACATTTGGAAAATATACGTTATTAACAATGGAAAACATTTCCATTTCTTGTTTTCTTTATTAGAAAACATTTCTGGTTTCTTATTTGGAAAACATTTCCAAAACTTCTTCATTGGACTTAGACAGATGTTTAAAACAAACCATCGCGATGCCAACTCAAACCATTTCCTTTACTGCCGAACCTTAACTATTCCTTAGTTAAAAAGAAGTCAATCAAGTTGGGGTAGAACTACCTCTCAGACCTTATATGCACAACATTTTTAACTTTGAAATTTGCAAAGTTCACTTTATATTCCTTTAACAAACTTCCTTACTTAACCCTCTTCGAATAGCTATATTCGATTGACTCTTTTCACTTAACTCTATTCGATTAATCATTATCAATTAACTCTATTCGACTAACACTATTGATTTACTCTATTCGACTACCATTATTGGATTAACTCTATTCGACTACCATTATTGGATTAACTCTATTTGACTTAACTCCTTTTGAATAAACTATATTCGATAACTCCTTTTCTTTCTTCGAATAAACTATATTCGATTAATTCATTTGCTTTTATCCGAATAAACTATATTCGATTAACTCCTTTTAACTTTAACTCTAATCGATTAACTAACATCGATTAACTTCAACTCTAATCGATTAACTAACATCGATTAACTTCTTTTTACTTTAACTCTAATCGATTAACTAACATCGATTAACTCTTTTTACTAACTCTAATCGATTAACTAACATCGATTAACTTACTTTTACTTTAACACTGATCGATTAACTAACATCGATTAACTAACTTTTACTTTAACACTAATCGATTAACTAACATCGATTAACTTACTTTTACTTTAACACTAATCGATTAACTAACATCGATTAACTAACTTTTACTTAACTACGTCTTCCGTTACAACCATTTCCTTTTTATAACGTTTACTTACCGTTACAAATATTTCCTATTTATAACTTCTATTTACCGTTACAAATATTTCCTATAACTTCTATTTACCGTTACAAATATTTCCTATTTATAACTTCTATTTACCGTTACAAATATTTCCTATTTATAACTTCTATTTATTTTCTAAATAAATATTCCTTTTATAAAACCATGTTCGTTTTTATAAATAATTCCTTTTATAAAATCCTGTGATTTTATAAAATTCCTTTATTTCAATATACATTGAAATAAATCCTTTCTACATCCCAGGGTCTTTTATGATATTTAAAATATCGAATAAAAATGATCAACATCATTCCAACACCCATAATCCATAACATATTATATAACACATCATATATCACAATATATGAAAACAGTAAAATAAATGTTGAGGAATCCAGTTGGATTCCTCCAACCTGTTTCCCTGCATCACAGATGTTAAACAATATAGATAACATCACTTTTCAGTTCCATATGATATATTCTGTTAGACAGAATCAATATAGAAAATTCAACTAACTGACTAGCAGTTCAATCAAACCATCAACATACAGTCAATCAACCAATATCTAACAGTTCTAAAAATACAACATGAAATTATAAACTGTTCAGAGTTAGTGAGATTTACTCACATTGGCGCGTTAATCGTTAAATAACGGTTTGCGTTATTTGATTCAGTCGGACAATTTATTTCGCCATAAATTGTAACGAGCTCCGATGGACTTTCAGTCAGTTCCATCGTGTAGTGTCCGTCCATACGATCCTGTCGGATCTTGTTTCGCTGAATTTCGACCACGTATGAATAAGATACGATAAATTATAGTTAATACATTATTTAATTGGATTAACTTATATATTCATTAAAACTTCGGGCCTTACCCCTTTAAATAAAGCGGCCCATCAACCCTTATTGCCCAGGACCCGCGTGAATAGTGTCCTATCTCCTCCAAACCATACTGCCCAATCCAAGAAAAACCCGTCCGCAAATATCCTTTCTTCCAGATTGAAGAAACCCACTGCCTTGAAATTTTCCAACTCCATTACCCTAACATCCTCCATCATGTTTTTCCCCTTTGAAACTTGCGAGCTCTTCTTGTTCCCAAACATACAACATACTCACTTCCCCAATCCCATTTCAGTTCAAAGATCACCAAAACACAGCGCATCCACTTCGATGCTGCCTTTCACCATTCCAGTAACAAAAAGATTGAACCTTTCTTCCCTAAAAATCAAGTCACGATCTGCTCTTCAACTCCTCATAGAACAATTCGAACCGTATCCTCCTTTCACCCTGCTCATCCCTCACGTAAATGATGAACCCCACGTGTACTCTCTCTACCATGATTCATGAACGCACTGTTTCCAATGCCACAAAGCCATTTCTATGAATTCACACTCCCATATATACTTCGGCTCCATCTATTTGTTCAACGCCATGTGCCACGTTATACCCCATAACAGCACTATCACGTGCATACTCATCCTCATACAAGACTCTGCTCTTCATCAAGACGATGCCAACCATACCCTAAGCCTTCACGTTCCAACCAACTTCGCTCATCCCCTTCATTTACTCCCACGAAATTCCCTGCTCCAGAAATCTCGACTTCGAACGCCGTTGTTTGGCCATAAACCCTGGCCACCATCGACAACTCATACTTCATCATCGCGGTTCCATTTGTAGTTCACGAATTGCTTCATGTATATGTAGTAGGAGATTACTTGATTCGATTCACCGATCTCGTGTTTGAGGGGAAGGTTTGAGAACGATTTATATTCGTTCCTTTGTATTTGGTGTCGGCGGAAAAAAATGAAGAACGAGCAAATTAGGTTTCCGCAGCTTACATCCTTTATATAGAGAAGTTGGGGGGAGTTGAATTTCTCTGGACCACGAAACAGTTTGAAGTTAAAAACTAGGCCACGTAAGACTATTTTTGCAGAAGAATTTGGTTAGAGGAATGGATATTTTAGATATTAAGTGTACTTCACTTCATGAAATTTCGTTTGCTTACGAACTGTTAGAGACAGAAATAAACATACCGTTGTAATCAGCGATGCCCCACGATCCCAAAAATGTAATAACGTCGGTAGGTTAACTCATATTGTGAAACCCAAAAATGTTGATTACAGGGTGCAAAATACTTCAAATAAAAAGTCGCTTATTAAATTAATTAAAAATTACAGTAAAATTCTAAAAATTAAATTATCACTATTTCCCAAAAGAACCTTGTCTGAATTCACACCCGATATCTAGTTATTTTGAAATAACCATTATGGCCGATAAATGATTCTATAGCGACTATTCTGAAATTTGATTTGGGCATACCTCAAAATCTACACGACGAAATCCTGATCCTTTTTCTTCCGCTAGAAAGATATACTCCACCAGCTCCACACGTTTCTTGTTTCACAGAAATCCGATTTAAAATGAACTCTGTACATTCAGTTGAAGTTTGAATAGCTAATTTACGAACTGCAGCGCCATTTCAAGCTCGGTTTTAATTATAATATAATTATACGTTCAAACTATCGTTCAAATAATATATTCGTTATTCTAATTCAATTCTAAACTGAATTAAATATCACAGATGATCCAGTTCACACCATATCGTCATTTCAGCCAATTCTGATTATTTCAGAATTAAATATATTATTTAAATATATTTTTTTAATTAAATATTCACCATTATTTAATTCCACGATCATTAAATTCACTAATCACCATTTATACAATTAAATAAATTAATTCTACTACCTCTGCTAATGCGGGTCATTACAGAATTGGTGTTGTTTTGGTTTGTATTATTAGAGGAAGCCATTATTTATTTTATTTCAAAGTTTAGACATAGAGAAAATGAAGATGAGAAGAAGAACTTTCGAAATTAGGAGTTTTAGTATAGATTGTAACTACTTTCTGGTGGGAATTAATTTTTAAAATATAGCAGTTATATGTTGACATGTATAAAATTGTATGTCGACACACATGCATTTTTATTTTTTATTTTTTATTTTTCTGATTTTTATTATATTTTATACTATATTTATATTAATATATTTAATTACTCTATTTCACTTTTACCTAATTCTCTTCTAAATTTAGTAAATGTAGCTTCGTTTAAAGGTTTGGTCAATATATTGACTATTTGTTTTTCTGTTTCTATGAATTCTAGTGAAATTTTCTCTTTACTTACGTTATCTCTTAGAAAATGATGTCTTATAACAATATGTTTAGTTCTCGAGGGATGTGTTGGATTTTTAGATATATTTATAGTGCTTGTATTATCATAGTATATAGGTGATTTATTTATATTTAATCCAAAATCTTTTAGAATTCATATAAATTACTTGTGAACAAGCCAAAATAGCAGATATATAATTTGCTTCAGCTGTTAATAAAGATACTGCATTTTGCTTGTTACTAAACCAGGAGACTAGGAAATAACCTAAGAAGTGACATGTTCCACTAGTGTTTTTACGATCCGATTTACATCCCGCATAGTGAGCATCACAATAGGATATTAAATCAAACGAATCATTTTTAGGGTAAAATAATCCAAAATCTAATGCACGTTTTACATATCATAGAATACGTTTTATGGATTTTGTGAGTTTCTTTAGGTTGAGATTGATATCTGGCGCAGAGACATACACTATGCATTATATGTGGTCTACTAGCGGTTATATACAATAACGGTCCTATCATTCCTCTACATAATTTTTGATCGACAATTTTTGGTGTATCGTCTTTACTTAGGGTTATATTAGTTGCCATATGTGTAGGTGTTCCTTTAGTTGTAGTTAACTTATATTTATTAATTAAATCTCTAGCATATTTTTGTTGATTAATAAATATTCCATTCTTTAGTTGTCTTATTTGTAAGCATGTGAAAAATGTAAGTTCACTCATATGACTCATCGTGTCATAATATCTAAGAATTCCCTATTCGTTTGATTATTTGTTGATCCAAAGTTATATCGTAAACATAAATTTGTACTATAGTTTGAGTAGTGTGCGTGCGTGTTTATATATATATATATATATATATATATATATATATATATATATATATATGGCTACTTACCAGGCATGCTGGCAGTTTTGTGGACTATATGTTTATTTATATGCATATATATATATATATATATATATATATATATATATATCTGTGTGTGTGTGTGTGCGCGCGCTCTCTCTCTCTTCTTTTTAGAAGATCACACATTTTTGTTTTCAAAAAATTAAATTTGTACTAATTGAATATCGTTTTTATTTCTTTTATTGAAAAGTGTATTATATACTTTACCAATATCGAAGTTAGATTGTAAAAAAAAACTTTATTTCTTACGACCTCATCGAGTTCATTCATTTTATTTTTATAAACTCATTTAGTTCCAATTATAGTCTTATCCTCTGACCTAGGAACAAGTTCCCATACATCATTCCTGGTAAATTGATTCAATTCCTCTTGCATAGCAAGGATCCATGTGTAACGAACCAAGATTTTTAACGTCTAAAATATGAAATTTATTTGGATTTATTATTAAGAATTTGATATTATTTATAATTTTGAATTCTAGTCTACTTAGATGGATTTTTGAGTTGATTTTTATAAGTGTAAATTTAAATTTTAATATTGAATTTTGAGTTGTCTGGTTAATTTCAACGGTAGTAATAGTATTTTAAAATTTATTAAAATATTATGTTTGAGAAGCTATAAATTTAATTTTAATTTTAACTTGAGATTTTGTTTTAATTTATGTAGATTTAATTTATTTTATACGTGTATAAAATTGTGTTTTGGAATTTAACTTATTTTAAGAAAATTATCTATAATTGTAGATTAAGCCTATTTTATTTTTGTCTTAAACTGATGTTGTAAGGGTAAAGTTAATATATTCAATTTAAATATTTTGTTAAATTAAATATTACTGATGTTTTAAAATTTTGTTGGAGAATTTAAAATTTTATTTTTCCAATGTAGCTTAAGAATTTAAAATTTTAAGTTTTGAAAATGAGTTGTTTGTTAAAGTTAAACGATGTTAATGCTTTAAGAACAAATTGATAGCTATTATTAAAGTAGTATAAATTTTATTTTTTTCTTTTAACTTGAGATTTTTTATCTAGTTTATGAAACGAAAACTTTTGTTTTAAAAATTTAAACATGAGTTTTATTTATTTGACTTTATTTAGTTTGAATTTTGGTTTTAAATCAATTTTGTAGGTATAAATTAAACTCTTTTCATTTATATTTGATTTAAATATTTAATTTAATTGAACATTTGTGATATTTTAAACTAATTGATATATGTATTGTTTGAGGATTTGATTAAATAAAAATGTAGTTGAATTTGATTTTTATTTAATAAGTTTTATTTGTAATTTATTTTATTTTAGATTTGAATTTGATTTCTATTTTTAATTTAATATTAAATTGGGAATAAATAAATATACTTGTATTGTGTATATTCATGGTACAAAGAAAGGGGTATTTATACTTTTTTAAAATATACTTGTTTAAATAATTTTTGCCACTTGTTTGTTGTTTTGGAAAATCTCTTGTCTTTCTTCTGATGTTTGTTACATGCGTCCTTTTTCTTTTTTTTATTTTCCACTGTTCCCTTTTGTTCCCCTTAATCATTTCCTCCCTCATTTTTATCGTCTTTGATCTTCCTGCCAAACGTTTTACCCCAAATCAGCTATTCCAATTTTCATTTCGTAACCAGCTAAAATCCATTTTTACCCAAATCTGAAAAAATGGTGAAGCTCTCAATCCAATTCGCTCCACTCTATTTCAATCGCCACCCAGTCTCCATCGCCAACCTTGGTCATCGCTGCTCCCACCTCCCATCGTTCGCTTCTTAAACCATCCACCTTCGATTGTAGTTGCTCCACCAAAATCGAACTTCGGCTCTGCCTTGAAAACCTTGTGTTGCCTAAGACCATTAAGTATGTTCTATTCGCTGCCTTGGAACCAGCTTCGTCGCCCATCACCATGACTCGAGTCGGTCTGCCTCCCTTAAATTCGGGGCGGAAAGTGTTAAATGGGTGAGCGAAAGGCCGAGCTTCGACCCTTGAATGATGAATATCATGCCTCCTGCCTTCGGCAGCTTCTCTTTGTCGCCTACGTCACCATGGAAAGGTAAGTTTTACTTACGATTAAACTTGTTACGAGTATCAACTTCGTTTACACTGAATAAATGGGTTTGAGGGCTGATTGGTTTTTCCATCGTTATGTTGCCTATTGGTTTTTGATTTCGGTCACTTGTTGTTGGGTTTGGGCATGATTTTAGCATAAACCTTCTTTTCTCTAATGTTGGCCATGTAAGCCTGTTATTAGGTATAAATATAAATATTTACCATATATCTTGTTACTTGAACTTGCCACTAGAAATCGAATTTTGAGTCTCTTAATTGTTTTTTTACTTTGAAGTTGTTAAGTATTGTATCTAACTTAAATGTGTATCATGATCAAATGCGTAAAACAATATACTTAAGTTGGTCTGTTTTATAATATTTATATCCAGTAAATCTGAAACTTTCAAGAGATGTTCTAATTGTTATATAGAGTGTAATAAAACAAAAAATTAAAACAAGTACCATTTGCACTTTTTTATGAAAAATTGCAGCAAAAATATATATAGTGTAAATTATCAAAATTCGAAGCCAATTGCACACTTCGATGGCTGCATGCTCATTGTAACCTTTTGTTAAACCTGTTATGGTTACTTGTATTATAGTAAGTAAATATTTATATGCATGATTCCATAAGTTCTTGATCATATTTGCAGCCTATGACCTTTTTACACCTACTTGCATATGGAACTTACTGCATGTATGTGATTCCTCTATGTTGTCTACAAACTATGTTACAAATCTCACCTGAACTAATACTTCACTTGATTACTACTACAGTAGTGTCTAGTATACATGAATTTGCTACAATATAAGTTCACATACCATGCATCATTGAAAACATGGTTGGTTAACTAAACTAGGAAGTATGCTGACCATGATTACTTGTGTTTAAACCCATATTCACAGGCGTAGCATTTAAACTTTTTAAGTATGAGGAAAGAAACGGAAGGCATCCAGTTTATACTAACTATAAATGCTTGACTGGTTTCATAATTTGGTGTCTCCTATTGTCCCTTGACTTAAGCAATGCAATTATATTTATGCATTTTGTGTGATTTACAAATTATCGCTCCTTGGTTTATACGTTTCAACCTGTCTCGGTTCCTTGCTTCTCCTGTTTTGTGCTTTCTCATTTCTGTCCGAACTAAAGGTTTATAACAATGTACTCCCTCATATAAATGTTTTTTTTCATTTGGGTCACCATACATGTGACACGAAGTAGGAAATACTGTCCATGCATATACTCACTGTATATTTGAGTTTTGTGTTAAGCTATATAAGCCGTGATATTTCGGCAGTTCACATTTCGTTATACTCGAAACATTTATTAAATAATATGTTGGGATTAAACTGATGATATTTATGTGTATATCGAAGTTTGCTAACTTGAAACAAGTTTATTCCTGAGTCGGGTGTTTTGTGTCTTTGCATGGAACACTCGGGTCCTAAGTGTTCCAGATTTAGATATTTCAGCTCGCATACTGGAGAGGAACGTGAAGACGCATATCCACGTGCAAGCCGAACTGAAAGTGTAAACTTTATTTTAAAAATTCATGTATATATTTTATTTTCTTATGCTATATAAAAATGTTTTGTAAAACTATGATATTTTATATAGAATTTATTCTGCTTGTGAAATATACTGATGTATATTTTCTGTGTTGTGATTTTGTGTTATTTTCTTTTATACCTTGTAAGCTAATAACGAGATGTCATTTTAAACATTCCGAGTTGGTTTAGTTACCGATTTGGAGTGGTAAAAAGGGAAGATCGTTACACCATGAATCATTGGATGATGCTTCCTTCGGATTCTTAGGTTCAATAGTTGAAATAAAAGGTGAATTACTCATATTATTTAATTGGTTTCTAGTCCTAATGATAGATTCAATATCCCCTAAGATATTTTCTACGGGATGGTCTCTTAGAAGTCTAATCCTTTTATTTGGTTGATTAATTTCATTATTTATTTAGTCGATCTCATTTTCATATTCATCTTCATTATGTTGTGTTATATTTTTATAATTTTCGTCAAAAGATACATTTAAAGTTTCTTCTATAGTATTAGTTCTTAAATTAAGAACTCTATATGCCTTACTTCTTTTTGAATATCCAATGAATATTCCTTTATCAGATTTAGAATCGAATTTGTCTAAATTTTCTTTAGTGTTAATAATAAAACATTACTAACAAATATTTTAAAATATGATACTTTCGGTTTCTTATTATATAAAAGTTCATATGGTGTTTTATGAGTTTAAGGTCTTATTAAAATTCTATTTAATATATAACAAGTTGTTGCATCTGCCTTAGCCCAAAAAGATCTTGGTAAGTTACTACGTGATAAAATGGTTTTCGCATATTCTTGAATTGACCTATTTTTACATTCAACTACTACATTTTGTTGACGAGTTCTGGGGGAAGAAAAATTATGACTTATCCCTTTTTTGTTACAAAATTTTTCAAAATTCTTATTTTCGAACTCTCCACTGCGATCACTACGTATTGTTTTAATTTTTAAGGATAATAAATTTTGAATTCTTTTAGCAAATGTTTTTAATTGATCAAAAGCATCACTTTTACTTTTGAGAAAAAGAGTCCAAGTGAATCTAGAAAAATTATCAATTATTACATAAACATATCTATTGTGATTTCTCGATTGAGTTTGGGCTGGATCAAATAGATCATGTGAATTAATTCTAACGGTTTTGAGGTTGTAATTTGTTCTTTTTATTTATATGAACTTCTTTTTAGTTTTCCAAATTGATAAGCATCACATAAATTATTTACTTTAAACTTCATTTTAGGTAAACCTCTAATTGATTCTAATTTTGAAATTCTAGAAATATGTTTAAAATTTATATGACCGAATCTCTTATGCTAAAATCCAAAGGTCACTTGTATTGGCCATAAAACAAAAATTATCATTAGAAATTTTCATATTTAGTATATAGATATTTTTCTTTCTGTCTCCTTCGAATATTATTTTTGAATTTTTATCTTCTATAAAGCATTTATCTTTTTCAAAATTGATTTTATAGCCTTTATTACATAGTTGACTTATACTAAGTAAGTTTTGCTTTAAATTCCTAACTAATAAACATCAAAAATAGTAGGAGTTTCAGAATTCTTGACATTGTTGATGCCAACCACATATCCTTTAGAATTATCACTGAAATTGATCGTTCCTCCACTTCATATACTAGATTGTTTAGTAGTTCTGGATTTCCCGTCATAGGTCTTGAACATCCATTATCTTGTATCCATTTGTCCTTTTTGATTTCCACCATTTGGCCATCAAGATTTGAATTTTCAATAGCCATGTAACACACCTTTTCCTTGGTAGAGCAACAATTCAGCACATATCTTGATTTTTCAATAGAATATAATGCAGACTCATCTAATACTGATGTAATACATGAATTTAAACTAGTGTTATAAATCATTTCAAAATTTGTCATTTAATATTTCCAAAATACATATGATGAAAATTTGAAAACCTATTCTCTAATACCAATTGTTAGGGATGAGGATCAAAGATCTCAAGGAAGAACTAACATTAGAGTGGGGCGAATAGTATTTTAAAGAATTTATAGAAATCTTAACCAATAAAAAATTACTCAAACAACTATATGAATCATATAATGGATATCACAACAGAAACAGCCATATATGCAGATATAAACAAAAGTAAAATGCAGAAAAGGAAAGAAAACACCAGATTTTATACTGGTTCGGATTACTCTTACGTCTAGTCCCACACAACGCTGAATTGTGCAGAGTTTTATTAATATTAGTATTATAACACCCTTGATTTCATGGCTACAAGGTTAACACCACTCCTTTTCCTTGATTTACGAGCTACAAGGAACACACCTTATCCTTTCCCTTGATTTCTGGGCTACAAGGAACACAACCTTACTGTTTTTTATTACAACTTCCTTAGGACTCTTGAGTAGCACTTCCAAACAAAGAGTATTTAATAGAGATTGAAAATAGAAGAGGAATGATATATTTTGTATTGAAATCAGTAGAGTATACGTGCAGAAATCTTAGAATTTTAAGAAGAATAATGGTGGAATGTTAAGTAGGGAAGAAGGACAAAATAAGTTATGAATTTTTTTTGAAATCAAGGCCTTTATATAGTGTTCCAAGAGACACAACCGTTTATAAAATGTTTTAAAATAAAAGACACTTCTTTTGAATTTAAATAAAATATGACTGTTATATGTCGACATGTATAAACATGTATGTCGACATACATACATACATACACACACATATATATATTAAATCAATTTTTCAAGTATTTAAACCAATATATATTCTGGAAATCCTTGAAATAAAACTAGTTGTTTAAAATATAATTTTTCAAGTATAAAAACATAACAAACAATTATTTAAACATATGATTTAGAAACTATATATATAAGTGATAGAAAACTATATAATATAATTACAAACACATGTATTTAAAACTTTATAATATATATATTTGAAATCATAAGTTTAAAATCCTTGGATAACAAATTTGAAATCAATTTGAAAATTGTTTTGAAATCCATTTGAAAACAGAATTCAAGCGCTATTCAGAGTTTTACATACTAACAAGACTCTATTGCTCTGGTAATCGTGAACTTTTGATATCTTGTTATCTTGATACTCGTGTGTCTTGATTATCCTTTGAAATCTTGAATCTTTTAGCTGTACAGTCTTCAATATCTATTACATGCATATAAATCTTGAATATATATTCTAGATAAAAGTATTAGTACATATTTTATAATCAATAAAGATAATGATTGAAACAATGTTGTTGTCATTAAAACATCATCAACATTACATTCTCCAACATTTTCTTTAGGTCCTCCTGCTCCTTGGCTGCAACCTCCTTGTCTTTCTTAACCTTAGTTGCTACCTCTTGCTCATCTTTCTACCTATCCTTTACCAACTCCGTCTGTCGGGCCAACTCATCAACCACTTTTTTATGTTCTTGTTCCTCGGCCTTGACACGTAGCTTTGCCTGCTACTCCTCAAACATCTCAAGCATAGTGTGCTCGCCTACCTCGGATGTCTCTGTCAGCTGTCCCTCCTGCCCATCTCTTCCCATGCTGGACCTAAAGAGAACGAGCTCCTCCTTGGAGAATGTAAAATCCATACCAACTCTACGTCAAGCTGACCCCGAAGCCCTCCATTCCTATTCTGGGCTTCCCGTACTAAGTTGGATCTGAGCCCATTGTCAATTTTGCTTCGAAAAGACCTGCACGACCAAAAGAAAGGATTATTAGTCTACTTTACCCCAGTGTGGCCATACTTCTAAGCACTCGTGAGAGTGCGACTTTACCTACCTACACCTGAGGCACAACTCCGACAGGCACCATGCTTCCACCCGTTGCTTGAGTAAAACTCTCAAATCCCAACCCTGGTTGATCATGATTGTATTCAATTGCGATGGGGGTTGAGGCTTGCGAACTAGTTGTCAAGGCGAATGGCATAACATGTTGTTTAGAAGAACTACCTCCACTAAATTCATGGGCCACTACCAAAGCTATCAGTGGCCACCATCTTCCCCTTCACAGCAGTTATATCTTCCTCCTTCGCCTCCTCGACATCATCCCTTAGCATCTGCCTTCCCTCTTGAAGCACTGGGCGCTCCTCCTCACCTAGGTGGAAGAATATGAAATCGACTTCATCAATAACATCAACCTTCCGCAAGTTGGCCTCAAACTCCAACAACCGATCCCAAACTCGAACTAATGTTCTATGGTATTCCATGACCCAAAAGAGCTCGCAGCACTTGAGCATTTGACGTACATGTTCCAAACATACGACTCTAGATCCAACTCCGCCTGAACAACAACATCTTTGGCCGCATTCCTGAGCTCCTCCACCTCCTTCTCATGCGCGGCTCTTATCCCATCCATCTGGGCCAGCACATTCTTAGCAGTGTCCTAGGCTTTCTCCTTATCTTTCTTAGCCTCCTCAAGCTGCCTTTTCAACTCGACATTCTTTTGCATAAGTGTAACACCCCGTAAATCAGTTAATACTAATATTCACAAATGAAAGAATAATTAATTTCAAATATAAGAATATTGGGAAACGGGCTGCGCCATTGTGTTCGTCTCGGAAAAATACGTGAAATAGAGTCCGAAATTTTGTAAATCGGAGTTCGTATGACCGAGATATGGCCTCGAGAAGTTTCACGAAAAATTCAAATTTTAAAACAGATTTCAAAAACACAGAAATGGAGGCAGGCGGGAAAACTCCCGCCCAGACCAGGTCGACCTGGAGGTCGACTTGGGAGTCGACCTGGGGGGGCAGGTCGACACTAGAGTCGACCTGGGTGTCGACCTCCCTGGTCGAGCCCAGGTGACCTGGGTGCATCTGGTTGGGTTTTCGGGATGTGTTTTGAGGGCTGGACGAAATCTAATGGCTCTAATCTATTCTAGGGTAAATCTAATGGCATAAATGCATCCTAACATCTATAAATAAGTGGGTAGACTCTAACCCTAAATCACTTGAAAAATTGGAGAGCTACCGACATGCCGTTGCCATGGAGTTCAGCGTAGCCGTCACAAACTAAAGAAGAAGGAGAAAGCCTAGCCTACAACTAAATCTACTCAACAAACAAATTAAATCAAAGACTCTTTCTATTTCTCTTCTTTAAATTGTGAGTATGATGATTCTCACAATGTTATTATAAAATAATTCGATTAAGTTATGAATGGATCACAAGAAAGTGATGTGAATTGTAATTGTAAATTCTATATTGTGGATCTCTTGTTATGTTATTATGTTGTCATATGTTGTAAATTATATGTTGTAAATTATCCTATGCTATGCCATGCTATGATGAAAATCATGCTATGCTATGTTATGCTATCATGCTATGCTATGTGTAAATCATGCTATGTTATGTCATAAATCTTATATATGTTGTAGATCTCATGTTAACACATATGTTGAAATCCATATGTTATATAATAATGATATCATGTTAAGTTGTGTTGAATCGTACAAGTTGTAAAATCATGATGTTGTTATTTATGTGAATTGGATCATGTTTAAAGTTTATGTTTTTTTTTAAATTAAATGGATCATGATTATGGGAATTTGCCTATTAGGTTAAGTGTACCCATATACATGAATCCACAATTTAAATTGGATCTTGAATATGGGAATTTGCCTATTAAGTTAGGTGTACCCATATGCATGAATCTATGACTAAATGAATTTTTATTATGGGAATTTGCCTATTGAGTTAGGTGTACCCATAAAAACCCATATTGTTAGATTAGATGATGTTGATTCACACATGTTCCTATGCAAGTTTATGAAATTTGATTGAGATCATATTATGTGAATTATGAACAAGTTGACATCTTTAGATCCATGACATGTATAATCCTATGCAAGTTGTACATATGCAAGTTTCACCCCTTATTATGATTCATTTAGTCATATATATATGTTGTTATTGTGATAATCTCTTTTATGCTATGAGTTAGACTATTCGAGTCTAATATATATATTTTGCGAATAAACGTTCAAACGTGGGGTAGGGGTGATATTAGGAATTAATAAATTGGGTGCAATTTTGTATGATTTTGCACGCCTTGAATGGATGTCCATAATTGAGTCAATTATGGACATTGTTGAATTTGGAATTAATTAATAATTCAAGTAGGGAATTATTAAAATTGGGGAAAGTGGATTATTAATAATAATCAATGCTTAGGACACGAGGTTGGACCCGTTTGTGACGTAAACCTGCCCGGACCCGCCCGGCAAATCCAGTAGTCACAAATGTCGGCCCAATGTGAGAGGTCATAGGCCCAAACTAAAGCATAACAGTTGTAAAGACACGAGGTTAGACTCTTTTATGGTGTAAGACTGCCCGGACCCACCCGGCAAATCCAGCTGCCATAAATGCCAGTCTAATGTGAGAGGTCTTTATGAGGTTATAGCCTTAATGAATTAAGAAATACTTAGCCAGATAATCATGTAAGGTGGGACATGGGGGTTAAGTAGGTGCCTTGGGTGGCATGAGGAATCTAGTGGTTGCCTTTAGAGGCATTTGAAATACGATTAGACTTAACCAAATACACATGTAAATGAACATGACTAAGTGGGTTAAGTGGATGGACTAATGGGACAAGCTTAGGTGGAATGCTTGTGGGAAATAATGGGGGCCCATTTCAACCAGCATCCCAAAACGTATCTTTGTGGGCTCGACCCAAGTCGAGGACGGGACACGCATACTGGGTATGACTATAAGAGGCCAAAACAGGGAGCGGTGGGAACGCAAGTCCAACGGGTTTCATATGCGTGTGTGGACCCGGGCTGGTAGGTAAGACGTTGTTGCATCGTGTAGGTATAAGCCGTGCATCTCCGTTATATCGGGTTGCCACTTTAGGGGAATGATACACCCCACTGTGGGGCCAGCACGGGTATCTACGAGTAGGGAACCGATCGAAAAATGGAAAGTGGGGTACACCTAGTGGAGATAGGGGCAGGCGGCACTTATGTAGTCAGCTAGGAGTACGTAAAGCCATTAAGAAAGTTTCTAAGTGAAGCTAAGTGGGATCAATCTTTAGGGTGACTGGTGTGGTGCAGTATAGTGTTTATCCTTTAGTATTTAGGAGCGCCTATAACGTTGCCTTTAGCGATTGTCTATGTCCTTAATCTGCTCTTTCATAGACATTTCCTTGTTTTCCAGCTTATGCCTTAGTCCAGTTATTTTGATAATAGTATTGTAGAATTATCATACTCGCCAGACTTTATGTCTGACCCCCTCTTTTCCATCTTTTTTTTTCCTTCAGGTCCTCAGGTTTGGCCAAGTTCTAGTGGAGTCTAGTTGGATCGCTTATCTCTTGGAAAGCTTGGACTGCAGAAGTAAAGTCCAGCTTGTTATCTTTCTTTTTAATGGCTATTTATTGTAATGGGATTATGTATTTTGTTTTTGTGAAGACGGATATTGTACTTGGTTATGATCTATGGTTTTATGATGTAACAGACATATTTAATTTCCGCTGCAATGAAATGAAGTTTTAGATTTTCAAGTGCTATTTATTATCTGTCTTGTTGTAATTTCTCTGTTCTATATTCACTTATGACCCCCATGGAAGTTAATGCATTCCCTTGGTGAGTGACATTAATGGACGTGGGGTGTTACACGTGGTATCAGAGCATAAGGTTACCAGAACAGATAAAATTTTTAGAAAAATATTTTTCTAAAGTATTTTTGGAAGAAGTACTTTCAAAAACATGTTATTTAGAGAGAGTTTTTATAAAAAACATAGTCCCAAATAGCCATATCCTTATCTTTATCTTTCGAATTCTCCATTTTGAATCTTTCCTTTTTCGTTTCAGCATGGCTGAAGATCTTAATCTCCCAGAAGGTGTGACGGTTCCAGGGTGGTTTAGGAGATATTTGGAGGCTAGGGCCACCACTGCAGGCCCAGCAGATGCTCCTCCACCCCCAGTTGCACCCATTCCTCCTCCTCCTCGTGTTGACACTTTTGCAAAGACGTGCAAGGAATTTAAAGCTATGGGAGGAAAAACTTTTCAAGGGACTGAGACGTTTGTGGAGGCCAGAGACTGGCTTAAGGAGACTGAGGAATTGTTGTATATCTTTGAAGTGGAAGATGGGAGGAAAGTCCGTTTAGCTGCTTGGTTAATGAAGGGAGAGGCCTCGTTTTGGTGGGAGGTCACTAACGGGGAACGTCCAGTTGATTCATGGGCGGATTTCAGACGAAGGTTTGAGGCAAAGTTTCTTTCAAGGGCAGAGGAGAATTTAAATATGGAAAAATTCCTGACATTAAAGCAAGGGAGCTTATCAGTGAAGGAATATGTCAATAAATTTAATCAGTTAGCAAGGTTTGGCTTGGAGTTGGTGAACACGCCAGAGAAGAAAGCTTTGAGATTCGTTAGAGGCTTGAATGAACCGTTGCAAGGGTTGGCTATGACCCACATCCCTATGGGAGCCACCTTTGAAAGGCTAGTAGAAATGGCACTTATGCATGAGGATAAGGCAGTTGAAAAGAAAGGGGATCAGAAGAAACCCCAACAACAAAATAAGAAGGGTGGTAAAAACAATAATGGTAAAGGGAAGAAGAGATGCTTCAATTGTGGGACGCCTGGCCATCTCAGCAAAGATTGTAGAAAGAAAAAGAAGACTGGTTGTTTTCATTGTGGAGATGCGGGACATTTGGTGAAGGACTGCCCAAAGAAGGGGCAGAGGGCAGGGTCTACCTCGGGAGGACAGGTGCAGGCTCTTATGGCACCAGGGCAGGCAAGGGGGCAAGTTCAGGCTATTGCGGCCCCACCGCTGCAAGAAAGAGGTAGAACAATTTCTGTTGAAAGCTTAGTTTTTCTGTTTGATCATCCTGTCCGTACCTTATTCGATTCTGGCGCATCTCATTCGTTTATCTCTACATCATTAGTTGAATTACTGCACTTGAACACCAGTTTTGTAGAGGATCCCTTGGTTGTTTCAAATCCAATTGGGGGTTCGGCTCATTTGACCATGATATGTTTGGATTTGAAAATCTCTATACTTAGCGTTGAATTTAGATGTGATGCTTATGTATTGGGCTTCACGGGCTATGGGCTAATTTTAGGAATGGATTGGTTATCTAGAAATGGGGCCATTCTTGATTGTGAAAGGAGAGTAGTTAGGCTTGTGACTCGCCTTGGTAATGCTCTCGACATCTTTTGTAATCCCATAAATTCTGTTATGCTAAGTTATCTTGAATCGCTTGACGCGTCTGTAGAGAATCTGCGATCGGTAGAGGTGGTCCGGGAATATCCGGATGTGTTTGAGGAGGTGAAGGGCTTACCTCCAAAGCGGGAGATAGACTTTCGAATTTATCTTGTGGATAATGCTAAACCCGTATCTTTGCCAGTGCGCCACATGGCTCCTCGTGAAAGGAGGGAACTCAATAAGCAAGTGAAGGAGTTGCTTGAGAAGGGGTTCATAAGACGTAGTATATCGGAGTGGGGTGCTCCAGTAGTATTTGCCACAAAGGCGGATGGGTCCCTTAGACTTTGTGTGGACTATAGAGAACTAAACAAGCTTACTAAAAAGAACCGACACCCACTGCCGAGGATTGACGATCTCTTTGATCAGTTAGTTGGCGCCTCAGTGTTTTCGCAGTTGGACTTAGCCACTGGCTTTCATCAACTGAGAGTGGCTGAGGATAGTATAGATAAAACTGCTTTTAGGACTCCTGACGGATTTTATGAATGGCTAGTGATGCCCTTTGGTTTGACAAACGCCCCCGCATATTTTGTTGATTTGATGAGTAGGTCGTTTAGGGAGTACCTTAACAAATTCGTGGTAGTCTTTGTGGATGACATCTTAGTCTTTTCTAAGAACAAAGAAGAGCATGCCCTACATCTTAGGGAAGTGTTGGAAACCCTTCGAGCGCATAACCTTAAGGCAAAATTTTCTAAGTGTCACTTCTGGAGGAAAGAAGTACGGTTCTTAGGGCACGTGGTTTCCAAGGTAGGGATAGCAGTGGATCCCGCAAAGGTGGTGGCCATCCAAGATTGGAAGGTCCCTAAAAATGTAACCGAAGTAAGAAGTTTCTTGGGGTTGGCTGGCTATTATAGGAAGTTTATCAAAGACTTCGCAAAAATATCAGCTCCATTAACACGGGTAACGAAGAAGAACCTGGTTTTTACGTGGGACGAAGATTGTGATGATGCGTTCCAACGTTTAAAGAGAGCCTTAACTTCAGCCCCGGTCTTAGTGCTGCCAGACAGGAATAAACCGTTTACCGTCTATACTGATGCTTGTGGGACGGGATTTGGCGCGGTCCTCATGCAAAAGGGAAGAGTAATAGCCTATGGTGGAAGGCAGTTGAGGGTTCATGAAAAGAATTACCCTACGCATGACCTTGAGTTAGCTGCAATTGTTTTCGCGCTTAAGTCTTGGCGTCACTATCTTCTTGGTGAGAAATTCGAACTGTTCACTGACCACAAATCATTAAAATACTTATTCTCTCAGAAGGATTTGAATTTAAGGCAGCAACGGTGGATGGAATTCTTAGCCTCCTACGATTTTAAAATAGCATATACCCCGGGCAAGGGTAACGTGGTAGCAGACGCCTTAAGTAGGAAAAGGTTGTCCTTGAGTCCGTTGTTTGTTGAACGACGAAGCTTAGAATTCATCTCCATGTTTGACTTTAGACCCTCCGTTGACCTAGTACCTGGTTTGTTAGCATCCTTGGAGGTTAGACCTACACTTCTAGGACGAGTTGGCGAGGCACAGCAAGACGACCCACAGTTGGTTGAGATAGTAGAAAAGCTCAAAGGAGGGGAGTCGTCTAGCCATCTTCGTAGGTATACCCTAAACGATAAGGGTTGGTTACGAAGGGATAATAGACTTTGTGTACCACAAGACGAAGACTTAAGGAAGGCCATTCTTGATGATGCTCATCGCTCAAAGATGACCATTCATCCCGGCGGAGACAAGATGTACAAAGATATGAAGCGGGTTTTCTTTTGGGCCGGTATGAAAAAGGATGTGGCCGAGTACGTCGCTAGATGCTTGGTGTGCCAACGAGTAAAAGCGGAACAAAAGAAACCCGGTGGGTTGCTTCACCCATTGGAAGTTCCACTATGGAAATGGGAAAGCATCTCAATGGATTTTGTTGATGGATTACCAAGATCAAGGAAGGGTAATACGGGGATTTGGGTTATAGTAGATAGACTTACTAAGAGCGCCCATTTTATTCCCGTGAAAAGTAAGAGGACTGCTCCGTGGTTGGCTTCTGTATACATTAAAGAGATAGTTCGTTTGCACGGTATTCCTTCTAGTATAGTAAGCGACCGTGATCCCATCTTCACTAGCGAATTTTGGAAGAGTTTACAAGAGGCGGTAGGGACTCAGCTATGTTTGAGCATCGCATATCATCCTCAGACGGACGGCCAGACCGAGAGGGTGAATCGTATTCTAGAGGATCTTTTAAGGCTTTGTATCCTAGACTTTGGGGGTACATGGGAAGAGCACCTTCCGTTGGTAGAATTCGCATATAATAATAGCTTTCAGTCTAGTATTGGCATGGCACCTTTCGAAGCTCTTTATGGAAGGCCTTGCCGTTCGCCTACATGTTGGTGGGAATCTACCGATAAAATCCTACTTGGGCCCGATATGGTTAGGGAAACCTCGGAGAAGATTGATTTGATTCGAAGGAGGATGAAAGCAGCACAAGATAGGCAGAAATCGTATGCTGATAAGAGGAGGACAGATCTTGAGTTTGACATTGGGGACATGGTTTTTATCAAAGTATCTCCGTTACGGAATGTTGTTCGCTTTGGGTCCGTTGGGAAATTAGCGCCAAGGTTTGTAGGGCCGTTTCCTATAAAAGACAGGATTGGGAAGATGGCGTATAGGGTGGAGTTGCCTGAGAAACTTAGTGGAGTACACGACGTATTCCATGTATCACATTTGAGGAAGTGTTTGCACAAGACCGCGGAGGTGGTAGAGCCGAGCTTGCTTAAAGAGGTGGAAATAGAGCGTGATGCAACAATTAGACGAGCTCCTACATGCATTCTTGGGTCGGAGATCAAAAAGTTGAGGAATCGAGAGGTCAGACTAGTTAAAGTGCAATGGGGAGATGATGAGAGCAACGCTACTTGGGAGACAGAAGAGAAGATGCGTTCGTTGTACCCTTTTCTTTTTGAGGGTATGTCTTTTAATTTCTCCTTTATCGCTTAGCTTATCTTATCTTATCTTTAGTATGTCCTCTCATTAGTATCTTTGACCTTTAGTTAGGATAATCCTATGGTTGAAACATGTGTTTGAGACATGTTATGTATGATGAATGCAAAATGGATGCAAGTGTTTGCTAGTGGTTGCTCGTGGATGCATATATACACACACTTTAGGCACTAGATCGGCTCAGTCACTACATATTGCATATTGCATAAATGAATGTATTTAGTATAATGGATGTATAATGGTTGTACCATCATATAGATGCTGCATTCGGTTGAATGGATGTGCACGCATATAGAAGTAGTATGTAAGCAATTAGGATCTTTTGCATACATAATGGATGCATGGCACTATCATGAATTGCATCAAGGAGGTCAACTGAATCAGTGGACCGCCTGATTTTGCATTAGATACGGACATATACACACACTATGCATTTAAACATAAAAGCATTAGAAGTCTATAAGGACAGTGGATGCCAGTGTTTGATGATTGAGTAGATGGTTGATTGGATGTTAGGTTAAACATTCTTCTTGACTTGAAGATTTCGGGGTCGAAATCCTTTAAGGAGGGGAGAATGTAACACCCCGTAAATCAGTTAATACTAATATTCACAAATGAAAGAATAATTAATTTCAAATATAAGAATATTGGGAAACGGGCTACGCCATTGTGTTCGTCTCGGAAAAATACGCGAAATAGAGTCCGAAATTTTGTAAATCGGAGTTCGTATGACCGAGATATGGCCTCGAGAAGTTTCACGAAAAATTCAAATTTTAAAACAGATTTCAAAAACACAGAAATGGAGGCAGGCGGGAAAACTCCCGCCCAGACCAGGTCGACCTGGGGGTCGACTTGGGAGTCGACCTGGGGGGGCCAGGTCGACACTAGAGTCGACCTGGGTGTCGACCTCCCTGGTCGAGCCCAGGTGACCTGGGTGCATCTGGTTGGGTTTTCGGGCTGTGTTTTGAAGGCTGGACGAAATCTAATGGCTCCAATCTATTCTAGGGTAAATCTAATGGCCTAAATGCATCCTAACATCTATAAATAAGTGGGTAGACTCTAACCCTAAATCACTTGAAAAATTGGAGAGCTACCGACATGCCGTTGCCATGGAGTTCAGCGTAGCCGTCACAAACTAAAGAAGAAGGAGAAAGCCTAGCCTACAACTAAATCTACTCAACAAACAAATTAAATCAAAGACTCTTTCTATTTCTCTTCTTTAAATTGTGAGTATGATGATTCTCACAATGTTATTATAAAATAATTCGATTAAGTTATGAATGGATCACAAGAAAGTGATGTGAATTGTAATTGTAAATTCTATATTGTGGATCTCTTGTTATGTTATTATGTTGTCATATGTTGTAAACTATATGTTGTAAATTCTCCTATGCTATGCCATGCTATGATGAAAATCATGCTATGCTATGTTATGCTATCATGCTATGCTATGTGTAAATCATGCTATGTTATGTCATAAATCTTATATATGTTGTAGATCTCATGTTAACACATATGTTGAAATCCATATGTTATATGATAATGATATCATGTTAAGTTGTGTTGAATCGTACAAGTTGTAAAATCATGATGTTGTTATTTATGTGAATTGGATCATGTTTAAAGTTTATGTTTTTTTTTAAATTAAACGGATCATGATTATGGGAATTTGCCTATTAGGTTAGGTGTACCCATATACATGAATCCACAATTTAAATTGGATCTTGAATATGGGAATTTGCCTATTAAGTTAGGTGTACCCATATGCATGAATCTATGACTAAATGAATTTTTATTATGGGAATTTGCCTATTGAGTTAGGTGTACCCATAAAAACCCATATTGTTAGATTAGATGATGTTGATTCACACATGTTCCTATGCAAGTTTATGAAATTTGATTGAGATCATATTATGTGAATTATGAACAAGTTGACATCTTTAGATCCATGACATGTATAATCCTATGCAAGTTGTACATATGCAAGTTTCACCCCTTATTATGATTCATTTAGTCATATATATATGTTGTTATTGTGATAATCTCTTTTATGCTATGATTTAGACTATTCGAGTCTAATATATATATATTTTGCGAATAAACGTTCAAACGTGGGGTAGGGGTGATATTAGGAATTAATAAATTGGGTGCAATTTTGTATGATTTTGCACGCCTTGAATGGATGTCCATAATTGAGTCAATTATGGACATTGTTGAATTTGGAATTAATTAATAATTCAAGTAGGGAATTATTAAAATTGGGGAAAGTGGATTATTAATAATAATCAATGCTTAGGACACGAGGTTGGACCCGTTTGTGACGTAAACCTGCCCGGACCCGCCCGGCAAATCCAGTAGTCACAAATGTCGGCCCAATGTGAGAGGTCCTAGGCCCAAACTAAAGCATAACAGTTGTAAAGACACGAGGTTAGACTCTTTTATGGTGTAAGACTGCCCGGACCCGCCCGGCAAATCCAGCTGCCATAAATGCCAGTCTAATGTGAGAGGTCTTTATGAGGTTATAGCCTTAATGAATTAAGAAATACTTAGCCAGATAATCATGTAAGGTGGGACATGGGGGTTAAGTAGGTGCCTTGGGTGGCATGAGGAATCTAGTGGTTGCCTTTAGAGGCATTTGAAATACGATTAGACTTAACCAAATACACATGTAAATGAACATGACTAAGTGGGTTAAGTGGATGGACTAATGGGACAAGCTTAGGTGGAATGCTTGTGGGAAATAATGGGGGGCCATTTCAACCAGTATCCCAAAACATATCTTTGTGGGCTCGACCCAAGTCGAGGACGGGACACGCATACTGGGTATGACTATAAGAGGCCAAAACAGGGAGCGGTGGCAACGCAAGTCCAACGGGTTTCATATGCGTGTGTGGCCCCGGGCTGGTAGGTAAGACGTTGTTGCATCGTGTAGGTATAAGCCGTGCATCTCCGTTATATCGGGTTGCCACTTTAGGGGAATGATACACCCCACTGTGGGGCCAACACGGGTATCTACGAGTAGGGAGCCGATCGAAAAATGGAAAGTGGGGTACACCTAGTGGAGATAGGGGCAGGCGGCACCTATGTAGTCAGCTAGGAGTACGTAAAGCCATTAAGAAAGTTTCTAAGTGAAGCTAAGTGGGATCAATCTTTAGGGTGACTGGTGTGGTGCAGTATAGTGTTTATCCTTTAGTATTTAGGAGTGCCTATAACGTTGCCTTTAGCGATTGTCTATGTCCTTAATCTGCTCTTTCATAGACATTTCCTTGTTTTCCAGCTTATGCCTTAGTCCAGTTATTTTGATAATAGTATTGTAGAATCATCATACTCGCCAGACTTTATGTCTGACCCCCTCTTTTCCATCTTTTTTTTTCCTTCAGGTCCTCAGGTTGGGCCAAGTTCTAGTGGAGTCTAGTTGGATCGCTTATCTCTTGGAAAGCTTGGACTGCAGAAGTAAAGTCCAGCTTGTTATCTTTCTTTTTAATGGCTATTTATTGTAATGGGATTATGTATTTTGTTTTTGTGAAGACGGATATTGTACTTGGTTATGATCTATGGTTTTATGATGTAACAGACATATTTAATTTCCGCTGCAATGAAATGAAGTTTTAGATTTTCAAGTGCTATTTATTATCTGTCTTGTTGTAATTTCTCTGTTCTATATTCACTTATGACCCCCATGGAAGTTAATGCATTCCCTTGGTGAGTGACATTAATGGACGTGGGGTGTTACAATAAGCCTTTAATTCTCTGCATTCTTGGCCTTCAGCCTCCCATTCTCCTTCAGTAAGGCCTCGTTGCCTTTCTGGAGCTGGAACACGCTCTCGTTAACCTTCATCAGGCAGGCATTCTCCACTATCAGCTCAGGGTTGCTTTTCTTGAGCTGTATGTTCTCTATCATCAACGACGCTACGGTCTCTTTGAACATCTTGCTAGCATGCTTCGCTTCCCTGCCGAGTCTCTCATACTGTTCCTTTAGTTCACCCTTTTTAACAACAAGAAGTTAGCGTTCGATCGTGTCTCTAATATACGTGGAAACAGGGAAGACCTAGAGATGCGTCTTACCTGACACTTCATCCAGATTCCAGACACTCTCCATTTAAGCCTTGACAG
The DNA here is from genome assembly GCA_030737875.1 of Allium sativum. Lineage (NCBI taxonomy): Eukaryota > Viridiplantae > Streptophyta > Magnoliopsida > Asparagales > Amaryllidaceae > Allium > Allium sativum. Next base: position 5,896,327 of record CM060916.1, on the reverse strand, counting down.
TCAATTCATAATTCTACAATTCTACATTTTTACTTCGGATCAGGTCCGAGAGATGCCTCATATAACCATTAAATTTAGCGGCTTGGTGATAGGCGTGATATACTTTCTTCCAGATTAGCTGGATGTCTTCGCGAGGGATAGGGATGAGATCTGGCACCCATTTCAGCTCCTCAAAGTAGTGCTTTGGGAATTTCTCTTTCAGGATAGCCGTCCTCTCCTCATTGTTGAGCTGTGGAGCCTCCGACCCTCCCATAGACATGCCCGTCTTCAATGACCTACGGTCTACCGACTGTACAACTTGACTGGTAGATTTGTGATCAGCACTGCCGATGGGGTAGGAAGGTGGACAATCGAAGCTTGCGGTCTGGTGCCCACGGTTTCAAGCCTTGAATCTGTACCTGACGTTCGTATGGGTGGTGGGGACTTCGAGCCTCTTAGGAGTCGATGATCATCGCCGCCACTGCGAGAGCAAGAGGACGGGGATAGATCAACCCCTTTTGTGAAAGTACTTACAAACGAGCTCTTTTGCGGCTGCTAGCCTCCTGACCCATGGCCTCGATGTCTGCCACCGCCGCTTTCACAAACCATATCACCTACACAAAATAGATTCAAGGATTAGACTGAAGCACTCTGCACATATATACAAATGTAGTGTCATACAATGTTTATGGGTGTGTGCCCTAAGCGCGCTCTCCACAAATCAGATTGAGGCCTGCTTAAAGGAATTATTTCCCCAACCGTTAAAGTCAAACTTCCAGAGCTTGTGCCATTGGGCCAAGATAGGTGAATGTTGATGGGAGCATCGTCCAACCCCTTGAATTGATCCGCTCTCTCCAGCGACATGGTGGTCTCAGAGGAAGTTATCGGGGAAACCGGCCTCCCGACACTCCTTCCCCAGTCTCAACATTCATAGGCGGGATAGGGGTAGACGATAGACCCTTTTCTCTAACGATCATCTCCGCACCACCAGCACCGCTCGCACTAGCTCCTACCTGAACCTTTGCAGATTTCGGTCGCTTAGTCACGATAGGAGGTGTTTTCCTCTTACGGCCTGAAGAAGTCCCTTCTCCTCCTTCCCTTTTCCAGTAGTAACTTCCCTAAACACTGTACGCTTTTTGGAAGGTAAGCCCGTCCGGCGAAGAGCCTCTTCATCCAATATATTCTTTGTGGAGCAAACTTTCTTCAAGATGGATCTCAACTGTGCAACACTCCCCGGGTACACGTCACCCTTCGGTGCCAGAGGGACCACTATCATAGAAATTCAAAATTTACACAAGGCCCGAGATTCAGCAAACTTCAAACTAGAAGCAACCAAGGATACTTACTTCCATCCAACCAGCGTCTCGCAAACCCCGGGGGATAGAGGATGAAGAACCACTCGTGCTTGAACATGCCGATTCTGCTCCATGACCCTTCCGTGAATCGAGAGCTATGTATCACCTTTAGAAATTATAGAGAAGGCACGTTTCTAGGTCTCCACTTGATCTGAAATAAGAATTGGAAGTCCTCTCCAGTGGTTCCACTTGCAGGTACTCTCTAAACAAATAACAGGTACTAAGGAGGAAGGCATACACGTTTGGGTGAAGTTGCATAGGCGCTAAGCATAAATAGCGCAGCATATCGAGGACGAAGTCACAGGATGGGGCACGAATCCAGAAATACACATGTGTTTGTTCCATGCAGTGCATCCTTCTGGTGGAGCATGCGCCGAGTCCTCTTTTCAGGGAACTCGAACTTTGGTCCAAGGTATTCTAAACTTTCATCCACACTCGAAGGCCCTGAATCTGGTGTGTTGTCAACTATGACGGCACCTTCCATCGCATCCGGAGCCTCGGGGGTATCGCTTCCCTCAATATCCACATTTTCCTCCTCAGGGTTGTCCTGGACAACAGTAGCCCCCTTCGGCACAGACAGTTCAGTCGGATACTTGGTCGTCCGTTGTTCTCTTAACTACAAGCCACAGTCGGGCGCTTTCTACAAACCCCTAGTCTGAGAGAGGGTGGACTCTGATGAAGTCTCAAGCTTGTTGTTCTTAGAACTAGTACTATTAGTTGAGCCAGACTGGGACGGTGAGTGCTGCGAAGCTTCATCTTCCAAATTCTGTTGTGTTTTGGATATTTTCTCCATTTGCTAGCAATATTATCCAGTATAGTTGCATTGGACATCGTATTTAAAAACTGTACCCCTCGTGTTGGTGCATGCTAACGTGCAAACATGTAGTGAAGTGTGATGATAATACGATTATAATTAAATAGATTTAGGACACAGTAACGATCACTGATTCTTTAAATCATTAACATCACCGGCATTGACTTACATAGTCAGGCTCGCGTTGAGTCGCAGTCACGTCATGATTGGAATCGGGAAGCAAGTCTGGTAGTCTAAATTCTTATCCATAGTTTGAGTTGTATGCTCTAAACCCTAGTGCAAAAATGAATCCCGTACGATAACGAAACGTCATGAGAACAACGCGAGAGAGGGCATTCCACATCAAACATATGCGATAAATCACATCACTCAAGTGATGCGAAATCGCATCACCGGGATGTGTGACCTCGCATCACCCAGATGCGAAATCTTGCATCCATGGTGATGCAAGATCTCGCATCACCAAAGTGATGCGAAATCGCATCACTAGGATGCGAAACCTCACATCACCTAGATGTGAAATCTTGCATCCATTGTGATGTGAGATTTTACATCACCCAAGTGATGTGACGAAATTGCATCACCAAGATGCGAGACCTTGCATCACCCGCGATGTGAAATATCGCATCAGCATTATGTAGGATCTCGCGTTAGCATGATGCAGGATCTCGCGTCACCTTGATGTGAGCCGCCATAGAGCGTGGGAGGCGATGCGTCCCCTGCCTCCACTTCTCCTCTCCATCTTCTCCACTTTGTATTTTATTCTCCTCCGCCATGGACGCGATCCCAAGCTCAATGAGCTTGATTTCTTAAGCTCAACAAGCTCGAACTCTTAAGCTCAACGAGCTTGAATCCAAGGCTCTCGGAACCCGAACTCGCATCTGCATCACAATTCCATCAAAACCCACATGCTTGTTATCAGCTTCGGGTGTTTTTGAAAAATGCCAAGGTTCAGATACAAAAGATGTGGGTGAGGAAAAGTGTGAGAAGGAAAGGAGGAATTGGCTTTTATAGAAGAGAAGGGGGATGAGCCTTGGCCTATTCCAGTTGCATCGCATCCTTCCGAGGATGCAAGAAAATTGCATCCCTTCAAGGATGAAATTTTTGCATCCCACCGGGATGCGAGATTTCTCATCCTCCTTAGGAATGCGATGTGATATAATATATATATATATATATATGTATATATATGCATATAAGACATATATACATATGTACACGTATATATAATATGTATATGTATACACGTGTTTGGTCGTGATTATCTTTTATACATGTATCGCCTGTTGTATACGCATACGAACACGTGTACACAAGAATATGTACGTTTACTAAAACAATGAATGACCGAGGATGAAGTTTATGAACTTTGAGAAATCTCTAACTTGTGATTCCAATTGCGACCTCGTGCACGAATTTTCGATGTCGCGATTATCGACGCCGGTTCGACTCACTAACCAATGGTACGTTCGTAAGTCTAAATGACTCGAGAACACACGTCAAACAATCGAATCAACGACTCGATAGCACCTCCCAAAGTCTCCCTCTCATTGTCGTAAGCGTAAAATACATTTGTTACTCGCGCTTTATTTCCAAATCCTGATCGCATCGTGCAAAACTAAGTGAAAGCGTGTGAGTTTATACGCGACACTTCGTCGACAACGACTCGCTTACGTTACATCGTAAAACAACGGTCGGCAACTAACGTTTAATTCATAAGTAAGCAGGAATTAGATATTCAAACAAGCTACCAATGAACCAAAAAATTCCAACATGTTCAGCAGAACAATCACGACCAAGTGATCAACAGTTTAGAGATTTCTCCATCCTCCAAAGCCACTATTTTTAACTCTAAGCACATCATGTCAAGAAATATGTACTGTCGGAGGAAAATGTTAACCGAAATTTTAGTCCGGTCCCCAAAAGTATACAAGACCCACTCGATTCAACCCCGTTGCGTGGTACCACTGCTAGAAGTGTCGCCAAAACATCGAGGGTTCAAGTCCAATAGGAAACAAGCATGGGAGGCCTCACAACTTCTCAAAATGTACCAATCGCATCACCTTACACTAGCTCGCATCACCGAACCTCGCGACATGTGGCTCTTTCGCATCATACACCTCACAACACTCATACCGCATCACACATTCGCATCATATGGCTCATGTCACTCATCATGCCTAGCATCACGTAGACCGAATCATTCCCCTTCCCAACTAGCATCTCTTCGCATCACATCCACTAGGATGTGATGGCAATCTCACCTGTCGGGTGCAATGGGTTCGCATCCCCAAGATGTGATGCCATCGCATCCCTCAGGATGTAGCGCTGTAGCATCCCACGAGATGCCAGGCCATCACATCACTTGAGATGTCATACCATCGCATCCATCGGATGTCATTCCATCGCATCCGGGGGATGTGGCGCCTCAATGCAACACACCGCATCCTTCTAGGATGCAAAAATCGTATTCCACAACGGGGTTGCGATTTTTCTACCTATCGACAACGGATGATGCAGTTTTCTAATATGCGATTTTCTGTTGTATGTCCCCAAATCTTACGTATTCCCACCTATCCCCTCCACTATAAATACCCCCTTGCTCACACTTCACAAGGGTTGGATTTTTTCTGATTTGAAATCTCTTATAGCTCCAAAAACTCTTTATTGGTAGCCTAGTGCTTAAGGAAGAAGAAGCATAAAAATCACTTTTTTTCCAAGATTCATATATGACAGCTATGACCCCAAAATACATGGTAACACTTGTAAATGAATGCCACAACAAAATTCTGTGCTTGTAACCCATTATCGTAAATAAAATATCAGCAAACTCCTTCAAAGTGGACGTTGGTTCCTCACGGGCCAAACCACTATAAGTCTTTGTGTCATTTACTACTTTCTGCACTTAACTTTCCCATGCGAAACATAATTCTCAAAGTAGTGGAGAATCGTTGGTTGTTATGACATTTTTTGCCGTCAATAATTTGTTTTTGGGGCATAAAATCAAATCGAGGGATTCCTGAAATCAACAAATCAAACGTGACAATATCTTTACACGTTTCCATAAATCGAGTATGGATACACTACAATTTAATCAAGAAACAAACACGCAACAAGCAAGACCAAATCCATCACATGAAATCAGAAAATTTATGATTCGATTAACCCTGTATATACTCACCGAATCATCACTGGCAATTTATCGAAAACATAAGCATACAATCGAAAGAGAATTATATTAGATATACTCATATCTTTTAACGTTTTTCAACCAAATTGTAATGCCCAAATCACCGAGAATCAAGCAACATTTTTGAATCCATTAAGAGAATCAAATTTCATCAGTGTGTTGAAGTCGCAGTCTGATTTGAGAAGTAAAACCCTAGTTTTATTCAGGCACTAAAGAAACAATGAAGAAGCGGATATCACTTTGAAGAGTCAAAGCAAATGAAAGAAAAGGGGCCGGCTATTTTTATTTAAGGGGGTTTTGTTCATTTTTATATTTTAAGTTGTTTCTTTCTTTTGTAATCGATCAATAGGTTTTCTAGTTTTCCAGTAACTAGGATTTATGAGTTACGGGTTTGTAATTTGGGAAAATCTAATCTTGGGGATAAAGATCAGGGCAGGGTTTTGAGCCTAGGATTAGAGCAGTTGGGAGTGGGTGTCACAAGTTTACTGAGAATTGTAAGTGTAGAGATTGTTTTAATTCCAATGGAAACCTTGGGGAATGTTGTAGTAGACAGAGGTTTGAAGAAGTTAGGTAAATACTGTGTCATTTACTTTCTGCATTTATTTATTCGACTACGATCTAAGCTGTGATATTTTTATATTCCTCAAAACAGTAGTAAACCCAATTCATCCCCCTTTAGGGTTAATCTAAATCCTACAATATAAACCATGGCGCTTTTTTACACTAGATGGAAGTCATCATTATTTCCCTCGAGAAGGTGATTCCCTGCAACTTTCTGTCTTCTGTTGACATTAGGCTTTCACTTTCTTCTGAATTGACCACCTCTCTTAATGCTTGATTGTTCCTTTGTGAAATTGGACGACTCTGTAGATTTGATGAAGATCTAATTTGGCTATGAAACTCTCGAGGTGCCATTATTTTTTATTCCGCCTCATAGGGTTCTATTTCAGAGAACCTTCAGACCAAGTCTTCTTCAATATATCTTTTAGTGCACCAATCTACATGCCAAGTACAATATTTCCAATTCAATACTATCTCATTTTGTTAAGGTTAAAGGTCCTCTAGTTTTTAGTTTTGTTAAGTTGATGTTGTTTTCTAGAATGGATGATGTGTTTGATCCCTCTCAACCGTTCCTTCTCGATTGAATCATCCTTTAATTGATTATCAGAGTATCTTGTTATGATGGAATGAGAAATAAGGTTGGAGGTTCAAAGCCCTCCTTCTAGCGCCAAAATGTTAATGATTTTTTTTGGCAGCACTGAAATATAGGGTTATAGTTGTGGAACTAGGGTGATCTAGTCCTTTTGAGCTTGATTGAATTCACCGTTCCATAGATATCAAGACCCTAAGCCCGAAGATTAGTTACTCTTCCTTCAAGAGGTGAGTATCATACTTATGGGACTTAAGGATCAACAGTTACCTTGCAATAGAGCTTCATCAATCATTACTAATTGGATATAGAATACGCATTAAGGGTAGTTCGGTGATTGCTCGGAATGTTGGATCCCAGAACATTGATATTCAAAGCATAATATGTAGTACAATGTGTGAAATAATAAGGAACACAACAATTTATAGTGGTTCATTTCGGATTGAACCTACATCCACTTTAAGGGATTTGCTGATTTTATTATGGAGGAGGGTACATGAGAAATCCCCAATTTTATTTCCAAATCAGGGTTCAGGCTCTTAGAAATGAATACAAGGATTTAGAATGAGGCAGAAGTTCAGATTCCCCAAAATGTGACCCTTGGGGTCTTATTTATAGATAATTCAGACTCCTTTTGTAGCTATCAGGTTGAAAGCTTCCTTTCGCTTCTGGCTTATTTGATGAGTCTTCAGCTGCTTTCGGCGATTTCCTATTGTCGGTGTCGCAGCTTCGGTATCGACCCGCTTCCATGCCTTTTGATTTTGATGCCAGGATTTCGACATTGATTATTGTACTAGTTTTATTGCTTTCTTCACTTTGTACTTGACTTCTTGGTTCTGTCTTTGTTGCTTATATTATTAGGTGCTACCCTTGCACATCAGTATCAGTATCGAATATATCGGTATAGATAGCTTTCTTCTGCTCCATCATGCTTGTTTCTAGCTCCTTACTTTCTTTTATGGGTTTGGCTTCGGCTTCGAGACCTTTTCTTAAATATTCAGTGTCGATCAACTGTTTTCCTCACTTAGTATTTGGATCGTCCTTCAGGATACCGATTCCCAGTCATTTGGCCTTGGTCTTACTGCCTTTATATTCTAGATATAAAATCCATGTTTCTACCTTTGAATCTTCGGCGTTGTGTCTCTTTCTTTGTTAGTTTGGCATTGGTTTGCACATTTGATGCTTTCAGTGTCTTGGTATCGATTTTGTGCCTTAACTTCATTCCTCTTTTGATGTCAGCTCTCTTGCTATCGTTGTTGTGGTTGTTCTGAACCTCTTGCTATCGGTGTCAGCTCAACACCCTTGTGCTCTAGTATTGATCAAACTCTTCTCAAGTCTTTACTTGGGTGCTGATCTTACTAGCTTCTCCTCTATATTTTGGGTATTGTTTTTGGTTCTGTTGGCCCCTTTTTGAATCCTGTTACTTTGGTATCGGTATCGTAACCTCCTCTTAACTCCTTTCTCTATCGGTATCGATCTTGTTGGCCTTTTCTTTATATCTCTTGGTGCCAATGTTGTAGCTTTCGTCCTTTGCCATATGCTTTCCTATGTGTCACTTCCATGTTTTCCCTTCATAACTTTGGTACTGCTTTCAACAATACTAATTGTCCATACTTGGTTTTATCTTGAACCCTTTTGTTATTGGTGTCAACCTAGCTGTCCCGAGACCTTTCCTGCTTGGTTCCGATCTCATTGCCTCAAGCCATTTGTTCTTCCAATTTCGAAGCTTCCGCTTCCTTTCACTAAGCCGATGCAAATTTTGGTGTTAACAATGTGAAATCTTAAGTCTTCTCTCATGCATAATAAATTGTAGCCAGATTAGGCCTCATGCATATATTTATTCTAAGACTATAGGTTTAACATGTATTGAATTGGGATGACTCATTTTTATGTATATGACAATTCATGTAAAAGGTCTAATTTTGGATGCTTAAAGCTAGTATTTACTGTTGATGAGCAAATTGTATCCCACCAAGCTTTAGCATTATACGTTATATTATTAAGGTTAGATGTTGTAGTGTCGATTTTGTTTTTTATACTTGATATTTGTTAATTTCTTCATATGTCCTTTTGCTATAGTTTTTTTCCCTCCTAGTTTTTCTTTATATGCTAGCGTGTTACTCCTGACTTAGTGATCTTCTGGTTCTTTATACATGTGAGTTTCCATTTTATGCCTTTAAAACTTTATATTCCTAATTGTTGATTCTAGCATGACAGAATTTTTTCCCTTTTCATCTGTTCTCCTTTTATTGCGGTATTGATTTAATGCAAGTTAATTGTTTTATAGGAGGATACAATCATTCGACCAGGCTGTGGCATTGCTATTTTGCGGCAACCATGATTCAACTCAAACTAAAAGTATCAATCCTTTAACAACTCCTAATTTGATTAGAAATTTTCAATAGATGACATTTTACTAAACTTAATAGTTAACATAATAACACAACCAAATTTTGAAGATTATATGGTATTGTGAATGTGCTATCTACGCTCAGTCTAATTGAAAAAGTATTGTTTAAGAAAATTAAGCTTTACTCTTCATTTTCTTAAAGTTGTATGATCATTGTAATTGTAATTAATATTTAACAGACACATCAAATAAAGACAAGGAAAATAGCTTTTAAATGGATAGGATTATAATGGTAAATAAAGAGAAATTATAGTTGCAGTACCATCTAAAATAAACCAGAATAATAAACGATCATTTGGAATGGACGTTACCAATGTTGACCTGAGCAAAAGAAGGGAATTGATGGCTGTATATTGGTTTTTTTGTTTCAAATTGTTAGTTGGAAGAAACATAACGATAATAGAGTTTAAAGCTTGATTTTTTTTATTTCAGTAATGCAGTTTAGTTATCTCAGCAGTATCATTTTTTAATAACAATGATACCTTTTGATATTTATTCAGTTAATGTAGTTTATTAATATGTGATTTATTTATTACACTTATTAGTGCATTTTTTGTCTTATTTAATTGAGTATTCACAAATGTAACGATATATTTTAAGCTAAAATTTGTTTGATATGTCATTTCATTTTATAAATTTAATATTGATTTAGAGGTACGAAGAAGTCAATTATACGGAATATGTTAATTAACTGAATTTACATATTTGCAATCATTTTTTAAAATAATGTATTGAATTTTTCACTAGTTTCTTGTTTAGTAAAATAGTTAACATAATTTTTTGTTTAATATCATAAATTTAACAGTCGTTTTTTCAATCGTTATACTAGTTTATATAATTTGAAATATTTTGATGTAAAACTTCATGTTTCATATGCTCCCAAATTTGGAATACTCTCACGTATCGTGGAGAAACTTAAGGGGAGTAAAAAAGAAGCCTTGGGGCCAAAATATTCGAGTTATTTCCTCTTATCATACCGAGCAATAAAAGGGAATGCATATCAATGAATAATGCACTAGGAGCTTGAATTTCATTGCTAAAGTGATTATTAAGGCTCTCATAATATCAGATTTTTTTTTGTTGTCTAATCATGCTTTTTTAATTGGTATTGCATGTGATTTATCAGCACTAGACTTTATCTTATCATGCTTATCCATGACCAATTGAATGGCCAGATTCATCAATGACAACCTTATGTGTTTGATGAAACATGATTGATGATGTTTAAATAATGATACGGTGGTACATATCATGCTGAAAATTATGAAACCAAGAGGTATTTGTTGTACAAAAGTTTCAAGTTGGGCAAAATTAAACATGAAAGAGATGAATCATCAAAGAAGATGCGTGATATTCATAGAAAGTTTCTACGGATACCAGGCGTCTTATTTGACAATTCGTCTCTTTAATGTTTAATTCTGCCCAAGACTTCTTTTCTACCCCCCTTAAGTTTCTCCACGGTACGCGTGAGTATCAAAATTGGGAGCATATGAAGTATGAAGTTTATTTCCAAAGAATACAAATTCATCAGGAATATGCTTTCACTTGCAGCCTCAAATTCGTTCTGTCCCTACATCGATTTGATTTCCAATTACCAGCTAAATTGTTTCCTTCGAAGGCCTTCATTTCTGCTTAGCCTTTTTTCGCCTTGTCTACCCGAAGGAATTAATTTGGCGAACACCATTCGAACATGTCTCTTACCTACTTATAAGTTATTTTCGAACCACTAAAAATAATCGCCTAACAATTATTAATTTTAAAATTTTATTTGCATAATTGCTAATTTTATAAATTTAAATTCAACTAAGTTTATTTTTCTAAATTACAAAAAATCGCCTCGTGTCCGACACATCCAATGTGTCGAGCACCAATGAGTTGATTTCCTCTGGTGGGCTAAACAGAATATTTGGTAGGTTAGCCTTATTCGAGCGTCCAACGCGCCTAACACAACACAAACTATAATGGTTCAAAAATTGCACGCGAATGGTACCAAAGTATAACTTTCTTATGTATATGTATAGATTTTCTTTTGTAACTCCCTTTGGCTTCAAATATTTCGCTCCAACTTTCTTTTTGGCTTCATAATCCAATTTGTTTGCTCCTAAATTTTGGCTCCAATCATAATATTTCGCTTAAAGCTTTTAGCTCCAATTCAAATATCTGGCTCGAATTTCCAAATTGGATTTTCTAATAAGAATTTGCTTTCACTTGTATCCTCAAATTCGTTCTATCCCTACATCGGTTCGGTTTCCAATTAACAGCTAACATGTTTCCTCCGATGGCCTTCTTTTCCGCTTTAGCCGTTTTTTGCCCTTTCTACTTGAAGGAATGAATTTTGGCGAACACTATCCGAACATGTCTCTTATGTATTTATAAGTTATTTTTGAACCTCTAAAATTAGTTATATCAAAATAAATTTATATTTTTAAAGTCCTTCTTTTTGAAGCCATATTATATATAATATATGTTAAACCCATGAAGATATGGTTCATAATCGATGCATTAAGTAATAAAGTGATGAGTCGAGTCATGCATAAAGATGGGTCGTTGAACATATCAAAAGCGGATCGTTTTGGGGGTTTTGAGTCAAGTCGTTGGCTCTTATATGCGTCATCGGGTCATTAATTCCATGGGTCGTCCATCATAAGGTCATTATACCTTGGGTCATTCCAAGCTGGGTCGTGGAGACGTGTACATGCTATTATAAAGGGCGGGTTGTTCGCCTTATCATCCCACACATAAGCATGCAGGTCGTTCAAGATGAAGGTCGCTTCAAGCCAGTTCGCCTTGTCGTGTAAAAATAATGTATAAAGGCATGTCGCTGCCATCAGGTCTTTATACTCAGGTCATTATGCTCATGTTGGGTCGTTTCTTGAGCTCTAAGACATGGGACAGATTGCCCAATGACCCAACTACCTGCACACTCAATTTTGAACTTCACCACTCACTTCCACACCTATAAATACCCCACCATTTCCTTCATTCAAGGGGCTGAATTCTCGAACAACGAAGCGTTGCCATTTTCATTCTCCAGCATCTTAAAGCATCTCAAACTCCATTAAAGCTCTGATCCATCATCTCAACCATCAAGAAATCACCAAAGATCATCTAAATGCAGGATTATCGAAGATCTACTTCAATAATCTCTACATCTAGAGAGATCTATGTATTTCCACACTGAATTGAAGAGATTGTAGAAAGAGAAGAGAGATTTCTTATATAAAGAGAGAAGATGTACGAAATGATAGAAAATATATACCTTGTAATCGAGATGATAGTGAAATCCTCCATTTAAGTGGATGTAGGCCGAAACTGAGGCCGAACCACTATAATTGCTATCTGTTTTACCGCTTTTGTTCGTGTTCGCCCCTAATCTAGATTTAAACAACTTAAAGGTGTTCTCACACCTTTCTGGGTGTTAGTGTTCATTTTTTGGCATTAACACACCACCAAAAAAGCTAGAAGTAAGTTCGGTAGTGGTTTAGGTAATGTTGCCAATGAAGCTATGTCACAAACTAATCACCTTGAAGTTGGCCAAAGTTCGGTAGGCGGAGCTAGTGTACTAGGAATGAGTTGGATCAAGTTGTTGCTAAATTGAATCAGCGGATGGATACTTCTAACAAGGCTTTGATGGGCAAGTTGGATGCTCTTCTTACCGCTCAAGCCAATCCACCACCCCGAAGATTCGATGTCGATCTTGAGGAGAATGCAAACTCATCAGCTTTTGATCATAATCGTAATGACAACATGGAAGATGCTGATGGTTGGTTGAGTGATAGAAATGAAGCTAATGTTGAAGATTCAAAGCCAAGGGATAAAGGTAATTCTGATCGACAAACTACTTGCAAGGTTGCTAGTCCCGCCAAGGGGCACCTCCCCACAGTGGAGGTAAAGGACCTCGGTCCTCTAACTACGATCGCTTGCCAAGACAAGCATCCAACAAAGAGACTGAAGTCGGCCCTACGAAACGACATAACACTGAGGAGTATATCTCGGAGATGATAAAACAAATAATGAAGGAGAGCTTAGATCGCAATGACGATGGAAGAGAATGGGATTTTGCTCCTAGCAAAACTCTGTTTACCAAAGAATCCTTAAACCAAAGTTCCCAAAGAAGTTTGTTCCTCATACTTTGCTTCCCTACAATGGAACTATTGATCCTAATTTCTTTCTGTTCAATTACGAGTGGCACATGAACACAGCAAGGGTAACAAATGAGATCAAATGTTTATGCTTTCCTCTCTACTTGGAGGGTGCGGCATCTTTGTGGTTCACGAAGTTGCCGCCTAAATCTGTAGATCAGTTTGATGACTTGACCAAGATGTTTAAAGAGCAGTTTAGGTTTACCTTTGCTATGATCCTTAACTTTACCAAAGTCGAGAGGTCCTCTACCCTTAACCGAATTAATCTTAAGAACCTTTTTATTCGCATCCTCGTCACGCAGAAAATGTTCCGCTTCAAAGTAGATCTCGTTGTGATCCCTCATCGGGTTCCGTTGTTGTGAGATCTTAAATTCAGTCTTATCAAAAACACCAAAGACTACATCTGTCAAAACCATGGATGGATCGGGTATATCGACCGACGCCACCGCCACGTTAAACCTTTTCAAGAATTTGTGCAAACCTTCGAAGTAGTTCTACTTGACCGTTGTTAGAATCATAATGCTTTTTGGATGAGAGATGTGAACTCTAAATTGCTCGATGAACTTCCAAAATAAAGAAATACAAGAAAGAGCCGAATCTGTTTCCAACTACTGAAAACACATGGCAGCAATGTATGCCAAGTAAAGTGGAAAACACTTTGCCATAACATTATCCGAAGCTGAGAGAACTACCAAGTGGTGCACATAGTGCATTAAGTGAGAGATCATATCCTTTCGACCATCATATGCTTTCAACACTAGCAAATTGAAGTCTAGTGAATTCCGAGAATTCCTAATATCCAAAAAGAACGGACAACGAGTAACATAATCCAAATCCAAAGAAGAGGCCCCAACTTGAGTAAATCGATGAATATAATCCACGATTTGAGATCCATTACCAATAGAAAGCAACTGATTCAAATTATCCAAGCCGACACTAGTGCCCCAGTGTTTAATTCCATATTAGGAACATGTTGATTTGCAATAAGAACTTTCGGTTGAATCCCAACCCGAGGAACCACAGCGGGTACAACCCTTACTCCCGGAACCGTGGAAGCGCTACCATCCAAACCTTTGTGCAAAGGTGCTCAAGCCATGTTACCAATGCCGAAACCCATGACCTGACCAACCAAAGCATCATGAGCTTGAGCAGCATCGGGATTAGGGGTATTGCCTCCGAGTGTAGCGGGAACGGTACCAGTTTGAGGATCAACATCGCCCTGCTATTGAGTTTATGGGTGTAAACACCGAAAAGTGGCACAACACCCAAATAGAGATTGCATAGAGAATAAAATGAAGAAATATAAATGAAAATAAGAGAAAATGCAACCATATGCAAATTTATAGTGGTTCGACGTTAATGAGACTACATCCACTTTATAATCTCTTGATTATCTATAAACCTTGAGTACAAATGGTAGTTTAATGGCTAATCCGAGTACAATGCAATAACACTTAATAAAACAACAAGAGATTAGCTAAAAATCATTTTTTTTATAGCTCCAGCTGGCTATTTATATATGCCATAGTTCCTGGGTCGACTAGGGCATGTAGCGCTCTAACCCGAAGTGTAGAAGATGTAAAGGAAGTCTTCGGAATGTGGGATAAGGCCCGACATGGTCTGGTATGACCACATGGAGGATAATCCAGCATTGAAGAAGCATAGGAAGCAGTCAAATCGGGGCTAGAACGAGTCTGTAGGGAGATATTTGTGTGATGGAACGGGCCCGGCTCAACATAGTCAAACTGATTGTTCAACCCGAGGCTTTATCACTTAGCTGGCTTCGCATGCGTTTATATCCTTCAACCCAGGTCATGTTCGACCCAGGGGCTACACCGAGCCAAACTCACATCAGCTGCTACTATAAGACATAAGGGGGTCCAACACCGACCTGAGCTTAGGTCGACCCGGGGTTTCTTCGAGTTGAGTGGGGGTTGAACCAAGATGAATGCCACCCAATGATGATTGATGAAATGTTGAAGCTTATTATAGCATATACGAAGCCTTAACGGCCTTGCTAAAAGGCCGGTCAACACTTTTCCTCCCAAAGTACGTCACATCATAGACCGGATGTGCTTTGTATCTGTTGAACTGCAATCCCATAAAATGTCATCTAGTCTGTGAATGGTGGTAATGAACTGTCATGTCTTCTTGAAGAGCCATTGTACTCAAATTATCTTGTCTACATGAACGGCTTGTCATTTGTTATGCCGAACCATTGGCTCCTACTATTGGAGAATGGAGTTTTAATGACAACGACCTTATTTCAATATTAATTGATTATAAAATGTATACTAACATCTTTATCTAGAATATATATATATGTAGGATTTGTATACATGACTTAAATACCGAAGACTGTACAGTTTTAGAGTTTCAAGAGATTTAGAATTCAGAGGAGATTATAGACTCATGAGTAATCAAGTTACCAAGAGTTCAAGAGTTCAAAAAATATATATTAATAGAGTCTAGTTTATATGTAAGACTCTAAATAGCACTCCAGGTTCAAATTCAAATTCAAAACACTAGACTTTCATAACAATTAGAAAGTAGTATTCATACACTTGGATTACAACAATAGTGTTTATACAGATTGCCTCACTACAGCACTTAGGGAATAACAAACAGTAGAAATCCATATACTATATAGTAGAAAGATAGTATGCCAGGCACCCACTCGCCTCCGAACAACAACATCGTCCTCACTAATCACCTGTCACCTGCCACCTAGTCTGCCCATCCACAACCGGATGAACAACCCAAGGTAATAGGAGGGAAACATAAAACCGACCAGATAGTTCAAGGCCGACTGACCCGATCTGGCCCAACTAGTAGCGACCGACCCAACCCCTCCTGACTGATCACTCCTTTGCTCTTTCTCACTCCCTGACCGACCAGGATGTAGCCGACTGACCCAAAATGAGACCGACTGACCCAAACCTGTACTTCACAATGTACTACGCCTCATATTACACTATACTACAGCCGACCAGGAAAGTGTCAACCGACCAGACGAGGCCAACCCATTTCCTGCACACCTCCAATCCAACTTCGTTTTTGACTAAAACTTCGCCAATCAACACAATTGATGAAATATACTCTTCTGATTCATCCAACACAAGCAAAAGCATGTCATGAAATCACTAACACATGAATATGACGAGTATCACTAAAATTATGTAAATTCACAAAAACATGATGAATGAACATGTGAACTAAATTAAGGATCTGACTTGCATAATCATATGAAATAGCATAGAAATTACCGGTTTAAACTTACTAAATTAGATCATATGGTGATTCATATGAAAATAAGCCTACCATGGTGTAGATCTATGAGAAAACACTTGAATTTGATGGAAAACATTATCAAACTTCATATACTTGACTGAATCCGTGTGAGAGATACATATCACTCACCAATTCTCCAAATCAAAGAAAAAACGGTGAAATTAGATTTTGAACAGCGAAAAACTTGATCCAAATCATTCAATCTGATGAACTCTCACTCCAAACAATGTAGATCTATCTCCAAATGTTGTAGATCTTCTATTTTCTAAGCTTAGATCTCGATTTTAATTGTGGAAAGGTGCTAGAGGAAGGAGGAACATAGGCCACCAAATGAGGGAATGGAGAAAGTAAACTATTCTCCATACCTTTCACCCCCTATTTATAGATTTTCACCAGCCCACTAATGGGCCTTTGCAAATCAGCCCATTAAGGCTTCACAAACCTGAACATCCAACTGTTAAACCTTAAAACAGAGATTCCTCCCAAACCGTTGAGCCAAATCTTTATTGTAACCACTCTTCGGAAAGATAATCACCATTTCCTTTCCAATGGCACAAGTCTCACCACCTGATTCGAAACGAGTCAAAAGTTATGCCATATACGAGACTGATAAGGGAAAATTTTCATAAACAAAATTGGTAAAAATTATGGACATGTTTCACATCCCCAAAAGCAACATACCAAAATATGAGAATAATCCAACCCTCAGGGAATAACATAAAAATATTTTACGATCCTCCGATACGTAAAATGCGGGTTATTACAAGGGAAAACTGAAAAGGTTAAGTGCAAAGCACAGAATTCCCTGGGGAGACATTCGGATTCCCAGGGTAATGGAATTTCCTTACAATCCATCTGAGAAGCTTATGGTAGCCTGCCAACAGATGTGTACAGTTGGACTTATTCCTCCTTTTCATCCCTTTATCGTCAATTTTCTCGAACGCATGAAATTGGCGTTGATGCATCTTCATCTCATTCCATATGCTGATCTAATGTCATTGCACATCTTGTACATTGAGCATCTACATCAAGCCCAAACCTTCGAGGATCTGGTCCTCTTTTTCAACTTTAAGCACTAGGTGGTCCCGACTCCCTCGTTATTCTTCTTTGAGGCTGCTCGGGGAAGAAATATTATTGAGGATGTGCCGAGTGAGCTAGGGAACATAAGAACCAAATGGTTCTATACTCCTCAACAACTAGGGTGTTCCTAAAGATGGCTCAAATGCAGTAAGTATCAAATCTCATTTTACTATTATATTGGCTACAAAAAAGGCCACCTACATCTATTACTCCTTACAGGTAGAAATCCGTCTAAACTTTTCGGCCAAGTGTACCATGAGCATTTGGTTACTCCGTTAAGTGTATCAAAGAAGGATCAAAGTGTTAAGAGATGCCATAGAGATGCATTTCTACGTCGCTATCACCTTCTTGATGCGAACCGGAATTTGGGAGCTGGCGGAGGTCAAGTCCCACCAATTGTCATACCGCTAATGATTGTGCCCCCAATCGAGGAGCCTTCGGTCATGACTACCCTCGTGCTTCCAGTGGGGGGCCTTCGTTCATGATCCCCATAACTAAAAGTAAAATCATGAAGTCTGCAAGGAAGATATTAAGCCTTGGTGGGCCCCAGTCAGATGCCTAAGGAGAAGGAAGAATCCCCTGAAAAGGTAACTGGAGAATCCAAGGGATCACCTTCTCTAGTAAAGATAGCTTCTGACGATTCCCCTACCCCGAAGGAAGGAAATGAGGAGAATATGACTCCCGAGCATATCCCATTGCCTCAGGGCCAATCGCTTCAGTATCCCATTAGGGAAGAAGAATCAATCTCTTTGAGTAATCTTTACAAAGGCTTGGAAAATCTGGATATCCCCTTGAGCAATATTCCATTCCAAACATAGCTTCACAGGACTTTCTCTCTTCATCTGAGGGAGAAAGCATTTCAACTTCAGTGGAGGAGATTACACCTACAAGTCAGATACAACAACGTGTATGTAGGGGGATACACTATGATACACACGACACTCGCACTACATGCCACGGTACTTGTCCTTTGTATGATTTCCTAGTTCGGAACATTGTTTATCTTGGATTACAAGTACAATGCCTCATCGATCGTATGAGCTTCACAAACTCAAGAGTAGCTTATCTACAGGAGTAGGGTCACATCATTACCCATTCAGTTGGAGCAGGAATACAGAGAGAACCGGGACTGTGACCGGGAAGAGAAAGAAAAAGAAAAGAAACATTACTATATGGACAAGTTTCGTCTTCAGTCTCGCTCACGCTTGTTGGTCCTCCGAGACACCGGTAAGTCCAAGAGCCACTAATATCCTCGTGGGGGCGTTCACTTATTAGTCAAGGCCTCGATCCCTCCGAAAGGAAGTCACCGTAAAGAACCTTAGCCTCATAAAGATTCAACCTCCAAAGATAAAACCCAAGAGAAATCAGTGCCAGTCCAAGTTGCGCATCAGTCCCAAGACATCTAAGTATCTGACCTTGTCAGGCCAGAATGTCGGCCGTAGAGCAGATGAAAACATGAAGCAACAATTCCCTCATTATTACCTTAAATGTATGCACTTTGTCCCTGTTATACAACCAGCACCTGATGACTGGTCTGGCAATGTTAAAATGGAGATAGATTTCATCTTCGGGCAATATCAAGAATCGTGTAAATATGCCTGGAAGCTGTCTGAAGTCATTGGAGGCCTGAAGCTGGATTTGGACAACCAGAAGCAATTATAGGACTGTGACAAATTAGCATTGGACTCTGTTGAGAAAGAGTTCACTGATGCTCAAGCCAAACCGAAGGCGGTAGAAGTGGAGGCTGATTACTACAAGAAGTTGCATGCTGATTTGGAAGATCGTTTCCATAGGAACTTGACGTCACCAGTAAGAAAATAACGCCCCTTAAGGAGGAGTGCAATCTTGTTAAAACTTAAAATACAAACTTGAGGCATTCTTTCATCCTTAAGGAGGCTGAGAGGACTTTCTTCGAGAAGGAGAATACCAATCTGAAGGCCAAATTGGCTGAGGCTGAGAAAAGGGCAAAAGAAGCTGAAGAAAACTCCTACGTGGCACTAGAGTACGCTCACACCTTTTAGCTTCAACACGATATTGAAATTCAAGGGTTGTAGAAGGAGCTTGAGGATGCCAAGTCGGTCGTGGAGGATATTGGGTCACTGATTATGTCTTTCTTTGTTAAGGTCCTTTGTCATCGAGACATATCCTGGATAGACGATTATCCTAGGACTTTGGCTGACGCCTGGGCCGAATTAATTGATGAAGAGAAACGATTGTCTGGAGGTGGAGATGTGGACGAGGGCAAGCTAATGAAAATGTACCTTTGGATAAGGAACCGAAATTCATAGCTAAGGGAAAAATGCTACAGGAGGAAGTAGAGGACACTGTGAAACGTCAGGCCAAAGGAAAATTTGTCGAAGGCAGGTACAGCTCCTCGTCCGTCGCCCCTGATCCGAAGGAGTACAATCCCACTTTACTGAACTAAGAGCTACCGAATACCTCACCCTGATCACCGAAAATCCTGAGACTTCGGTCCCCGGAGGTGGCTCTGCCGAAAGTATTTATTTGATTTCACCGCAATTTCAGAAAGTTTTGTTTGCATGTCAGCAAATCATTGAAGCGGCTGCCATGAAATCCGTCATTTCAAAGAGGATAACTATCATTGCTTTACCTATCACAGTTATCATCAGATCCAGACTACCTCTGAGGCAAAATCGGAGGTCATTGAAGGACATCATGTGCCCCGACCGACGATATCCACAAGGACGAGGAGATGATTGATGCATTAAAGTGTCTCGATAGTCGGGGCACTGGTGATGTGGATGTCGTCTGCACGTGAGAGTCTAGGGGCAATGAGAGCCTTGAGCTTGGCTGCTACTCGGAAGCAGGAGGAGGACCCTCTTCGTGTACTAAAGTCCAGGATATACTTGCTCCATTTTCTACCGATTCCATTCAAGTTGTCCTTCCTCCCAGTACTGAAATTTCAACAGACTAGCCCAATCCAACTTTTAATGTTAATAAAATACTTTGTTTCTTTTGCAAGCTTACTTCATTGTCCATTCATTGTACTTATGTTTTAAGTTTTTCAAGTCACTTTTAACTGATAAAATATCTCGCTTGAATGAGCAAGCAGGTATCATAATTCGGAAGTATAGTATATATTCCTCCAATTAACTTTGGACCCAAGATAGGAGCAAGTTCGAAGTTAGTTTAAAGGTCTATGTTCGTGCTCCCAGCACTGGTAAGGTTTAACCTAAGCCAATCGGACATCTAGTCCTTGAGTATTTATACTCTTCGTCCAAGTCAAGGAGGTTTGAGTTAGTATGGATATTGTGGTTTGTCCTTTATACTCTTTCATAGTCAGTCTGGGTTACAGTCATAAATCAAATGACCTTGCGCGCACGCAAGTCACTTTATACCATATCCTTCATCATTAGGAGTCAGAGTTAGGGAGCGAGTGGTCGTTAGTTTTGGTGCACATATCACATGTGTCCTTAATTTATACTCCGTTCTAAGCTCTGAGGTATAGAGTTAATCGGGCAAGCAGTCGGGTCACACTTGCTCTGGCATTGTTCCATTGCCCCAACGTGAAGGCCAAAGGTCACCATCAGAATGGTCAGATCACATCCCATAGTTTATACTTGTCTCGCCAAAACATGGGAAAGAGTTAAAGATGTTGTTTAAGCATCGTTTCATCACTTTGGTTCACAAAGTGGGGATCGCTGCATCGAGCGTCGAGGTCTAGCTCGAATTAGTCGAACTAAGTCCGACCAATCGCGGAGTTGAGTCAACTCATCAAAACATGAGCCAGTGAACATCGTCGGGATGTTAAATATCCCCTTTGTTTGATCCTTGGCACAGGTTGGTCACATCCAAACACATAGCCAAAGTAATAGACATAATAATGGAGCATGGAAAGAGTTTTTATTTATGAACAATAACAAGTGGAAAGTCACGCCTTATTACAATACTAAGAAAAAAATGAAATAAATAGGAATAAAAGCCTAATAAAGATAACACTGCAGATGCTCGGCATTTCATGCTATTTGGAGTGGATTGCCATCAACAGGCATTACCCTGAAGATTCCATTATCAAGCCTCTATTGGATGACGTAAAATCTTTCCCACTTTGGGCCTATATGAACTGGGGCCAAGAAGACTCCTTTCGAAACAAGGGCGCTAAAGTCAAAGGTTTAGAGTCAAACCTTCTTATTATAGTATCGAACGACTCACCGTATGTGCGCTGCAACTCGCAAGTTAGCTTCCTCTTTCTTCTCGTTAATCGTGTGTGGTTATTCTAAGAGAAGCGCTTTATTAGCCAGCGGGTCATAATATGTCATCATAGGAGACGGGACTTCGAGCTTTATTGGGATGATTTCTTCGGAGTTGTAGGACAAAGTGAATGGAGTATGGTTAGTCGCAAATTTATGGGTTGTACGATATTCCCAAAGAGATAAAGACAGTTCATCAACCTATTTGCCTTTGGCCCGCTCCAATCATTATTTCAGGACGGACTTGATGATCTTGTTTACATCCACATCTTGTCTATTCTATTGTGGGTATGCAAATATAGTGTACTTCTTCTTGATATGGTATCATTGGCAGAAATCTCTGAATTCTGAGCTATCGAATTGGGTCCCATTATCATTTATGATGGTGTTGGGAAACCCAAATCGAGATATGATATTTCTGATAATGAAGTTGATCACCCTCTTCATCATGATCATGGTCAATGATTTGGCTTTGGCCCATTTCGTAAAGTAACCCACAACCAGGATCGCATACTTCGCTCTGCCCTTAGAGATTGGGAGGCTTCCAATGATGTACACTCCCCCATACAGTGAACGACCAAGGACTAACCATCTGGGTGATTTGAGTTGGTGGAGCTCTTGGTGTTTTCACCAAAAAAATGGCTCAAACACAAATGGTATGTGAACCGTACTTCACCAATGTGGTTAGAAAATAAATGGGGTCATAATCAATAGGAGCTAAAAGCAGAAATATGAGGAAAGTAAAATGGAGACAAGGTTTTTGAGACTCCCCACGTCCGTTAATGTCACTCACTAAGGGAATGCATTAATTTTCGTGAAGCGCTAAAGGTAAACAGACACAGTTTAATTACAAGACAAATATAAATAAGGCAACAGTGGAAAATAAAAACTTTTATTTCAAAATGTCATAATACCGTGGTCCACAATTTCATAAGTCACAAAAACCATTACAATAAAATAACTTCTGTCTTGCACCATCAGAGTACATAAGTTAAAAAGCATCATTCCCCCAATTAAAAGAATTAAGTCATAATAGAGACAAGAACTTGAGCCATACTTCAGAAGTAGCTCCTAGCAAGATGATATATGATTCCTGATTAAGTCTAAGTGTTTCCTCCATGAGAACCTGCGGGGAAACGGAAGAAAGAAGGAGAAACAATAGGGTCAGACATAAAGTCTGGCGAGTCTAGTTACTTTTAGCCAGTAGATAAATAAAAGCAACATGATAGGCATATAACGTGGATAAGAGAGATCACTACATAAATGGTAGGTGTGACAAGGTAAGCAAGATAAGGTGCATGTGCCTCACTAATGATTACTCTGCATTACTACTAGTATAACTGAAATGAGATGATCTCTTCCACTATGAGTGGGTAGGCTTAGGTCATACGCCCAAGTATACCCTAACCACTACCCTAATCGATCGACTCCCTACCCTGTAGATATCTTGTGCTGGCCCCACAGTAGGAGGTACCACTTCCTAAAGTGGCAACCTAAGGTGCACACAGTCATATCTATTGGTGTCACGGTCGTCTTAGCCCCCTCTGCCTGGCCAATGCACGCACATGTCCCCGGTCGGTTTGCGCCGCCCACACCATTCGTCTCTTTTGGATATCTTACAATCAATTAGTAAGCGTGCCCCTTCTCCGCCTAGTACGGAATTCTTTACTTGATACCAACTCCGGGTTACTGACTGAAATGGGTCCCACACAATATGATACAAGCTCTCCCCCTTGTCTTGTATCCCCACTAGGTTTTCCACTGACTATGTATACGCTTAGGTGTTTTTAATTACACACCCCTATACCAGTTATGCTTACCCTAAAGGGTGTCTTTAATTACATAACTTCATTACATTATCTCTTGGTTATGTATACCACTAGGTGTCTTTAATTACATGACCTTATTGGGTTAAGTTTATGGGCCTATATGTAAATATTACCCACTCCCTCTAATTTACTTAACCCACCCATTACCCATCCAATTTTACTTAACCCTAACTTTAGTTCGTAGTCATACAATCTTTATGGGTTCTTTACCATGTCCATTTATGGTAATGGGCTAGACCTCCCACATTAGGCCTACAACACGTGGATGTTGGATATGCCGTTCGGGTCCGGGCAGTTTTATTCCACGGTTGGGCCTAACCTCGTGTCTTAGACCGATTCGTATTTGCGTACTTAGACCTCCCACATTAGGTTCAACATTAGTGGCTGTTGGATATGCTAGCCGGGTCCGAGCAGACTTCCACCACCAATGTAACCTAGCCTCGTGTCATAAGTAAAATTTACAATTCCTAATTGTAAATTACTAAACATTCCAAATTAATCCAAATCTACCCATGTCATTATAGGTACTATTTCTGTGTTTTCCCCATTTGAATTACATGTCCCATTTCATGTAAATATTACATAAATTATGCCAATTATAATCCCTTTTTCCATGTTTCCTCTCTAACGTATTCGTACGTATTTTAGTGGCATCTAGGCTATAAAGTAGCCTAGCTACAACAATGAAAAGGGAATATGATGAAGGTGATAGTTTCAACATATCTTGGCATAAACATAAACATAAACAGGTATGAAAACAAGGTGAATGGTCATGTAATCATCATAGAAAGGTAGGCATAGAAGTGGTGGACTTGTAGTAGCTACGATGTCAACGCAACATAATGAGATATAAATTAACCATAAGGTGTCCAGTTATTTAGATCTAGCATAGTTAGGGTGACATAGTAACATGTTTAGATCTAAAGATGGATTCACATGTCAAGTTTACAACATATCTCAATGGATCACAATATGACGGGTGAAAGGTGATTAACATAAAGATCTAGATCTAAGTAATGTTACAACTGTCCAAATTAATAGATGTACATCCACCATAACATGATTACAAGTCAAGATCTACATAATCAACATAATCGAATAACCACAATTTTATTAGATCTAGGAAAATAGATATGTCATGACATAGTATAGGATTTCACATTAACACAGAATCATACATTACAACATATCCAATTCATAGTCTTTCAAAATATACTTTTATTTATCTAAACCTAAAAACAACTAGAACTCACAACGTTAGGTTTAGAGAATTGAAAATGAACGGATCTAGAATTTCTGAATTGGATTTGCAAAATATGTTGTTGTAGAAAATGGTTCAGTTCACACTCCAGCAGCATATGGCCTCCATGACTTCCAATGAAGAAAATATGAGAAATAGGACACGTATATATAGCTGCCAGACCCCCTGAAACTGAGTGCCATGTCAGCCCTAGGGGTGTCGACACCCCTGTGGGTGGGTCGACCCCTAGGTCGACACCGCCCTAGGAGGGTCGCCCCCTTAGGGCGGGAATTTTGCCGCTCGGAGGAATTTTTCGAATTTGAATCCTATGGGTAGAATTCTGACTCATCTCAAACTCACCTCTAACTCATGCATATATATAAAATATTTCTGTGTGTATACAAACTTAAAACCTTCATAACTTTTACGTTGTCCATTTTACACAAACCAAAAGGCTATTTTGACCAAAATTTCGAGATGATCGTAATGGTGCAGTCCGTTTCCTCTAATTCTAAATATTAAATTAATTATTATTAAATTTATTCTCTTTAATGTCGTTAGAAAAAATTTCGGTATGTTACATTCTCCCATACTCAAAGGATTTCGTCCCGAAACCCCTAAGTCAATAAGAATGCATATCCTACCATCCATCATCCATCTACTCATCCACCAATCACTGCCATCCATTGTCCTTAAAGATTTCTAATGCTTATATGAATATATGCAAAGGTGTGTGTATATGTCCCAACTGTAACACCCCGTGTTTCCTATGAATATTAAAGTAACGAATTTAAGAATACTTAATTTTAAAATTGAGAATTAAGGGAAATGGGTTACGCCATTACGTTCGTCTCGGAATTCTGCTTGAGATAGAGTCCGAGATTGCATAAATCGGACACTGTATAAAGAAGTTATAAGCCTTAAAAGTTTGTATACGCCCAAGGGAGTATATATATATACATATAAAATAATTCCAGAATTCAAAACAGGGTTCAAATCTCGAATTTGGTTCAAAGCAGGCTGAGCGGGAAATTTCCCGCTCAGAGGTGTCGACCCCCTCCCCAAGGGTAGTCGACATAGGTGTCGCCCCCCCTATAAGGGTGTCGACGTAGGTGTCGACCCCCCTCTAGGGGAGTCGACCCCTGTCGGCCCAGATCTGACCTATGACGTGTTTCGCCATGTGTCGCTTTCTGATTCATTGTGTGGCATGGTATTCTACTCTGGACTATTCTGATGACTTCTAGACTGATCTAAAGGCTCTAAATCTGCCTATACACCTATAAAAAGACCCCTAACCCTATTGTTTTCTCCATACGAATTCTTAGGCGTCTATATGCTGCTAAAACTTGAAGTGACCTAGCCTCCACCTTAATCAATCAAATTAGAGTTTTCAAGTTAACAATCAAAGTCTACATCAAAGGATAGCTTTTCAGTTTCAGAAAACAGATCCCAAAAAAAAAGTTTTGTTCTTTTGTTTGTAAGTTCAAGTTACTTTCTGTAACACCCCGTATTTCTGTTAACATTAATGTTCACAAATTAAAGAATAACTAATCTCAGACATGAGAATTAAGGGAAACGGGTTGCGCCATTGTGTTCATCTCGGAATTCTGGTTGAGATAGAGTCCGAGTTTGCGTGAGTTGGACTTCGTATGAAGAAGTTATGGCCATCGGAAGTTTCAGAAAATTCAAAACAGATTTCAAATTTTGAAAATTCAGAGTCAGATGGGCTAGGCGGGAATTTTCCCGCTAGGGCCAGGTCGACCATAGGGTCGACCGGGGGGTCGATCTGCCCTGACCAGGTCGACCTAGGGGTCGACCTCCCCCCCCCCTCCTCCGGAGATTTGAATTATGACCTGTTAATGACTAGACGCTGACTCATTAGGGTTTATGATATGCTCTGGTTGGCTGGGATTAATTCTGGGTTGATCGGACGGCTTAAACCAATCCTAAACTCTATAAAAAGACATGTAGACTCAAACCCTAAAATGAAAACAAAATTAGATTCATGGCCTCCATGTCGTCACCTAGCAACTCAGCATAGCTGCCACCAATTAGAGAGGAAGAAAGCTAATCTAATTCAATTCTTTTCAACTTTAACAACGAATCTTCTTCAAGGGAAAGCTATTACAACTTCAGAACTCAGAATTCAGAATTCAAGACCATCTCTGAATTGTGAGTTCGATAATTTTAATAAAATAATTAGCAAATTAATTGGATTGAGTTATGATGTGGACTATTTGGATATGATGTGAATTATTGACCGCATGTTATTATTCATGTAGTAAATTGTGATGTTTATGTTGTAAATTCTATGATGCTATCTTCTAAAGTTGTGATCATCTATGTTGTAATTTTATGATTGGCTTATGTATAATCGAATCACCATGTTGTTCATATGTTATTTTGGGTATGTTGATTCATATGATAAATCATAAGTATGTATGCAGGTTTAGATTTTTATTAAGACATGAATCATATGCAAGTTGGGGAAAATTATATATAACCTTATATGCTTCATGACATCTATTTTAGATATAAAGTAAGGATATGACACGTGTGAGTTATATGCCAAATTCTACATGCTAGTTTACATGTTTAGATGTAAGTTTATACCATTGTTATATTGCATAAATCACGTATGCAAGTTTATATGAATACATGTGTTTGAATATGAATCATGTTATGCAATTTTGTGGTTACTGCCTATGCAAGTTTACACCTTTAGATGTAGATCTATGACATACATGATTTATGCAAGTTTGTGACCATTATCCCAACAAGTTCACACCTTTAGATTATGGGTCTATGACATATGTTGTTTATGCAAGTTGTAACTTTGGCCTATGCAAGTTTTGGATGTAGAACATTATTCACACATGCAAGTTCATCCCTTATGTTTAGATTTAGTTTTAATTATATGTATGTTGTGATGTTTTCTCTTTATTCCATGAGTTAGACCATT
This sequence comes from Allium sativum, assembly GCA_030737875.1. NCBI lineage: Eukaryota > Viridiplantae > Streptophyta > Magnoliopsida > Asparagales > Amaryllidaceae > Allium > Allium sativum. Next base: position 5,868,674 of record CM060916.1, on the reverse strand, counting down.
CGAGTCTAATGTATATTTTACATTAAACGAACGAACATACAATGTGGGGTAAAAGGGGATAATATTAAAAGATTTAATTGGCATAAATACCTTAAAAGGCATAAAATAAATTTGTGTTGAAATTGGTATGACTCTACATACCATAAATAGATGGACATAATTGAGTCAATTATGGTCATAGTTAAATTTGGAATTAATTGATAATTTGAATAGGGAAAGTAATTCAAAGTAGGGGATGATTAATTAGGAGTAATTAATCGTTTAAGACACGAGGTTAGGCTCTTTTGTGGTGTAAGACTGCCCGGACCCGCCCGGCAAATCCAGCTGCCACAAATGCCAGTCTAATGTGGGAGGTCTTAGGCACAAATTAAATATGTAACAATTGTAAAGACATGAGGTTAGGCTCGTTTGTGGTGTAAGACTGCCCAGACCCGCCCGGCAAATCCAGTTGCCACAAATGCCAGTCTAATGTGAGAGGTCTTTATGAGGTTACGGTCTTAATAAATTAAGAAACACTTAACCAGATAAACATGTAGTGGGACATGAGGGGGTTAAGTGGGTGCCTTGGGTGGCATGTGGAATCTAGTGGGTGCCTTGGGTGGCATACGATTAGAAATACTTAACCAAAATTGAAACATGTAAGTGAACATGAATAAGAAGTGGGTTAAGTTGGATGTACTAGAGGGGACCAAGCTTACGTGGATAGTTTGTGTCAAGTAATGGGGGCCCGTTTCAACTAGTAACCCATACGTATCTTTGTGGGCTCGACGCAAGTCGAGGATGGGACACGCATATTGGGCTTGACTGTAAGAGGCCAAAACGGGTTAGCGGTGGCAACGCAAGTCCAACGGGTTCATATGCGTGTGTGGATCTGGGCTGGTAGGTAAGACGTTGTTGCATCATGTAGGCATAAGCCATGCATTATTTGTGGTATCAGGTTGCCACTTTGGGGAGTGATACAGCTGTGGGGCCAGCACGGGTATCTACGAGTTAGGGAGCCGATCGCTTGGGGGTAGTGGGTACACCTAGTGGAGATAGGGGTAGGCGGCACCTATGAAGGCAGCTAGGGGTGCACGAAACTACCATTATCATTATTTAAGTCTGTAGGCGGGATCAACCTTAGGGTGACTAGTGGTGGTGCAGTATAGCAATTATCTTATAGTGTTGGTGTAGTTTAGTAATTATCTTATAGTGGTTTTGGTGCGCTTTAACGATATCGTTGTTCATCTTGTTTCCTTGTTTACTCTGCCATACTCAATGGTTCATGGTCATTTCCTGATTTTCCAACTTATGCCTTAGCCTAGTTACTTTGGTGATTATATTGTTAAAGTTATCACACTCGCCACACTTTATGTCTGACCCCCTTTGTTTCCTCATCTTTTCTTCTTCCCCCCCCCCCCGATGCTCAGGTTGGAACTAGCACCAGTGGAGCTTGATTTTGGACAGCTGTGCTTCTTGCTTTTAGAAGATTGCTTGGATCGCAGAAGTAAAGTTCAGCCTCTCTTTTATTTATGGCTATTTTGTATTGGGGATTATGTCTTTCAATTTATGTACTTTGATTTAGTCAAGATGGATATTATGTACTTGGCTCTGGTTTTGATGATGCAATTAAACATATGTATTTTCCGCTGCAATGAAATAAAGTTTTTAATTTCTCAAGTAATGTTTATATCTGTCTTGTTGTTAAATTTCTGTTCTATACTCACTTAAAACACTCCATAGATGTGAATTCTTAATTGAAATTCTTGGCATGTAATAATCTGAATTCAAGCTATACCTGATTACGAGATAATCGTTTCAGATTTATCAAATCTATTTTATCAGATTTGTGCCTTATTTAAATCCATTTTATCAGATTTTTTCCTACGATGTTATTCAAATCTATTTTATCAGATTGTGCCTGCAATGTTATTCAAATCCATTTTATCAGATTTGTGCCTGCGATGTAATTTTATTTAGATCTATACTTCTTTTATGTTCCTAATATTGCTACTATCAAATCTAGCGTCGTATGGCTATTTTATGCCTAATATTTTATGGTTCCTCTTCTTCCCCTTTTATTATGGATCTAGGTTGTCTCGAACCTAGACGAAATCTTGTTATATATATGATTGGAATATGGGGGAACTGGGCCTAATCTATTTTATATACTATTGAGCGTAACTTGTAATTGATATTGGGGCATTATTATCATTATAACTGCAAGTATGGGTTAATCGGCATATAAATCAAATTTTTGGGGCATAATTGTTATTGTTGCAAACTTGGGGTAAATTGAAATATTAAATCTAGATTGGGCGTAAACTGTAAATTGGAATATTAATCTAGATTGGGCAAAACTATTGGTTGGGACGCCAAGATTAATATATATTGTGATTTTGGGGCATGACTATTATTGCAAATTTGGGAAGATTGGGTGTAACCTATAACTTGAATTTGAATTTGTAGGGCAAAACTTGCAATTAGCTTTGTTGGGGTATAACTTGAGAATTTGAAACATGACTTGTTTTGTGAATTTGGGATGATTAGCATATAAAATCTAGACTTGAACGTGTATGGTAAATATGCTAAAAGATAAACATGCCTAACCCGAGGTTAGATTGAGTTGCGGTGTAAAACTGCCCGGAACCGCCCGGCACATCCAGTAACTGCAACAACACAGATCTAATGTGAGAGGTTAGTGCATTTAGCCCCAAAAACCCGAGGTTAGAATGAGTTTGCGGTAGAAGTCTGCCCGGAACCGCCCGGCACATCCAGCAACCGCAAACAACAGTTCTAATGTGAGAGGTTAAGGCATTAGTGAATTAATTAATGCTAATAAACAGACATGCTAAGAATGGTAAGGTTAAGTAACATATGAATAGGCGACACTTAACCGTTATAACATGTTAATTAGACAAGAAGGTGGGGTTAAGTAAATTTAGAACACTTAACCGTTATAATATGTTAATTAGATAAGAAGGTAGGGTTAAGTAAATTTAGAACACTTAACCGTTATAACATGTTAATTAGATAAGAAGATGGGGTTAAGTAAATTTAGAACACTTAACCGTTATAAATGGTTAATTAGACAAGAAGGCGGGGTTAAGTAAATTTAGAACACTTAACCGTTAAAACATGTTAATTAGACAAGTGAGAAGGGTTAAGTTAACCAGTACAACATGATGAATGAGAAGGGTTAATTTAATAAGAAACACTTAACCAACATGACATGATGAGTGGATTGGTTGAGTTAACATGAATGGACAACACTTAACCGAGATAATTTGATGAACGAATGGGGTTATGTTAATGGGGAAGACTTAACCAATATGACATAATGAATAAACGGGGTTAAGTTAATAGGAAACACTTAACTAATACAACATGATGTGTAGGTGGGTTAAGTTAACATGAATGGACAACTAACCAATATTACATGAACGAAGAGGACAGGGTTAAGGCAAGCTCAACCAATAATACGTATTGATTGATCAGTGGAGGGTTAAGTACATCTCGTATAGGTGGGTAATATTAGTATATATATATAGGCCCATAAACTTAACCATTGAATAAACATGCTTGAATCGGTGGGAGGGTTAAGTACATCTCGTGTAGGTGGGTAATATCTGTATATATAGGCCCACAAACTTAACCAGTAGGAAACCCTAGTAACAGGGACCCATTTCAGCAGTAACCCACATAGATGTATCATGGTACCCTGAACTAGGCAGCGTGGGGCACGATTACTTGGCTGATTATAAGCGGCCAAAATAGCGGCAGGGGGTGCAGTAGTGTAGTTCCAACGGAGTATGGGCATGCACGTGCTCCGGAGTTGAAAAGCAGGCACTGGGCATCAGTAGTATACACTGTGCAACTTGAATCGTGTCGGGTCGCTATCATAGGGATTGATACACCTTATGGTAGGGCTAGCACAGGTTATCTACATGCAAGAGAGGGACGACTGATACAGACACAAGGAAAATTAATACAAGTAGAGAGCCGATTGATAGGGTAGTAAGGGTACATCTAGCATCTTTATGGCAAATAGGTTGATTGAGGTAAGATCCTCATACTAGATGTACACCTGAAGGCTACCACAGTTGCGGGGATGGGATCACCTTATTATATAACATAGGATACTAGTTGGGACACTAGTAGGGGATACGAATCCTTTTTCGCAGGATACTAGTTGGGATACTAAAAGACACTAGTTAGGTGGTGCAGAGAAAATAGGAAATCAGAGAAAGAACAGAAGTGCATTTAGTGTATCTTACCTTGTTATATCTAACGATCGTCATTTGTTGTCTTTCTATGCTTATTATCATGGTTATGGTCTGGTATCCAGTTTATTCATGTCATGATGCTTTTACCTATTTGCATGCTGAAGGTCACTGAACTTACCAGGCTTATGTCTGACTCTGTTTTGTTTCGCTTTCTTTTCTTCCGTTCCCCTCCCCCTCCCCCCCAGGGTACACAGGGAGGGAATATTACCACTTAGCTCAGTTTTCTTTCCAAGCTCGAAGATAGTCGATGTATTTCTTTGGACTCTCTCTTCCACTGCTATGGCTGGTTCATGCTTTACTGGGGAATATCATTGCTATTTTTATTCTTCTTTTATACTTGGAAGTTTTTGAATCAAGATAAAAGTTCTATGTATTATTTTTAAGCATGACTGAGACAATTGTTGAAAAAGCTTGATTGAATCACACTGTTTTATAAAATGACTTTATTTTCCGCTGCTTTATTTGTCTGTCTTGTAATTTATCTGCATCTTTTACCTAAAATGCTCCACCGAAGTTAAGGCATTCCCTTTGTGAGTGACCTTAATGGAGGTGGGGTGTTACACATGGTATTAGAGCTGAAGGTTACCGGATCAGATAAAAGATTTGAAAAAAAATATATTTTCAAGACGGTTTTAAAAGAAGCATTTTCTAAATGAAAAGTTTTGTTTTAAAGGCATATTCCCCAAAGCCATATGCACTATCTTTTGATTCTCTGTTTGAATCCTTGTTTTCCTTCTTTCTGAGTCTCCGGGGCTCCTGGCTTTCTGGGAGGTAACCTCATCGCGGCATGGTTCTGTATGCTTGATGAGACTACGACACCTGTCAAAGGTCGAAGAAGTGCCCAACTTCTATCCATAGCAGCAGTAGTTTCACCGGCAGCTAATTTTCTTTCAAGTTTTGTATGGTTTTCTGTGCGATGGAGGCAGCTTTCGAGAGACCTATCAACATGTTACACAAGGATGGTAAAGATGAGAATGAGGGAGTTTGGCTAAGGAGCACAACCCAAGGACGAGAAACTCATGGATATGGACTTGGTTCACAAGAAGGAAAGAATAGTAAAACCTAAGACAAGAGGAAGTGTCTTTATTATGGTATAACGGGTCATATAATTAAGAACAAGGGCAATAACAAAAGACATGATTTTCCAGAGAGCAAGTGCATGTTCTCACCGCCAGCGTACCTGAGAGAGAGGTAGTAAAGCTTCTGTTGAAAAAGTTTAATTTTTCTTTTTGATCGTCATATTAGTACTCTTTTTGATTTTAGCGCTTCACATTCGCTTCCATAGTTAAGTCTCTGCACCTTAGTGCTTGATCCCATTATCGTCTCAAATCCAGTTGGTGGTTCGGCTCATTTGTCTTTGGTTTGTAAGGATTTGAGAATAGCTATATTAAGTATTGAGTTTAAGTGTAATGCTTATGTTTTTGGTTTCATGGGCTATGGGTTGATTCTAGGCATGGATTGGTTAGCTAGTAATTTTGAAAGGAGGGTGGTTAGACTTTTGACTTGCCTCGGGAATACCCTCGAGATTTTGTGCGATCTTACGAGATCATTTAGGCTTAGCTACCTAGAATCACTTGATGCATCTATCGACGATTTGCGATCTGTTAGAGTAGTCCATGAGTACGCAGATGTTTTTGATTAGGTTAGGGGTTTGACCCCTATGACGCGAGATAGACTTCCGCATATATCTAGTTGGCAATGCAAAGCCAGTTGCATTGCCTGTACGACACATGACTCCAAGGGAAAGGAAGGGCTCAGTAAACAAGTAAAAAGAGCTACTTGAAAAAGGGTTCATATGGCTAAGTATTTCTAAATGGGGTGCTCCAGTCGTTTTCGTTACAAAGGTGGATGGTTCACATCGCTTGTGCATAGATGATATTTTGGTTTCCTCTAAGAATGAGGAAGAACACGCTTTGCATCTAAGGGAAGTCTCGGATACCCTCCAAGCGCATCAACTCGAAGCAAAGTTCTCCAAATGTCATTTTTGGAGGAAAGAGGTGATGTTCTTAAGACATGTGGTCTCTAAGGAAGGGATAGTAGTGGATCCTGAAAAGGTGGTGGCAATCCAAGAATGGAAGATTCCTAAGAACGCAACGGAAGTTAGAAGTTTTCTTGGACTAGCGGGCTAGTATAGGAAGTTCATTAAGGACTTTGCGAAGGCATTAGCCCCACTTACAAGATTAACGAAGAAGAATCTAACCTTTTCTCGGGAAATTGGTTGTGATGCCGCTTTCCAACAATCGAACAGGGCTCTTACAACGGCCCCAGTTTTGACTTTTACCTTACGGTAGTAAAAGGTTTACATTATACACGGATGCATGCGGCACGGGGCTAGACGCCATTTTGATATAAAAAGGAAAAGTTCAGAACACATATCAAACTTTGATTTTAAACCTTCAGTTAAGTTAGTAGTTGGCATCGCTAGGAGTAAGACCTACACTTTTGAATTAAATAGGGACTTCACAAAGAAAAGACTCTCAGATAATTGACGCAATGGATAAATTAAGACAATCAGAGCACAATGGAGTGAAGCTCAAGAAGATGCGACTTAGATGACTGAAGACTAAATACGCGCATCATACCCTTTTTTAGGGTATATCCTTGATTCCTCTTTTTCTGTAAAGTTTATTTGCGTGCTAGTCTTTATCTTTTAAGTATATCCTCTCGGTCCGATCCTCGATCCTTAGGTAGAAGCCAATGGATGTAAACATGTGTTTGAGACATTTTATGTTTGGTGGATGCAAGTGGATGCAAGTGTTTGCTAGTGGTTGCTCGTGGATGCATATACACACGTTAGACACTAGATCGGCTCAGTCACTTTCATGTTGCATATGCATATATGTATCTGTATATGGATTAAAACTTGATGTGTTATCATATGGATGTTGCATTTGTATGAATGATTGGGCACTCATGTAGAAGTTATAAAATACGATTAGGAGTAATTGCATGCATGATGGACTCATAGCACTGACATAATTTGCATTAAGGAGGTCAACTGAATCAGTAGACCGCCTGATTTTGCATTAGATAAGGATATGTACACACTATGCATATGATCATGAAAGCATTAGAAATCTTTTTAAGTACAATGGACGCCAGTGATTGAATGGTTGAGTAGATGGATGTTAGGATACATTCTCCTTGACTTGGAGATTTCGGGGACGAAATCCTTAAAAGGAGGGGAGAATGTAACTCGTATTTCCTGTGAATATTAAAGTAACGAATTTAAGAATATTTAATTTTAAAAGTGGGAATTAAGGTAAACGGGTTACGCCATTGCGTTCGTCTCGGAATTTTGCTTGAGATGAGTCCGAGTTTGCATAAATCGGACACCATATAAAGAAGTTATAAGCCTTAGAAGTTTGTATATTCCCAAGGGAGTATATATACCTATAAAATAATTTCAGAAGTCAAAACAGGGTCCAAATCTCGAATTTGGGTTCAAGCAGGCTGAGCGGGAAATTTCCAGCTCAGAGGTGTCGACCCCCTCCCCCCAGGGGGAGTCGACATAGGTGTCGACCCCCCTATAGGGGAGTCGACCCCCTATAGGGGAGTCGACCCCTGTCGGCCCAGATCTGGCCGATGACATGTTTCGCCACGTGTTGCTTTTTGATTCGCTGTGTGATGTGGTATTCTGCTCTGGATGATTCTGATGACTTCTAGATTGATCTGAAGGCTCTAAATCTCCCTATACATCTATAAAAAGACCCCTAAACCTATTGTTTTCTCCGCACGAATTCATAAGCGTCTATATGCTGCTAAAACCTGAAGTCACCTAGCCTCCACCTTAATCAATCAAATTAGAGTTTTCAAGTTAATAATCAAAGTCTGCATCAAAAGATAGCTTTTCAGTTTTAGAAAACAGATCCCAGAAAACAAGATTTGTTCTTTTGTTTGTAAGTTCAAGTTACTTTCAGATGTGAATTCTTAATTGAAATTATTGGCATGTAATAATCTGAATTCAAGCTATACCTGATTACGAGATAATCGTTTCAAATTTATCAAATCTATTTTATCAGATTTGTGCCTGCGTTGTTATTCAAATCCATTTTATCAGATTTGTGCCTGCGATGTTATTCAAATCAATTTTATCAGATTTGTGCCTGCGGTGTTATTCAAATCCATTTTATCATAGTGCCTGCGATGTAATTTTATTCAGATCTATACTTCTTTTATGTTCCTGATATTGCTACTATCAAATCTAGCGTCATATGGCTATTTTATGCCTAATCTTTTATGGTTCCTCTTCTTGCCCTTTTATTATGGATCTAGGTTGTCTCGAACCTAGACGAAATCTTGTTATATATACGATTGGAATACGGGGGAATTGGGCCTAATCTATTTTATGTACTATTGGGCGTAAACTATAATTGAGATTTGGGCGTAACCTGTAATTGAGATTTGGGCGTAACTTGTAATTGATATTGGGGCATTATTATCATTATAACTGCAAGTTTGGGTTAATTGGCATATAAATCAAGTTTTTGGGGCATAATTGTTATTGTTGCGAACTTGGTGTAAATTGAAATATTAAATCTAGATTGGGCGTAAACTATAAATTGGAATATTAATCTAGATTGGGCATAACTATTGGTTGGGACGCCAAGCATAATATATATTGCGATTTTGGGGCATGACTATTATTGCAAATTTGGGAAGATTGGGTGAAACCTATTTTGCGTAATAACTTGAATTTGAATTTGTGGAGCATAACTTGCAATTAGCTTTGTTGGGATATAACTTGAGAATTTGAAACATGACTATTTTTGTGAATTTTGGATGATTAGCATATAATATCTAGACTTGAACATGTATGGTAAATATGCTAAAAAATAAACATGCCTAACCCAAGGTTAGATTGAGATGCAGTGTAAAACTGCCCGGAACTGCCCGGCACATCCAGTAACTGCAATAACACAGATCTAATGTGAGAGGTTAGCGCATTTAGCCCCAAAAACCCGAGGTTAGAATGAGTTTGCGGTAGAAGTCTGCCAGGAACTACCCGGCACATCCAGCAACCGCAAACAACAGTTGTAATGTGAGAGGTTAAGGCATTCGTGAATTAATTAATGCCAATAAACAGACATGCTAAGAATGGTAAGGTTAAGTAACATATGAATAGGCGACACTTAACCGTTATAACATGTTAATTAGACAAGAAGGTGGGGTTAAGTAAATTTAGAACACTTAACAGTTATAACATGTTAATTAGATAAGAAGGTAGGGTTAAGTAAATTTAGAACACTTAACCGTTATAACATGTTAATTAGATAAGAAGACGGCGTTAAGTAAATTTAGAACACTTAACCGTTATAAATGGTTAATTAGACAAGAAGGCGTGGCTAGGTAAATTTAGAACACTTAACCGTTAAAACATGTTAATTAGACAAGTGAGCAGGGTTAAGTTAACCAGTACAATATGATGAATGAGAAGGGTTAAGTTAATAAGAAACACTTAACCAACATGACATGATGAGTGGATGGGTTGAGTTAACATGAATGGACAACATTTAACCGAGATAACTTGATGAACGAATGGGGTTTAGTTAATGGGGAAGACTTAACCAATATGACATAATGAATGAACGGGGTTAAGCTAATAGGAAACACTTAACCAATACAACATGATGTGTAGGTGGGTTAAGTTAACATGAATGGACAACTAACCAATATTACATGAACGAAGTGGATAGGGTTAAGGCAAGCTTAACCAATAATACGTATTGACTTGATCAGTGGGAGGGTTAAGTACATCTCGTATAGGTGGGTAATATTAGTATATATATAGGCCCACAAAATTAACCATTGAATAAACATGCTTGAATTGGTGGGAGGGTTAAGTACATCTCGTGTAGGTGGGTAATATCTGTATATATAGGCCCACAAACTTAACCAGTAGGAAACCCTAGTAACGAGGACCCATTTTAGCAGTAACCCACATATATGTATCATGGTACCCTGAACTAGGCAGGGTGGGGCAAGATTACTGGGTTGATTATAAGCGGTCAAAATAGCGGCAGGGGGTGCAGCAGTGTAGTTCCGACGGTGTATGGGTGTGCCCGTGCTCCGGAGTGGAGAAGCAGGCACTGAGCATCAGTAGTATACGTGTCGGGTCGCTATCATAGGGATTGATACACCTTATGGTGGGGCTAGCACAGGTTATCTACATGCAAGAGAGGGCCGATTGACACAAACAGAAGGAAAATTAATACAAGTAGGGAGCCAATCGATAGGGTAGTAAGGGTACATCTAACATCTTCATGGAAAATAGGCTGATTGAGGTAAGATCCTCATACTAGATGTACACCTGAAGGCTACCACAATTGTGGGGATGGGATCACCTTATTATATAACATAGGATACTAGTTGGGACAATAGTAGGGGATACGGATCCTTTTTCACAGGATACTAGTTAGGACACTAAAAGACACTAGTTAGGATGCTAGTTGGGTGGTGTAGAGAAAATAGGAAATCAGAGAAAGAACAGAAGCGCATTCAGTGTATCTTACCTTGTCATATCTAACGATCATCATTTGTTGTCTTGTTATGCGTATCATCATGGTTATAATCTGGTATCCAGTTTATTCATGTCATGATGCTTTTACCTATTTACATGATGAAGGTCATTAGACTTACCAGGCTTATGTCTGAGTCTGTTTAGTTTCGCTTTCTCCCCCCCCCCCCCTCAAGGTACACAGGGAGGGAATATTACCACTTAGCTCAGTTTTCTTTCCAAGCTCGAAGATAGTCGATGTATTGCTTTGGACTCTCTCTCTTCCACTGCTATGGCTGGTTCATGCTTTACTGAGGAATATCATTGCTATTTTTATGCTTCTTTTATACTTGGAAGTTTTTGAATCAAGACAGAAGTTCTATGTATTATTTTTAAGCATGACTGAGACAATTGTTGAAAAAGCTTGACTGAACCACATTGTTTTATAAAATGACTTTATTTTCCGCTGCTTTATTTGTCTGTCTTGTAATTTATCTGCATCTTTTACCTAAAAGGCTCCACCAAAGTTAAGGCATTCCCTTTGTGAGTGACCTTAACGGAGGTGGGGTGTTACACCAACACTAATGCGAAGATCAAGCTGTCTACTGATTCAGTTGACCTCCTTAATGCAATGTATGTTAGTGCCATGAATCCAATATGTATTCAAATAAACCTATTGTATCATATAAGTTCTATATGTGTGCACACCCATTCATCCAAATGCAACATCCATATGCCAGTTCATCCATTTCCATCCATAAAAGAAAAGAAAATGCACACACATCCATATGCAATATGAAAGTGATTGAGCTGATCTTAGTGCCTAATGTGTGTGTATATGCATCCACCGGCAACCACTAGCAAACACTTGCATCCACCTGCAACCATCAAACATAACATGTTTCAAACACATGTTTACATCCATAGGATTCCTATCTAAAGGTCGAAAACATGACGGATAAGATATATTCTATTGATAGAAACAAGGACTGATAAAACTTAGGAACAAGGTGTTAAGAACATACCCTCGAAAAGAAAAGGGTACGAAGCACAAATCTTGTCTTCGATCTCCCAAGTTGCATATTCTGGGTTATCTACCCATTGAACCTTTAGCAACTTGATTTCCTTGTTGCGCAGCTTCTTAACTTTTGTCCCAAGAATATGGGTAGGGACTCGTCTGACTGTCTCCTCCCATTCCACTTTGGCTTCTTCCAACATGCGCGGCTCAACTACTTCCGTGGTGTCATGCAAGCACTTCCGCAAATGAGAGACATGGAAAATGTCATGAACACCAGATAGATTTTCTGGGGACTTTACTCTATAGGCCATTTGGCCAATCCTATCAGTTATGGGGAATGGTCCCACAAACCTAGGTGGCAACTTCCCTACTGATACGAAGTAAACCACATTCCTCAGAGGTGATATGTAACGACCTGGAATATAATTGAAATCGAATATAAATTAATTTTTATATTGAGTTATCGATTTATTAATCGAATATAATTTAATTTAGAATATATTGAATTATTGTAATTCGAAATATAATTGAAATCGAAGTTAAAAACTGAATCAAAATGATTCAAATGATTAAGTAGGAATTTTATTTGATATATACGATAATAAACAATAATTTATTATCAAAGAATTTATGGTTTTCGATTTTAAAATATATTATATTAATTTAATATGGTATATATGTTGAAATTAAAATTCATAATTTTGACTGTTGAGTTCAGATATTATATTGAAATGTCGGTCGGTATGCTAGAATAGCGGTTCATGATTTAAATTAATGAACCCTAAGATATTTTAATGGATAAGATCTAAATCGAATCGAAGATCAAATCAGAATTTGTTTAAAAGAAATAAAAATCTCTTTATTTCAAATTAGATTAAATCAAAGGTCAAATCACGGTTAAATCAAAGTCAGATCAAAATTTATTATAATGTACCTTACCCTAACCTACCTAGTATAAATATGCAGGCCTATTCCTTAATGGTGAAGGATTCATCTTCTATTTAAACGCGAGTCCTTCTCTTGTTTTCTCACTTCAGAAGCAAATTCAGTTCCGTAATACTGAAGTATTCGTTTCTATAAAATCGTGACTTCCCTTTTTAATTTCATTCTTTAGTATTCATCCGAAACTTCAAATCCAAATAGAAAATGGTCGATGTACAATAAGGTCCCTTCCTTTGTTATAATTATCGCAATCTAGATATTTTTCTCATTTATTCGAAACAAATCAGAGCTTCAAAATCAAATTAAAAAGGGGTCGCGATATTTTCCGTTCAGCAAATCAAATCGATTTCGTGCTTGAATCAATAATCGAATGAATGGGGGTACGCAGTAGTTCTTGAGCTCTACATGGGATAGGCACTCGCAATTTGTAAGATTTTGGGGTTCGCGAGTTCAACAATGGAAAGTGGGTTCGTCGCGTTCATCAACAACGAGATTTGGACTTTCGATTTAGAGTTGCGCTCATAATGATGGATCTGAGATTGAACGTGCTTGCAAATTTCGCGAAGGACCATTTGGGGAATGCTCAAATCAGGGTAGTCAATGCTAGGTCATTTGCTATCTGGTGGCGCCCGCAACTAGAAGTGGAGATATGGAGTTCGTTATGGGTGAACAAGGTGCGTAGTTGTTGGAGGAGTTGAGATGTTTGGTCTGTGATGAACTGGGGAAGGCCAAAGCTGCGTTACGGATGACTATGATTGGAGTTGTATGATAAAACTGTAAGGAAAATGCAGTTTCCTGCTTTGGAGGAGAGCATAACTTGAGTAAAGCAAGGTATATTTATATTTTTGAATTTAAAATGTATATAGAAAAATGGTATAGATAAATTAATAACTAATTAAATTTACGTAGTTAAGTGAAAAGGAAGAAACTGTAAGCAAATCATTTGAGTAGAGAATTTGGGTATATAATTTTAAGTGGATAAAAGTCTGACTTTGTTAAGGAAAAATAAAATAAAAATAATGATACGTATATCCTATTTAATTCGAACAATTTTAAATACTGTATTTGATTTATACAAGGTTCATAATGCTAAACGCAAGTCGAGTTGGACATTTAGCGGGAAATGGATTTGGATTTTTCCAGAGACAGATGGAATATAAATCAAACGTCTTCTATTTCAGCAAAAATAAAATCACGGTGAGTAAATCTCACTCAAATTTTATTTAAAATTATTTCTATCAGTTAAAAATAATTGTTTGTTGGTTGGTTGCATGCACTGAAATATTATTGTGACTATTTAAAATATATATTAGTTATTTAGGATTGGTGTTTGTGGTTATTATATATATATATTGGTGATTGGTTGGATTCCCGCAGTACCATTAGTGGATGCTCGTGGTATCATTAACGGATGACCTTATACGTCCCACGCTATGATAGTGGACGACCTTCTATACTGCGATATCCTACTTCGAAGCAGGATGGACATTATTTATGTTGGCTAACTTCTGTTGATGCAGGAAAACAGGTTGGAGGGATCCAACTGGATTCCTCAAAAATATTATTATTTGTTTGTTTTCACATATATTATCATATATGATGTGTTGATTGATAAATGAGTGGTTTGATTGTTTAAATATCACTGGGGCCAAAATGTTGATATATATAAATATCAGGGAAAAGGATATTTGAATTTTAAAGTGAAAATTCTATTTATCTAAAATAGAATTTGAATTTAAATTGGACTTTAAATATATTAACTTGTTTGCATACATAAAACAAGTAGTGAATTTATAAACATTCTTTATAAATTAATAATACGAGATTTGAATTGAAATTATAAACAGTGTTTATAAATAAAGTGGAAAAAATATCATTGGATAATTTGAATATTTAAATTCAAATGTGAATTTAAAAATAGAAATGGGGAAATCATTTTAAAGAAATAAACGATGGAGTTTATTCTGATATTCAGAATATAAATTGAACTAAAATAAATCCATAAGGATTTATGATTTGAATTCGATTAATTCGAATTATTTAAATAGAAGTTAAATTGAATGTGAAAATAAATTGGGTGATATATATATAAGTTATTATAAATAGAAATTTCCAAAACAAGATTTTGGTTTTAAATAGATTTCGAAATAGACTTGTTTAAATATAAAACAAGAAAATTTATAAAATGGTGTTTATAAATATAATGAATTAATTATCAAGAGATAATTTGAATATTTAAATTCAAATATGAATTTAAAAATAGAATTTGAAATCATTCAAAAGGGAACAACTGTTTTATTCCGCAATTCGGAATATCAAAGGGAAGGAGTTTCAAATAGAAATTTGAAAAGGGAACTTGTTTAAATATATGAAACAAGGAAGTTGAATTTATATATAGTGTTATAAATTTGGTGAAATAAATTATCATTTGGATAATTTAAACCATTTAAATTCAAATAGGATTTTAAAAGTAAATTGGGAAGCGTTTTGAAACAAAACGATTGATTATATTTCGGAATTCGGAATATAAGCTGAATTGAGAAAAATTCAACGGGTTTATAATTGAAATTCGATTATATCAAATTTTATAAATAATTTATTTATAAAAGGAATTGGAATTAAATATAGAAAATCGAAATATAAATAAATATATTACTGAGTAAGGAAAAATCGACAATTATAGATAATCGAAAATATTATGTTGGATTGGGAAACTGATTTGATATATATTAAAAATATATTAGAATGGAGTTGAATTTATTATAAATGAAGTTTAAACGTTTGTATATATATAATTAAAACGAACTTGCCACAGCGCGGTAGTTCGTAATTTGGCGTTTCGAACTTCAATTGAGTACACAGAACTCAATTTAAGTCGGAATCCTGTGAAACAAGAATCGTCAGGACTGATTGAATAATAGTTTTCTAATGGAGGAGAAAATTCTAAATTTCGTTGTATATATTTTGAGTTATGTCAAAATCAAATTTTCAGAAAAACAGCGCCATAACCATTTAAAAACCATAACGGTTTATTTAAATAAATAAAAGGATTTTGAAGAAATAAAATCCAGACTAGAGATATAAAATAAATATGAACTCCAGTGAAGTAAGTGAAATGATTTTTGAGACAAAAATCAGATTTTTAGTTATTGAATAATACTAACTAATTTGAATAATAATTAGTTAATCGAAATTCGATATGAAAATGGACCTTGAATAAGTAAAGGAGATTTGAGAATTCTTATTCGAAATCGAATACGGAACTTGAGTCGAAATGGAATTAAATAATTCATAAGCAAGATAAAATGATAATTGAACATGATATGTTCAAATATAAAGTGGAATGGGCAAAAGAGCTAATAAAAAGATTAATTAGCGAGTTGAGTTAAAAATGACTGGATTGAGTTGAAATAAATTAGAAATGGACACATATATGTTAGACAGGTATGGAATGAAGTATATGAAGATTATAATTTGTGTGCCCGCCAAAAGGTACACGTTTAAATTCCATATGAGATTTTATGTGCCAAATCGGCAAGCCACTTGGCTTTTTGATTTTCTTTTTGAATGGAAAGGGCCTAGAGAGGCGAGTTGAGGTTTGAACTATCGACCGGTACAATGGAGGTTATGGTGAAATTTTCCAGAAATTTAAGGATTTAGAATATTTTTAAGAAAATTTGATAATTAGAAATCAATATATCGATATATGTAGAATTCGATAAAGCAATGGTATTAAAAATAGAATAGTGTAACCAAAAAGGAAATATATAAATTAGACTGTTAAAAAATGAAAGTGAAACGTATACACGTTTTGAAATGAATAATTAGTTTATATGATGTGGATTATTCGAGATAAGTGGTTTTGTCTGTTTTGAAGTTAAGGATGTTTTCAATCAAGGTCTGAGAGGTAGTTATACCCCAACTTGATTGATTTCATTTTTAACTGATAAATAGCAAGATCCAGTCTTGAAGATAAATGTTCGAATAAGAGTTAGTAGAATGCAGTATTTTTGGGTTGTTGTAACGATGTTTTACACAACATTTGTTTTAACCCAAGTAAGTGGAAATTTTGAAATATAATAATAAATATTTCCTGAGTATAGAATTAAATGAGTTGTGAAACAGATAAGTAATTGGAATGTTTTTCAATTGCAAATAAAATATATTTTTCTAAGTATTGAAAATAAAAGGAGGCTATATATGGAAATGTTTTTTTCCAAATAGCGTAAAATGGCAAGATGATTGTTGAAAATATTTGGTTAACAAATATTGATAAGGAAATGGAATAGTGATTAAATTAATTAAAAATCAATTAAGTGCCCAGTGATTGTTTGATGTTTTGAATGGATGTTTGTTTTTCTTCGATAGTTAAATAACCGACTATCGAAGTGTTTGCCAATATCGTTGTCAATATGGAGAGACCGGTTGGATTATTATCCGAGAACCACTCCGTATTGGTAGTAGCGTTGCGAATCAGATTATATAAAGATAATCGAAGACGGAGTAAAGTGCCAGGGCTTTTTCTATTTATGGAAATTGTGCCTTCGGTTTCGTTCAATCCCTGAACGAACGTATATGGACGAATGTTTGACAAAGTATTTCCAATGATCGAATATGTTGGTCTGTGTAAATATATATGGTGGAGGATAATTTATTCTCTTAGCATAATATCCAGAATATATTTGTGCAAATCAATTAATGATTTACGGATCTGACAATGTGGCATTCAAAGTGAGTGTGCTATCAATGAATGATAAGAAATCGTAGCCTCAGGCCTCAACAACCGGGAAATGACAAAAATCGGGCAGGCAGCATGGCTATGTGCGTCGCTACCATTAGGGTGTATAGTCACCTATTTAGAGAAATTTCATTTAATTCCTTATTCTATTCGATGCTGTCCCATTCGGGAAACAGTTGCTGATTCCAACCGTTGGTGATATACTTTCGATACACTCAAGCGAAATGAGTGGTCGGTCATGTGTGGGCCGGGTTGTAAGATGTTCTTGTTGAACCCAGTGTATTCCCCTCTAGAGATACACTATCGGCAGGTGGTTCCATACCTTGTTATAGTTAGAACCCAATCTCCAATAAGTGCCCGCGGTTTTGATTGTATACTATATATGTGGAGCGTGAGATGCAAGAATTCTGCTAGATTGCTATTTATTTGTATTTAGATACTATTATAATATCAGAAGATATATTTGATTCCAAAATGTTTTGGGTTATCGTAAGGTAAAAACCATCCGTGTTTATGTGTGGATCGGTCTTACGATTATCTTTTCTTTCCAACTGTTTTTGGAAGTTAAACCGAGTACTTGTGCTTCTCATAAGAGAAAAACCCGTTCCGTTTTCATGGCATGGTCTTATGAGATATCCTTCGTTAACCAAGTTGTTTTAAAATCGTTTACTCACACCAGTCCCATGACTGACCCAGAGTTTATTTTGTTTTGTTTTACCTAAACTCTTGGGTGCCCAATTTTGTACGGGCAGTCAAGTACTTCAGGATTTTACAGATTTATCTGAAGGAGCTTGGAGCAGGAGGCTTCAGTGTTAGTTATATGGAGTATTGTTCCACTGTGTTGTAAGTGTTGTACTCTGATAATGATATGTGTACATAGTACAAATTTTGTATTTCAAAAGTTATGATATATTATATTTTGTTCCGTTGCGATGTGAGATTCTGTGTTGTTGTTCAGCTCTGTCATCTATCTATTTTCTTCTATTCTATTTTTCTTTCTATTTCTCATCCTCTAACTTCTTTCTATTAATGATTCAAATTTCTGTGCAATTTGGGTTGAATGTGTGGTGTATGTAGTCAACTCAGATAGTACGGAAATGTGGGCCATTACACGATACTTTGATAAAAACTAAGTCTCCCACTTCGAATTCGATGTCAGTCCTTCTCTTGTATGCATAGGACTTCTGCCTATCTTGAGCTGTCTTCATCCACCGTCGAATAAGGTCAATCTTTTCGGACGTTTCTCTAACCATATATGCTCCAAGTAATAATCTTTCTGTAGATTCCCACCAACAAGTTAGCGATCTATAGGGTTGTCCGTACAATGCTTCAAAGGGTGCCATGTCGATGCTAGCTTGAAAACTTTTATTATAGGCAAACTCCACTAAAGGAAGATGCTCTTGCCAAGTCCCTCCGAAGTCTAGGATATATAGCCTTAAAAGATCTTCTATAATCTTATTCACCATCTCCATCTGCCCATCGGTCTGAGGATGATAAGCTGTGCTTAAACACAACTTTGTACCTAATGCTTCTTGTAAGCTCCTCCAAAATTCGTCGGTAAAGATGGGGTCATGATCGCTCACGATGCTGGAAGGAACACTGTGGAGACGAACTATCTCATGAACATAAATTGTGTGAACCATGATGCCGTCCTTTTACTCTTAACTGGAATAAAGTGAGCACTCTTAGTGAGTCTATCCACTATCACCCAAACACTGGTATCACCTTTCTTCGAGCTAGGCAAACCATCTATGAAATCCATAGAGACGCTCTCCCATTTCCACTGTGGAACCTCCAACGGATGAAGTAATCCACCGAGCTTCTTTTGCTCAACTTTGACTTGCTGGCAAACTAAACATTGAGAAAAAAATTCGGCCACATCCTTCTTCATCCCAGCCCAAAAGAAAACCCTCTTCATGTTCCTGTACATTTTATCACTGCCTGGATAAATGGTCATCTTAGAATGGTGGGCTTCTTCTAGGACTGCCTTTATAAAGCATCCAGTTTGAGGAACACAAAGCCTTCCATCTCGCCGCATACCTACTGGGGTGACTAGAAGTCTCCCATCTTCTGAGCTTATCCATGGTGTCTAAAATCTATAGGCCACCTTGTTACGATGCTCCTATCTGATCCACAAGAGTCAGTCGTATCTCCAAGGATGCAAATAAATCAGGCAAAACCTCGATGGAGGGTCTAAAATCAAAAGCTGATATGAACTCCAAGTTCTTTCTTTCCACAAACAGAGGACTCAGGGCCACCCTCTGCCTACTTAGTGCGTCTGCCACCACATTACCCTTGCCAGGGAGATAAGCAATTTCAAAATCATATGAAGCTAAGAACTCCATTCACCGTTATTGCCTTAAGTTGAGATCCTACTATGAGAATAGATACTTGAGAGATTTATGATCGGTGTATAACTCGAACTTTTCTCCAAGTAAATAATGATGCCACGTCTTTAACGTGAATACTACGGCAGCTAGCTCTAGATCGTAGGTGGGGTAGTTCTTCTCATGAACTCTCAGTTGTCTACCCCATAACATATTACTTTCCCTTCTTGCATCAAAACCGCACCAAGCCCTGTACCGCATGCATCAGTGCAAACAGTAAAAACTTTACTCCCATCACGCAAGGTCAAGACTAGGGTTGTTGTCAGAGCCCTTTTATTCGTTGGAAAGCAACGTCACAGTCTATGTCCCATGAAAATGCCAAATTCTTCTTTGTCAGCCTGGTGAGAGGGGTTGATATCTTCGCGAAGTCCTTAATGAACTTCCTATAATAACCTGCTAACCCAAGAAAGCTTCTCACCTTGGTTGCATTTTTAGGAATCTGCCAATCTTGTACTACAACCACCTTTGCGGGATCTACAAGTATCCCTTCTTTGAAGACTACATGCCCCAAGAATCTCACCTCCTTTCTCTAGAAAAGGCATTTGGAGAACTTTGCTTTTAGCTGATGGTCACGGAGAGTTTTCAAAACTTCTCCCAAATGTTGGGTATGCTCTTCTTCACTCTTGGAGAAGATCAAAATATCATCAACGAAGACTATGATGAATTTGTTTAGGAACTCCCGAAACACTCTACTCATCAAATCAACAAAATAGGCAGGTGCATTTGTCAATCCAAAAGGCATAACTAGCCATGTGGCGCACTGGTAATGCAACTGGCTTTGCATTGTCCACCAGATATATGCGGAAGTCGATCTCACTCCTTGGAGGTAAGCCCCGTACCTCATCAAAAACATCGGGATAATCTCGAACCATCGTAACAGATTACAAATCATATATGGATGCATCTAGAGACTCTAGGAAGCTAAGCATAACAGACCCTTGAGGGTAGCAAGAAACTTCGAGGGTCTTCCCATAACAAGTCAGGAGTCTAACAACCCTCCTCTCACAATCCAGAATGGCCCCATACATGGTAAGCCAATCCATTCCTAGAATCAACCCATAGCCCATAAACCCGAGCACATACGCGTCGCATTCAAACTCGATGCCTAACACAGATATTTTCAAACCCCGACAAATCATCGATAAGTGAACCGAACCACCAATGGGGTTTGAAATAACTACGGGATCTACTACCATACTAGTAATTAAGTGCAGAGATTCAATCACAGAACTAGATATAAACGAGTGTGAAGCACCAGAATCAAAAAGTGTTCTAACTGGATGGTCCATTTTGAAAGAAAAACTAAACTTTCTACGGAAATTTTTCTACCTCTTTCAGGAGCACTGATCGCGAGAGCATGCGCCTGCCCTCCAGACGTCCCTGCACTTTGCCCTTGTCCTACGATCCCTGTTTCTTCAGGCACTCTTTAGAGAAGTGTCCGACCTCTCCGCAATTAAAGCAATTGGCTTTCCTTCTCTTATAATATTTGATCAAGTGACCCTCCTTTCCACAATTGTGACACTTTCTCTTATCCCTGCCTTTGTCATCTTTCCCTCCTTTCTTCTGTTGTTGCTATGTTTGCTGCCCTTTCTTGGGCCACAACTTCTTATTATGTGATGTCCCCTCGGTCTTTGCTTCCTTCTTCTCTCCCTTGTCCTCCTCATGCATTAGGGCCATATCTACAAACTTTTCAAAAGTGCCCCCATTGGAATATGGGACATGGCTAAACCATGCAGAGGCTCATTCAACCCTTTAGCCAACCGCAAAGCCCTTTTATGTGGTGTGTCTACCAACTCAAACCCGAACCTTGCCAGCTGGTTGAACTTGTTCACATACTCCTTCACCGTCAAATTTCCTTGTTTGAGAGTTAAGAGCCTCTCCATCTGTATGCTTCTCTCTGCTTGGGAAAGAAATTTCATTTCAAACCTCTATCTAAAGTCTTCCCAAGTTTCTACCGGACGTCCAGCTTGGGTGACTTCCCACCAAAATGAGGCTTCGTCCTTTAACAACCAAGCAGCTAATTGAATTATCCTTCGGTCCTCCACTTCAAAGATTACGAATAACTCCTCTGTCTCCTTAAGCCAATTCCGAGCTTCTACAAGTGTCTTGTTCCCATGGAACGGCCTTCCTCCCATAGCCCAGAAGTCTTTGTAGATCTTGCAAAATTATCAGCTCTTGGAGGGGGGAGGAAAAGGAATGACTGGTGCAGGTGGGGGAGGAACGTTTTCTTGGCCTTCGGCAGGCGCCATGGCCTCTAAATACCTATGGAACCATCCGGGTATTATGACGCCCTCCGGGATATTAGGGATGTTTGGTTCCCCAGACATGCTGAAAAGGGGAAAAAGGAAGAAATTTAGATAGAGGACCGAAGGATACTACATATGGCTTTTTAGGGAATGTTTTTCAAAACAGACTTTTCTTTTTGAAAATGCTTTCTTTTAAAACCTTTTTGAAAATAGTTTCCAAAAACTTTTATCTAATCTGGTAACCTTCTGCTCTGATACCAAGTGAGACACCCCACGTCCGTTAATGTCACTAAGGGAATGCGTTAAGTTTCGTGAAGCGTTATAGGTAAACAGACTCAGAATAATTACAAGACAGATATAAATAAGGCAGCAGCGAAAATTTTAAACTTTTATTTCAAACACAAGTCATAATACCGAGGTCTACAATTTCATAAGTCACAAAAACGATTACAATAAAATAACTTCTGTCTTGCACCATTAGAGTACATAAGTAAATAAAAAGCATCATTCCCCCCAATTAAAAGAGTTAAGCCATAATAGAGACAAGAAGTTGAGCCATACTTCAGAAGTAGCTCCTAGCAAGATGATATTTGATTCCTGATAAAGTCTGAGTGTTTCCTCCCTGAGAACCTGGGGGAAATGGAAGAAAGAAGGAAAAACAACAAGGTCAGACATAAAGTCTGGCGAGCTTGGTTACTTTCAGCCAGTAGATAAATAAAAGCAACATGATAGGCATATAAAGTGGATAAGAGAGATCATCACATAAATGACAGGTGTGACAAGGTAAGCAAGATAAGGTGTATGTGCCTCACTAATGATTACTATGCATTATTACTAGTATAATTGAAATGAGATGATCCCTTCCACTATGAGTTGGTAGGCTTATGTAACAATCCGGAAATGCGAGCCAGTTTAAAATTTTTGTTTTGGCAATTTTAGTGAATTTTGAACATTTAAAATGAATTATTTTAAATAATATCGATGAGAAATTTATTTTGAATAGAATTAGAACATATATATTATTTGAATCGTCGATGGAATATAAATAATTATTTATAATTATAAAAGGAATTGAAAATGGCGCGGTAGTTCAATAATTCGATTTCAAACTTCAATTGAACATACCGGGTGCAAAATAAACCGGTTTTTAATGAAACCAGAAATATTTGAGTCTATTTGAGAATACCTTTCCAACGAATCCGAAAAATCAAAATTTCATAGCGGGAATCAAAAGATATGTCCTGTTGAAATTTCAGAATAGTCGCAACGGAATTTCGGCCCTTAAAAATAGCAATTTTGCAAACGACCTCGGATTTCGACGAAACCACTTTTGTTGGATCCGTGATGTCAAGTTATTGCTAGATTCCATTTTTCATAATTTTTCGATTCAATATGTGAGCGTGACAAAGGAAAACGCGTTTGACCAGTTTCAGTTGATTTTAATCGACTGGAAAATGGCCATTTTTCCAACGGCCTCAGAATTCGATGAAACTAGTTTTGTTAGGACCATATCGTCAATACGAAGCTAGAAAGTATTTTTCTGGAATTTTTCGAGTTAGTATGTGACCCCAGTAAAATGAAATGCGCATTCAAATTCAATATATAGATTTATATGTTGATTTTGACGAAAACTGATCGAAACAATCGAATCAGCTTACGATACATATCCCATTGTGTTCGAAATGGGGGTAATTAGCCAAGGACGACAGGCGGTGGGCGTCGTTTCGAGGTCGAAATAAAAAGTCAACTTTTTTTTAAATAAAATAAATTAAAATATCCCTCCCTCTTCCCTTATCACTCAGCCCCCCCCCCCCCCCCCGATTGGATTCATTCAAAGAAAAATAAAAAAATAAAAAAAAGGGGGGGAATCGCGAGCGGGCGCAGCTCCGACCGCTCCCCCCCTCTCCTCTACCCTCTGCGCCTCTCTTCCTTTCCTCCTCTGCCAGAAACTGCAGGCTCCCCCCCCCATCGTAGCGCGCGCCTCCTCCACGACCCACGCCCTCCACCACGCAGCCCTCTCTCCAGCTCCTCGATTTCAGACCCCAAACCCTCTGTAAGTTTTAATGTTTTATTTTTATTTGTTTTCTTCACTTATTTATTATGTAATAGCTTTTATAAATTTAAAAATCATTTTTTCGTGATTAAAATCATTTTTGTCTGCTATGTATATGAGATAAAAAGGGTTAGAACTTTAAATTAGAAAAGGCGAGAACTTTAAATTAATAAAAAGGGCGAAAACTTTATATATGAAAAGAAAAGATTGGATTTTTAAACTAGAAAGGCAATGATTTTTAGCTTAGCAAAGTTGGGATTTTTATTTATAACAAAGGCGATATTTTTATATAATAGAGAGGTTAAAAATATAATTTCTATATTATAGAAGTAGTAAAAATATAATTTTTATTTATGTAGAGTACTAAAAATATAATTTTTAATTAAGTAGTGAAGTAAAAATATGATTTTTACTTCGATAAAAATAAAATCTTTATATTTATAAAGGCGAAATCTTTATATAGAAGAATAGCGTGATAAAAATGTAATCTTTATTATATGAATACCGATGTAAAAATAGAATTTTTATCTATATAGTAGCGAGGTAAAAATAGAAATTTTATTTATATAGTAGCGATGTAAAAATAGAATTTTTATCTATATAGTAGCGGTGTAAAAATAGAATTTTTATCCATATGGAGTGATTATAAAAATATGATTTTTATATACATAACAACAGTATAAAAATGTGATTTTTATATATGTAGTGAAAGCGGGCAACAAAAGTGACAAAAGGCGGGAACTACAAGATTTCCTACATTAGAAGTGTCGTGGAGTTGGGATAGCTTTGGTGAGAGCTTCTCACTCTAATTTTCTTTTTCTAGTTATATATATATACTAGGATGCAGACGGTGCTTAGTAGCACCCGACACCCGTCGTCCACAGACCATGGACGGCTTGTATGTTTGTTTGATGTGTTGTGAAATTTGTTTGTGATGTTGATGTGAAATCGATAATAAATTGCAGATGGTTGAAATAAATTAATTATCGTTAAAAAAATAATTTTTAACGTGAATGTGAATAAATGAATATTTATAAACAAATCGGCAGATTTGTTTATATGCACTGATTTGACTGATATTGATTGGGATGATAAATTTTACACATCGCCCAACTGCACAAATAAAAATCTGTGTTTTTTGATTTGAAACCCCACACGGATGTTGGGATGATATTTGGCATACACTAATCCCAATTATTTAATTGTATGTCGATCAATTGGTCGATAGACTGTGTAAGCATTAATTATTTATATTTGATGCTTATGCAGTTGTGTGGTGCACTTTGGATGATGGTTGATTGTTTATCGTTGCTATTATATACATGTGTTGTATGGAACCCATATAATTAACGTTATATGGTAATTGATTGGGCCTCATTCCAATTGGGAAAATAATGAATATTATAAAAGAAAATTCATGTGTTGAATATAAAAATAGTCATGTGTTGACGACATTCATGTGTTGAAACTATTCATGTGTTGAGTAAAATATTTTAATAATAAAATTTAAATCATTATCATATTTAAGATTAGAACCACTTTACAGTTGCAGTCTAATTGAAAATCAAACGATAGATACCATAATTTAATAAAATATTTTACATAACAAAAATAGTCGTGTGTTGACAGTACTCATGTGTTGAGATTAGTCAGGTGTTGAAAGAAATATATATTCATGTGTTGAATGGAATAAATATTCATTTGTTGAATAGAATAACGAATTTATTGAAATATATAAAGCCGTGTTGATTAGAGTTGCGCTATTTTAACGTGAACGATATTTATATCGATTATATTCGTTTTTATAATGAATATAGAAAATAAGTGATTTCAAAATATAACATTTTGAAAATATTATCATTTATATAGTAATGATATGAAATATTCAATTTTGATTTGAAATTGAATATAGAGTCGAAATGGTTTTGAAAACGAATTTAAAACGATTTATAAAATATTTTTTAAAAGGAAATCGGTGAAATATATATAATATATATATATATATTATATATATAATGTCCTGAATAGAATGCGCCGCGCCGCGGCAGTTCGCGAATTTCGATTATTGACTTCGAATTGACATTGCGGGAGATCCGACCGTCAGATTCTCCTAAAACTAGAACCGTTAGGTTCGTATCGAAAAGAGCTTTCCAATGAATATTAGAAATTTGAAATCTAACGGTTGGATTTGGAATTATGTCCAAATCAAATTTGGAAAAGGTCGTTGTAAGTGCAGTTCGATGGCCATTGATGGAAATCGACTGTACGGGCCTTGATAAAATTATTAAAAATATTAATAATTTGTGTAAAATCATAATATGTGAATTGGAAAGAACTGGGATGAAAAATTCCACATTTGAAAAGATAAAAATATATTTTTATCGAAATGAACTAGTTTTGAACTAGAATTTAAATCAATTTATTTTTGAAATAAATAAATTGAATTTGAATTGGTTTTGAAAATATCCAGAATTTCCAATATATATGAAATGGAAGTGGATTTGAATCGAAATTGTCTTTGGAATATTTCGATGTTGGATTCCGTGATTATACAGATATTGTTGTGGGAATTTGAAAGATATATTTATATCGTTATTTCCAATACGATATTTGTTGGTTTCAGAATTTGATATCGAATATAAGCCGATATATTTTCTATTCAGAGTCTTGTATTTAATATCAAATGTGATTTGGGTTTGTCGTGAACCATATTTTAGATGACATTGGTTCTCTAACCCAGTTAAAGGCAGGATATTAATTTTTGAAAAGATTGAAACTAAGTGGAGTTTTAATGAATCTTTAATTAGATTGAAATATGAATTGATAATTTAAATTATCAAATCTGAAAGGTGATCGAGAATGGAGTACCACCAGTTTTGCTCCAAAGCGATAGTTAAATCTTTAATTAGATTTGAACGTGAAATGGTAATTAACTTTACCGATAACACCGTGGTGTTAGATATGGAGTATTACCAGTTTTGCTCCATGGGATGAATATGTTGGGATTGGGAAATAAAATAAATAATTACTTCGGTGTTGTTCGCTAATCCCGACTAGTTTGGAAAACCATAATTTGGTTTGAAATGATATCCAATGGAAGATTAAAGAATAAATTTAGAAGAATTTATCTTTGATATAATTAATGGGAACCTATTCCCTAAGAATGTGATTTTGTGAATAAAAGAATATTCTGAATTGGAATGAGGCGTTTGTTGTGTTTGTGTAACATTTGTTTATCATATACATGGGTTATTCAGAAATGTCGGGTTTATACCCATTCTGAATAACCGATTCGACGAGATGTTGAAGATGAAGACGGTGGTTGAAGACCGGAAGTCTTCACATCGTTTGGGTGATTACCGATGATCTTGATTGGGTTGTACACTCAAGATGAGGGAAACAGTTGGTGATCGTCTAGACGTACTTGGAGATGGATGGATATGCGAGGAAAGTGCCTCCGGTTTCGTTCAGACCCAGAACGAACTTGTAAATGGATTGTGTGTCTGACATTGGATTTTATTCTGTGTTGATTGATCTCTATTAAATATACATCTATTTGGCGGCGGAGAATTTATTCTCTTGCTTAACGCCCTTCTCTAAGACGTACGAGCTCAGAGGTTGTATATCGATGGACATCAGTCGCATGGAGTGAATTGCCTGTGTGGCACGCCTAAGTGGCAGATGATCAGGGCTTCTGTTGAAAAGCAAAGTCTTGTGGTTGATGATCAAAGCACAGCCTGTGTGGCATAGCTTTGTATATAATGTGAATTTGTGAGCCTCACACCTCGGTATGAGTCAAAAACGGGATACAGACCGTTGGGAGAACACAACGTTTCTTTCTAGCTATGGGTGATGTCAGTGACCTACCAGCTCTGACATTTATATACTTTTTACCTGTGTGGATGTTGGAATGCGAGGCGCCTCAGATATAGGTCTGTTAGGACCGGGAAACGTGTGTTCAGGAATAACTAATCCTCCAAAGTTAGGTGAGGACCGGCCCAACCGATTCCAAGGATCCAAGTGGGGTCCTGAGACATTTGCTAGAGTGTCTCGAACGGAGAGGAGCTTGCCCCTTGCCTCGACTCATGATGGAATCCAATTTCCAATACGTGATAATTCAGTTTTATTTGTAGAGCCTAGTATGGTGACATGATAGATGGTACCCATGTCGCCTATGATTGATATTTATGATTTGATTGTTTTGACACTATACACTTATAATAGTATCAAATGATTTGTTTTAAACGTACCAAGCATGTTTGGCTATTTTAAGGGAAAACCCTATCCTCCGGCTTGCGTTGCATTGTGTGATGGGACCTGGGTCTTATAATAGCTTCTTTTTTTCAAAGAGCATTGCGCTATTTTGTTATATGCACTGGTGTTCTTGGGAGGAAACCCGTTCCGTGTTATACGGCGTGGTCCCTTGATATACCGAACTTTAAAATAAAGATTAATAACTGTTTTAGTTCTCACACCAGTCACATGACTGACCTGGAGTTTATTGTTTTAACCTAAACTCTGGGTGCCCTTATTTTCGACACGGGCAGCTAGTAGTTTTGGTTTTGTAGATTTATATTCACAGGATCCTGATTTACAGCTGGAACGATACTTGGAAAGCTCTGTATCCGTGTATTATTTCTAGTTGTGTATTGTAATATTTTCCGCTGCTTTGTAATTTATTGTAATCTCTGATATTTGTCGAATGTATTTTATTCATTTATACTCTGTATATTCTTGTATCTGATGGAATTGTTGTAATAATAATGAAATGTTCTTCCGTCTGCGTTCTTTTGTGTGTTGTCCTCAAAGTATCCGGGCTTTCCTTCACGGGGAAGTTACGGGTTCTTACAGTGGTATCAGAGCTTTGGTTTACAGAGCTCGAGAACAAGACACATTAGAACCGAACAAAAGAATTCATCAGATATTGGATTAGTAATTCCAATTAGAATGACTCGTTAGAGATAGGATCAGTAGTATCCTAGAACGAGTGTGAAGAGTATATTTTTCGAATGAACAACATTGTTTTGAAATTTAAATTGTTTTATTCGTATTTGAATATTTATTTATTTTGAATTTGGACAATCGAGTATATAAAGATTTCGCGTATACGCGTCATGAACGTATATTCGAAGTTTTAATATACTGGATAGATATAGAATCACATTCTAGACACCCGGGGATAATTCTGATGATGTGGCCACATCATCAGTATTTATGTTCGTGTTTCGAAGGTGTGATATCTATATATTTCCATTAGACTGGTGTGAGAACCAAAATATAGCTAGAATACATTGTTGTGATTTGGCATCAAAAACATGACTTTTTGTATGTATCAAAATTATGAATTTGAAATGTTAATCCACTAATTGATTGATGGTTGTGTTGTTTGTTTATTTGTTTGATAATTTTGAACCATTTACGCCTAATAGAATCAAATAGTGAATTGTATTGAAAATTAGTCGCATTTGCTTGCATATACATGTACTTACATTGAACAGGTCATATCAAGGAGGCTAGAGCAGAAGAATAAAATTTGTTTGCCCGACAAATAGGTACATGTTTACCATAATTTACTGTTTTGTTTGGGTGATGATGATTTTATGAGCCGATTGGCTAGCCGCTTGGCTTTTTCTTTTTCTTTTTGAGATTAGAGGGCCTGTATGGCAATTTCGGGATTTTCCCGGTGCTCCCGGTGCAGGGGAGATTATGGAGAAATTTCTCGAAAATTTAGGGTGTTAGCCAAATTTTTGAAAAATTTGAAAAGTTTTTAGAAACTGAAAAGTTGAAGAACTTAAGCCGTAAAGAAAACAAAGGAAATTGATATGGTTTATAAAACAACTTTCGGCTTCGTTCCTTTTCGGGGACGAAAAGTTTTAAGTAGGGGAGATTGTAACTACCCGGAAATGCGAGCCAGTTTAAAATTTTTGTTTTGGCAATTTTAGTGAATTTTGAACATTTAAAATGAATTATTTTAAACAATATCGACGAGAAATTTATTTTGAATAGAATTAGAACGTATATATTATTCGAATCGTCGATGGAATATAAATAATTATTTATAATTATAAAAGGAATTGAAAATGGCGTGGTAGTTCGATAATTCAATTTCAAACTTCAATTGAACATACCGGGTGCAAAATAAACCGGATTTTAATGAAACAAGAAATATTTGAATCTATTTGAGAATACCTTTCCAACGAATCCGGAAAATCAAGATTTCATAGCGGGAATCAAAAGATATGTCCTGTTGAAATTTCAGAATAGTCGCTATGGAATTTCGGCCCTTAAAAATAGCAATTTTGCAAACGACCTTGGATTTCGATGAAACCACTTTTGTTGGATCCGTGATGTCAAGTTATTGCTAGATTCCAATTTTCATAATTTTTCGATTCAATATGTGAGTGTGGCAAAGGAAAACGCGTTTGACCAGTTTCAGTTGATTTTAATCGACTGGAAAATGGCCATTTTTCCAACGGCCTCAGAATTCGATGAAACTAGTTTTGTTTGGACCGTATCGTCAATACGAAGCTAGAAAATATTTTTCTGGAATTTTTCGAGTTAGTATGTGACCCCAGTAAAATGAAATGCGCGTTCAAATTCAATATATAGAGTTATATGTTGATTTTGACGAAAACTGATCGAAACGGTCGAATCAGCTTACGATACATATCCCATTGTGTTCGGAATGGGGGTAATTAGCTATGTACGACAGGCGGTGGGCCTCGTTTCGAGGTCGAAATAAAAAGTCAACTTTTTTTTTGAAATAAAATAAATTAAAATATTCCTCCCTCTTCCCTTATCACTCAGCCCCCCCCCCCCCCCCCGATTGGATTCATTCAAAGAAAAAAAACAGGGGGGAGAATCGCGCACCGCCAGGCGCACTGGCCATCGCGCCGTCGGAGCGGGCGCAGCTCCGACCGCTCCCCCCTCTCCTCTACCCTCCGCACCTCTCTTCCTTTCCTCCTCTGCCAGAAACCGCAGGCTCCCCCCCATCATAGCGCGTGCCTCCTCCACGACCCACGCCCTCCACCACGCAGCCCTCTCTCCAGCTCCTCCCTCCTCGATTTCAGACCCCAAACCCCCTGTAAGTTTTAATGTTTTATTTTTATTTGTTTTCTCTACTTATTTATTATGTAATGGCTTTTATAAATTTAAAAATCGTTTTTGCATGATTAAAATCAGTTTTGTCTGCTATGTATATGAGATAAAAAGGGTTAGAACTTTAAATTAGAAAAGGCGAGATCTTTAAATTAATAAAAAGGGCGAAAACTTTATATGTGAAAAGAAAAGATTGGATTTTTAAACTAGAAAGGCTATGATTTTTAGCCTAGCAAAGTTGGGATTTTTATTTATAACAAAGGTGATATTTTTATATAATAGAGAGGTTAAAAATATAATTTCTATATTATAGAAGTAGTAAAATATAATTTTTATTTATGTAAAGTAATAAAAATATAATTTTTAATTAAGTACTGAAGTAAAAATATGATTTTTACTTCGATAAAAATAAAATCTTTATATTTATAAAGGCGAAATCTTTATATAGAGGAATAGCGTGATAAAAATGTAATCTTTATTATATAACTACCGATGTAAAAATAGAATTTTTATCTATATAGTAGCGAGGTAAAAATAGAATTTTTATCTATATAGTAGCGATGTAAAAATAGAATTTTTATCTATATAGTAGCGGTGTAAAAATAGAATTTTTATCCATATGGAGTGATTATAAAAATATGATTTTTATATACATAACAATAGTATAAAAATGTGATTTTTATATATGTAGTGAAAGCGGGCAACGAAAGTGACAAAAGGCGGGAACTACAAGATTTCCTACATTAGAAGTGTCGTGGAGTTGGGATAGCTTTGGTGAGAGCTTCTCACTCTAAATTTCTTTTTCTAATTATATATATACTAGGATGCAGACGGTGCTTAGTAGCACCCGACACCCGTCGTCCACAGACCATGGACGGCTTGTTTGTATGTTTGATGTGTTGTGAAATTTGTTTGTGATGTTGATGTGAAATCGATAATAAATTGCAGATGGTTGAAATAAATTAATTATCATTGAAAATATAATTTTTAACGTAAATGTGAATAAATGAATATTTATAAACAAATCGGCCGATTTGTTTATATACACTGATTTGACTGATATTGATTAGGATGATAAAGTTTACACATCGCCCAACTGCACAAATAAAACTCTGTGTTTGTTTATTTGAAACCCCACATGGGTGTTGGGGTGATATTTGGCATACACTAATCCCAATTATTTAATTGTATGTCGATCGATTGGTCGACAGACTGTGTAAGCATTAATTATTTATATTTGATGCTTATGCAGTTGTGTGGTGCACTTTGGATGATGGTTGATTGTTTAGCGTTGCTATTATATACATGTGTTGTATGGAACCCATATAATTAACGTTATATGGTAATTGATTGGGCCTCATTCCAATTGGGAAAATAATGAATATTATAAAAGAAAATTCATGTGTTGACGACATTCATGTGTTGAGTAAAATATTTTAATAATAAAATTTACATCTTTATCATATTTAAGATTAGAACCACTTTACAGTTGGAGTCTAATTGAAAATCAAACGATAGATACCAAAATTTTATAAAATATTTTACATAACAAAATAGTCGTGTGTTGACAGTACTCATGTGTTGAGATTAGTCAGGTGTTGAAAGAAATATATATTCATGTGTTGAATGGAATAAATGTTCATTTGTTGAATAGAATAACGAATTTATTGAAATATACAAAGCCGTGTTGATTAGAGTTGCGCTATTTTGACGTGAACGATATTTATATCGATTATATTCGTTTTTATAATGAATATAGAAAAGAAGTGATTTCAAAATATAACGTTTTGAAAATATTATCATTTATATAGTAATGATATGAAATATTTAATTTTGATTTGAAATTGAATATAGAGTCGAAATGGTTTTGAAAACGAATTTAAAACGATTTATAACGTTTTAAAAGGAAATCGACGAAATACATATAATATATATATATTATATATATAATGGCCTGAATAGAACGCGCCGCGCAGCGGCAATTCGCGAATTTCGACCATTGACTTCGAATTGACGCTGCGGGAGATCCGACCGTCGGATTTGCCTAAAACCAGAACCGTTGGGTTCGTATCGAAAAGAGCTTTCCAATGAATATTAGAAATTTGAAATCTAATGGTTGGATTTGGAATTATGTCCAAATCAAATTTGGAAAAGGTCGATGTAAGTGCAGTTCGACGGCCGTTGATGGAAATCGACTGTACGGGCCTTGATAAAATTATTAAAAATATTAATAATTTGAAATCATAATATGTGAATTGGAAAGAACTGGGATGAAAAATTCCACATTTGAAAAGATAAAAATATATTTTTATCGAAATCAACTAGTTTTGAACTAGAATTAAAATCAATTTATTTTCGAAATAAATAAATTGAATTTGAATTGGTTTTGAAAATAACCAGAATTTCCAATATATATGAAATGGAAGTGGATTTGAATCAAAATTGTCTTTGGAATATTTCGATGTTGGATTCCGCGATTACACAGATATTGTTGTGGGAATTTGAAAGATATATTTATATCGTTATTTCCAATACGATATTTGTTGGTTTCAGAATTTGATATCAAATATAAGCCGATATATTTTCTATTCAGAGTCTTGTATTTAATATCAAATGTGATTTGGGTTTGTCATGAACCATGTTTTAGATGACATTGGTTCTTTAACCCAGTTAAAGGCAGGATATTGATTTTTGAAAAGATTAAAACTAAGTGGAGTTTTAATGAATCTTTAATTAGATTGAAATGTGAATTGATAATTTAAATTATCAAATCTGAAAGGTGATCGAGAATGGAGTGCCACCAGTTTTGCTCCAAAGCGATAGTTAAATCTTTAATTAGATTTGAATGTGAAATGGTAATTAACTTTACCGATAACACCGTGGTGTTAGATATGGAGTATTACCAGTTTTGCTCCATGGGATGAATAGGTTGGGATTGAGAAATAAAATAAATATTACTTCGGTGTGG
Organism: Allium sativum; assembly: GCA_030737875.1. Taxonomy (NCBI): domain Eukaryota; kingdom Viridiplantae; phylum Streptophyta; class Magnoliopsida; order Asparagales; family Amaryllidaceae; genus Allium; species Allium sativum. The sequence goes on along the minus strand of CM060916.1, from coordinate 5,834,463 downwards.
TTCGCTTATCCCGACTAGTTTGGAAAACCATAATTTGGTTTGAAATGATATCCAAAGGAAGATTAAAGAATAAATTTAGAAGAGTTTATCTTTGATAAAATTAATGGGAACCTATTCCCTAAGAATGTGATTTTGTGAATAAAAGAATATTCTAAATTGGAATGAGGCATTTGTTGTGTTTGTGTAACATTTGTTTATCATATACGTGGGTTATTCAGAAAGGCTGGGTTTATACCCATTCTGAATAACCGATTTGACGAGATGTCGAAGATGAATACGGTGGTTGAAGACCGGAAGTCTTCACATCGTTCGGGTGATTACCAATGATCTTGATTGGGCTGTACACCCAAGATGAGGGAAACAGTTGGTGATCGTCCAGACATACTTGGAGATGGATGGATACGCGAGGAAAGTGCCTCCGGTTTCGTTCAGACCCAGAACGAACTTGTAAAATGATTGTGTGTCTGACATTGGATTTTATTCTATGTTGATTGATCTCTATTAAATATACATCTGTTTGGCGGTGGAGAATTTATTCTCTTGCTTAACGCCCTTCTCTGAGATGTACGAGCTCAGAGGTTGTATATCGATGGACATCAGTCGCATCGAGTGAATTGCCTGTGTGGCACGCCTAAGTGGCAGATGATCAGGGCTTCTGTTGAAAAGCAAAGTCTTGTGGTTGATGATCAAAGCACAGCCTGTGTGGCATAGCTTTGTGTATAACGTGAATTCGCGAGCCTCACACCTCGGTATGAGTCAAAAACGAGATACAGACCGTTGGGAGAACACGACGTTTCTTTCTAGCTATGGGTGATGTCAGTGACCTACCAGCCCTGACATTTATATACTTTTTACCTGTGTGGATGTTGGAATGCGAGGCGCCTCGGATATAGGTCTATTAGGACCGGGAAACGTGTGTTCAGGAATAACTAATCCTCCAAAGTTAGGTGAGGACCGGCCCAACCGATTCCAAGGATCAAAGTGGGGTCCTGAGACATTTGCTAGAGTGTCTCGAACGGAGAGGAGCTTGTCCCTTGCCTCGACTCATGATGGAATCCAATTTCCAATACATGATAATTCGGTTTTATTTGTAGAGCCTAGTATGGCGACATGATAGATGGTACCCATGCCGCCTATGATTGATATTTATGATTTGATTGTTTTGACACTATACACTTATAATAGTATCAAATGATTTGTTTTAAACGTACCAAGCATGTTTGGCTATTATAAGGGAAAACCCTATCCTCCGGCTTGCGTTGCATTGTGTGATGGGACCTGGGTCTTATAATAGCTTCATTTTTCCAAAGAGCATTGCGCTATTTTGTTATATGAAATGGTGTTCTGGGGAGGAAACCCGTTCCGTGTTATACGGCTTGGTCCCTTGATATACCGAACTTTAAAATAAAGATTAATAACTGTTTTAGTTCTCACACCAGTCACATGACTGACCTGGAGTTTATTGTTTTAACCTAAACTCTGGGTGCCCTTATTTTCGACACAGGCAGCTAGTAGTTTTGATTTTGCAGATTTATATTCACAGGATCCTGATTTACAGCTGGAACGATACTCGGAAAGCTCTGTATCCGTGTATTATTTCTAGTTGTGTATTGTATTATTTTCCGCTGCTTTGTAATTTATTGTAATCTCTGATATTTGTCGAATGTATTTTATTCATTTATACTCTGTATATTCTTGTATCTGATGGAATTGTTGTAATAATAATGAAATGTTCTTCCGTCTGTGTTCTTTTGTGTGTTGTCCTCAAAGTATCTGGGCTTTCCTTCTCGGGGAAGTTACGGGTTCTTACAGCTTAGGTCATACGCCCAAGTATACCCTAACCACTACCCTAATCGGTCGGCTCCCTACCCTGTAGATATCCCGTGTTGGCCCCACAGTAGGAGGTATCACTTTTAAGTGGCAACCCAAGGTGTGCACAAACATATTTACTGGTGCCACGATCGTCTTAGCCCCCTCTGCCCGGCCCATGCATGCACATGTCCCCGGTCGGTTTGCGCCGTCCACACCATCCATCTCGCTTGGATCTTTCACAATCAATTAGTAAGCGTACACCTTCTCCGCCTAGTACAGAGTTCTTTACTTGATACCAACTCCGGATTACTGACTGAAATGGGTCCTACACAATATGATACACGCTCTCCCCCTTGTCTTGTGTCCCCACTAGGTTTTCCACTGACTATGTATACCCTTAGGTGTCTTTAATTACATACCCCTATACCAGTTATGCTTACCCTAAAGGGTGTCTATAATTACATAACTTCATTACATTATCTCTCGGTTATGTATACCACTAGATGTCTTTAATTACATGACCTTATTGGGTTAAGTTCGTGGGCCTATATGTAAATATTACCCACTCCCTCTAATTTACTTAACCCACCCACTACCCATCTAATTTTACTTAACCCTAACTTTAGTTCACAGTCATACAATCTTTATGGGTTCTTTACCATGTCCATTTATGGTAATGGGCTAGACCTCCCACAGTAGGCCTACAACATGTGGATGTTGGATATGTCGGTCGGGTACGGGCAGTCTTATTCCACAGTTGGGCCTAACCTCGTGTCTTAGCCCGATTCTATTTGCGTACTTAGACCTCCCACATTAGGTTCAACATTAGTGGCTGCTGGATATGCCAGTCGGGTCCGGGCAGACTTCCACCACTAATGTAACCTAGCCTCGTGTCATAAGTAAAATTTACAATTCCTAATTGTAAATTACTAAACATTCCAAATTAATCCAAATCTACCCATGTCACTATAGGTAACTATTTCTATGTTTTCCCCATTCGAATTACATGTCCCATTTCATGTAAATATTACATAAATCATGCCAATTATAATCCCTTTTTCCATGTTTCCTCTCTAACGTATTCGTACGTATTTTAGTGGCATCTAGGCTATAAAGTAGCCTAGCTACAACAATGAAAAGGGAATATAACGAAGGTGATAGTTTCAGCATATCTTGGCATAAACATAAACTGGTATGATAACAATGTGAATGGTCATGTAATCATCATGGAAAGGTAGGCATAGAAGTGATGAACTTGTAGCAGCTGCGATGTCAACGCAACATAATGAGATATAAATTAACCATAAGGTGTCCAATTATTTAGATCTAGCATAGTTAGGGTGACATAGTAACATGTTTAGATCTAAAGATGGATTCACATGTCAAGTTTACAACATATCTCAATGGATCACAATATGACGGGTGATAGGTGATTAACATATCTAGATCTAAGTAATGTTACAACTATCAAAATTAATAGATGTACATCCACCATAACATGGTTACAAGTCAAGATGCACATAAGCGACATAATCGAATAACCACAATTTTATTAGATCTAGGGAAATAGATCTGTCATGACATAGTATAGGATTTCATATTAACACATAATCAAACTTTACAATATATTCAATTTATAGTCTTTTGAAATATTATTTTATTTATCTAAACCTTAAAACAACTATAAATCACAGCGTTAGATTTAGAGAGTTGAAGGAGAATGGATCTAGAATTTCTGAATTGGATTTGTAAAATATGTTGTTGTAGAAAACTGTTCAGTTCGCACTCCAGCAGCATATGGCCTCCATGACTTCCAATGAAGAAAATATGAGAAATAGGATATGTATATATAGCTGCCAGACCCCATGGAACTGAGTGCCACGTCAGCCCTAGGGGTGTCGACACCCCTGTGGGTAGGTCGACCCCCTAGAGGGGGAATTTTGCCGCTCGGAGGAATTGTTTGAATTTGAATCCTATGGATAGAGTTCTGACTCATCTCTAACTCACCTCTGACTCATGCGTATATATAAAATATTTCTACGCATATACAAATTTAAAACCTTCATAACTTCTTCATACGTTGTCCGTTTTACGCAAACCAAATGTCTGTTTTGACCAGAATTTCGAGACAGTCGCAATGGTGTAGTCCGTTTCCTATAATCATAAATACTAAATTAATTATTATTTAATATATTCTCTTTGATGTCATTAAAAAAAATTGGGGTGTTACAGTTTTTAGAGTGGTTCGGCACTAAACTAGGCCTACGACCACTATGAAGGTTGCTTGCATTACCATGACAATGAATACAAGGCATATAAACTCTCTTTGTATATACAACTTTTCATTTTCACAACATGTTCTCTCTCTCACATACACATCTCACTTAGATTCATGGAATTCGATAGAGAAATGATAAGATCCGTGGAGGAAAAGGATAGGTCAGCGGTGGAGGAGGAGAATGTCTTTGCTTGAGAGGAGAATGGAGGAGAATCTTCAATCTCTTTTCCACTTAGATGATCCTCATGGATGCCATGGTCAAATGGATGGATGATCTTCAAATGGAGATGATGATGGTTGAAATGTTAAGGATTGGTGGAGGAAAAAATTTGACAGCACTTCGTGGTGGCCAGGAGTCCATCCTCTTTATGGTGGAAGCCATGACATATTTATAGGTGAGTCCCTTGAAGAAATGAGATGAAATCCATACAAGCAGGCTGCGGGTCGCTCGTTCCATTAATTACTAAAGTGCCATCGCTTAGCTGTATCCAATTGTCGATAGTTGTATCCAGCTGTCCTATGCGAGCGACTTCATAGGAGCGAACGATTGCATAGATCCAGGAAGATTGAACGGGCAGTCAGGCAACGAGTACACAGGCGACTAGTCAAAGCTTTCGGATTGGAGTACGAGTGACGTCGTGTTTGTAACAACCCAGAATTTTGGGGTAAGTTTAAAAATTTATTTTAAGTTATTTTAATGGGTTTTGATATTTAAAATAATTTATTTTAAGTAATAATAGTTAAAAATTTATTTAAACTGAAGTTAGGATGAATAATTTAATTTTAATTATAAAAGGAGTTAGAAATAGCGCGGTAGTTTGAAAAGTCAAACTTGAACTTTGACTGACTGTACACGATGCAAAATTTAACGGATTTTAGTGAAACCAAATATATTAGAATCCCTTTAAAAAATCTTTCTAACGAATCTGAAAAATTGAAATTTCATAGCGGGAATCAAAATTTATGCCCAGTTTAAAATTTAGAAAGGTCGCTATGAAATTTATATATTATATATAAAGGTCAAAAATGCTACTTTCTGCATACGAAGGAATTTGGACTTGAAACCACTTACATTGAGTTCAGAATGACGTTTCTGCATTTAAAAAGTATAAACACTAATATATTTCGAGTTTCGGAAATTATTAGTTTAAAATGAATTTTTAATATAAAATATATGGCACCTAAAATAGCCATTTTACAAACGACCTCTGTTTTCGACGAAACCACTTTTGTTGGAACCGGAATGTCAAATTATTGTTAAGTTTAACTTTCCATAATTTTTCGAATTAATATGTGAGCATGGCAAAGGAAAATGTGTTTTGTCAATTTCAGTCAAATTTAATCGACTTGAAAATCGTCATTTATCAAACAGTCTCAGAATTTGACGAAGTTAATTTTGTTAGAACCGTATCGTCAAATTTAAAATGTACATTTGAATTTAATATAAAATGATTTATATTTTAATTTAAAGAAAAACATCTCGTAAGAGCCGAATTGGGTTACGAAACATATTTCATTGTGTCCGGAACAAGGGTATTTGGCGGCGACACTCATTGGGTCTCGTTTGATGTTCGAATGGTTTAAAAGTTATTTTCTTGAATTAATTAATTAAAATACATTGTAAATACTGTATAAATACACCGTACTATACCCTAACCCTAGAAACCATAAGTAGCCGCCATTATAACCATTTCGATGGCAGAAAAGGTCTGATCTTCTCCCTCCTCTAACTCTTCATCCACGAAACCATTTTTAAATCTCCAAGAACGAAATTGTAGAGCACGATGAGCTACACATATCAACAGTCACGATCTTGTATAGGGCTGTAATTAAAGAGTAATCATCGCAGGAAGTCTCGTCGGTCGGAGGCGTTTCCTGTCGTCGTGGGGCCACCGAGTTGGCTCCCCTTCCTGGCGCAGGATGGCGAAGGTGAGGGCTACACAGTGGCATGATCGGATCGGGGTCCGGTCCCCTGGAACGAAGTGCGATGGCCGAGTTTCATCGTGGACGATGGGTTTAGAGGGCGGCCGATGTTTGCGTATTAGGAGGAAGAAGGTTTAAGGTGTAATTTTTATTAATTATAAGATTAATTATATTATAAATGTAATGAAATTTGAAAATAGCATAACTCCTTCATACAGCAACGAAATTGAACGGTTGGAACCATCATGAAGAGCACTATGCTATGAAGCTGACCAGATCTGAAACGAAGCACTTTGGAAATTCAGGAAATTTCAGATCTGAATTAAAAGCAATGTGAGAATTCTATTTATTTTATTTATTTATTTAATTTAAAAATAACCAATTGTGATTGTGATTTTTCTCCTGATCCGTTGTTAAATTCAAATTGATTGTCATATGTGATTTGATTTGGAATTGTCACTGTATAGAGATCTATTGATTGGATGATTGCTGTGATGAAAATAAACATAACATGTTTGTTATTATAAAATTGTTGATGTTTGTGTTAAATAAAACTATTGAAATAAGAATACCAATCTTTGTTGAAAAAGAATAATCGGATTAAAATTGTCGCTCTAGTTAAAGTGCAATTGTTCAATCAAATATGTCATTTTTGTTATTATAAAATAGTTGTAAACAAATGTATCATTGTTGTTATAATAAACTAGTTGTGAACAAATATGTCATTTTTGCTGAAAACAAATATATCATTTTGTCGTGACCAAAGTATTGAAAACAAAATTATCAATTTTTGTTGTAACCAAATAGTGGAGCAAAATTATTTGTTTCTGTTGAAATATGAATTGACAATATAAAATTATCCTTTTCGTTGAAATTAGAATTGACAATACGAAGTTGTCATTTTTGTTAATTAAGAATTGACATAATAAATTTGTCATTTCATTGAATTAGAAATGTTGAAACCAAAAACACCATTATTATTTAGAAATGATATGTTAGTTTCAACATGTCATTTATTTAGAAATGTTATGTTAGTTAAAACATGTTATTTTATTTAGAAATATCTTTTATGTTAGAATTGTCATATGAGAATAAAAATATCTTTCATGCTATAATTTCCATACTAGAACAAAAGTATCATACTGATTAGACTTATTAAATTAGATCAAAAACATTTTTATTGTCATAGAATTTGTTACAAATAAAAACATTATTTTTATTTGTTAGTGTATAGACTTGTTTATATAAAAACATTATTTTTCATGTCAAAAATAAAATTGTAAACAAATAAAAACCTTATTTTTGTTTGTCATGTTGATGTAAGAATTGTCGACGAAATATGATTTGTCATCTATTTGAACTAGGATTGAAAAAGAGTCAAACCAAGTTGTCGTATTTTGTTAATTTAGAATTGACTAAGCCAAATTGTCATACTTTGGTGATGTGTAAAACAAAATGCTCATTTGTTAAATATAAAAATGTTAAAGTGAGAAAAATAACATCTTAATTATAGAATGTTAAGTGAAGAAAAATAACATTTTAGTAAAGAAAAATAACATTTTTATTTATAAAATGTTGAGTTGATAAAATATCACTTTTATATATGTCTTGTTGAAGTTAGAATTATGAACAAATAAAATTTTCATTTTTATTTGTTAAGTTAAAATAGGAATTTGTAAACAAATAAATTATCCTTTATTTGTCAATGAAATACATAGAAAATGTTAACATAGAAAAATATCTTTTTTATGATATTAGAATACATAGAAAATGTTAACATAGGAAAATATCCTTTTTATAATATTAGAATACATAGGAATTTGTGAACATATAAAATATTCTTTTATATGTTATTAAAAAAAAGAGTATTTTATTCACATTTTAGATGTGAATAAAAACATGAGTTAAAAAGTACATTTTTGTTTACAATTTAGTTGTAAATAAAAAGCATGATTTTAGAAGTAGACATTTTTATTTATATTTTAGATATAAATAAATACTTGCATGAAAAAGGATATTTTTATTTGCATTTTAAATGTAAATAAGAATAAAAATATGAAAAGCACATTTTTATTTACATTATAGATATGAATGAAAATATGAATTAAAAAATAAAAGTACATTTTTATTTACATTTTAGACACAAATAAAAACTTAGGAAGAAAAAGCATATTTTATTTACATTTTAGATGTAAGTAAAAACATAGAAATAAAAGTGAAAAATTTACATTTATCATGTAAATTAAGATAAAGGAGAAAAATTACGTTTTTACGTAATTAAGTTAAAGAAGAGAAAGTTTATAATTTTCATGTAATTAAGATTTAAAGTAAGAAAATAACATTTTTATGTTATGAAAAGATTAGATTTTGACATTGCAAAATTATTTAATGCAATGTAGATTATATTAAAACGAAAAGTCACATTTTAATGTCGATTATATTAAAAAGAAAGTTTACATTTTTAATGTGAATAAAAATATAGAATTAAAATGTATATTTTTATCGTCACTTTAGATGCGATAAAAGAATAGAATAAATATTATAAATTTTTATCGTCATTTTAGAGACGATAAAAAATGAAGTTACATTTTTCAATGTAAATAGAAGAAAAATAGTAAGTTACATTTTTATATGTAATTAGAGAAATATAGAAATTTACATTTTCCAATGTAAATAGACAATAAAATAAAAGTTTACATTTCTCAACGTAAATAAAATAGGAATAGAAAATTACATTTTTCAATGTAAATAAAAGGATTAGAAATTTATATTTTAATGAATGGTTTTTCATTAGAAAGAATAATGAAACCAAATATACATTTTGTGTAATTTGAAAGATAAAAGAAAATATACATTGTTATGTTTAGGATGTGTATGTAAATTAAAATTAAAATAAAAATAAGCATTATTATGTGTCATGTTATACCTCGACACTATATATACAAATAGGGATATTCGATGTTAGTAAAATATAGTGAATGGAATAGATGGCGAAATTATATATAATTATATATATATATAGAAATTAAGAGCAAACGAATCGAGCGTGGTAGTTCGCATTTTGGAATCGTGTCTTTAAATTATTATACGGAAAGATCCGGCCGTCAGATTTTCGCAAACTGAAACCGTTAGGTTAGCCTTAGGAAGATCTTTCCAACGATATGACTTGTGTTAAAATCCAGTGGTTAGATTTAGAGAAATGTGTAAAACAAATTTGGATGAAAACAGCGCCAAGGTTGCCTATTGACATAAAGTGTTGTTAAATAAAATTCAATTATTTTTATATAAATAAAAATAGAGATTAATCGTTATAAATTAATATTAACGATAAGAAAGGATTTGAAATGATATATACGCAAGAATCATTTGAAAAGTCCGAGTTCAATCTCATTTCAAATGATTATTCGTCGATCTAAGTCGAAGAATTGAAGACGGTGATTGAAGACCGACGATCTTCACATCGAATGGATGAGTTACCATTGACGCCCATGATTGGAGTAGCTACCTTGAAGGGGCTACAATGGTGACCGTCCAGACTACTTGTTGATTATTCGGATATGCGAGGTGTAAGGTGCCTCCGGTTTCGTTCAGACCCAGAACGGACTTGAAAATGGATTGTATGTCTGACGTTGTATTCCTTTATACGGTATTCGTTTATCTCTGCTAAATATATATATGTTTGGTGTTTAACACCCTTCTCTAAGACGTACGAGCTTAGAGGTTATATATTAGCAGGAATCAATGGTATGGTATGGATTGACAATGTGGCATGCTAAGATGCAAATGATCAAGGCATTTGTTGAAAAGCAGGCCTTGTGGTTGATGATCAAAGCACGACCTGTTTAAGCGTAGCTTTGTGTATAACGTAGCTTCACAAGCCTCACAACCCGGTTGAGTCTAAAACGGAGCAAGGGAACGCAGGGAGAGTAGCACGTTTCTTTCTAGCTAGAAGTGGTGTTTGGTTTTTACACGGCCCTACATTTTACTTATGTGGATGATGGAATGAGGCGCCTCGGATGATAGGTCCTATAGGACTGGGAAACGTGTGTTCAGGAATTTCCAGTTCGCAAAATCGTATGTGTGGACCGGCCCTGCAGGATCCAAGGGTTCACTGCAGGGGATCCTGAGACATTAGCTAGAGTGTCTCGAATCGGTAAGGAGATTGTTCCTAGCCTTGACTCATGATGGAAACCCAATTCCCAATACGACCCTACGGACTTGATTGTATTACTAGTATGGAGGCATAGTATATGGTAGTTATGCTTCCTAGGATTGATACATTTACTTTGAAATGTTTTTGAAACATATATACACTAATAATAATATCAAATTCGTTTTTATCGTACCAAGCATGTTTAATCATCATAATGTAAAACTCTATCCTCTGGTTTGCGTTGCATTGTGTGATGGGACTTGAGTCTTATGATGATTCCATTTTTCAAAAAAGTATTGCGTTGTTTTAATGATTTACTTTAATTTATGCACCGGCAATCCATTGGAATAAAACCGGTTCCGCGTTAGCGGCGTGGTCCTTGGATTTGCCTTATTGCTATTAGTTATATTAGTTAAGAATTCTCACACCAGTCCCATGACTGACTCGTAGTTTGTTTCACTTTGCAAACTCGGGTGTCCTCTTTTCCAAACGGGCAGTCGAGTAGCTTTTTGCAGACATTTATCTCTTGAGCAGGATTCTGGATCGAAGCCTAAAACTGTGTCCAAAGCATAGAAGTCTTCCGCTGTTTATTGCATTTAATTTATTGTAATTTTATTCATTGTACTCTGATATTCTGTACTCTGATGTAACATTATTATGATGTTTTATAAAAGTCTGTTGTTGTTGTTCTGATGTTGTTGTATTCCCAGAGTTAACATATTCAGGTTTTGAATGGTCTTAGTCGATTTTGCGATCCTTTGGGTCCGGGCGAAACCCGGAGCCGTTACAGTTGGTATCAGAGCTGGTTAGAGAATGTGATAGGGGGTTCTTGCTTGGCTGTTTGGTGGCGAGCAGAAGATTCTTACCTCTACACATCCCAACGGGAAGATTGGGTTAGTTGTTGCAGTCGAGAGGCTGGCCGTAAAATCAGTTCTGAGGTATCACTGTATGTCACGGTGTAAGGTTAGCCCACTGCCTAATGGTTGCAAAGCCTAGAGCCGTTACAGTTGGAATCAGAGCTCTGGTTAGCTCAAATCTTTGGGGTACAACTCGTTAGAACTGAACAAAAGACTCATCAGAGGTTGGATTAGTAATTTCCAATAAGAATACCCATTAGAGATAGGATCAGCAGTATCCAAGAATGAGAAAACTCATTAGAGATGGGGTTAGTAATGCCCTAGAATGAGTTGGGAGTGCCCAGTTTATAATTAACGTATTTGTGATTATATATAATCCGATCTTTGAAAATATGATTTTTGAATATATAAAGTTATATATTTTAAAAGTTAATGAACAAATAAAATTATTGAAATCAATAAAAGAATGAAAGATGAGTTAATTAATTAAACAACTTTAGCTTCGTTCCTTTTCGAGGACGAAAAGATTTTAAGTGGGGGAGACTGTAACAACCCTGAATCTTGGGGTAAATTTAAAAATTTATTTTAAGTTATTTTAATGGGTTTTGATATTTAAAATAATTTATATTAAATAATAATAATTAAAAATTTATTTAAATCGAAGTTAGGATGAATAATTTAATTTTAATTATAAAAGGAGTTAGAAATAGCGCGATAGTTTGAAAAGTCAAACTTGAACTTTGACTGACCGTAGAGGATGCAAAATTTAATGAATTTTAGTGAAACCAAAAATATTAGAATCTCTTTTAAAATATCTTTATAACGAATCTGAAAAATTAAATTTCATTCCGGGTTTCAAAAGTTATGCCCAGTTTAAAATTTAGAAAGGTCGCTATGAAATTTATATATAAAGGTCAAAAATGCTACTTTCTGCATACGAAGGAATTTGGCCTCGAAACCACTTACATTGAGTTCAGAATGACGTTTCTGCATTTAAAAAGTATAAACACTTATATATTTCTAGTTTCGGAAATTATTTGTTTAAAAATGTATTTTTAATATAAAATATATGGCCCTTAAAAATAGCCATTTTACAAACAACCTTTGTTTTCGACGAAACCACTTTTGTTGGAACCAGAATGTCAAATTATTGTTAAGTTTAATTTTCCAAAAAAATTCGAATTAATATGTGAGCGTGGCAAAGGAATCAGTTTCATTCAAATTTAATCGACTTGAAAATGGTCATTTTTCAAACAGTCTCAGAATTCAATGAAATTAATTTTGTTAGAACCGTATTGTCAAAATATAACCAGAAATAATTTTTCTGGAATTTTTAGAGTCTGTATATATCCTCGGTAATTTAAAATGTACATTTGAATTTAATATGAAATGGTTTATATTTTAATTTAAAGAAAAACATATTGTAAAAACCGAATTGGGTTATGAAACATATTCCATTGTGTCCGGAACAGGGGTATTTGGCTGGGGGCGACACTCGTTGGGTCTCGTTTGAAGTTCGAATGGTTTAAAAGTTATTTTCTTGAATTAATTAATTAAAATACGTTGTAAATACTGTATAAATACACCGTAATATACCCTAAGCCTAGAAACCATAAGCAGCCGCCGTTATAACCATTTCGATGGCAGAAATGGTCCGATCTTCTCCCTCCTCTAACTCTTCATCCACGAAACCATTTTTAATTCACCAAGAACGAAATTATAGAGCATGATGAGCTACACATATCAACGGTCACGATCTTGTATAGGGCTGTAATTAAAGAGTAATCATCACAGGAAGTCTCGTCGGTCGGAGGCGTTTCCTGTCGCCATGGGGCCACCGAGTTGGCTCCCCTTCCAGGCACGGGATGGCGAAGGTGAGGGCTACACAGTGGCATGATCGGATCGGGGTCCAGTCCCTTGGAACGAAGTGCGATGGTCGAGTTTCATCGTGGACGATGGGTTTAGAGGGCAGCCGATGTTTGTATATTAGGAGGAAGAAGGTTTAAGGTGTAATTTTTATTAATTATAAGATTAATTATATTATAAATATAATGAAATTTGAAAATAGCATAACTCCTTCATACAGCAACGAAATCGAATGAAACGAAATGCGTTGGAACCATCATGAAGAGCACTATGCTACGAAGCTGACCAGATCTAAAATGAAGCACTTTGGAAATTCAGGAAATTTCAGATCTGAATTAAAAGCGATGTGAGAATTCTATTTATTTTATTTATTTATTTAAATTAAAAATAACCAATTGTGAATTTTCTCCTGATCCGTTGTTAAATTCAAATTGATTGTCATACGTGATTTGATTTGGAATTGTCACTATATAGAGATCTATTGATTGGATGATTATTGTGATGAAAATAAACATAACATGTTTGTTATTATAAAATTGTTGATGTTTGCGTTAAATAAAACTATTGAAACAAGAATACCAATCTTTGTTGAAAAAGAATAATCGGATTAAAATTGTCGCTCTAGTTAAAGTGCAATTGTTGAATCAAATATGTCATTTTTGTTATTATAAAATAGTTGTAAACAAATGTATCATTGTTGTTATAATAAACTAGTTGTGAACAAATATGTCATTTATGCTGAAAACCAATATATCATTTTGTCGTGACCAAAGTATTGAAAACAAAATTATCAATTTTTGTTGTAACCAAATAGTGGAGCAAAATTATTTGTTTCTGTTGAAATATGAATTGACAATATAAAATTGTCCTTTTCGTTGAAATTAGAATTGACAATACAAAGTTGTCATTTTTGTTAATTAAGAATTGACATAATAAATTTGTCATTTCATTGAATTAGAAATGTTGAAACCAAAAACACCATTATTATTTAGAAATGATATGTTAGTTTCAACATGTCATTTTATTTAGAAATGTTATGTTGGTTAAAACATGTTATTTTATTTAGAAATATCTTTTATGTTAGAATTGTCATATGAGAATAAAAATATCTTTCATGCTATAATTGCCATACTAGAACAAAAGTATCATTTTGATTAGACTTGTTAAATTAGATCAAAAACATTTTTATTGTCATAGAATTTGTTACAAATAAAAACATTATTTTTATTTGTTAGTGTATAGACTTGTTTACATAAAAACATTATTTTACATGTCAAAAATAAAATTGTAAACAAATAAAACCCTTATTTTTGTTCTTCATGTTGATATTAGAATTGTCGACGAAATATGATTTGTCATCTATTTGAACTAGGATTAAAAAACAGTTAAACCAAGTTGTCGTATTTTGTTAATTTAGAATTGATTAAACCAAATTGTCATACTTTGGTGATATGTAAAACAAAATGCTCATTTGTTAAATAGAAAAATGTTAAAGTGAGAAAAGTAACTGTTAAATTTTGGCGATTAAAATATATTAATGAGAAGGCATTATTTGTTTCCATAATCAAGTCAATTATGGGAAATAAATTAATATAGAGAAGGCAACGGATTTAAATAATCAATCAAGAATTGGTAGGGTGAGAGAGGCATTAATTGTTCCCATAATCAAGCCAAATATGGGAAACAATTAATTGATTTGGAGAATCAATGAAGAATTTATATAGGTGGAAACCAACTTAATGCGCAAGATTTATGGTGGATAAAATCAAGGAAATTTCTAAACATCTTCATCCTTATCTTCTAGAATTCTCTATTCTTTCTATATATATGAAGCCATTTGCTCACTTTTGTATCATCACAAGAAAATATATCTCTCCATATTATTCCTCAATAGATCCCTATTTTCTGTATCTATTATAGGATGAGAATTAGTATTGAGTTTTTTGTTGTAATTCTTCTCATTTTTGTAACCTCCTCTTGAAGTAAAGAAATAAAGAAGTTGTTGGGTCTCCATGGACGTAAGATATTCATATCCGAACCACGTTAAATCTTTTGTGTCTTCTCCTCCTCTTCTATTTTTGTTCTTTTTGTTTGGTGATTATTTTTATTGAGTTAGTGGTTGATAACTAATCGACAAGCTAGATCCATTTTAGCATCGCTTCCGCATTTGTGCAATTTTTGCACAATAACAACATCTTAATTATAGAATGTTAAGTGAAGAAAAATAACATTTTAGTAAAGAAAAAAAACATTTTTATTTATAAAATGTTGAGTTGATAAAATATCACTTTTATATATGTCTTGTTGAAGTTAGAATTGCCAACAAATAAAAATTTCATTTTTATTTGTTAAGTTAAAATAGGAATTTGTATACAAATAAATTATCCTTTATTTGTCATTGAAATACATAGAAAATCTTAACATAGAAAAATATCTTTTTTATGATATTAGAATACATAGAAAATGTTAACATAGTAAGTTACATTTTTATATGTAATTAGAGAAATATAGAAATTTACATTTTCCAATGTAAATAGAAAATAAAATAAAAGTTTACATTTCTCAATGTAAATAAAATAGGAATAGAAAATTACATTTTTCAATGTAAATAAAAGGATTAGAAATTTATATTTTAATGAATGGTTTTTCATTAGAAAGAATAATGAAACCAAATATACATTTTGTGTAATTTGAAAGATAAAAGAAAATATACATTGTTATGTTTAGAATGTGTATGTAAATTAAAATAAAAATAAGCATTGTTATGTGTCATGTTATACCTCGACACTATATATACAAATAGGGATATTCGATGTTAGTAAAATATAGTGAATGGAATGGATGACGAAATTATATATAATTATATATATATAAAAAACTAAAAGCAAACGAATCGAGCGTGGTAGTTCGCATTTTGGAATCGTGTCTTTAAATTATTATACGGAAAGATCCGACCGTCAGATTTTCCCAAAATTGAAACCGTTAGGTTCGCCTTGGGAAGATCTTTCCAACGATATGAATTGTGTTTAAATCCAACGGTTAGATTAAGAGAAATGTGTAAAACAAATTGGGGTGAAAACAGCGCCAAAGTCGCCTATTGACATGAAGTGTTGTTAAATAAAATTCAATTATTTTTATATAAATAAAATAAAGATTAATCGTTATAAATTAATATTAACGATAAGAAAGGATTTGAAATGATTTATATACGCAAGAATCATTTGAAAAGTCCGAGTTCAATCTCATTTCAAATGATTATTCATCGATCTAAGTCGAAGAATTGACGATGGTGATTGAAGACCGACGATCTTCACGTCGAATGGATGAGTTACCATTTACGCCGATGATTGGAGTAGCTACCTTGAAGGGGCTACAATGGTGACCGTCCTGACTACTTGTTGATTGTTCAGATATGCGAGGTGTAAGGTGCCTCCGGTTTCGTTCAGACCCAGAACGGACTTGAAAATGGATTGTATGTCTGACGTTGTATTCCTTTATACGGTATTCGTTGATCTCTGCTAAATATATATCTGTTTGGTGTTTAACACCCTTCTCTTAGACGTACGAGCTTAGAGGTTATATATTGGTAGGAATCAATGGTGTGGTATGGATTGACAATGTGGCATACTAAGATGCAAATGATCAAGGCTTTTGTTGAAAAGCAGGCCTTGTGGTTGATGATCAAAGCACGGCCTGTTTAGGCGTAGCTTTGTGTATAACGTAGCTTCACGAGTCTCACTACCCGGTTGAGTCTAAAATGGAGCAAGGGAACGCAGGGAGAGCATCACGTTTCTTTCTAGCTAGAAGTGGTGTTTGGTTTTTACATGGCCCGACATTTTGCTTATGTGGATGATGGAATGAGGCGCCTCGGATGATAGGTCCTATAGGACTGGGAAACGTGTGTTCAGGAATTGCCAATCCGCAAAATCGTATGTGTGGACCGGCCCTGTGGGATCCAAGGGTTCACTACGGGGGATCCTGAGGCATTAGCTAGAGTATCTTGAATCGGTAAGGAGATCGTTCCTAGCCTTGACTCATGATGGAAACCCAATTCCCAATACGACCCTACGGACTTGATTGTATTACTAGTATGGCGGCATAGTATATGGTGGCTATGCTTCCAAGGATTGATACATTTACTTTGAAATGTTTTTGAAACATATATACACTAATAATAATATCAAATTCGTTTTTACCGTACCAAGCATGTTTAATCATCATAAGGTAAAACTCTATCCTCTGGTTTGCGTTGCATTGTGTGATGGGACTTGAGTCTTATGATGATTCCATTTTTCTAAAACGCATTGCGTTGTTTTAACAATTTACTTTAATTTATGCACCGGCAATCCATTGGAATAAAACCGGTTCCGCGTTAGCGGCATGGTCCTTGGATTCGCCTTATTGCTATTAGTTATATTAGTTAAGATTTCTCACACCAGTCCCATGACTGACTCATAGTTTGTTTCACTTTGCAAACTCGGGTGCCCTCTTTTCCACATGGGCAGTCGAGTAGCTTTTTGCAGATATTTATCTCTTGAGCAGGATTCTAGATCGAAGCCTAAAACTGTGTCCAGAGCATAGAAGTCTTCAGTTGTTTATTGTATTTAATTTACTGTAATTGATATTCCGCTGTAATTTTATTCGATGTACTCTGATATTCTGTACTTTGATGTAACATTATTATGATGTTTTATAAAAGTATGTTGTTGTTCTGATGTTGTTGTATTCCCAGAGTTAACATATTCGGGTTTTGAACGGTCTTAGTCAATTTTGCGATTGATTGGGTCCGGGCGAAACCCGGAGCCGTTACAGTGTTGAGCTTTTTAATGATCGACTGACAGATGGTATTCGGTTGATGTAGCTATATTTGATTGTAGATGACCGGGCGATTAGCACCGTAATCTATAGGCGAGAGATTAAGGCTTGTAAGCGCGACCCTTCAGGAACTGGTATTTGACAGACAGGTATATAGCTCTGATTGGATCGATTGAGGAGCGAGCGGCTGAGGTTGCGATCTATGAGCGGTCATAGGATGCATGTGCGACCTCAGGTATCTTCAGGATAGTGTGAATGGACGACTACAGAGTGGGATGTGTTATTAAGGCCAATCTCCTTCTTGTCTTGCATGACCGACCTCTTTTGATATGGGAACGTGCGACTAAGAAGAAGAAGACTGGGCGACAACATATTGTATTTGAGTTGTACTGTCCTTTAGTCTTAGTCTGCATGTACAACCCCTCTGCATGGTCAACTTATACCTGACCACATTATGATGGGGGAACGACATGAATGGTCTGGTGAACGGAGCGAGCTATGTTTATGTGTGAGCGGTCTCCCAAGGTGTTCAAGCCGTGTTGCGCCTGTGTTTCCTGATGTTCAGGATATTTTGTTTGATACAGATGACTGATTCTCGCCCCCATGCTCGACCCATGGCTTTTGCTCAACCGTGCTGTGCACGAACGTCCTTGGTATGAGTGCGCGAGCCTTGTGGGTGCTTGTCCTATGGTTTTAACACAGACTTAGTCTTCCAATGCATGTATAATTCTCAAGGGATAAACATTTTCCCCTCGAAGTTTGTAATTTTTAATTCGTAAAGATTACATGCTTCGAAATAATGAAGTGCAACATCATTTGATGGATTAAGTCTAGTTCCCTATAAGATGACCATGCCTGCCAATGGCTCGCGCTTATACAAGATCAAATGACCTCATGGTTGCCCGATGTTTTCGTGTGAATTACTTGTAACAACCCGTAAAATGCGAGCCAGTTTGAAATTTTTATTTTGGCAATATTAGCGAATTTTAATTATTTAAAATGAATTATTTTAAATAATATCGACGTGAAATTTATCTTGAATATAATTCGAACGTATATATTATACGCGTCGTCGTTAGAATATATATATTTATATATAAATATAAATAGAATTGAAAATGGCGCGGTAGTTCGAAAATTCGATTTCTAATTTCAAATGAATATACAGAATTCAATATAAGTCAGAATTGAACGAAACAAGAAATATTTGAATCTGTATAACTATATCTTTGGAACGAAGTTAACAAACTGAGATTTCATCTTAGAAATGGTAAGATATGTCCAGTTTAAATTTAGAAATAGTCGCTGTGGAATTTATATATATTTTATATAATATATAGCCCTTAAAAATAGCCGTTTTGCAAACGACCTCGGATTTCGACGAAACCAGTTTTGTTGGGTCCGTGATGTAAAGTTATTGCTAGGTTTCAAATTTCATAATTTTTCGAATCAATATGTGAGCGTGGCAAAGGAAAACGCGTTTGACCAGTTTCAGTTGAATTTAATCGACTGGAAATTGGCCATTTTTCTAACGGTCTCAGAATTCGACGAAACTAGTTTTGTTAGGACCGTATCGTCAATATGAAGCTAGAAAATATTTTTCGGGAATTTTTCTAGTTAGTATGCGACCCCGGTAATTTGAAATGTACGTTTAAAATTCAATATAATGATTTAAATGAAAATTCAAAAGGAAACTGATTGTAACGATCAAATCAGCTAGCGATACATATCCCATTGTGTTCGGAATGGGGGTAAAACGCTATGGACGACAGGCGGTGGGCCTCGTTTCGAGGTCGTGAGTAAAAGTCAACCCTTTTGCAAATTTAAATAATAATAAAAAAAAAAAAAAAAAAAAACAATCGCATGCCTGAATCGCGGTTCCAGTCGCCGCGCCGACCTAGGTGGCTTCCCCCTCCAACCTCCGACGATGGCGCCGCCCTCTCTCCCCTCTCGACTGCTCCCCGTCGCTCCTCCCAACAGA
Organism: Allium sativum; assembly: GCA_030737875.1. Taxonomy (NCBI): domain Eukaryota; kingdom Viridiplantae; phylum Streptophyta; class Magnoliopsida; order Asparagales; family Amaryllidaceae; genus Allium; species Allium sativum. The sequence continues at coordinate 5,814,778 of CM060916.1, read as the reverse complement.
CCCTAAAACCCTAAAAACCCGACAGCCCTATCTCCTGCGTCCTCCTCTCGCCGCACCTCGCCCCCCCCCAACTCTGGCGAGCAGCAGCACAGCGCCCCCCTGTAAGATTTTTTATTTATTTATTTATTTATTTATTTATTTTTACTTTTATGTTAAAATATAAAACTGATTTTATATAAGTTGAAAACAGATTTTATATAAAATATAAAACTAGATTTTATATAATAGTGAAAACTAGATTTTATATAAAGTGAAAACTAGATTTTATATAAAGGTAAAAACTGTTAATTTTAAAAGAAACTAAAAAGTGTTATTTTTAAAAGAAACTAAAAACTGTTTTGAAAAAAATATATTTTAAAAACTGTTTTGAAAAGGAAAATAAAACTGATTTTGGTTTTAGGAGTTAAAACTGATTTTTGTTTTAAAAAGGAAAATAAAACTGATTTCTAAAGGTTTTAACTTTAAATTGAAAAAGGTTTTAACTTTAAAACGAAAATGGTTTGAACTTTAAAAAGAAATTGGTTTGAACTTTAAGATAGAAAAATAGAATTTTTATATATTGAACTTCGAAATAAAAATATGATTTTTATATATTGAACTTCGGCATAAAAATTCGATTTTTATATATTGAACTTTGAAATAAAAATTCGATTTTTATATATTGAACTTTGAACTAAAAATTCAATTTTTATATATTGAACTTTGAAATAAAAATTCGATTTTTATATATTGAACTTTGAACTAAAAATTCAATTTTTATATATTGAACTTTGAAATAAAAATTCGATTTTTATATATTGAACTTTGAAATAAAAATTCGATTTTTATATATTGAACTTTGAAATAAAAATTCGATTTTTATATATTGAATAGCGAAGTCAAAATTCGATTTTTATATATTGAATAGCGAAGTCAAAATTCGATTTTTATATATTGAATAACATAGTAAAAATTCGATTTTTACATATGTAGAGAATACGGGCGAAGGTGACAAAAAGGCGAAACGACGAAGACTTCTGCAAAAGAAGAGTCGAGATGATTGGATAGCTATATGTGAGAATTTCTCACCTTTCAAATTTATTTTCTAGTTATATATATACTAGGATGCAGACGGTGCTTATTAGAAGCACCCGACACCCGTCCACATACCATGGACTTGTTTGTTTGGTTGTGTAGTTGGTTAGATTAGTTTGATTATGTGATTGAATTGAATTGTTTGAGTGAAATTGAATGATTTGATTGATGTGTGAATGGCGTGGGCCTTCACTAGACCGGGGATAAGGCTAGGCCTCGTCCCGTTTCTAGTATCGTGCCGTTATGCCGCCGAAATTTTCTAAAATATGTTAGAAAATAAAAATACCATTTTATTGTGTAAATGAATTGAATAGAAATTCATAGGTTGAAATAAAATGTTTTATCGTTAAAAATATAAATTTTAACGTGAATGTGAATAAATAAATATTCATTTACAAACCAGACGGTTTGTTTATGTACACTTATTTGAAGGACATTGATTGGGTCGATAAATTTTACACATCGCCCAACTGCACGAATAAAATATGTGTGTGATTGTTTGAAACCCCACACGGGTGTTGGGATGAAATTTGAAGTTCACTCATCCTGATTGATTAAATATGTCGATCGATTGATTGACAAGCTGTCATAAGCGTTGAATATCTATATTTGATGCTTATACAGTGTAGTGCACTTTGGTTGATGGTTGATTATTTTTCAATGCTATTATACATGTGTTGTAGGAAAATCCATATAATTAACTTTATATGGTAATTGATTGGGCCTCATTCCAATTTGAATAATAAAGAATATTATAAAATAAAAGTTCATGTGTTGACAGTACTCATTCATTGAGATTGGTCATGTGTTGAACGAAATATTTTGATAATAAGAACTATTTTGAAAATAGAAATTTATGAAGCCGTGTTGATTAGATTGACGCCATTTTGACGTGAACGATATTTATATCGATTTTATTCATTTCGAAATGAATTGAATTGAAAACGATTTCGAAATGAATTGAATTGAAAACGATTTCGAAATGAATTGAATTGAAAACGATTTCGAAATGAATTGAATTGAAAACGATTTCGAAATGAATTGAATTGAAAACGAATTCAAAATGAATTGAAAACGATTTCGAAATGAATTGAATTGAAAACGATTTCGAAATGAATTGAATTGAAAACGATTTCGAAATGAATTGAATTGAAAACGATTTCGAAATGAATTGAATTGAAAACGATTTCGAAATGAATTGAATTGAAAACGATTTCGAAATGAATTGAATTGAAAACGATTTCGAAATGAATTGAATTGAAAACGAATTCAAAATGAATTGAAAACGATTTCGAAATGAATTGAATTGAAAACGATTTCGAAATGAATTGAATTGAAAACGAATTCAAATGGAATTGAAAGCGAATTGAAATGAATTCAAATTGAATTGAAATTCGAATTGAATAGAAATGAATTTTAAAACGAATTTATAAAGAAGAATTCAATTTTGATTTGAATTGAAATGGAAGTGGAAAATGTTTTTTGAAACGAATTCAAAACTATTTATATAATTCGTTTTAAATAGAAATCGACGAAGTATATATTATATATATTATATATATAATATAATGGCCTGAATAGAACGCGCCGCGCCGCGGCAGTTCGTGAATTTCGACCATTTATTTCAAACGGACATTGCGGGAGATCCGACCGTCGGATTCTCCTAAAACCGGAACCGTTGGGTTCGTATCGAAAAGAGCTTTCTAACGAATATTAGAAATTTGAAATCTAACGGTTGGATTTGGGATTATGTCCAAATCAAATTCGAAAAAGGTCGCTGTAAGTGCAGTTCGATGGCCGTTGATGGAAATCGACTGTACGGGCCTCGATAAAATTATTAAAAATAGCAATAATTTGTGTAAAATCATAAGAAATGATTTAGAAAGAATTGGGATGAAAAACTCCATGTTTGAAAAGATAAAAATGGATTTTTATCGAAATGAACTAGTTTTGAACTAGAAATATAATTCTATTTATTTTTAAATAAATAAATTGAATCTAAAAAGGGTTTTAAAAATAACCAAAATTTCCAATGATTGCATTGGAGTGGATTTGAATCGAAATTGCCTTCGGAATATTTCGATGTTGGAATTCGTGATTATACAGGTGTTGTTATGGAAATTTGAAAGATATATATATTTATATCGTTATTTCCAATACGACATTTGTTAGTCGTAGAATTTGATATTGAATATAAGCCGATATATTTTCTATTCAGAGCCTTGTATTGAATATCGAATGTGATTTGGATTTGTCGTGAATGGTGTCTTCACTAACACTGTTCTTGAACCCAATTGAGAAATGATTAAATCTTTTTATTTAGATTTAATGAAGTGTACCAATTAAATGATATTTAATTGGAATTGAATTGATATTGGTTTTTGGGTTTATCGTGAACAGTGTTTTAAATAACACTTGTTCTTTAACCCGATAATTAATGAATGTGATTTGGGTTTGTCGTGAATGGTGTCTTCACTAACACTGTTCTTGAACCCAGTTGAGAAAAGATTAAATCTTTTTATTTAGATTTAATGAAGTGTACCAATTAAATGATATTTAATTGGAATTGAATGGATATTGATTTTTGGGTTTATCGTGAACAGTGTTTTAAATAACACTTGTTCTTTAACCCGATAATTAATGGGATGTGACTTTGGGTTTATCGTGAACCGTGTTTTAAATGACACTGATTCTTTAACCCAGTCACGGATTAAAACTAAGTGGAGTTTTAATGAATCTTTAATTAGATTTGAATGTGAAATTTAGAAACTAACTGTCGGTTAGCCAAGCAGAATGGTTTTCTGGATATTGATCTGATGTTGGTTTCGGCCTTCGGGGTTAATATTTGGGAAATTATTCTCTTGATTAAATTACGGTTAGTGACTAATGAATTGGAATGAGGCGTATGTTGTGTTTGTGTAACACTTTTATAATATATACGCGAGTTATTCGGAAAGACCGGGTTTATCCCATTCTGAATAACTGATACGACGATAAGTCGAAGTTGAAGACGATGGTCGAAGACCGGAGGTCTTCACGTCGCTTGGGTGATAACTGATGATCTTGATTGGGCTGTACACCCAAGAAGATGGAAACAGTTAGTGATCGTCCAGACGTACTTGGAGATCGATGGATATGCGGGGTACTAGGTGCCTCCGGTTTCGTTCAGACCCAGGACGGACTTGTAAATGGACTGTGTGTCTGACATCGGATTTCATTCTGTGTGACTGATATCGGTTGCATAGGATGGTTTGCCTGTGTGGCATGCTAAGATGCAAATGATCAAGGCTTCTGTTGAAAAGCAAAGTCTTGTGGTGATGATCAAAGCACGGCCTTTGTGGCGTAGCTTTGTGTAACGTTTACCTCGCGTGTTTCACACCAGGTATGAACCAAAAATGGGAGACGGACCTCAGGGAGGACTTGCGTTTCTTTCTAGTTAGAAGTGGCGTCAGTGGTTTTACACGCCCTGACGAGTTTGACTTATATGGTTGTTGCTGTTGCGAGGCGCCTCGGTTATATCGGTTTCGGCCGATGCATTCTGGTCGGCTGACGGACCAGACTTACACCCCATAGGGTGGGGAAACGTAGTGTTCAGGCATTTTAATCCACATCGGTGGACCGGCCCTGTCGCTCCAAGGCTTGACTGAGTACTTGCCTGTGGCTCGGGCTAGAGAGTCACGAATCGGTAGGGGACTATCTTTTGCCTCGGTTCATAGACGGAAATCCAATTTCCAAATACGTGATCTTGCGGTTTTAGTTGTAATCCTATATATGGCGACATAGTGGGATGGGGCGCTCATGCCGCCTATGATTGATACTTATGATTTGAAGTTGTTTATACACTATGCACTTATAATAGTATCAAATGATTTGTTTTAAACGTATCAAGCATTCTTTGGCTGTTATAAGGGAAAACCCTATCCTCGACTGCGTTGCATTGTGTGATGGGACCTGGGTCTTATAACAGCTTCATTCTTCTTTATTTAGCATTGCGCTGTTGTTTTATGCACTGGTATTCTTGGGAGGAAACCCGTTCCGTGTTATACGGCGTGGTCCCTTGATTTACCTAATGATTTAAAATAAAGATTAATAACTGTTTTAGTTCTCACACCAGTCACATGACTGACCTGGAGTTAATTGTTTTAACCTAAACTCTGGGTGCCCTTATTTTGACACGGGCAGCTAGTAGTTTTGGTTTTGCAGATTTATATTCACAGGATCCTGGTTTACAGCTGGACTGATATCCGGAAAGCTTTGTATCCGTATATCTCATTCTAGTTGTGTATTGTATTATTTTCCGCTGCTATGTATTTAAATGAAATTTAAATCTCTGGTAATTCTGTGTAATATTCTTTTATACTCTGTATATTCTTGTAATCTGATGCATTGTTGTAATATACATGAAATGTTCTTCTGTATGCGTTCTGTTTTGTCGTGTTCTCAAACGATAGGGCGTTTCGAACGGCCTGGATCGGTTTAGCGACTGGTTCGGACCGAGCGAAATTCCTTGCCGTCACATTTGGTATCAGAGCTTTGGTTTACAAAGCTAGAGAACAAGGCACATTAGAACCATACGAAAGAATTCATCAGATATTGGATTAGTAATATCCAATTAGAATGACTCGTTAGAGATGGGATCAGTAGTATCCTAGAACGAGTGTAAAGAGTATATTTTTGAAAATGAAAACAAATTTTGTTTTGAAAATTTAAGTCAACTATTCGTATTTGATTAGTTATTATGTTTGAATTTGGACAGTGCAGTATATAAAGATTTTGGGTATACGTCTGATCCACGTGTATTCGAAGTTTTAATATACTGGATAGATATAGATTCACACTCTAGTCGCCCGGACATGATTCTGATGATTGTAGCTACATCATCAGAATTAGAGTTCGTGTGTCGAAGGTGTGATATTTATATATTTCCTATTGACTGGTGTGAGAACCAAAATTAGATAGGGCTTATTGTTGTGATTTGGCATCAAAAATCTGATTTTTGACTATGTATCAAAGTTATGAATTTGAAACTCTAATTCACTAATTGATTGATGTTTGTGTTGTTTGTTTAATTGTTTGATAATTTTGAACCATTATGCCTAACTGAATCAAATATTGAACTATATTGAAAATTGGTCGCATTTTCTTGCATATGCATGTATATCATTGAACAGGTCATAGCAAGGAGGCTAGAGCAGAGAATAAAATTTGTTTGCCCGACAAATAGGTACATGTTTACTACATAATTTACTGTTTTGTTTGGGTGATGATGATTTTATGAGCCTATTGGCTAGCCGCTTGGCTTTTTCTTTTTCTTTTTGAGATCTGAAGGACCGGGGAAGCTATTTGAAATTCCCCGATGCTCCCATTGCAGGGGAGGTTATGGCGAAATTTTTCAAAAATTTAGGGTGTTAGCCAAATTTTTGAAATTTTAAAAATTCTCAGAAACTAAAAAGTTAGAGAATGAAAGCCAGATCGAACGTAGAGTTGATTGATCAAACCACTTTCGACTTTGTTCCTTTTCGGGGACGAAAAGTTTTAAGTAGGGGAGATTGTAACAACCCGTAAAATGCGAGCCAGTTTGAAATTTTTATTTTGGCAATATTAGCGAATTTTAATTATTTAAAATGAATTATTTTAAATAATATCGACGTGAAATTTATCTTGAATATAATTCGAACGTATATATTATACGCGTCGTCGTTAGAATATAAATATTTATATATAAATATAAATAGAATTGAAAATGGCGCGGTAGTTCGAAAATTCGATTTCTAATTTCAAATGAATATACAGAATTCAATATAAGTCAGAATTGAACGAAACAAGAAATATTTGAATCTGTATAACTATATCTTTGGAACGAAGTTAACAAACTGAGATTTCATCTTAGAAATGGTAAGATATGTCCAGTTTAAATTTAGAAATAGTCGCTGTGGAATTTATATATATTTTATATAATATATAGCCCTTAAAAATAGCCGTTTTGCAAACGACCTCGGATTTCGACGAAACCAGTTTTGTTGGGTCCGTGATGTAAAGTTATTGCTAGGTTTCAAATTTCATAATTTTTCGAATCAATATGTGAGCGTGGCAAAGGAAAACGTGTTTGACCAGTTTCAGTTGAATTTAATCGACTGGAAATTGGCCATTTTTCTAACGGTCTCAGAATTCGACGAAACTAGTTTTGTTAGGACCGTATCGTCAATATGAAGCTAGAAAATATTTTTCGGGAATTTTTCTAGTTAGTATGCGACCCCGGTAATTTGAAATGTACGTTTAAAATTCAATATAATGATTTAAATGAAAATTCAAAAGGAAACTGATTGTAACGATCAAATCAGCTAGCGATACATATCCCATTGTGTTCGGAATGGGGGTAAAACGCTATGGACGACAGGCGGTGGGCCTCGTTTCGAGGTCGTGAGTAAAAGTCAACCCTTTTGCAAATTTAAAAAAAAAAAAAAAAAAAAAACAATCGCATGCCTGAATCGCGGTTCCAGTCGCCGCGCCGACCTAGGTGGCTTCCCCCTCCAACCTCCGACGATGGCGCCGCCCTCTCTCCCCTCTCGACTGCTCCCCGTCGCTCCTCCCAACAGACCCTAAAACCCTAAAAACCCGACAGCCCTATCTCCTGCGTCCTCCTCTCGCCGCACCTCGCCCCCCCCCCCAACTCTGGCGAGCAGCAGCACAGCGCCCCCCTGTAAGATTTTTTATTTATTTATTTATTTATTTATTTATTTTTACTTTTATGTTAAAATATAAAACTGATTTTATATAAGTTGAAAACAGATTTTATATAAAATATAAAACTAGATTTTATATAATAGTGAAAACTAGATTTTATATAAAGTGAAAACTAGATTTTATATAAAGGTAAAAACTGTTAATTTTAAAAGAAACTAAAAAGTGTTATTTTTAAAAGAAACTAAAAACTGTTTTGAAAAAAATATATTTTAAAAACTGTTTTGAAAAGGAAAATAAAACTGATTTTGGTTTTAGGAGTTAAAACTGATTTTTGTTTTAAAAAGGAAAATAAAACTGATTTCTAAAGGTTTTAACTTTAAATTGAAAAAGGTTTTAACTTTAAAACGAAAATGGTTTGAACTTTAAAAAGAAATTGGTTTGAACTTTAAGATAGAAAAATAGAATTTTTATATATTGAACTTCGAAATAAAAATATGATTTTTATATATTGAACTTCGGCATAAAAATTCGATTTTTATATATTGAACTTTGAAATAAAAATTCGATTTTTATATATTGAACTTTGAACTAAAAATTCAATTTTTATATATTGAACTTTGAAATAAAAATTCGATTTTTATATATTGAACTTTGAACTAAAAATTCAATTTTTATATATTGAACTTTGAAATAAAAATTCGATTTTTATATATTGAACTTTGAAATAAAAATTCGATTTTTATATATTGAACTTTGAAATAAAAATTCGATTTTTATATATTGAATAGCGAAGTCAAAATTCGATTTTTATATATTGAATAGCGAAGTCAAAATTCGATTTTTATATATTGAATAACATAGTAAAAATTCGATTTTTACATATGTAGAGAATACGGGCGAAGGTGACAAAAAGGCGAAACGACGAAGACTTCTGCAAAAGAAGAGTCGAGATGATTGGATAGCTATATGTGAGAATTTCTCACCTTTCAAATTTATTTTCTAGTTATATATATACTAGGATGCAGACGGTGCTTATTAGAAGCACCCGACACCCGTCCACATACCATGGACTTGTTTGTTTGGTTGTGTAGTTGGTTAGATTAGTTTGATTATGTGATTGAATTGAATTGTTTGAGTGAAATTGAATGATTTGATTGATGTGTGAATGGCGTGGGCCTTCACTAGACCGGGGATAAGGCTAGGCCTCGTCCCGTTTCTAGTATCGTGCCGTTATGCCGCCGAAATTTTCTAAAATATGTTAGAAAATAAAAATACCATTTTATTGTGTAAATGAATTGAATAGAAATTCATAGGTTGAAATAAAATGTTTTATCGTTAAAAATATAAATTTTAACGTGAATGTGAATAAATAAATATTCATTTACAAACCAGACGGTTTGTTTATGTACACTTATTTGAAGGACATTGATTGGGTCGATAAATTTTACACATCGCCCAACTGCACGAATAAAATATGTGTGTGATTGTTTGAAACCCCACACGGGTGTTGGGATGAAATTTGAAGTTCACTCATCCTGATTGATTAAATATGTCGATCGATTGATTGACAAGCTGTCATAAGCGTTGAATATCTATATTTGATGCTTATACAGTGTAGTGCACTTTGGTTGATGGTTGATTATTTTTCAATGCTATTATACATGTGTTGTAGGAAAATCCATATAATTAACTTTATATGGTAATTGATTGGGCCTCATTCCAATTTGAATAATAAAGAATATTATAAAATAAAAGTTCATGTGTTGACAGTACTCATTCATTGAGATTGGTCATGTGTTGAACGAAATATTTTGATAATAAGAACTATTTTGAAAATAGAAATTTATGAAGCCGTGTTGATTAGATTGACGCCATTTTGACGTGAACGATATTTATATCGATTTTATTCATTTCGAAATGAATTGAATTGAAAACGATTTCGAAATGAATTGAATTGAAAACGATTTCGAAATGAATTGAATTGAAAACGATTTCGAAATGAATTGAATTGAAAACGATTTCGAAATGAATTGAATTGAAAACGAATTCAAAATGAATTGAAAACGATTTCGAAATGAATTGAATTGAAAACGATTTCGAAATGAATTGAATTGAAAACGATTTCGAAATGAATTGAATTGAAAACGATTTCGAAATGAATTGAATTGAAAACGATTTCGAAATGAATTGAATTGAAAACGATTTCGAAATGAATTGAATTGAAAACGATTTCGAAATGAATTGAATTGAAAACGAATTCAAAATGAATTGAAAACGATTTCGAAATGAATTGAATTGAAAACGATTTCGAAATGAATTGAATTGAAAACGAATTCAAATGGAATTGAAAGCGAATTGAAATGAATTCAAATTGAATTGAAATTCGAATTGAATAGAAATGAATTTTAAAACGAATTTATAAAGAAGAATTCAATTTTGATTTGAATTGAAATGGAAGTGGAAAATGTTTTTTGAAACGAATTCAAAACTATTTATATAATTCGTTTTAAATAGAAATCGACGAAGTATATATTATATATATTATATATATAATATAATGGCCTGAATAGAACGCGCCGCGCCGCGGCAGTTCGTGAATTTCGACCATTTATTTCAAACGGACATTGCGGGAGATCCGACCGTCGGATTCTCCTAAAACCGGAACCGTTGGGTTCGTATCGAAAAGAGCTTTCTAACGAATATTAGAAATTTGAAATCTAACGGTTGGATTTGGGATTATGTCCAAATCAAATTCGAAAAAGGTCGCTGTAAGTGCAGTTCGATGGCCGTTGATGGAAATCGACTGTACGGGCCTCGATAAAATTATTAAAAATAGCAATAATTTGTGTAAAATCATAAGAAATGATTTAGAAAGAATTGGGATGAAAAACTCCATGTTTGAAAAGATAAAAATGGATTTTTATCGAAATGAACTAGTTTTGAACTAGAAATATAATTCTATTTATTTTTAAATAAATAAATTGAATCTAAAAAGGGTTTTAAAAATAACCAAAATTTCCAATGATTGCATTGGAGTGGATTTGAATCGAAATTGCCTTCGGAATATTTCGATGTTGGAATTCGTGATTATACAGGTGTTGTTATGGAAATTTGAAAGATATATATATTTATATCGTTATTTCCAATACGACATTTGTTAGTCGTAGAATTTGATATTGAATATAAGCCGATATATTTTCTATTCAGAGCCTTGTATTGAATATCGAATGTGATTTGGATTTGTCGTGAATGGTGTCTTCACTAACACTGTTCTTGAACCCAATTGAGAAATGATTAAATCTTTTTATTTAGATTTAATGAAGTGTACCAATTAAATGATATTTAATTGGAATTGAATTGATATTGGTTTTTGGGTTTATCGTGAACAGTGTTTTAAATAACACTTGTTCTTTAACCCGATAATTAATGAATGTGATTTGGGTTTGTCGTGAATGGTGTCTTCACTAACACTGTTCTTGAACCCAGTTGAGAAAAGATTAAATCTTTTTATTTAGATTTAATGAAGTGTACCAATTAAATGATATTTAATTGGAATTGAATGGATATTGATTTTTGGGTTTATCGTGAACAGTGTTTTAAATAACACTTGTTCTTTAACCCGATAATTAATGGGATGTGACTTTGGGTTTATCGTGAACCGTGTTTTAAATGACACTGATTCTTTAACCCAGTCACGGATTAAAACTAAGTGGAGTTTTAATGAATCTTTAATTAGATTTGAATGTGAAATTTAGAAACTAACTGTCGGTTAGCCAAGCAGAATGGTTTTCTGGATATTGATCTGATGTTGGTTTCGGCCTTCGGGGTTAATATTTGGGAAATTATTCTCTTGATTAAATTACGGTTAGTGACTAATGAATTGGAATGAGGCGTATGTTGTGTTTGTGTAACACTTTTATAATATATACGCGAGTTATTCGGAAAGACCGGGTTTATCCCATTCTGAATAACTGATACGACGATAAGTCGAAGTTGAAGACGATGGTCGAAGACCGGAGGTCTTCACGTCGCTTGGGTGATAACTGATGATCTTGATTGGGCTGTACACCCAAGAAGATGGAAACAGTTAGTGATCGTCCAGACGTACTTGGAGATCGATGGATATGCGGGGTACTAGGTGCCTCCGGTTTCGTTCAGACCCAGGACGGACTTGTAAATGGACTGTGTGTCTGACATCGGATTTCATTCTGTGTGACTGATATCGGTTGCATAGGATGGTTTGCCTGTGTGGCATGCTAAGATGCAAATGATCAAGGCTTCTGTTGAAAAGCAAAGTCTTGTGGTGATGATCAAAGCACGGCCTTTGTGGCGTAGCTTTGTGTAACGTTTACCTCGCGTGTTTCACACCAGGTATGAACCAAAAACGGGAGACGGACCTCAGGGAGGACTTGCGTTTCTTTCTAGTTAGAAGTGGCGTCAGTGGTTTTACACGCCCTGACGAGTTTGACTTATATGGTTGTTGCTGTTGCGAGGCGCCTCGGTTATATCGGTTTCGGCCGATGCATTCTGGTCGGCTGACGGACCAGACTTACACCCCATAGGGTGGGGAAACGTAGTGTTCAGGCATTTTAATCCACATCGGTGGACCGGCCCTGTCGCTCCAAGGCTTGACTGAGTACTTGCCTGTGGCTCGGGCTAGAGAGTCACGAATCGGTAGGGGACTATCTTTTGCCTCGGTTCATAGACGGAAATCCAATTTCCAAATACGTGATCTTGCGGTTTTAGTTGTAATCCTATATATGGCGACATAGTGGGATGGGGCGCTCATGCCGCCTATGATTGATACTTATGATTTGAAGTTGTTTATACACTATGCACTTATAATAGTATCAAATGATTTGTTTTAAACGTATCAAGCATTCTTTGGCTGTTATAAGGGAAAACCCTATCCTCGACTGCGTTGCATTGTGTGATGGGACCTGGGTCTTATAACAGCTTCATTCTTCTTTATTTAGCATTGCGCTGTTGTTTTATGCACTGGTATTCTTGGGAGGAAACCCGTTCCGTGTTATACGGCGTGGTCCCTTGATTTACCTAATGATTTAAAATAAAGATTAATAACTGTTTTAGTTCTCACACCAGTCACATGACTGACCTGGAGTTAATTGTTTTAACCTAAACTCTGGGTGCCCTTATTTTGACACGGGCAGCTAGTAGTTTTGGTTTTGCAGATTTATATTCACAGGATCCTGGTTTACAGCTGGACTGATATCCGGAAAGCTTTGTATCCGTATATCTCATTCTAGTTGTGTATTGTATTATTTTCCGCTGCTATGTATTTAAATGAAATTTAAATCTCTGGTAATTCTGTGTAATATTCTTTTATACTCTGTATATTCTTGTAATCTGATGCATTGTTGTAATATACATGAAATGTTCTTCTGTATGCGTTCTGTTTTGTCGTGTTCTCAAACGATAGGGCGTTTCGAACGGCCTGGATCGGTTTAGCGACTGGTTCGGACCGAGCGAAATTCCTTGCCGTCACATTACTTGGGCTCGAGCGACTAGGCTGGGTTAAGTGAGCTATCATTTTAGTGCAATTAAGCGGGTCATTCAGATCTGAACGAGCTTATGTGTCACTTTTGATCTGAACGAGCCTTTTAGTCTTCTTTAAATATTGTCTCTTCATTTTCCCGCTCTGTATTTACTTCGACTTTTTGAAGAATCTGTCTTAATGGCGTCTTTCCCTTAGAAGATTTCCTGCTGCTTCCGATTACTCTCAGACTTCGACCATATTTCCTTCCTTGGTTTGTCATTGTGTTTGATTCTTCTAGTTAAGCTTCACCAATTTCCCAATCAACTGAAGCATTTCTCCTTTAAAATCGAGGTTGCCTGCTCATTCGTAGGTGAATTCCCTCTTTGAATTTTGTTTTTGGGTTAATCCGATTAACTTTATGAAAGTTCAAGGTTGGAGTAAAAACTGAATGATTTGAGCATGTATTGAAGTTTTTGATGGTTTGCTGTGACTATAAGGACTGGAAATTTTCCAGTTTGACGTAGAATGTTCTGGGGTTGTGTGCGTAATCATTTGATAGATCTGATTCGCAAGAAAGCCCTTCGATTTTCTGATTTCAATAATATGTCTGCAAGTTGTTTGTCGAAATGTATTGACAGAACACTTTAATTCACCATACCTCTGTCAATATAGGTATTATAATTACAATCAAATGTGAGAAGTTAGAACCGAGTCCTTTTTTGCACTTGACTGGGCACAAATTTTTACTGTGCATATAATGCTCGATGAAATGCCCATATCACAGAGCCTTGATATTGCTACTATTGTTTCATGCTCTGTTTGATGTTGGTGGCATCTGTTTTCATATCCAGTTTATCAATCCCTTAATATCCCTGCTTGTGCACTCTGGTCGCTCATGTTTGATTTGGTAAGGGTCGTTCTTGGTTAACTCGCAATTGGAGTTGGTTATGAACGAGCTTGACCCGATTGGTCATGAGCGACCGCCTTTTTTTGAATTGAATGCACATCACCGTATGCTTACATTCAGGATTCGAACGAAATGTGAACGACCCATTTAGATTGATCATGTGCGACCAGGAATTAATTGAGTATGCACGACCGGGCTAAAATCTTTCATATATGACTAGGTGAGAGTTATGTGCGATCGTCCGAGCCTGGTTCGTACTGTTAGCTGATTTTTCCTTGTAGTGCTTGATCTATAATGACAAATACTAACACACACTTTCGAGCTTACAGTTTTACCATTGGTCGCTCACACCAATAGTAGATTAGTTTGAAGGATAGGTATACCAGATACTCTTTAGTTTGAATAGTGTATTTATTCAGAGTTGCTTTCCTTTAATTACTTGCAACCTAGCTGAGCATTCTTTGTGTAAATATCACCGTTCAAACACTCGGTTTTATTGAGATTTGGAGTATGTGCTGGTTGAGAATTCCAAACCTCATATTGTTATTTAGTTTGTAAATTTGGAAGCGCGTACCTGCGATTTGTTTCTTAAACATATCCATTTATGTAGAAATTCAAACTAGAAACCAATTCAGCCAAAACCCTAAGGAGGGTATCATGTCTGGAGAAACCAAAGGTTCTGGTCAGGTAACTGAAGCTGCCTTAGCTGTTGGTCCCGTAGTGAACATTAGCCAAATTTATCCCCAACCTCAGATCTGTGAGAGAGTGCCTTCCGACAGCTGTAAATCGACGATCTCATTTGGCTTATACCAGCAAATGTGTGCTCGGTTTGGATTTTCAGAAGATGAAACTAAATTCCCAAGGAAAGATGATTCGGTCGATTATCCACCCCCGGGTATGTAACAGTCAATCACCATATGTTGTCAAGTGGAGCGGTTCCTCCTTTTAATTCCTATTTAGAGTCCATTTTGCGGCGTTTGGCTATTGCCCCATACCAGTTGCATCCCAATGGATATCATATTTTATTAGGACTATACATACTTTTCATGAGAGTCAAGCAACGAGCACTTACATTTCCGGATATTTGTTCCTTATATGCTTTCAAAAGAAGGAAGACAAATGGTCCCTCTTTTATTTTTATGGAAGGCAGACCCTACAGAATTATCATTGGCTTAACGGGTAGTGTCAAGGGGTTTCCAGATCAATACTTTTATGTTCGATGTCCCGGTAACTACTATGGCCGACATATGGAAGGAGGTAACTGCCCGGGCTTTGAAATTTTTACTTCCTTCCTTTTTTATTGGTTATCTTTCTGTTTGGCAGCAATTCCTTCCAATGAAGGCCTCGTTTTTGACCAAGCTCTTCTTGATACTTCGGTTGCTATTAACAAGAGTGAGAGAAGTAGACAGTTTTTACTTTCAGAAAGAACCCTTTGTCAGTATCAACTACTCCATCCTTCATAGTCTTGGTAATAGTAGCCAAACTTCGCTAGGATCTCCCTTGCCTTTGATTACCAAAGGGAATGCCTTTCATCGTGGGTGTAAAGAAGTAGATGGAAGCAGAGGTGGTACAAGAGATAAAATAATTTCTGAGAAAATTGTTGAGAATCCCATTGCCCTTGTCATCCAGGAAGAGAGTTCTGCATCAAGTTTTGGAGGCTTGGGAGACTTAAACACTGTCAAATATCTTAATCAGGGTGATATTATGACTTCTGATCCTATAAAATCTGATATGGAGGAAACTCGAGAATCCGGTCAACGGACCGGGAAAGCATTTGATCTAGGAACTCCCCTCGAAATCGGTTCGTTATTGGAGGTGTATTAAAATATGATTACCATAAGCACTTTATGCTTTCCCGCAAATCTTATAATTTCTTTGCATCCTTCTTTATGTTAAGCGCTAAAGTTTAGCTATGTTCCCTTTTCCAGGTATAGGAATGAAACACTCATTATCAGATAGTTTCTCCCATTAAACTGGTTCTATTGATCCGCTAAGCCTTTTACAGTCTTGCCTTTCTCGTCACTTGAAGCACTCCCAGTCATCCTCGAGTTCCCAACCTCAACACATCCCTGAGCTTCCACTGATTGATTCTCTTAGGAGGAAGAACCTAATTGTGCAAGGGTATCAGATAAGGGTGATAAAGGTGAGCACCAAATAGAAGGAGAGAAGAAGAAGAGGAGCAAAAACGAACGAGACAAGAGAGATTTAGAAACATTATGTATCAATTGATTTCCTAGATTCAGATGTTCCCATTCCCACTGAATGATCTATTGTTCCAACCTCTTCTCGAATCCAAATGATTCTCGACAGACCCTCTTATAAGGTTCCATTTGGAAACTTGATGCTTAGGGATCGTTTTGGAGGTTGGGATTTTAGAGGAATGTACTTTGATTTATATTTACATCCAAATGATAGGCGAGATGCTGTTGAGGGGTTAAGTACTATAAAGAGTTGTATGATTACTCGTTTAATACTGCTAGGAGTCAACATGAAACACGGTTAAACATGGCCATGAGCAACGTAGGCGACTAGAACTTTGGGCTAAATTAGGTTACGAGATTCAAAGGTTGAATGCACGACATCTTGATCATATTGACATCTTGGAGAATGATAAAGCTGGATTGGTTCACTTGATCAGGTTCCAAGAATCCGAAATTGCCTCTTTAAAGAGTGGGAATATTAGAATGAACAACTTGGAGACTGAAAACGAGGAACTCAAAAGAGAGTATGAGGCCGCAAGAAGACAATTTTGAGAAGCTCAATCTGCCCAAGAACTTGCTGAATGTCAATTGGATTTAGAGAGACGAGCTTCCGCTTCTTATCAACAAGAAAAGGCAGCTCTTGAGGACAAGATTAATTCCTAGAACCAGACTCTAAAGATTCTAAAAGAAGACAAAATCAAGTTGCGCGAAGCTCTTGATGAAGCTAGAGTCAAGACTGACAATACTCTGTTTCAGTTTTACATCTACAATGTTATGAATCGTGGAAGCTTAAGCTATCTGAATAAAGACTTTCCGTGGACTCTGGCTCTTGTTTGGGAGCAAGTACTTTCATACTCTGGTGGTGCGGATGATGAATTTCTCCAGGAGAATCTCCGGGAAGAAGAAGATCGTAAGGCTTTGGTTGAAGGCAAGAAAATACTGGCGGATGAGCAAGCCCAATCTTCTAAGGAGAAAACCCCGGATGTTACCGCTATTCGTGGCTCATCCAGCCTTATTGACGTTGAAGCTTTAAGCCCTCAAACTCTCCCTGCGGATCGCCCTACCAAGGATGCTACTGAAGTTCAACCCTTTAAAGAACGCATGGTTCAGGGGAATGTACCCAAACAATGAGCAGGACATGGCGAAGAGAATGACGACACTTCTTTAAATGTGAATGATTACGAAATCGATCTTATATACCCAGCAACCCCAGGTAAAATTAATATCTATCAGTCCGCACCGGATTTGGATTATCTTACTTCTTCACCTGGGTTTGCTGAATTTAGTGCTTATAATTCATTTGTACCAGGTCTGCCTTCGCACCTCTTTTTTACCGGTGCTACCATTGTTCAGGCTGCTACTATTGATTCTGTTTTAGTGTCAACTAGTATTAGCCCGCACACCACTCCTCTACCGGGCGACCCTTCATTTCTTAATGTATCTGATCTGGAAGCGGTTGATTATGATTTTTGTAATGATGAGGATGATATTTGGAGTACCAAGGCTGTGTCTACTTTGGTACGCAAAAAGACCCGTTGCAAACAAACTGGGAATCATTAACCTGTCCTCTCCTGAGAGTCCTTGTGTAAATAAAGAAACAAAGGATGAAAGCCAAGCAGCTGATTCATCTCCTCTTTTTCCTTTTAAGAAGTAGTATTTGTGACTCCAGCCTATTTTCTTTCTCGTCATATATTCATATCGGTTGTATATGTGAGTGTCGGTCCTTGCCTAGTACTCTATGCTTGTTATTTTACGTACGTTCATGTCCGATACCCTTTTCATGATCGTGTGTTGCTGCAATGAAACTATGCTATACTCAAGCTTTTACTTTCGATTTGTCGTACATTCTTGCTTCGCATTGCATACCTGTTTCCTTTTCATGCTCACAACTCAGATTTTATAAGCCATTCATTTTTATAAATGAAGACATTTCATTTGTAGTCACGGATTACTATGAATTGGGTTTACTCGAACTAATAGTACTGTACTGAATTCTTTTGATTTTGAGCTAGGTAATACCCGAGAATTTCTTAATATCCACTTCTTGTGTTTGTAATTTTACCGAAATTCTCGAGTTTGTTCTAGCCTATAACAACCCGGGTTCAGGCAGACTGAATTTTTTTTCAAAATTCCGATCTACCAAAATCCGAGATGGTTTGCCCTGGTATCCGGCAGAAAAGACAGAGATATAAAATATATCAGAGCTTAGAAAAACATCTCACAGCGGAAAGGATAAAATATAATATAATCAAACATAACCTTACCGTAGTAAGGATACTGCCTAGCTGTGAAGACCCGTAACTTCCCCGTAAAGGAAAGCGTCGGATAGTTCGAGAACAAACCACAACAGAACGCATACAGAAGAACATTTCATTGTATATTACAACAATGCATCAGATTACAAGAATATACAGAGTACAAATGAATATTACACAGAAATATCAGAGATTTAAATACATAGCAGCGGAAAATAATACAATACACAACTAGAAGAGATATACGGATACGAAGCTTTCCGGATATCATTCCAGCTGTAAACCAGGATCCTGTGAATATAAATCTGCAAAACCGAAACTACTAGCTGCCCGTGTCAAAATAGGGGCACCCAGAGTTTAGGTTAAAACAATAAACTCCAGGTCAGTCATGTGACTGGTGTGAGAACTAAAACAGTTATCTTTATTTTAAATCATTAGGTAAATCAAGGGACCACGCCGTATAACACGGAACGGGTTTCCTCCCAAGAATACCAGTGCATAAAACAAACAGCGCAATGCTAAATAAAGAAAAATGAAGCTGTTATAAGACCCAGGTCCTATCACACAATGCAACGCAAGCCGGGGGATAGGGTTTTCCCTTATAACAGCCAAAGAATGCTTGATACGTTTAAAACAAATCATTTGATACTATTATAAGTGCATAGTGTATAAAACAACTTCAAATCATAAGTATCAATCATAGGCGGCATGAATGGCCCATAACACTATGTCGCCATATATAAGTTTACAATCAAAACCGCAAGACGTCGTATTGGAAATTGGGTTATCATTTATGGTATGAACCGAGGCTAGGGGCAAGATCCTCAACCGATTTGTGACTCTCTAGCCCGAGCCACCGGAACAGCCGCAACTGCCCCTTAGATCGTCAGGGCCGGTCCACCGATGTGGATTATTATGCCTGAACACTACGTTTCCCCGCCCTTTGGGGCGTAAGCCTGGCCCGTCAGCCGACCAGAAGCATCGGCCGAAACCGATATCACGAGGCGCCTCGCTTTTCAGCAAGTAATAATAGGTAACATCCACATGAGTCAAACTCGTCAGCCAGTTCAAGCACTGACGCCACTCATAACTAGAAAGAAACGTAGGTCCTCCCTGATGTCCGTCTCCCGTTTTTGATTCATACCGGGTGTGATACTCGCGAATCAACGTTACACAAAGCTACGCCACAAAGGCCGTGCTTCGATCATCAACCACAAGACTTTGCTTTTCAACAGAAGCCTTGATCATTTGCCTCTTAGCATGCCACACAGGCAATTCACTCCATGCGATTGATATCCATCAATATATAACCCCTGAGCTCGTACGTCTCAGAGAAGGGCGTTAAGCAAGAGAATAAATTCTCCGCCGCCAAACAGATATATATTTAATAGAGATCAATCACACGGACTAAAATCCAATGTTAGACACACAGTCCATTTACAAGTCCGTTCTGGGGCTGAACGAAACCGGGGGCACCTAGTACCCCGCATATCCATCGATCTCCAAGTACGTCTGGACGATCACTAACTGTTTCCATCTTCTTGGGTGTACAGCCCAATCAAGATCATCAGTAATTACCCAAACGACGTGAAGACCTCCGGTCTTCGACCATCGTCTTCATCTTCGACTTATCGTCGTATCAGTTATTCAGAATGGGATAAACCCGGTCTTCCCGAATAACTCGCGTATATTTTAAATAAGTGTTACACAAACACAACATACGCCTCATTCCAATTCATCAGTCACTAATCGTAAATTAATCAAGAGAATAATTTCCCAAATATTAACCCCGAAGGCCGAAACCAACATCAGATCAATATCCAGAAAACCATTCTGCCTAGCTAACCGACGGTTAGTTTCTGATTTCACATTCATAGGGAAAGGTTCCCATTCATTTTATCCAAGATAAATTTCTTGAATTTATTCTTCTTTTGAATTTCGATTCAACTAGTCGAGATTAACGAACCTTACCGAAGTAATCATTGGTTTTAATTTCCCAATCCCAACCTATTTATCCCATGAAGTAAAACTGGTAATACTTCATATCTAACACCACAGTGTTATTGGTAAATTCAATTACCATTTCACGTTCAAATCTAATTAAAGATTTAACTATCGCCTGGAGCAAAACTGGTGATACTCCATTTCGATTATTTCAATCTAATTAAAGATTCATTAAAACTCCACTTAGTTTTAATCTGTGACTGGGTTAAAGAATCAGTGTCATTTAAAACACGGTTCACGGTAAACCCAAAATCACATCACATTTCAATCAGTCCCTAATTGTAAATTAGCAAGTGAGCAATTCCCTAAGTATTAATCCCGAAGGCCGAAACCAACATCAGATCAATACCTCGGAAACTATTCAACTTAACTAATCTCCAGTTAGTTTCTGATTTTCTTAACTCCATTAGGTCTAAGAACTGTATTATTGAAGATACCGTTCACGACAACCCAAAATCGCATTTCATTAATGATCGGGTTAAAGAACGAGTGTTATTTAAAACACTGTCCACGATAAACCCAAAAATCAATATCCATTCAATTCCAATTAAATATCATTTAATTGGTACACTTCATTAAATCTAAATAAAAGATTTAATCTTTTTCCAACTGGGTTCAAGAACAGTGTTAGTGAAGACACCATTCACGACAAACCCAAATCACATTCGATATTCAATACAAGGCTCTGAATAGAAAATATACCGGCTCATATTCAATATCAAATTTCACGACTAACAAATATCGCATTGGAAATAACGATATATATATATCTTTCAAATTTCCATAACAACATCCGTATAATCACGAATTCCAACATCGAAATATTTCGAAGACAATTTCGATTCAAATTCATTCCAATGCAATCATTGGATATTCTGGTTATTTTTAAAACCCTTTTCTAATTCAATTTATTTATAAAAAAAATAAATAGAATTTTAATTCTAGTTCAAAACTAGTTCATTTCGATAAAAATCTATTTTTATCTTTTCAAATAGGGAGTTTTTCATCCCACATCTTTCTAAATCATTTCTTATGATTTTACACAAATTATTACTATTTTTAATAATTTTATCAAGGCCCGTACAGTCGATTTCCATCAATGGCCATCGAACTGCACTTACAGCGACCTTTTTCGAATTTGATTTGGACATAATTCCAAATCCAACCGTTAGATTTCAAATTTCTAATATTCGTTAGAAAGCTCTTTTCGATACGAACCCAACGGTTCCGGTTTTAGGAGAATCCGACGGTCGGATCTCCCGTAATGTCCGTTTGAAATAAATGGTCGAAATTCACGAACTGCCGCGGCGCGGCGCGTTCTATTCAGGCCATTATATTATATATATAATATATATTTCGTCGATTTCTATTTAAAACGAATTTTATATATAGTTTTGAATTCGTTTCAAAAGCAATTTCAACTTCCATTTCAATTCAAATCAAAATTGAATTCTTCTTTATAAATTCGTTTTAAAATTCATTTCTATTCAATTCAAATTTCAATTCAATTTGAATTCGTTTTCAATTCAATTTGAATTCGTTTTCAATTCAATTCATTTCGAAATCGTTTTCAATTCAATTCATTTCGAAATCGTTATATATTCAATTCATTTCGAAATCGTTTTCAATTCAATTCATTTCGAAATCGTTTTCAATTCAATTCATTTCGAAATCGTTATATATTCAATTCATTTCGAAATCGTTATATATTCAATTCATTTCGAAATCGTTATATATTCAATTCATTTCGAAATCGTTATATATTCAATTCATTTCGAAATCGTTATATATTCAATTCATTTCGAAATCGTTATATATTCAATTCATTTCGAAATCGTTATATATTCAATTCATTTCGAAATCGTTATATATTCAATTCATTTCGAAATCGTTATATATTCAATTCATTTCGAAATCGTTATATATTCAATTCATTTCGAAATCGTTATATATTCAATTCATTTCGAAATCGTTATATATTCAATTCATTTCGAAATCGTTATATATTCAATTCATTTCGAAATCGTTATATATTCAATTCATTTCGAAATCGTTATATATTCAATTCATTTCGAAATCGTTTTATATTCAATTCATTTCGAAATCGTTATATATTCAATTCATTTCGAAATCGTTTTAAAATCGATATAAATATCGTTCACGTCAAAATGGCGTCAATCTAATCAACACGGCTTCATAAATTTCTATTTTCAAATATTCTATTTCAAATATTTCTTTTTCAAAATAGTTGTTATTATCAAAATATTTCGTTCAACACATGACCAATCTCAATGAATGAGTACTGTCAACACATGAACTTTTATTTTATAATATTCTTTATTTTTCAAATTGGAATGAGGCCCAATCAATTACCATATAATGTTAATTATATGGATTTTCATACAACACATGTATATAACAGCAACGATAAATAATCAACCATCAACCAAAGTGCACTACACTGTATAAGCATCAAATATAGATATCTAACGCTTGTAACAGCCTGTCAATCAATCGATCGACATATTTATTCAATCAGGATGAGTGAACTTCAAATTTCATCCCAACACCCGTGTGGGGTTTCAAACAATCAAACAAATATTTTATTCGTGCAGTTGGGCGATGTGTAAAATTTATCGTCCCAATCAATGTCCTTCAAATAGGTGTACATAAACAAACCGTCTGATTTGTAAATGAATATTTATTTGTTCACATTCACGTTAAAAATTATATTTTTAACGATAAAACATTTTATTCCAACATATGAATTTCTATTCAGTTCATTCTTTAAATAAAATGATATTTTTATTTTTCTAACATATTTTAGAAAATTTCGGCGGCATAACGGCACGATACTAGAAACGGGACAAGGCCTAGCCTTATCCCCGGTCTAGTGAAGGCCCACGCCATTCACACATCAATCATATCAATTCATTTCACCAAACAATTCAATTTCAAACCAAATCATCTACTAATCTATGCAACCAAACAAACAAGTCCATGGTCTGTGGACGGTTGTGTCGGGTGCTACTAAGCACCGTCTGCATCCTAGTATATATATATAACTAGAAAAATAAATTGAAAGGTGAGAAATTCTCACATATAGCTATCCTAGCTCCACGGCACTTCATTAGCAGAAGTCTTCGTCGTTTCGCCTTTTTGTCATCTTCGTTGCCCGCGGCCACTACATATGTAAAAATCGAATTTTTAGTTTGCTATTCAATATATAAAAATCGAATTTTTAGTTTGCTATTCAATATATAAAAATCGAATTTTTAGTTTGCTATTCAATATATAAAAATCGAATTTTTAGTTCGCTATTCAATATATAAAAATCCATTTCAAAAATATAGATTTCGCATTTTTACATCTAAAATTCGCCTTTTCATATTTAAAAACATCGCCTTTTCATATTTAAAAACATCGCCTTTTCATATTTAAAAACATCGCCTTTTCATATTTAAAAACATCGCCTTTTCATATTTAAAAACCTGTTTTTAATCATTTTAAAAATCTGTCTTTAACATCAAATAAAATTCTGTTTTTAACATTCTAAAAATCTGTTTTTAACCTTATAATTAAAATCAGTTTTTATTCTCTATAAAAAAATCAGTTTTTAATTGCTATAAAAATCAGTTTTTAATTGCTATAAAAATCAGTTTTTAATTGCTATAAAAATCAGTTTTTAATTGCTATAAAAAATCAGTTTTTAATTGCTATAAAAAAAATCAGTTTTTAATTGCTATAAAAAAATCAGTTTTTAATTGCTATAAAAAAAATCAGTTTTTAATTTTCCTGTTTATATAAAATAAAAATAAAACAAATAAAAAAAATAAAACAAATAAAAAAAAATAAAACGACTTACAGGGGGGGACTGTCGACGCCGGGGTCTGGCGATCTGGACGAGGCGGCGGTGGGAGGATGGGTGGCTAGGGCTCAGGGAGGCGGAGGGGGTAAGGGTTCGCGCGTTCGATCGAAGGGAAGGGGAGATGGTGAAGGGGGCGTAGCAGGAGGAGGCGCCGGACTAGGGGAGGTCGCGGTCGGCGGTGGCGGCGTCGTCTCTGGCGGCTAGGTCTGGAGCTCGGGCGCTTTTTCCTTTTTTTTTTTATTTATTTTCTCTGCAGAATGAAATCGGGGGGGGGCCTGGGTAGTTAAGAAGAAAAGAATTTTAAATTATATTATTTTATTTAATTATTTTAATTTCTAAAAAGGTTGACTTTTACATACGACCTCTATACGAGGTCCACCGCCTGTCGCCCATAGCGTTTCACCCCCATTCCGAACACAATGGGATATGTACCGCAAGCTGAATCGACCGTTTCGATCAGTTTCCGTTGCATTTACATTTAAATCATTATATTGAATTTTAAACGTACATTTCAAATTACCGGGGTCACATACTAACTAGAAAAATTCCTGAAAAATATTTTCTAGCTTCGTATTGACGATACGGTCCTAACAAAACTAATTTCGTCGAATTCTGAGACCGTTAGAAAAATGGCCATTTTCCAGTCGATTAAAATCAACTGAAACTGGTCAAACACGTTTTCCTTTGCCACGCTCACATATTGATTCAGAAAATTATGAAATTTGGAATCTAGCAATAATTTAACATCACGGACCCAACAAAACTGGTTTCGTCGAAATCCGAGGTCATTAGCAAAATGTCCATTTTTAAGGGCCTGAATTCCATAGCGACTATTCAGAATTTTCAACTGGACGCATCTTTTGATTCCTTCTATGAAATCTTGATTTTTTTGATTCGTTGGAAAGATATTATCAATTAGATCCCATTATTTTTGGTTTCGCTAAAATCCGGATTGTTTTGCACCCGGTACATTCAATTGAAGTTTGAAATCGAATTATCGAACGACCGCGCCATTTTCAATTCTATTTATAATTATATATAAATATTTATATTCTAACGACGACGCGTATAATATATACGTTCTAATATATTCAAAATAAATTTCTCGTCGATATTATTTAAAATAATTCATTTTAAATAATCAAAATTCGCTAAAATTGCCAAAATAAAAATTTTAAACTGGCCCAGATTTTCGGGTTATTACAATCTCCCCCACTTAAAACTTTTCGTCCCCGAAAAGGAACAAAGTCGAAAGTGGTTTGATTATTCAACTCTACGCTCGATCTGGCTTCCATTCTCCAACTTTTCAGTTTCTGAGAATTTTCAAAATTTCAAAAATTTGGCTAACACCCTAAATTTTCGAAAAATTTCGCCATAACCTCCCCTGCAATGGGAGCATCGGGGAATTTCAAATAGCTTCCCCGGTCCTTCAGATCTCAAAAAGAAAAAGAAAAGGCCAAGCGGCTAGCCAATAGGCTCATAAAATCATCATCACCCAAACAAAACAGTAAATTATGTAATAAACATGTACCTATTTGTCGGGCAAACAAATTTTATTCTCTGGCTCTAGCCTCCTTGCTATGACCTGTTCAAGGTAAGTACATATATGCAAGCAAATGCGACCAATTTCAATACAGTTCAATATGTGATTCAATTAGACTAAATGGCTAAAAATTAGCAAACAAACAAACAAACAACCCAAACATCAATCAATTAGTGGATTAAAGTTTCAAATTCATAATTTTGATACATATACAAAAATCATGTTTTTGATGCCAAATCACAACAATAGATCCTATATAGCTTTTGGTTCTCACACCAGTCAATAGGAAATATATAGAAATCACACATTCGTTACTCGAACATGAATACTAATGACGACTAGTCAGTCATCAGAATCATCTTCGGGCCACTAGAGTATGATTTTATATCTACCCAGTATATTAAAACTTTAAATACACGTTTGCAAGGCGTATATGCAAAATCTTTATATACTGGACTGTCCTAATCAATATAAATAAATAATCAAATACGAGTAATTGATTTTAAATTTTCAAAACAAAATTTGTTTTCATTTTTTAAAAAAAAAAATATACTCTTCACACTCGTTCTAGGATACTACTGATCCTATCTCTAACGAGTCATTCTCGTTGGATATTACTAACCCAATATCTGATGAATTCTTTCGTATGGTTCTAATGTGTCTTGTTCTCTGCTTTGTAAACCAAAGCTCTGATACCAACTGTGAAGACCCGTAACTTCCCCGTAAAGGAAAGCGTCGGATAGTTCGAGAACAAACCACAACAGAACGCATACAGAAGAACATTTCATTGTATATTACAACAATGCATCAGATTACAAGAATATACAGAGTACAAATGAATATTACACAGAAATATCAGAGATTTAAATACATAGCAGCGGAAAATAATACAATACACAACTAGAAGAGATATACGGATACGAAGCTTTCCGGATATCATTCCAGCTGTAAACCAGGATCCTGTGAATATAAATCTGCAAAACCGAAACTACTAGCTGCCCGTGTCAAAATAGGGGCACCCAGAGTTTAGGTTAAAACAATAAACTCCAGGTCAGTCATGTGACTGGTGTGAGAACTAAAACAGTTATCTTTATTTTAAATCATTAGGTAAATCAAGGGACCACGCCGTATAACACGGAACGGGTTTCCTCCCAAGAATACCAGTGCATAAAACAAACAGCGCAATGCTAAATAAAGAAAAATGAAGCTGTTATAAGACCCAGGTCCTATCACACAATGCAACGCAAGCCGGGGGATAGGGTTTTCCCTTATAACAGCCAAAGAATGCTTGATACGTTTAAAACAAATCATTTGATACTATTATAAGTGCATAGTGTATAAAACAACTTCAAATCATAAGTATCAATCATAGGCGGCATGAATGGCCCATAACACTATGTCGCCATATATAAGTTTACAATCAAAACCGCAAGACGTCGTATTGGAAATTGGGTTATCATTTATGGTATGAACCGAGGCTAGGGGCAAGATCCTCAACCGATTTGTGACTCTCTAGCCCGAGCCACCGGAACAGCCGCAACTACCCCTTAGATCGTCAGGGCCGGTCCACCGATGTGGATTATTATGCCTGAACACTACGTTTCCCCGCCCTTTGGGGCGTAAGCCTGGCCCGTCAGCCGACCAGAAGCATCGGCCGAAACCGATATCACGAGGCGCCTCGCTTTTCAGCAAGTAATAATAGGTAACATCCACATGAGTCAAACTCGTCAGCCAGTTCAAGCACTGACGCCACTCATAACTAGAAAGAAACGTAGGTCCTCCCTGATGTCCGTCTCCCGTTTTTGATTCATACCGGGTGTGATACTCGCGAATCAACGTTACACAAAGCTACGCCACAAAGGCCGTGCTTCGATCATCAACCACAAGACTTTGCTTTTCAACAGAAGCCTTGATCATTTGCCTCTTAGCATGCCACACAGGCAATTCACTCCATGCGATTGATATCCATCAATATATAACCCCTGAGCTCGTACGTCTCAGAGAAGGGCGTTAAGCAAGAGAATAAATTCTCCGCCGCCAAACAGATATATATTTAATAGAGATCAATCACACGGACTAAAATCCAATGTCAGACACACAGTCCATTTACAAGTCCGTTCTGGGGCTGAACGAAACCGGGGGCACCTAGTACCCCGCATATCCATCGATCTCCAAGTACGTCTGGACGATCACTAACTGTTTCCATCTTCTTGGGTGTACAGCCCAATCAAGATCATCAGTAATTACCCAAACGACGTGAAGACCTCCGGTCTTTGACCATCGTCTTCATCTTCGACTTATCGTCGTATCAGTTATTCAGAATGGGATAAACCCGGTCTTCCCGAATAACTCGCGTATATTTTAAATAAGTGTTACACAAACACAACATACGCCTCATTCCAATTCATCAGTCACTAATCGTAAATTAATCAAGAGAATAATTTCCCAAATATTAACCCCGAAGGCCGAAACCAACATCAGATCAATATCCAGAAAACCATTCTGCCTAGCTAACCGACGGTTAGTTTCTGATTTCACATTCATAGGGAAAGGTTCCCATTCATTTTATCCAAGATAAATTTCTTGAATTTATTCTTCTTTTGAATTTCGATTCAACTAGTCGAGATTAACGAACCTTACCGAAGTAATCATTGGTTTTAATTTCCCAATCCCAACCTATTTATCCCATGAAGTAAAACTGATAATACTTCATATCTAACACCACAGTGTTATTGGTAAATTCAATTACCATTTCACGTTCAAATCTAATTAAAGATTTAACTATCGCCTGGAGCAAAACTGGTGATACTCCATTTCGATTATTTCAATCTAATTAAAGATTCATTAAAACTCCACTTAGTTTTAATCTGTGACTGGGTTAAAGAATCAGTGTCATTTAAAACACGGTTCACGGTAA
Source organism: Allium sativum (assembly GCA_030737875.1). Classification (NCBI taxonomy): domain Eukaryota; kingdom Viridiplantae; phylum Streptophyta; class Magnoliopsida; order Asparagales; family Amaryllidaceae; genus Allium; species Allium sativum. The sequence continues at coordinate 5,785,828 of CM060916.1, read as the reverse complement.
ACCCAAAATCACATCACATTTCAATCAGTCCCTAATTGTAAATTAGCAAGTGAGCAATTCCCTAAGTATTAATCCCGAAGGCCGAAACCAACATCAGATCAATACCTCGGAAACTATTCAACTTAACTAATCTCCAGTTAGTTTCTGATTTTCTTAACTCCATTAGGTCTAAGAACTGTATTATTGAAGATACCGTTCACGACAACCCAAAATCGCATTTCATTAATGATCGGGTTAAAGAACGAGTGTTATTTAAAACACTGTCCACGATAAACCCAAAAATCAATATCCATTCAATTCCAATTAAATATCATTTAATTGGTACACTTCATTAAATCTAAATAAAAGATTTAATCTTTTTCCAACTGGGTTCAAGAACAGTGTTAGTGAAGACACCATTCACGACAAACCCAAATCACATTCGATATTCAATACAAGGCTCTGAATAGAAAATATACCGGCTTATATTCAATATCAAATTTCACGACTAACAAATATCGCATTGGAAATAACGATATATATATATCTTTCAAATTTCCATAACAACATCCGTATAATCACGAATTCCAACATCGAAATATTTCGAAGACAATTTCGATTCAAATTCATTCCAATGCAATCATTGGAAATTCTGGTTATTTTTAAAACCCTTTTCTAATTCAATTTATTTATAAAAAAAATAAATAGAATTTTAATTCTAGTTCAAAACTAGTTCATTTCGATAAAAATCTATTTTTATCTTTTCAAATAGGGAGTTTTTCATCCCACATCTTTCTAAATCATTTCTTATGATTTTACACAAATTATTACTATTTTTAATAATTTTATCAAGGCCCGTACAGTCGATTTCCATCAATGGCCATCGAACTGCACTTACAGCGACCTTTTTCGAATTTGATTTGGACATAATTCCAAATCCAACCGTTAGATTTCAAATTTCTAATATTCGTTAGAAAGCTCTTTTCGATACGAACCCAACGGTTCCGGTTTTAGGAGAATCCGACGGTCGGATCTCCCGTAATGTCCGTTTGAAATAAATGGTCGAAATTCACGAACTGCCGCGGCGCGGCGCGTTCTATTCAGGCCATTATATAATATATATAATATATATTTCGTCGATTTCTATTTAAAACGAATTTTATATATAGTTTTGAATTCGTTTCAAAAGCAATTTCAACTTCCATTTCAATTCAAATCAAAATTGAATTCTTCTTTATAAATTCGTTTTAAAATTCATTTCTATTCAATTCAAATTTCAATTCAATTTGAATTCGTTTTCAATTCAATTTGAATTCGTTTTCAATTCAATTCATTTCGAAATCGTTTTCAATTCAATTCATTTCGAAATCGTTATATATTCAATTCATTTCGAAATCGTTTTCAATTCAATTCATTTCGAAATCGTTTTCAATTCAATTCATTTCGAAATCGTTATATATTCAATTCATTTCGAAATCGTTATATATTCAATTCATTTCGAAATCGTTATATATTCAATTCATTTCGAAATCGTTATATATTCAATTCATTTCGAAATCGTTATATATTCAATTCATTTCGAAATCGTTATATATTCAATTCATTTCGAAATCGTTATATATTCAATTCATTTCGAAATCGTTATATATTCAATTCATTTCGAAATCGTTATATATTCAATTCATTTCGAAATCGTTATATATTCAATTCATTTCGAAATCGTTATATATTCAATTCATTTCGAAATCGTTTTATATTCAATTCATTTCGAAATCGTTATATATTCAATTCATTTCGAAATCGTTTTAAAATCGATATAAATATCGTTCACGTCAAAATGGCGTCAATCTAATCAACACGGCTTCATAAATTTCTTTTTCAAATATTCTATTTCAAATATTTCTTTTTCAAAATAGTTGTTATTATCAAAATATTTCGTTCAACACATGACCAATCTCAATGAATGAGTACTGTCAACACATGAACTTTTATTTTATAATATTCTTTATTTTTCAAATTGGAATGAGGCCCAATCAATTACCATATAATGTTAATTATATGGATTTTCATACAACACATGTATATAACAGCAACGATAAATAATCAACCATCAACCAAAGTGCACTACACTGTATAAGCATCAAATATAGATATCTAACGCTTGTAACAGCCTGTCAATCAATCGATCGACATATTTATTCAATCAGGATGAGTGAACTTCAAATTTCATCCCAACACCCGTGTGGGGTTTCAAACAATCAAACAAATATTTTATTCGTGCAGTTGGGCGATGTGTAAAATTTATCGTCCCAATCAATGTCCTTCAAATAGGTGTACATAAACAAACCGTCTGATTTGTAAATGAATATTTATTTGTTCACATTCACGTTAAAAATTATATTTTTAACGATAAAACATTTTATTCCAACATATGAATTTCTATTCAGTTCATTCTTTAAATAAAATGATATTTTTATTTTTCTAACATATTTTAGAAAATTTCGGCGGCATAACGGCACGATACTAGAAACGGGACAAGGCCTAGCCTTATCCCCGGTCTAGTGAAGGCCCACGCCATTCACACATCAATCATATCAATTCATTTCACCAAACAATTCAATTTCAAACCAAATCATCTACTAATCTATGCAACCAAACAAACAAGTCCATGGTCTGTGGACGGTTGTGTCGGGTGCTACTAAGCACCGTCTGCATCCTAGTATATATATATAACTAGAAAAATAAATTGAAAGGTGAGAAATTCTCACATATAGCTATCCTAGCTCCACGGCACTTCATTAGCAGAAGTCTTCGTCGTTTCGCCTTTTTGTCATCTTCGTTGCCCGCGGCCACTACATATGTAAAAATCGAATTTTTAGTTTGCTATTCAATATATAAAAATCGAATTTTTAGTTTGCTATTCAATATATAAAAATCGAATTTTTAGTTTGCTATTCAATATATAAAAATCGAATTTTTAGTTCGCTATTCAATATATAAAAATCCATTTCAAAAATATAGATTTCGCATTTTTACATCTAAAATTCGCCTTTTCATATTTAAAAACATCGCCTTTTCATATTTAAAAACATCGCCTTTTCATATTTAAAAACATCGCCTTTTCATATTTAAAAACATCGCCTTTTCATATTTAAAAACATCGCCTTTTCATATTTAAAAACCTGTTTTTAATCATTTTAAAAATCTGTCTTTAACATCAAATAAAATTCTGTTTTTAACATTCTAAAAATCTGTTTTTAACCTTATAATTAAAATCAGTTTTTATTCTCTATAAAAAAATCAGTTTTTAATTGCTATAAAAATCAGTTTTTAATTGCTATAAAAATCAGTTTTTAATTGCTATAAAAAATCAGTTTTTAATTGCTATAAAAAAAATCAGTTTTTAATTGCTATAAAAAAATCAGTTTTTAATTGCTATAAAAAAAATCAGTTTTTAATTTTCCTGTTTATATAAAATAAAAATAAAACAAATAAAAAAAATAAAACAAATAAAAATAAATAAAACGACTTACAGGGGGGGACTGTCGACGCCGGGGTCTGGCGATCTGGACGAGGCGGCGGTGGGAGGATGGGTGGCTAGGGCTCAGGGAGGCGGAGGGGGTAAGGGTTCGCGCGTTCGATCGAAGGGAAGGGGAGATGGTGAAGGGGGCGTAGCAGGAGGAGGCGCCGGACTGGGGGAGGTCGCGGTCGGCGGTGGCGGCGTCGTCTCTGGCGGCTAGGTCTGGAGCTCGGGCGCTTTTTCCTTTTTTTTTTTTTTTTTTTTCTCTGCAGAATGAAATCGGGGGGGGGGGCCTGGGTAGTTAAGAAGAAAAGAATTTTAAATTATATTATTTTATTTAATTATTTTAATTTCTAAAAAGGTTGACTTTTACATACGACCTCTATACGAGGTCCACCGCCTGTCGCCCATAGCGTTTCACCCCCATTCCGAACACAATGGGATATGTACCGCAAGCTGAATCGACCGTTTCGATCAGTTTCCGTTGCATTTACATTTAAATCATTATATTGAATTTTAAACGTACATTTCAAATTACCGGGGTCACATACTAACTAGAAAAATTCCTGAAAAATATTTTCTAGCTTCGTATTGACGATACGGTCCTAACAAAACTAATTTCGTCGAATTCTGAGACCGTTAGAAAAATGGCCATTTTCCAGTCGATTAAAATCAACTGAAACTGGTCAAACACGTTTTCCTTTGCCACGCTCACATATTGATTCAGAAAATTATGAAATTTGGAATCTAGCAATAATTTAACATCACGGACCCAACAAAACTGGTTTCGTCGAAATCCGAGGTCATTTGCAAAATGTCCATTTTTAAGGGCCTGAATTCCATAGCGACTATTCAGAATTTTCAACTGGACGCATCTTTTGATTCCCGCTATGAAATCTTGATTTTTTTGATTCGTTGGAAAGATATTATCAATTAGATCCCATTATTTTTGGTTTCGCTAAAATCCGGATTATTTTGCACCCGTTACATTCAATTGAAGTTTGAAATCGAATTATCGAACTACCGCGCCATTTTCAATTCTATTTATAATTATATATAAATATTTATATTCTAACGACGACGCGTATAATATATACGTTCTAATATATTCAAAATAAATTTCTCGTCGATATTATTTAAAATAATTCATTTTAAATAATCAAAATTCGCTAAAATTGCCAAAATAAAAATTTTAAACTGGCCCAGATTTTCGGGTTATTACACTAGCCAGTATCCAAAGCTATAACATTTCTGCCATAAACCTAACCTGCGAATGTTATGAGGAGGGGGTCAGAACATAAGTTCTGTGGGACTGAATTTAAACTACACATCTTGGATAATCTTGCATATACCGTTCAGTTACATTTTCTTATTTATTAGGTTAATTGTGTTAACAGCACTCAAGGCTTACACACACATCGTACCCATCTACTCCCTAGTAGATTAACATAATATAGTGTATATATAGCTACCCCCAAATTAAGGTACACCTCATAGTACCCTACTAACACGGCCCTCACTGTACCATCACAGGAATATATGCAGTCCCTCATCCAATGTCCGAGTGACGTACGGATCTCTGTATATAACGACGCTATGTCTGCATGTAACCACCATAACTATATTACGTAAGCGTAATGACTGCCATCATCGAATAATTCCCAGTAGTATACGATGCACCACCCAGAGCAGACATGTGTGTACCTAGGCTTTCCCACGTACGTATCGCCAAACGTATTCGATGCCTAACCCGCACACCTATCATGTGTGTGTGCCCGAGTTCCGTGGCAGGGTTACACATGGAACTCGCTCGGGAGCTTTCCTTCTATTTGTGCAGGCCCACCTTTAAGAGCCTCTCACACAAATATCCCTAGGGTCTATTTTTCTGTGGTGGCTATGGCCCCACCTCAGCCCCTCCCTTAACTAGTAAAGACTACAAGAGCTAAGCGACAAGCCCTTAAACAAACAATCCAAACATCCATGTGGCATCTCCCCTCAACCACCGTCCTACGATAGTGAATGGCTAATGGTTATCTTGGGTCTGGCTCTAGTCTTTTCGCATCCTACTGGCTGCCGATGACAGGCACTCGACGACCTAGTATCCTTATTGGTCTTGACCCTCTGCCTCCTTTGAGGCAGCCGCCGATTCACCCTTAATGTCACCACGTCACAACATTCTGACTGTCCCCTACTTGTGCTGTCAAGGCCCACCCACCTGATAGTTACGCGCAGACCCAACCTCTGTGAGCACAGTCCGAAACTACACCACCACAGAGGACTACCAGGAGCACCTTTAACGCCTTAGGAAGCCTGCGTGCTTCCCCTTCCAGTCCGTCAGAGCTGCCAGAATAATCAGATTAACGTGCGCTCCCCTTGTGCCTTATGACACCGTGATGATCTACCTCTTGGGTTTTTCATCCTATTACGTATGGACTGTTCCAAGCGCCTCAGTTTAATATGTCATTAGACCCTACATCTAATCATTAATTACGCGCTTGCTCCACCTCGTCAGTTTTCTTATTAACTCGGTCATTCTCATTCATAATGACTACCTTTTCAAGTTTACCAAGTTACACTTGCTTATTAATTCCATTTATAACTTAATCCATTTAAGTTCATTAATAAGCCTATAACATGTTATTCTCATAACCTATTCATTATCCTATCTTACTATAACATGTTCTACTTAATTTATAATTAAGTACATCTTAATTCATATATACCTTGGTAAGAGAACAACTCCCTAAGTATCAACCCCGAAGACCGAAATCAACATTAGATTGACACTCAGAGAATCATCAACTCAACCAATCTCCTATTAGGTCCTAATCCCTTTCCATTCATATAACTTATGTTATCTTCATTCATAGATTTATTCTTGTCCTTACAGATTACTTAATTTACAATTAAGTACAACTTGCCTTATTACATAAGTTATTTCATTTTCCCCTATCGTTCATTATAACTTACCTTATTACATAAGTTATTTCATTTTCCCCTATCGTTCATTATAACCTACGTTATAATTCTTACTTGTCCCTAGAACAAGTCTACCTATTATATAACATTCTCATTAATGTAATTTATTTATAATAAGTTATTATCCTTCCCCATTTATTCACATTTTCTTCTTTACCATTGTAATTATCTTTCATTCAATTTCATTTATTTTCATTAATTACAATTAATGGTATTTATCGGTCCTGCCTTTTACATATTTTCATATGAGTGTGTGCGTATATATATATATATATGTGTGTGTGTGTGTGTGTGTGTGTGTGCTAGACCTATCACATTAAGTCTACACATGAGACGACCCGAACTTCCCCCGTAAGGAAAGCCCAGATGGCGTTGAGAACACGACAAATCGGAATGCAAACAGAAGAACATTTCATTGTTATTTACAACAATTCCATCAGATTACAAGAATATACAGAGTATGAATAAATATTATATAACAGAAAAATATCAGAGATTACAATAAATTACATAGCAGCGGAAAAACAATATAAAACACAACTGAAAGTAATACATGGATACATAGCTTTCTGAGCATCGTTCCAGCTGTAAATCAGGATCCTGTGAATATAAATCTGCAAAACCAAAACTACTAGCTGCCCGTGTCGAAAATAGGGGCACCCAGAGTTTAGGTTAAAACAATAAACTCCAGGTCAGTCATGTGACTGGTGTGAGAACTAAAACAGTTAGTTAAAACTTTACTTTAAAAGAGAGTAATTCAAGGGACCACGCCGTATAATACGGAACGGGTTTCCTCCCAAGAACACTAGTGCATATAACAAAACAGCGCAATGCTTTTTGGAAAAATGAAGCTATTATAAGACCCAAGTCCCATCACACAATGCATTGCAAGCCGGAGGATAGGGTTTTCTCTTATAATAGCCAAACATGCTTGGTACGTTTAAAACAAATCACTTGATATTATAATAAGTGTATAGTGTCAAAACAATTTCAATCATAAGTATCAATCATAGACGGCATAGATACCATCTACTATGTCGCCATACTAGGTTCTACAAATAAAACCGAAATATCTCGTATTGGAAATTGGATTTCCATCATGAGTCGAGGCAAGGAGCAAGCTCCTCACCGCTTCGAGACACTCTAGTAAATTCCCCAGGACTACACACTTTGGGTAACCCTTTGAATCGGCTGGGTTGGTTCTCTCTTACGTTTGAGGATTGGCAATTTCTGAACACACGTTTCCCAGTCCTTACAGACCTATAATTGAGGCGCTTCGCAATCCAACTTCCACATAGGTATAATAATCAATGATGTCAGGGCTAGTAAAACGCAGACACCACCCATAAATAGAAAGAAACGTCATGTTCTCCCAGCGGTCCGTATCCCGTTTTTAACTCATACCGAGGTGTGAGGCTCGCGAATTCACGCTATACACAAAGCTATGCCATGTAGGCCGTGCTTTGATCATCAACCACAAGACTCCGCTTTTCAACAGAAGCCTTGATCAATACATCTCAGCGTGCCACACAGGCAATTCCTGCCATGCGACTGATATCTATCGATATATAACCTCTGAGCTCGTACGTCTCAGAGAAGGGCGTTAAGCAAGAGAATAAATTCTCCGCCGCCAAACAGATATATATTTAACAGAAATCAATCAACACAGAATAAAATCCAATGTCAGACACACAATCCATTTACACGTCCGTTCTGGGTCTGAACGAAACCGGAGGCACTTTATACCTCGCATATCCATTGATCTCCAAATACGTCTGGACGATCACTAACTATTTCCATCTTCTTGGGTGTACAGCCCAATCAAGATCATCAGTAATTATCCAAACGATGTGAAGACCTCCGGTCTTCGACCACCGTCTTCCTCTTCGACATATCGTCGAATCGGTTATTCAGAATGGGTATAAACACTGCCTTTCTGAATGACCCGCGTATATAATAAACAAATGTTACACAAACACAACATACGCCTCATTCCAATTCATCAGTCACTAACCGTAAATTAGCAAGAGAACAATTCCCCAAATATTAACCTCGAAGGCCGAAACCAACATCAGATCAATACCCAGGAAACCATTCTTCTTAGCTAACCTACAGTTAGTTTCTAAATTTCACATTCTTAGGGAAAGGTTCCTATTAATTTTATCAAAGATAAATTCTTTTAAATTTATTCTTTAATCTTCCTTTGGATGTCATTTCAAACCATGTTAAGGTTTTCCAAACTAGTCGGGATTAGCAAACCACACCGAAGTAATTATTTATTTTATTTCCCAATCCCAACCTATTCATCCCATGAAGCAAAACTGGTATTACTCCATATCTAACACCATGGTGTTATCGGTAAAATTAATTACCATTTCACGTTCAAATATAATTAAAGATTTAACTATCGCTTTGGAGCAAAACTGGTGATACTCCATTCTCGCTCACTTTCCAAATTTGATAATTTAAATTATCAATTCACATTTCAATCTAATTACAGATTCATTAAAACTCCTTTTACTAGATTAAAGAACTAATGTCATTTAAAACACAGTTCACGATAAACCCAAATCACATTCTATTTATTATCGGGTTAAAGAACAAGTGTTATTTAAAACATCGTTCACGATAAACCCAAAAATCAATTCTAATTCAATTCCAATTAAATATATTAGTTAATTGGTATACTTTATTAATCTAAATAAAAAGATTTAATCTTTTCTCAACGGTGTTTAAGAACAATGTTGATGAAGACACCATTCACGATAAACCCAAATCTCATTTGATATTAAATACAAGGCTCTGAATAGAAAATATATTGGCTTATATTCCATATCAAATTCTGAAACCCACAAATATCACTTTGGAAATAACGATGTAAAATACATCTTCCAAATTTCCTCCAAAATATCTATATAATCGCGGAATCTAATATCGAAATATTCCAAAGACAATTTCGATTCAAATCCATTCCAATTCATATATTGGAAATTCTGGTTATTTAAAACCCATTTCAAATCCAATTTATTAATTTAAAAATAATTGAATTTTAATTCTAGTTCAAAACTAGTTCATTTCGATAAAAATCTATTTTTAACTTTTAAATATGGAGTTTTTCATCCCAATTATTCATAAATCATTTCTTATGATTATACACAAATTATTGATATTTTTGATAATTTTATTAAGGCCCGTACAGTCGATTTCCAATAACGGCAATCGAACTGCACTTACAGCGACCTTTTCTGAAATTGATTTGGACGTATCTCCAAATCCAACCGTCAGATTTCAAATCTCTTGTATTCGTTAGAAAGCTCTTTCAGTACGAACCCAACGGTTCCGGTTTTAGGAGAATCCGACGGTCGGATCTCCCGTAATGTCAATTCGAAGTCAATGGTCGAAATTCACGAACTGCCGCAGCGCGGCGCATTCTATTCAGGCTGTTATATAATATATATATATATATTATATATATTTTGTCGATTTCCTTTTAAAACGAATTTTGTAAATTGTTTCAAATTTGTTTCAAAAACAATTTCAACTTTCATTTCAAATCAAAATTGAATTTTCCATTATAAATTCTTTTTACTTCCATTTCTATTTGATTTCAATTCTAATCGATTTCAATTCAATTTCAGTTCGTTTTCAATTCGAATTGAATTCATTCCAAATCGATTTCACTTCGATTTCCAATTGCATTTCTATTTAATTCAATTTCTATTACAATTCAATTTGAATTCATTTCAATTCGAATTCATTTTCTATTCAATTCAATTCGAATTCATTTTCTTTTCAATTCGACTTTTAAATCTCTTTTCAATATTCATTATAAAAATGGCTATAATCGATATAAATATCATTCGCGTCAAAATAGCGCATCTCTAATCAACACGGCTTTATATTTTTAAATAACTTCGTTATTCTATTCAACAAATGAATATTTATTCTATTCAACACATGAATCTATATTTCTTTCAACACATGACTAATCTCAACACATGAGTACTGTCAACACGTGACTATTTTTGTTATTTAATATATTTTATAAAATTATGATTTCTATCATTTAATTTTTAATCAAACTCTAACCGTAAATTAGCAAGAGAGCAATTCCCTAAATATTAACCCCGAAGGCCGAAACCAACATCAGATCAATACCCAGGAGACCGCTCATCTTGTCTATTTTCCAGTTAGTTTCTAATTTTATATATGATAAAGATGTAAATTTTATTGTTAAAATATTTTACTCAACACATGAATATTTTCAACACATGAATATATATTTTCTTTTATTCAACACATGACTAATCTCAACACATGAGTACTGTCAACACATGACTATTTTTGTTATTCTTTGTTTTTCCAATTGGAATGAGGCCCAATCAATTACCATATAATGTTAATTATATGGATTCCATACAACACATGTATATAATAGCAACGATAAATAATCAACCATCATCCAAAGTGCACCACACAACTGCATAAGCACTAAATATAAATAATTAACGCTTACACAGTCTGTCGACCAATCAATCGACATACAACTAAATAATTGAGATTAGTGTACGCCAAATATCATCGCAACACCCGTGTGGGGTTTCAATCCACAAACACTGAATATTATTCGTGCAGTTGGGCGACGTGTAAAATTTATCGTCCCAATCAATATCCTTCAAATAGGTGTACATAAACAAACCGTCCGGTTTGTAAATGAATATTTATTTATTCATATTTACGTTAAAAATTATAATTTTAACGATAGTTAATTTATTTCAACACATGAATATTTTCATTATCCATTTCACAACAACATCACAAACAAACTTCACAACACATCAAACAAGCATACAAGTCGTCCATGGTCTGTGGACGATGGGTGTCGGGTGCTGCTAAGCACCGTCTGCATCCTAGTATATATTTTAACTAGAAAACAAGATTTAAAGTGAGAAGTTCTCACCGAGGGTTCCACTCTGTCGTGCTTTACTTTCGAACTGCTGAACTGTATGGGTCTGTTTGAAATTCTAATGTAATCCTCGCCCTGCTGTTCATAATAAAAATTATATTTTTATTTAGCTACAAATAGAAAAGTTTATATTTTGTGATTAGCCAACTTCCTATTTAAGAATCTTATCTTTTCAACTATAAAAATCGAATTTTTATCTTCACTTCATATATATAAAAATCGAATTTTTATCTCGTTACTTCCTATATAAAAATTATATTTTTATAATGCTGCTCTCTATATAAAGATTATATTTTTAATCCAAAACCTCTTCTATAAAAATCATATTTTTATGTTGCTACCGTATATATAAAAATATAATCTTTATTCACATTCATATAAATGAAAAATCAAATCTTTATATTCATATCAATGAATTAACATTAGAATACTTACATATTTTCTAAGGTTTCGATCTTCGAATCCCACATCAAAGCGTCACCAATCCACGAAGACTTGAGTTGTGCTTCACGGCGATGAAGAGGAGGCTCGGGGAAGGGCCGAAACACGTTGGGATGTTGATTGCAAACTTCAAAAATGATAAAAATGGGATTTATATGGAGCGGAGGGCCCACGGCCGGACTGAGGTGATGGGGGGTGGCGGCGTGGGTAGCTAGTGGTGATGGGTGTGGCGCCGGTCGGGGTTGGGGCAGTGGTGGCCATTGCGGGCTGATTTGGGCGTGAGGCTTCAATTGGTCGGAGAGAAGAGAGGGGGAGGCTGGAGGGGCCGTCGAAGGGGGGGTGCGATCGAAGGTGGTGGTGGCCCTCGGCTGAGGCGCGTCGGCGCAAGAAGCTGGGCGGCAGGGGAAATAATGGGCGACGGGGTGAGGGTTTGGGGGGAAAAAGGTGGCGGCTGATTTAGGGTTTCCCTCTTTTTTTTATATAAAATTATGACTTTGCAAATCTATATATAACTTTCACATTCGACCTCCAAACCAAACCCACCGCCTGACGTCCCGAACTAAATACCCCTACTACGGACATAATGAGATATGTTTCGTAACCCAGTTCTGCTATTACGATCAGGTTTCATCAAAATTAAAATATAATTCACTATATATTCCATTTGAACGTACATTTCAATTTACTAGGGCCACATGCTAACTAGAAAAATTCCAAAAAAGTATTTTCTAGCTTCGTAATGACGATACGGTCCTAACAAAACTAGTTTCGTCAAATTCTGAGACTTTTTGAAAAATGGCCATTTTTCAGTTGATTAAAATCAACTGAAACTGGTCAAACACGTATTCCTTTGCCACGCTCACATATTGACTCGAAAAATTATGAATTTTGGAATCTAGCAATATCTTGACATCACAGATCCAACAAAAGTGGTTTTGTCAAAAACCGAGGTCATTTGCAAAATTTCCATTTTCAAGGGCCTTTTTTATATATATATTAGTATATATATAAATTCCACAGCGACTTTTCTGAATTTTAAACTGGACATATCTTTCAACTTTTAAAACGGAATCTCAGTTTCTTACATCCGTTAGAAAGATATCATCAAACAGATTCAAATATTTCCTGTTTCGTTCAATTCTGACTTATATTGAATCCTGTACATTCATTTGAAATTCGAAATCGAAAATTCGATCTGCCACGTCATTTCAGGATCGTTATATAATTAAAATAAATTTATTCGTTTTAACTTCATCGAAAATAAATTTTTCTTCGCTATTATTTAAAATAATTCATTTCAAATATTCAAAATTCATTAAAATTGCCAAAATAAAAATTTTAAATTGGCTCGCATTTCAGGGTTATTACAATCTCCCCCACTTAAAATTTTTCATCCCCGAAAAGGAACAAAGCTGAAAGTTGTTTCACAAATCAACTCAACTTTCATTATTTTTTTTACGGCTTAAGTTCTTCGACTTTTCAGTTTCTAAGAACTTTTCAAATTCTTCAAAAATTTGGCTAGCACCCTAAATTTCCGAAAAAAATCTCCATAACCTCCCCTGCATCGGGGACTTCGGGATATTTCATATAGCCTCCCATGGCCTTCTTCAATCCAAAAGAAAAAGAAAAAGCCAATCGGCTCATAAAATCATCCAAACCCAAAGAAATACAATAAATATGTACCTATTTGTCGGGCAAACAATTTTATTCTTCTGCTCTAGCCTCCTTGCTGTGACATGTTCAATGTAAGTACATGTATATGCATGCATTTGTAATCATTTTTCAATACAGTTCAATATTCGGTTCAATTAGGCTAAATGGTTCAAAATTTCAAATCAATAATCAAACAACACAACCATCAATTAATTAGTGAATTAACATTTCAAATACATAACTTTGATATATATATATATACAGAAAATCATGTTTTTGATGCCAAATCACAACAATAAACCTGTCTAGTTTTGGTTCTCACACCAGTCTAATGGAAATATATAGACATCCCACTTTAGAAACTCGAACACACACTACTGATGCTATATAGTCATCAGTAGAATCATCTTCGGGCGACTAAAGTGTGATTCTATATCTATCTAGTATATTAAAACTTCGAATATACGTTCATGACGCGTACATGCAAAATCTTTATATACTCGATTATCCAAATTCAATACAAATAAAATATTCAAATACGTATTAACTGGTTTAAATTTTCAAAAAAATATGGTTTTATTTTAATAATATACTCTTCACACTCGTTCTAGGATACTACTAATCCCATCTCTAACGAGTTATTCTAATTGGATATTACTATCCCAATATCTGATGAATTCTTTCGTTCAGTTCTAATGTGTCTTGTTCTCGAGCTCTGTAAACCAAAGCTCTGATACCAAACTGAGATGACCCGAACTTCCCCCGTAAGGAAAGCCCAGATGGCGTTGAGAACACGACAAATCAGAATGCAAACAAAAGAACATTTCATTGTTATTTACAACAATTTTATCAGATTACAAGAATATACAGAGTATGAATAAATATTATACAACAGAAAAATATCAGAGATTACAATAAATTACATAGCAGCGGAAAAACAATATAAAACACAACTGAAAGTAATACACGGATACAGAGCTTTCCGAGCATCATTCCAGCTGTAAATCAGGATCCCGTGAATATAAATCTGCAAAACGAAAACTACTAGCTGCCCGTGTCGAAAATAGGGGCACCCAGAGTTTAGGTTAAAACAATAAACTCCAGGTCAGTCATGTGACTGGTGTGAGAACTAAATCAGTTAGTTAAAACTTTACTTTAAAAGAGAGTAATTCAAGGGACCACGCCGTATAATACGGAACGGGTTTCCTCCAAAGAATACTAGTGCATATAACAAAACAGCGCAATGCTTTTTGGAAAAATGAAGCTATTATAAGACCCAGGTCCCATCACACAATGCATCGCAAGCCGGAGGATAGGGTTTTCCCTTATAATAGCCAAACATGCTTGGTACGTTTAAAACAAATCATTTGATACTATAATAAGTGTATAGTGTCAAAACAATTTCAATCATAAGTATCAATCATAGACGGCATAGCTACCATCTACTATGTCGCCATACTAGGTTCTACAAATAAAACCGAAATATCTCGTATTGGAAATTGGATTTCCGTCATGAGAAGCTCCTCACCGCTTCGAGACACTCTAGTAAATGCCCCAGGACTACACACTATGGGTAACCCTCGGAATCGGCTGGGTCGGTCCTCTCTTACTTTGAGGATTGGCAATTCCTGAACACACGTTTCCCGGTCCTTACAGACCTATAATCGAGGTGCCTCGCAATCCAACATCCACATAGGTATAATAATCAACGATGTCAGGGCTAGTAAAACGCTAACACCACCCATAACAAGAAAGAAACATCGTGTTCTCCCAGCGGTCCGTATCCCGTTTTAAACTCATACTGTGGTGTGAGGCTCGCGAATTCACGCTATACACAAAGCTATGCCACGTATGCCGTGCTTTGATCATCAACCACAAGACTCCGCTTTTCAACAGAAGCCTTGATCATTGCATCTCAGCGTGCCACATAGGCAATTCATGTCGTGCGACTGATATCTATCGATATATAACCTCTGAGCTCGTACGTCTCAGAGAAGGGCGTTAAGCAAGAGAATAAATTCTCCACCGTCAAACAGATATATATTTAACAGAAATCAGTCAACACAGAATAAAATCCAATGTCATACACATAATCCATTTACATGTCCATTCTGGGTAAGAACGAAATCGGAGGCACTTTATACCTCGCGTATCCATTGATCTCGAAATACGTCTGGACGATCACTAACTATTTCCATCTTCTTGGGTGTACAGCCTAATCAAGATCATCAGTAATTATCCAAACGATGTGAAGACCTCCGGTCTTCGACCACCGTCTTCCTCTTCGACATATCGTCGAATCGGTTATTCAGAATGGGTATAAACCCGGCCTTTCTGAATGACCCGCGTATATAATAAACAAATGTTACACAAACACAACATACGTCTCATTCCAATTCATCAGTCACTAACCGTAAATTAGCAAGAGAACAATTCCCCAAATATTAACCTCGAAGGCCGAAACCAACATCAAATCAATACCCAGGAAACCATTCTTCTTAGCTAACCTACAGTTAGTTTCTAAATTTCACATTCTTAGGGAAAGGTTCCCATTAATTTTATCAAAGATAAATTCTTTTAAATTTATTCTTTGATCTTCCTTTGGATGTCATTTCAAACCATGTTAAGGTTTTCCAAAACTAGTCGGGATTAGCGAACCACACCGAAGTAATTATTTACTTTATTTCCCAATCCCAACCTATTCATCCCATGAAGCAAAACTGGTAATACTCCATATCTAACACCATGGTGTTATCGGTAAAATTAATTACCATTTCACGTTCAAATCTAATTAAAGATTTAACTATCGCTTTGGAGCAAAACTGGTGATACTCCATTCTCGCCCACTTTCCAAATTTGATAATTTAAATTATCAATTCACATTTCAATATAATTACAGATTCATTAAAACTTCTTTTACTAGGTTAAAGAACTAATGTCATTTAAAACACAGTTCACGATAAACCCAAATCACATTCTATTTATTATCGAGTTAAAGAACAAGTGTTATTTAAAACACCGTTCACGATAAACCCATAAATCAATTCTAATTCAATTCCAATTAAATATATTAATTAACTGGTATACTTTATTAAATCTAAATAAAAAGATTTAATCTTTTCTCAACGGGGTTTAAGAACAGTGTTGATGAAGACACCATTCATGATAAACCCAAATCCCATTTGATATTAAATACAAGGCTCTGAATAGAAAATATATGGGCTTATATTCCATATCAAATTCTGAAACCCACAAATATCGCTTTGGAAATAACGATATAAAATATATCTTCAAATTTCCTCCAAAATATCTGTATAATCGCGGAATCTAATATCGAAATATTCCAAAGACAATTTCGATTCAAATCCATTCCAACTCATATATTGGAAATTCTGGTTATTTAAAACCCATTTCAAATCCAATTTATTTATTTAAAAATAATTGGATTTTAATTCTAGTTCAAAACTAGTTCATTTCGATAAAAATCTATTTTTATCTCTTCAAATATGGAGTTTTTCATCCCAATTCTTCACAAATCATTTCTTATGATTTTACACAAATTATTGATATTTTTGATTATTTTATTAAGGCCCGTACAGTCGATTTCCAATAACGGCCATCGAACTACACTTACAGCGACCTCTTCTAAAATTGATTTGGAGGTATCTCCAAATCTAACCGTTAGGTTTCAAATCTCTTGTATTCTTTAGAAATCTCTTTTCAATACGAACCCAATGGTTCCGGTTCAGGAGAAACTGACGGTCGGATCTCCCGTAATGTCCATTCGAAGTCAATGGTCGAAATTCACGAACTGCCGCAGCGCGGCGTGTTCTATTCAGGCCGTTATATATGTAATATATATATATATATATTATATATATTTCGTCAATTTCCTTTTAAAACGAATTTTATAAATCGTTTCAAATTTGTTTCAAAAACAATTTCAAATTTCATTTCAAATTCAAATCAAAATTGAATTTTCCATTATAAATTCTTTTTACTTCCATTTCTATTTGATTTCAATTCAAATCGATTTCAATTCAATTTCGGTTCGTTTTCAATTCGATTTGAATTCATTCCAAATCGATTTCCAATTGCATTTCTATTTAATTCAATTTCAATTACAATTCGATTTCAATTCATTTAAATTCGAATTCATTTTCTATTCAATTCAATTCGAATTCATTTTCTTTTCAATTCGATTTTTAAATCTCTTTTCAATATTCATTATAAAAACGACTATAATCGATATAAATATTGTTCGCGTCAGAATAGCGCATCTCTAATCAACACGGCTTTATATTTTTCAATAACTTTGTTATTCTATTCAACAAATGAATATTTATTCTATTCAACACATGAATCTATATTTCTTTCAACACATGACTAATCTCAACACATGAGTACTGTCAACACGTGACTATTTTTGTTATTTAATATATTTTATAAAATTACGATTTCTATCATTTAATTTTTAATCGAACTCTAACCGTAAATTAGCAAGAGAGCAATTCCCTAAATATTAACCCCGAAGGTCGAAACCAACATCAGATCAATTCCCAGGAGACCACTCATCTTGTCTATTTTCCAGTTAGTTTCTAATTTCATATATGATAAAGATGTAAATTTTATTGTTAAAATATTTTACTCAACACATGAATATATATTTTCTTCTATTCAACACATGACTAATCTCAACACATGAGTACTGTCAACACATGACTATTTTTGTTATTCTTTGTTTTTCCAATTGGAATGAGGCCCAATCAATTACCATATAATGTTAATTATATGGATTCCATACAACACATGTATATAATAGCAACGATAAATAATCAACCATCATCCAAAGTGCACCACACAACTGCATAAGCACTAAATATAAATAATTAGCATTACACAGTCTGTCGACCAATCAATCGACATACAACTTAATAACTGGAATTAGTG
The DNA here is from genome assembly GCA_030737875.1 of Allium sativum. Taxonomy (NCBI): domain Eukaryota; kingdom Viridiplantae; phylum Streptophyta; class Magnoliopsida; order Asparagales; family Amaryllidaceae; genus Allium; species Allium sativum. Next base: position 5,767,340 of record CM060916.1, on the reverse strand, counting down.
TACGCCAAATATCATCCCAACACCCGTGTGGGGTTTCGATCCACAAACACTGAATATTATTCGTGCAGTTGGGCGACGTGTAAAATTTATCGTCCCAGTCAATATCCTTCAAATAGGTTTACATAAACAAACCGTCTGGTTTGTAAATGAATATTTATTTATTCACATTCATGTTAAAAATTATACTTTTAACGATAATTAATTTATTTCAACACATGAATATTTTCATTATCTATTTCACACCAACATCACAAACAAACTTCACAACACATCAAACAAGCATACAAGTCGTCCATGGTCTGTGGACGACGGGTGTTGGGTGCTGCTAAGCACCGTATGCATCCTAGTATATATTTTAACTAGAAAACAAGATTTAAAGTGAGAAGTTCTCTCCGAGGGTTCCACTCCGCCGTGCTTTACTTTCAAACTGCTGAACTGTCTGGATCTGTTTGAAATTCTAATGTAGTCCTCGCCCTGCTGTTCATAATAAAAAATTATATTTTATTTAGCTACAAATAGAAAAGATTATATTTTGTGATTCGCCAACTTCCTATATAAAAATCTTATCTTTTCAACTATAAAAATCGATTTTTTATCTTCACTTCATATATATAAAAATCAAATTTTTATCTCGTTACTTCCTATATAAAAATTATATTTTTATAACGTTGCTCTCTATATAAAGATTATATTTTTAATCTAAAACCTCTTCTATAAAAATCATATTTTTATGCCACTACCGTATATATAAAAATCTAATCTTTATTCACATTCATATAAATGAAAAATCAAATCTTTATATTCATATCAATGAATTAACATTAGAATACTTACATATTTTCTAAGGTTTCGATCTTCGAATCCCACATCGAAGCGTCACCAATCCACGAAGACTTGAGCTGTGCTTCACGGCGATGAAGAGGAGGCTCGGGGAAGGGCCGAAACACGTCGGGATGTTGATTACAAACTTCAAAAATGATAAAAATGGGATTTTTATGGAGCGGAGGGCCCACGGCCGGATTGAGGTGATGGGGGGTGGCGGCGTGGGTAGCTAGTGGTGATGGGGTGTGGCGCCGGTCGGGGTTGGGGCAGTGGTGGTCGTTGCAGGCTGATTTGGGCGTGAGGCTTCAATTGGTCGGAGAGGCGAGAGGGGGAGGCTGGAGGGGCCGTCGAAGGGGAGGGCGTGCGATCGGAGGTGGGGGTGGCCCTCGACTGAGGCGCGTCAGCGCAAGGAGCTGGGCGACGGGGGAAATAATGGGCGACGGGGTGAGGGTTTGGGGGGAAAAAAGGTGGCGGCTGATTTAGGGTTTCCCTCTTTTTTTTAATAAAATTATGACTTTGCAAATCTATATATAACTTTCACATTCGACCTCCAAACCGAACCCACCGTCTGACGTCCCTTGCTAAATACCCCTACTCCGGACATAATGAGATATGTTTCGTAACCCAGTTCGGCTATTACGATCAGGTTTCATCAAAATTAAAATATAATTCAGTATATATTCCATTTGAACGCACATTTCAATTTACTGGGACCACATACTAACTAGAAAAATTCCAGAAAAACTAGCTTCGTATTGACGATACGGTCCTAACAAAACTAGTTTCATCAAATTCTGAGACCGTTTGAAAAATGGCCATTTTTCAGTCGATTAAAATCAACTGAAACTGGTCAAACGCGTTTTCCTTTGCCACGCTCACATATTGACTCGAAAAATTATGAATTTTGGAATCTAGCAATATCTTGACATCACGGATCCAACAAAAGTGGTTTCGTCGAAAACCGAGGTCGTTTGCAAAATTTTCATTTTCAAGGGCTTTTTTATATATATTAAAATATATGTTAATTCCACAGCGACTTTTCTGAATTTTAAACTGGACATATCTTTCAACTTTTAAAACGGAATCTCGGTTTCTTACATCCGTTAGAAAGATATCATCAGACAGATTCGAATATTTCCTGTTTCGTTCAATTCTGACTTATATTGAATACTGTACATTCATTTGAAATTCGAAATCTAAAACTCGAACTGCTGCGCCATTTCAGGCTCGTTATATAATTAAAATAAATTTATTCGTTTTAACTTCATCGAAAATAAATTTTTCGTCGCTATTATTTAAAATAATTCATTTCAAATATTCAAAATTCATTAAAATTGTCAAAATAAAAAATTTAAATTGGCTCGCACTTCCGGTTTATTACAACACATGTGGATGCTGGATTTGCTGAGCAGGTCTGGGCTGTCTTCTACCACAAGTTGACTTAACCTCGTGTCTTAGCACATCTGCTTGTTTTATTTATGCACTTAGACCCCTCACATTAGGTTCAACATTAGTGGTTGTTGGATATGCCGGTCGGGTCCGGGCAGACTTCCACCACTAATGCAACCTAACCTCGTGCCTAGGCGCGGTTCAGTTTTAGGCATATTTATCTTTCTCAAAATTTTACTATATTCTTTTCTTACATATTATGCCTAACATTTATCGCATGTTTTATCCAACACATAATTTCTTTTAAGGTTACATCAACCCAAAATGTCTTAATCTTGCCAATCTAGCTTTACCCATGTACATATAATTTAAGCCTATAATTTTAGGTCCACAATTAATAGCTTCTTTCCATATCCTCTTATTGAATACCCCAGCATATCTAATTGTTCTAATTTAAATTGCACATATTTCCATTAATGTTCCAAATTAATATCTGTAATTATGTGCCAATTACCCAAAAATTCCCAATTTCAAGTTATACCCAAAATTCATCATAAGTTATGCTACAATTTCCCAATCATGGATTATACTCAAATTACCCAAACATTTTCCCCACTATTTCTTGTTTATACGCATGCTTTTTCACGAGATTTGGACTAGGCTCGAAGGTAGCCTAGTCTTAAAAATAAAAGGAAAAGGGAAGAAGAACATAATAGACATAAAATAAAGGCTATTTTATTTCATTAAATTGAACATTTTAATCGAGGAATTGCTAAACGATATGCATACTATTATTCAACAAATGTATTTTAAATCCACTCACCTTTCATGCTTTCCCCAAATTTTGGATCTGATCTGTTCTATCATCTATGGTTTTCCTTTCCTCTTTTAATTCGATTTACAACCTTGCTTTGAATAATCTTTTATTAACGTTGATCTTCTCCATAATTTTTCTAGACTAATATTTTAATATCAGAATAGATTTGAGAAGAGAGAGAGAGAGAGAGAGAGATAGGAAGCCATGGCAGAGCTCCAGCATAGCCGCCGAACCGTGAGGTTTAGGATTAGGTCTAGGGGTTTATTTATAGGTGTGGTAGCAAGCTATGGGCCTTTAGATCTAATTTAAAACTCCATCAGAACTATCCATGTCATCCAACCAATAGAAAATGTCCATGTCGCAACGTCCACCAACCAAAACAGTCCACGTGTGCAGTATGACGCGTAGGGGTGTCGACACCCCCGCTTGGGTGCCGTCCCCCATATATATATATATATATATATATATATATACACATATACATATACATATATATATATATATACACACACTTATTTATTTATTTGAAATTTGATTTATTTATTCGCGTATAAATCAAATTTCAAACATCCTTTCTTTGCTTGCTTCTTTATTCGCGCGCAACCTCTATTTTGAATTATGTTTATATGTATTCAACTCTTGCGCGTTTTATATGCGAACAATTTCAAATTTAAAACCAATTAATATATACTTTTCCTCTTTTGAAAAATTCTCTCAATTAAACTCCCTTTTAACCCTTTTCATACTAAGCCCCTTTTTAACCACTTTCACACTAAGCCACATTTTAGTCATTCCCTTAAAAAAAATGACGCTGGTGAGAATCGAACTCTCGACCTCATGTGTACAAGTTACATGTTCTAACCAATTGAGCTACTAAATCTTTTGTTAACAAGACTTATGACAATGCTAGATATTATCCTTTTTCTCATTCCTTTTTTCATGTTTTGTTACATTATTTAATTAAAGATATCTCTTTCATTTTAAGTCGTTTTTCTACAAACCATAGGTCTAAATTGACCAGAAAATCGCCACGAACGCAATGACGCTAATTTCGTGACCAAACTCTGGAAGCTTTTCAAAGTTTCCTTTTTATTTCTTTTTAAATGTTCGCATGCGATTTTAATTGCATTACATTGCATTTCTTCTCATTTCCTATATTGCATGTAATTTCTTTTATTAATCTTTTTCTTCATTTCACCGCATGAACTTATTACATGCAGTTATATTCATTATTTAAATTTTCCTTTAAATATGCATATGCATACAATATATACTTATATGCATCTTTTTAATTGTCATTAAAAATGTGGGGTGTTACATTCTCTCACCCTTAAGAAATTTCGTCCCCGAAATTTGGTAAGTGTAAAATCAAATAATCCCTTGCATAATATACATCCATTATGTGTGCATCCAATTTTTGCAACCATTGTGCACATGTGCATAAAGCAATATAACACAATAATACATGTATGTCTAAGTGGTACCTCCTATATGTATGCAAATTCTTCAAAAATCCTTTTAAAATATGATTCTCATACCCTAAATATACTGGCAGTTCTACATAAATGCAATATTTTGAAAATCAAAACACCTTTTTCATCCAAATTTTCCCAAACTCTTGCTGAATAAGAGCGTAGTTCATCCAATTGTTGCATCCAAAACCCTACCAACCATCATTAAATTTCAAATTTTAGAAAAATATAATTTTCTAAATTTGGTTTCTTATGTTACAAAAAGGTATAAAACGGAAAATTTACATTTTCCGTTTTTCTTTTATGTACCTTTTCTAATTGTCCTTGGATTTTATGTAACTACTCTATAAAAGTTTCTTATTTTCCTGTCCACGCACAACTACATAAGAAAACTTCTTTTTCTTTTTCAACTTACCTTGGAAAATTTTCATTTTTATTCATCTTTTCTTAATATTTTCATTTTCTTTTCCCGTCATGTTTGTTGCTTCTCTGAATTTATTGTTTTATTTTTAGTTAGTCTATTTTTCTTCCTTAGCTTATTTTTCTTAATCCAGTGATTTAAGTTTATTTTCAAATAAGTTTTTCCATCATCCTACACAACTACTGCTAAGGGTCAAGAATCCTAAGACTGTTTCACTTAAGAAAAGTCCAACCACAAACTCTCAACTCTCACTTGCCCTTATCTATCTAGTAGTCACTACTAGTCCTTGCTGTGTATTACTAGCTTACACTTTGCTTTCAAGCAACAATCCTAAGCTTTACAATGCTTATGCATTCTACGGGAATTTTTTTATATTATTCCAAGATAATCCTTATCTACTCCATTATTTTAAAAACATGGTTTGGCCCCCTTTTTTCCAAAATTAAAAATGGTAAAACTTTTATTTTCTTCTTCAAAACTTACTTTCGCCAAACCGTAAAAACATGTCACAACATAAAAATATTAAACATCTTTTTTTTTCAAACCACAAAAACTGGAGTAGACAAAGACAACTATTTCTTAATTGGTTTTACATTGTTTCTACCTAAAAATTTTATTTAGCTATTTACCACAAGGTGCAAACATCTACTCTATTCTTATTCTCTACAACTTATTATGTCCACCCACAATTTTTTTTTTAAAACAAGTAATCATTGTTTCCAAAAACATGTCCCACTTTACTTTAAAACCCAATATGCACTAAATATGTTCTTTACATATTTTTTTTCAAACATCAAAAATACTTTTAAGAACAAAACTTGAAAACACCTCAAAATATTTTTTCAAATTTTTTACATTTTCAAGTTCTTAAAAGTTAACAAATGGGTTAGACTCAAAGTGGGTCTCCAACACAACTAGGCTTTCCTAGACACTCCCACAAAGATAATTCTCTCAACTATATATATTCCTAATCCATTTTCCACTTTTTAACCTTTCTCTAATTTATAAGGTTTCACTACCAAACCCACTAGTCTGAAATACTAACATTTCAGTTACTAACGTATGGGATACACCCTCCTTTTATACCAACCATTTTGTACACTTTCCACCCAACTTACCTAAGGGTCTCAAATTTCCATATTCATTCTTTTAGTGTACAAAACTAATATCCCAACCCTTTCCATATTATACTCTTTTTATTTTGTGGGCTCGTTAATGGATCTAGGTTTATATATAATATATTTATATTTTTCGAAAATACAAATACGTTCACTCACTATATATATATATATAGGAATCCTAAACCTAAGCTCTGATACCAAGTGTAACAACCCGGGTTCAGGCAGACCGATTTTTTTTTTCAAAATACCAATCTACCAAAACCCAAGTTGGTTTGCCCTGGTATCCTGCAGAAAAGACAGAGATATAAAATATATAGGAGCTCAGAAAAACATCTCACAGCGGAAAGGATAAAATATAATATAATCAAACATAGCCTTACTGTAGTAAGAATACTGCCTAGCCAGTATCCAAAGCTATAACAACTCTACCATAAACCTAACCTGCGAATGTTATGAGGAGGGGGTCAGAACATAAGTTCTGTGTGACTGAATTTAAACTACACATATTGGATAATCCTACATATACCGTTCAGTTACATTTTATTATTTATTAGGTTAATTGTGTTAACAGCACTCAAGGCTTACACACACGTCGTACCCATCTACTCCCTAGTAGATTAACCTAATATAGTGTATATGTAACTACCCCCAAATTAAGGTACACCTCATAGTACCCCAATGCACAGCCTTCGCCGTATCATCACAGGAATATATGCAGTCCCTCATCCTACGTCCGAGTGACGTACGGATCTCTGTATATAACGACGCTACATCTGCATGGAACCACTATAACTATATTACGTAAGCGTAATGACTGCCATCATCGAATAATTCCCTCTAGTCTACGATACACCACCCAGAGAAGACATGTGTGTACATAGACTTTCCCACGTACGTATCGCCAAACATATTCGATGCCTAACCCGCACACCTATCATGTATGTGTGCCCGAGTTCCGTAGCTGGGCTACACACGGAACTCGGTCGGGAGCTTTCTTTGTATTTGTGCAGGCCCGCCTTTAAGACCCTCTCACACAAATATCCTTAGGGTCTGTTTTTCATTGGTGGCTATGGCCCCACCTCGGCCCCTCCCTTAACTAGTAAAGACTACAAGAGCTAAGCGACAATCCCCTGAGAAAACAATCTAAACATCCATGTGGCATCTCCCCTCAACCACCGTCCCACGATAGTGAATGGTTAATGGTTATCTTGGGTCTAGCTCTAGTCTTTTCGCATCCTACTGACTGCCTATGACAAGCACTCGACAACCTACTATCCTTGTTGGTCTTGATCCTCTGCCTCCTTTGAGGCAGCCGCCGAATCAACCTTAATGTCACCACGTCACAGCATTCTGACTGCCCCCTACTTGTGCAGTCAAGGCCCACCCACCTGATAGTTACGCGCAGGCCCAACCTCTGTAAGCACAGTCCAAAACTACACCACCATAGAGGACTACCAGGAGCACCTTTAACGTCTTAGGAAGCTTGCGTGCTTCCCCTTCCAATCCATCGGAGCTGCTAGGATAATCAGATTAACGTGCGCTCCCTTTGTGCCTTATGACACCGTGATGATCTACCTCGTTGGGCTGTTCATCATATAATGTACGGACTGTTCCAAGCGCCTCAGTTTAATATATATCATTAGACCCTACGTCTAATCATTAATTACGCGCTTGCTCTACCTCATCGGTTTTCTTATTAACTTGGTTATTCTCATTGACTACCTTTTCAAGTTTAACAAGTTACCCTTGCTTATTAATTCCATTTATAACTTAATCCATTTAAGTTCATTAATAAGCATATAACATGTTATTCTCGTAACTTATTCATTATCCCATCTTATTATAACATGTTCAACTTAATTTATAATTAAGTACATCTTAATTCATATATACCTTGGTAAGAGAACAACTCCCTAAGTATCAACCCCGAAGACCGAAATCAACATCAGATTGACACTCAGAAAATCACTCAACTCAACCAATCTCCTGTTAGGTCCTAATCCCTTTCCATTCATATAACTTATGTTATCTTCATTCATAGATTTATTCTTGTCCTTACAAATTACTTAATTTACGATTAAGTATAACTTACCTTATTACATAAGTTATTTCATTTTCCCCTATCGTTCATTATAACTTACGTTATTACATAAGTTATTTCATTTTCCCTATCGTTCATTATAACATACTTTATAATTCTTACTTGTCCCTAGGACAAGTCTACCTATTATATAACATTCTCATTAATGTAATTTATTTATAATAGGTAATTATCATTCCCCATTTATTCACATTTGTTTCTTTACTGTTGTAATTATCTTTCATTCAATTTCATTTATTTTCATTTATTTTCATTAATTACAATTAATGGTATCTATCGATCCTGCCTTTTACATATTTTCAAATATGTATATATATATATGTACTAGACCTCTCACATTAAGTCTACACTTATAGATGCCGGATTTGCCGAGAGGGTCCAGGCTGTCTCCTACCACAAGTTGACTTAACCTCGTGTCTTAGCACAACTAATTGTTTTATTTATGCACTTAGACCCCTCACATTAGGTTTAACATTTGTGGCTGTTGGATATCCGGTCGGTTCCAGGCAGACTTCCACCACTAATACAACCTAACCTCATGCTTAGGCGCGGTTCAGTTTTAGGCATATTTATTTTTCTTGGAATTTTACTGTATTCTTTTCTTACATATTATGCCTAACATTTATCGCATGTTTTATCCAACACATAATTTCTTTTAAAGTTACATCAACCCAAAATGTCTTAATCTTCCCAATCTAGCTTTACCCATGTACATATAATTCAAGCCTATAATTTTAGGTCCACAATAAATAGCTTCTTTCCATATCCCCTTATTCATTACCCAAGCATATCCAATTGTTCTAATTTAAATTGCACATATTTCCATTAATGTTCCAAATTAATATCTGTAATTATGTGACAATTACCCAAAAATTCCCAATTTCAAGTTATACCCAAAATTCATCATAAGTTATGCTACAATTTCCCAATCATAGATTATACTCAAATTACCCAAACATTTTGCCCACTATTTCAATGTTGTTTATACGCATGCTTTTTCACGAGATTTGGACTAGGGTCGAAGGTAGCCTAGTCTTAAAAATAAAAGGAAAGGGGAAGAAGAATAGAATAGACCTAAAATAAAGGCTATATTATTTCAATAAATTGAACATTTTAATTGGGGAATTGCTAAACGATATGCATACAATTATTCAATAAATGTATTTTAAATCCACTCACCTTTCATGCTTTCCCCAAATTTTGGATCTGATATGTTCTATCATCCATGGTTTTCCTTCCCTCTTTTAATTCGATTTACAAACTTGCTTTGAATAATCTTTTATTAACGTTGATCTTCTCCATAATTTTTCTAGACTAACATTTTAATTTCAGAATAGATTTGAGAAGAGAGAGAGAGGAAGCCATAGCAGAGCTCTAGCGTAGCCACCAAATTGTGAGGTTTAGGGTTAGGTATAGCGGTTTATTTATGGTGTGGTAGCAAGCTATGGGCCTTTAGATCTAATTTATAACTCTATCAAAACTATCTATGTCATCCAACCAATAGGAAATGGCCATGTCGCAACGTTTACCAACCAAAACTGTCCATGTGTGCAGTATGACGCGCAGGGGTGTCGATACCCTCGCTTGGGTGTCGTCCCCCATATATATATATAGACTTATTTATTTATTTGAAATTTGATTTATTTATTTGCGTATAAATCAAATTTCAAACATCCTTTCTTTGCTTGCTTCTTTATTCGCGTGCAACCTCTATTTTGAATTATATTTATATGTATTCAACTCTTGCGCGTATGTTAATCTTTTATATGCGAACAATTTCAAATTTCAAACCAATTAATATATACTTTTCCTCTTTTGAAACGTTCTCTCAATTAAACTCCCTTTTACCCTTTTCATACTAAGCCACTTTTTAACCGCTTTCACACTAAGCCACCTTTTAGCCATTCCCTTAAAAAAAACATATGGCGTTGGTGGGAATCGAACTCTCAACCTCTTGTGTACAAGTTACATGTTCTAACCAATTGAGCTACTAAGTTTTTTGTTAACAAGACTTATGACAATGCTAGATATTATCCTTTTTCTCATTCCTCTTTTTCGTGTTTTTGTTACATTATTTAAATTAAAGATATTTCTTTCATTTTAAATCAGTTTTCTATAAACCATAGGTCTAAATTGACCAGAAAATCGCCACGAACGCAATGACACTGATTTCGTGACCAAATTCTGGAAGATTTTCAAATTTTCCTTTTTATTTCTTTTTAAATGTTCGCATGCAATTTTAATTGCATTACATTGCATTTCTTCTCATTTCTTGTATTGCATGTAATTTCTTTTGTTAATCTTTTCTTCATTTCACCGCATGAACTTATTACATGCAATTATATTCATTATTTAATTTTTCCTTTAAACATGTCTATGCATGCAATATATACATATATGCATCTTTTTAATTGTCATTAAAAATGGGGGGTGGTTACATAGCCATTTCAAGGGAATTTAATTGTGTTAGTTAAATAATCTCTACAAACGCTCAACCCTTGTTGTAAAGTTGTGACGAACTTGTGGTATGTATAAATAAGCATTATTGGTGATGCCCTCATATCAAAGTTCTTTACAACTTATTGGGCTCGAAACGGTTATCTTTTTCTAAATTCTCTTAGCTGCAGCTAGAATTTAGTTTTAACTGATCAGTTCATGCGGTTTTTCTAGTGTCCGCTGATTTGTCATGTACTCAGTCGTGTTCTCACTGACTTGGTAGTCCAAGCCCTTCGGAGGTTCGTCTTGAATTCATGCCTTTGCATAGGTATTTAACTGTATTTCCCACTAACCTGGAGGTCCAAGCCCTTCGTGGATCAGATTAAATACGTAAGCTTTTTAGTGCATTCGACCCTATTTCTCACTAACTTGGTGGCCTAAGTCCTACGGAGATTGGGGTTTGAATACACATTTTTTTTAAATATGTATTCTAACTCATTTGTCGCTAAGCTGGTGGCCCAGGCCCTTCGGAGATTTGTTTTGAATACGTGCCCCCAGGGGATGTCCTGGGTTTTAAGTTTTCGATCCAATTTTGGTCCTGTTTGTTCTGACTGCTTCGGAATAAAAAAAAGACCTTATTGGACACCCCCTTTCGGCTAGGATTTCTATTACTCCCTTTCGATTAGAATTTCTGTTACCCTCTTTCGTCTAGGATTTCTGTTACCCCTTTCGACTAGGATTTCTGTTTGCGCTGGTCCTTCCAGCATATTGCCAGTCCTTCCGGCATTAGGACTGGTGCTTCCAACCCAGGTTTGTTGGTCCTTCTGACTTTATGCTTCATCCTGGGAGGTGGACACTAGTTCCTTTTATCGAGTTTTATTTCGATTTAAAGAATTCGTTTCCTGCACCTGACAAGGTGCCTCTTTTGGGACTGGCAATTTTTCAACTGTAGGACAAAATGGGTTGCTTCCATCTTTGCATTGTCCTCAAAGTTTGGTACCAACCCCTTTGCTAGATGCTTGCTAAGGACTTAGTGTTTTTGCAATGAAAGGTGCAGCTTTCCGACTTGGTGCCCACTTGCTGCGCTTTTCACCATATGCCCCAGAATAGCCTATTCTTTTGAAGTGGTGTGCTTAATCATCTTGCTTAGTTTGCATGATGCTTTTGGCGCTTAACGCTTGAGTTATTTCAACTGGGATATGCTTTTGAAGCTTTCAGGTATGGTTGAGTTGTAAATGAGAGGTTGCCTCTACTTTGCCTACATTCAAGAAATTGATTTTAGCATGAGCTAGTTAATGTATGATTCATGTAAGCAAATAATTTTAGGTTTATAAGGCTTTTGTTTGGTACAATGCAAGTAAATCATCACTGATTGTTTATAGGAACATAACAAAAAGCAAAACAAAGTAAAGTAAAGGCATCAGAGGTTGCTTATTCAGGGCCATTGCAAATAGAACACCGTTCACTAATCCTTAAATGAGTGTCGGCCTTGGATTGATTTGAGCGATCTATCCATTACTTGTTGCCCCTTGCATGCAAGGAGTTGGAGCAGTGTTCCTGGACTTGTACATATTGTTGCATACTATTCTTCCTAATCAGTTCCTTAATTAGTGATTTTAGATGTCTACAATTACTGGTATCGTGACCTGGCTGGTTATGGAACTGACAGAACCTTCCCGATCTTACAGCTACATCCTTGACCTCGATTTGTTTTGGTATTGGATACTTCTTGGTATACTTAGTTTCCATGAAGATATTTCCTACGGTGTCATTAAGAGGTGTGAGCTCAGAATTCTTAAAAAAGCGGAGCTTCTTCTTAGCCTGGTTCTCCTTTCCCTCGTTACTCCTCTTCTGACTACCAAGGCTATTTTGCATATTACCTTTCCTTTTAAACTGTACATTGCTTCCTAGAACATCCAGGGTGCACGCTGAATCCTCTTTAACACTCATATATTCTTCTTCTTTATCGAGTAGTTGCTCAAGAGTACTTGGCTTCTTCTTCTTAATCCATCGTCCTAACTTGGTCTTTTTGCATATGGCCCTTTTCAAAGCCATCAAAATCAAGCGGGGCTCATAATTTTCAACTTCAACCAGAGCCATATTGAAGTGAGTGAGAAAAGCTTTGATGGACTCTCCTGGTCTTTGCTTTAGCTCATCTAACTCCATAACATCCCGAACCTTGGTTATTAAGAACTTGAATTGTTCTCTGAATAACCTAGCCAAGGTATCGAAGTCGTCTATAGACTTTGGTGGTAGCTTTGCAAACCATAGATAGGACACCCATTCTAGATAAGTTGGGAAGTATAGGCATTTGATTTCGTCTGTGGCGCGTGCCCCATTCATATACTGGTCATATTTGCACAGGAACACGTTAGGATCACTTGCCCCATCATAAGGTTGCACTGTTGGAGGCTTAAACTTTTGTGGATATACAACCATATTGATTCTTTCGGTGAGTGGGGTCTTAGTAGGAGAAAAATCCCACTCTTTCTCGTTGTCTCCCTTTTTTAGGCTTTCCTCTATAATCTCGCATGCCATTCCTAATACATATTCCTCCCCTTGTATTAGTTCCCGGGGTGGACATCGTCTTCCTTACCAGACGTTTGGCTAAGCGAATAATTATGATTTGGAGACAAGAGTCCTGAACTTCTCTTTTGGAGAAGTATCCCCCTAGTGGAACCAAGCATCTGCTGAGAGGTTGTGTTATCGGAATAGTCGCGAATTGGTGCTTTTACTTCTCTATGGTTTAGGTTAGAAAATTTTGCAACATCCCGAATAAAGTTTCCTTGGCTTGGGCTTGAAGTGGAAGAACTTGCATCGTGCACGCGAGCAGTTCGAGCGGGCTGAAAGTGGGTAGCGCTTTGCGTGACTTTTGCAGTAGCAGCTTGAATAGCGAACATTGAATCAAGTTTATTCATCATTGCATTATTTGTGATATTTATTTGACTTGTTAGTCCCGCCACCACTTCATCCAGCTCTCTCTTGGTTATAGCCACCTCAATTTTAGATGACTCCCCTACCTCGAAATGGTTGGAGGGTGGTGTAACATCATTAACCTTGTTGGTGAGGTCGTTGATTTTACAAGTGACTTCCTTTGATCCGTTCATGACTTTGAGCGAGGTCTAGAAATCTAGTAGGATTTAACGGCTTAAGATCACAAGGCAAGGCTTTTGAACTTGAAAAAAGTGTGAAAGGAGAAGATGTGAATGCGGCCTCACGGTGGGCGCCAAATGTTTTCACCAAAAAATGGCTCAAACACCAATGGTACGTGAGCTGTACTTCACCAATGTGGTTAGAAAATAAATGGAGCCATAATCAACAGGAGCTAAAAGCAGAAATGTGAGGAAAGTAAAATGGAGACAAGGTTTTTAGAGTGGTTCGGCACTAAACTAGGCCTACGTCCACTATGAAGGTAGCTTGCATTATCATGACAATGATTACAAGGCATATAAACTCTCTTTGTACATACATTTTCTCACTTTTCACAACATATTCTCTCTCTCACATACACATATCACTTAGATTCATGGAATTCGATGGAGAAATGATAAGATCCATGGAGGAGAAGGATAGGTCAGTGGTGGAGGAGGATAATGTCTTTGCTTGAGAGGAGAATGGAGGAGAATCTTCAATCTCTTTTCCGCTTAGATGATCCTCATGGATGCCATGGTCAAATGGATGGATGATCTTCAAGTGGAGATAATGATGGTTGAAATGCTAAGGATTGGTGGAGGAAAGAATTTGATAGAACTTCGTGGTGGCCAGGAGTCCATCCTCTTTATGGTGGAAGCCATGGCCTATAAAAGAGTCCCTTAAAGAAATGAGCTGGAATCCATACAAGCAGGTTGCGGGTCGCTCGTACCATTAATTACTAAAATGCACCGCTTAGCTGTATCCAACTGTTGATAGCTGCATCTAGCTGTCATGTGCGAGCGATTCATAGGAGTGAACGATTGCATAGATCCAGATAGATTGAATGGGCGGTCAGGCAATGAGTACCCAGGCGACTAGTCAAAGCTTTCAGATTAGTGTACGAGCGACGCCATGTTGAGCTTTTTAACGATCGACCGACAGATAGTATCTGGTTGATGCAACTATATTTGATTGTAGATGACCGGGCGATCAGCACTGTAATCTGTATGCGAACGATTAAGGCATGTAAGAGCGACCCTTCAAGAGCTGGTATCTGACCGATCGGTAGGTAACATCTGATTGGATCGATTGAGGAGCGAGCAACTGAGGTTGCTATCTATGAGTTGTCATAGGATGCGTGTGAGACCTCAGGTATCTTCAGGATAGTGCAATGGATGACTGCAGAGTGGAATGTATGATCAAGGCCAATCCTCCTTCTTGTTTTGCGTGGCCAACCTCTTTTGATATGGGAACGTGCGGCTAAGAAGAAGACCGGGCGACCCCATATTGTATTTGAGTTGTACCGTCCTTTAGACTTAGTCTGCATGTACAACCCCTCTACATGGTCAACTTATACCTGACCACGTTATGATGGGGGAACGACCCGAGTGGTTTGATGAACGGAGCGAGCTATGTTTATGTGCGAGCGGTCTCCCAAGGTGTTCAAGCTGTGTTGCGCCTGTGTTTCCTGATGTTCAAGCGATTTTGTTTGATACAAATGACCGGCCTTCGCCCCCTTGCTTGACCCATGGCTTATGCTCGACCTTGTTGTGCACGAACGACCTTGGTATGAGTGCGCGAGCCTTGTGGGTGCTTGTCCTATGGTTTTAACACATACTTAGTCTTCCAATGCATGTATGATTCTTAAGGGATAAACACTTGGAATCTGGGTAAACCTCTGACACTTGTTGCAACATTTGGAAGAATTAGCTTTATCCGGGTTAATGGTACGCCAAAAGCTGTCATACCATAGCACCTTCTTTGCCAGAGTTTCCCCCCCCCCCCCCTCGGTGTGAGCATCGTATTCTCCTTCATGCACTTACCACAACACTCGTTTAGCATCGTCGTCGTTCACACATCGGAGCATAGGAATTGAGAACCCTCTTTTGTAGAGTGTTCTTCCTGGACGATGTATCTCGAGGGTTTATACATGAGAGTTCGCTTTTCATTCTTTCTTTCTGGGAGGGTTCCATGTTGGGAAAGTTCTTTATGGGGGTCATCCATGGCTCTTCTCAAGCTTGGCTTTCAAGGCTTAATCAATTTCCGTTTGGTCTACACTTAGAGTGTCTAATGTCTCAATCGGGACCATTAATGCTTCATCTCAAGCATCGGAACTGGCCAGTTTAGCCAATCTAACAACCTATTGATTTTCTTCCCTTGTAATATGGGAGATGCTATGATAGTCAAAATCATCCAATAATTCTTCCACCCTCTTGAGATAGGTGTCAAGTCATGCCCCTTGGTTTGGTACTCCTTTTGAACCTGAAAAACACCAAGCTGTGAGTTATAGAAAATGTCTAACGCAACTACTTCCAACTCCTTTGCTAGCCTCAACCCGGTATCTAGGGCTTCACACTCGGAGTGAATGTTGGTAGCGGATAAGTTTAAGCTCAAGGAGTAATAAATAGATCGTCCCTCAGGAGTAAGCAATAAAACTCTAGCTCCAGAATGTCGATTATTACGAGCCCTATTTATGTATAGCTTCCATATGTCTAGTCTCGGTTTGACATTAGAAAGATTTGCATCATTCTCTGGAATGTCATCCTCAAGAGTTGTAAACTCGGGTACAAATTCTGCTACTGCTTGTCCTCAGATAGAATTTCACCGAAGAAAGGCAAGGTCGAATTGACTCAGCTCAATGTTCCATTTGAGTTACCTCCCAGACGGCTCAGGTCGCTGAAGGACTTGTCTTAGCAGTTGGTCAGTGCACACTTTGATGAGGCGAGCCTGAAAGTAGTGGTAGAGATTTATTGAGGCAATCAACAAACTATAAGCGAGTTTCTCGACCATTAGGTAAATTTGTTCTTCCCTATCAACTTTTTGCTCACATGATATATCGGTCGTTGAATTCGGTCTTTCTCACGGACAAACGCTGAGCTGATAGCGTGTAGGGATACCTCTAAGTATATGAACAAGTTCTCGTGATCTACTAGCTTAGACAATATGGATGGCCTTTCTAGATGACTAATCGGGTTCTAAAAGGCTTGGACACAGTCAGGTGTCCAAGTGAAGTTGCTCTTCCCTCGTTTTATCAAGTCAAAGAAAGGTATGCATTTGTCCGTAGCTCTAGAAATGAATCTGCTCAAAGCTGCAACCTTTCCAGCTAAACTCCGAATACCTTTGATCCTTCGGAGTACCTAGATGCCTCTGATTGTCGCTCTCTATTAGGGGTTGATTTCAATTCCTCGAGAACTGATGATGAAACCGAAGAATTTCCCTGATGCAACACCAAAAGAGCATTTCAATAGGTGTAACACCCCGTATTTTCTGTGAACGTATAAGTAACAAATCAGAGGATAATTAATTTTTAAAATAAGAATCAAGGGAAACGGGTTGCATCATTACGTTCGTCTCGGAATTCTGCATGAAAACGAGTCCGAGTTTGCGAGAATCGGAGTCCGTATGAAGGAGATATGACTCTCCGAAGTTTCAGGAAATTTCAGAATTGAAAACAGCTCGAAATTCGAATTCAAAATTCGAATTCAAACCCAGAAGCAGGCTGGGCGGGAAATTTCCCGCCCAAGCCCAGGTCGACTGGGGAGTCGACTGGGTAGTCGACCCCCCTGACCAGGTTGACTGCGCAGTCGACCTGGGGGTCGACCTGGGCACATTTCTGCAGATCGGGCCTGTGACGATTTTTACCCCTTTTTGACGAACCGGATGACTTCTGGACCTATCTGATAGCTCTAAACACTCCTATTCTCCTATTTAAACAGCCCCAAACCTAGCCTTCTCTACACACAATTCTATTATGCTTCTACTCTACCTCTGTTCTAAATAAAAATAAAAATGGCGTCGCTACTCTGCTGGAATCAAAACTAGAAGCTAATCAACATCAACTTAAGCAACTCAATTCAAACTAGAGATTAAAGCTTCTGCAACGATTCTACAACAATTAAAGTTCTTTCTTTAATCCAACCAAGGCAAGTACAGTTATTTTCTGATATAAACGTTAATTTTGATTGTGACATGAATTGTAAATCTGAATCTGAGCTTATATCTGTTCTGTTCTGATTAGATTTATCTTATTCTGTATCTCTTTCTTCTTTCTGTTCTATAGCCAGGCTACCACAAGCCTGAGCCAATCTCATAAGAGATTAACATACGCTAAAATGTTTGGGACAGTAAAATGAATGATGACTGATTTGAGGAAAGAACATGGAATGTAGCTAGACATAAATCTGAGATATATGACTGGACATGTTATATTTATAACATAAAGGGTATTGAACGTATGATTTGAGGACACGACATAAAAGGCATATAATTGGATATAAATATAGACTGTATTGAACATATGACTTGGGATAAAGAGAATATGGCTTAGGTATAAAGATTTACATTAAAGTAGGATATCTATTAAATGAAAATAAACACCTAAGTAAGGGATCTTTGGGATATATGACATGCATCGTAATTGATGGCTATATTTGGTATAATTTATATATGGATCTTCTGTACCATGCAAGTTCAGTAAAAATTGAAACATATGATATATGGTAAATTATGACCATAGTCTAAGCTATGTAAATTTAATGCAAACATGGGGTATATGATCATATTGTAAATCATGACTATTATTTATGCATGTAGGCAAGATTTATAATTAGGCAAGATGGGTCAATGAAACCTTAAGGAATAATAAAATCTGTTATATTTGCCTAATTTAGTTCTGCTGTATTTGCCTAATCTGCTAGTCTGTTATATTGCTTAATCTGCTAGTTCTGCTCTACTGCCTGGTCTACTAGATCTGTTCATCTGCCAAATCTGTCATCTGCTAAGTTTGCGGAAAACGCCAAATCTGTTATATGCTAAATCTGCTAAATTGCTTAATCTGTTAAATCCGTTAAGCCGCCTAATCTGCGAAATCTGTTATCTGCTATATCTATCGAGTTGATATAATTAGTCTATTATTGACATAATCTGAATTAGCTATAGTCATGAATAATTGGCATATTAGGCGTGGGTATAAATGGTAAAACATTAATTAATTGGCCGCAAAGATAAACAGGGCTAACTCAAGGTTAGAATGAGTTTGTGGCATAATTCTGGCCAGAACCGCCCGGCATATTCCAGTGGTCGCAAACAATAGGTTCTAATGTGAGAAATTAGTCATAACGTGCTTGAAACCCGAGGTTAGACTCAGTTTGCGGCAGAAACCTGCCCGGAACCAACCGGCCTAACCAGTAGCCGCAAACTGTCAGTCTAATGTGAGAGGTCTGGGCATTAATATTTAATTAATGAAAATCTGAGATAAATATGATGTCTAAAACGTGTTGGGTGGGTAAGGTTAAACCAATTGGACCAATGAATCTGATAAACCCGTTTCGTGAATCTGTAGGCCCAATACAAAGTTAGACAATCTGTAACCGGTTAATCTGTAACTAGTTAATCTGTAAGTCTGTTAATCTGTAACCAGTTAATCCGTAAGTCTGTTAATCCGTAACCAATAAATCTGTAAGTCTGTTAATCTGTAACCAGTTAATCTGTAAGTCTGTTAATCTGTAACCAGTTAATCTCTAAATCTGTTAAATCCGTATATCTGATCCGTTAGTCTGAAAACTCATCTGATCTGTGAACTAGTTGATCTGAATTATGTATGTCTGAAACTTGTAAACAAGTTAATCTGAGATCTGTTAGTCTGGGGACACAAGGTTAGGAGGGGAATGACTTGTGGCATCTGTTGTTTGGGACCCATATTAGTCAGTATCCCTTTCTGGTATCAAAACTTTGACCCAACAGTAGGTAGGGTCCGGGCACGCTTACTGAACTAATTATAAGCGGTTCATTCTGATAATGGCGAGGGGTGTTGATGGTGCGTTCCAACCGGGTCATGTGCGTGCATGGATCCCGGTCTGCCTCTGAGGATGTAAGACGCCGTGACATCTGTAAATAGGTCTGTGCCAATTGGTTGTCACTTTAGGGAGTGATACACCCTACTGTGGGGCCGACACAGGGTATTTATGTATTAGGGAGCCGATCGCTTGGGGTAGGGTTTTAGGGTACACTTAGTTCTTTCTGTTTCTGTTGGTACCGTCTGTTTCTGTTTGGTGGTAACACCTGTCTGTTTCTGCGTGGTACCGTCTGTTCGGGAGGTAAAGGCCCAATTACTAGTGTACACCTAATTCTACATTCTGTTTTCGTAGGGATTAATTTGACTGTTTCTGTTCGGGTGGTAAAGGCCCATTATTAGCTTTCTGTTTCTATGGAAATTATTTTGTTCCTGTTTCTGCTTCAGTTTAGACATTAGGGTGACACCTAATCCTGTTATACTAGTATTAGTGCAGAGAAGTGTAAAGAAATAGCTTATGTCATTCTGTTCTTCTGTAATATCCGCTACACCTGTTACTATTATCTCTCATGCAGTTTTATTTTCATGTCATGTTATTATTATCTGTTCATAACTGAAAATCACTGGACTTGCCAGACTTTTTGTCTGACCCTTGTTGTTTCTCCTCCTTTCTTCCATTTCCCCCCCCCCCCCCCCTCCCCCAGGTTTTGTAGAATGGAGTACTCTAGCCTGATCCGGATTTCTTCCGCTTGAAGTGCTTAAAGTATGGCTTGTCTTCTTCTGTGGGGATTATGATTTTAAACTATGCATTCTGAAGGCTTTTGTACAAGACTGATATTTTGTACTTGAATTCTGATATTATGATTTGAAAGGATGTAACCAAGCTTATTTCGGTTTCTGTTGTAATAAAGTTGTAAATTTTTCAAGTACTGTTTTGTCTGTCTTGTAAGTTTCTGTTCTGTTTACTAAAATGCTCCACCAAAGTTAAGGCATTCCCTTTCTGAGTGACCTTAACGGAGGTGGGGTGTTACACTTGGTATCAGAGCTAAAGGTTACCAGATGGGGTAAAGTTTTTGAAAACTATTTTCAAAAAGGTTTTGAAAGGAAGTATTTTCAAAAATAAAGCTTATTTTGAAAAACATGATCCCTAAGAGCCATATATCTTTCCTTTAGTCCTTTTTGTATTGAATCTTTCCTTTTTCGTTTCAGCATGTCTGAAGCATCTGAGATACCAGAGGGTGTTCATGTACCCGGTTGGTTTCGTCAATATCTTGAGGCTAGGACCGCCGCCGCAGGTCCAGCAAATGATCCCCCTCCTCCTCCCCCTCCTCGTGCAATTGCTTTCTCAAAGATCTGTAGAGATTTTAGGGCCATGGGTGGGAAGGATTTCAAGGGAACTGAATCATTCGTAGAAGCGAGGAACTGGCTCAAAGAAACTGAGGATCTATTCGTTATCTTCGAGGTGGACGATAGGCAGAAGGTACAGTTGGCGGTATGGCTACTCAAAGACGAATCTTCCTATTGGTGGGAAGTCACTAACGCCGAGAGGCCAGTTGAAACATGGATGGATTTCAGAACAAGGTTTGAGACAAAATTCCTCTCGCAAGCTGAACGAAGTCTACAACTGGAAAAGTTCTTATCTCTTAAGCAAGGAAGTATGACAGTCAAGGAATAAGTCAACCAGTTCAACCAACTAGCTAGGTTCGGATTGGATTTAGTCAACACTCAGCATAAAAAGGCTCTCCGCTTTGTTAAAGGATTGAACGAGCCACTGCACAGCCTAGCCATGACCCATGTACCCATGGGAGCGACTTACGAGAAATTGGTGGACATGGCACTACTGCACGAGGAAGACAAGGGCCCGAAAGAGACAAAGAAGGAAGAACCACAGAATAAGAAAGCATGGCCCAAAAAGGAAACACAAAAGAAGGATGAGAAGTTTGAAGATAAGAAGGGGAAAAAGTGCTTTACTTGTGGAAGCTCAACTCATCTGAACATGGATTGCAGAAAAAGGAAGGGCACTTGCATCAATTGTGGTGAGATGGGACATTTCACTAGGGACTGCCCGAAGAAACGAGGGCAAGGGCAGAGGGCAGAACCTACTTCTGGAGGACAGGCGAATGCTCAAGGGACTGGTAGATAGGGTAGAAATAAGAAAATTTAAGTAGAAGGTTTAATTTTCTTATCTGATTATTGAGTTAAAACTCTTTCTGATTCTGGCATTTTGATTCTGTAATCGATACTCTGCACTTCAATACTAGTATTGTTTCTGATTCCGTTGTAGACTCAAACCCATAAGAGTTATGACTCATCTGTTTGTGATAGATTAGGGTTTGAGGGATATCTGTGTTAGGCGTCAAGTATGACGCATACATTCTGAGTTTTTGTGGGGTATGATTTTATCATGCTTAGCTTCCTAAGAATCATTAGGGAACCTGATCTGTACCAGTAGTCTGTAAATATTCGAATACTTCTGATAAGATTTCCAGTTTTGACATTGTCTAAAGAGGGTAATCCTCTGGGTGTCAATTTGATGTTGGTTTCGGTCTTCGGGGCCGATACTTAGGACCCATGTCTAATGGGAACCAAGTTTTTGTTTTATTTGTACTCGCTTCCATCATTCGACTGTATCCTATCGATCGAATCTTCGAACTTTAGGTAGAAACTATTGGGTGTAAACATGTGTTTGAGACATGATATGTTTGATGGTTGCAAGTGGTTGCTAGTGGTTGCTCGTGGATGCATATACACACACTAGGCACTAGATCGGCTCGAAAACACTCTCATACTGCATATGGATGTGTGAGCATTTTCAATTTTTGTGGATGCAAAATGATTGACTCAGCACATGGATGTTGCATATGACTGAATGGATGTGCACTCATATAGAAATGATATGTATCGAGTAAGAAATTGCATACATGTTGGACTCATGGCACTGGCATAATTTGCATTAAGGAGGTCAACTGAATCAGTGGACCGCCTGATCATTGCATTAGATAAGAAACATATACACACACCTTTGCATATGTTCATACAACATTAGAAGTTTCTAAGGACAATGGACGCCAGTGATTGATGATTGAGTAGATGGATGTTGGATGGTAGGACACATTCTTCTTAACTTGAAGATTTCGGGGACGAAATCCATTAAGGAGGGGAGAATGTAACACCCCGTATTTTCTGTGAACGTATAAGTAACAAATCAGAGGATAATTAATTTTTAAAATAAGAATCAAGGGTAAAGGGTTGCGCCATTGCGTTCGTCTCGGAATTCCACATGAAAACGAGTCCGAGTTTGCGAGAATTGGAGTCCGTATGAAGGAGATATGACCCTCCGAAGTTTCAGGAAATTTCAGAAATGAAAACAGCTCGAAATTCGAATTCAAAATTCGAATTCAAACCCAGAAGCAGGCTGGGCGGGAAATTTCCCGCCCAAGCCCAGGTCGACTGGGGAGTCGACTGGGTAGTCGACCCCCCCTGACCAGGTCGACTGCGCAGTCGACCTGGGGGTCGACCTGGGCACATTTCTGCAGATCGGGCCTGTGACGATTTTTACCCCTTTTTGACGAACCGGATGACTTCTGGACCAATCCGATGGCTCTAAACACTCCTATTCTCCTATTTAAACAGCCCCAAACCTAGCCTTCTCTACACACAATTCTATTCTGCTTCTACTCTACCTTTGTTCTAAATAAAAATAAAAATGGCGTCGCTACTCTGCTGGAATCAAAACTAGAAGCTAATCAACATCAACCTAAGCAACTCAATTCAAACTAGAGATTAAAGCTTCTGCAACGATTCTACAACAATTAAAGTTCTTTCTTTAATCCAACCAAGGCAAGTACAGTTATTTTCTGATATAAACGTTAATTTTGATTGTGACATGAATTGTAAATCTGAATCTGAGGTTATATCTGTTCTGTTCTGATTAGATTTATCTTATTCTGTATCTCTTTCTTCTTTCTGTTCTATAGCCAGGCTACCACGAGCCTGAGTCAATCTCATAAGAGATTAACATACGCTAAAATGTTTGGGACAGTAAAATGAATGATGCATGAATTGGGCATGACCAATAGGTGACTGATTTGAGGAAAGAACATGGACTGTAGCTAGACATAAATCTGAGATATATGACTGTACATGTTATATTTATAACATAAAGGGTATTGAACATATGATTTGAGGACATGACATAAAAGGCATATAATTGGATATAAATATAGACTGTATTGAACATATGACTTGGGATAAAGAGAATATGGCTTAGGTATAAAGATTTACATTAAAGTAGGATATCTATTAAATGTAAATAAACACCTAAGTAAGGGATCTTTGGGATATATGACATGCATAGTAATCGATGGCTATATTTGGTATAATTTATATATGGATCTTCTATATAATACAAGTTCAGTAAAAATTGAAACATATGATATATGGTAAATTATGACCATAGTCTGAGCTATGTAAATTTAATGCAAACATGGGGTATATGATCATATTGTGAATCATGACTATTATTTATGCATGTAGGCAAGATTTATAATTAGGCAAGATGGGTCAATGAAACCTTAAGGAATAATAAAATCTGTTATATTTGCCTAATTTAGTTCTGTTGTATTTGCCTAATCTGCTAGTCTGTTATATTGCTTAATCTGCTAGTTCTGCTCTACTGTCTGTTCTGCTAGATCTGTTCATCTGCCAAATCTGTCATCTGCTAAGTCTGCTGAAAACGCCAAATCTGTTATATGCTAAATCTGCTAAATTGCTTAATCTGTTAAATACGTTAAGTCGCCTAATCTGCGAAATCTGTTATCTACTATATCTGTCGAGTTGATATAATTAGTCTATTATTGACATAATCTGAATTGGCTATAGTCATGAATAATTGGCATATTAGGCGTGGGTATTTGAAATATTGTTCAGTTTTGCTTTGGTATTTGAAATAATCTAAAAACCAACATTTTGAGAAATATTGTTCAGTTTTGCTTTGGTATTTGAAATTTTGTTCACTGAAGGTTCATTCATAAACCTAAAGTCAAAACCAAACAAATGAATTTTCAGTAAATTTCGAAATCGTATTTTCTCAAAAACAGTGTTATTCCAGAAAGAGTTCATATATTGCAGAAATTTATCATTGAAAAACAAGTGATCACAGTGAGGTTCAGTTGAAACGATCAAGTCGCAAGGAGTTTCAACAATTTCAGAAAAATCGTTCTTGAGATCACATTTAGCAGTTTCGTTGTTTTCAACCTCAAGAATTTCAAAGTTTTCAAATGTTTCATTTCCAATTTCAGACCCAACAACATTATCGTCAATCAGCTCAAGAAGTTTTCGCTTATCAAAGTCGTCCTCACCTAAACAGTTGTTACCAACTTCGTCATTTCTTTCAAGTTGACAGTCTAAAGTTGCTAACATTTCAAAATTTTGATAATCTGAGAGAGGAAGATCAAATTGAAGATTGACGTCTTTGTTTTCAAGAGAATTTAAATTCAAATCAATTACAGAGATTTCAACAACTTCATTAAGATTTTCATCAATTTCAAAAGTTGTTAGTTGAAAATTTTCGATTTCAGCAAGAGTTGAATTTTCAGAAGAAGCATCAGTTTGAGTCTAAATTTCAGTTTCGCAGAAATCAATGTTTTGCACAAGAGATTTTCCAAAATTTTCATCATCGGTCATATCGCCAGAATCATCAATAATCGTTATGTAATGTGGTGACGAAGTTACTGCCTGATTATTTGGTTCAAAAGAAACGTTGGCAGAAACTTGTTTGTTGCTAGATTGAGATTTATAGTTGTTGAACAAGTTTGTAACTTCAGTTTGAAGAAGAGAAATTTGATAAACAATCCGATAAGAAACTTGTTCGCTATTGTCCATTCTTTGAGCCAGTTCTTCGATGTAAGTCAAGCCAAGTTTCATGGAATCCTCAAAGTCATCAACATCATCAATTCCCTCAAGTAATTGATTTTCTAGATTTTGCCAAAATTCAATGGTGTATTGAGACAATTGTTCAATGATACGCATGTTTTCGATATCATTATTTTCAGAAGCTTGTTTTTCATCAAAAGTTCGTGCCCATTCCTTGATTTTCTCACGACAAATCCAAATGTCATGAATTATTTGATCAATTTCACTCAGACTTTCCTCAATAAAACTGGTGGACACATTAGACTTCAAAATGTTGGTTTTTAGATTCGTCGTTTCTATGTGTTCCTCACTGGTTGACCTTAAAAATTGATCAACCTCATCTCTCAGAAGTCGTTCATTATTTAATTTCCACCACCAATATCGCCAAAAATTTAGCTTGTTCGCAACGCATTTTTCAAATTCGATAACCATCGTATTATGAAAATCATTTTGGTGTTCAAAAAGTTCGTTAAAACCCGTGTTGCAATTGTTTTGATTTTCAGCACTTTGCTTAGCCATTTGCGCTAACAGTCGTCTCGCCTCAGATAAATTCTCATTAATCATAGAATGACAGTTTTTATATTGGGGTACAACCGTTTGATGAGATTGGTGGAAATTATTTGAAAAAATTTGGGGTACAACCGTCTGATTTGAATTGAACCCAAAATCATTTAAAGTTTGAAAAGAATTGCAATTTTGGTTGTACATGGGGGCAAGCGCGCATGTACTAGAAGTAGAAAGTTTTTCGTCGAAAAATCAGTTGCAAAGTTGTGGCTCTAAAGAAGCTCCAAAAAAATGTGTTAAAATTAACAACTTCGGATTATATGAATACAAGTCTGGGCCAGGTTCGGACAGGGATTATCAGTGTGCCATGAATCACCGTAGAAACACGACTGAAGGTTTAAGAACCTGTTTGAGTTCTAGACTCTACCGTTCCTTAGACACCTCAGAGTGTATCAATCCTAATTGTCAATTTAACAAATATTTTGTCCTATGAGCTTTGGGGAATTCTCGATTCGATTTCAAAAATAAAATTTTCAATTAATCCCACGTTCGTTTTAAAATTTTAAACCACACATCAACAGGCAAAAATATTCAGTCACAGAATGAACAGTCTCTGAACAGTCACAGAACAGGAAATTGCCGAAATAAAATTTTTTTTACAAGCAAGCCGATGTCCTGCAGAAGATTTTTACAAGCGATTTCTATATACTTTTCTTTGCAGCAGGTCCCTGTAGAGTTAGAAAATACTCACCTAGATTGGCGGTCTGTCCAGTGCAATTGAGTCGCGCTAGCGCGTTCACACCCCACTTGGTGTGCAACCGCTCCAATCAAATCTGTTTGCAAATCACTTGGCTGAACTCTTCACTTCTCGTTGGCCTTTGAATTGATTTCTTTGCTTGACTTCGATTCCTTGATTTGTTTGCTTGAGCCTTGAATTCTTTCTGCTTTGGCCTTTCTTTGAGTTCTCTCTTTCTCTTTTTTGACTTTTTTTTGAAAGGAAAACTAAAATGGCACTAAAACAAAAACAAAAGAAAACTAAGGCTAATAAAAAAAATTAAACCAAGAGATGAAATCTCTTTCTTCCTTTTTTTAAGAAACACAAGAAAATATATAACAAACAAAGAAAACAATTTTTTTTTAAAAAAAAAGGATTTGGGAAAAGAAAGCTAGAACCAACTTACAAAATTCAAAGAAGAGAAAAGGATTTTTTTTTAAGGGAACAGGGAGAACTATAAACTATGAGAAGAAGAAAAAACAAAGGAAGAGGATGGGGTATTGGTTTGAGAAGTGGTTGTGGTGACTATTGTTTGTGATGAAGAGGTTGGAGAGGATGGGTATATGTAGAACAGAAGAAAGAAAATTGGAAAGAATTGAAAAAGGTTTTTTTTTTGGGGAAAAGGGATGTATTTATACAAGGAATATTGGAAAGTAGAGAAGTTTGGAAAGAAATTAAAGAAAAGAAAGGAATTGTAATAAAAGCAATTTTTTTCTTTTTTAGAGAATTGCTGAAAAATAGAAAAAGATTGTAGAAATTTGGAAAGAAATAATGGAAAAGAGGGGAAAGAAATTGGAAAAAGTTGGAATGAAATAAATGAAAGAAAGGGAAAGAAATAAATGAAGAAAGAATGGTAATGAATAGAAAAGAAAGTAGAAAAGGAAAGAGATCAAACTAAATTTGCAAGATTTTTTTTTTTGTTTAATTAGAATTGTTGTAAAAGTAGAGGTGTGGAAAGGTGGAAAGAAATTTGAAAGAAAAAGAAAAGAATTAAAAGAAAGGAATTGTTAGAAAAGTTGAAATTTTTTATATGGAAATGTTGAAAGGAGGAAGCAAGATGCAAATAAAAGTGGAAATAAAAAAATGCAATTTTTTTTTATTGTTGTCAAAATAGAAGAGAGAGAAGAGATTGTGTAGAAGAAAAATCGGAAAGAAGTAAATGAAAGATTAGGATAGAAATAGATGGAAAGAAATTGAATGGACATTAATTAGAAAAATTGGCAAAATTTTATTTTTTAGAAACTTGGAAAGAAATCAATTTGTGAAACAATTGCAAGGAGGAAGAGAAATAGAAGAGAAGGAAAGAAAATCTCAAAAAGATTTGTTTTTTTTTATTTATAAAAATTGTAAAAAGGAAAAAATTTATGGAGAGATGTTAAGAAAGAAGGAAAGCAACAAAGAAAGGAAACAAAACAAAAGGCAAGAATTTTTTTCTCTTATTTGGTAGATATACGGTATCACAAATCAAATACCAAATCAACCAACAAGATTTTTTTTTTTAATCTATACTAGAAAACAAAAGGGAACAAAATAAAATAAAAATATTTTTTTTGTGTTTTTTTTATATTAAGAAAAAGAAAATTATAACCCGAAGGATTTAAAAACAAAAATTATTTTGGTCCCCGGCAACGGCGCCAAAATTTGTTAGCGAACAAATTTTGCAATTGTAAACAACTGTAAAATCCGTTTGGCTTTCCTAAACAACAAGGATTGTTGTAGAGGGTGTCGAACTCTGGGACCAAAAATATTTTAATTAATAAATCCAATCAAGTTATTCAGAATTTTGATTGGTTGCAAACACAGAAAATAAACAAAAAGAGAGTTTTAACAATAAGAGAAAGCAATTAGGGGATAATGACATAGATTAGATTAATATTCATCAATAGCCAATCGAATAAATACAGATCTAATTCATGTTTCTGTCATAAACATGAATCAACTATAATTAGGTTTCTAGAAACAAATATGTAAATAACAACAAGTATAGCCTATGCAGGAGCTCAGCTCTTAAACAACCATAGGCTATCAGGACAGATTCACTATTTTATTTCTAAAACCCTAAATATTAAATCTAAATCTGATAAGTGTTAGATCGAACTCGAATATACCCTGTGAAGGAGCACAGCTCTTAAACGACACAGGGTATGAAGGTTCAGATCTAACCCTTAGTTCAAATCTAGATCTACATACATGAAGTTCTAATCTTTTGGCTATGTGATTCATATTGAATCATATCTATTAGCGTCATCACCCCCTAATCAAAGAGGATTAGCTAGACATAGCTAAAAGAAAAGAAAAGAAAAAGAAAATAACAGACATGAACATAAATAAAATGCAAATAAAAACAAAATAGAAGAGAGAAAGAAGAGTTTTATTCCAAGCAAAGGATTACAAAATAAAACTAAGTGTGTTTTTACATGTATAAGATAAAAGGTATTTATAGTTGTATTGGCCAAGGCTACTTGGCAAATTCCACAATGTGGGACAAAAACCCATTTTCAAAATAACACATAAATCAAGGAGCTAGTGTGAACGCATGCAGAAAAAATAGGTTGCGGGGTTCAACTCCAATTGCCTTGAGTATGAATAAGAACTCCAAGTGATCAGAAAAGCATTGAATCTTAACTTTGAAATATGCAGCAGAAAGTAGTTGAACAGCAACATCTCTTCAGATCTTCAAGCTTTGATCCAGCTCTAAAAATCAACACTCTTCTTGCGCAAATTCTTCAAGCTTTTCAACAATTAAATGCATTAATCCATTTATCTCAGATAATCTGAAAACACAACTATAAATACATAGTATCTGTTATTTTAAAGATAAAATAAGATAAATAAGCGGATAAAATATACACATTTACGTGTATATCAGGAGGTAAAGGCCCAATTACTAGTGTACACCTAATTCTACATTCTGTTTTCGTAGGGATTAATCTGACTGTTTCTGTTCGGGTGGTAAAGGCCCATTATTAGCTTTCTGTTTCTGTGGAAATTATTTTGTTCCTGTTTCTGCTTCAGTTTAGACATTAGGGTGACACCTAATCCTGATATACTAGTATTAGTGCAGAGAAGTGTAAAGAAATAGCTTATGTCATTCTGTTCTTCTGTAATATCCACTACACCTGTTACTGTTATCTCTCATCCAGTTTTATTTTCATGTCATGTTATTATTATCTATTCATAACTGAAAATCACTGGACTTGCCAGACTTTTTGTCTGACCCTTGTTGTTTCGCCTCCTTTCTTCCGTTACCCCCCCCCCCCCCATTTTTGTAGAAGGGAGTATTCTAGCCTGATCCGGATTTCTTCCGCTTAAAGTGCTTAAAGTATGGCTTGTCTTCTTATGTGGGGATTATGATTTTAAACTATGCATTCTAAAGGCTTTTGTACAAGACTGATATTTTGTACTTGAATTCTGATATTGTGATTTGAAAGGATGTAACCAAGCTTATTTCGGTTTCTATTGTAATAAAGTTATAAATTTTTCAAGTACTGTTTTGTCTGTCTTGTAAGTTTCTGTTCTGTTTACTAAAATGCTCCACCAAAGTTAAAGCATTCCCTTTGTGAGTGACCTTAACGGAGGTGGGGTGTTACAATAGGTTGAGTTTCATCCCATACCTACGGAGAACATCGAACATCTATGCCAAGTTTCGGACATGATCATTTGATTGCTTCGACTTCATTAACATGTCATCTACATATACCTCCATCGTCTTTCCGATTTGATCATGGAACATGCGATTGGCCAACCGCTGATATGTTGCTCCAGCATTCTTAAGTCCAAATGGCTTAACTACATAGCAATACATCCTGAGATCAGTTACGAAACTAGTATGTTCCTGGTCTGCGACATGCATCACAATCTGGTTATATCCTGAATAAGCATCCATGAAAGAGAGGAGTTCGTGTCCAGCTGTTGAGTCGAAAAGCTGATCAATCCTGGGAAGTGGAAAGCTATCTTTACGGCAAGGCCTTATTCAAGTCCAAAATGTCGATGCACGTTCGCCACTTCCAGCTGGCCTTCTTCACAAGTAATGGGTTTGATATCCACCTGGGTTATGTTGCATCTTGAATGAAACCATTATTCTTTAGTCTTTCAACCAGGCTACAGATCTCTCCGAGCCAAGCATACGTCCTTTCTGCTTTACTGGGATATATTTCGGGTCAATATTCAGCGAATGAGTCGTGATGGATGGAGATTTCTCACATATGTCAGCATTGGTCCATGTAAACACATCAAAGTTCACGCGGAGGAATTGTAATGACCTGCATTCTATGTACGGAGGATCGCAAAATATTTATTTTATTTTCATACGAATTCGTATGGTTTTGTAACTTTAGGGAACGACTATTGGGGTCATTTCCCATGTTCATGATTTTTGCCGATTTTTAAATGATCGTTTTACCCCTGTCGAATCTTGTTCTGCTTATAACTTCTGATTGGTAAGGAGTTTTGACCTGAAACCACTTCCACTGAATTTTGGATAATGGTTTACCTTTCCGTAGAGTGGTCACATTAATCAAACGAACTTATCGTTTGGGAGATATGGCTGAAATACGGTTTGGAAGGTGTAAAACAGCTTAACCAGGCTTAATAAGGTAATTAACAGCTAGGCCCATAACCCATTTCGGGATTAGGGTTATAGAAGGGCTGAAATGAGTTAGAGAATGGTTCCTTTTCATTTTCTCAGCCGTCATAAACATTTCTTCAAACCTAGCAATGGGCTCCACCTTTTAAATTCATCCTAAATCACTTTCTAATCACATATTAGCCAAATCAACATCAAATTAAGGCGGTTTAGCATAGAAATCGAGATAGAGCTGCTCGAATACATTGGGAACCATGCCAAATCAGTTATAGTTTCAGATATGGAATTTATTTATGGCTAAAGTGAGTGATTTGCATTTATTCATTAATTACGGCCAATTAGGGGTGATTAGTGATAATTAGCGAAATTATGCATCATAAAAATCTGGAAAAATATGCAGAAATTCCTAAATATTATTTTATGCCTCTGGTTAAAATTTGGGTTAATTTGGATTAAGTTCGCTAATCCTATAGTTAAAACATGGTTAAGGGGATTAAGGGGAAAATCATGTTTTTTGGGTATGTTTGATCTAAAATATTTCATGTTATTGATATTTTGGTGTTTTTGGTTGATTCATATTACTACTGCTTTAGATACAGTATTTTGGTTGATTCATGTTATAATAATGATGTTTTTGGTTTATTCATGTTACTATGAAGTCACAAACTTTTTCTGTTTTGCTTTAGATACAGTATTTTGAAGTTGTAATAATGATGGTTTGGATCATAAGCTGTATTTTGGATTCTGCTGCTATGATGATTTAGTTTTCAGCTTATGCACTGTCTCGCCTATTTTATGCCAAGTTATGTTATTATTATATTTTATTTCATGCGCTGTGAGATATACTATAGGTTCTTTGGTGGTTCATAGCTTCAAATCCGTTTCTTTTGACGACCGTCCCGTGCTAGTCGAGCATTGGCACAACGCATTTCTAGGGAAATGTCGACTGGTGCGGGGCGGGTCATCATAGGAATTCAGTCAACTCCCTCGTCCGGAGGGGATCTAGGTAGGATTTGATCTTCAAGGTCTTGATCGGGTCGTCATTATCGATTGGAATCTCTACTGTAGTTTCATTAGGAGACGTCCTTCTACACCTGGCTCTTCTCCCTCCATTAGATCAATATCCTCAAGATGGCGACTCGACGGTCCTAGTTGGGATTTTTTATTTATTTGTTATGCTACCGCCTCCTTGGCAGGAAGAGGATTGTCTTTGGACTCCTACTTTTCATTATCACAGACTTTCTTCCATCCTGCTAAGTAGCATGCTCGTTCTGCTACTTGATCTCCCTATACTACTCCAACTCCATCTTCAGTCGGAAACTTCAAAAGCAGGCACCAAGGAGCTATGCATGCTCGAAATTTTGCTAGGGTCAGTCGTACCAAAAGGCGTTGTATGGAGAGTTTATATCCATCACAAGAAATGGGAGGATCCATACTCTTTTACAGTCCCCCTCGACCAACTCCATCGGAAACTTAATCATTCCCACTGGTTCATTTGTTGAGCCATTAAAGCCACGTATCCTATCCTTACACAACTTTAAATCTTTTGCCTCTAACTTCATCTGATCACAGGCTTGTTCAAACATAATGTTTATGAAACTCCCACAGTCTATAAGGACTTTTCATACTATGTTTGGGCTGATGATTTCCGTAATCACCAAAGGATCGATGCTTGGGGTCTCCACCCACTATGACTCTCTATCATGGAAGACAATATTATCTGCCACTGTCTTCATTTACTTAATGGGACCCACTGCTTTGAGGGTGTTGCATTCTCTAACGTCCAAGTGCTTTGCAACATTCACATATTGCTCCATAGTCCGAGTACTGTGACCCGCCGGATGTGGTCCTCCGACAATGTATTAATAACAATTCCTTTTTTTGTTGGGCAGTGGCCCTTTGAGGCACTTGACCTTATTTGGGGGCCGAGGTCCCCTGCCCCTGTCCCATGGGGTAACCTTGTATTCATCGAGATTTCCTTCTCTAATCAGCTTCTCGATGATGTCCCTAAAATGCTGGCACTCATTAGTCGCGTTGCTATAAATATCGTGAAACAAAAAATAACTTGCCCTTCTCACGCTCTTTCTCCATGGATTCCCGCGGAGGTAGTTTCTTGTATTGCATCATATTTCATATATCAAGATATATGTTTCCAATGTGTCATTCAACGTTGTATAACTATCAACCATCTGAAAATGGGGTCGCTTCTTTGCATCCCCCTTATGGTTATGGCTTCCATTGTCATTATTTCATTAATTATTATTTTGTTTTCCACGATTCCCAACATTCACCTCAACATTTTCGGAATTATCTCCAGACTGCTTCACTACCATGTTGCTTTGAATGCCTTTGTTCAGCACATCACTCGATCTCCCTTCCTGATTCACTTGTGCATCTTCTTGTCGCAGGAACATTGGCCTTTCAATAGAAAGTTCAATCAACGTAGGATATTTCCAATCAAATACGTCCCAAATCATGTTCTCTTATCGACTCCATTAACAATTGCCATCAAGTCTATTTCAAGGTTGGAATTACTCACTTTAGTCATAACCATATTGGATCGGTTAAGATAATCCCTCAGAGATTCTCCTGGAGTTTACTTTATTGTAGAAAGATCCATGACACGTTTCGACTGAATGGATTGAAGGAGAAATGGTTAAAGTAGTTATCACTCAATTCTTTGAAGTTCAGGAATAATCTTAGGGGAAGTGGCCAGAACCACGTGAGTTCCACCCCGTCAAGATATATCGGGAAAGCCTTGCACTTAACCGTGTCTAGGGTGACCGATGTCTCCATGTGCCATGAATATCTCATTAGATATTGTTTGGGATCTGTCATGCCGGAATAGTGGCTTACCTGCGACATATTGAATCTTCTCTAGAACTCTACTTGTAGAATATCGTCTGTAACGAAGTGTGGCTACGATCAGTTCCCCAATCTTCATTCTTGTAGCCTTTGTTATCATTCATGATCTGCTGCTCTATGGCAGTCAGGTTGAAAGCACTGAAAATAACTTATTCTGAGCTCTCGGCTCATTGTGCTTCCCCTACCCCTGTACCAGGCAATGTCGTCTGGGCCGCCATCCGGTTGGTACTTCCTTGGCCCCGGTTGTCCCAGTCAATCACAGAATGCACAGTAGGAAGCACGGGTGGCTCTAAAAGCATCGCGGTTAGCTAGAGGAGAAAGGTTCTGTGTGGGCAAGGAGTTGGGTTCAACAGGCCATGACTCGACATTCCGCAGCTCGATAATGTCGAGCCGAGCCGGGTCGGCTGTTTTGAGTTGAGGTGGGAGCCTCCCGAAGCGCAAATCTCGCACATTCTCTGGCCCTTCAGGTGGGCACCGCTGTTGTGGCTGGCCCTCGCTCCTCTCGCATGATGATGAACCTTCTGCATCCTCATTTCGTGATGGAAAGTTGTTTGTTGGTTCCTTAAATCCTCCCACTGTCTCGGTATTCGATTCATGTCATGTCTTATTGTGGAATTCTCCCGTGCTGAGCATTCAATGTTGTCATTGTCTACCAGAGTTGGTTCATCAAAATCATAAAGCCATCGTGAGCAGTGAATGCTGAAGAGGGAGCTTGATCAGATAGAGAGGGAAGGGTAGAAGGGTTCATGGTTGGTTGCACCCCGGCTTGGGTCGATGTCGACTTAGGAATGATTGACCCAGCCTGTGTCGGGCCGAGGCTAGGCCAGAGGTTGTGTTTGATGGTAAGGCAGGGTTTGGCTATTGAGGGTGTTTTCCAGAGGCGTGTACAAAAGTCTGAGAAACCATTGTTGCCGAAGATGACAAAAACTAGGATTTTATCTCGGACTTGGTGATCCAAAAGTTAATTAAAATCCTTAAACGCTGAGAATTGATATTTCTCAGTGAAAGCACCAAAGTGTTGACACCAAATGTAACACCTCGGATTTTTGAATAATCGAATTAACTAAATTAACGCTAAGAATTGATATTTCTCAGTGAAAGCGCCAAAGTGTTGACACCAAATGTAACACCTCGGATTTTGTGTTTGATGGTAAGGCACGGTTTGGCTATTGAGGGTGTTTTCTAGAGGCGCATACAAAAGTCTGAGAAACCATTGTTGCCGAAGATGACGAAAAATAGGATTTTATCTCGGACTTGGTGATCCAAAAGTTAATTAAAATCCTTAAACGTTGAGAATTGATATTTCTCAGTGAAAGCACCAAAGTGTTGACACCAAATGTAACACCTCGGATTTTTGAATAATCAAATTAACTAAATTAACGCTGAGAATTGATATTTCTCAGTGAAAGCACCAAAGTGTTGACACCAAATGTAACAACCCGGATTTTTGAATAATCGAATTAACTAAATTAAAGAATAATTAATCTTAGATGTGAGAATTAAGGGAATGAGGTTGCGCCATCGTGTTCGTCTCGGAATTCTGGTTGAGATAGAGTCTGAGTTAGCGGAAAACGGGTACCAGATGAAGGATTTATGGATGAACGAAGATTGGTGGCAAAACAAGAAGAAGAAAAATATTGCATTGGCGCACTTGGGAAGTGCGCCAGTATAAATTTGCACTGGCGCACCTGCCAAGTGCACCCAGGCCAAGGTAGCAGGCCTGCACAGCTTTCTGGTTCAGTCTGACCCATGTTGTTGAGTCCTTTCTGACTCCTTGCTGAGTCATTAGGGCTGAGGTGTCACCCTATCCCGACTGAATGGTTTTGATTAACCCTAAGATCATACGACGGCTTAAATTAATTCAAAACTCTATAAAAAGAACCATAGACTCAAACCCTAAATCAGAATTAAAACTAAAACTATGGCCGTTATGCTGTCATCTTGAACCCTAGAGTAGCCGCCACCAATTAGAGAGGAAGAACAGCAAATCAAATCAGTTCTATTCGACCCTAACAACGAATCTTCTTCAAAGGAAAGCTAATTCAACTTCACAAATCAGAATTCAGAACTCAAGACCGCCTTTGAGTTGTGAGTTCGATAGTTTTAATAAAATAATTATTAAATTAATTGGATTGAGTTATGATGCGGATAATTTGGATATGATGTGAATTATTGACTGCATATTGTAATTATGTTATAGAATTGTGTTGTAATTTCTATGATGATATGTTATGATGCTATCATTTACGATGTAAAGTTATGATGCTATTACCCATGTTGTAATTCTATGATTGGCTTATGTCTAGTTGAATCATCATGTTGTTCATATGCTAGTTTGGTTATGTTGATTCATATGATAGATCACAAGTTTGTATGCAAGTTTAGATATTGATTTAGACAAGAATCATAGGCAAGTTAGTATAACCTTACATGTTTGGTGACATCAATTTTAGATCTAAAGTTAGGCTATGACATGTGTGAGTTATATGATAAATTCTACATGATAATTTACATGTTAGATGCAAGTTTACAACATTGTTATGATGCATAAATCACATATGCAAGTTTATATAAATATATGAGTTTGGGATATGAATCATGTTATGCAAGTTTAGGGTTATTGCCTATGCAAGTTTACACCTTTAGATGTAGATCTATGACATACATAATTTATGCAAGATTGTGACCATTATCTCAACAAGTTCACACCTTTTGGATCCATGACATATGTTGTTTATGAAAGTTGTAACTTTGGCCTATGCAAGTTTTAGATGTAGAACATCATTCACACATGCAAGTTCACCCCTATGTTTAGATCTATGTTTTAATTATGTGTATATTGTGATGTTTTCTCTTTATTCCATGAGTTAGACTATTCGAGTCTAACGTATATTTTACGTTAAACGAACAAACGTACAACGTGGGGTAAAGGGGATAATATTAAAAAGATTTAATTTAGCATAAATGCCTTAAAAGGCATAAAATAAATTTGTGATGAAAATTGGTATGATTATACATACCATAAATGGATGGACATAATTGAGTCAATTATGGACATCGTTAAATTTGGAATTGATTGATAATTTGAATAGGGAAAGTAATTCAAACTAGGGGAATGATTAATTAGGAGTAATTAATCGTCTAAGCCACGAGGTTAGGCTCTTTTGTGGTGTAAGACTGCCCGGACCCGCCCGACAAATCCAGCTGCCACAATTGCTAGTCTAATATGAGAGGTCTTAGGCATAAACTAAATACGTAACAATTGTAAAGACACGAGGTTAGGCTCTTTTGTGGTGTAAGACTGCCCGGACCCGCCCGGTAAATCCAGCTGCCACAAATGCCAGTCTAATGTGAGAGGTCTTTATGAGGTTTCAGTCTTAATGAATTAAGAAACACTTAACGAGATAAACATGTAGTGGGACATGAGGGGGTTAAGTGGGTGCCTTGGGTGGCATGTGGAATCTAGTGGGTGCCTTGGGTGGCATTTGGAAATACGATTAGAAACACTTAACCAAAATTGAAACATGAATAAGAAGTGGGTTAAGTGGGATGTACTAGAGGGGACCAAGCTTAGGTGGATAGCTTGTGTCAAGTAATGAGGGCCCATTTCAACCAGTAACCCATACGTATCTTTGTGGGCTCGACCCAAGTCGAGGACGGCACACGCATACTGGGCTTGACTGTAAGAGGCCAAACCGTGTTAGCGGTGGCAACACAAGTCCAACGGGTTCATATGCGTGTGTGGACCCAGGCTGGTAGGTAAGACGTTATTGCATCGTGTAGGTATAAGTCGTGCGTTGTTGTTGGTATCGGGTTGCCACTTTGGGGAGTGATACAGCCCACTGTGGGGCCAACAAGGGTATCTACGAGCTAGGGAGCCGATCGCTTGGGGGTAGTGGGTACACCTAGTGGAGATAGGGGAAGGTGACACCTATGAAGGCAGCTAGGGGTGCACGAAACTACCTATATCATTATTAAGTCTGTAGGCGGGATCAACCTTAGAGTGACTAGTGGTGGTGCAGTATAGTAATTATCTCATAGTGTTGGTGTAGTTTAGTAATTATCTTATAGTGGTTTAGGGGCGCTTTAACGATATCGTTGTTCGTCTTGTTTCCTCGTTTACTCTGCCATATTCAATGGTTCATGGTCATTTCCTTATTTTCCAACTTATGCCTTAGCCTAGTTACTTTGTTAATTATATTGTTAAAATTATCGTACTCGCCAGACTTTATGTCTGACCCCCTTTGTTTCCTCCTCTTTTCTTCCTCCCCTCCCCCCCCTTAGGTGCTCAGGTTGGAACTAGCACCAGTGGAGCTTTATTTTGTGCTGCTGTTTCTCTACTTTTAGAAGATTGCTTGGATCGCTGAAGTAAAAGTTCAGCTTCTCTTTTATTTATGGCTATTTTGTATTGGGGATTATGTCTTTCAATTTATGTACTTTTGGTAATCAAGATGGATATTATGTACTTTGACTTTGGTTTTTGATGATGTAAGCAAACATATGTGTTTTCTGCTGCAATGAAATAAAGTTTTAAATCCTTGAGTACTATTTATATCTGTCTTGTTGTTAAGTTTCTGTTCTATACTTACTTAAAACGCTCCATAGAAATTAATGCATTCCCTTTGTGAGTGACATTGATGGACGTGGGGTGTTACACGTGGTACCAGAGCTGAAGGTTACCAGAACATATATGAATTTAAAAAAAAAACTATTTTTCAAAACAATTTTTTTTTTTTTGAAAATTGGTTCACTTTATTACTAAAACCAATAGCAAACCTCCTTTATGAGCCTCGTTAAAACCTTGCAATCCCCCTAGTGTGTACCTTACAAGGAAAAAGAGTACTCATAAATTTGGTTAATACATCATCTATAAAATAACCAACAGAAAATACAACAAGAAAAAAGAAAAAACATCAAAAGCAAATAAAGCTTTTACTATAAAGACCATCTTCACCGGCCCTTTCAAGCCCATAGCCCATCACCGACCTAAAAAGGAGTCAAACACTTCGAACTATCCAGAGTCAATCAGTTCTATCCTCCAACGAGCTAACATCTGTTCATTCCTCAAAGTACGAGCAGTTTTAGATCCATTACCACGAACCAGATCCACAATCTCCTTCTCAATCTTCAACAAAATAATTGATGCAAGGGTTCTTCGATTCTAGAAAACTCTCATGTTTCTTTCCCTCCAAATGAAATACACCACTATCGTGAAAGCACCGAAAGCAAAATCTCTAATTTGGTCCTTAGCTGAAAATTGGGAAATTAGGGTTCTTGCTTCATCCTGAAGATTATCATGAAGATGAGGTGACAAATCAAGTTTCCGCTTTACTGATAACCAAATAAAGGAGGAGAAATCATATTGAAATAACAGGTGGTTAATGGTTTCAGGATGATTATTACATAAAGGACACAGAACGTTTTCAACATCATTGAAACGAAGCAAGCGATCTTTGGTGTTCAATCTTCCTAGCACTGCAAGGTACGAGATAAAAGACATTCTTTTACTGTTTTTCTTATGCCATACCACTGAAAAAATTGGATCTGAAATCCGACTTATGCGAGTATACTCCCATACTTTATGAAAGGAAAAAATTCCACCTTCACACCACTCGTAGAAATCCTGATGATGACTAGAATTAACTACTAATGGACTGATTTCATCAATTAATTCTCGTGTCGCAGGATGAAATTCTTCATTTCTGATTATAGAACCGACTTTTTGCTCAGAATTACCAATTATCTAGAGCCTATCAAAACCCAAAAGATCCACCATGCATTTGCAATTGATCCATGGATCATACCACAGATAAGAATTTTCTCCTTTACATATTACCTTATTAAAAAGTTGCTTTGAATTAGATCTGAGTTTCAAAATAGCTTTCCATGTAGATCACCATAATAAAAGTGGTTTCTATACTTGAATGGCGGAAACATTTTCTTCTTCGTCGTTGAATGGATCTTGTCCAAAATTATCGGGCAAATCAAAATCGCAAGTGAAGGGGAATAAGGTGAGATTCATCTCTCGTCCTGATTTGATTTCTTATCGCTTTCAGAAACGATGTTTTCGTTGTGGAGAGGGTAATCATCTAGCGAGACACTGCAGTTCTCAAACCAGGTGTTTTAATTGTGGACTTTTGGGTCATCGTAGTGGAAATTGTTTGTCGAAATCAAGAGGGAATATTTCCGGGTGTAATCAGGTCAAGATCAAAGAAACTCAAATATTGAGTACTGGTATGATTTTGATAAAGAACTTTTTAAGTCTCAATGATCAAATTCAAATTGTGAAAATCTGCCAAGAGTTGGGATTCGGCAATGGAGGGTTCTATAGACCAAGATACGAGAATGGTGCAATGTTGAACTTATACATGATGTGTTTGGGTAAAATCTGGAATCCGCAAACTAGAATCTATGAAGAAAGGAGGAAAACAGATAATTCTATTCCGTCAAAAATTCCAGGTGAATTCAAACAATTGGTTAGTAATTCCTTGAAGTATGCTCACAAAGAATTATTGGTTAATGGTAGAAAAGTTGAAGAACTTCCATTAATGTATCCGGATGTTTGCATCATCAACTATTACAATCATGATGGAAAATTGGGATTGCATAAAGACAAGGATGAAAGTACTGAGAGTCTCTCGTTAGGTCTTCCTGTTGTTTCTTTTTCAATTGGTAATTCGGCCGTGTTTGTGTTTAGAGATGAAAGAGGTGTTGACAAGGAAATTATACTCGAATCAGGGGACGTTCTGATTTTCGGTGGTAAATCCAGAGGAGTTCTTCATGGAATTTCAGGTATTATTAATAACTCGGCTCCGATTATGATTAAGGAGAAGACAAATTTGAATGTGGGGAGGCTAAATTTGACTTTCAGGCAATGTGATGTTTCACATAATCTCTCATCTAATATGGATAATTTTGTTCAGCAGTATCATTCAAATTTTAATCGTTCTTTTGTGGATGTCGTGAGGCAATCTTATTTCAGTATGCCCAAATGGTATTCAGTAAAGTCAAGAAATGCCCGCGTTGGGAAAGATGAGGGGGTTAAATTTTGTTTTCAGTGTGGAGATTCAAATCATTTTGCTAAGGAGTGTAGAAATGGTTTGAAATGTTTTAATTGTGGTGGAATAGGGCATCGAAAGGCTAGCTGTTTAGCTAAGTTTACTGGAAAATCAGTGAAGGAATTGTTGCACTTCAATTGTTCGATGATATGTCTGAAAATAATTGAGTTACTGGATCGGTATTCACGAGATTACCTGGCTAATTCAAATGAATGGGCTTACTTGTTGTTGATGATGGGATGGAATTTAGAAGGATTGGTGGATGGGATTCTGTGGAGCAAGAGGATTGAACTTGTGAATATTTTTCCTCCATTGCCCAGTCCGATGAATAGGAAAGAGCACGCTTTCTCTTTCAGTTTGTGTTTGGTTAAATTAAGGAGATTATCTTCTGAGTCGAATGTAATCAACAAAAGGGAAGTAATTCGATTGATAGATTTGATCCTAGAGCATTTTGATGTTATAAATACTGTCATCAATGTGGATTACAAGGATGTTGAGCTTCAACTTCATGTTGAAAATCATGAACAACCTACTGTTGGAGGGTTGGATGGTAATATCAAGACAGTGGTTGATGATGATATACAATCAAATTCAGGCATCACTGATGAGATTTTGTTAGAAGAAGAGATGTAGAAGGATATCGGTTTATGTTGGCCTTCGTGGTGTGACCCAATGAACTATGATCCGTACGTAAGAAAATGCATGAAATGCTGTGAAAATAAAAGGTTCAATGCAGGTCTAACATGTGATGAGTTCGACATTAATGGTATGGCAACTGAAATAATGAAAGGGGTGGAAGCTGTTGACATGAACGACTATGTTGGGGTTGATGAGGTTGGGGATTTAAATTCCTATTCAGTTATGGTTGATGCAAGGAATTGGACTGTGGCCGACGATGTTACACTCTCGAACAACTTTGAGGCATTGGAAAATTATGAAGAGGAGAGTGTCATGTATCAGGCTAATTTTGGTGCAACACTTGCGGACACAGTAGCTGATGATAAATGTTTCAAAGTAAATCTAAAATGTGATTCGTTAGACATTAATGGAAAGACTACTGAAGTCATGATAGGGTTGGATGCCGTTGACTTGACTGGTTATGTTGGGATTGATGATGACGGGGATTTCTCCAACTCAATAACTGTTGATACACGGATTTGTAAAGTGGCTGATGATACGAACAACTGTGTAGCATTGGGAAACAATGAAGAGGAGAGTGTTTTGTTTCAGGCAAATTCTGGTGATACTGTAGCATTCGCGGACACAGTAACCAATAAAGGTACACTCCAGTATCCCTCTGCATTATATAGTAAAGGGACTAGTGAGTTTAAGATTTCAACAGAAGCTGTTTCATTCTCTGATGGACTCACGTGTACTACTTCATGGATTAATAGTACTTACATGATGGTTGTTAGCACAAGAGATATAACGCTTTGCTCATTGACATTGAGGCCGAGCCATTGCTTATATAGTTGGGTGGATGTATTACATCGATTGG
Source organism: Allium sativum (assembly GCA_030737875.1). Lineage (NCBI taxonomy): Eukaryota > Viridiplantae > Streptophyta > Magnoliopsida > Asparagales > Amaryllidaceae > Allium > Allium sativum. Next base: position 5,724,640 of record CM060916.1, on the reverse strand, counting down.
TGGACTTTTCGGGAATTGTTTCCAGCTTATTGCGACCTAGTCCGTGTGTGTTTAGTCCGGAGGGTGATTTTCCTGTTTCTAGTTCGTCGGTGTCGGTTATTGCTGTTGACTCTGGTCTTGTGAGTAGGGGAAGCTCGGAGGAGGCTGGTGTGGAGTTTATTCAGGGTGATGAGGACCCATCTTCTTCAGCTAGGAGGAGGAGGAGTCGGAGAGAGGTTCCCAGTTCTGGTGTGATTCGTCGCAATGCTAGGATCAGCTCTAACTCCTCTCCATTTCGAGGTAGGTCTCAGAGTCCGATTGCTAGTAGTAGCAATTCGGATCTGGGCCCAGGTATGTCTTCTGTTTATGGCAGTTTTTACTCTCCTTATGCATTGAATAGTTTATCGACTAGTCAGATGATTCAGCTAGCCAGTGATACAGCCTTTATTTTTTCTGATATTGAGTTAGATACTGACTTCATTAGGAGTAGGGAACTAGAGAGAGTTTCTTCTTTGAGTAGATGAGGATAGTTAGTTGGAATATCAGGGGCTTAAATGATCCAAAAAAATGTGCAAAAGTTTGGTCATTCTTTGTAGATTATCATATAGATATTGTCTTGCTTCAAGAGACAAAAATTGAAAGTCCTGACATTAGTTTTTACACTAGGATAGGTGGCTCTTACATTCGTAACTGGGCCTCTCTACCGTCAATTGGTAGTGCAGGAGGACTAACGATTGGTTGGAAGGATAGTCAATATAGGCTTGTACAGGAATTTGCTAAGACACATTCATTACACATTATTTTCTTTTCTTTTAGTGATAATTCTTTACTGGGTATTACGAATGTGTATGGTCCTCACACTAAAATTGAGAGGAGATGTCTGTGGGATGAATGCTCTGAGTTTAGGAATATTGGTCCAAATCTTTGGATTGTAGGGGGGATTTTAATGTTACTAGATTTTTAGGTGAGAGATCTCCTCGAGAAGGAGATTTTTCTGATATGGAAGAATTTAACGATTTTATTCTTAATAACGAATTGATTGAGATTCCGCTTAATAATAGGTCTTTCACTTGGTCTAGGTCTAATATTAGTGACAGCCCGTCTTTTGCCTTATTAGATAGGTTTTTTATAAGTTCAGAGGTTGATGAAAGATTTACAATTTGTAAAGTAAAAGGGTTACCTTTTTTATATTCGGATCATTGTCCTTTAATCCTTTCATGTGAATCGAATATGTTAATTAGTAACAGTTTTAAATTTGAGAAGATGTGGCTACTAGACACTAGTTTTGTTAAACTTGTTACCTTTAAGTGGAAATCGTTAATCTATTTTAATAATTTATACAATGGCAATTCAGCTAAGATTTTTGTGGCTAAACTGGGTAAATTAAGATTTTTTCTTAAGAGGTGGAATAAATATGTTTTTGGTAGTGTTAGAATTAAGAAGGATAAGATTTTATGTGAGATGTTAGATTTAGATAAGTTAAGTGAATCTAGGACTCTTAATATAAGTGAGAAAGATAGACTTAGTAACCTTAGAAATGACTTTAAATTGATTTTGGAGAAAGAAGAAATAATGTGGAAACAGAGATCACGTATTCAGTGGATTAAAGAAGGTGATAATAACACGAAATTTTTTCATAGTATGGCTAATAAGAGGAGACGTGACAATTTGAATCATTCTATTTTCCTAAATAATGAGGAATTGACAGTTCAGCGTGACTTAAACGAAGCCTCCACCAATTATTACAAACAAATTTTTGGGACTAGGATCAAGAGAAGAATAAACATTAATTGGAAGGAAATCTATCCTTCGGATGTCAGGGAAGAGTTAATAGATTTAGATTATCCTTTTTCGGAGCAGGAGATTTGGAAGGCTATTTGTGATATGCCAAGTGACAAAGCTCCGGGACCTGATGGTTTTTCTGTTATTTTTTACAAACAATTTTGGGAGGTTTTGAAAACGGATGTCATTAATCTATTTAATGATTTTTATAGTGGAAACCTGTGCCTAGGTAACTTTAACTTAGCTAATGTTATCCTTATAAAAAAAGCGTGAAGGTGCAAAAATTTTAAAAGATTTTAGACCAATCTCTTTGATAAATGTATCTGTTAAGATTATTTCTAAAGTTCTAGCGAATAGGCTTAGTAGGAAGATGAATGATCTTATAGATCATTCGCAAACAGCTTTTATAAAAGGTAGACAAATAGTAGATGGTGTAGCAGCTGTACAAGAATATATTAATGTATGTGTTAAAAATAATTTTTCATGTTCTATTTTAAAACTAGACTTTGAGAAGGCTTTTGATTCCATAGATTGGGATTATATATGTGATGTCTGTATGGCTAGAGGGTTTAGTGTTAGATGGACTAACTGGATATTGCTCTTACTTCGGTCCGGTAGTTCTAATATCGTTGTCAATGGGGTTATGGGTAAGAAGATCCAATCTAAGAGGGGTCTTAGACAGGGTGATCCCCTGTCACCTCTATTATTTAATTTAGCAGCAGATATATTTACTAGAATTATTAAGAGAGCTGGAAGATTAGGTGTGTTGGGCAGTGTTGGTAATGAGGAATTTAACAATGAATTATCTATTCTTCAATTTGCGGATGATACTTTGTTATTTTCTTCTCACCTGCCTAAGCACATCATCGCTCTCAAGTTCATCCTTTATTGTTTTGAGATGTTATCAGGTCTCAGGATTAATTTTGAGAAGAGTTCTGTCATGGTCATTAATGACTTTGGTAATGTAGAGACTATGGTTGCTAGCACTTTAAACTGTTCTGTAATGAGTTTCCCTTTTGATTATTTGGGTTTTAGGATTAGGCCTTCGAAACTAAAGAAGGAAGATTGGATAGTCATAATAGATAAGATCAATAATAGGCTATCAAATTGGAATTATAAATTTCTGTCTAGAGCGGGTAGATTAGTTATGGTTAATTCGGTACTATCTGCTATCCCTGCTTATTGGATGTCGGTACATAGATTTCCTCAATGGGTTATTGAAAGGATTGATAGAATAAGACGCAATTATCTATGGAGTGGGGGCAGCGATCAAATTTGTAGAGGTTTCAAATGTTTAGTAAACTGGGAGGTGTGTTGTAAGTCTAAGAAAGATGGAGGATTATGGATTATTAATTTAGCTAATTTTAACTCTTCCTTATTGGCTAAGTGGTTGTGGAAATTTAGGTGTCCTTTAGTGTCGTCCACATGGAAGTCTATTGTTTATAAATTTTATTATTCAGGAGGTGATTTTATTATGGGGTCTAGGGCTGGTTGGTATAATAGATTATCTTTCTTTTGGAAGTCAGTATTAAAGACTTTTGATATTTTTAACTTAGGTTATAAGACGATTGTTCATTCGGGGGATGTGACGTACTTTTGGCATGATAAGTGGATTTCACGTTTACCACTTAAAATTGTATTCAAGGAACTCTTTAATATTTGTAGTTTTAAAAATGCTTTGATTAAAGATGTTTTTAGAAGAGATTTGGAACCCCCATGGGAGTTTTATTTTGATAATATCTTAGATGGAGAAATGTTAAGACAATTAGCTTTACTATACGCTAAACTATCGTTATATCACATTGATGAGTATAGGGACTCTATCAGTTGGGAGATGAGTAAGAGTCAAGTTTATTCGGTTAATTCTATGTATAACTTTATAAATTTTTCGGGAATTTCTTTTCGATCTTTTAAGTTTATTTGGAAAGCTAATTCTCCTCCTAAAGCTAAATTTCTAATGTGGTTAATCATTCATAAGAAACTTAATACGATTGAGCATCTAAAGAAAAAGAATATTATTAATGATGTTAAATGTTACTTTTGTAACCTTTGGTTCGAAGACGTTGATCATTTATTTTTCTCATGCAATATCACAAATTTCATATTTAATATGGTTTTAAGGATATTTGTTTTTTATTATCCTAATTCTTGTAATAGTTGTTTTGATTATTGGGATTTTTGTAGATTTGTTCTTAATGGTAGTAACAGATACATTCTAGATTCTTTAGTCACTATAATAAGTCGGTTCATTTGGTTTGAAAGAAACCAAAGATGTTTTCAGTCTATTTCTGTCTCTACTGATGATTTAGTAATTAAAATAGCTTATAATTGTTTGGAATGGATGTCTAGTTCACATTACAAGTTATACTGGATAAGTGGATTTCAGAGGTTTTTGTTTAAGGTTAGAGTTAACTTGTATCTATTCATTAGAATCAGTAGTTTTTTTCGTAATATATATCGCATCGATTGTTAATTGCTTTTATTAGTCTCTCATTATATTCTTTTACTTCACATATATGTATGAGAGATAAGTATGTATTAATATATATATATATATATATATATATATATATATTAACATATGCATATTTCCATATATATATGTGAGTGTCACTTTATTGATAAGTTTGTTGAGATTTCTGCAGATTCAGGGTGTTGATTATCAGATAGTATTAGCAGTTATCTGGATGGATTGGTAGAAGTTATTTCAGATGCTCAGCATGATAGATTTTATTGAAGAGCTTTGAAGATTGTTGTATGGATTGAAGATTCGTAATCCATTTGGATTTATGTTAGAGAGCTTTTATGTGATATTATATTTCATTTCTTTTGTTATTATATAGTGGTTATGGGTTATTGTATTGGAGTAGATATACTTCAATATCGGGTGGTGGCCTTGCCGGAATTCGATATTGGAGTAGATGGGCGGTGGTTTATCCGGAGCTCATCTATCTACGATCCTTACAACCCTACACCAGTGTTAGGTTACATCTTGTAATCTTATGTGCTATTTGTTGGACTCTGTAGACATATTTTTATTATATATTCATTTACATGTGTGCTCTCTTCTTCTCAGAAGATCACACATTTTTGTTTTCAAAAAAAATAAAAAATAGCTTTCCATGTACTAGAAGAATTTGGATCTGCAGCCATTGACCAAAAATGCTCATTCCTGCAATATTTATTATGAATCCATCTACTCCATAAAGAAGTATTTGATAGAAAATTCCATAATAGTTTAATGCATGCAACTTTTTTCAAATCTGAAAAATTCTTAAGACCAATTCCCCCTTCATTCTTAGGCTTGCATAGAATAGACCATGCTACCTTATGAGCAGTTCCTCCCCAGAAAAAATCAGCACAAAGAGACTATAATTTATCCAATGTAAATTCTGGTATTTGATATATGAATAGCCAGTATAAAATAATAGGAGTTATCACTGAATTAATTAATTCTGCACGCCCTGCAAAACTTAACAGTCTAGTCTCCCAACCTTGAATCTTACTCTGGACTCTTTGAATTAGGGAATTGCATTCAGAATAATGCAAGTAATTGGATGAAAGAGGAACACCTAAGTATTTTACAGGCAATAAACCTTGCTCAAAACCTAATATATCTAGTATTTCACTTCTATTCAAAGTAGAAATACTAAAAAATATTTTGGTTTTAACAGCATTTACATTCAGGCCTGCATAGATACTTAGGTTATGAAAAATTCCTTTTAAAGTAGTTGCATTGAGAGTAGAAGCTTTGCCAAACACCATCAGGTCGTCTGCATATAGGAGGTGAGAGATAACTGGCTGAGTTTTGCTACTAGGATAAAATGACTTTGAAACAGATGCCTCATCCATCAGAAAAGTAAAATATTGCATACAAATAGCAAACAAATATGGTGATACAGGGTCCCCCTGCCTAATTCCTCTTGTAGATTTGATAAATCCCTTAGGAATTCCTTGAATCATAATTGAGAATGTAGCTGTCTCCATGCATTCATATATCAATTTTATAAAGTGATTAGGAAACTTCATTTTTTCCATCAAAAAGCAGATCAGTTCCCTATTTACTTTATCATATGCTTTTTGCAAGTCAACTTTTACACTCATTTTTGGCATACCAGCCTGTTTGAAATCTCTCAATAGCTCATGAGCTAAAAGGATATTATCACCAATATATCTTCCTTTAATAAATGCACTCTGATTTTCAGACACTAGGAATGGGAGAAAAGGTTTTAGTCTATTACATAAAATTTTTGAATTTTTTTTACAATAGACATTGCAGCATGAAATTGGTCTGTAGTGTGAGATTTCTGATGGTTTATCATTTTTAGGTACAATAGTTATAAAAGTATGATTTAAAGCCTTGGGCAATTTTCCAGAAAGAAATATATCTGAAATAGCTTCTAATAAATCAGATTTAATACTATCCCAATGCACTTTAAAAAATTTAACACTCATACCATCTGGCCCAGGACTTGATTCATCATGAATTGAGAAAACTGCTTCTTTAAATTCAGCTAGATCAACTTTTCTCAGTAAACTTCTTTGCCCTTGCTCATTGATAAAAGAAATAGGCATGAAGTGAGGGAATTCAGTTGATTTAGGACCATTAAACAAAGAAGAAAAATAGTTGATGGCTGCTGATTCAATTTCATTTGCCTTAAACAACAAGGATCCATTAGAATCAATCAATGCTCTAATATGGTTGAAATATCTTCTATTAGACATTCGTGAATAGAAAAATTTGAATTTGTATCTCCTTGCTGCAACCAAGAGATCTTTTCTTGTTGTTTAAAGCTTCTGAAATATATATATTGTAGTTCCTGATACTCCTTCTTTGCATGTAGATAATCATCATAAATTTGCATATCCTCTGGATGAAGATCAACTTCAGATTCAAGCTGTGTCACCTTCTGTTCAGCCTGTTTCAGGTTAGAAGTATTCTTATCTCTAACTCTATTCCAGTTTTTCAACTCAGTTTTACAGTATTTTAACTTCTGTTGAAACTGGTAACTATGAAAACCCCAAACATTAGAATTCAAACCCTTTTGCACAGCTTCATAGTAACCTGCATAACTGTTCCAATCATTCCTATATCTGAATGGAAAGCCCTTCACTTCTTGAGTAGGAATAAGATCTACAACAATAGGATTATGATCACTAGATCTTTGTTGAAGTGATAAGGCTTTCATGTTTAAAAATTGATGAAGACAGACATTATTCACCAATATTTTATCAATATGAGTTGCTACTCCTCTTCTACGCCATGTATAATTAAACCCCAATGGTTTTATTTCTGTTAAATCGGTTTGGAAAAGAAACTTCTGAAATTCTCTCAACTGATAATAAGGAATTGGAGGACCCCCTTTTTTATCTTTAGGTGATAATGCATTGTTAAAATCTCCCATAAGAATCCAAGACTGTGAATAAGAAATTGAATCTCTAACCAATGTTTCCCATAAACCAACCCTATCTGCAAATGAGTTACTACCATATACAACAGTAAAAACCATTTCAAAACCACCTTTATTGATTGCTTTGACTGTTAAATGCTGTGTAGACATAGAAAGAGTGTATAACTCCCATACATTTGAATCCCAAATACACAAAATTCTACCAGTAGCCAAAGAAGAATTATTAGTCAAGTATTTCCAATCTTTAGGCATTAATGAGGAAAATAATCTCAAATTAACTGCAGACAATTTAGTTTCTACTAAACCAACCAAAGTTGATTTAGTATTATTTAGGAGTGAGAATACATCTTTCATTCTAAAAGATGTATTCATACCCCTAACATTCCAAGTTAATATTGTCATTTAATTGAAGAGTTACTCCTTGTGATTCTTTTAGGAGGAGTAATTACTTTTGCTTTAGAACCTTGCAGATAATTCTCATTCTTATCAATTAGCAAAGAAACATCAACCTGTTTTTCATTGTCCAGATTAATTACTTTGTCAGCTTCCTCTATGTGATCAGCAACATTGTTTAACATATCTGGATTTATATCTTTAGGGAGCTTTTCATTTAAGAAATTAAGATCATCATTGTTATCAGTAGAGGAGTGAACTTCATTGTTAAATCCAGATGATTGAGAATCTAACCCTTGCTTTCCTGACTCTTTAGAATTTTCATCATGTGACTCATCAACAACTTGAGATTTATTAATTCCAGATGATTGTGGATCTAAACCTTGCTTTTCTAGCACTTCAGGAATTTCATCATGAAACTCATCAGCATCAGGAGGTTTCCAGCGAGAATCAGAAACTTCAGCATGATAATCATCATTATGCCCAAACAATTTACACTGACAACACTTCTGAGGTACAAATTCATATTCTACTGATATTGAAATCTTTTGCCCATTATTTAACTGAATAGGAATTTCAGTTTTCAGATCTGTTTCAGTGTCAATTAGTATAAGAATTCTAGCATACTTTGAATACTTTTTCTCCGCTGTGTTAGAATCAATCAGAAGAGGTTTTGAAATATAACTTGACAACATTTGAATAGCATTTTCAGTCCAAAGTTCAAATGGTAAATCAACTAATCGGATCCAGATCTGGACCATATTGCACTGTTTACCATTGAAATCAAATCCAGGATACCAGACCTCAACATATAAAAGCTTACCAAAATATGAGTATGTTGAACACTCTTTGATTCGCTCAAAATCCTCTTTAGATTCAAATTGAAAAATAAAATTGTAGTTAGAAGATACATGAGTGTTGAAACTACCAATAGGCTTCCATACCTTTGAAATATACTCTTTCAATTTGACTGTAGATAGTCTAAAGTAGATTGGAATTAGAGCCACTGTATTAATCCAAGAGATCTCTGATTCATTATATATATTTTCAGGTATGAAGATAAAGTCTGATTTCGTAGGAACATATTCGAGCTGTCTGTTTTTCAGATCCGCAACCAGATCTGGATTAGATGGAGAAGCCATTACAGGATTTGATTGGATTTTAGTTGTTTGGTTTGATAGATTAATTTTTGTAGATGAATGAAATTGATGAGGATTTGATGTATTTTGTCTGCCATTTCTGTCCGCCATTTTTGATGAAAAGTGATGAAAAGTAATTAAGGCATATATATATATATGTTTTTCAAAACAATTTTATAAAGAAGTACCTTCAAAAGTACGTTTTTTAAGGAAAGTATTTCCAAGAGAAAAGCTTATTTTAGAAAGCATAACCCCAAGAACCATATATCTTTTCTTCTGTTCTTTTATATTGAATCTTTCCTTTTTTTTCGTTCCAGCATGTCTGAAGCATCTGAGATACCAGAGGGTGTTCATATACCCGGTTGGTTTCGTCAATATCTCAAGGCTAGGGCCGCCACCGCAGGTCCAGCAAATGCTCCTCCTTCTCCCCCTCCTCCTCGCGTCGATATTTTTGCTAAGATATGTAAGGACTTTAGAGCAATGGGTGGAAAACCTTTTCATGGGACAGAGACATTTGTTGAAGCTCGTAATTGGCTAAAGGAGGTGGAAGAATTGTTTAGAATCTTTGAAGTGGATGATGAAAGAAAAGTCCAGCTAGCTGCCTGGCTAATGAAGGATGAGGCCTCGTTTTGGTGGGAGATCACTAATGAGGGACGTCCAGTCGATACATGGCCAGATTTTAGGCAGAGCTTTGAGGCGAAGTTTCTCTCGCGGGCTGAAGAGAATCTATACATGGAAAGGTTTTTGGCGCTGAAGCAAGGGAATCTATCGGTGAAAGAGTACGTCAACAAATTCAACCAATTGGCAAGATTTGGCTTGGACTTGGTGAATACTCTAGAAAAGAAGGCTCTAAGATTTGTTAAGGGTTTAAACGAGCCGCTTCATGGGTTAGCTATGACCCACATTCCCATGGGGCTACCTTCGAGAGACTAGTTGACATGGCGCTCATGCATGAAGAGGAAAAGGGCGCCAATGCTAATAAGGCACCCGAGAAGAAAGGGGATCAAAAGAAGCCGCAACAGCAACAACAGAACAAGAAAGGTGGCAAAGGCAACAATGCTAAGAGAAAGAAAAAATGCTTTAAATGTGGGACACCCGACCATCTAAGCAAAGATTGTAGGAAGAAAAAGAAGACTGGATGTTTCCAATATGGCGAGGCGGGACATCTTATTAAGGATTGCCCAAAGAAAGGGCAGAGGGCAGGGTCTACCTCGGGAGGACAGGTGCAGGCTCTTATGGCACCAGGGCAGGCAAGGGGATAAGTTCAGGCTCTCGTGGTCCCACCGCTGCAAGAACGAGGTAGAGCAATTTCCGTTGAAAGTTTAGTTTTTCTGTTTGATCATCCTGTCCGTACTTTATTCGATTCTGGCGCATCACATTCGTTTATTTCTACATCATTAGTTGAAACACTACACCTTGATACTAGTCTAGTTACTGATCCCTTAGTGGTCTCAAATCCTATCGGTGGTTCAGTTCATCTTTCTATGATTTGTCGGGATTTGAGAGTGTTTATCTTGGGCGTTGAGTTTGAGTGCAACGCTTTTGTTCTTGGCTTCATGGGCTACGGTTTAATTCTAGGTATGGATTGGCTAACTAGATATGGGGCCATCCTAGATTGTGAAAGAAGGGTAGTTAGATTGTTGACTCGTTTTGGAAAGACCCTTGATATTTCTTGTGACCCTAGAGGTCCAGTAATGCTTAGCTACCTAGAATCCCTTGACGCATCCGATGATAATTTACATTCTGTTCCCATAGTCCGTGAATATGCTGATGTCTTCGATGAGGTGAGGGGTTTACCCCCAAAATGTGAAATAGACTTTCGAATATATCTAGTAGATAATGCAAAGCCAGTTGCATTACCAGTGCGCCACATGGCTCCAAGAGAGAGAAGAGAACTCAGTAAACAAGTGAAGGAATTGCTTGAGAAGGGGTTCATCAGACGTAGTATATCGGAGTGGGGTGCTCCAGTAGTATTTGCCACGAAGGCGGATGGGTCCCTTAGACTTTGTGTGGACTATAGAGAACTTAATAAGCTTACTAAGAAGAATAGACACCCACTGCCGAGGATTGACGATCTCTTCGATCAGTTAGTTGGCGCCTCAGTGTTTTCGCAGCTGGACTTAGCCACTGGTTTCCATCAATTGAGAGTGGCTGAGGATAGCATAGACAAGACTGCCTTTAGGACTCCAGACAGTTTCTTCGAGTGGCTTGTGATGCCCTTCGGTTTGACAAACGCCCTCGCATACTTTGTTGACTTGATGAGTAGGGTGTTTAGGGAGTACCTTAATAGATTCATGGTAGTCTTTGTGGACGACATCATGATCTTTTCTAAAAGCGAGGAAGAGCGTGCCCTACATCTTAGGGAAGTGTTGGAGACTCTTCGAGCGCATAGCCTTAAAGCTAAATTTTCTAAATGTCACTTTTGGAGGAAGGAAGTGCGATTCTTAGGGCATGTGGTTTCCAAAGAAGGGATAGCTGTGGATCCCACGAAGATAGTGGCCATCCAAGATTGGAAGGTTCCTAAAAATGCTACCGAGGTGAGGAGTTTCTTAGGGTTGGCTGGCTACTATAGGAAGTTCATTAAGGACTTCACAAAAATATCAGCCCCATTAACACGCTTGACGAAGAAGAACTTAGTTTTCATGTGGGACGTTGATTATGATGATGCGTTCAAGCGTTTAAAGAGAGCTTTGACCACAGCCCCAGTCTTAGTGTTACCAGATGGGAGTAAGCCATTTACCGTTTATACCGATGCTTGTGGGACAGGACTAGGCGCAGTCTTGATGCAAGAGGGAAGGGTAATAGCCTATGGTGGAAGGCAATTGAGAGTACATGAGAGAAATTACCCTACACATGACCTAGAGTTGGCCGCTATTGTCTTTGCGCTTAAGTCTTGGCATCATTATCTTCTTGGCAAAAAATTCGAATTATTCACTGACCACAAATCACTAAAATACTTATTCTCTCAGAAGGACTTGAACTTAAGGCAGCAAAGGTGGATGGAATTCTTAGCATCCTACGACTTCGAGATAGCATATACCCAACGTGGTGGCAGACGCCTTAAGTAGAAAAAGGTTATCCTTGAGTCCGTTGTTTGTTGAGCGGCGAAGCTTAGAGTTTATCTCTACGTTTGACTTTAAACCTTCCGTTGACTTTGTACCCGGTTTGCTAGCATCCTTGGAGGTCAGACCTACGCTTTTGGGACGGATTGGTGAGGCACAGCGAGACGACCCACAGTTGGTTGAGTTAGTAGAAAAGCTCAAAAGAGGGGAGTCATCGAGCCATCTCTGTAGGTATACCCTGATGATAAGGGTTGGCTACGTAGGGACGGTAGACTTTGTGTACCACAGGACGAGAACTTGAGGAAGACCGTTCTTGATGATGCACATCGTTCGAAGATGACCATCCATCCCGGCGGGGACAAGATGTACATGGACATGAGACGAGTTTACTTTTGGGCTGGTATGAAGAAGGACGTGGCAGAGTTTATTGCTAGATGCTTGGTGTGCCAACAAGTAAAAGCAGAGAAAAATAAGCCCGGTGGATTGCTTCACCCATTGGATGTCCCACAATGGAAGTGGGAAAGTGTTTCGATGGACTTTGTTGACGGATTACCAAGGTCGAGGAAGGGTAATACAAGGATTTGGATCGTGGTAGACAGACTTACTAAGAGCGCCCATTTCATTCTCGTAAAGAGTAAGAGGACAACTCCATGGTTAGCCTCCGTATACATTCGAGAAATAGTTCGTTTGCATGGTGTTCCTTCTAGCATAGTGAGTGACCGCGATCCTATCTTCACTAGCGAGTTTTGGAAGAGCTTGCAAGAGGCGGTAGGGACTCAGTTATGTTTGAGCACAGCATATCATCCTCAGACGGACAGCCAGACCGAGAGGGTGAATCGTATTCTAAAAGACTTATTGAGATTGTGTGTCTTAGATTTCGGAGGTACATGGGAGGAACATCTTTCGTTGGTGGAGTTCGCATATAATAACAATTTTCAGTCTAGCATTGGCATGGCACCGTTCGAGGGTCTTTATGGACGGCCGTGTCGTTCGCCTACATGTTGGTGGGAGTCTACAGACAAGATCTTACTTGGGCTCGATATGATTAGAGAGACTTCAGAAAAGATCGATTTGATTCGAAGGAGGATGAAGACGGCGCAAGATAGGCAAAAATCTTATGCTAACAAGAGGAGAATAGATCTTGAGTTTGATATTGGGGACATGGTCTTTATCAAGGTATCTCCATTACGGAACGTCGTTCGCTTTGGGTCCATTGGGAAGTTAGCACCAAGATTCGTAGGGCCGTTTCCTATTAAGGAGAGGATTGGGCAGATGGCGTATAGAGTGGAGTTGCCCGAGAGACTTAATGGTGTGCACGACGTATTCCATGTATCACATTTGAGGAATTGCTTGCACGAGACCGCGGAAGTGGTAGAGCCGAGCTTGCTTAGAGAGGTGGAGATCGAGCGTGATGCGACGATTCGACGAGCTCCTACGTGCATTCTTGGGTCGGAGATAAAGAAGTTGAGGAATCGAGAGGTCAAACTAGTCAAAGTGCAATGGGGAGATGATGAGAGCAACGCTATTTGGGAGACGGAAGCGAAGATGCGTTCATTATACCCTTTTCTTTTCGAGGGTATGTCTTTTAATTTCTCCTTTATCGCTTACCTTGTACTTGCCTTATCTTTAGTATGTCCTCTCGCTAGTACCTTTGACCTTTAGGTAGGATAGTCCTATGGTTGAAACATGTGTTTGAGACATGTTATGTATGATGGATGCATGTGGATGCAAGTGTTTGCTAGTGGTTGCTCGTGGATGCATATACACACACTTTAGGCACTAGATCGGCTCAGTCACTTCATATTGCATATTGCATATAAATGTGTGTACATATTTAAGTAATGGATGTATAATGGTTGTACCATCATATGGATGTTGCATTTTGGTGAATGGTTGTGCGCTCATGTAGAAATAATATGTATCGATAAGGTTCTTTCGCATACATAATGGACGCATGGCACTATCATGGTTTGCATTAAGGAGGTCAACTGAATCAGTAGACCGCCTGATTTTGCATTAGATAAGGAACATATACACACACTTCTTGCATATGTTCATACAGCATTAGAAATTTTATAAGGACAATGGATGCCCGTGTTTAATGGTTGAGTAGATGGTTGTTTGGATGGTAGGATAAGCATTCTCCTTAACTTGGAGATTTCGGGGGCGAAATCCTTTAAGGAGGGGAGAATGTAACACCCCGAATTTTTGAATAATCGAATTAACTAAATTAAAGAATAATTAATCTCAGACGTGAGAATTAAGGGAATGGGGTTGCGCCATCGTGTTCGTCTCGGAATTCTGGTTGAGATAGAGTCCGAGTTTGCGGGAAACGGGAACCAGATGAAGGAGTTATAGATGAACGAAGATTGGTGGAAAAACAAGAAAAAAAATTGCACTGGCGCACTTGGGAAGTGCGCCAGTACAAATTTGCACTGGCGCACCTGCCAAGTGCGCCCAGGCCAAGGCAGTAGGCCTGCACAGCTTTCTAGTTCAGTCTGACCCATGTTGTTGAGTCCTTTCTGACTCCTTGTTGAGTCATTAGGGCTGAGGTGTCACTCTATCCCGACTGAATGGTTTTGATTAACCCTAAGATCATCCGACGGCTTAAATTAATTCAAAACTCTATAAAAAGACCCATAGACTCAAACCCTAAATCAGAATTAAAACTAAAACTATGGCCGTCATGATCTTGAACCCTAGAGTAGCCGCCACCAATTAGAGAAGAAGAACAGCAAATCAAATCAGTGCTATTCAACCCTAACAACGAATCTTCTTCAAAGGAAAGCTAATTCAACTTCAGAAATCAGAATTCAAAACTCAAGACCGCCTTTGAGTTGTGAGTTCGATAGTTTTAATAAAATAATTAGTAAATTAATTGGATTGAGTTATGATGCGGATAATTTGGATATGATGTGAATTATTGACTACATGTTGTAATTATGTTGTAAAATTGTGTTGTAATTTCTATAATGTTATGTTATGACGCTATCATTTACGATGTAAAGTTATGATGCTATCACCCATGTTGTAATTCTATGATTGGCTTATGTCTAGTTGAATCATCATGTTGTTCATATGCTAGTTTGGTTATGTTGATTCATATGATAGATCGCAAGTTTGTATGCAAGTTTAAATATTGATTTAGACAAGAATCATAGGCAAGTTAGTATAACCTTACATGTTTGGTGACATCAATTTTAGATCTAAAGTTAGGCTATGACATGTGTGAGTTATATGATAAATTCTACATGATAATTTACATGTTAGATGCAAGTTTACACCATTGTTATGATGCATAAATCACATATGCAAGTTTATATAAATATATGAGTTTGGGATATGAATCATGTTATGCAAGTTTAGGGTTATTGCATATGCAAGTTTACACCTTTAGATGTAGATCTATGACATACATGATTTATGCAAGATTGTGACCATTATCTCAACAAGTTCACACCTTTTGGATCCATGACATATGTTGTTTACGCAAGTTGTAACTTTGGCCTATGCAAGTTTTAGATGTAGAACATCATTCACACATGCAAGTTCACCCCTATGTTTAGATCTATCATGTGTATATTGTGATGTTTTCTCTTTATTCCATGAGTTAGACTATTTGAGTCTAACGTATATTTTACGTTAAAAAAACAAACGTACAACGTGGGGTAAAGGGGATAATATTAAAAAGATTTAATTTGGCATAAATGCCTTAAAAGGCATTGACTCAATTTGTGATGAAAATTGGTATACATACCATAAATGGATGGACATAATTGAGTCAATTATGGACATCGTTAAATTTGGAATTGATTGATAATTTGAATAGGGAAAGTAACTCAAATTCGGGGAATAATTAATTAGGAGTAATTAATCGTCTAAGACACGAGGTTAGGCTCTTTTGTGGTGTAAGATTGCCCGGACCCACCCGGAAAATCCAGCTGCCACAAATGCCAGTCTAATGTGAGAGGTCTTAGGCATAAACTAAATACGTAACAATTGTAAAGGCACGAGGTTAGGCTCTTTTGTGGTGTAAGACTGCCCAGACCCGCCCGGCAAATCCAGCTGCTACAAATGCCAGTCTAATGTGAGAGGTCTTTATGAGGTTACGGTCTTAATGAATTAAGAAACACTTAACGAGATAAACATGTAGTGGGACATGAGGGGGTTAAGTGGGTGCCTTGGGTGACATGTGGAATCTAGTGGGTGCCTTGGGTGGCATTTGGAAATACGATTAGAAACACTTAACCAAAATTGAAACATGTAATTGAAACATGAATAAGAAGTGGGTTAAGTGGGATGTACTACAGGGGACCAAGCTTAGGTGGATAGCTTGTGTCAAGTAATGGGGGCCCATTTCAACCAGTAACCCATACGTATCTTTGTGGGCTCGACCCAAGTCGAGGACGGGACACACATACTGGGCTTGACTGTAAGAGGCCAAACCGGGTTAGGGATGGCAACGCAAGTCCAACGGGTTCATATGCGTGTGTGGACCCGGGCTGGTAGGTAAGACGTTTCATCATGTAGGTATAAGCCGTGCATTGTTGGTGTTATCGGGTTGCCACTTTGGGGAGTGATACACCCCAGTGTGGGGCCAGCACAGGTATCTACGAGTTAGGGAGCCGATTGCTTGGGGATAGTGGGTACACCTAGTGGAGATAGGGGCAGGCGGCACCTATGAAGGCAGCTAGGGGTGCACGAAACTACCAGTATCATTATTAAGTCTGTAGGCGGGATCAACCTTAAAGTGACTAGTGGTGGTGCAGTATAGTAATTATCTCATAGTGTTGGTGTAGTTTAGTAATTATCTTATAGTGGTTTAGGGGCGCTTTAACGATATCGTTGTTCGTCTTGTTTCCTCGTTTACTCTGCCATATTCAATGGTTCATGGTCATTTCCTTATTTTCCAACTTATGCCTTAGCCTAGTTACTTTGTTAATTATATTGTTAAAATTATCGCACTCGCCAGACTTTATGTCTGACCCCCTTTGTTTCCTCCTCTTTTCTTCCTCCCCCCCCCCTTAGGTGCTCAGGTTGGAACTAGCACCAGTGGAGCTTTATTTTGTGCTGCTGTTTCTCTGCTTTTAGAAGATTGCTTGGATCGCTGAAGTAAAAGTTCAGCTTCTCTTTTATTTATGGCTATTTTGTATTGGGGATTATGTCTTTCAATTTATGTACTTTTGGTAGTCAAGATGGATATTATGTACTTTGACTCTGGTTTTTGATGATGTAAGCAAACATATGTGTTTTCCGCTGCAATGAAATAAATTTTTAAATCCTTGACTACTATTTATATCTGTCTTGTTGTTAAGTTTCTGTTCTATACTTACTTGAAACGCTCCATCGAAATTAATGCATTCCCTTTGTGAGTGACATTGATGGACGTGGGGTGTTACACCAAAAAGTGGCACAACACCCAAATAGATATTATATAGAGAATAAAATGAAGAAATATAAATGAAAATGAGAGAAAATGCAATCACACGCAAATTTATAGTGGTTCGGCATTAACGAGCCTACGTTCACTTTATAATCTCATGATTGTCTATAAACTTTGTGTACAAATGGTAGTTCAATGGCTAAATTCGAGTACAATGCAATACCACTTAAAAAATGACAAGAGATTGGCTAAAATTTCCTTTTTCGTAGCTCCAGGTGGCTATTTATAGATGCTACAGTTCCTGGATTGAGTACGACACGTGGCGTTCTACCCGGATGTGTAGAAGGTGTAGAGGAAGTCTTCAGAATGTGGAATAAGGCCCGACCCAGACCAGTATGGCTACGTGGAGGATATTCCATCATTGTACGAATGTTGGAAGCGGTCAAATCAGAGTTGGAACGAGTTTATAGGGAGATATTTGTGTGCTAGAGTGGGCCCGGTTTGACATAGTCGAACCGGGAATTGTTTGACTCGAGGCTTTATCACCTGGCTGGCTTCAGATGCGCTTATATCCTTTGACCCGAGTTCTGTTCGACCTAGGGTTTACATCGAGACAAACTCATAACAGCTGCTACTATGAGACATACGAGAGACCGACACCGACCTGGGCTTAGGTCGACCTAGGGCTTCTTCGAGCTGAGTGGGGATCGAACCGGGGTGAATGCGACCCAATGATGATTTGCAAATGTTGAAGCTTATTATGACATATACGAAGCCTTGACGGCCTTACCAAAAGACAGGTCAATAGTGGGGTCACCCCCAGGTCCTAGGTTGTGTTCTGAGGAATACTAGTGCTTGTCCCAATGATGTCTTCCTGGCTCGTCGGCCTTCCAACACTTCAAAACCTATCCTCAATCCGAGAAAGAAAGGTATTCAACGCTTCCTCTTGCCACTCTAATCGAGGGTTCAAATCCAAAGCCAAATCATTGATCATTCCATCCACATCCTCTCGAATAACAAAGTTCGAGGGATTTCTAGTCGAAGAAAGTTCTTGACTTCCATTACCACCAGTGCCTTGAGCCTCGGCAATAGCGTCGAACTTCTTCCTCTTAACCTTAGTGAAAAACGAGCGAGATCTGCTTCCTTAACCAAAGCTGAGTCTGGAATTCGAAACTAAATCCAAAACCAAAGCCGAAGTTACTGTGCCCCCTTCTAGCACGATAAAATGTTGATGCAGAAAAGTGGTGATTTTCGCATGCCAATGCCAAAGAGTGTGTTAAGTAGTAAACCCGTTAACCAAATGTCCAAAGTACGAAAAATGTAAAGGGACATACAACTTTTTATAGTAGTTCAGCACTAACGCCTACATCCACTTCATAGTAATCATCCATCATCATTATATCGATTACAATGTTAATCCAAGTTTAAACACTTTGAATTTACAAATATACAATAGAGAATAAAAAAGTCCTTATTAATCCCCTACTTCGCCCAAAATGCCTTTCTTTTTCTTCCTTAGGCCAAAATGTGTAGGAAATGCTCCAATGTCCAATAAAAAGCTTCAATGTCCAAGTATATCAAAAAATGCTTCAAAGACCAAGTTCCAACACTTGAAGTTGTGTAAAGTGAGAAAAGGGAAGTGACAAAGCCCTTGCCAACTTTCTACAAGGACAAAATGACCATCAACATCCTTCCAAGATCCAGAAAGCTCCAAGTGTGCAAAGCAAGCCAAAAGTTCAAGTGATCGCTAAAATATGGGAGGAAAACTTCTAGGTGAAGTTCACAAGTCCAAGAAGTAGTCCACAGCCATAGAAACCACCATAAAAGCCATTAGTGAGCTCCAAAGAGAGCTATCCTGTATGCCAAACAACAAACAAAGTCCAAAAATGCCAAGCCAACCCCTATTCATGCCAAGAGAGGGGGTATTTATAGGTAGAAATTTTGGGCATTAGCCCCAAATTCGTATCTTGAAGGATTATGAAATTCTTATTCCCGGGAGTTAACCAAAAAATCGAGTTCCTTCACCAAATTTTGAATCCTAAACCAATATCCAAAAAACATTGATCGACACGTGTAAATCACCCAAAAATCAGTGATCCACACATACTTGGTAGTGTGCCAGATTGCCTTGCCATTTTCATATCCCAATCCATGCCAAATCCGGTTCCCGAAAAGTACCGAGGTGCTCAAGCCAAAACGCTGATTCGCACGCTTCGTTGGGTGATTTCCGAGTGCTAAATCCAAGCATGGGGATTTCGAATCCCAATGTGCCAAATCTCGGATACGATTCGAATACCCTAAGGGATACGAAATACAAGATTTTGTTTCATGAGAGGGATATGAAACTCGTACTTTTGTATCCCAAAGGGGTACGAAATCCCTGAGTCTTGCCAAATTCATGCGCTTGCCGAGGACGAAGCGCAGCCATGTTTTCCCTTAATGTCATTGTGTTGATCACGGGATTTTGAGATGCCAAATCCAAGTGTTTTTGCTTGATTTGAGTTTTGCTACATGATCGGACCGTGGTGCTTAAGGATTTTGAGCTGATCTGGCTGAATTGATCACGTATTTTTGCCAATCCGATAACGCCGATCCAGGAATCAACGATATTTCCAACCCTTTTCCAACATTTTGCGACTTTGACCAAATCATTTTGTGCTTTTCGACGAACGTACTTGAGTCTTGAGCCCGTCGCTAACCATACACTTGATGTGTGACGCTTTGCCAAAAGCGGGTCAACAAAAACGTTTCAATCGTACAATAATAAAGAGAACAATTCAATAAGTGCACTACAACGTTCGCCTAGAAAAACATTTGAATATTATTTAGAAGATTATTCAATTATAGTAAAGCAGGTCGAGGCTCATTCTTCTAAATTATCTACAGAAAATAAAGTTTCATAATAGTCTTGTTTCCAGAATTCTTATACTTTACCCAAATTTCTATTGACGAGCATTAGCATTACCTTTATAACTTTGAAACATATATTTCAAAAGCACTGAAATTTAATTGATTGAGTTTCCTACTTAAACTTAATTTATTTAAAAGAATATATTATAACTCAATTTTTATACAAGGAAAAATCAAGGCTAAATATCCTAACTTTCCTTATATATCTTTTATTGAGTTGGTCGCCCTATAGACTGTTAAAAAATAAAAACCGCTAACTTAATACAACGTATACCACAAAGTGATATTTCAAAGGATTGGCGACAAACACCAATGTTTTATTTTTTGTTTATTTTAATTAATAACGTCATATACAAATAAAAAAAAAAATTCTTTTGCGGAAAAACTTGATAAAATGTTTTGAAATGGACCCGCTAAAATTTGAATTTGGTTATTTAATTAATATGATTTTAACCTAGCAAAATATTGATGCGAACAAGTAGATGGAGAAAGCACAAATTCAATATTGATTTAGAGGTACAAAGAAGTTAATTATACATAATATGTTAATTAATTGAATTTACATATTTGCAATCATTTTTATTTTTTTTAAATAACGTAGTGAATTTTTCTTTAATTTCTTGCTTAAGAAAATAGTTAACAAAATTTGTTTGTTTGATATCATAAATTTAATGGTCGGTTTTTCAATCGTTATACAGTTATACTAGTTAATATAATTTGAACTATTTTGAAGTAAAACTTCATGTTTCATATGCTTCCAATTTTGAAATACTCACGCGTACCGTGGAGAAACTTAAGAGGCGTAGAGACGAATCACCGTAGAAGAATACAAATTAAGAGCATATGAAACATGAAGTTTATTTCCAAAGAATACAAGTTCATCAAGAATCTGCTTTTACTTGCAGCCTCAAATTCGTTCTGTTCCTACATTGGTCCTATTTCCAATTACTAGTTAACTTGTTTCCTCCGAAGGCCTTCTTTTCCGCTTTAGCCTTTTTTCACCCTGTCTACCTAAAGGAATGAATTTGGCGAACATCATTCGAACATGTCTCTTACCTATTTATAAGTTATTTTTGA
The DNA here is from genome assembly GCA_030737875.1 of Allium sativum. Lineage (NCBI taxonomy): Eukaryota > Viridiplantae > Streptophyta > Magnoliopsida > Asparagales > Amaryllidaceae > Allium > Allium sativum. The sequence goes on along the minus strand of CM060916.1, from coordinate 5,703,504 downwards.
ACCACTAAAACTGGTTACATCATATTTTTTTAAGTCCTTCTTATTTGGTCTGAGGAAATCAGAGAAATGAGAGATGCATTTACTGTCAAGCAAGCATGGAAAATCATCAACAATCAAGGATTATGGGCTAGATGGATGTGTAAAAGATATATCAGATCCAATTTCTGGACCATGCTAATTGATAATAATGCTTCAGCAATGTGGAAAGCTATTCTTAAAATAAGAAATAAACTGGCTGCAAACTGTGAAACGGAAATTGCTAATGGTTATGGTACGGACTTATGTAGAGATCCATGGCTAAAAGGAAAATCAGTTATTGATAGGCTGGGATGTGAGTCCTAACCAAACAGTTAATCATATTATTTAGGATGGAGTGTGGAGGAGTGATCGACTGCCTCATGCAAAGACTCTAAAAAGAGAAATCGAATTTACTCCATTATTCATTGATAGAGAGTTTGACAAATGGAGTTGGACACCAGACAAAAACTTCACAATGAAAAGTGCATGGAATGCATGTAGAGTTGCTGACACTATTGGATTGGAACCGTGTAGCGTGGAACAGACACATACCACCTAAATTATCACACAACATTTACAAAATCTTACTGCACCGTTTGCCTACGAGAGGCAGGTTACTAAAGTGGGGTATCATTTCTGACAACATTTGCCCTTTATGTGAGAAAAGCGAAGAAAACCATCAACATTTGTTCTTCGAATGTGAAAGAACCAACAAGATACAACATATCATGAATTACCTGGTGAGGAATCGGTCGAAGATAGATGCAGAAATAAAAGAATACAGCATTAGTATCATATCTGCAAGTTGCTGGTTATGTAAAGAGCGAAATAAAAGGATTTTTCACAACAAACAAAGATTAATACAAGAAATTAACAAGCTTAATGAGGAAGAAGTCAAATTAATTCTCAAATGTCGAACGAGAGGTCGTACGTCAGCAAGGGAAGCACCACCATCTGATACTGGAGCTGAGGATCCATTGGAGAGGCGGGTATCACAGAATGAAGGTGAAAACCTAAGGCCGCCATGAATTCATGAGCAATTGGGAAGTCGTTGCCATTAGCCATTTGCGTGAATTGGGGATTTGCTTAATTTGGAAAGAAGAGTTTGTAAGTGGCTATATGTTTTGTTGTCGGTTTTGTATCTGACTTGCCGTGTATTTGCTGTTGCATGTTTTGTACGCAGTAGCAATTCTTTTGGGCCGCCAAAAGCTCATAATAAAATTTTACCCCTATATATATATATATATATATATATATATATATATATAACAAGATAGTTATTTACAACTAGCTTTGAGTTTGTTTAGATTTGAACTCGTTTCAATCGTACAATAATAAAGAGAATGATTCACTAAGTACACTACAATGTTCTCATAGGAAAGCATTTGAACGTTATTTAGAAGATTATTCAGTTATCGTAAAAGAAGTCGAGGCTCATTCTTCTAAATTATCTAAAGAAAATAAAATTTCACAAAATTCTAATTTCCAAAAATCGCAAGATTAACCAAAGTTTTTATTGACGAATATTAACGTTACTTTTATAACTTTGAAAACTATATTTCAAAAGCACTGAAATTTAGTTGCTTGAGTTTTCTACTTAAGCTTACTTTATTTAAAACCATATATTATAACCCAATTTTTATACAAGAAAAAATCAAGGTCAAAAATCCCAACTTTCCTTCATATATCTTTTATTGAATTATTGAGTTGGACGCCTTATACCCACTATTAAAAATAAAAACTACTATATCAATATAACGTACACCCCAATGTGATATTTCAAAAGATTGGTTCATGACAAACGCCAATGTTTTATTTTTCGTTCATTTTAATTAATAACACTATATAGAAATAAAATAATTTTGTTTTCTTTCGTGGAAAAACTTGATAAAATGTTTTGAAATGGACCCGCTAAAATTTGGATTTGGTTATTTAATTAATATGATTTGAACCTAATAAAATATTGATGTAAAAAGCAGATTGAGAAAGCACAAATTTACCACAACCTACGACAAAAATATTGATGCAAACAGCAGACTGAGAAAGCACAAATTTACCACAGCCTACAGCACACAAAAAACATAGTTATCAATCCGCGGCAAAAAGGTAACCATTTCATCGCACCATCCAAAATTTGTTATCAGACGGTGTACAGCATCTTAATACTTAGCATACGGATTGCTACCGCATTATAAGTTCCAATCCCAACCTAGTGGGAATCCATCGTCAATCGCAGGGCAGTCAAATTAGAAGTAAATCCCAAAATCAATTTATAGGGTTCAAAATGTCAGGAAGAGGAAAAGGAGGCAAAGGTCTTGGAAAGGGAGGAGCCAAGCGTCATCGTAAGGTCCTCCGTGACAATATCCAGGGAATCACAAAGCCCGCTATTCGCCGCCTCGCCAGAAGAGGAGGCGTCAAGAGAATCAGCGGTTTGATTTACGAAGAAACCAGAGGGGTTTTGAAAATCTTTCTGGAGAATGTGATTCGGGATGCCGTTACTTACACCGAGCATGCAAGGAGGAAGACCGTTACTGCCATGGATGTTGTGTACGCTCTGAAGAGGCAGGGAAGAACGCTTTATGGATTCGGTGGTTAAAATTTTCGATTCTTTAGAAGGTTGTGCATCCATTTGATCTCTATGAATTATCACTGATGTCTTTTTCAATCCCTTTTTGGGTTTTATTTTCTTGATGGTGCGTTTGTTAGTTCTGGGTGAGTAGATGTAGCGATGATATTAGCAATGAAGCTTTCATTTGGTACCATTTTAGCCTGTGTTATGTTTCTTTTCCTTAGTTTGTTCTGTCTTCCAATTTCATTTTGGTAGCTAGTGGATTTTTTATGAACCTAATTGGTATGTTTCTTTGCAACTTCTTCCTCATTTGATTTAACTTTGTGATTTGGTGGTTTAATTTACAAGCAGTCGTATGATTAATTCTGCTATCCATTTGTTCAGTTATGCAATATTTGCCTGTTCTGATCGAGATTGAATGCATATACAGATTCAAAAGTGCAATGTAACTAGCCATCTTATTGCTGTCAGTGTTGTATATAGCATTATTGATAACTATCAAAATTGTTGTAAATTAAGCGTTTAGAATCTATAAACTGTAAAAACATTACATAAGTTTCTTAGAATGTTTTGGAACATATTAGCTTTTGCCTTTGTGAAAGTGTCTTTGTCTCGTTACAAATTTAGTACATTGTTTCAAAAAACCGTGGAGATATACGTGAACAGTCTGATATCATTAACTATTCTCATTTTTACTAATCTAATGGCATGCTATATCTCTGGTTTCTTTTTGCTCATCTTAAGACCACCATGGGCCATGGCATGGCTAGCATTCTCCTGACTTCCTATGAGTACATCGTTGCCTTCACCATTAGTAAAAAAACATAGCATTCAAATGTGATAGATTTCATATTCAGATCGTGTGCTCTAGGCTTTTGGATGATTCATTTTCAGCTTTCAGTTTTGGTTTTTTTCTTTTTCATTTTCCAATCTCTTTGTTTTGCTAATACTACTTTCTTTGTCTGAATTTTTCGAACAGCTGTGATTTCGTACTGTCGTTTAATAGCTTGGTATTTTTTTGAGGTTGCAATTATACCTATGTAAGTTTTGCGTCCAGCATTGACTTGACTTATCCAGCTGATTTCAGTAATGTTGGTCAAATGTTAAGTATTTTAAAATCCTTTGTTTGACCTACTAACCACTTTTCACAATATAAACAAATTTTTTCACTATTTTTTCATCTAGAAAAAATATATTTTTATAATAAGTTTATTTAGACATGCACCATTGTCCAAGTGCTTATAAGATTCGATATTTATATTCAAAGCAATGCCATCACAACAGAGCTACTAATGGTAGCTGCTCACCAACAACCAGAGAACGAATAACAAAAGTCGGGTCTTGTAATCGGATAGCGTCTTCAATGACACTGCACTTAGATCTTTCAGCAGCCGGAGCATCAACGGTGTTAAGCAAACATCTTGGATCTCATCGCGCTTTTTAGATCTTACCATGAGCAATGATATTTCTGAATCTCACCATGCCTTTCAGTTCTCTTCACAAACTCAGTTAATAATGCTTGGATGTTCAGTCTAGAGAACGAACGTAGGTGTTTGAGTGGGGTGGATGAAAACGAAACGAGCGTTTTTCACAGCGAAAGTGGTGATTGTGGTACTGTTTTCAATGTAAGTAATTTAAAAGTATTTAGTTTCCAATATGTTTATCCAACCTCAGTTTATATTATCTCAATTTTAGCTAACTTCACTGCAAATGACAAAAGATAATAATTGAATGGCCGAGCAGACAACTCTTGCTCTTCCTTTTCTACTAATAATTTTCTCTGCCTGCTTTTCGTAGATTGATTCTTAGACCTTTGTTCATCACTGTTGAATGTATGCCCTTTATGAAAATCCCACGTTTCACATTTTATTTGATCTCGATGAATAAAGACAGATCCAAGTTGATCTTTGAGTGGTGATGTAGTTGATCTAATTGTGGGCGATAAGCGATGACATCTTCAAATCCCTAATTAACATCCCACAATCTCTAATTCCCCTTTCAGTGTTCAGATGGAAGTGCTAAGATCCAACTTTACCCAATTAGTGTATAATGTGTGTTATTATTTTGATTAGCAGATCATTTAACATGTACAACTCCTCACCAGGTTAGACAATTTAGAAGCTATGGCAGCTTGCAGAAATTGTTGAGAATCAAACTCGGCTCCACTAGGAAAGCTGAATTTAAGTCAAGTACGGTTATGGATACCAACTGAAGATGTTGCTGTTTCTTGGAAGCAACCAGAATCACCTTATACAAATATGAAGCCAGTTAACTTAGCATTATCATCATCATAGAATAGATTATGGTTATTCTATTAACAATATTGTTTGCACTTGCATAATTATGACAGTCAACAAGAAGTTCGATAGCATCTTGACCGATTGCTTCTTAGGACGAAAATCCATAAAGCTACTCCATAGATCTGTTTCAATATGTATTCTACTCCAGCAATCAATTTCTTATTGCCTTCTAAAGCAACAGAGCAGATTTCACTAGCATTTAGTCTATGACTAATGCGTAGCTTTAATTTTTTGAAACTGGCTTGCTTTCTCATTCTTCTTCCATGATAAAACCTTCATAAAAACCTCCATATTATATTGGGATGATAGTTCGTTTAAGGTTATATTCAGAATTTCCACGAGGAATTGCGCTTGCTTGAGTGTTGATCTATGGTAGCATGTTAATAAACTATAATGATAAGTGTTGTCATGATTATACTAGAGAATAAGCTTATAATGATAAGGTTATATTCAGAATTTCCACGAGGAATTGCGCTTGCTTGAGTGTTGATCTATGGTAGCATGTTAATAAACTATAATGATAAGTGTTGTCATGATTATACTAGAGAATAAGCTTCACGTCTATGTAAGTTATTGTGTTAGTGATGGATGTGATATGGTGATCTTGTGGCGTCATTGTACAAATACTATATGTAACACAAATATAATACTACATATTAAGTGTTATGTTTGAAGCGATGTACTTTATGTATTACCATATCTAAAATTGAATTCAATAACAATACTTCGGATAAAGACCATTTAATTTTTAAAAAAATTGTATGCATTTTGCGACAACTAATAAAGTAGTAAAAGGAATCTGATACATACTTAACAAATTACAATAATTTTCGTTAGTTGTGAAAGAGTATTACAGCTTTTAAATTTAGTCGTAGTTTAGTAAATTACAACTATAATAATTTTTTTCTCAATGTAAACAAAAAGTTGTAAGAAATATATTTGGATTTATATATAAAGATATTACAACAATTCTACAATGTTGTAGTAGATTTATTACAATGTTTTATTGCAACTTTTTTGACAAGTTATAATAGACGTACTCTATTACAAGTGTAATTAAGATTACCTTTGAAAAAAGTTTGTAAATTGACTATTACAACTATTTTTGAGAGTTGTAAATGACCTTTTTTGTTGTAATGCTCCTGCTGAGCCACATATAACATTAGAAAACAAAATGGAGCATCCAGTGGTATTCTTGTTCCTCTACAAACAATCAATAGAGTAATGGATTTATCTGGCAAGTCTTCCAATCAGAAAACTTCCAAAAGCTCAATTTAGTCATAACTAAATATTTTAAAATTACTTCCTAATTATAATTATTTTCAATTTTTTTTTAATCATCTTTTCAAAATTACCAAGAGTCAAGTCCTAATTACAACATTTTTTTTTATAAATCATAGTCTCACACAATCAACCAACTTAAAGCAATCAAATTCCAAAATAGAATAAACTACAAACAAATTGAATAAAGGCAAAATATAACACTTAACATTATTTAAAATGTCAAATGAATATCATCCAAATTTTAGGTGACTCACACATTATAATTATATTCACTTTATCATACGCTCAATTTGATCCAATCACTTGCTCGAATACATAAACTTCACCTCAAAACTAGTAGGCTTGTTCAACTTTTCTATTGCAGACTCCGATCGGGTTTTTTTTATTAGAACATCTATCTTCCTGGCATAGCTTTCTACTATGATGAAATATCATATCAAGGATCTAAATCAAATGCTCGATGTCAGATTCAAACGAGAAATCCTTTTTCTAATTGACATAAATTACCAGAGAATTATGTATCCAAACTCTATATCATACATCATGCGGACCAAACGATTTATGATTATCCTATGTAACGACCTGCATTTTTGATCGCTCAAATAGGCAATAATCCACACATGCCAATTCAAACAAATCCAAAATACAGATAGTTATTGGGATTAATATAAAAAAAGAAGAAGGAAAACAATCGCATAATCTCACAGCCAAAGGACAAAATATAATAATTAAATAATAGTTCATGAAGTTGTTAAATTATACATTTGGTTATACTTTACAACAATCATCAAAGTTAAACTATCACACAATATACCAATAAATGTAGTGGAATAATATTAATAACTATGTCTATCAAGCTCCATCTTCATCTTCTTAAAGAGGTCTCCGACAATTGAAAAACTCAGGCTAACCTGAGCACAAATGTAAAGGCAAAAACACTCGGATCTGAATTAAAATATTCCCATATCAGTCAAATCAAAATCATGTAATAATATGAGTGCCACATCGTTAGAGATGTTTACGATAATTCACACCTCATATCCAATGTGTTTGTGAATGCCGTAACTCAAGAGATGTTACAGAAATTTTCATCTCTTAAGGATCTGTTAAACTACATATTATATAATATAATACGCAATTATAATAGTGTTTATTAAGTAAAGTAAAGTATTAAAATAGCATAATCTGGATTACATTTTTATCTTTATGCAATTTATAAAAGCTATAGTCTATACAGTACTGTAAACTTCACCAAATTGGTGGGCTTTCAGGGAGCACTCTGTTGGATCTCTCTTTATAAAGTTTTGATTATGACAAGTACACATGTGTATATATATTATTATCGACTAACTTTGTTTTGCAGGAAGAAATTCAAATAACAGATTCAAGAGCTTTTACAGAGGATTATATGTATTAGAGTCTGTTAGTATTAATATTTTATTGTTAAAATCTTCCTTGATGATGCACATACACGATTTCAAAGTATATAATTTTATAGGCAAATACACAAGGAATAGTTCTGTATCAGAAAACAGACGTCTGACCATTTCAACTCAGATGTCTGTTTGCTGAAAGAAATATCATTTCAGCACAATATTCAAACTTTTGAGTTATTCAAGTCAGATGTCTGCTTTATGCCTAAAATGAACAAATTTCTTGCTGTCCGAAATTTAAATTGAAAACAGACATCTAATTTTTTATATTCAGACATCTGAATACGAAAGGGTGCAACCTTTCAATGAAGAGTTACAACCTTTAATCCATATCTCTTAGACAAATCCCTTTATGAATAGTTGCAACCTTTTGTAGATTATAAATAGAGGCTTGATTGAATCTTACTCTAATTCTTTCTATCTTACCTAATTTATTCAAATTTATAAAAGCACTCTATTTTCATATTTCTAAGATTTCAATCTTCCATATTCTTTCACAAATTACATGATTATCATCAAGAAAAGATTACAAGAAGGGTGTACATCAATTTGACATATCCTTGTTATCAAGAACACAAGTAGTCATCAAATTCTTTGTACTGTGGAAGTCCTCTTCAGCAGTTGAGGCAAGAAATTTCGTTCGGCTGTTTGGGCAGTTGTAAAACTATTCTTCCGGGTGAAGTGAGGACTGTTGTGTTAGTGAAATACTAGAAGGGAGTCTGGGACTGGACGTAGGACAGTGATCCGAACCAGTATAAAATAGACCGCGTCATTTTATTTACTGCTATTACTTTACTATCTATACTTTACCATGCTTATACTCCATACTATACGATCCCATCGCTGCATATACTCTTTCAATTGGTATCGGAGCAAGGAAATCCTATACCCATAACACCGTTATTCGATATTTTGATAATATGGAGAATAACCCAAGTACCAGCACTACCTCTACATTCGTCGAAGGACAATCTACTCAAAGACCACCGCTGTTCAATGGATTACACTACAATTACTGGGCTACAAGAATGAGAATATATATGCAAGCTATTAGCTTTGAAGCATGGAATGCAACTCAAACACAATATACAACACCTACATCTGAATACTCTGCATGGACAATAGCTCAGAAAAACGAAGCAAGTGCAAATGCCAAAGCTATGAATATGGATAGAAATGAATTCAATCGTGTTAGCATCTGCACCAATGCACATCAGATATGGGAAACACTCAAAATATTACACGAGGGTACAAACAAGTTCAAACAAACAAAGATTTCAATGCTCAAAAACCAGTTGAAAAATTTCAAGATGAGACAAAATGAAATCATCAACGACACGTACTAAAGGTTTCAAGACATACTTTATGCCTTGATTGAGTTAGGAGAAAAATATAGTGACTTTGATAGCGTATTGAAATTACTAAATTCCTTAACCGACAAATAGGAGAGAAAGGTTTTAGCAATTGAAGAAGCTAACTATTTATCAACATTGAAACTAGAGGAACTAATAGGCAATCTCATGTCTTATGAAGTAAATCTCCAAGCTAAAAAGGATCAGGCACAAAAGAAAAAGAATGTAGTTTTTCATGCGGAAAAAGAGGAATCAAAATCAAAAGACGAGGATCAATCATTCATTGCCAATTTTTTTAAAGAAGTTTCTAATGTGAGAGGTCTGGTGCATTAACAAACATAAAATGGAGAATGACAAGAATATGTTAACCAGAAATACTAAATTTATTTAAATATGTGGGGGCTACATGAACCTGTCAAATTGAGCAGGGGGTTAAGTAAACTTGCTTGAATCAATGGGAGGGGGTTAAGTAAACTCGTCAAATCCGTAGGGGGTAATATAATCCCGAAAAACTTAACCTGTATTACATGTTGGGGTTATGCAATCTTGTTAAACCGTTAGGCATAACTTGTCAAAATCCTAGTAGTGGGGATGCAAGCCTAGGGGTGGCCTGTATCATCTGTTGTATGAGACCTGTATTAGTCAGTAACCCATCTTGGTATCAAATGAGGAACCCCGAACTAGGTCGTGCTCTGGGAACGCTTACTAAGTAGATTGTAAGAGGTTCATATAGGTGAGGATGCTGACAGCACGGGATCCACCGGAGTCATGTACGTGCATGGGTCCAGCTTGGTTGGAGAAAATTAAGATGCTGTGACATCGGTAGATATTGTTGTGCATCTTGAAAATATTGCCACTTTAGGAAGTGATACATTCTACTGTGGGGCCAACACAGGGTATCTACAGGGAAGGGAGCCAATCGATTGGGGTAGTAATTAGGGTACATCTAGTCTTGCTTGTTGAGAAGCCCATTATTCTCGTTGGGGGCCACCTGTCTTTTCTACTGGGTTGCCTGTTATTATTGTTGGGGGTAAAATCCGTCACTAGAAGTACACCTAAATCTACCATCTATTTCTGTAGGGATCAGCTTGTACTGTTATACTAGTATTATTGGTGCAGAGAAAAGTATTAGAGAAGCGTAACCTTGTTGAATCAAGGAATTCATGGCATTTTGATTAATGACAAGGAGAAGTTTCAAGATCGACAAAAAGAAGAGATTCAATGATATTGAAAGTTAGAGGTTGATTATTTAGTAATTTAGTTGTGTTAAAAATATTAAAATCTATCCTCAAATAATCATATACCTCAGTAGTTTGAATATATATATATATGTATATATATGAATGCACATTCATTGTGCATAATGCCAGAAACCGGTCGACCGGTTTCAATACATGCGGTCGACCGTTTCTGGGCAGAAATGCACAATGAACGTGCACACATGTATATAACGTATATATATATATATATATATATATATATATATATATTCAAATACCAGTCTACTATTTATTTTTTACCTGTCGACTGGTCTTCAAACTGAAAGCAACTATTCGTACAGACATCTTCATTCTTAAATGGTTGCTTCCTTTTCCTTTCATCAAAAATCATTTCTATTCAATACTTCTCTTCACCAATGTTTGCAACTCTTTATCCTCTATAAATACAACATGAAATCATCAATTCCAATAACAAATTCTTTCTATCTATTCTATCTATTGCTGATTTCATTCTTGATCATTCAAAAGCATTCAAAAGCTCATAATCTTCTTATATCGCTGTTGAATCCTAGAATCTACATACTATTCTTTTGATTCAAACACGATATCATCTTCCAAATCTTCACGAATTCAAATTCTATTTGAGGATAAGATTATAGAAAGGTTGTACAAGAATTGAAAAATTCGTGTTATTAAGAACACATATTGTCAAACTACATGATTATTTATCTTGGTTGAAGTCCTCCGTGTTGTTAGAGGCAAGTTGTGAAGTCCTCGTGTTGTTAAGAGGCAAGTTGTGAAGTCCTCGTGTTGATAGAGGCGTGAAATCCCATTCGGTTGTGCGGGTGTTGTGAACCTGTTCCTCCAGGTGAAGCGAGGTTGTTGATTAGTGAAAATCCAGAGAGAGGTCTGGGACTGGACGTAGGACGGTGCTCCGAACCAGTATAAAAATCCCTGGTGTAATTTTTCTATTTTTATTGCATTTACTATTATACAGTTTTGTGATTATCTATTACTTCATACTCAAATATTATTTGCCATATTACACGATCCGAGTGTACTATTACCTGACAAGTACACGCACACACTTTCAATTGGTATCAGAGCACGGTCATCTTATAACCGTAACACAATTATTTGATATATTCTTGTAATATGGCAAATAACCCAAGTTCTAGCACTCAAAACACCACTTACACGGAAGGTCAATCAACACAAAGACCTCCATTCTTCAATGGTCTTAACTATAGCTATTGGGAAACACATATGGCTTTTTACATGCAATCAACTAGCTATGATGCTTGGAATGCTACTAAAAAAGAAATAGTGATTCCAACAACTGAATATTCAGAATGGACACAAGTTGAGAAAATGGCAGCAGCCGTAAATGCAAAAGCAATAAACATGTTGTTTTGTGCATTAGACCAAAATGAATATAACCGTGTTAGTATCTGTACCACTGCATATCAAATTTGGCAAACGCTGAAAACCACTCATGTAGGTACTAACAAGGTTAAACAAGCCAAGATAGCCATGTTGAAAAGTCAGTTTCAAAATTTCAAAATGAAACCGAATGAGACAATCAATGATATGTATTCACGGTTTCAAACTATTCATCATGCACTTATTGGATTAGGGAAAAAATATTCTGATTTCGATGTTGTCTCGACAGTCCTACATTCTCTGACTAGTGAATCAGAAGGAAAAGTATTAGCGATTGAAGAAGCTAATGACCTTTCTGCCATGAAGCCAGATGAATTGATAGGAAATCTTATGTCCTATGAAACTAACTTGCAGGCTAGAAAAGAACAAAAAGAAGAAAAGAAAAATGTAGCTTTTCATGCTGAAAAAGATGAAGACATCTCAGATTCCGAAGATGAAGATCTAGCGTTCATTGCAAAAGGATTCAAGAAATTCTTAAAGTAATGAAAAGCTAGTCGATACAACAAAAAGAAGTTCAGTTCAAACAAACCATCATCATCAAATATAGAATGCTTCAATTGTCACAAAAAGGGACATATACAAAAAGATTGTCCGGAGCAAAAGAAGAAGTCAGAAAATGAAATATTCAAACACAAGAAGGACAAGTCAAAGAAACGAGCATTCTCGGTGACATGGGATGATTCAGACTCATCTTCTTCTAGTGAAAGTGACTCAGACAATGAACAAGCTAATGTATGTTTCATGGCGATAGAAGATGAGGTACAAATTCCTTCTTTTGAAGAAGTTCTTGATATAAATGCTGAATTAATATTTAAATTTAAAGATATGAAACGACAATGCAAGCAAGCTCAAGCAGATTTAAGTAGAGCAGAATTTGAACGAGATATGTTAAAAGATGAGAAGAAAATATTAGAAGAGGAACTTGAAAAAGTTCAAGAATCATCATCTAATATTGATTCTCAATTATCTTTTTTAAGTCAAGAAATTGAAACTCAAAAAGAGAAAAATGATGCTCTTACTACTGAAAATCATGAACATAAGGTGAAAGTCAAAATTCTAGACCTAGAAAAATCTAGTTTACAAACTAAGTTAGACAACATCACTCAAAATGTTTCTAACTTCAACAAAGGTCGAGAAAATTTGACAAAAATTATTGAAAGTTCACAATCTGCTACGAATAAACAAGGTTTGGGATATAAGAAACAAGATATCAAGAAACATCTTGGCAATAAAAGAAAAATAAAAAAATACAAGAAACTGAAGCTAAGAAAAATCTTAGTTTATTATATTCCAAACCAAAACCGGTTGTGAAATTTCAAAAGAAAAATGTTAAGACTATCAAAATAAGGGTTCCTAAAACAAATAACAACTTTATTAGGAAAAAATATATTTAGAATTTTTTGAATACTGTGCATCATAATTCCAATTATTTATATAAAGGGGATACCAGACCCGTATGGGTTTGGACTTCTAAGACCTAACTCTTAGGACCCTATGAAAAGGTGGGTACCATGAACTTAATTTTATTTTTTGCAGGTCCCACTTAAGAAAAGAGGAAAGTGGATACTGGACAGTGGTTGCTCGAAGCGTATGACTGGAGACAAGAGCTTATTGACAAATATCACTTATTTAGATGGTGGCTCCGTCACTTTTGGAGATAATTCAAAAGGCTATATCATCGGCAAAGGTGATGTGAGCAATTGCGGTACATCTAACTTACCTCTTATTACAAATTCATGCTAGTTAAAAATTTAAAACACAATTTACTTAGTATCAGTCAACTATGCGACAAAGGTTTTACCATTTATTTTTCGGATAACAAATGTAGTATTTTAGATAAAGATCGTAATTTAGTTTTCGAAGGTTATAGAGACAGAAATATTTATATTCTGAATATGAATATTAATCATAATTCAGATATGTGTCTTGCAGCAAATGATAATGATCCATGGCTATGGCACAAACGTTTCTGTCTTATAAACTTCAGAACTATCGACAAGCTAGCCAAAATGATCTAGTTAGAGACTACCCAAAATGAGTTTTACGGTTGATAATATTTGTGATGCATGTCAATTAGGAAAATTGACTAAATCGTCATTCAAATCCAAGAAAGTCATATCAACATTACAACTGCTTGAGCTATTACATATGGATTTATTCGGGACAACACAGGTTCAGTCAATAAATCATAGTCGATATGTGTTTGTAATTGTTGATGATTATTCTCGTTATACATGGGTGATTTTCTTGAAAAACAAAAGTGACACTTTTAATCATTTCAAATCCTTCGTCAAGAGAATTCAAAAATCAAAAGAGCTTAAGGTTAAGAATATAAGAAGTGATCACGGTGGAGAATTCGAAAATAATGAATTTGAACATTTTTGTACAAAGAAAGGTATAAATCATAATTTTTCGTTTCCTAGAACTCCACAACAAAACGGAGTTGTAGAACGGAAAAATCGGACATTACAAAAATGTGCAAGAACATTATTAAATGGATCCACCTTATCAAAACATTTTTGGGCAGAAGCTGTTGCAACTGCGTGTTATGTTTTGAATCGTGTATCCATTCGACCTCTTACCAAGAATACACCTTATGAGTTATTTAATCAAAGAAAGCCAAATATCTCATACTTCAAAGTTTTCGGTTCTAAATGCTTTATTTTAAATACGAAAGACCATCTTGGAAAATTTGATCCAAAATCCGATGAAGGTATATTTTTCGGATATTCAGAACGAAGCAAGGCCTATCGTATATTTAATAAGAGAACTTAAACTATTGAAGAATCACTTCATGTTTCTTTCGATGAATTCTATAAACCGTCTCATAATGTATCAGATGACGAAGAAACTATAGTCACTGATAATCCTATCATCACAAATAATGACTCTGACTCAGAAATTGTTGAGGATATTCCTCAGTTTGTTGTGATACCTTCTCCACCAAGTTTTCGATCTCCTCTGAGAATTCTAAGAGATCATCCGATTCAAAATGTTATTGGAGAAGTAACATCACAAATAAGAACAAGGAGTCAACTCAATCAAATAGGTCATGTCGCGTTTCTTTCAAATATCGAACCTAAGAATCCGAAAGAAGCTGCTACTGATGATTATTGGATCATTGCCATGCAGGAAGAACTAAATCAGTTCGAGCGCAATGATGTCTGGGAACTTGTTCCAGGACCAACTGATCAGTCAGTTATTGGTACGAAATGGGTCTATAAAAATAAGGCCGACGAACAATGAAATATAACCAGAAATAAAGCAAGATTAGTAGCACAAGGATACAATCAGGAAGAAGGTATCAATTACGAAGAAACTTTTGCACCCATTGCTCGATTAGAAGCTATTATAATCTTATTGTCCTCTGCTTGTCATCATAACTTCAAACTTTATCAAATGGATGTCAAAAGTGCTTTTCTAATTGGGTTTACCAAAGAGAATGTATATGTCGAACAACCTCCCTTGTTCGTACAAGAGAAACATCCAGATCACGTATATAAACTTAAGAAAGCTTTATACTGAATAAAACAAGCACCTGTGCTTGGTATGAACATTTAAAAAGTTGTCTTACTGATTCTAGATTCAAATTGGTAAAGTCGATTAGACTTTATTCATCAAACATTCTCAAAAAGATATATTAGTTATCCAAATATATGTAGACGATATTATCTTTGGCTCAACAAACGATAAACTCTGCAAAGAGTTTGCAAATATTATGACCAAAGAATTTGAAATGTCTCATATGGGAGAACTATTGTATTTTCTTGGTCTTCAAATCAAACAACATTCTAACGGTATTTTTATTAATCAAGAAAAATACTGCGGAAATTGTGACGGCCCGCCCCGCACCAACCGACATTTACTCCAAAGGTGCGCTGTACACATGTCCAGTTAGCACGGGACGGTCGTCAAAAGAAAAAGAAAGAAGGAAATGAACTAACAAGGAACCTGTAGAATGTCTCACAGCGCATAGAACAAAATATAATAACAACATACTTGACATAAAACAGGTGAGACAGTGCATAAGCTGAAAACCAGAACTAAGCATCATAGCAGCGGAAATCCAAAATACAGCTTATTACAACTTTTACAATACTGTCTCTAAAACAAAAGCAAGATGAAGAAGGTACACTACTAATGCCCAAGTAGTGACCACCAACGACACAAGGAGAATATATGTAGATATCATACGTAGGAGCCTCCTGCTCGTCTCCGAATCAGCTACTCGTGCATCACCAGCTAACCTGTCTCTAGTATGCTCGTGTGAGCACCCAGAGTAATAAGAAGAGACATAAAACTCTGGGTCAGACATAAAGCCTGGTATGAGCGATAAGCATCTAAACAGAACAATAACAGGTAGACTAAAACATACCTGAACCTGGACCTGCAACCAAAGAGTTAGCACTACATACTGTACAACACTCAAAGGTGCCATTTCAAATGGTGTAAAGATAATGGGGGTGGGGGTGTGCATTTCATAGTGATGTCAAACAATCAAGCATAGCAATCATCCTCACATCCCTCACTCAGTGCGTAAAGCATACGATATCCACTACTTTGGTCACCTAATACTTTGGGCCATGACGGAATCCAATCCCGTGTAACTATCACTACAAGCCAACTATCCATCTCTCGGTGGTGAACCAAAGTTATGAATACGGACAACCCCTTTGCACACGTCCCGCAAAAAAGCCCAATCATTAAGTGAACTCATTGGTTCCCATCTGGATCCTGAGCTCTAACTTCCCATTTGGACTACCTTTGCATCTCGGGTTGTTGGTCAATACTGGGTCGGGTCGGGTTCCCCTTCTAGCCATCGGTTCGGGTCGGGTCCTTTACTTTGAATTGGTTCGGTTCGTGGTCTTCCTCTGGTAACGGTTCGGTTCGGGTTCTCAATGTTGCATCGGTTCGGGTCGGGTTCTCAATGTTGCATCGGTTCGGGTATCCCACTTTGGGTCGGGTCGGGTTGCCATCTCCCATCCAGTTCGTGCTCCAGCTCCTGTTGCCTCTTCTGGTCCCGTTCCCTATTCTAATCCGATCCGATCCCTTCGCCATGCTCCGGTCAGAGCCCTTCGTCCTTAAGTCGATCCGATCCCCAGCTTAACCAACATGGCCTTCCATTTTGCCAAGCCTCCCAAGTGTCAAGTTCCGATCCAGTTCGGATGTCCTTGCCCGGTCACTATTCCGATCCGAGCCCCCATATCCGATCCGATTCGGTCCAGAACCTGCACTTTTCCTGCGACCTTTCCAGCAAGTGTTTTACGCCATTCAACGACGCTTTCGACCATTCTAACTATTGAAATCAATCACAAAGCATACCATACAGTCATAGCAACATACATAATCAACCACAAACATCAAAACAATAATATGATAGGTTAAAATGGATCAAACATAGCCAAAACCCCATATTTTCCCTTAAGCATGTTTAGGTGAAACTTATGATATGATTAGCAAAACTTAACCAAATTAACCCAAATTCATATCAGAGGTCTAAATCATCATTTTGAATTTTATAAATATTTTTCCAGAATTTATTAATGTATAAATTCGCTAATCTTCACTAATTACCCTTAATCAACCATAATTAGTGAGGAACTATGCAAATCACTCACCTTAGCCACAAATAAAACCTCAAACTGAAATGATTCTCTGATTTGGTACGAATCTCGATGCTAAACAGCAGCTCTAACGTTGATTTGATGTAGATCTCCCTTGATTTGATGTTGCTAAGCTTAATCCTTGATTAGAAGATGATTTGGAGGTGATTTAGAGGTTGGAGGCCATTTTTAGGGTTTCTAAGAAGTAAGTGGAGGCTGGAAAACTGAAATGGAATGATTCTCTAACTCATTTCAGCCTCCCCATAACCCTAATCCCGAAATGGGTTATGGGCCTATTCACTAATCACCCTATTTGGCCCGGTTAAGCAGTTTTTCACCTTCCAAACCTTATTTCAGCCATATCTCCCAAACGGTAAGTCCGTTTCTCACATGTGACTACTCTACGGAAAGGTAAACCATCAAACGAATCTAATGGAAGTGGTTTCAGGTCAAAATTCTTTTCCAATTAAAAGTTATGGCCAAAACAAAATCAGCTAGGGGCAAAACGGTCATTTAAAAATCGACAAAAATCATGAACATGAGAAATTACCCCAACAGTCGTCCCCCAACTCTACATGGCCATACGACTTCGTATGAGAAAGAAATAAATATTCTACGATCCTTCGATGCGTGGAATGCGGGTTGTTACATTCTCCCCCCCCCCTTTAAGAAATTTCGCCCCCGAAATTCCCTAACCAAAACACACAAAGGGTCCCGCATGCCTATCAACCATAAAACAACAATCAACATGCAAAACAAGTCTATCCTAGCATGCGGTTTACTAACAAGGGAAGAAACTATCACTATCAAAACCTTACCAGGCAAAGAGTTCTGGATACTTCTTCCTTATATCCTCCTCTGTTTCCCAAGTACAGTCTTTTTCATTCTCACCCCACTGGACTTTGACTAGTTTCACCGCCTTCCTTCGAAGCTGCTTCGTATCATTCCCAACAATACGCATAGGCTTGCGGTTCTCAACCGCCTCGGGTTCAACCTCGATATAGTCCAACTGATCTGGTGAAATAGCCACATTAGGGTCTTGCACAAACTTCCTTAACTGGGAAACATGAAATACGTTGTGAAATCCCGCCATCTTGTCAGGTAGCTCTACTTCATACGCCAAATTCCCAACTTGCTCGAAAACTGGGAATGGGCCAACAAATCTTGGTGCTAACTTACCTCTCCAACCAATCCGAATCACATTCTCAATGGAGAGATCTTGACGAACACCAAGTCATTAACGAAGAATTCCAAATCTCTTCGTCTCTTATCGAGATAAGTCTTCTATCTATCTTGGGTAGCCTTCATTCTCTAATATATAATTCACTCAAATACCATCATGACCTGACCTAGTCCTTGGTAAACCATCAATGAAATCCATTGAGACTTGTTTCCAACAGTTGTGACAAACCACTAGGCTTCCTTTGCTCAGCTTTAACTAACTGGCAATTCATGCATTTGGACATAAACTTCCCAACGTCTTTCTTTCTCCTTTCCCAGTAGTAGGTCTAATCCATGTCTCAATACATCTTGTTACCACTGGGATTCATAGTCAATTTCGAGTGATGATATGCTCTAAGCCCTTCATCTCTCAGTCCATCTATGTTGGGTACAGCTAGTCCTCCATTCTTTTGAAGCCATCCTTCTCGACCAAATCCTTGCTTGATCGTTCTCTTTCCATCGATATCCATCTCTACCCTAGAGATGATTTCCAATAGGTTAGGATCGTCCTTCTAACTGGAACCAATCCACTCAATCAAAATCGATCTAATCGTCAAGCTTACTAACATTTCTGGATCCAATCCATACTCAGGTCTGAAATCATATCTCGCGATATACTCTAGTTGCTTCTATCCTAGAAACATAACCCCTAAACTGGCATGTCTCCTACTCAATGCAACTATTACCGCACCCAAATCCTTTACTATGATCACTCTGCCCCATGGAGTCATGTCGACTCCACTGCACTGATACACAGCCACTAGTCCTTTGCTATGTCCACTCTGCCTCATGAAGTCATAACATCTCCACTGCACTGGCTCATAGCCTTACTAATCCTTTACTATGTCCACTTTGCCCCTTGAGTCATGACGACTCTACTGCACTGGCTCATAGTCCTACTACAATCACTTTGTTCCCCATCGCTGGAACCCTATAGGTGATAGTCTACTCAAGAGAAGAAAGATAGGAACAAACATAGCAACCATAACATCCATCAAACAAATCCTATCTATCACCTGCTAAAGTCATAAACACATCGACACCTACATGACTGGTCTAACCAATCCCAATATGTCGATTCTAGTATGTCTGGTCCAACCAACATCAATAACTAATGGAAGCCCAACCTCCATACATACACCGATGCCTACTTGACTGGTCCAACCAATCCCAGGCGAATGGAAGCCCCGTCTCCCTACGGACTACCATACGTCCAACGTACGTTTATCCTCCAAGGATAACTAGATCACGTCCAACGGATCCAAGGTAACGGGCGTCCCCAGATACCCCTGCTTTTAGTCCGTCTAAAATACTTGAGTCCAACCCAAGTCTATCTATTGTCTTGCTGCCCTCTCGAGTCCAACTCAAGCCGAATCCAATTCCTAGCAGCCTTCTCGAGTCCAACTCGAGTCAATCTATAACTCAGACCTAGTCTTGAGTATCCATTACCGACAAACTCTAGTCCAATGTGAGTCGTCGTCTCCTTATTCGTTGCATCTCCAAGATCAACGAACACCCATTTTTCTTTACGAGTTCAAGTCCAACTTGAATCGCCCTAATCTTCGTTGTATCCTCCATGATCAACGAACACATCCTATTCCTTCAAAGTCCTACTATCCAATAGAGAACATCAACATAGGGTCCTAAACAATCCATTACTTTGCATCTTTCTCGAGTCCCAGTCGAGCAATCTCGTAACCCTATCGAGTCTAACTCTGGGCAGTCTATACCATTGAACAGTCTTATCATGTTCCGTCTGCCCATCACTCCTCGAGTAAGCCAAGATATCATCCAATGAAAAATCACAACAACTATTTACCCCTCACGCAAACCATCCTAGTCGAAATCAACATTCCCTAAGTACAAGCCCCAAAGGCCTAAACCAATATCAGACAAGCACCCAAGGAACATCTCCTCCGAGTTCGGACAACCCACGTGAGGTGATACTAGCAAAACAATCTAGCACTGGAGCACTCATTTGCCTCCCAGAGACAACTAGAACTTATTACAATGATAACCTTTCAGCTTTCTTAACTCCAGTTACCATCGCCATCACTAGGTAGGTACCTAATACCACCCTATTCCTTTGGAGTAGATCGACTCCCCAAAATAATGCTAAACCCAGTAAAGCCCAAAAAAAAGCAATCACAAGGAAACATACATCCATGACTCGATAAGACCAAATCACAACAAATCATACTAAGATCAGTCGAACCACCTATCGGGTTCGTCACAATTAGAGGTCTATCGACTATCTCGGGTTTGTCAAACAATACCCGAACAGAAACATCTTAAATAGAAAGCATACCTTTTATAACAACACCCTTTCCCTTCTGCGCCGCACTGGGAGCATTCGACGAAGAAGGAACAACGTCGATAGCATATGCTTTCACAATCTGCTTCTCCCTAGGAGGTTGTGGGCTATCATCCTTGTGATGTCCCGCCTGGCCCCAGTTAAAGCATTTCCTTTCCCCAGGCTAATCTCGACAATCTCTGGCATAGTGGCCCTTCTTGCCACAACTAAAGCATTCACCATCTTTCTTATTTTTCTTTTTCTGACCATCCTTAGCTTGGTCCTGTTTCCTCTTATTCTGAGAATTCTTCTTGCCTTCACCGCCTGCTTGCGGCTTTGGCTCCTCTATAGATGCAATAGCAACCTCAGTCTTCGACTTAGGGAAAAGACTTTCTGATCTCAAAGATTTCCCCACGATCGACTCAAACGTCTCGTCGATGTGGTTAATAAGCCTCTCCCCCAAGTACCCATCCAAACCAGTTATGAACTTCTCGTTCTTCTTTTCGACTGTATCGATAAGGGACCATCCATATTTCGATAAAGTGTCGAATTCAGCGATATACTCCGAGACTGCTCTACCATTCTGCTTAAGCTCCAAGAACTTCCTGAACAATTCTGATTTATGAGAAGCTGGAATAAACTTATCACAAAAGCGAGTCTTAAACTGATTCCAAGTAACTTGATCTTCTGGAATAGCTGTTCTAATGGCATTCCACCAATTCATCGCTCGCCCTTGCAGCTGACGAGACGCTAGCCTTCTCTTCATCGCATCCTCGATACCCAAGTCATCGAAGATACGATCACAGCTATCCAACCAATCCTGAACATCTGTGGCCGACTCCGTTCCATGGAACGGCTTCCCACCAAGATTAGTGTAATCCTTGCACAACTTGGCGAAATCGACCCTAGGCGCCTGCACTACTGGACCACCACCATTTCCGGGATTGAGAACTGCCCCTTGAACATCCCTAAGTATCTCCCTCATGAAGTTGGTGAACATTGCCCTCATGCCAGGAGCATTCCCATGGTTGGTCCGTCTACCAGCACCCCTGGTGTCTCTACTCATCGTTCAATCTGTAAAGAGAAATGATTAACGACCCCATGGTGGTGCTAGTGCAGTACGACTTCATTCTTATACTACTAATAGTATATATATACATAGCTTTTGAAAACCAAAGTAATCACAAATATGCGCTCTCATATACGTACTATCTCTCCCTAGTGTCTTTCCCTAGGTTAACTACGCAACCTAGAGCTCTGATACCAAATGTGACGACCCGCCCCGCACCAACCGACATTTACTCCAAATGTGCGCTGTACACATGTCCAGTTAGCACGGGATGGTCGTCAAAAGGAAAAGAAAGAAGGAAATGAACTAACAAGGAACCTGTAGAATGTCTCACAGCGCATAGAACAAAATATAATAATAACATACTTGACATAAAACAGGTGAGACAATGCATAAGCTGAAAACCAGAACTAAGTATCATAGCAGCGGAAATCCAAAATACAGCTTATTACAACTTTTACAATACTGTCTCTAAAACAAAAGCAAGATGAAGAAGGTACACTACTAATGCCCAAGTAGTGACCACCAACGACACAGGGAGAATATATGTAGATATAATACGTAGGAGCCTCCTGCTCGTCTCCGAATCAGCTACTTGTGCATCACCAGCTAACCTGTCTCTAGTCTGCTCGTGTGAGCACCCAGAGTAATAAGAAGAGACATAAAACTCTGGGTCAGACATAAAGCCTGGTATGAGCGATAAGCATCTAAACAGAACAATAACAGGTAGACTAAAACATACCTGAACCTGGACCTGCAACCAAAGAGTTAGCACTACATACTGTACAACACTCAAAGGTGCCATTTCAAATGGTGTAAAGATAACGGGGGTGGGGGTGTGCATGTCAAACAATCAAGCATAGCAATCATCCTCA
This sequence comes from Allium sativum, assembly GCA_030737875.1. NCBI lineage: Eukaryota > Viridiplantae > Streptophyta > Magnoliopsida > Asparagales > Amaryllidaceae > Allium > Allium sativum. The sequence continues at coordinate 5,680,824 of CM060916.1, read as the reverse complement.
CATCCCTCACTCAGTGCGTAAAGCATACGATATCCACTACTTTGGTCACCTAATACTTTAGGCCATGACGGAATCCAATCCCGTGTAACTATCACTACAAGCCCACTATCCATCTCTCAGTGGTGAACCAAAGTTATGAATACCGACAACCCCTTTGCACACGTCCCGCAGCAAAGCCCAATCATGAAGTGAACTCATTGGTTCCCATCTGGATCCTGAGCTCTAACTTCCCATTTGGACTACCTTTGCATCTCGGGTTGTTGGTCAATACTGGGTCGGGTTCCCCTTCGAGCCATCGGTTCGGGTCGGGTCCTTTACTTTGAATTGGTTCGGTTCGTGGTCTTCCTCTGGTAACGGTTCGGTTCGGGTTCTCAACGTTGCATCGGTTCGGGTCGGGTTCTCAACGTTGCATCGGTTCGGATCGGGTGTCCCACTTCGGGTTGGGTCGGGTTGCCATCTCCCATCCAGTTCGTGCTCCAGCTCCTGTTGCCTCTTCTGGTCCCGTTCCCTATTCTAATCCGATCCGATCCCTTCGCCATACTCCGGTCCGAGCCCTTCGTCCTTAAGACGATCTGATCCCCAGCTTAACCAACATGGCCTTCCTTTTTGCCAAGCCTTCCAAGTGTCAAGTTCCGATCCAGTTCGGATGTCCTTGCCTGGTCACTATTCCGATCCGAGCCCCCATATCCGATCCGATCCGGTCCAGAACCTGCACTTTTCCTGCGACCTTTCCAGCAAGTGTTTTACGCCATTCGACGACGTTTTCGACCATTCTAACTATTGAAATCAATCACAAAGCATACCATACAGTCATAGCAACATACATAATCAACCACAAACATCAAAACAACAATATGATAGGTTAAAATGGATCAAACATAGCCAAAACCCCATATTTTCCCTTAAGCATGTTTAGGTGAAACTGATGATATGATTAGCAAAACTTAACCAAATTAACCCAAATTCATATCAGAGGTCTAAATCATCATTTCGAATTTTATAAATATTTTTTCAGAATTTATTAATGTATAAATTCGCTAATCTTCACTAATTACCCTTAATCAACCATAATTAGTGAGGAACTATGCACATCACTCACCTTAGCCACAAATAAAACCTCAAACTGAAATGATTCTCTGATTTGGTACGAATCTCGATGCTAAACAGTAGCTCTAACATTGATTTGGTGTAGATCTCCCTTGATTTGATGTTGCTAAGCTTAATCCTTGATTAGAAGATGATTTGGAGGTGATTTAGAGGTTGGAGGCCATTTTTAGGGTTTCTAAGAAGTAAGTGGAGGCTAGAAAACTGAAATGGAATGATTCTCTAACTCATTTCAACCTCCCCATAATCCTAATCCCGAAATGGGTTATGGGCCTATTCACTAATCACCCTATTTGGCCCGGTTAAGCAGTTTTTCACCTTCCAAACCTTATTTCAGCCATATCTCCCAAACGGTAAGTCCGTTTCTCACATGTGACCACTCTACGGAAAGGTAAACCATCAAAAGAATCTAATGGAAGTGGTTTCAGGTCCAAATTCTTTTCCAATCAAAAGTTATGGCCAAAACAAGATCAGCTAGGGGCAAAACGGTCATTTAAAAATCGACAAAAATCATGAACATGAGAAATTACCCCAATAGTCGTCCCCCAACTCTACATGACCATACAACTTCGTATGAGAAAGAAATAAATATTCTACGATCCTTCGATGCGTAGAATGCGGGTTGTTACAGAAATCTTATCAAATGCTTCGGTTTAGAAAATACATCTGGTAAACCGACTCCTATGAGTACGACTACACATCTTGAAAGAATGAACATGGTAAGAATGTTGACCAGAAGTTATATCGAAGCATGATTGGTTCTCTTCTTTATCTTACCATAAGTCGTCCTGATATAATGATGAGTGTTTGTTTATGTGCAAGGTTTCAAGCAAATCCTAAAGAATCACATTTACGAGCTGTAAAACGTATAATATGGTATCTTAATAAAACCAAAGACTTTGGTCTTTTCTACCCAAAAGATTGTCCATTCGAATTAGTGTCCTATAGTGATGCTGATTTCGGCGGCTCTCGTGCGGATAGAAAGAGTACAAGTGGTACGTGCCATTTTATTGGAAAATCACTTGTCTCTTGGTTTAGTAAGAAACAAAATTGCGTTTCACTCTCGATATGTGAAGCTGAGTATATATCAGCAGCTTTAGCCTGTACTTAAGTACTATATATGCAACAAACACTTCGTGATTTTGATATTCATTTATCAAACTCCATCATATACTGTGATAAAACAAGTGCGATCAACTTATCGAAAAACCCAGTCAATCATTCTCGAGCAAAGCACATTGATATTCGACATCATTTCTTAAGAGATAATATTGAAAAAGGAACAATATGTCTCGAATATGTCCAGACTGAACATCAGCTAGCGGACATTTTTACTAAGCCTCTACTTGAATCAAGTTTTATTTCTTTGCGTATAGAGCTTGGATTGATTTCCAGAACTGAACTTGATGTTTAAGTGTAAACGTACATAAACATTGATAAGTTCTTTTCTAAACAGTGCTTTCATTTCTATATATCTTAACTATTATGTAGCTTTTACTATTATTAGTAAAAAAATATGAGCTTTAAATTTTTATGGTTTATATGATCTGAATGTTTTTAACCATTGCTCTTTTTTTAGAAAATCCTATATATATATATGTTCTTTCCTTCTCTTTTCTGCAACTACTACCTTTGAGTCCAATTTATTATTCGTAAACGAGTTTAATTATATCCAAAATGGCACACATCTGCGACAAATGTGCTTAGAGATCACATATCTCGGTCACTAGTTCTGAACCGGAGGAATACTACTCTCCGGAGACATCTAAAAGTAGACCAGAATGTTAGCATACCCCCAGATATACACCAAAGTCTAAACGTGCTAAGAAAGCATTATTTTGCTCCCCACGGACTAGAGAAAAGATAAGTGAGATTCACTACTACCAGAAACATCAGATGGATCTCCACCGTCAACTTCATTACGAACAAAAACTTACGTCCGACCGTCTAACTCTCTTAGAACGCATGGCGTTATTTTTCTGTAGCACAGATAAACACGGCGTTCATGAGCCAATGTCACATGCTCCATCTTCATCTAGGAGTCCTAACTCCTAGGATCGTAACTACATGAGAAATGAAGGAGCAAAGGAACTTGGTCGCCATGGACTCCGAAAGTTACCAATATCATAGAATTTTCCAAAGACAAGTCATCCACCTCCCATTGATCTTATATCGTTATTACTTTGTTGGATAATAAGTGTTTTTCAATAAGATTTCCTTTGTTTGTTTTTATATATTTTGTTTGATTCTTTCTTATTTTGAAATAAATTATTTTTTACGAAATTATAGAGCTTCGAAAAATCTCAGAAAACAGGAAAAACAAAGCTCAGACGAAACGGTCGACCGCCAGAAATCCACCAGTCGACCGGAAAAGTCTCTGGAAAACATATTTTCATATACCGGTCGATCGGTATGAAGTTAACGGTCGACCGTTTAAGTCTCTGAAAAAAATATGCCTTTTCATCAACCAGTTGACCGGAAAAATTTTCACCAGTCGACCGAAAATGTTTCTGTTTGAAACCAATCGACCGGTGAAAACTCAACGGTCGACCGATTACGTAACTTTCTGTTTTTTTTTTAAATCCCAATCAAAACGTCGGTTCAATCAAACTCACCCATTCACTTCCTTTTTATCTCTCACATACTCTCAAACCCTTGAAAACCAAAAAATCCCCAAATTTCCTTCTCCTACAAAATTAACGGCTCCACCACAAAAGAGATTAAAGAAACCAAGTTCTACTCAACTCCAACCTATTGATTCCAATATCAAACAATGGATAATGGATCAATAGCAGTGAGAAGATGGAATACTATGAAAGATTATACAATTCACGAAGGTCATTTCATCAATTTCTCTGATTTTATTCTCTACGATGTTAAAGAATTTGCAAAACAAGCCTGTATTCAAAATCTCCTAGACCATGATAAGAACAACGTGGAAATCAATCATATCATGATCAAGTTGTTCTATGCTAATCTTAACTTAGACAAGTTTAAACCAGAGAATGCTGCTCATTGTCTATGGTCCGTTGTATGTGGTGAGCACATTTTTATTTCAAAGGAACGAATGGCCACGGTTCTCGGTTCGCCTAATAATGGAAGAGAATTCTCTACCGATTTTTGTACTGTTCATACTCGAGACAAGGTCAGTCATCTTTTTTATAGAAGATCATAAAATCAGTACAAAATCAATTAACCTACGGCCTACTACTAGAATTTTACATCATACTATCACACACTCTTTATTGCCGAGAGTTGGTAATTTTGATGCCATATATAAAGAGAATTTTAAGGCTTTATATGCGATATATGGAGATATAGAAATTAACTGGATAAGCGATTCTGCTTGTGAATAATCATACAAGACCACACTTATTCTACAATGAATATATCATGCGACTCCTACTCGATTGTGGTCTCAAATGTCCCGAATCTAAAATCTCCAAACCAAAATGTATCGACAAAGCAACGAGAAAGAGAATGAAGCTTCCTGAACCTTGTTTGAATATCATACCCTTCGAACAATATCAACAACAAGGTCCCCAAGAAAGCACTTCATCAAAGGCCTCCAAATCTAAACCGGAAGAGGTTAAACTCCTTCAACCATCCTCGTCGACTAAAGATTCACTTGAACAAATTACACGGAATCAATTCCTTCTTGAAGCAAGACTTAAGCGTACTGACAACAAAATCGAACATCTGGATACAAATCCTGACAAACGATTCTCAAAACTTAAGTCTTTCTTTGGTATTCTTTGGGATACAATTTCATGTACATCATCATCCTCCTCTACGCAAATACAAGACCCAGGCAAACATCCAATGCCTCCTAGTTTTACATGTTCGTCTTCAGAGGAAGGTACAAGTTCTGGAGCAACTGTTGGACGTGGGGCATCTGAGACTGAGGAGAAAGATGAAGGAGACAAAGAAGGCGAAGGAGACAAAGAAGAAGAAGGAAACAAAGAAATAGATTGGGATACAACTGAATTCAATTCTCCACCTCAGTATGTATTTTACTTAATCAAGACTTAACTCGGCACTTGTACATAAATAGTGTTGTATTTCATTTTGGGTTTGTACGTATTAACTCTTAGATACATAACTTGTTTGGCTATGTCTGGTGTGTATTGTATGCTACAATTCTTGTGCATTTCATGCTTAAGTTATGGTATTTGTATGATATCTACTCCTTTTTGTCGATGACAAAGGGGGAGAAAAATGTTACTAACAATATGTTTTGCAGATTTGTTTAATATATATTTCAGGAGGAGTACATATTCAGGGGGAGTTAGAAACACTTTTAGAGCATGTTGTCATCAATCAAAAAGGGGGAGAATGTTGAATCAAGGAATTCATGGCATTTTGATTAATGACAAGGAGAAGTTTCAAGATCGAAAAAAAGAAGAGTAGAGGTTGATTATTTAGTAATTTAGTTTTGTTAAAAATGTTAAAATCTATCCTCAAATAATCATATACCTCAGTAGTTTGAATATATATATATATATGTATATATATGAATGCACATTCATTGTGCATAATGCCAGAAACTGGTCGACCGGTTTCAACACATGCGGTCGACCGTTTCTGGGCAGAAATGCACAATGAACGTGCACACATGTATATAACATGTATATATATATATATTCAAATACCAGTCTACTGGTTATTTTTTACCTGTCGACTGGTCTTCGAACTGAAAGCAACTCTTCGTACAGTCATCTTCATTCTTCAATGGTTGCTTCCTTTTCCTTTCATCAAAAATCATTTCTATTCAATACTTCTCTTCACCAATGTTTGCAACTCTTTATCCTCTATAAATACAACATGAAATCATCAATTCCAATAACAAATTCTTTCTATCTATTCTATTTATTGCTGATTTCATTCTTGATCATTCAAAAGCATTCAAAAGCTCATAATCTTCTTATATCGCTGTTGAATCCTAGAATCTATGTACTATTCTTTTGATTCAAACACGATATCATCTTCCAAATCTTCACGAATTCAAGTTCTATTTGAGGATAAGATTATAGGAAGGTTGTACAAGAATTGACTAATTCGTGTTATTAAGAACACACATAATCAAACTACAAGATTATTTATCTTGGTTGAAGTCCTCCGTGTTGTTAGAGGCAAGTTGTGAAGTCCTCGTGTTGTTAAGAGGCAAGTTGTGAAGTCCTCATGTTGATAGAGGCGTGAAATCCCGTTCGGCTGTTCGAGTGTTGTGAACCTGTTCCTCCGGGTGAAGCGAGGTTGTTGATTAGTGAAAATCCAGAGAGAGGTCTGGGACTGGACGTAGGACGGTGCTCCGAACCAGTATAAAAATCCCTGTTGTGATTTTTCTATTTTTACTGCATTTACTATTATACAGTAACGTGATTATCTATTACTTCATACTCGAATATTGTTTGTCATATTACACGATCCGAGTGTACTATTACCTAACAAGTACACACACACACTTTCAAACCTTTTATGTTCTGTTTATTCTGCTCATTCTATTATACCTATCTTATGATGCTGCTATCTCTTATCTAGTTTATATATCTATAATGATGCTTTTACTTATTTATATGCTAAAAGTAACTGGACTCGCCAGGCTTTATGTCTGACACATTTTGTTTCCTCTTCTCTCTCTTCCGTTTCCACCCCAGGCTCTCAAGGTGGGAATACTCAGGCTTGATTTGGATTCTCTCTTCCACTCTGCTTGGAGCTGCTTAGATGTACCGCTTTGATTTCCTGTCTTCTCCGATATGGCTATATTTTGGGGACTATGCTTTTTATATTATTATACTCAGATGATTTTAGTACAAGACAAAAGTTTTGGACCATGTTTGTAACAGCCCGCACCTCCGTTCATGCAAGATATTGTCCCCAACTTAGCCACCGTATAGGTGTGGGGTTTTGTTCCTCAAAAGGCCTCGGCGTTAGTAAGAGATGGGCTCTACTATAAAAGTACCAACTTCACACAGGCTTCCACGATGTGGGACTTAGGGGTGTTACATTCTCCCCTCCTACAGAGCCCAACGTCCCTGTTGGCTCACAAACACCTCACCCAGGCGTTATGGTCTACACAGGAGCCACAATTCCGTCTGGATATTGGCTCCGATATCACTGTAACAGCCCGCACCTCCATTCACGCAAGATATTGTCCCCAACTTAGCCACCGTATAGGTGTGGGGTTTTGTTCCTCAAAAGGCATCGGCATTAGTAAGAGATGGGCTCTACTATCTAAGTACCCACTTCACACAGGCTTCCACGATGTGGGACTTAGGGGTGTTATAACGTTGTTTTCTATTCAATAAAGTTTTCAATTCCACTGTTATTTCATATCTGTCTTGTGATGTTTCTCTTTCTATTTACCTATAACGCTTCACGAAACTTAATGCATTCTGGTAAAAAGTGACATGAACGGACGTGGGGTGTCACATTTGGTATCAGAGCTGAAGATTACCAGATCGGATAAAAGGTTTTGAAAATTATTTTCAAAAGGTTTTAAAAGAAAAGTCTGTTTGAAAAATGTATTCCCTAAAGCCATATGAAATATCTTTCGATTCTCCGATTGGGTCCCTGTAACACCCTGAATTTTCTATGACTATTAAAAGAACGAATTTAAGAATACTTAATTGTTAAAGTGATAATTAAGGGAAACGGGTTACTCCATTGCGTTCGTCTCGAAATTATGCTTGGAATAGAGTCCAAGTTTTCGTAAATCGGACTTCGTATGAGGAAGTTATGGCCCTCGGAAGTTTCAGTAATTTAAATAAATTAATAACAGTTCAGAATTAAAATTCAAAATTCAAACGAGGAAGCGGGATAGGCGGGATTTCTCCCGCCCAAGGCGAGGTCGACCAGGGGGTCGACCTGGGGGTCGACCTACCCCCCGGGCAGATCTGAATGAGATGATCCTGACTTGATGCTGAGTCTTTTCTGACCTGTTGTTGAGTCACTAGGGCATAGGTGGTAATTCTGGATAACTCTATCTAGTCTGGACGGTTGTGATTGCTCCTATGATAATCTAACGGCTTATATTGATTTAAACTTCTATATAATCACGCATAGACTGAAGCCCTAAACCTAAACTAAATTAGTCTCTTGGCCTCCATGCTGCTGCTAGAATAGTTCTTCTTCCTAAAGCTTAGGGATTTATAAGTCAGAATTCTAATACAAACGACGAACGAATTATTCTCTTCTCTAATCCGTCTTTGTGAGTACAATTTCTTTCACAAAATAATTAATAAATTAATTATGATGAGTTATAATTGGGATTATGAGAACATGTCTGTTGAATCATGTGACGTTGCTTAACTTCGTTATCGTTTGTTGGTGAACATATGACAGTTTTATTAACTTATGTTAGTAGATCTATTTCATATGTCCAATCACATGTGTTTAACTTGATTCATTTTATGGCATCAGTTTATATGCAAGTTTGGGATGTAAATCATATGCTAGTTTTTATGTGAATCTTATGCAAGTCTATTTTTACATATGCTAGTTTTTATGTGAATCTTATGCAAGTCTGTTTTTACATATGCTAGTTTGTATGTGAATCTTATTCAAGTTTGTATGCAAATTATACACAAGTTTATACGTGAATCAAGTATATACATATGCTAGTTTATATGCAAAACATGTGATATTGGTTTACATGTTTAAATTCATATGCAAGTTTGGGTGAAAACTATATTCCATATATGCAAGTTTAGGTGAAAACTATATTCACATTTTTAGGTGAAAACTATATTCACATATGCAAGTTTGGGTGAAAACTATATGCAAGTTTAGGTGAAACCCATATTCATATATGCAAGTTCACAATTTCATGTTTAGATCTATATTTAGATCTATGGTAGTTTATGCAAATTTATGTTCTATATATCCATTTCCTATGCAAGTTATTGGCTATGCAAACTTATGTTATAATTCTTATTTACAATTTAGATCTATTTTATGTGTTATGCAAGTGGTGATGTTTCCTTTCTTTTTATGAGTTAGACTATTTGCGAGTCTAACATATATCATATTAAAACATACGAATAGCGTGGGGACAATGGTAAAATATTAATAATACATATTGTGAATTGGCATAAAATGGCTTTAAAGGCATGTAATTAATTTGAGACATTAATTGGTATAATTTATATACCTAAAAAGTATGGACATAATTTAGGTGACAATTATGGATATAGATTAATTTGGAAACTATTGACAATTTGAATAGGGAAAATTAATTCATATTGGGGTGAAATCATTATGTGTAATAATAAACGCCTAAGACACGAGGTTAGACTCGTTTGTGGTATAAGACTGCCCGGACCCGCCTGGCAAATCCAGCAACCACAAATGGTAGTCTAATGTGAGAGGTCGAAGGCATAAATTAAATGCGTAACAATTGTAAAGACACGAGGTTAGACTCGTTTGCGGTATAGGACTGCCCGGACCCGCCCGACAAATCTAGCAACCGCAAACGGTAGTCTAATGTGGGAGGTCTTACAAGGTTACGGTTATAATGAATTAAGTAACACTTAACCAAGATAAACATGTGGTGGGAATTGGGGGTTAAGTGGGTGACATGGGTGACATGTGAAATACGTTTAGAAACACTTAACCAAATTGAAACATGTAAGAAGACATGAATAAGAAGGGGTTAAGTGGAGATCTTAATGGGGACCAAGCATAGGTGGAAAGCTTATGTCAAGTTTGGGGGCCCTTTTCAAACCAGTAACCCATTAAGTATCTTTGTGAGCTTGAGTTAGATCGAGGACGGGACACGCTTACTGGGTTTGATTGTAAGAGGTCAAAACGGGTTAGCGGTGGCAACACAAGTCCAACGGGGTCATGTGAGTGCGTGGGCCCGGGCTAGTAGGTAAGACATTGTTGCATCATGTAGGTATAAGCCGTGCATCTTTAGTGGTATCGGGTTGCCACTTTGGGATGTGATACACCCCATTGTGGGACCAGCACGGGTATCTACGAGTTAGGGAGCCGATTGAATGAGGAAGGTAATGGGTACGACTAGCGGAGATAGGAGCAGGCGGCACCTATGAAGACAGCTAGGAGTCCAACTACCATATTATGAATAAAAGTTGTAATTAGAATGGGGAGGGTAGTGGGTACAACTAGTGGAGATAGGAGCAGGCGACACATATGAAGACAGCTAGGGGTACATGAAACTACCATTATGATTATTATGTTCAGAAGGCGGGATCAACTTTTAGGGTGACTAGTAATGGTGCAATATAGTAATTATCCTATAGTGATTAGGAGCGCGATTAACGCTATTATATTCTTCTTGTTTGTTTTGTCTTGCCCACTTGCTTCACAGTCATTCCTTGTTTTACCAGTTTATGCCTTATCCTAATTACTTTAATAATTATATTGTTAAGGTTATTGGATTTGCCAGACTTTATGTCTGATCCCCTTTGTTTTCGCCTCTTTTCTTCCTCCCCCCCGGTTCTCAGGGTTGGACTAGTGCTAGTGGAGCTTGATTTGGATCTCTTTCTCTCTCTTTTGGAAGTGCTTGGATTGCTGAAAGTAAAGTTCAGCTCATCTCTTTTATGGCTACTTATGTTGGGGTTATGATTTTTTACTTTATGTACTCAGAAAACAATTTGTCAAGATGGATATTAAGTGTACTTGGTTTTATTGTTGATTTTTGATGTTGTTGTAACCAAACTACTTCTCCGCTGCAATAAAAGTTGTTTTAAAATTTTCAAGTACCAATATATGTATCTGTCTTGTTACATTCTGTTCTATACACCAATAACACTCCATGAAAGTTAATGCATTCCCTTTGTGAGTGACATTAATGGACGTGGGGTGTTACAGTCCCTTTTCCTTTTTCTTTTTAGCATGTCTGGGGAACCGATTCTTGTCGAAGGGTGTTCCCGTTGCGGCATGGTTCCGTAGGCATGTTAAAACTGCGGCACATGTTGAAGGGCAAGGAAGTGCCCAACCTCCATCTGTAGCCGCAGTAGTTTCACCTACGGCTAATTCTATCTCAAGCTCCGTAAGGATTTCCATGCGATGGAGGCAACTTTCAAGAGACTTGTTAGCACGTTACATAAGGAAGGTAAAAAGGAGAATAAGGGAGTTAGGGCTAAGGAGCAAAGCCCGAGGATGAGAAAAAATGGTGGCCCAGGAAGGGAACATTGATAAAGTTCAAACAAAGGAAAAAAGGAAATGTCATGAGCACTTGGGTCATTTGGTCAAGCAATGCTGAAGAAGGAATAACACTTGTTTCAACTATGGCAAAGTCGAACACTACATTAGGGAGTGGCTGAAGAAGCAAGGACAAAGCCAAAGGGCAGGATCTATGCATGCTCTCGTGGCCGGTGTACCGGATAGAGGTAGGAAAGTTTCTGTTGAAGGTTTGATGTATTTTCCAATAATCCAATTAGGACTCTTTTTGATTCTGGCGCTTCACATTCTTTTATATCTGATTCTGTGGTTGAGTCTTTGTACCTTAGTACTAGTATGGTTTTGGATCCCGTTGTCGTCTAAAAACCCTATAGGAGGTACGACTCATTTGTCTATGATTTGTTGGGGTTTGAGAATATTTGTGTTGGGCGTCGAGTTTGAGTGCGACACATACGTGCTTGGTTTCATGGGCTATGGTTTGATTCTAGGGATGGATTGGCTAGATATGTATGGTGCCATTCTAGACTGCTAGAGGAGGGTCGTTAGACTTTTGACTTTCCATGGGAGGACCCTCGAGATTTCTTGTGACCCTAAGGGGTCTGTCATGTTTAGTTTCTTAGAATCACTTGATGCATTTATCGATGATCTACGATCTGTACCATTAATCTGTGAGTATCCTATTGAGGAGGTTTGGGGCTTACCTATGAGGCACGAGATTGATTTCCATATATGCTTGGTGGACAATACAAAGCCAGTTGCATTGCCTGTACGCCATATGGCTCCAAGAGAAAGGAGGGAGATCAACAAGCAAGCAAGGGAGCTACTAATTGAGAAAGGGTTTATTAGGAGAAGCATACCTGAATGGGGTGCTCCTGTGGTATTTGCAAGTAAGACGGATTGTTCGCTTTGCTTATGTGTGGATTACAGGGAGTTGAATAAGCTCACTGAGAAAAATAGGCACCCACTTCCGTGGATAGATGATCTGTTTGACCAGCTTATTAATGCATCTGTTTTCTCCTAGTTAGACTTGGCCACGGGGTTTCCTCAGTTAAGGGTGGCCGAGGACAGTATAGACAAGACAACCTTTAGAACTCTGAATGGTTTCTTCGAGTGGCTCGTCATGCCTTTTGGTTTGACGAATGCACCCTCATATTTTGTGGATCTGATTAGTAGGGTATTTCGGGAGTTTCTAAATAAGTTCATTGTGGTCTTTGCTGATGACATCTTGATTTTCTCGAAGAGCGACGAAGAGCATGCCCTACATATAAGGGAGGTTTTGAAGACCCTCCGAGTGCATCAGCTTAAGGCAAAATTCTCCAAATGTCATTTTTGGAGAAAAGAGGTGAGAATTCTAGGGCATGTGGTCTCTACGGTAGGGATATCAGTAGATCCCACGAAGGTAGTTGCAGTTCAAGATTGGCAGATTCCAAAGAATGCAATGGAGGTGGGGAGTTTTCTTAGTTTTATGGAAAGTTCATTAAGGACTTCGCAAAGATACCAGCTCCACTCACCAGGCTGACGAAGAAGAATCTAACATTTTCTTGGGATGTAGACTACGAGGATGCCTTTCGGCGATTGAAGTGGGCTCTGACAACAGCCCCAGTCTTGACTTTGGCTGAAGGGAACAAAGTGTTCACAGTATACACTGATGCATGTGGTATAGGTCTTGGTGGTGTTTTTATGCAAGAGGGAAGGGTAGTATGTTATAGAGGTAGACAACTGAGAGTTTATGAGAAGAACTACCCTACCCACGATTTGGAGTTAGCTGCTATCGCATTTGCGCTTAAGTATTCACGTCATTATTTACTTGGAGAGAAGTTCGAGTTGTGTATCGATCATAAATCTGTCAAGTACTTGTTCTCGCAGAAGGATCTCAATTTGAGGAAACAAATATGGATGAAGTTCCTAGCATCCTATGACTTTGAGATTGCTTATACCGCTGGCAAGGGTAATATGGTGGTGAATGCATTGAGTAGGCAAGGGATGACCCTAAGTCCTCTATTCATAGTGAGGCAGAGCTTGGAGTATATATAGACTTTTGATTTTAGGCCCTTTACCGAGTTTACACCTGGTTTATTGGCATCATTAGAGGTGCGACCTACTCTTTTGGATCGGATAGGAGCTTCGCAGCGAGAAGACCCACAGATAGCAGACATCTTGGATAAGCTCAGCAGTGGGGAGACTTCCAATCACCTCAGTAGATATTCCACGGATGATAGAGGGTGGTTGCGATGAGATGGAAGACTTTGTTTTCCCCGAGTCAAGAATCTGTTGAAGACAGTCTTTGACCAATCCCATCATTCTAGGATGACTATTCATCCCCGCGATGATAAGATGTATAGGGATATGAAGATGGTTTTCTTTTGGACTGGGATGAAGAAAGATGTAGCAGAGTTTCTTTCTCGATGTTTGGCTTGGCAGCAAGTCGAAGCTGAGCAAAAGAAGCCCGGTGGTTTACTTCATCTTTTGGAGGTCCCATAGTGGAAGTGGGAGATCGTCTCTATGGATTTCATTGATGGTTTGCCTGAATCGAGGAAAGGAAATACCAGTATTTGGGTTATAATTGACAGGCTTACTAAGAGTGCTCGTTTCATTCCCGTTAAGAGTAAGAGGGCGAAAACATGGTTGGCAAAGTTTATCTTTGTGAGATAGTCCGTCTGCATGGAGTACCTTCCAGTATTGTGAGTGATTGTGACCCCATATTCACCGGTGATTTTTGGAAGAGTTTTCAAGAGGGAATAGGTACACAGTTATGTTTGAGCACCGCTTATCACCGTCAGACCGATGGACAAATGGAATAGGTAAATTGGGTTATTTAGGATCTTTTAAGACTGTGTATCCTGAACTTCAGAGGGACATGGGAAGATCACCTTGCATTGGTGAAGTTCGCCTACAACAATTGTTATCAGGCTAGTACTGGCATGGCACCCTACATGGCACTATACGGATGACCCTGTAGATCACCGACATGTTGGTGGGAGTCTACAGATAGGCTTCTATTTTGACCTGAGATGATTAGAGAAACTTCTGAAAAGATTGATCTTATTCGTAGACGCATGAAGACAGCTCAGGACAGGCAGAAGTCGTATGCAGATAAGAGAAGGACTGATATTAAGTTTGATGTGGGATACATGGTTTTCATCAAAGTATCGCCTTTGAGGAATGTGGTTCTCTTTGGATCTGTAGGGAAAACTAGCGCCAAGATTTGTAGGGCCATTTCCCATAATTGAAAGGATTGGTCAAATGACCTATAGAGTGAAGCTACTAGAGAGATTGATGGGTGTTCATGATGTTTTCCACATTTCTCATTTACGGAAGTGCTTGCATGATACTGTAGATGTAGTTGAGTCGAGTATGCTTGAGAAAGTAGAAGTGGAATGGGAAGCGATAGTTAGACGAGTTCCTACCTATATTCTTGGATCAGAGGTTAAGAAGCAACGCAACTGAGAGGTCAAGTTGATGAAATTTCAGTGGGGAGATGACCAAGAGGATGCAACTTGGGAAACTGAAGACAAGATTCGCGCTTCGTACCCTTTCAATTCAAGGGTATGTTCTTAACTTCTTTTCCAAAGCTTTTATTTGTACTTGCTTTTGTCATTTAAGTATATCATATTTATCGAATCTTCTACCTTTAGGTAGGAATCCAATGGATGTAAACATGTGTTTGAAACATTTTATGTTTGATGGATGCAAGTGTTTGATAGTGGTTGCTCGTGCATACACACACATTAGGCATTAGATCGGCTCAATCACTCTCATATTGCATATGGATGCGTGTGCATTTTTCTTCTTTTATGGATGAAAATGCGTGTATCATCATATGGATGTTGCATTTGGATAGATGGTTGTGCACGCATATAGTATTTACATGATATGCTAGGAATATTTGCATACAAGTTGGATTTATGGCACTAACATACATGGCATTAAGGAGGTCGACTGAACAGTAGACCACCTGATCTTTCGCATTATTATAGGGGCATATACACACACCTTTGCATATGTTCATATAAGAATTATAAACCTTTTAAGGACAATGGATGAATGTGATTGGTAGATGAGTAGATGGATGATGGATGTTAGGATATGCATTTTCTTAACTTAGAGATTTCGGGGACGAAATCCTTTAAGTAGGGGAGAATGTAACACCCCGTAATTTTAAGGAACATTATAATGATAAATTAAAGAATACTTAATTAAATATTATGAATTAAGTAAAACGGGTTGCGTCTTTGCGTTCGTCTTGGAATTAAATGTTGTGAATTAAGACAAACTCCGAGTTTGCGTAAAACAGACATCGTATGAAGAAGATATTAAGGTTTGAATTTTGTATACATATAAGCATAATATATATAAACAAAATAAGTCCAGAAAATTAAAATTACAGAGCAGTAAAGGGAGGGAAATCAACCCATTAGGGATCGACCCCTTCTCTTATTGGTGTCGACCCCTACACGGAGGTGTCGACCCCTATGTCGACCCTGGGGTCGACCACACCGAGATCTAGGGAAGAATCATCCCCTGCACGTGGACACATTTCTGAGAGAGATTCGTTGACCTTGGGCTATAAATAGGACCTCATTCTCATTATTTTATTCACCAAAAACAATGGTGACCATGAGATGCTGTCCAAATCAGATTGAATTAGCCTTTTCTTCTGCAACAACAAGTTATACATATTCAAGGATCTCTGCTACAACATCAACAGTCAAATATCTGTTCTTTATATCCAGTCATAGTGAGTTCATGTTATTTTTGGATATAAACATTTAAAAAGTAATCCTGATATGTTTATAAGTTTGGATCTAAGCCTATGCCTGTTAATAACCTGATTCATGATAGATCTACCATTACTAGTGCACCTGATCTATTGTTCTCATATTCCCAATTCTTCCATAATATGCCTATCTTGTTACAATGATAAATTTTATCATCATATTCCTGTTTTGTTACTATGCATATTCTTGTTCTCTTCCTTCCCACTTTCCTATTTTATTTTTATAGCCTAGGCTACCTTTGAGCCTAGGCCTATCGTTGATATTTGCGAACGCACGCAATTTGGGACGGTTGGGAATGTTAAAATTGGGGCATAACTTGTATTTGAATTTTGGGGGCATAACATATACTGTGATCTAATACTTTAATTTGGGGCATAATCTATGGTGAACATGAATAATTGGCTAAGAACAAATATGCCTAAGACTATGACAAATAGAAACTGTAACTGCACTTAGACACGAGGTTAGATTACACTTGCGGTAGAAGTCTTCCCGGAACCGCCCGGCAAATCCAGCAACCACAAGTGGTTAATCGAATATGAGGGGTCAAGTGCGTAAATGTACACGTAACAGTGTTGAGACACGAGGTTAAGTCCAACTTGTTGTAGAAGTTTGCCCGGAACCGCTCAACATATCCAGCAACCACAAGTAGTTAACTTAATATGAGAGGTCTGGTGCATTAACAGACATGAAATGGAGAATGACAAGAATCTGTTAACCAGAAATACTTAACCTGTTTAAATCTGTGGGGGTTACACGAACCTGTCAAATTGAGTTGGGGTTAAGTAAACTTGCTTGAATCAGTGGGAGGGGTTTAAGAAAACTTGTTAAATCCGTGGAGGGTTATATAAACCTGACAAACTTAACCTCTATTGCACGTTGCGGTTATGCAGTCTTGTTAAATCATTAGGCATAACCTGTCAAAATCCTAGTAGTGGGGATGCAAGCCTAGGGTGTAGCTTGTATCATCTGTTGTGTGGGACCTGTATCAGTCAGTAACCCATCTTAGTATCAAACGAGGAACCCCGAACTAGGTCAGGGTCTGGGCACGCTTACTGAGTTGACTGTAAGAGGTTCATATAGGTAAGGGTGTTGAAAGTGCGGGATCCACCAGAGTCATTTGCGTGCATGGGTCCGGCTTACTTGTGGAAAATTAAGACGCTGTGACATCAGTAGATATTTTGTGCATCTTGAAAATAATCTGGTTGCCACTTTAGGAAGTGATACATCCTACTATGGGGCCAGCACAGGGTATCTACAGGGTGGGGAGCCGATCGATTGGGGTAGTAATTAGAGTACATCTGGTCTTGCTTGTTGAGAAGCCTATTATTCTCGTTGGGGGTAACACCTGTCATTTCTGTTGGGCTGCCTGTTATTATTGTTGGGGGTAAAACGCGTCACTAAAAGTAAACCTAAGTCTACCATCTGTTTCTTTAGGGATCACCTTGTTCTGTTATACTAGTATTGGTGCAGAGAAAAGTATTAGAGAAGCATAACCTATTCTGTTATGTTTATTCTGCTTATCTTGCTCATTCAGTTATAACTGTCTTATGATGCTGCTACCTCTCATCTAGTTTATATACCTGTCATGATGCTTTTAATTATTTACATGCTAAAAGTAACTAGAATCGCCAGACTTTATGTCTAAGCAATTTTTAACTCTTCTCTCTCTTTCGTTTCCCCCCCAAGTTCTCAGGGTGGGAAAACTCAGGCTTGATTTGGATTCTCTCTTCCGTTCTTCTTGGAACTACTTAGATGTACCGCTTTGATTTCCTGTCTTCTCTGATATGACTATATTTTGGGGATTATACTTTTTATATTATTGTACTGATGATTTTAGTACAAGGTAGAAGTTTTAAATTGATGTAATGCGTTTTCTGTTTCAGACTTATGATGTAACTGGGTTTTGGACCACGTTGTTATCTATTCGATAAAGTTTTAAATTCTGCTGTTATTTTATATTTGTCTTGTGATGTTTTTGTTTTTGTTTACCTATAACGCTTCCCGAAACTTAATGCGTTCTGATAAAGAGTGACATTAACGGACGTGGGGTGTCACAATTCTCAACTCTGAAATAGACAAGTCCAACAATTTCAAATTCCAACAAAAACATTGTTACACACTCTTCGATTTAGTTTGAAAATTCTTCTTTTTATGCAAATCATCGATTATAACGATAACATTATAATCCCTGTTTCTGAAATATTAAATTTTAAAAATATAACTTTTATTCATAAAATAAATAAATAAATAAATAAATCTTAATTAAAATAGAAAGTAAAATGTACTTTCCTGAATTCGGTAAAATTGAATTTTAATAAATAACTTTCTTTCAAATAATCTATATTCGATTATATCCCGAACTTCAAAATAAATCTATTATTTTTGTTTAACTCAAATTCCCTTATAATTACTTCCATTTGCAAACATTTGCTTTCAAACTGTTATTCACTTTCAAATATGAATATTATTCCTTAAAAGGAATCTAAACTCGTTTATAAAGTCAACTTGATTTTTATTTGTAAATGTCAACACCGGCTCAACTTCGAGTTATCAAGTCACTTTGTAAATCCACATCATATACTATTTCATTCCTGAACTTCATTATTAAAACTACTACTCAGCTAACACTTTTTCGTTTAATTTAAACAATTCAAGTTTTCTTTTTGAATGAATATACAAGATATACATCCTATAACTTCGAAAATCAACTTTATTCGATTTCTATAAATCCCTTCTCATACAGTAATTCTAACTTAAAATAATTTTAAAATATTTCTAAACATAGAGTTTTATTTACAAAACTATACATATTGGAATAAATTCCATCGTTTTCCTTCAAAAGCAAATTCCCATTTCTATTTCTCATTTAAATTCCCATTAAATTTATATTTCCAAATTTAAATTTCCTTTATAAATATTTTTGCTTTAAACCATTATTCACTTCAGTTGTGAATAATATTCCTTTCAATATAATCAAATTCAATTGATTTCATATTAAATAATATTTCAAATCCAAATTCCTTTTATTAACTTCCATTGGTAGAATTATTTAGGTAAATTCCCATTTTATTTCACCCATTTCTAATCTCGTTCATAATTCCCTTTATAACTTGCTATGTTCAAACACAATTGCAAATATCAGTTTTAAAACCACTTTCCACCTTTCTATATAAATTCAAACTTGAATTCATATTTAAATTTATTCAATAATAAGTAATTCCCTTAATTTATAAACTCATTTATAATTTTGTAATGATCGGGGGATTCGACACCAGAATTCCAACAATAATACATAAACCCGTATTACTTGCCAGAACTCAAGTATCGAAAACACTAGATAATTATTAAAAAGAAATTAGAGGGTGAGGTAAGAAAGAAATATTAGAATAGAATAAGAAGAAGAAGACCCAACTAACCAACACAATAGAATCAGAGTGTCACATCGCAGCTGTGACGGCCCGCCCCGCACTAGCCGACATTTCCTCCGAAAGTGCGTTGTACACATGCCCGACCAGCACGGAACGGTCGCCAAAGAAAGGAAAGAAGAGAATGAACTAACCGAAAACCTGTAGAATGTCTCACAGCGCATGGAACAAAATATAATAATAATATACTTGACATAAAACAGGCGAGACAGTGCATAAGCTGATAACTAAAACCAACATCAACATAATCATCAGAGTAGCGGAAATCCAAATACAGCTTATTACAACTTTCTAAATTACTATCTCTAAACAAAATAATGGAAGGGTACACTACTAATGCCCAAAGTAGTGACCAGCAGCGACACATGGAGAATATCTATCTATATATCATACGTGGAAGCCTCCTACTCGTCTCCGGTACATCTACTCGTTCTTCACCAGCTAACCTGTCTCTAGTCTGCTCGTGAGAGCACCCAGAGTAATAAGAAGAGACATAAAACTCTGGGTCAGACAAAAGTCTGGTATGAGCGAAAGCAACAAAACAGAACAATAACAGGTATACTAAACCATACCTGAACCTGCAACCAAAGAGTTAGCACTACATACCGTTCAATACTCTAAGGTTCCACTAAACAGATGGTGTAAAGAATATGGGGGTGGGGGTGTGCATGTCATAATGATGGGAAAAAAAGTCAAACATAGCAACCATCCTCACATCTCTCACTCAGTGCGTAAAGCATACGATGTCCGCCACTGTCAATCACTAGACCCATCGAAGTAGTGACGGAGTTCGACTTGTACAATTACTGCTACCACCAAGCTTATCCCATGGGATCATGACCAACTCTTTTCAAATGACCCCACTTCATTGGTCTATAGCCCACTAGTCGTACCTAGGCCACTATAGCCTTGAATCCGTTCACGTACTCCCTACACATAGTGATCCAAAGTCATAGACATCGACAATCCCTTAGCACACGTCCCACAGCAAAGCCCAACTCATGAAGTTAACTCGTCGGTTCCCAACTGGATCCTGAGCTATACTCCCCCTTGGACTATCTTTGCATCTGGGGTTTTGGTCGTCACCTTCTTCTCCGGATCGGTCTTCATTTCTTCACTTCACTTTGCTTCAGGTCGTGGTCATCAGCTCCTCGGTTCGGATCAGAGGTCTTCTGGCGGATTGGGTTGGAGGCACGTTTCGGGTCGTTCTCCCTTCATCGGATCGTGCATGGCAGCTCCTCCTCTAGCTCGTGGTCCATCCAGATCAGGTTGGATCGTGCTCACTCATCGGATCGGGTCGGAGCTTCTGAATCGGATGGTGCAAGCAGCTCACGTGGGAGACGGATCGGGTGAGAGGCTTCTGGAGTGAGCGGTTCGGTTCAGATATGGTGCTCCAATTTATGATCCTCCTTGGCCATCAGTTCACGAGCTCCCAGGCGGTTCGGATTGTGGCAAACGTCCACGAACGGTTCGGGTCGGGTAAAGGAGTTCCGATCCGGTCCCTGTCTGCATTTCCTGTGACTTTTCCAGCAACTGTTTACGCCATTCGACGGCGTTTTCGACCAATCTAACTCTTCTAGACAATCACAAAGCATACCATACAGTCATAGCAACATGTATAAGCATTCACAACATCAAAACAACAGTATGATAAGTTAAAACGGATCAAACATAGCCAAAACCCCATATTTTCCCTTAAGCATGTTTAAGCAAAACTAATGATATGATTAGCAAAACTTAACCAAATTTTCTAACAGAGGCCTAAAAAAATATTTTGAAATTTATGAGTATTTTTCCAGAATTTATTAATGTATAAATTCGCTAATCAACGCTAATTACCCTTAAGTAACCATAATTAGTGAGGAACTATGCAAATCACTCACCTTGGACACAAATAAAATACCAAATCTGAAATGAATCTCTGTTTGGCGTTGTTCCCAATGCAACACAGCAGCTCTAACCTTACTTTGGTGCTATTCCTCCTTAATTTGAAGTAGTTTAAGCCAAAACTTGATTAAGAAGTGATTAGAGGTGTTTTTAGATGTTGGAGGCCATTGTTAGGTTGAAGAGAGGGTTTGTGGCGGTTGGAAAATGAGTGAAAATCCGAAATCCTAACCCTAGCAGCCCTTGAATACCTCTAATCCCGAAATCCCCCATTGGGCCTAGTTGCTAATCACCCGGTTAAGCCCAATTAAGCTGTTTTTCACCATCTGAAACTTGTTTCAGCCATATCTCCCAAACGGTGAGTCCGATTGGCTAATGTGACCACTCTACGGAATTGTAAACCATCATCCGAAGCCATTGGAAGTGGTTTCAAATCAAAATTCCTTTCCAGTCAAAAGTTACGGTCAAAAAAAGATCAGCTAGGGGCAAAACGGTCATTTAAAAATCGACAAAAATCATGAACATGGGAAACGATTCCAATAGTCGTCCCTCAAAGTTACATGACCATACGACTTCGTATGTGAAAGAAATAAATAATCTATGATTCTTCGATGCGTAGAATGCAGGTCGTTACACTCACCCCCCCTTAAGAAATTTCGTCCCCGAAATTCTTTAACCCAAAACATACAAAGGATCCCGCATGCCTACCAGCAATGTACAACAATCAATCATGTAAAACAAACAAAACAAACCTATCCTAGCATGCGGAAAGACTAAATCGAAACTGAAATCTTACCAGGCGAAGAGTTCTGGATACGTCTTCCTAATGCTCTCCT
Organism: Allium sativum; assembly: GCA_030737875.1. Classification (NCBI taxonomy): domain Eukaryota; kingdom Viridiplantae; phylum Streptophyta; class Magnoliopsida; order Asparagales; family Amaryllidaceae; genus Allium; species Allium sativum. The sequence goes on along the minus strand of CM060916.1, from coordinate 5,658,651 downwards.
CTATCTCCCAAGTACAGTCATTCTCATCCTCGCCCCACTGAACTTTGATTAATTTCACCACTTTCCTTCGAAGCTGCTTCGTATCGTTCCCAACAATACGCATAGGCCTGCGGTTCCCAAACGCCTCGGGTTCAACTTCGACATCATCCAACTTATCAGGTGAAATAGTCACATCTGGGTCGTGTACGAACTTCCTTAACTGGGAAAAATGAAATACGTTATGAACTCCTGCCATCTTGTCTGGTAATTCAACTTTATATGCCAAATTCCCAATTTGCTCAAGAACTGGGAATGGACCAACAAATCTTGGTGCTAACTTGCCTCTCCTGCCAAATCGTATCACGCTCTTTAGTGGAGATATCTTGACAAACACCAAGTCTCCAATGGAGAACTTTAATTCTCTTCTTCTCTTATCAGCATAACTTTTCTGCCTATCTTGGGCAGCCTTCATTCGCTGTTGAATGATCTTGATCTTAGCTGAAGTTTCTCTTATCATATCTGGTCCAAGCACAAACTTCTCACCAGTTTCTAACCAACATGATGGTGAGTTGCACGGTCTTCTGTACAAAGCTTCAAATGGAGCCATACCAATACTGGATTGATAACTATTATTATATACAAACTCTACTAGATGCAAATGGTCATCCCATGATCCACCAAAATCCAATACACAGGCTCTCAAGAGGTCTTCTAATATACGATTCACCCTCTCTGTTTGACCGTCGGTTTGAGGATGATACGCGGTATTGAGATGTAATTCTGATCCTAACGCCTCTTGTAAGCTTTTCCAAAATCCACTAGTAAACAACGGATCTCGGTCACTTACAATGCCTTTGGGTATTCCATGAAATCTCACTACCCACTTTACATATAGTTCAGCTAACTTAGCTGCTGTCCTGTTTGACTTGACGGGTATAAATCTTGCACTTTTAGTCAATCGGTCCACAATCACCCAAATGCTATCATGGCCCGATCTAGTCCTTGGTAACCCATCAACGAAATCCATTGAGACTTGTTCCCATTTCCACTCTGGAATTTCTAATGGTTGCAATAAACCACTAGGCTTCTTTTGCTCAGCTTCAACTAGCCGGCAATTCATGCATTTGGATATAAACTTCCCAACATCTCTTTTCATCCCTTCCCAGTAGTAGGTCTGCTTCATGTCTCGGTACATCTTGTTACCACCGGGGTGTATAGTCAATTTTGAGTGATGACATTCTCTAAGTACTTCATCTATCAATCCATTGACATTGGCCACAACAAGTCTTCCATTCTTTCTAAGCCATCCATCTCGATCAAGCCCATACTTGTTCATCTCTTCGTCGATTCCTATCTCTAACTTTGAGATGATTTCTAATAGGTTAGGATCATCCCTTTGACTAGAACCAATCCGCTCAATCAAAGTGGGTCTGATCGTCAAACTTGCTAACATTCTGGATCCAATTCACACTTTGGTCTGAAATCATACCCAACGATGTACTCCAGTTACTTCCATTCAAGAAACATAGCCCCTAAACTGGCATGCCTTTTGCTCAATGCATCAGCCACCGCATTGCCCTTTCCTGGTGTATATGCGATGTCGAAATCATAGGAAGCTAAGAATTCTAACCATCTTTACTGTCGGAGATTTAGATCCTTCCGAGAGAAGAGATACTTTAACGATTTATGATCGGTAAACAACTCGAATCTTACTCCCAAGAGATAATGTCTCCACATCTTCAATGCAAACACGATCGCTGCCAATTCCAAATCATGGGTAGGGTATCTTTTCTCATGCGGTTTCAGTTGCCGACTTGCATAAGCTACAACCCTACCTCCCTGCATCAACACAGCACCTAGTCCGGTACCACGTGCATCCGTATATACCGTCATCTCTTCATTCCCCTCAGGAATGACTAACACTGGTGCACATGTCAACTTTTCCTTTAGACTCTTCAATGCATTCTCGCACTTTTCGTCCCAGACAAAAGCTTGGTTCTTCTTGGTCAACTGAGTTAACGGTGCTGCTATCTTGTAGAAGTCTTGGATAAACTTACGATAATATCCAGCTAACCCCAAGAAACTTCTTATGTCTGTTGCATTCTTGGGCGTGGACCAATCTTGCACCATAGCCACCTTCGCAGGATCCACGACAATACCATTCTCTGAAGCAACATGGCCCAAGAATCTCACTTCCCTCCTCTAGAAGTGACATTTAAAAAACTTTGCTTTCAATTCGTGTTTTCTCAACACCTCCATCACTATCCTTAAATGTACCTTGTGTTCTTCTTTTGTCCTTGAATAAACAAGGATATCGTCCACGAACACAAGAACAAACTTATTCAACTGATCTCTGAATACCCTATTCATAAGATCCACAAAATATGTTGGGGCATTGGTCATCCCGAATGGCATGACCAACCACTCATAAAATCCAGAAGGTGTCTGAAATGCTGTTTTAGCTATACTCTCAGCTTCCACTCTAAGCTGATGAAAACCCGTCGCGATATCCAACTGAGAAAACACTCTCGCTCCACTCAACTGATCAAACAAATCATCTACCGCGGTAGAGGATACTTATTCTTCCTCGTCACTTTATTCAACTTGTAACAACCCGGAAAATCTGAGTCAGTTTAAATTTTTTATTTTGGCAATTTTGATGAATTTGGAATATTTAAAATGAATTATTTTAAATAAAAACGACGGAAAATTTATTTTGAATAGAATTCGAATGTATATATTTATATATGTCGTCGTTAGAATATAAAATTTTATTTATATATATAAAAGGAATTGAAAATGGCCCTGCAGTTCGATAATTCGATTTCAAATTTCAATTGAACATACCGGGTGCAAGATAAACCGGATTTTAGTGAAACCAAAAATAATGGAATCTATTTGAGAATATCTTTCCAACGAATCCGAAAAATCAAGATTTCATTGCGGGAATAAAAAGATAAGTCCAGTTGAAATTTCAGAATAGTCGCTATGGAATTCTGGCCCTTAAAAATAGTCATTTTGCAAACGACCTCGGATTTCGACGAAACCACTTTTGTTGGATCCGTGATGTCAAGTTATTGCTAGATTCCAATTTTCATAATTTTTCGAATCAATATGTGAGCGTGGCAAAGGAAAACGCGTTTGACCAGTTTTAGTTGATTTTAATCGACTGGAAAATGGCCATTTTTCAAACGGTCTCAGAATTGGACGAAATTAGTTTTGTTAGGACCGTATCGTCGATACGAAGCTAGAAAATATTTTTCTGGAATTTTTCGAGTTAGTATGTGACCCCGGTAAATTGAAATGCACGTTCAAATTCAATATATAGAGTTATATGTTGATTTTGACGAAAACTGATCGTAACGATCGAATTGGCCTACGAAACATATCCCATTGTGTTCGGAATGAGGGTAATACGCTAGGGACGACAGTCGGCAGGTTCGATTTCGAGTTCGAATTTAAAAGTAACTATAAGGGGGAAATTAAAAATTAAATTAAATAATATGAGGAAGTCAACTCTCCCCTTTAGTCTTCTCTCTCTCCTCCATCATACCCCCCCCCCCCCCGTTCAGTTTTTACGGATCGAAGAAATCAAAAATAAAAGAAAAAAAAAACCCGAATACCCTAAACCGGACGCGCCTGCCCTCCACCCATCGGCGATGCCTCCACCTCGTAGGGCCACCGCGCCCTGGCGAACGCTCCTCCTCCCCGTTCTCGCCTACTCCCCATCGTCCCTCTCTCTGCCCCCTTCCCCGATGTAAAACCCTAACTCCCCCTATCGTCGATCACCCCGCCCCCCCAATCACGAGGGACGCCGACCATCAGAGGGAGCCCCGCCGCCTGCCAACCTCCCAGAGCTTCCTTCGCCGCGTCAGCAGCACATGGGTCCCCCTGCAAAGAAAACCAGTAAATACCATTTAATTTTATATTCTTATTTTCAGTTTTCTTTTTTATATAGAAACTGATTTGTATAAAAGGGGAGACTTTCATGTAGGAAACATTAGTATAAAAGCAAGTTTTTTTTGTGAGGTAAAAGCTTAGATTTTTATAGAAACAAAGCTTAGATTTTTATAGAAACAAAGCTCGGATTTTTATAGAAACAAAGATGATATTTTTATATAATAAAAACAAGATTTTTAAATGTAAAAAGATGAAGCCAAAGAAAGATTGGAAGTTTATATTTGTATGACATAGAAAGGATATGATTTTAAATTCATAAAGATAGGATTTTTATCGAAATAAAAATTCGACTTTTATTTATTTGAATGACCTATAAAAATTCAATTTTGATATGTTTGAATAGAGTATTCATCGATTCAAAAATACGATTTTTACGTACGGAGCTTTATAATAAAAATATAATTTTTATTATAGTAGAGTATTAAAAATATGATTTTTATTCATGTAGAGTAATAAAAATATACTTTTTATAATATAGGAAAGGTTAAAAATATAATTTTTATAGTATAGAAGAATAAAAGAAATGAGTTTTATATTATAGAAGTATAAAAGAAATGATTTTTATAAAATAAAAGTATTAAAAATATGATTTTTATACAATAGGGAATATAAAAATATTATCTTTATAAAGGTATGGTTATAAAAATTCGATCTTTATATATGAAATAGAAATATAAAAATATAATTTTTATATAGAATGAAGCGTTGTAAAAATATATGAAGAAGAAATAAAAATATGATTTTTATTGATTAGGATGAAGCAATAAAAATATAATTTTTATTTGAACAGCGTGAAAAGAACTGCATAGGAATTTCAGACCGATCCAGATGTTGAACAGTTCAAGAGCAAAGCACGGCGGAGTGGAACCCTCTGTGAGAACTTCTCACTTTAAATCTTCTTCTCTAGTTAAATATATATATACTAGGATGCAGACGGTGTTTAGTAGCACCCCACACCCGTCATCCACAGACCATGGATGGCTTGTATGTTTGATTGTTTGTTGTGATGAAAATTGATTGTGTGATGTGGAATAAAATAAAATATTTATATAGTTAAAAATATTTTATCGTTAAAAATATAATTTTTAACGTTAATGTGAATAAATAAATATTCATTTACAAACCGGAAGGTTTGTTTATGTAACACCCCACATCCGTTAGTGTCACTCGCAAAGGGAATGCACTAAGTTCTGTGGAGCATTTTAAGGTAAAAGATGCGGATGAATTACAAGACAGACAAAAATTAAAACAGCGAAAAATAAAACCTTGCTTTATTGATAAAATAGTTTGTGCATGATTTCTTTATAATATCAGAGTATCATCTGTCTTACAAAATAAAGAAGCATAAAACAACATTTATATTCCCCAATTGTAGCAAGAGCCAGCCATAGCATCTGAAAAGAGAATCCAAGCAAAACTTCGACAAATCTTCAAGCTGGGAAAGAGTGACAGTCCAACTCAACCTGTGCTATATTATTCCCTCCCTTACTACCTGGGGGGTGGAGGGGTGGGGGAGGGGGGGAGAAACGGAAGAAAGAAGACGAAAGAAAAACAGAGTCAGACATAAAGCCTGAGTAAGTTCAGTTACTTCTAGCATGTGAACATGGAAAAACAAAACGACATGAATTAACTGAATACAAGATAACACCATGATGATAGGGTCAGCAAGATCAGACAAGATTAACACAAGATATGCTAAGACAAGACAAACTGGATATGCTATAATACTTTCGCCGCTTCGCTATTTCCTTGTTATACTGGTTTCTATATCTCTGCACCACCTAACTAGTGTCCCAACTAGTAACGATAATGTGATCCCAATCCCTGTAGTTTCCACTGCCTTTAGGCATACATTTATTATTTATTACCTAGATCTAATCTAGGGTTTTCTATCAAGTGCTTTCTAGATTCAACTAGAGTTTACAATATCTGCTGAACGCTTCTCGGATTCAGGGTTTATGCCACCTAGTCCAACTAGGGATTATGCTACCTGTCGAACGATGACTCCTAGTCTAGAACACACTACCTAGAGTGGTATATGTTCCTAGACTTCCCCACGCATGTATCGCGAATCGTTATCGCTTGTCTAGATGCACATGTCCTGTAATGTGCGGCCCGAGTCCTGTGGCAGGGCAAATCAAGAAACACAGAACTCGGTCGGGAGCTTTCAGATATCTGCCGATGCAGATGCTAAGGTCTGTTTTTATTCCAGTGGCTATGGTCCCACTCGACCCCTCCCTCAACTAATGAAAGGCACACCTTGAAAAATGAGAACTATACACAGGCCCCCTATGCCCCACTAACCTATGGCCATCCTCACCCATAACTAGATAGCAAGTATATGGTCTTTTGGAGTTCTCCGCCTTTCGTATCTCGATTGACTCAAGATGGATGGTAGACGACGAGTTGCTATCATAGGGCTACCGTCTTCTCGCCGAATCATGCTGGTCCATCCTAGTCTTTAGGTTGCCATATTTTTCAACCAAGGCATACCCTTGGTTCTTCTAACGCAGACCTTAACCTCTGTGAGCCCAGGAGGATCATCTGCAGCCTCACAGAGGGATACCAAGAGTACCCTTACGTCCCCTCGAAGCCTCGGGCTTCGTAACCCAATTCATTGGAGCTTTCTTTTTAATCAGACGGGCGTTCGCTCCTTCTCGTATTATACTAAGAATTACTACTTAGTTTTGCTAACTAAGGTTTACCACTTAGTTTCCAGAATCGTTGTTTTCTTAACTAAGGTTTACTACTTAGCTCCCTTTTAACTAAGGTTTACTACTTAGTTCTCTTCTCGTCAATTTGGATTGGTTAAGTGTTATTAGTCCATTCAAGCTAACTTAACCCTCTTCATTTATCCTGTTAAACTGGTTAAGTGTTATCAGTAATTCATGTTAACTTAACCCTACCACAAACCAAGTTATATTGGTTAAGTATTTCTTATTACTTAACCCTACTCATTCATCCTGTATCGGTTAAGTGTTCATGTTTAACTTAACCTTGCCCATCTGTTTTTAACTAACATTTTATTAATGGTTTAGTATTATCCCTTCATGTTTTAGACTTAACCCTATTCCTTAATCTGATGGTTAAGTGTTCAAGTTTACTTAAACCTATGGTCTAGTCCATCTAACATACCAAATTGGCTAAGTGTATTAAATTTTACTTAACCCCAACCTCTAGTCTAGTTAACATGTTAATTTGGCTAAGTGTATTAACTTTACTTAACCCCACCTTCTAGTCTAGTTAACATGTTAATTTGGATAAGTGTTTTCTTAGTTACTTAACCCCTACAAATCTTGTCTTGTTACGATGTTAAGTTTGGTTAAGTGTCCCTATGGACTTAACCCTCCCATTCTAGCTTAACTGTGTTAAGTGTCAGTATGAACCTAACCCCACCCATCGGTTTGGTTACCATGTTGAACGGGTTAAGTGTCTTAGTTAGCTTAACCCTACCATTCTTGTTCTAGTTTTAATTAAATAAATTAAAGCCGCGACCACTCACATTAGACAGATATTGTTGCGATTACTGGATGTGTCGGTTGGTTCCGGGCAGGTTTACATCGCAACTCAGTCTAACCTCGGGTTAGGCCTATTCGTGTTTTCTAAGTTCAAAGGGTTTTGATTAATTTTCAAATCAGGTTTTGAAAGTAACCATCCCGTCCGTCGGATCAGTTAGGGATAGCCAGGGAGAGCAGGAAACTTGTATTTTCCAAACCCAAGCCTAGACACTATCCTCTCTGTCACCCTAGAACTTTCTGGTGTATTATTAAAAGAGATGTCGTTAATAAACCTTTAATTCGTCTAAATTTACATTTTCTCATTTAGGACAAATGCTATAAGTAAATTATTCCTAATTTACTTATTTCTTAATTACTCTTTTAATGTAAATTGTCAACATTTATTCTTATGGCCCATTTTCCCCTCTATGTCATATTTACGCTTTTTGGTATGTAAACTATACCAAATTAAGTGTCACTAACCATGATTTTTCTAAACATGACAACTACTCACAATTATGGCCAATTTCAAATTTATACCAATATACTTGTTATGCCAAATTAGCTAATCCAATTCTGATTTAACATTCTAATTATAGTTCATGTCCAACTAGACTTATTATTCTAGTTCACAATTCATGTAAATATTAGATTTACAAGTCAATACTAGATTCAAATTACACATCCTATAATTCATGTCCAATTTATCCAATTTGCATTCTTATAAACATGCCATAATACATGTTCCCAATTTATGCCAATTTCCAAGTTTATAACTACGTTTTAGTAAATTTCATATTTTGCCCAAATCGTATTCCCATCGTTCGTATAATCGTGATTCAATCTAGATTATAGATAAATCTAGATTCGTAGAAAATAGGGAATGAACCAAAGATGCTATGAAAAAGATAGACATAATAACTGGCATAAAATGATAATTTACTAATTTCAGACCTAACGAATTACACTGAAATAAATTGTTCTAAAACATCGAAGGCCTATAGATCTGAAAATGTTATGACATAAAAAGGGTTGAATAACGATGTAGGTTCAAGAACATGGGTAGACCTAACTTAATAGGTAAATTCCCAAGATCAAAAACCAAAGAAAGTCAAGAACAGACATAATAGATAATCAGGTTTAGACCCAATTTCACAGTCACAAAACCTAAGCAACACTTTCCTAGTCATGAATCATAGGTGTTTAGTCAAAGTTGTCCTTGTTATGTCATAGGCAATAGTTTATGCTTCCTAATCAAAGGCATAGACTTGTGTTCATAATCAAAGGAATTAATTCTCATAGTCATGAGTCACAGTCATAGGCAATGTTCATAGTCATAGGCAATGTTCATAGTCATAGGCAATGTTCATAGTCAAAGAGGCATATGGTTTTAAGGTCCATAGTTTCATAGTCACAGTCTTATTGGTCATCGAATCATAACTGTTCTTAATTAGGTCCAAGGATATAAGCACTGATTCGAATAGGAAAATTTGGCATATTCTTTTATTCCTTTAATTTCATGTCACGAATAGAGAAAAACGTTCAAAGCTAAAAAGTAACTGACTTACAGAGATTATATAAGATTCGTAGAAAAACTGTCATTGAAGTCGTTTGAATCTTCACTTGAATCCTAGCTTGTTTTGAATCCTCTCTTGAAAGTCTTGAGCAGCATTTCCTCGTCTTGCTTTATTTTATATATTATTTTATTTATTTATACATTTTCTCAGAGGCAACATAAGGATAGAATGAAATGGTGTAGAGAGAAGGAGGCCAGGAGGCTGTTTATATAGGGTTAGGCAGACGAATCTAGGCAGAAAACGTGACCAAATACATTAGAACGAACCAGGTTCAAAAACTGGATTTCGGGGGCAGGTCGACCCCCAGGTCGACTACCCAGACGACCTGGTCAGGGGGGGTCGACTACCCAGTCGACTTCCTAGTCGACCTGGGTCCAGCCCGCTTCTGGGTTTGAATTCGAATTTCGAATTCGAATTTCGAGCTGTTTTCGATTCTGAAAATTCCTAAAACTTCGGGGAGTCATAACTTCTTCATACGGACTCCGATTTACGCAAACTTGGACTCGTTTTCAAGCAGAATTTCGAGACGAACGCAATGGTGCAACCCGTTTCCCTCAATTTTGATTTTAAAATTTAATTCTGCCTTGATTTTGTATCCTAGTGTTACAGAATTACGGGATGTTACATTCTCCCCCACTTAAAAAGGATTTCGTTCCCGAAATCTTCAAGTTAGGAAGAATGTGTCCTACCATCCAATCACCCATCTACTTAACCATTCAATCACAGGCATTCATTGTCCTTAAAAGATTTCTAATGCTTTCATGTTATTATGCATAGTGTGTGTATATGTCTTTATCTAGTGCAAAATCAGGCGGTCTACTGATTCAGTCGACCTCCTTAATGCGAATCATGTCCGTGCCATGCGTCCAATCATGTATGCAAGCACCCCTAGTTATGTAAATACTACATGTGTGCATAGCCATTCATCCATATGCAACATCCATATGATAACATATCAAGCTCAACTTACAAACAAATACATATCTATAGATGCAATATGAAAGCGTCCGAACTGATCTAGTGCCTAACACGTATGTATATGCATTCACGAGCAACCATTAGCAACCACTCGCAACCATTAACCATAACATGTTTCAAATACATGTTTACATCCAAAAGAGTTTCTACCTAAGGATCGAAGATACAACCTAGAGGATATACTTTGGAAAGAGAGAAACAACTATGCGTAAAGCTCCTACAAATAAAAGAAATCAAGGATGCACCCTTAAGGGAAAGGGTATGATGCTAGTATCTAGCCTTCTTGAGCTTTACTCCACTGTATCTTAACTAATTTAACTTCACGATTGTGAAGTTTCTGACCTCCATTTCCAAAATAAACAGATGTCAATCACGGTACCAAGTGTATGTACTAAGATGATTAGAGGTCGCCCTCTTATCCACCATGCCATAACTATAAGAGTCAAAAGGTCACTACGTGCTTTTTAGAGTGCCTGCCCCAACTATTCGTCTCGCATGCAAACCATCCTAGTCGAACTCGACATTCCTCAAGTACAAGCCCCATAGGCCTAAACCAATATCAGACAAGCACCCAAGGAATATCTCCTCCGAATTTTGACGATCTACATGAGATGATATAAGCAAACTCGATAGCTATTCTCAAATCCCTACTAACCAAAAATAAGCTGGTCGGACCACTAATTGGATTCGAGACTCTAGTGGGATCTTTCTACTATACAAGTACTATGGTGCAGAGACTCAACTATGGAAGTGGATATGAACAAATGCGAAGAGCTAAAACCAAAGGAAAGAGTACGAACAGCAAAACTAGACTCTTCCAACAGAACTTTACTACCTTTCTCCTAGGTACGCTTGGTGGCGAAAGTAGGTACTTGCCCTTCTGAAAATCTTGTCCTTTGCCCATAATTACACCTTAGTAAAGATACTTCCTCTTGTCTTAGGTTTTATAATTCCTTCCTTCTTTGTGAGCTAAATCTACATCCATGAATTCCTCATCCTCTTCCATGTGTAGTCATGTTGACAAATCTCTCGAAAGCTGCTTCCATCGTACAGAAAACCCTATAAGCTTGAAAGAAAACTGGCCGTAGGTGAAACAACTACGGCTATGGATGGAAGCCAGGTGTAATGACCCAGATTTCCATAACATCAGAGTTGACTATATACATCATACGTCCAACCCAAATATCACGAAAATACGGGACATTTTTTTTTAGAAGAAAGAGGTAGAAGAAGAACAGAAATAACAACACAGAATCTCACATCGCAGCGGAACAAAATATAATATATCACATCTTTGAAATACAAAATCTTAACTGTATAACATACACTTATCAGAGTACAACACTTACAACATAGCGGAACTAAACTATAGCTATATGATCCTGAAGCCTCCTGCTCCAGCTCTTCCAGTATATCTGTAAAATCCTGACTACTTGACTGCCCATACAAATTTAGGCACCCAAGAGTTTAGGGAAAACAACAAAGTAAACTCCGGGTCAGTCATGGGACTGGTATGAGTAAACAGTTTAAAACAGTTTCAGAAAACTAAATGATATCTCATAAGACCACGCCGTATAACACGGAATGAGTTTTTCCCTTATGAGAATCCAAACAATTGACTTATCTTTATATCAAAACTATTTTGATATTATAATAATGTCTAAATCAAGTAGATAACAATCTAGTGGAAACGCTTGCATCTCACGTTCCACATATATATACAATCAAAACCGCAAGCACGTATTGGGTATTTGGTTTTCCAACCATGACAAGGTATGGGACCACCTTCCGCTGGTATATCTCTAGAGGAGAATACACCGAGTTCAACAAGAACATCTTGCAACTCAGCCACACATGACCGACCACTCATTTCGCTTGAGTGTATCGAATGTATATCACCAACGATTGGGATCAGCAACCGTTTCCCGAATGGGACAGCATCGACAATAGATTTTTAGAAGTAAATGAAACTCTAGATCAGGTGATTATACACCCTAATAGGTGCGACCTACATAGCCATGCTGCCTGCCCGATTTCTGTCATTTACCGGATGATGAGGCTAGAAGCTACGCTTTATCATCACACCAGATTCACTTCGAATGACACATCATCAAATCCATCAAATCACCGATTGACGTCCTCAACAGTACATTACGTGTTAGCTAAAGAAGTTTCCTTCTCCGCTTCCACTCTTGGTACGATTGAAGAAATCAATGTACGTGACCCTTCTGGAAATACTCTGTCAGACATTCATCCATACACGTCACCCAGGAACAGGATGAACCGAAGGCACTATTTCTATTAATAGAAAAAGTCCTTGCACTCTACTCCGTCTTCGATTATCTTTATATAATCCGATTCGCACGCTACTGCCGATATGGAGTGGTTCTTCGGATAATAATCCAACCGGTCTCTCCATATTGACAACGATGGTCAAAACTTCGATAGTCTGTGATTTAACTATCGAATAAAAACAAGTGTTTCGATAGTCGATGATTTAACTATCGAATAAAACAAGTGTTCAACCAAACATCCAACAATCACTGAACCTTTAATTAATATTCCATTAATTAAATCTCTTTTCTATTTCTTTATCAATATTTGTTAACCAACTATTTTCCATAACCATATTAGCCTTATACGTTATTTGGAAAACATTTCCATATATCGCCTTCTTTTATTTTCTAAACTTTAGAAAATATTCATTATTCTATTTCCAAGCTTTGCACATATTTGGGTTAAAACAGATGTTGTGTAAAACATCGTTACGACAACTCAAATACAATATTTAACTAATTCTTATCCCACATTGATCTTCGAGCCTGAATCTTGCTACTTATCGGTATATCATGAAATCAACCAAGTTGGGGTATAATTACCTCTCAGACCTTGACTGAATAACATTTAACGTCAAAACAGACAAGACTACTTACTCGAATAATCAATACCATACAACTGATTATTCACCTTTAAACACATATATATTTCCTCTTTCTATTCTTACTAGATTTTATTCTTATATTTCCTTTTTGATTATACTATTCTATTTCTAAGTTCGTTTTCTTATCGACTTTTATATATTTTGATACGTTGATTTCTAACTATCAAATTATCTTAAAAATATTCTATCTCCTTAAATTCCCGGAAAAATTCGCCATAACCTCCTTTGTACCGGGAGCATCGGGAAATTTCAAATAGCTTTCCCGGTCCTTTTTATCTCAAAAAGAAAAAGGAAAAGCCAAGCGGCTTGCCGATACGGCGCATAAAATCTCATATGGAAATTAAATACGTACCTTTTTGTCGGGCATTCTATTTATTTCACTTCTATACTTTATTCCATACCTGTCTCCTGTATATTTATACCTGTCCAATCTATTTTAACTATACCAATCGTTTTAACTCAATTTGTTAATTATCTCTTTAGTCCATTTCTCTTTTAATATTTGATTTCTATATTCAAACTCCAATTCGCTTCTATTATTCAATTTCTATATATCAAATTCTATTGTCTTCTCTTATTCAAATCCTATAATAAAAAGTCCGTTTGAATTTCTATATTCAAATCTATAGTTCAAATTCTATATTCAAAGTCTATTTAAATTTCTATATTCAAATTCCATAGTTAAACTCCATTTGAATTCTATTATTCAAATTCTATTTTCAAAGTCTACTTGAATTTCTCTTTTCAAATTCCATTTGAAATACTATATTCAAATCTATTTGAATTCTCTTTCCAAATTCTATATTCAAAGTCTATTTGAATTTCTCTTTTCAAATTCTATATTCAAAGTCTATTTGAATTTCTCTTTATTTATAAACAACGTTTATAACTTCAATTCAAATCCCACCTTTCCATTTATAACAACGTTTATAAATTCAATTCAAATCCCATATTTTCATTTATAAACAACGTTTATAAATTCCATTCAAATTCCACATTTCTATTTATAAACTAAGTTTATAAATTCAATTGCTTGTTTACATATATATTCAAACCAAGTTAATGTTTCTATACTTCATTTAAAATTCAAATTCTATTTATAAAAATAGAATTCCCCTTTTAAATTTCAAATACCCTTTTTGATATTTTTATAAATCAATATCCCAAGCCCCAGTGATATTTTAAACAATCAATCAACCAATTTTCAATCATTTGATTTTTAACACATCATATATGAATATATATGAAATCAAACAAACAACAACAGATAATATTTTTTTTTGAGGAATCCAGTTGGATTCCTCCAACCTGTTTTCCTGCATCCACAGATGTTAGTCAACATAGTAATACCCATCCTGCTTCGTGGCAGGATATCGCGGTATGAAGGTCATCCACTAATCATAGCGTGGGGCGTATAGGGTAATCATCCGCTATGGTACCGCGGGCATCCGCTAATGATACTGCGGGAATCCAACCAATCATCAACCCAATATATATATATATATATATATATATATATAATATTCAATCAATCCTAAATAACTATATATATTTTAAAACAATCAGACAGCATTCAAACGAGCACAGACAATTATTTTTAACTATATAAAAATAATGTCTAAATAAAAGGTGAGATTCACTCACCGGAATTTATGTTACTCGTTGAATATCCATTCTGATTCCATACAGTCTCGTCTAGCATTGACTTGAATTGTTTTAACTTAATTCATCTCGAATGAATTACGCCTATGATCATATGATTTTTATAAATCAATTAAAAGATTATTTGTGTAAATTAATTTGACATAAATTAATTTAATTATCCTATGAATTTAAATTCGGTGAAATATATACCTTTCGGTTCTGTAGATTACTCGACCGACTACGAAGCGACTTCAAAAAGAACCAACTTCACTCGGCCTAAAATAATGCTCCATTCTCTAAGGCATTCCGTCGAACACATTATTGTCATCAACACTTCAATGCCACAAAACCCTTCAGTCACCACTTACTCCTGTCGACCTCTCAGCGTTCAACTACAGAGATCCCTCCAACCTCTCGCTCCTGCCTGCAGTGATCATCCGCATTCACAGATCAACCCACGTTCAACCCTCGTTTCTCGCTTTAGTGCTATCATCGATCAAATCTCTAACCCCAGGTCACGGGTTTAAATCGAACTCCCAGCTCTCACTATCGCGATGACCTACGAATCGTCCTTATCGCCTGAATTGAATACTGCGCTCGCCTTCTGACCTCGTGACTAAATCCATGACAGTGACGACCCACCCTTTTTTCCCTGTGACGAACGATGAACCTATCCCGCGCGCTGCCAGAAAAGGGGCGAACCCAAATCCGATCGAAGTGAGGTTTGAACACGCGAAACTGTAGCTTGCGATTCCAGGAACTCAACGAAACAAAACTTCCGTGATTTCATAAGTCGTTTGATTTTTAGAGAAATTATACTGAAGGATTTGAGGGAGATGGATTTCGAAATCCTTCACTATGAAAAGAACCAACGATAAATAGGAATTTTGGTTGAAGGCTTTAAAGGGAACGACCCCTTTTTCTTTGCGGATGGAAATAAGGCCACGAGCCTTTTTAATTTGTGGTGAAGGAAGGAAAATGTGTACCATTTTCCCCCTTTCTATTTTCGCCTTGTTGTTTCATTTATGTCCACACTAAAACTATGATATTTTTTTTTATTCGTTGTCCTTTAAATTAAAATATCCCATGTCTTCGAACTCCTTTCTAAACCTAACAACTGTCAAATCTAGGGTAATACCCCTTTTCCGGATACAACGGGATAGGTCACGAAGTCCCATTCGATCATCCTCCATGGATATTAATTTATATTGATATAAATTAAATTTCAAATCTTTTAAATTCTGCGATAATATTATTATCGTTATAAATTCAAATGAAATTTCTCATTAATTTATTGAACTGTATTTAATTCAAATTAAATTTTGAGTTCAACTTAATCCATTTTCTTATTCTGATAATTTAATATTTTCAATATTAAATTGAAATTGATTTTTAAATCCATAACTCCCTAAAAAAATTGATTTATTTACTTAACTCAATATTTAAATCCATATCAAATATTATAAAATTTACCCCTAAGAGTCCGGGTCATTACAATCTTCCCCACTTAAAATAATTTCGTCCTCGAAATTGCTAAGGTAGAAAAAGTGCTACAAACCCATTAACTTTTCAAAACTTATTTATGTTGATACTCAACATTTCAACTTCCTTACATACTCTCTTTCGAATAAATCCCTATCTGATAACTCCTCCCTTCGAATAACTATATTCGATAATCTCTATTTCGAATAACTAGATTCGAAAACCCTTCTTCGAATAAACTATATTCGATTTACTTTATTCAATTTACTCTTATCAATTAACTCTATTGGATTTAACTCTTTTTGATTAACTCCATCGAATAACTAAATTCGATAACTCCTTCGAATAACCAATATTCTATAACTCACTTCGATTAAACTAATCGATAACTCCTTTTGATTAAACTATAATCGATATCTCATTTCGATTAACAAATAATCGATAACTCCTCCGATTTACTAAAAATCGATAACTCCTTTTGAATAACCAAATTCGATAATTCCTTTCGAATAAACTATATTCGATAATCTCTATTTCGAATAACTATATTCGATTAACTCCATTCGCTTGACTCTAGATCGCAGCGATCACAATGGTTACGCCTGATTCCCCCAGGAAACATCCGACTGCCCTAGGCTATCTGCAGCCCTGCAAATTACGCTAGCAGTCATACGAAATGGCAACTTATCCTGAGTAACTATGTTTGACCAATTCTATCTCAATACTATATTCGATCAACTTTAATTGAATAACTAACATTCAATTAAATTCTAATTCGATTAATTATGTATTTATGTTCAATTAACTTTATCTGGTTAACTCTTTATTTGAATAACTAATATTCAATTAACTCTACGGATTAACCCTAACTGATTAACTCTAACTGGTTAATTCTTACTCTAATCGATTTATTTTAACTCTAATCGATTATTTCTAACTCTAATCGACTTCTCCTATTCGAATAACTCCTATTGGATAACATTTATTCATTTATAAAGATTTACTTTTAGTAACGGTTCTTCACTTTATAAATGTTCTCTTTAATAACGTTACTTCACTTATACAAGTGTTGTGTACCCCTTCTATTTAAAACTATCGGTGTTAAAAAACCAATATCCCTTCTCTATATAAGTTCATACTTATATATTCCATTTATCGAATGATACATGTTTAATTTATAAACTGTTATTTATAAATTTATCTCTTCTATATATCTGTTAAAAACAGATTTCCATCTTCTGAATATTCCTTTGATTAAATTCTATTTATTTAACAAATAAATATCCCATTTATAACATTCTATTTATTTTCTATAAATAAATATTTCCATTGAATCTATTTGTAATTGTTTTACAAATATTCCCTTTTTAAATTCTATTTGTAAATGTTTTTACAAATATTTCTCCTTCTATTTGTTTGCACATAACTTCATTTGTATTTGTGTTACAAATATATTTCCTCTTTAACTCTTTTGGTATTTCCTTTATTCACACCAAATTCATATTCACATTGATTTTACTCAATTTATTCATTTCGATCTATTTAACTTACTTAAGTTAAATTCAATTTCAATCATTCAAATTCCCATTAACTAGTTGCTAATTAACCGTTTTGCCTAGTTCACCCTTTTATTTGAATATAACTTGTTCAAATGTATGTCAACTTAATTATAACTAATCTAGTTATATTTTCAACTCGAGTTATATATTCGATTTCAAATAAAAAATTTCAATCTCTTTCACTTATCAAAAACCCAATTTCGATTTAAATTTCCCTTAACTAATTATCCTCCAATTTAGTTAATTCTATTTAACCATTTAAAATACGATTTTTGTCTTAAAAATCATTTTACCTACTTCACTGGAGTTCATATTGATTTTATATCCCTAGTCTGGATTTTTCTAATGCCAATTCGGATTTTATTTCCTAACAATCCCTTTGTTTATTCAATTAAACCATTATGGTTTTTATAATGGTTCTGGCGCTGCTTTTCTAAAAATTTGATTTTGACATAACTCAAAATCTATACGACGAAATCTAGATTTTTCTCTTTCATTAGAAAACTATCGTTCAACCGGTCCCGACGATTCTTGTTTCGAAGAATTCCGACTTAATTTGAGTCCTGTATACTCGATTGAAGTTCGAGTCGCTAATTTACGAACTGCCGCGCTACGGCGAGCTCGTTTTAATTATATTTATAAATATAAACATTCTAACTTTGTTTATAATAAATTCAACTCGATTATGATATATTTTTAATATATATCAAATCTATTTCACATAATATTCCCGATCTATTTCACTTCTAATATTCGAATCATATATATTTACAATATTCAAATTCCATTTGAATCTCTTTATTCAAACTCTATATTTGAATTTCCTTCTATTCAATTTCCATTTGAATTTTCTTCGATTCAAATTCTAATTCAATTTCCTTATCTTCAAATTCTATTTGAATTTCTTATCTACAATTTCTATTTGAAATCCTTTATTCAAAAACCCATTTTAAATCCCTTATTCCAATTTCATTTGAAATCCTTTATTCGATTTCCATTTAAATTCCTTTGTTCAATTTCTACTTGAAATCCTTTGAATTTAAATTCTATTCCAAACTCTATATTTTCTTGAATTCTAATATTCAACCTCCACTTTATTTTTCTTTGAAATTCTATTAAACCAAATTCCATTTGAATTCTAATATTCAAATCTCTATTTGACTTTTCTTTATTCAAATCCATTCGAATTCCTTTGAATTCAAATTCTATTTCACTTCTTCTTATACAATTTCTATTTGAATTTTCTTTATTCAAACTCATTTGAATTCCTTTGAATTCAAATTCTATTTCACTTCTATTTGAAATCCTATATTCCCATTTCACATTTCAAATTCCTTTGAAGTTATATAAATATATATATATATATATTTATATCTACCTCAAATTCAAAACATTTGAATTTTCAAACAACTTGTTTCTTTTCAAACAAATTTCCATCAAAACTTTTCTAAGGCAGCAATTCATCACTTAGAAACTCGAAAATGAACACTGATGATGTTGCGACCATCATCAGAATTATTTCCCAGCTACTGAATGAGTCCAGTGCTATATTTCTTTCAAATTCCATTTAGAAAAATATTTTCCAAACTCCCAGGATTTTAATATTCTGAATTCTGGTTGGAATTCAATTTCAATTTATCACATTTGTATATTTGATTTCATATATAAATACCATTGGTTATATATATAACTATTTCTGTTTTATAATCTAATTCGATTATAATCCTAACAATCAACTCAACTATTTAAAAACAATATCGTGTCCAATCTCCTGTTCAAGTGTTTATAAATTCCTATCGACTTCGTGGCGTCCCACGATTCGACCAAAATTTATAATCCACTCAACAGACTAGTCAACACAATATAAAGCAGTTTTTTTATCAAATAACAAATACGCTCTTTCGTATATATATACGCTCAACTCATTCTAGGATACTACTGATCCTATCTCTAATGAGCACATTTCCACACAGCCTAGGTATTCGCTAAACCTCAGCTCTGATACCAACTGTAATGACCCAGATTTCCATAACATCATAGTTGACTATATACATCATACGTCCAACCCAAATATCACGAAAATACGGGACATTTTTTTTTAGAAGAAAGAGGTAGAAGAAGAACAGAAATAACAACACAGAATCTCACATCGCAGCGGAACAAAATATAATATATCACATCTTTGAAATACAAAATCTTAACTGTATAACATACACTTATCAGAGTACAACACTTACAACATAGCGGAACTAAACTATAGCTATATGATCCTGAAGCCTCCTGCTCCAGCTCTTCCAGTATATCTGTAAAATCCTGACTACTTGACTGCCCATACAAATTTAGGCACCCAAGAGTTTAGGGAAAACAACAAAGTAAACTCCGGGTCAGTCATGGGACTGGTATGAGTAAACAGTTTAAAACAGTTTCAGAAAACTAAATGATATCTCATAAGACCACGCCGTATAACACGGAATGAGTTTTTCCCTTATGAGAATCCAAACAATTGACTTATCTTTATATCAAAACTATTTTGATATTATAATAATGTCTAAATCAAGTAGATAACAATCTAGTGGAAACGCTTGCATCTCACGTTCCACATATATATACAATCAAAACCGCAAGCACGTATTGGGTATTTGGTTTTCCAACCATGACAAGGTATGGGACCACCTTCCGCTGGTATATCTCTAGAGGAGAATACACCGAGTTCAACAAGAACATCTTGCAACTCAGCCACACATGACCGACCACTCATTTCGCTTGAGTGTATCGAATGTATATCACCAACGATTGGGATCAGCAACCGTTTCCCGAATGGGACAGCATCGACAATAGATTTTTAGAAGTAAATGAAACTCTAGATCAGGTGATTATACACCCTAATAGGTGCGACCTACATAGCCATGCTGCCTGCCCGATTTCTGTCATTTACCGGATGATGAGGCTAGAAGCTACGCTTTATCATCACACCAGATTCACTTCGAATGACACATCATCAAATCCATCAAATCACCGATTGACGTCCTCAACAGTACATTACGTGTTAGCTAAAGAAGTTTCCTTCTCCGCTTCCACTCTTGGTACGATTGAAGAAATCAATGTACGTGACCCTTCTGGAAATACTCTGTCAGACATTCATCCATACACGTCACCCAGGAACAGGATGAACCGAAGGCACTATTTCTATTAATAGAAAAAGTCCTTGCACTCTACTCCGTCTTCGATTATCTTTATATAATCCGATTCGCACGCTACTGCCGATATGGAGTGGTTCTTCGGATAATAATCCAACCGGTCTCTCCATATTGACAACGATGGTCAAAACTTCGATAGTCTGTGATTTAACTATCGAATAAAAACAAGTGTTTCGATAGTCGATGATTTAACTATCGAATAAAACAAGTGTTCAACCAAACATCCAACAATCACTGAACCTTTAATTAATATTCCATTAATTAAATCTCTTTTCTATTTCTTTATCAATATTTGTTAACCAACTATTTTCCATAACCATATTAGCCTTATACGTTATTTGGAAAACATTTCCATATATCGCCTTCTTTTATTTTCTAAACTTTAGAAAATATTCATTATTCTATTTCCAAGCTTTGCACATATTTGGGTTAAAACAGATGTTGTGTAAAACATCGTTACGACAACTCAAATACAATATTTAACTAATTCTTATCCCACATTGATCTTCGAGCCTGAATCTTGCTACTTATCGGTATATCATGAAATCAACCAAGTTGGGGTATAATTACCTCTCAGACCTTGACTGAATAACATTTAACGTCAAAACAGACAAGACTACTTACTCGAATAATCAATACCATACAACTGATTATTCACCTTTAAACACATATATATTTCCTCTTTCTATTCTTACTAGATTTTATTCTTATATTTCCTTTTTGATTATACTATTCTATTTCTAAGTTCGTTTTCTTATCGACTTTTATATATTTTGATACGTTGATTTCTAACTATCAAATTATCTTAAAAATATTCTATCTCCTTAAATTCCCGGAAAAATTCGCCATAACCTCCTTTGTACCGGGAGCATCGGGAAATTTCAAATAGCTTTCCCGGTCCTTTTTATCTCAAAAAGAAAAAGGAAAAGCCAAGCGGCTTGCCGATACGGCGCATAAAATCTCATATGGAAATTAAATACGTACCTTTTTGTCGGGCATTCTATTTATTTCACTTCTATACTTTATTCCATACCTGTCTCCTGTATATTTATACCTGTCCAATCTATTTTAACTATACCAATCGTTTTAACTCAATTTGTTAATTATCTCTTTAGTCCATTTCTCTTTTAATATTTGATTTCTATATTCAAACTCCAATTCGCTTCTATTATTCAATTTCTATATATCAAATTCTATTGTCTTCTCTTATTCAAATCCTATAATAAAAAGTCCGTTTGAATTTCTATATTCAAATCTATAGTTCAAATTCTATATTCAAAGTCTATTTAAATTTCTATATTCAAATTCCATAGTTAAACTCCATTTGAATTCTATTATTCAAATTCTATTTTCAAAGTCTACTTGAATTTCTCTTTTCAAATTCCATTTGAAATACTATATTCAAATCTATTTGAATTCTCTTTCCAAATTCTATATTCAAAGTCTATTTGAATTTCTCTTTTCAAATTCTATATTCAAAGTCTATTTGAATTTCTCTTTATTTATAAACAACGTTTATAACTTCAATTCAAATCCCACCTTTCCATTTATAACAACGTTTATAAATTCAATTCAAATCCCATATTTTCATTTATAAACAACGTTTATAAATTCCATTCAAATTCCACATTTCTATTTATAAACTAAGTTTATAAATTCAATTGCTTGTTTACATATATATTCAAACCAAGTTAATGTTTCTATACTTCATTTAAAATTCAAATTCTATTTATAAAAATAGAATTCCCCTTTTAAATTTCAAATACCCTTTTTGATATTTTTATAAATCAATATCCCAAGCCCCAGTGATATTTTAAACAATCAATCAACCAATTTTCAATCATTTGATTTTTAACACATCATATATGAATATATATGAAATCAAACAAACAACAACAGATAATATTTTTTTTTGAGGAATCCAGTTGGATTCCTCCAACCTGTTTTCCTGCATCCACAGATGTTAGTCAACATAGTAATACCCATCCTGCTTCGTGGCAGGATATCGCGGTATGAAGGTCATCCACTAATCATAGCGTGGGGCGTATAGGGTAATCATCCGCTATGGTACCGCGGGCATCCGCTAATGATACTGCGGGAATCCAACCAATCATCAACCCAATATATATATATATATATATATATATATATATATATAATATTCAATCAATCCTAAATAACTATATATATTTTAAAACAATCAGACAGCATTCAAACGAGCACAGACAATTATTTTTAACTATATAAAAATAATGTCTAAATAAAAGGTGAGATTCACTCACCGGAATTTATGTTACTCGTTGAATATCCATTCTGATTCCATACAGTCTCGTCTAGCATTGACTTGAATTGTTTCAACTTAATTCATCTCGAATGAATTACGCCTATGATCATATGATTTTTATAAATCAATTAAAAGATTATTTGTGTAAATTAATTTGACATAAATTAATTTAATTATCCTATGAATTTAAATTCGGTGAAATATATACCTTTCGGTTCTGTAGATTACTCGACCGACTACGAAGCGACTTCAAAAAGAACCAACTTCACTCGGCCTAAAATAATGCTCCATTCTCTAAGGCATTCCGTCGAACACATTATTGTCATCAACACTTCAATGCCACAAAACCCTTCAGTCACCACTTACTCCTGTCGACCTCTCAGCGTTCAACTACAGAGATCCCTCCAACCTCTCGCTCCTGCCTGCAGTGATCATCCGCATTCACAGATCAACCCACGTTCAACCCTCGTTTCTCGCTTTAGTGCTATCATCGATCAAATCTCTAACCCCAGGTCACGGGTTTAAATCGAACTCCCAGCTCTCACTATCGCGATGACCTACGAATCGTCCTTATCGCCTGAATTGAATACTGCGCTCGCCTTCTGACCTCGTGACTAAATCCATGACAGTGACGACCCACCCTTTTTTCCCTGTGACGAACGATGAACCTATCCCGCGCGCTGCCAGAAAAGGGGCGAACCCAAATCCGATCGAAGTGAGGTTTGAACACGCGAAACTGTAGCTTGCGATTCCAGGAACTCAACGAAACAAAACTTCCGTGATTTCATAAGTCGTTTGATTTTTAGAGAAATTATACTGAAGGATTTGAGGGAGATGGATTTCGAAATCCTTCACTATGAAAAGAACCAACGATAAATAGGAATTTTGGTTGAAGGCTTTAAAGGGAACGACCCCTTTTTCTTTGCGGATGGAAATAAGGCCACGAGCCTTTTTAATTTGTGGTGAAGGAAGGAAAATGTGTACCATTTTCCCCCTTTCTATTTTCGCCTTGTTGTTTCATTTATGTCCACACTAAAACTATGATATTTTTTTTTATTCGTTGTCCTTTAAATTAAAATATCCCATGTCTTCGAACTCCTTTCTAAACCTAACAACTGTCAAATCTAGGGTAATACCCCTTTTCCGGATACAACGGGATAGGTCACGAAGTCCCATTCGATCATCCTCCATGGATATTAATTTATATTGATATAAATTAAATTTCAAATCTTTTAAATTCTGCGATAATATTATTATCGTTATAAATTCAAATGAAATTTCTCATTAATTTATTGAACTGTATTTAATTCAAATTAAATTTTGAGTTCAACTTAATCCATTTTCTTATTCTGATAATTTAATATTTTCAATATTAAATTGAAATTGATTTTTAAATCCATAACTCCCTAAAAAAATTGATTTATTTACTTAACTCAATATTTAAATCCATATCAAATATTATAAAATTTACCCCTAAGAGTCCGGGTCATTACACCAGGCACGACTTCGCCCATCGATGAGGTTACCTCCCAGAAAGCCAGGAGCCCCAGAGACTCAAGAAAGAAGGAGACAAGAATTCAAACAGAGGAAGAGAGGATAGTGCGTATGGCTTTGGGGAATATGCCTTTAAAACAAATATTTTCTCTTGAAAATGCTTCTTTTAAAACCATTTTGAAAATAATTTTTTTCAAATCCTTTATCTGATCTGGTAACCTTCTGCTCTGATACCATGTGTAACACCCCACATCCGTTAGTGTCACTCGCAAAGGGAATGCACTAAGTTCTGTGGAGCATTTTAAGGTAAAAGATGCGGATGAATTACAAGACAGACAAAAATTAAAACAGCGGAAAATAAAACTTTGCTTTATTGATAAAATAGTTTGTACACAATTTCTTTATAATATCAGAGTATCATCTGTCTTACAAAATGAAGAAGCATAAAACAAAATTTAATTCCCCAATTGTAGCAAGAGCCAGCCATAGCATCTGAAAAGAGAATCCAAGCAAAACTTCGACAAATCTTCAAGCTGGGAAAGAGTGACAGTCCAACTTAACCTGAGCTATACTATTCCCTCCCTTACTACCTAGGGGGGGGGGGGGGACGGAAGAAAGAAGACGAAAGAAAAACAGAGTCAGACATAAAGCCTGAGTAAGTTCAGTTACTTCTAGCATGTGAACATGGAAAAACAAAACGACATGAATTAACTGAATACAAGATAACACCATGATGATAGGGTCAGCAAGATCAGACAAGATTAACACAAGATATGCTAAGACAAGACAAACTGGATATG
Organism: Allium sativum; assembly: GCA_030737875.1. Lineage (NCBI taxonomy): Eukaryota > Viridiplantae > Streptophyta > Magnoliopsida > Asparagales > Amaryllidaceae > Allium > Allium sativum. The sequence continues at coordinate 5,633,259 of CM060916.1, read as the reverse complement.
CTATAATACTTTCGCCGCTTCGCTATTTCCTTGTTATACTGGTTTCCATATCTCTGCACCACCTAACTAGTGTCCCAACTAGTAACGATAATGTGATCCTAATCCCTGTAGTTTCCACTGCCTTCAGGCATACATTTATTATTTATTACCTAGATCTAATCTAGGGTTTTCTATCAAGTGCTTTCTAGATTCAACTAAAGTTTACAATATCTGCTGAACGCTTCTCGGATTCAGGGTTTATGCCACCTAGTCCAACTAGGGATTATTCTATCTGTCGAACGATGCCCCCTAGTCTAGAACACACTACCTAGAGTGGTATATGTTCCTAGACTTCCCCACGCATGTATCACGAATCGTTATCGCTTGTCTAGATGCACATGTCCTGTAATGTGCGGCCCGAGTACTGTGGTAGGGCAAATCAAGAAACACAGAACTCGGTCGGGAGCTTTCAGATATCTGCCGATGCAGATGCTAAGGTCTGTTTTTATTCCAGTGGCTATGGTCCCACTCGACCCCTCCCTTAACTAATGAAAGGCACACCTTGAAAAATGAGAACTATACGGAGGCCTCCCTATGCCCCACTAACCTATGGCCATCCTCACCCATAACTAGATAGCAAGTATATGGTCTTTTGGAGTTCTCCGCCTTTCGTATCTCGATTGACTCAAGATGGATGGTAGACGACGAGTTACTATCACAGGGCTACAGTCTTCTCGCCGAATCACGCTAGTCCATCCTAGTTTTAGGTTGCCATATTTTGCAACCAAGGCATACCCTTGGTTCTTCTAACGCAGACCTTAACCTCTGTGAGCCCAGGAGGATCATCTGCAGCCTCACAGAGGGATACCAAGAGTACCCTTACGTCCCCTAGAAGCCTCGGGCTTCGTAACCCAATTCGTTGGAGCTTTCTTTTTAATCAGACGGACGTTCGCTCCTTCTCGTGTTATACTAAGAATTACTACTTAGTTTTGCTAACTAAGGTTTACCACTTAGTTTCCAGAATCGTTGTCTTCTTAACTAAGGTTTACTACTTAGCTCCCTTTTGACTAAGGTTTACTACTTAGTTCTCTTCTCGTCAATTTGGATTGGTTAAGTGTCATTAGTCCATTCAAGCTAACTTAACCCTCTTCATTTATCCTCTTAAACTGGTTAAGTGTTATCAGTAATTCATGTTGACTTAACCCTACCACAAACCAAGTTATATTGGTTAAGTATTTCTTATTACTTAACCCTACTCATTCATCCTGTATCGGTTAAGTGTTCCTTTTTAACTTAACCTTGCCCATCTGTTTTTAACTAACATTTTATTAATGGTTAAGTATTATCCCTTCATGTTTTAGACTTATTCCTTAATCTGATGGTTAAGTGTTCAAGTTTACTTAACCCTACGGTCTAGTCCAGCTAACATATCAAATTGGGTAAGTGTATTAAATTTTACTTAACCCCAACCTCTAGTCTAGTTAACATGTAAATTTGGCTAAGTGTATTAACTTTACTTAACCCCACCTTCTAGTCTAGTTAACATGTTAATTTGGATAAGTGTTTTCTTAGTTACTTAACCCCTACAAATCTTGTCTTGTTACGATGTTAAGTTTGGTTAAGTGTCCCTATGGACTTAACCCTCCCATTCTAGCTTAACTGTGTTATGTGTCAGTATGAACCTAACCCCACCCATCGGTTTGGTTACCATGTTGAATTGGTTAAGTGTCTTAGTTAGCTTAACCCTACCATTCTTGTTCTAGCTTTAATTAAATAAATTAAATCCGCGACCACTCACATTAGACAGATATTGTTGCGATTACTGGACGTGCCGGTTGGTTCCGGGCAGGTTTACATCGCAACTCAGTCTAACCTCGGGTTAGGCCTATTCGTGTTTTCTAAGTTCAAAATGTTTTGATTAATTTTCAAATCAGGTTTTGAAAGTAACCATCCCGTCCGTCGGATCAGTTAGGGATAGCCAGGGAGAGCAGGAAACTTGTATTTTCCAAACCCAAGCCTAGACACTATCCTCTCTGTCACCCTAGAACTTTCTGGTGTATTATTAAAAGAGATGTCGTTAATAAACCTTTAATTCGTCTAAATTTACATTTTCTCATTTAGGACAAATGCTATAAGTAAATTATTCCTAATTTACTTATTTCTTAATTACTCTTTTAATGTAAATTGTCAACATTTATTCTTATGGCTCATTTCCCCCTCTATGTCATATTTATGCTTTTTGGTATGTAAACTATACCAAATTAAGTGTCACTAACCATGATTTTTCTAAACATGACAACTACTCACAATTATGGCCAATTTCAAATTTATACCAATATACTTGTTATGCCAAATTAGCTAATCCAATTCTGATTTAACATTCTAATTACAGTTCATGTCCAACTAGACTTATTATTCTAGTTCACAATTCATGTAAATATTAGATTTACAAGTCAATACTAGATTCAAATTACACATCCTATAATTCATGTCAAATTTATCCAATTTGCATTCTTATAAACATGCCATAATACATGTTCCCAATTTATGCCAATTTCCAAGTTTATAACTACGTTTTAGTAAATTTCATATTTTGCCCAAATCGTATTCCCATCGTTCGTATAATCGTGATTCAATCTAGATTATAAATAAATCTAGATTCGTAGAAAATAGGGAATGAACCAAAGATGCTATGAAAAAGATAGACATAATAACTGGCATAAAATAATAATTTACTAATTTCAGACCTAACGAATTACACTGAAATAAATTGTTCTAAAACATCGAAGGCCTATAGATCTGAAAATGTTATGACATAAAAAGGGTTAAATAACGATGTAGGTTCAAGAACATGGGTAGACCTAACTTAATAGGTAAATTCCCAAGATCAAAAACCAAAGAAAGTCAAGAACAGACAGAATAGATAATCAGGTTTAGACCCAATTTCACAGTCACAAAACCTAAGCAACACTTTCCTAGTCATGAATCATAGGTGTTTAGTCAAAGTTGTCCTTGTTATGTCATAGGCAATAGTTTATGCTTCCTAATCAAAGGCATAGACTTGTGTTCATAATCAAAGGAATTAATTCTCATAGTCATGAGTCACAGTCATAGGCAATGTTCATAGTCATAGGCAATGTTCATAGTCAAAGAGGCATATGGTTTTAAGGTCCATAGTTTCATAGTCACAGTCTTATTGGTCATTGAATCATAACAGTTCTTAATTAGGTCCAAGGATATAAGCACTGATTCGAATAGGAAGATTTGGCATATTCTTTTATTCCTTTAATTTCATGTCACGAATAGAGAAAAACGTTCAAATCTAAAAAGTAACTGACTTACAGAGATTATATAAGATTCATAGAAAAACAGTCGTTGAAGTCGTTTGAATCTTCACTTGAATCCTAGCTTGTTTTGAATCCTCTCTTGAAAGTCTTGAGCAGCATTTCCTCGTCTTGCTTTATTTTATATATTATTTTATTTATTTATACATTTTCTCAGAGGCAGCATAAGGATAGAATGAAATGGTGTAGAGAGAAGGAGGCCAGGAGGCTGTTTATATAGGGTTAGGCGGACGAATCTAGGCAGAAAATGTGACCAAATACATCAGAACGAACCAGGTTCAAAAACTGGATTTCGGGGGCAGGTCGACCCCCAGGTCGACTACCCAGTCGACCTGGTCAGGGGGGGTCGACTACCCAGTCGACCTAGCCGGGGGGGGGGGGAGGGGGGAGGGTCAACTACCCAGTCGACCTGGGTCCAGCCCGCTTCTGGGTTTGAATTCGAATTTCGAATTCGAATTTCGAACTGTTTTCGATTCTGAAAATTCCTGAAACTTCGGAGAGTCATAACTTCTTCATACGGACTCCGATTTACGCAAACTCGGACTCGTTTTCAAGCAGAATTTCGAGACGAACGCAATGGCGCAACCTGTTTCCCTTGATTTTGATTTTAAAATTTAATTCTGCCTTGATTTGTGAATCCTAGTGTTACAGAATTACGGGGTGTTACAGTTTATGTACACCTATTTGAAGGACATTGATTGTGACGATAAATTTTACTCATCGCCCAACTTCACAATTAAAAATATGTGTTTGTTAATTTGAAACCCCACACGGGTATTGGGATAATATATAACATATACTAATCCCAATAATTAGCTGTATGTCGATCGATTGATTGACAGACTGGGTAAGTGTTAATTATTTATATTTGATGCTTATGCAGTTGTGTAATGCACTTTGGATGATGGTTGATTTATCGTTGCTGTGATATACATGTGTTGTATGGAATCCATATAATTAACATTATATGGTAATTGATTGGGCCTCATTCCAATCGGGAAAATAAAGAATATTTTAAAATATAGGTTCATGTGTTGACCATACTCATTCGTTGAGATTAGTCATGTGTTGAACGAAATATTTTAACCATAAAATTTACATCTTTATCATATATAAAACTAGAAACTAACTGGAAAAATAGATAAGATGAGTGGTCTCCTGGATATTGATCTGATGTTGGTTTCGCCCTTCGGGGTTAATATTTAGGGGATCGTTCTCTTACTAATTTACGGTTGGAGTCTGATTTAAAAATTTAACGATTGAAATCAAAATTATATAAAATATATTAATTAACAAAAATAGTCACATGTGGACAGTACTCATTTGTTGAGATTAGTCGTGTGTTGAAATATATATTCATTTGTTGAATAGAATAACGAAGTTATTGAAAAATATAAAGCCGTGTTGATTAGAGATGCGCTATTTTGACGCGAACGATAATTTTATCGATTATATTAGAATTCGAATTGAATCGAATAAAAATAGAATTTAAATTGAATTGAATAAATAGAATTCGAATTGAATCGAATAAAGATAGAATTCGAATTGAATCGAATAAAAATAGAATTTAAATTGAATTGAATAAAGATAGAATTCGAATTGAATCGAATAAAAATAGAATTCGAATTGAATCGAATAAAAATAGAATTTGAATTGAATTGAATAGAAAACGAATTCGAATTGAATATAATATGAATTCGAATTGAATTGAATTGAATGGAAATGAATTCGAATTGAAATCAATTTGAAGTGAATTTAAAATGAATTATATGGAATATTCAATTTTGATTCGAAATTGAATAGGAAGTTGAATTTGTTTGAAAACGAATTTAAAACGATTTATAAAATTCGTTTTAAAAGGAAATCGACGAAATATATATAATATATATATATATATATATATATATATTATATATAATGGCCTGAATAGAATGCGCCGTGCCGCGGCAGTTCTTGAATTTCAACCATTGACTTCGAATTGACATTACGGGAGATCCGATCGTCGGATTCTCCTGAAACCGGAACCGTTGGGTTTGTATCGAAAAGAGCTTTCTAACGAATATTAGAAATTTGAAATCTAACGGTTGGATTTGGAATTATGTCCAAATCAAATTGGGAAAACGTCGCTGTAAGTGCAGTTCGATGGCCGTTGATGGAAATCGACTGTACGGGCCTTGATAAAATTATTAAAAATATCTATAATTTGTGTAAAATCATAAGAAATGGTTTGTGAAGAACTAGGGTGAAAAATCCCACATTTGTAAAGATAAAAATAGATTTTTATCGAAATGAACTAGTTTTGAACTAGAAATATAATTCTATTTATTTTTAAATAAATAAATTGAATTTGAAAAGGGTTTTAAAGGTAACCAGAATCTCCAATAATTGAATTGGAATGGATTTGAATCGAAATTATCTTTGGAATATTTCGATGTTGGATTTCAAGATTATACAGATGTTGTTATGGAAATTTGAAAGATATATATATATATATATATCGTTATTTCCAATACGATATTTGTTGGTCGTAGAATTTGATATTGAGTATAAGCCGATATATTTTCTATTCAGAGCCTTGTATTTAATATCAAATGTGATTTGGGTTTGTCGTGAATGGTGTCTTCATTAACACTGTTCTTAAGCCCAGCTGAGGAAAAGGTTAAATCTTTTTATTTAGATTTAATGAAGTGTACCAATTAAATAATATTTAATTGGGATTGAATTGGTATTGATTTTTGGGTTTATCGTGCACAGTGTTTTAAATAACACTTGTTCTTTAACCCGATAATTAATGGAATGTGATTTTGGGTTGTCGTGAATGGTATCTTCAATAATACTGTTCTTAGACCCAAAGGAGTTAAGAAAATCAGAAACTAACTGGAGATTAGTTAAGTTGAATGGTTTCTGAGGTATTGATCTGATGTTGGTTTCGGCCTTCGGGGTTAATACTTAGGGAATTGCTCACTTGCTAATTTACGATTAGGGACTGATTGGAATGCGATGTGATGTTGGGTTTATCGTGAACCGTGTTTTAAATGACACTGATTCTTTAACCCAGTTAAAGATTAAAACTAAGAGAAGTTTTAATGAATCTTTAATTAGATTGAAATGATCGAGAACGGAGTATCACCAGTTTTGCTCCAAAGCGATAGTTAAATCTTTAAATAGATATGAACGTGAAATGGTAATTAATTTTACCGATAACACCGTGGTGTTAGATATGGAGTATTACCAGTTTTGCTTCATGGGATAAATAGGTTGGGATTGGGAAATAAAATAAATAATTACTTCGGTGTGGTTCGCTAATCCCGACTAGTTTGGAAAACCATAATTTGGTTTGAAACGATATCCAAAGGAAGATTAAAGAATAAATTTCAAGGAATTTATCTTTGATAAAATTAATGGGAACCTTTCCCTCAGAATATGAAATTTAGAAACTAACTGTAGGTTAGCCAAGAAGGATGGTTTCTTGGGTATTGATCTGATGTTGGTTCCGTCCTTCGGGGTTAATATTTGGGAAATTGTTCTCTTGCTAATTCACGGTTAGTGACTTATGGATTGGAATGAGGCGTATGTTGTGTTTGTGTAACATTTGTTTATTATATACACGGGTTATTCGGAAAGGCCGGGTTTATACCCATTCTGAATAACCGATTCGACGGTATGTCGAAGATGAAGACGGTGGTCGAAGACCGGAAGTCTTCACATCGTTTGGGTGATTACTGATGATCTTGATTAGGTTGTACACCCAAGATGAGGGAATCAGTTGGTGGTCGTCCAGACGTACTTGGAGATCGATGGATATGCGAGGAAAGTGTCTCTGGATTCGTTCAGACCCAGAACGAACTTGTAAATGGGCGGTGTGTCTGACATTGGATTTTATTCTGTGTTGATTGATCTCTATTAAATATACATCTGTTTGGCGGCGGAGAATTTATTCTCTTGCTTAACGCCCTTCTCTGAGACGTACGAGCTCAGAGGTTGTATATCGATGGACATCAGTCGCATGGCATGAATTGCCTGTGTGGCACGCCTAAGTGGAAAATGATCAAGGCTTCTGTTGAAAAGCAAAGTCTTGTGGTTGATGATCAAAGCACGGCCTACGTGGCACAACTTTGTGTATAGCTTGGATTCGCGAGCCTCACACCTCGGTATGAGTCAAAAACGGGATACAGACCGTTGGGAGAACACGACGTTTCTTTCTAGCTATGGGTGGTGTCAGTGCTTAAACTGGCTGACATTTATATATACTTTTCACCTTTGTGGTTGTTGGATGCAAGGCGCCTCGATATTAGGTCTGATAGGACCGGGAAACGTGTGTTTAGGAATTGTCAATCCTCAAACGTAAGAGAGGACCGGCCCAGCCGATCCAAGGGTTACCCAGTGTGCGTAGTCCTGAGGCATTTGCTAGAGTGTCTCGAAGCGGAGAGGAGCTTGCCCTTTGCCTCGACTCATGACGGAAATCCAATTTCCAATACGAGATATTTCGGTTTTATTTGTAGAGCCTAATATGGCGACATGATAGATGGTACCCATGCCGCCTATGATTGATATTTATGATTGAAATGTTTTGACACTATACACTTATAATAGTATCAAATGATTTGTTTTAAATGTAACAAGCATGTTTGGCTATTATAAGGGAAAACTCTATCCTCCGTCTTGTGTTGCATTGTGTGATGGGACCTGGGTCTTATAATAGCTTCATTTTTCCAAAAAGCATTGCGCTGTTTTGGTATATGCACTAGTGTTCTTGGGAGGAAACCCGTTCCGTGTTATACGGCGTGGTCCCTTGAATTACTCTCTTTTAAAGTTAAATTAGTAACTGCTTTAGTTCTCACACCAGTCACATGACTGACCTGGAGTTTATTGTTTTAACCTAAACTCTGGGTGCCCCTATTTTCGACACGGGCAGCTAGTAGTTTTGGTTTTGCAGATTTATATTCAAAGGATCCTGATTTACAGCTGGAACGATGCTCGGAAAGCTCTGTATCCGTGTATTACTTCTAGTTGTGTATTGTATTATTTTCCGCTGCTATGTAATTTATTGTAATCTCTGATATTTATCGAATGTATAATATTCATTTATACTCTGTATATTCTTGTATCTGATGGAATTGTTGTAATAAACAATGAAATGTTCTTCTGTCTGTGTTCCATTGTGTGTTGTCCTCAAAATATCCGCTCTTTCCTTCATGGGGAAGTAACGGGTTCTTACACAACTCGCGGTAGTCTACACACAAATGAAGGGAACCATCAGCCTTGGTAGCAAACACTACTGGTGCTCCCCACTCAGAAACACTCCTTCTGGCAAATCCCTTTTTCAAAAGATCGCTGACTTGCACCCCGAGCTCTCGCTGCTCCCTTGGTGCCATACGACGAAGTGGCATCACTATAGGTCTGGCATCTTTCACTAAATCAACACGGAACTCAATCTCACGATGTGGTGGAAGCCCGGTCACTTCCTCGAAGATGTCCGGATACTAGCCAACCACGGGGAAACCTGACAACTCACCTAGCGGGATGTCGAGGGAATTTAGAAAACTAGCCATTACCCCATCACTAGGTAGACCACCAAACACTACCCTCCGCCCATCATCCGCTCTAGCTGTCACCAAAAAGCCCTCACAGTCTACCACCACCCCGTATCTTTAGAGCCAATCGACTCCCAAAATAATGCCAAACCCAGTAAAGCCCAAAACAAAGCAATCACAAACAAACATGCATCCATGACTCGATAAGACCACATTACGACAAATCATGCTAAGGCTAGTCGAACCACCAATCGGGTTCATCACTACTAAAGGTCTATCGATAATCTCGGGCTCCAATCCCAACTTATCTACCAGGTCACTAGATATGAAAGAACTGGAAGCTCCGGTATCAAACAAAACTCTAACAGGAACATCATAAACAGAAAGCATACCTTGGATAACGACATTCTTTCCCTTCTCCGCCGCAGTTGGGGCATTCGACGAAGAAGGAATAACATTAAGGGCATATGCTTTCACCATCTGCTTTTCTTTAGGGGGTTGCGGACACTTGTCCTTGTGATGTCCCACTTGGCCACAGTTGAAGCACTTCCTATCCGCTGGCTTGGCCCGACAATTACTAGCATAATGGCCCTTCTTACCACAACTGAAGCACTCAACATCCTTCTTATTCTTTTTATTCTGGCCATCCTTAGTCTGATTCTGCTTTGTCTTACTCTGAGAACCATTCTTGCCTCCACCGCTTGCTTACGACTTTGGCTCCTCTGCAAATGCAACCTCAGTCTTCGACTTAGGGTAAAGACTCTCTGACCTCAGCGCTTTCCCCACAATCGATTCAAACGTCTCATCGATGTGGTTAATAAGCTTTTCCCCTAAGTACTGATCCAAACCTGTTATAAACTTCTCGTTCTTCTTCTCGGCAGTATCTATTAGGGATAACCCATATTTCGAAAAGTGTCGAATTCAGCAATATACTCCGAGACAGCTCTGCCATTCTGCTTGAGCTCCAAAAATTTCTTAAACAACACTAACTTCTAAGCAGCTGGAATGAACTTATCGCTAAAGCGAGCCTTAAACTGATCCCAAGTAATCTGATCCTCGGGAGTGGCTGCCTTTATAGCATTCCACCAATTCATTGCCCGTCCTTGCAGCTGACGGGATGCTAGCCTTCTCTTCATCGCATCCTTGATACCCAAGTCTTCGAAGATACACTCGCAGCTATCCAACCAATCCTGAACATCCGTTGCCGACTCCGTTCCGTGGAACAGCTTCCCACCAAGACTAGTATAGTTCTTATTCAGCTTGGCGAAATCGGCCCTAGGCACCTGCACTATTGGACCACCACCATTACCAGCATTGGGAGCTGCCCTCTGAACATCTCTAAGCATCTCTCTCATGAGGTCAGTAAACATCGTCCTCATGTCAGCAGCATTCCCATTATCGGCTCCTCTACCGGTACCCATTGCATATCGGCTCATCTCTTAATCTGCACAGAGAAAACGATTAACCATCTCCATAGTGGTGTCAGTGCAGTGTGACTTCATCCTTAGCTATATTAATAATATATATATATAGATTTTGAAAACCAAAATAATCACAAATACACGCTCTCATATACGTATTATCTCTCCCTGGTGTCTTCCCTAGGTTAACTACGCAACCTAGAGCTCTGATACCAAGTGTGACGGCCCGCCCCGCACCAGCCGACATTTCCTCCAAAAGTGTGTTGTACACATGCCCGACCAGCAAGGAACGGTAGCCAAAGAAAGGAAAGAAGAGAATGAACTAACCGAAAACCTGTAGAATGTCTCACAGTGCATGGAACAAAATATAATAATATACTTGACACAAAACAGGCGAGACAGTGCATAAGCTGATAACTAAAACCATCATCAACATCATCATCAGAGTAGCGGAAATCTAAATACAGCTTATTAAAACTTTCTAAATTACTGTCTCTAAACAAAAGAAAGGAAGGGTACACTACTAATGCCCAAAGTAGTGACCAGCAGCGACTAAGGGAGAATATCTATCTATATATCATACGTGGAAGCCTCCTGCTCGTCTCCGGTACAACTACTCATGCTTCACTAGCTAACCTGTCTCTAGTCTGCTCGTGAGAGCACCCAGAGTAATAAGAAGAGACATAAAACTCTGGGTCAAACAAAAGTCTGGTATGAGCGATAAGCAGCAAAACAGAACAATAACAGGTATACTAAACCATACCTAAACCTGGACCTGCAACCAAAGAGTTAGCACTACATACCGTACAATACTCTAAGGTGCCACTAAACAGATGGTGTAAAGAATACAGGGGTGGGGGTGTGCATGTCATAATGATGGAAAACAAATCAAACATAGCAACCGTCCTCACATCTCTCACTCAGTGCGTAAAGCATACGATGTCCGCCACTGTCAATCACTAGACCCATTGAAGTAGTGACGGAGTTCGACTTGTACAACTACTGCTACCACCAAGCTTATCCCATGGGATCATGACCAACTCTTTTCAAATGACCCCACTTCATTGGTCTATAGCCCACTAGTCGTACCTAGGCCACTATGGCCCTGATTCCGTTCACGTACTCCCTACACATAGTGATCCAAAGTCATAGACATCGACAACCCCTTAGCACACGTCCCGCAGCAAAGCCCAACTCATGAAGTTAACTCGTCGGTTCCCAACTGGATCCTGAACTATACTCCCCCCTTGGACTACCTTTGCATCCAGGGCTTTGGTCATCACCTTCTTCTCCGGATCGGTCTTCATTTCTTCACTTCACTTTGCTTCAGGTCGTGGTCATCAGCTCCTCGGTTCGGATCGGAGGTCTTCTGGCGGATCGGGTTGGAGGCACGGTTCGGGTCGTTCTCCCTTCATCGGATCGTGCATGGCAGCTCCTTCTCTAGCTCGTGGTCCATCCAGATCAGGTCGGATCGTGCTCACTTATCAGATTGGGTCGGAGCTTCTGAATCGGATGGTGCAAGCAGCTCACGTGGGAGGCGGATCGGGTCGGAGGCTTCTGGAGTGAGCGGTTCGGTTCGGATATGGTGCTCCAATTTATGATCCTCCTTGGCCATCAGTTCACGAGCTTCCAGGCGGTTCGGATCGTGGCAAACGTCCACGAGCGGTTCGGGTCGGGTAAAGGGGTTCCGATCCGGTCCCTGTCTGCATTTCCTGTTACTTTTCCAGCAACTGTTTACGCCATTCGACGGCGTTTTCGACCAATCTAACTCTTCTAGACAATCACAAAGCATACCATACAATCATAACAACATGTATAATCATTCACAACATCAAAACAACAATATGATAAGTTAAAACAGATCAAACATAGCCAAAACCCCATATTTTCCCTTAAGCATGTTTAAGCAAAACTAACGATATGATTAGCAAAACTTAACCAAATTAACCAAATTTTCTAACAGGGGCCTAAAATAATATTTCGAAATTGATGAATATTTTTCCAGAATTTATTAATGTATAAATTCGCTAATCAACGCTAATTACCCTTAATTAACCATAATTAGTGAGGAACTATGCAAATCACTCACCTTGGCCACAAATAAAATGCCAAATATGAAATGAATCTCTGTTTGGCACTGTTCCCAATGCAACACAGCAGCTCTAACCTTGCTTTGGTGCTATTCCTCCTTAATTTGATGTAGTTTAAGCCAAAACTTGATTAAGAAGTGATTAGAGGTGTTTTTAGATGTTGGAGGCCATTGTTAGGTTGAAGAGAGGGTTTGTGGCGGCTGGAAAATGAGTGAAAAACCAAAATCCTAACCCTAACAGCCCTTAAATACCTCTAATCCCGAAATCCCCCATTGGGCCTAGTTGCTAATCACCCGGTTAAGCCCAATTAAGCTGTTTTCACCATCTGAAACTTGTTTCATCCATATCTCCCAAACGGTGAGTCCGTTTGGCTAATGTGACCACTCTACGGAATTGTAAACCATCATTCGGAGCCAATGGAAGTGGTTTCAAATCAAAATTCCTTTCCAGTCAAAAGTTACGGTCCAAACAAGACCAGCTAGGGGCAAAACGGTCATTTAAAAATTGACAAAAATCATGAACATGGGAAACGATTCCAATAGTCGTCCCCCAAAGTTACATAACCATATGACTTCATATGTGAAAGAAAGAAATATTCTACGATTCTTCGATGCGTAGAATGCGGGTCGTTACAGCAGCGGAACAAAATATAATATAAAAATAGATTTTTATTGAGAGCTTTGAAATAACATTTACAAACATCAGGGCGCGTACAATGATCTCAACTAGATAGTTATTAATATTTGTCCTCATATACAACACACAGCGGAATACACACTAAATATATATCATACGTATGAACTCCTCCAGCACGTCTTCGGGCTTCATATCATTCGATAATCCGAACCTGCAAAACTCGAGGCTAACCCAAGCATTACAAACGCCGGATCAGTCTAGTGAACCAGAGTGAGAAAACTCGCTAAGTTTATTTTATCATCCAACTTGATTTTAAAGTCAAAACATTTCTTTTTGAAAGAAAAGCATAATCGTAAGACCAATCCACACATAAACACGGATGGTTTTTACCTTACGATAACCCAAAATATTTTTGGAATCATATACTATTCTGATATTATAATAGTGTCTAAACACAAGTAAATACCAATCTAGCCGAACGCTTGCGTATCACGCTCCACATATATAGAGCAAAATCAAAACCGCGGGCGCTCATTGGAGATTGGATTTCCAACTATGACAAGGTGTGGAACCACTTTCCGGTAGTGTATCTCTAGAGGGGAATTCACTGGGTTCAACAAGAATATCTTGCAACCTGGCCACACATGACTGACCACTCATTTCGCTTAAGTGTATCGGATGTATATCAACAACGGTTGGGCTCAAACCACCGTTTCCAGAAAAGGAACAACATCGAAATAGATTAAAGAAGGAAATGAATTTTCTCTAGATAGGTGATTATACACCCTAATGGGAGCGACCCACTTGGCCATGCTGCCTGCCCGATTTTTGTCATTTCCCGGCTGATGAAGCTTGAGGTATAATAATAAATTTAGAACAACATATCAACATTCACTTTGAATGTCACATCATCAGATCCATCAAATCATTAATTGACATTCACAAAAGTACTCTGGGTGTTTATGCTAAGAGAAGGTGTCTTCTCTGCCACCTACAGAAATACGTTTGTAAAAATCAACGTACGTGATTTCTTAAAAAAACTCTGTCAGACGTTCATCCATACAAGTCATCCAGGAACATGATGAACCGAAGGTACCCTCCTACCACATCCTAGGAATTACCCTAAAGATTAGTAGCGAGTAGTCCTTGTAAATTCATAGATTTCAACCACGACGGAACCACGGTATATCTCTGGTTATAAAATATAAGTTGAGTTAATATATAGTAGACTTTGAAGAATTATAGGCCTTAACCAGAGATTTAAGTAATCCTTCATTTTTATGTAGATCTATGGTCTTCAATGGCTCCATCTTGATCAGATACGTTCTTAATTTCGTATTGGCCGGACGAAATGGTTTTCGAATATAATTCGATCTCGGTCTTTTCGTACCAACAATCGTATGGGTTAGATTTGATAGTTGGTTATTTAACTATAAAATAAACAACCATTCAACCATAAAAATAAAACATATGTACTGGTTCAGTATTCAACATCATTTGGCCTTTTTAATTTAAAAACAAGTTAAAACATCTTAGTCTTTCAATATTTTAAAACATAGTATTACTTCTTACCTTATTATAAGAATATTCGCAAAAACCATTTTTAAACACTTTAAAATTAATTCATATATATACATGTATATATATACACACACTCCAAATATTTGAGTTCAATTAAAATTCCCATATAAAAACATTGTTACGAAATCACTTTGATTTTCATTACTGGGAAACAAAACTAGCACTTATTCTTTTTTGAATAAACCATTCAACTCTTTCCATTAATTCCTTTACTTCATAAATATCGTTATATTTTTACCAAATCCCCTTTTATTTCCTTTACATTGGAAATATTAGTTATATATATATATTCTCAACTCCTTTTTAATTTCCTTTACTTCACTCCTTATCGATCCATACTATTCCCCTCAACCATTTCCTGCTTTGAAAATATCATTCAATCCCATTCATTTCACTTAATCTCATTTTTAAGTATCGTCAACTTAAAATCTACATTTTTAACCTCATGCCCTTTTATAAACCTTATTCATAGAACTCGGGTTTAATATAAACTCCTTCCTATCTCGTTTCTTTTCACTTACTTCAAATGTTAAATAAAACATTTATTTCAAAGTATCGCATTCACTTACAATATCTTTTATAACTTCGTCATAAACTTGGGTTCAATATTAAACTCATTCATAACCTCTTTTCAAAAATCAACCATATTCCATTCCAATATTGGCTACTTACTTAAACGTGTATCATTTATGAAGTAATTACTTAAATTATTATTAATTAAAATAATAATAATTTGCTTCATCATTAACCACCGATGAAGTAGTTAACTCCTTTATTCTAAAATAAATAATAAATTTATCTATTTAAAATCTTATTAAAATCAATAAACATTCGTTGAATAGTTTTATTAGATCTACTATACAATAAACCAATTTAATTTAATAATCAAATCCAATTAAAGTGGTCGACTTATTCAATTCAAAATATGGTTATCTCGTTAACCAATTCAAATTAAATCCTTTTCTTAAATTAATTAATAATATATTTAATTTTAAATAATTCCACTAAATTGTTTCTTGAAAACATATGATTCAAACTCTTAACCATTCGGTTAATTCCTGCTCATTCACATATAAATCTTATTAATATAAGAATTCTCTTTATTAAATAATTTAATAATAACTTATAAACCTTATATAATAAATAATAAATATTTATTTCCTTTTAAATGAATTTCATTTAAATAATAGACTTAGAAATCTATCTTTAATTATAGAAATAAATTTTATAACTTTATTACTGTCGATTTACTTGACGATAAACCAATATTTATAAAATGATCGATTTATGGGCCATATGTTGCCAACTTCCAAACCAATATTGCCCATTGGTTAATAACAAAACAAACGTTGAATTTAGATTCAACGATCAATAAACAAATATATCATCCAATCAGGTTGATCAAACAGTTCATATAACGTGATATGAAAATAAATAATAAATTTGAGGAATCCCGTTGGATCCTTCCAACCTGTTTTCCCTGCATCCAAATACGTTATCTCAAAAAATATTATTCAATATAATATTCAACAAATAATAAATAACCGTAATCCAAGCATCCATATTTAATTTAATACTTTCATATTATTATAAACGTAACCAACATGATAAGTTACCTCATTGGAATTAATCGTTAGAATAACGATTATATTTTAATAAATTTAAACTACGTTTTAAATCAACTAATCCAACCAATATCTTATATTCAACAAACAACAACAATTATCAACCATAGTACATAAAATAAATCCCAAATTATAAAATATGAGTGGGTTAAACAGTGGGTGAGTTATACTCACATTGATTTCCGTCCGTTTGTTGTATCGGTTCAGTTACAATTAAATTAAACATCGTTTAATTTAATTATAATTTCCAGCTATCTCCGTTCTTGTCCAAAATCGTCCAGAATATCTCATTTTTTACCATGATTCCGGTGTAGCTCGTTCTATTAAATTTAGATCGATATATTCCCTTGCGTCTCCTTCTGTACATCGATCTGAGTCCAACTTCATTTTTCCAGACATCCACTGCCACGTCATAAACAAAACCGCCCATTTGTTTCCATCTTATGCTCCATGGCTTCGAAGAAAACATGGCTGCTTTGTTCAAATGAAAATACTCGACCATACTCTGCCACATTCAAACTGTTCCCGATCTCCCTTGCTCACGTTTCTCCACCCATAACTTTGTTCCTAATCAACTTTCCCGCACCATAATTATGTAATACGTAGCATACTTTTTTTATACACAAACCGAAATCCTGGCCCACCTAAAAAAAACAAGGCCCACTCCCCTTACGATTTCCTCCCAATGAAACTATTCTTCCAGCAAACTCATTCCACTTATTTCTTTTACTTAATACTGCCTAGCTTTTTCATTTCAACTCGTCTCCTTTCTTCTTCTCTAACAGCGCAAGCTCTAGGTTCTCCCCCACCATGCACATGAGTTAATCACGCACAAACTACCACTTTGGTGCATCACACCCAGCTATTTTCAGAAACCCATTGTGCTGTCGTACTTCGTCAGTTTCCCTCATGCACCAAAACTTCTTCTTCCCCCAACGTTCTACATTTCTTCCCACTTGCGGCTTCAACAAACACCTCATGTTTATATTCTTAACGTAAACATGCTTATACCCATCTGTTCACGTTATTCTCTTACACATATCCTGCCTTGCTCAACGTTTTTTTCTTGTCATTGAACTATTCCCCATGCAAATCCCATCCCACTGCAGTTTCACCCGTAACCAGCTCCAAACCACTCACCTATTGACACAACTCCACTGTGCCACCAGAAGTCGATCGATGATGACCAGAGCGACCCCGTCAACGTCCTCTACCACCACACTAATCCTCGGCCTGCACTGCTCGATCAGTCGCCAGTATTCAACTCTGAACCGCTGCCACTTCGAGCTCCATTCCTGGTCACCACAACGCGCCACAACTTACCATCTCCAATCAGACTGTAGTTTTCACCTAGCTGAACACCTTTCTAGTAGACATGTTCTTTAATTAGTGTGTGGATTTCGAAATAAATTGGGAGTAAGATCCGAAGTTCTCGGCCTTCAATATTTTAAGGTGGCGGCTGTTTAATGGGTTTACTGAAAGAAAATAATTAGGGTAGAGGAGAGCATCTATATAAAAGGAACCGTGGGAACCAAGGATGTTTGGTTTGGCACACAAGAAATGGATAGATAGCTTCCAAGTGAAGGCTAGATAACCTTTGTGTGGCACACAAGTAAGTGGTGGCTTCTACATGAAACTTGGGTAAAAGCTTGCAAGGAAAGGAATGGATTTATATGGTATTGAATTTTCACATCTAACCATTGTTACCGTCAACCGTTTAATATACATAACGCCCACATGAATTCCAAACACAATGAAAATTTATGTACTACTACCTCTTAACGTTATGATCCCAATGAAATTAATTTCATTGAAAATGGACTTTGTTTGCACAATGTTGTTATTTTAATTTATCGGTTCACCTTTAAATTTCACGCACAGAAAAACAACTCCAATAGGATCCAAACTGGAAATCCTTCAATAACTAACGATACGTATTCAAATAAAATTCGTTTTGTCAAAAATGGAGGTTGTTAGAAAAATAAATCATTTCTGAGGCCTATAAAATATCGATATAATATAAATTATACGTTTACCAGTGAATTTTGGAGGAGCTTGCAAGAAGCATTAGGTACACAGTTTTGTTTGAGCACCACTTATCATCCTTAGATCGATAGGCAGAAGGAGAGGGTGAACATAATTCTTGAAGATCTTTTAAGGCTGTGTATCCTAGACTTTGGAGGGAGTTGGGAAGAGCACCTTCCTTTAATAGAGTTTGCCTATAACAACAACTATCAAGCCAGCGTTGGCATGGCACCCTTCGAAGAATTTTACGGACGACCCTGTAGATCACCAATTTGTTGGTGGGAATCTACAGAAAGATTATTACTTGGACCAGATGTGTTTAGGGAAACATCCGAAAAGATTGACCTTATTCGACGACGGATGAAGACAGCTCAAGATAGGTAGAAATCCTATGCAACAAGAGAAGGACTGATATCGAATTCGAAGTAGGAGACTTAGTTTTTATCAAAGTGTCACCTTTGAGGAATCTAGTTCGCTTCGGATCGGTAGGGAAGTTGGCACCTAGGTTTGTGGGACCATTTCCCATAACCGAGAGGATTGGCCAAATGGCCTATAGAGTAAAGCTTCCAAAAAATTTATTCGGTGTTCATGATGTTTTCCACATTTCTCATCTGCGGAAGTGTTTGCATGACACCGTGGAAGTTGTTGACCCAAACATATTGGAAGAAGTGGAAGTAGAGCGAGAGGTGACAGTCAGACGAGTCCCTACCCGTATTCTTGGATCAGAAGTTAAGAAGCTACGTAATAAAGAGATCAAGCTGATAAAGGTTCAATGGGAAGATAACCCAGAGGATGCGACTTGGGAGACCGAAGACAAGATTCAGGCTTCGTACCCTTTTCTTTTCGAGGGTATGTTCTTAACTCCTTTTCCAAAATTTTATCTGTGCTTGTTTCTATCATTTGAATACATCATATCCGTAGTATTTTTGACCTTTAGATAGGAATCCTATGGATGTAAACATATGTCTGAGACATGTTATGTTTGATGGATGCAAGTGGATGCAAGTGTTTGCTAGTGGCTCCCTGTGGATGCATATACACACACGTTAGGCACTAGATTGGCTCAATCACTCTCATACTGCATATGGATGTGTGTACATTTTCTTTTCTTTTATAGATGGAAATGGATGTATTAGCATATGGATGTTGCATTTGGATGAATGAGTGTGCACATATATAGAACTCACATGTTATAATATGATTATTCGCATACATATTGGATACACGGCTCTAACATTGCATTAAAGAGGTCAACTGAATCAGTAGACCGCCTGATCTTCGCATTACTATTGGTACATATACACACACCTTTGCATATATTCATACAAGCATTAGAAATCTTTAAGGACAGTGGATGCCAGTGACTGATGGATGAGTAGATAGATGATGGATGATAGGATATGCATTCTTCTCAACTTAGAGATTTCGGAGACGAAATCCTTTAAGTAAGGGGAATGTAACACTCCGCATTTTTAACAACACTAAAGGAGGATAAATTAAATAATAATTACTTTAATATTTGGAATTAAGGGAAATGGACTGCCCCATTGCGTCCATCTCGAAATTCTGGTCAAGATAGACATTTGGTTTGCGTAAAACGTACATCGTATGAAGAAGTTATGAGGATTTTAAGTTTGTATACGTGTAGAAGAATTATATATATATATATATATGAGTCAGAACCTTATCCAAAATCGTTCAAAAATCGAAATGGCAGAAGGCAACAAATTTCCTACTCTAGGGGGTCGACCCCCTACAGGGGTGTTGACACCCCTAGGGATGACGTGGTTGTCGGTTTTAGAGGTGATGACAGCTATAAATATGTGTCCATTTCTCCTATTTTCTTCATTGGAAATCACGGAGGCCAAATGCTGCCCGTGTTTGAACTGACACGGATCCTTTCTTCAACAACGATCAACTTTGCAAATCAAACTTAGGGATTCGAGTGTAGGTCCAACCTCAGCTATTTTCTACCTTTTATTTTAATCCAAACACCATGAGTTCTAGGTTACTTTTGGATTTAAATGATTAAAAGTAAAATGTGATAGTACTGTGATTTGGATCTGTCTTGAATCATGAATCTATGTTATTCTTGGATCTCAAACTTTATAATGGTAGATCTATTTTTATAGACCTAATTCACCTATGATTAGTTTATCATGTCACCTTTGTGGATCTGAACCTTTGTCAAGTTTGTGGTTAATTTGGGATTATCATTATATGGACAATTGAACCTTTGTTTAGATCTAGATCATCATATTGTGATTAATTAAGATCTGTTATTATTGGACATATGAATTCTTATTTGGATCTGTTCATCCTAAGTATATTTGATCTAGTTTTATCATTACCCTTTTCACTAGATCTGTTTTTATGTCCACCTTATCATGCCTATTACTTGTCTATGCCAGTATATATGTTTATGTCACTTTTAGAATGATCACTATTGTCATTTTCCCCATCACCTTTCCCTTTTATTGTTTATGACTAGGCTACTTTCTAGCCTAGATGCCGCCAAATATATGTGAATGCGTTAGTTAGGGAACGGGGGAAAAAAGGTTAGAATTGACATAATTTAAATAATGTTTATATGAATAGGACATATAATTCAAAATAGGGAAGTGGGGACATAATCACCTATAAAGAGATAGGTAAGAATTGGATAAGAATGAACTGTCTAATAATTACAATTAGAAATCACAATTGCACTTATGACACGAGGTTAGGTTGCATTAGTGGTGGAAGGCTGCCTGGACCCGACCGGCATATCCAGCAACCACTAATGTTGAACCTAATGTGAGAGGTTTAAGTGCGCAGATACAAATCGGGCTAAGACACGAGGTTAGGCCCAACTTGTGGAATAAGACTGCCCGGACCCGATCGACATATCTAGCATCCACAAGTTATATGCCTAATATGGGAGGTCTAGCCCATTATAAACCATAAATGGACATGGTAATAAATTGGACTACTTAACCTAATCTAATCCATAGGGATTGTATGATTATGAACTAAAGTTAGGGTTAAGTAAAATTGGTTGGACAGTGGATGGGTTAAGCAAATCTAGAGGGGGTGGGTAATATTTACATATAGGCCGACAAACTTAACCCAATAAGGTTATGTAATTAAAGACACCTAGTGATATACATAATCAAATGGAAAACCTAGTGGGGGATACAAGATAGAGGAGAGAGCTTGTATCATATTGTGTAGGACCCATTTCATCCAGTAACACGGAGTAGGTATCAAAACATGTACTCCATACTAGGTCGGAGAAGGGGCACACTTACTGGACTGATTGTAAGAGATCCAAACGTGGAGGACGGTATGGGCGGCGCAAACCGACCGAGCCATGTGCGTGCATGAGCCGGGCAGAAGGGGATAAGACGACCGTGACACCCGTAGATATGGGGCTGTGAATATCAGCGAGGGGTTGCCACTTTAGGACGTGATACATCCTACTATGGGACCGACACAAAGTATCTACGCGGATTAGGGAGCCGATCGATTAGGGTAGTAGTTAGGGTACACTTGGACGTATGCCTAAGTCTACCACCTTATAGTGGGAGGGATCATCTCATTCTAGATATACTAGTAATAGTGCGGAGTAATCATTAGAAGCGTATACACCTTATCCTGTCTACCTTGTCACACCTGTCTATTATGTAGTAATCTCTCCTATCCACTTTATTGCCTGTCACACTACTTTTATTTATTTACTTGCTAAAATTAACTAGACTCACCAGGCTTTATGTATGACCTTTTTGTTTCTCTTTCATTCTCCCGTTCCCCCCATGTTCTCAGGGAGGAAACACTCAGGCTTGACCGTGATTCTACTTACTTTTGCTGGAGCTGCTGATATGTACGGCTCAAGCTCCTATCCTTGTTGCTATTGCTATATTTTTGTTTTTGGGGAATTTTATTTCTTTTATGTACTCTGATATTTTTGAAGTACAAAACAGTAGCTTTTATGTTGTAATGGGCTTTTGTATTTCATACATGTGATGTTTCTGGATAACGGTATCTTATAATAAATAAATTTTTTATTCCGTTGTTATTATATATGTCTGTCTTGTAATATTTCCGTTCTGTTTACTATAATGCTTCATGAAACTTAATGCATTCCCTTTGTGAGTGACATTAACGGACGTGAGGTGTCACATCTAATTTCTAACAAGCCTATCACCCAGAATCGTGAAAATAAAAAGTTCGAAAATTTGTATCCCATGTACATACGAATTTCCGGCTATATATGGTATAGGTTGGGATGAGTCCATTTTTAACAGAAACTAGGAAGAGATAGAAACATTTCTCATGTAGAACATAAACTCTGATATTTACTAGAATTAATGTTATGTATTTTTAAAACTGGTTTGAACACAAATTTAAGTATGATAGCCTACAGGCTTGTTTAAAAATTGGTAGTGCTTTACGTCCATATATGATTCTATTATTAGGTCCATATGTGTTGTAACACAACACAAACAACTATATACATCTACCTAGATTATATCACACTGTAGTTTTAATATCAAAACAAATATGTATTTAATGGGATTAAAGGAAAAGTTTACTCACTTGTTTTCATGTTAAACCCTTTCTAGTTTTGCATAGATATATCATTTAACTATATAACTCATCTAAACATATATGCAGTTATATTTCTGCATCATAATATGTAAATTCAAACATTTAAATAGGGAAGTTTACTCACCAAATATCCCACTGTTCTTTGACTCTTATGCTCACAGGTTTTTCTTTTACACTTTTGCTTTTTTCACAAACTAGCTCACTGGTTTGAGCACTTCTGATCCCAAGCATACATTTGCTCAGTGGTTTGAGCCACTTCTAGTTCCACTTTTGATCATTTGTTCTCATACTTTGGCTGTCTTTTCTACCATTTTTTTGCTCTTGAATTATGTTCATAGCTTTAGTTTTGTGTGTGTGTTTACGAGGGGTATACAAGTGTATATATAAGTCAACAAATATAAAAAAAATATAGGTTATAGGTTCTATATTATAGAGTTGGGCTGTTTGATTGTAGATAGAAAAGAAATGCAGAGTTTGGTTATGTCTACACTCGCTAAGTTTAAAAACATCACCCAACTTGATTTTAAATTCAAACCATTTCTTTTTGAAATCATAGCTTTTTCTGATATTATAATAGTGTCAAACACAAATAAATATCAATATAGCGGAACGCTTGCATCTCAAGCTCCACATATATAGTATACAATCAAACCTGCGGGCTCTTGTTGGAGATTGAATTTACGATTATGACAAGGTATGGAACCACCTTTTGATAGTGTATCTCTGGAGGAAAATACACTAGGTTCAACAAGAACATCTTGCAACCCGGCCACACATGACCAACCACTCATTTCGCTTGAGTGTATCGAATGTATATCACCAACGGTTGGGTGCGACCCACTGTTTCCTAATAAGTGATAGCATTGAAATAGATTAAAGAAGGAAATGAATTTTCTCTAGATATGTGATTATACACCCTACTTGGGAGCTACCCATTTAGCCGTGATTCCCGCCCGATTTTTGTCATTTCCCAGTTAAAGAGGCTTGAGGTTTAACACTGCCTTTAGAACATCACACCACCATTCACTTTGAATGTCACATTGTCATATCCGCCAAACCACTAATTGACGTCCCAAAAAAATACTTTGGTCGTTAAGCTAAGAAAACATCCATTCTCCGCCATTAACAAAAATACATTTGTAAAAATCAATATATGTGATTCTTACGAAATATTCTGTCAAACATTCGTCCATACAAGTCATCCAGGTACATGTTGAACCGAAGGCACCCTTCCACCACATCCTAGGTGTCACGCTATAGATTAGTAGCGAGTATTCCTTGCAATCCGTAGATTCCAATTATGACAGAATCACTATCAAAATATCTCCGGCCGTTAAACCATAGAAATTCAACAAGTGGCTCTTCCACTCCTGAAGATCAACAGTCTCCAATTTCTCCATCTTCAATAATCATCTTCTTCATATTCGCTGGTTCGGAATGGTTTTCAAATATAGATTCGATCCCGGTCTTTCCGTACCAACATCGTATAGGTCAGATTTGATAGTCGGTTATTTAACTATCAAATAAAACAACCATTAAATCATAAAATAAAATTAGATTTAATGGTTTAGTGTTGTATATAACGGTGTTGTATACACAATTATATGATTTTTGTTTGATGATAACAACCAAATATATATTAATATAAATGTGTTTATTATTGTACTGTTCTATATATACATCACAGACAGGAATATAATATTTATATTTAAATAGAATACGACTGTACAGACATGCATACAATATTTTATTTAAATTAAATATTATATTTCAAACATCCAAATAGTACAATTATTTGTAACTCCACTATTTAAACATTCACTGAATATTGTACTTGTAAATAAACTGAATAAAATAGAAAAGTTTGTTTGACAACAGTAAAATAGTACTTTATTTCAAACAAACTTGTTTACTACATATTAACAGTACAATCCTTTTCATATACACAACTCCTTTACTACAGAATCACTACAACACTCATACATGTCACTCTGTTTTACAGTTACACTCATACATTCATTTTATACAATGACACATGCTGTCTTCTTTCTTCAGCCTCCTAGCCAGTCAGCACTGTCGTCGTCACTACTCACAGTCAGTCCAGTCATCTTCATGCTTACCTGTAACATACAGAAACACACAGAAACAATTTCATATTCTAAGCAGATATAATTTTATTTTAAAAAATTTATTTGCCTCAATTTTCTGGTGTGTTTCTCATCATTTTTCATGACTTGATCTGATATGTATTTTTTTTATACCCACTGATCAGCCTCAACACACCACATTGGTCTGCTGATCAGAACCAGCGTCATAACTAGCTGATGCTAAATAGCCTCAACACAGTGCAGCGGTCTGCTGATATATAATATAAATTACACGTGTACAGTATATGTGTACACACACTGTTGTGTATATATACACATATGTACAGGTGATACATGCACGAGTAAATGGTGCAAACATGGTGCAACAACAAGGAACAACAAACCAGTGAACAACTACACAATGTTAGAGCAAATGGTGAAGGCAAGTTACATGTACATATGGACGTGCATATGGAAGCAACAACTTGTCAAAATGTCAAACAGAATATGGTTCAGCAATGATCAAAACATGGTTTCATTCATGAATGGTACAACATATGTAATGAGAGCTCAAATCATGTTTCAAGTGATCAAGTGCAGCCAACATGAACATAAGGTGACAACAAGCTCAAGCATGCTTTTCAAGTCAGTGGACAATGTGCAGTTACAAGATAATATTGGCATAGCAGATGAGAATGTATGCAACAACATCTACATGCATATGATTGCCTTAACATTTCAAGTACAATAGTGAGTGGTATGCATATCAACAAGGATCGCTCACATATATACATGCGCATGGTGACGCAAAGCATGATCATAGCCAAGTCAATAAATACAAGAAAAACATGTTATGGCTAGATCCACTTTAGAAGTTAAGCAAGAAATTCATTTTGGGCAAAATATCAATTATGTATATATGGCATGACAAGATGCAGATGTCACAAGGTGTATTTTGAGCAAGGAATAAATCCACAAATCAAAAACTGGTTAAGGTATGCAAGTGTGTGTGATTTCTAGAGAGTCAATGCTCAGTAACAAGTCAGCCCATGATTGATTCATGTTTTTAAATACAATAATCCAAATACTCAAAGGTTCAGGGCAAAAGAGAATAATGGAAATGTTTATAGCCAAAACAACATGCAACATTTCAGCATACAAGAAAGTGTTTCCTGATATGGATGAGGTAATTTTGGCAATATAATTCAAATCTTTCCAGCAAAGCAATCAACAATATTATATTTGGCAAGATATTCACTCTGGTTTTTGGCAACAATTAACGGAGCAACAACAAAGAAATTGCTCAAGTTTTTTATTGGCAACAGATTCAAGTCAAACACGGCAAGAAATGTATCGTGCAAATTCACGGCATAATTTCAAAAGGGGACAACTACAAGATCAAGTAAAGTGGCAATATCAAGTGTATAACATCAGTTTTAAAATGGGTCAAGAGTTCCAGTTTCCAAATTCAGGTCAGGTGACACCAAGTGCTCAACAAAGTAATGCAAAGCCAAAGAAAGTAAGTGCAAATTGGAATTGCCGAATATATGCAGTTAGAAAGAAAATATTTTTTCATTAATCCTCTGGCTCGAATTAAAGAATGGATTCAATATTACACTACTAGCTTAAATCATTTTTGGCAAGTATGAAATCACTCATGGCAACATATCATATAGTAACAAAAAAGGGTAAAAGTTCAGGAGTTGATTTCCAGAAAATACACAATAATTTGATCATGCAAGGGCAATCTTATGTTTCCAGATTTTATAAAGAATCGGGCAAAATTGAATGAGTTAAAACTGGAAAGAAATGAATTAACAAATTCTAGGAATCTCACAAGCATTCAAAGCCGTGACTATCAGAAGGTGAAAACACGCACAAATCAGCCAAGTCTTTATTTTGAAATCAGAGAGCTATTGTAGGATTACTAAATCATATATAAGCACCATTACATCATTGGCAATAAGGATCAAAAAACAAAGCATCAAAATTTCGAGAAAAGATTTAAATCAGAAAAACTCACAATTCCACTAAGTGTTTAGATCATCTGTATTCCAAGCCAAATCAATCAAAGAATAGGAGCAGCAACGTATTCGAGCCTTCAGAGATCAACATCCAGAGCATTTTATCACTTCATCAATTTGATTTGGGAACAATTTCAAAAACCCTAGGAGCCGCCGTCATGTTTTGGAGAAACAAAGTGAACGGGTCTAATAATTTGCTAATGGGTTGGGCTTGTCATGACTAGAAGATAACAAAGGGAATAACCCTATTTTTTAATACTAGTCTTTTAATTCTTGGGTTTTGATTTAGCTTGTTTATTTTAATTTGTATTGATTTTAATTCTGTCTTTTTTGTAAACCGTCTGAACAGTTGCTAGAGTCTGTAAAATCTAGAGTTACTAGTTACGAGGTTGTAATCAGGGGTCGAGGGGATATCGGTCAGTCTAGCGTTTTGAGCGTAGGATTAGAATAGGAGTGAGGGGTTCACGAGTGTACATGGTCTTGTATGTGGGATCTGTTCTTTTACCTAATAGAAACCTTAAGAATGCAGCAGTAGGCAGGGTTTTGCCGAAGCTGGGTATATCTTGTGTCACTTATTTTCTGCATTTCTATTTCTGCTATATTCAGTGATCTGTGATTATTTTTAATATCCTGTTAACTTTAACAATTCAGCGATAAAGTGTAATAAACCCTATTCACCCTCTCTAGGGTTTATCTAGATCCAACAAGTGGTATCAGAGCAGGTATTTTCTGTTAACTCTAGAGAAATGGTGAATCCTTGTTGTTAGTCTTCTAAGAGTCAGTCCTGTGATATTCCAATTATTTTCAATGGAACAGATTCTTTAATTTGGAAATCGAAAATCGAATTCTATTTAAAATCTGTTAATTCTGAATATTGGAATATTATTATAAATATGGGAGATATGTCAGATAAGAGGAATAAAGTTTTGAATGTTCATGTTATGCATATTATTTATTCTTATCATGATAATGATCAATTAAAATTTATCTCTTATTGTTCAATTGCCTAGGATATCTGGAGAACTCTCAACATGCTGTATGGAAATGACAACAAATGGTCAAAACCCTCGGTTACCAACTCAGATTCAGATGTGTGCTTAACTGGAGCTAT
Organism: Allium sativum; assembly: GCA_030737875.1. Taxonomy (NCBI): domain Eukaryota; kingdom Viridiplantae; phylum Streptophyta; class Magnoliopsida; order Asparagales; family Amaryllidaceae; genus Allium; species Allium sativum. Next base: position 5,605,212 of record CM060916.1, on the reverse strand, counting down.
TGATGATGATTCCGACGATGGAGATTTTTCATATGAAGAATTGGTTTCTCGTTGCAAAGATTTAACTAAATCTATCAATCGTCTCCAACGGAAAAATAAACTTCTAAAATCTGAAAAATCTGAGTTACAATGCAAAATTGATTGTTTGGAATCTAAACTTGAAGATGTCTTGACATTGGAAAATTCCGACTGTGATAATTGTTTGAATTTAGAAAACAATCTTGTTCATTTCAATAAAAATATTCAAAAGCTTGAAAATGAAATTTAGATCTTAAAAGAGAACAAGATTGAGTTGGAAAGTGCAAACAATTTTTTACAAAAAGAATAGGATAATCTCAAGATGATCCAAAATTCCAAACATAAATTTTTTGAGAAACTAAAGATGAAAACAAAATCATTTTTGAATATTGATTTTGAAAAAGAAATTAGAAAATTTGAAAAAATTGAGCTTAAAAAACAAAAACGATTTGAATCTGAGATTTCGGATTCCCAGGCAGAGTTATATTACTTGAATCTGAAAATTTGGTTTTAAAAAATGATTTTGAAAAGAGTAAGATCACCGAAAACTGTTGTTCAGATTTAATGAAAGAAAATAGTGATCTTAAATCTAAAATTCAACAACTTGAAACAACATTGACAAAATTTTCTGATGGAGAAAAATCTCTGAGTATGTTGTTGAAAAACCAATTTTCTTCAGGGAATAAAAACGGTCTGAGTTTTGGGAAAATCAATGTGTTTGGAAAACGAGATTCAGGTGGTTTTAAAAATCCCCCAAACTGCTTTGAAAGGAATAGACTTGAAAATCTTAACTTTGAAAATTCCAAAGGTTTCTTGAAACAAAAGAAAAATAAAAACTTGTTTTATAATAAACCATTTAAACATATTTTGATCCCAAAAGGAAATAAAACGAATTCAGTTAAATTCAAACAAATCTGGGTTCCTAAAGGCACAAAAATAGATTTGAATGGTTTTTTGTATAAACAAGTCTGGGTACCAAAATGTGTGAGTAAAATTGTGAGTGGTTTTGCAAATTTTGTTAGACCACTCGATCCTATAAATTCATTGGTACCAAAGGATGGCTGAGGAACTACTGTGCTAAAAAGAAATTTGAAATCAAGCTGGTTTATACTTCTGTATCATTTACAGTTCCTTTAGCCAAGATGTGTTGAGTCAGAGATTCTGGTTTACACAGATCTCAGGTATGATCTCTGAACTCATCTTTGTAAATATTTTTTTCTTGTTTATTTCTCCTTCTACCTCCTTCTGTTTTTTTTTGTTTTTTGTTTTCGATTTGTCATTGCTATATTTTCCTTCTTTGGGCTTCCTTAACTTCCAATTGCAGAATTCATATTTTTTCTGAAATTCGCTTCATTTGTATAAAACTCTGATGTTTTTAATTATTTCCAGATCTTGAATTTATTTTTGTAAATATCCGCATTTGATTTGAAGTTTGTTTTCTAATTTTCTGAATTCATAACAGTGTTGATGTATTCTTGTCATATCTTGAACATTGTTAATTAGAATTCTAAATTCTTGAAGATCTGAAAATTTGATGAAGTTTCACACCTCTGCTGTTTTGAGTTTTATCTAATTAATTTTAGAAAGGCTTGAAATATTATACTCATTACAGCACACTGTTACTTCTTAGTTGTGATAATTTCATTGATTTTCAGATTGGCTTGGAAAGTTTATTTTGTCTTGTTTCAGTGATACATCTTGAAATTCATCTTTATTCATGATCATTACGTTCGAAATTGGTTTGTTTGAAATCCTCTGAAATTCTTGATATTCTGAATATCACACACCTCTTAAATTTGAAATTATCAATCTTATGTGACTGATTCATTATATCTAAAATCTTGACATTGATTCAAGTGATTTCAAATAAATTATTTCTAATTTCCTAGATCATGAATATCACTCTCAAGTTTGATGTAAATGATCTGAAATTATTCTTGGCTTATAAGAAATATTTTGGAAAATTCCTTTAAAAATCCGGTCTTGAAATTTACTCTTATTTCATGATTATTTGATTTAAATATTTGTCTGTTTAAAATCATTTGAAATTATTGATTTATTGGATCTCACACATACCTTGAATCTGAAATAAATAATCTGGTGTGATTGATTCATTGAATCTAGAGTTTTCCATATTCCTCAAATGATTTCAAATAAATGGTATTTTTAATCTTGGATCATGAATCATCATCCTTTGACGAGTCTGCTGTGCTATTGGTTTCTGTGCTGCTCTGACACTTTTTTTTTGAAAAATGTTTTCAAAAATCTGCTTGGTTTTGACTGCGTCTATGATAAATGAAATTAATTTGCTTGTCTTGTCTGCTTGGGTCTTATGATTGAATTTTTGTTTATATCTGATATCCTGGTTTGTTTCCAAAAGCCTTTTTTTACAATCCTCATTAATTGAGACACCAAGTGGTATCAGAAGTGCTGATTTTTTTTTGTATATATTTTTTCTATTCCCTCTTGCCTAGTATAGAACTTTTCAATTTCCTATTGTAATTGATTTTCAATTATTGATTATTCATTTAGAAATTGAAATCAATATCCAAATTGAACTGTATTTATAATTCGTCAAAATTATTATCAGTTTTTGAAATTGTGACTGCAGTGTATTTCACAACAAGAGGAGATTTTATTTAGATTTTCATGATGATTGAACATTTATTATAATATCTTTGAATTGGCAATTATTTCACGACCATCTTCTTTATCTACCATTATTTTGTCACTCATCGTGTTTTTTATACTAATGTGGAGAGTTTAATATTTTTTTAAAAATCTTCTTGAATAAACAGTGGAAATATATGTGATAGAAATAGGACTATGTTATTATTCAGAATTAGTGATAATTGAATTTTTTTAATGATCCCGGTACAGTCGAGCATATTTCATAATATAATTAATTTAGAAATTTATTTTACAGTCCATTTCTGTACCTGCCACATTTCTATCATCCACGTTGGTTTTATATACCGAGAAGTTTTTCCTTTTAAAGCTGAAATAATAAATATATAATAAATATATAAGTATGTCTCTAACCTCATTTAAAAATCCAAGCTCTGGTCATGCGTGGTTAAGAGACAACTTATAATTTAAGCTGCGACTGACCTCATTTAAAAATCCAAGCTCTGGTTATGCATGGTCAGTGTGCTCTAAAATAAAAAAGGAAAATAATGTGCTATAAATTGAAATTAATCTGAAATTCTCCTTAGTGTATAAAAATCAGCCTATCAATCCATCTTTCTAATCTGTGAAATGTGTTGAAATCTTATGAAGTATTATGATTTGTTGATTGATAGCTATTGGGATTTGAGATTATACGATTTTGTCACTTAAATTGAATTATTAATTATAGTCCAAATCCATCACTGTTTTTGTGCTCGATTTTATAATATTCTTTTGAAAATATTTGGAATCATTAATTTTAAAACTCTCTCCATTTTTATAAAATTCATCGTAAATCCTTCATTCTCTACAATGTGAAATATGCCACTAGTTCTCAGTTTATTATGATTTTTGTTTGATTGATTGAGATTTATGATGACTGTTCTTCCTCTTAAGCTGATATTGTATTTGTTAGTCATTTTTCATCAATATTTTTAAATTCTATATACTTTTGATGATAACAAAAGGGGGACAATGGGTTGAAGTTTTGATTTATGAGTGAATATTTTATAAATAATTTTAGTTTTGAAAATTTATTAAATTCATTCATTTCACTCATGCACAGTTATAAGGGGAGCTTTCTGTTGTAGGCGGAGCTAATAAATAGTGGGAGTTCAGTATTCATTGTCAAACACATTTATTGTATACAAAATCTTTTATTTGTTTGTCATCATCAAAAGGGGGAGATTGTTGTATATAACGGTGTTGTATCCACAATTATATGATTTTTGTTTGATGATAACAACCAAATATATATTAATATAAATGTGTTTATTATTGTACTGTTCTATATATACATCACAGACAGGAATATAATATTCATATTTAAATAGAATACGACTGTATAGACATTCATACATTCATGCAGTATTTTATTTAAATTAAATATTATATTTCAAACAGTACAATTATTTGTAACTCCACTATTTAAACATTCACTGAATATTGTACTAGTAAATAAACTGAATAAAATAGAAAAGTTTGTTTAAATAAAATAGAAAATTTGTTCAACAATAAAATAATATTTTATTTCAAACAAACTTGTTTACTACATATTAACAGTACAATCCTTTTCATATACACAGCTCCTTTACTACAGAATCGCTACAACACTCATACATGTCACTCTGTTTTACAGTTACACTCATACATTCATTTTATACAATGACACATGCTGTCTTCTTTCTTCAGCCTCCGAGTCAGTCAGCACTGTCGTCGTCACTACTCACAGTCAGCCCAGTCATCTTCATGCTTACCTGTCATATACAGAAACACACACAGTATCTGGAATAGAAACAATTTCATATTCTAAGCAGATATAATTTTATTTTAAAATTTTTATTTGCCTCAGTTTTCTGGTGTGTTTCTCATCATTTTCCATGACTTGATCTGATATGTATAATTTTCTTATACCCACTAATCAGCCTCAACACACCACACTGGTTTGCTGATCAGAACCAGCGTCATAACTAGCTGATTCTGAACAGCCTCAACACACCACAGCGGTCTGCTAATATATAATATAAATTACACGTGCACAGTATATGTATACACACACTGTTGTGTATATATATACATATGTACATGTGATACATGCACGAGTAAATGGTGCAAACATGGTGCAACTACAAGGAACAACAAACCAGTGAACAACCACACATTGTTAGAGCAAATGGCGAAGGCAAGTTACATGTACATGTGGACGTGCATATGGAAGCAACAACTTGTCAAAATGTGAAAATGGTTCAGCAATGATCAAAACATGGTTTCATTCATGAATGGTACAACATATGTCATGAGAGCTCAAATCATGTTTCAAGTGATCAAGTGCAGCCAACATGAACATAGGGTGACAGCAAGCTCAAGCATGTTTTTCAAGTCAGTGGACGATGTGCAGTTACAAGATAATATTGGCATAGCAGATGAGAATGTATGCAACAACATCTACATGTATATGATTGCCTTAACATTTCAAGTACAATTGTGAGTGGTGTGCATATCAACAAGGATTGCTCACATATATACATATGCATGGTGACGCAAAGCATAATCATAGCCAAGTCAATATACAAGAAAAACATGTTATGGCCAGATCCATTTCAGAAATTAAGCAAGAAATTCATTTTGGGAAAAATATCAATTATGTATAAATGGCATGACAAGATGCAGATGTCACAAGGTTTATTTTGAGCAAGGAATAAATCCACAAAGCAGAAACTGGTTAAGGTATGCAAGTGTGTGTGATTTCCAGAGAGTCAATGCTCAGCAACAAGTCAGCCCATGATTCATTCATGTTTTTAAATACAATAATCCAAATACTCAAAGGTTCAGGGCAAATGAGAATAATGGAAATGTTTATGGCCAAAACAACAAGCAACATTTCAGCATACAAGAAAGTGTTTCCCGATATGGATGAGGTAATTTTGGCAATATAATTCAAATCTTCCTAGCAAAGCAATCAACAATATTATATTTAGCAAGATATTCACTCTGGTTTTTGGCAACAATTAACGGAGCAACAACAAAGAAATTGCTCAAGTCTTTTATTGGCAGCGGATTCAAGTCAAACACGACAAGAAATGTATCATGCAAATTCAAGGCATAATTTCAAAAGGGGACAACTACAAGATCAAGTGGCAATATCAAGCGTATAGCATCAGTTTTAAAATGGGTCAAGAGTTCTAGTTTCCAAATTCAGGTCAGGTGACACCAAGTGCTCAACAAAGTAATACAAAGCCAAAGAAAGTAAGTGCAAATTAGAATTGCCGAAAAGATTTTTCATTAATCCTCTGGCTCAAATTAAGGAATGGATTCAATATTACACTGCTGGCTTAAATCATTTTTGGCAAGAATGAAATCACTTATGGCAACATATCATATAGTAACAAAAAAGGGTAAAAGTTCAGGAGTTGATTTCCAGAAAATACATAAGAATTAGATCATGCAAGGGCAATCTTATGTTTCCAGATTTTATAAAGAATCGGGCAAAATTGAATGAGTTAAAACTGGCAAGAAATCAATCAACAAATTCCATGAATCTCACAAGCATTTAAAGCCGTGACTATCAAAACGTGAAAACACGCACAAATCAGCCAAGTCTTTATTTTGAAATCCGAGAGCTATTGTAGGATTACTAAATCCTATATAAACACCATTACATCATTGGCAATAAGGATCGAAAAACTAAGCATCAAAATTTCGAGAAAAGATTTAAATTAGAAAAACTCACAATTCCACTAAGTGTTTCAATCATCTGTTTTCCAAGCCAAATCAATCAAAGAAAAGGAGCAACAACGTATTCGAGTCTTCAGAGATCAACATCCAAAGCATTTTATCACTTCATCGATTTGATTTGGGAACATTTCAAAAACCCTTGGAGCCGCCGCCATGTTTTGGAGAAACAAAGTGAACGGGTCTAATAATTTGCAAATGGGTTGGCCTTGTCATGTCTAGAAGATAACAAAGGGAATAATCCTATTTTTTAATACTAGTCTTTTAATTCTAGGGTTTTGATTTAGCTTGTTTATTTTAATTCAGTCTTTTTTGTAATCCGTCTGAACAGTTGCTACAGTCTGTAAAATCTAGAGTTACTGGTTATGGGGTTGTAATCAGGGAAAATCTGATCGATAGGGTATCGGTCAGTCTAGGGTTTTGAGCGTAGGATTAGAATAGGAGCGAGGGGTTCGCGAGTGTACATAGTCTTGTATGCAGGATCTGTTCTATTGCCTAATAGAAACCTTAAGAATGCAGCAGTAGGTAGGGTTTTGCCGAAGCTGGGTATATATTGTGTCATTTATTTTCTGCATTTCTATTTCTGCTATATTCTGTGATCTGTGATTATTTTTAATATCCCGTTAACTTTAACAACTCAGCGATAAAGTGTAATAAACCCTTACTTTTATTGAGTGAATACATTTCTATGGAAAAATAGAACATCTTCAAATTGAATATTTTTTAGTAGTATGTCGTAACTATTTTCATAGAACTTTGTGGTTCTTCAAGGATCCTTTCGTGCATTATATTCGATATCAAGGATAAGCAATTCTTGCTTCAAAGGGGACTCATTTTCTGATGAAGAAATGGAAATATCATAGGGACGTAGATGAGGCAGTTTATGGCTACCGACCCGGATTTAAGTATTCTCGTAGACCTCCTTTCCTTCGGTGATCGAGGTCTCATTAGCCACCAGTCTGATATTCTGAACCATTCGCATCTACCATAGGGACGTAGATGAGGCAGTTTATGGCTACAGGATCTCAAGCAGGGAAGTTCTATTACTACAGATGAACGAACAGAGCAAGTCTTGTTATTCCGGGGTAAGAACAAACAACGGGAGCCTACAAAGACAAGGAACGGGTTTCCTACCCCTAATGGTCAAAGCGAGCCCTTTCATTAAATTCTTCATTCTTTAGAGGTTTGATGCTTTTGAATCCATTGTATTAATTCCACTTCCTACTCGCAGTATGCTCTTAATGATCTCTGCTCATGATTCAATTGCCATGTATTTAGCTATTGAGCCTCAAAGTTTATGTTTTTATGTGATCGCAGCATCAAAAAGAAAGTCTGAATTTTCCACGGAAGCCGGCTCGAAATATTTGATCTTAGGTGCATTTTCCCCTGGAATATTATTGTTCGGGTGCGACCGGACTACTACCGATCCATTTCTTTTTTACTTCTTTTTAGACTGGTTTGTTCCTTGTCTATCTAGGGCAATCGATCTACTTCCACATAGCCCTGCCCTAAGGCTGTGTCTTGATCTCCTACGTGCGAAAGGGGGATCTATGGGAATTCCCCTTGGTCTAATTCCACGACGGAGAGTCGACGTGGCGTAAAGTGAAGATTGGGGGGAGTAGAGCGAAATCCCCATCTGGGGTATTCCGAAGGTGTAACTTAGGCAACGAAAAAGGGGCTCGATACTTCAACTATAGGAGCGACCAGCTGGTTCACCAAACCCCGACCCAGCGTCACACGTTCTCCAAGTCCGAAGGGATCTAGTGCCCAACTACCGACTCCTCCCGGAATTGCGTTATCGGAGCAGTCGGGAATAGCCGTTAGTGGACACCTACCACTTTTCACCGGTTAGAGAGGCCCTCTTTAATAAGAAATGAAAATGTTCACAAGGGCCAGAATGACTCGGTCATAGGAACTTAGACTACCTACGCGCTGGTAAACGAAAACCACCTCGACTGGATCTACCGAACGAATCAAGAATCAGGCCGCCCCAAAATTCACACGCGGGCCACCAGCTTTCCCCCAGGGGAGATCCGCTGCTTACTGCTCATGGAAACATCCGACCTTATGGTCAAGTCGTCCGCGTATCTTTCTGATCTCCTTCTATTCATCATATTTTTGGCTTTGCCCTGATGGTGTTGACTAAAAAAGGTGCTTGCGAGGCGGGCGAGCTCTAGTGAAAAATTCCTTACTGACTGAACACCTTCCTCATCTCTATCTGTGTCAAAAAGAGCTCCCCAATTAATATACTAAAGGCAATTAATATACTAGCGAGGTGTAGACCTCATGAAGAGGTCGCGTTGACTCACCTATCCGAATTGGTATACACCACCTCGCAAGCACCTTGCCTTGTTCGTTCACCTTCCCGGTCTGGTTCACCTTACCCGCTGGCTTGGACAAGTACAATTCACTGATTTGAATCAGTAAAACTAAAGCTCTGATATCCCCAAGTTTCCTGGGTACTTCAACCTTCTTTTCAGACTCATCATCACAGCCGCGCATCAAATGATTACTGACGATAACTAGCACTTGCAGCTATTCACTCAGCAGACGATCAGGCGAGATGCTAATTGGAGAAGGCAAGACTCACATTCCGAACCTGCCTTCCCAAAAAACACGAGCATACAGACCAATGTTTATACTGGGTGTTCGGATTCCAGTATACCCTTTTCACTCGGGAAAGCAACTCTAGCCTATATTCTTTGGCTTGAATCACAGAGGAAAGTGACAACAACTATCACAACTGGAAATGCTATAACAACTTGCTATCTGACCGAAGATATGCTAAACAGGAGATATGCGAAAGAGGGAGAATGCGCTACATCAGATGATTCTATATAAATCGATTGGATACCGGAAAAAGAAACGGATTCGGGATTTGATCTGTTCGTCGAGATAAATATAGAATAATCAGATATAAATATTTCGTTGATTTTTTCTTACTTAACCTTAAGCGTGGCTCGAAATTGAAGGTGAAGCCCGTTTGAAGGCAAGTCATGGTATCCGGGATCGGACATCGAAAGGGGTTTCAAAGTGTATTAGAGAAGCGGCCCCCTACTAGTAGTGATACACCGATCTCATGGATGAAGGCTAATTGCATTCTTGACAGCCTTATTATCTGACAGACTTGCTTAAGTTGCTCTTTCAGTGGAATTAAGCATTCCCGCTCGTCGCTCTCTTTAGCTCGAATTTTTTTATTCTTGGTGGGTTTGAAACCTAACCCGTAGGGGACCTTCTTGTCGTTTACCTATATCGGCTCCAACCTTCCTTGCAAATTCAACCCAGAATCGAGTTTATGAATATTTCTTTATAAATTCCTATATATATGTTCATAATTCACCCCCCTCTAGGGTTAATCTAGATCCAACATTTGTACTCAACATCACTTGGCTTCTTTAATTAAAATAATTAAACAAATGGTTAATTTACAACTTAAAGCTCTTTTCGATATTTCAACATAGCATTTCACTTGTTATTTAGCATAAGATTTTCTTCAAAACTATTTACTATATCATTACTTGTTATCTATAATCATAAATCACTTAAACTTATCACTCGTAAAACAACGTTACATTTTCACACAATTTCCATTTATTTCCTTTATATCGAAGATATCATTATATACATATATGTATACACATTCTCAAGTCTTTTCATTTCCGTTACTTTGGAAATCCCATTATATATTCTCAAATCTTTTTATTTCCATCACTTCAACACTCATTAGTCCCTGACCGTAAATTGGTAAGCGAATAATTTCCTAAATATCAACCCCGAAGACTGAAATCAACATCAAATTAATATTCAGAAAATCATTCAACTCAATCAATCTCCAGTTAGGTTCCAATACTTATCTTAACCCGTTATCAACCCATACTATTCCAGTTCTAATTCATTCGACCATTTTCCACTCTGAAAATCTCGTTCCAATTCCATCTCTTTCACTTAATTTCATTATTAAGCATCATCAATTCAAAATCAACACCTCGACTTCACATCTCTTTTATAACTCTTATTTACAAACTCAGGTTTGATATAAATCCCTTTTCTATCTCGATTTCTTTTACTTAATTCAAATGTTAAGTAAATATTTATTTAAGCTATCATGTTTGCTTAAAATCCTTTTTATAACTTAGTTACAAAAACTGAGTTTTAATATACACCTATTCATTAACTCCTTTCAAACCTTAACCGTATTTTATTTCATTTCGAACCTGATTACTAAAAGGAATTTCATTTAAATAATAATCCCTTAAATCCTTATTTATTAAAATAATAATTTACTTCAGTATTAACTACTGTAGAAGTAGTTAAATTTTTTATTAGCTAAATAAATAATAAATTTCCTTATTAAAGTCTTATTAAAATTAAACAACTATTCGTTAACTTGTTTCATTTGGTTCATTAACAACAAACTAATTTAATAATCAATTCCAGTTGAAACGGTCGACTTAATCAACTCAAAACACGATTATTTATTTAACCAATTCCAATTAATTCCTCCTTTTAAATTAATTAATAATATAATTAATTTAAATAACTTGATTTAATTGTTCCTTAGAACAATAAATCAAATTCTTAACCATTATCTTAATTTCTACTCATTTACTTATAAATCTTATCTGCATAAGAATTTGCATTATAAAAAAACTATATAATTGTTTATAAACTTGAATAATTAATAATAAATATTTATTTCCTTTTTAATAAATCACCATTTAAATTAATAGATTTCATCTATCTTCAGTAATAAAAATAAATTGTATAACTTCATTCATGTCGATTTACCTGACGTAAATCCATATTTATAAAACAACTGATTTTTAAGCCATCTGATGCCATTTACTCAACCAATATCACCCATTGGTTAAAAACAAAGAACCATTGAATTTCAATTCAACAGTCAACAACCAAATCAATTGTCCAATCCATGTTGGTGAAACAGTTCATATAATTATAATATGAAAATAACAATAAATTTGAGGAATCCAGTTGGATCCCTCCAACTTGTTTTCCCAACATCCAAATACGTTACCTCAAATAATATTATTCAATTTAATAAACAAATACGATATACAACAATAAATAAATCACAGCAATCGAGTCATCATTATTATAATTTAATACGTTTATATTATTATAAACGTAACTGTTAGATCCAAAAGTGGCTCTAACACCCAAATTATTTGAATTGGCAGATATTTATATCTAGAAATGCAAGAAAACACAGAAAACACACAAGATTTATAGTGGTTCGGCGTTAACGAGCCTACGTCCACTTTATATCTATGATTATACGTAAGATTCGAGTACAATCAATGATCTTTCTCTCAATCTCACTTATACAATGATGATTTACTCAATAATTTCGAGTTAAGACTGATAAGAAATTGTAAGATGATAATAATGATGGAAACAGTACTTAGAACTGCCAAAAGATCCTGAAAATGTCAAGCACAGGGCTATTTATAGCTGATATCTGCAGGTGGATCGTGGTCACACGTGACACAAATCTCGAGGATCTCGGACTGGTTCGTAATTTGATGGAGAAATGGTCAATATGATGGTTGTAGACAGGTGTCCTTAGATCCTGTATTTTCGGATCATGATAGACCAAGTCGTGGTCAATGTCCTTTGGTTCCTGAGATCGGGTCGTGGAGAACTGGCGTGGAGGGATCGGATCGTGATAGGAAGTCGCGATCGCTGATGGGCGCCACGAGTCGGGGAGGACGATGTGACCACGATCGAGTGTTTAAGGGTTTTGACATGCGAGGCTTCATATTTCCTTTGTGTGTGAACCTTGGTGGCTTGGTCCAAAAGCTAGCTAACATTTTGCCCCCTCTAAGTATGTTTTATCGAGGATGAAACATACTTCGGAATTACGAACCTATCTTTTCATGAAGCGATACGAATCAAAGGTCGTGTCTGCCTGAAACGTCATACTGCTTCAAGAAGTTGCGTTCTTCGACTGATATAAATACCGGGTTATATCATCAACCATTCCTTTGTTTATCGGGTAATTTTCACCTCTTGTATTCTAGAAGATATTGAGATCAACTCGTCAGGTATGCTTTAAAACTCTTTGTAAGAAGTTGTGTTTAATAACCTTCATATTTCTGTAAATATGGAACACGTCCGGATTGGTTCGTCACTTTGTTCCACGGTCCGCGAGAGTCTTTGCAACATATCTGGATAGGGCCGCCCTATGTGCCACGGACCGTTCTCTGTAAAAGCCCATGCTCGAACCATGATGGGCTCCCCAGATGCTCCGTGGCCCACTAGGCCTGATGAACCGTATGAGACAAGAAATGGGAGACCAAGAGTCCAACCCTTGGCTATATAAACCGTTTTAACCCACCTTCCTTTACCCTTTTCACTCTTTTTACAGCCGCTGACCCTTGGAAATCAACCTCGTCCAACAACCTAAAATAGCAAGGTAGCTAAACTGAAAACGCCCATACATGTTTTCAACCTCTTTTTTCTCCTGTTTTTCACTAGTTCGGGTGATGAGGATAGTGGAGCTAGAGGCGTTTAGGGTCGGTGATGGGTTTGATTGTACGAGTTCATGAATGGAGTGGAAAAATGAGGAGGACGAAGGAGCATGTTGGGTTGGTTCGTGAACGACGTTATGGCTCGGCTCGTGGTTGTAGTGAGATGGAGGGATTAGAGATGAAGGCGAAGTACTAGCAATGAAAATGGTTAGTGGATCGGGTCGTGAGAATGGGAGAGCGCCGGTTCGTGGAGATGGATAATGGAACGGATCATGTGGGACCTTTATGATCCGGTTGGTCTTACGAGCTGGGCTGTCCCACGATCCGAAGACCTCACCATAAGTTGAGGGCATTCTCTCGAGTCGAAGTTCTTCCACTGTCCTGACCTATATCACAAACCAGCCTTACATCTTAAGTCGGACCAAGCCTCACGAGCCAATACACATATTGACCAAAAATGCACTATAATTCTGATATATTGACGGACGGTTAGGTTAGAGCCTTCGAGAGGAACTTTCTGGACTAATCAACAGCATGACTTTACAACATTCAATGACCAATATCCCGTTTATTTAACTAACTTCATGTTTTTCTTTAATGTACGCACAGACACACACTTGCACTTACACACACAGGGAACGAGTAATTGTATTCTAACTTCTCACGTTTTCTCGCCAACACAGTTATGTCAGATAAGCAATCAATCGAAATGGCAGAGAGAGATACAGAATCAGAGTCATCAAAGCATTATGATCCCGATGTGCTTCCCACAGATTCAAATTGGGAAGATTCTGACCCCGATTATGAGACCGACACCGATATTGAATCGACGACTTCTGAAAGTACATCTCTTGAAGACGAGGAAGAAGAAGATGATCGGGCTCCCGACGAGATCCCAGGTGTTGAGGAAGTTGAGGAAAAGAAACTCACTGATTCTCTGGCTTCCAAGTTAGATGACATAAAGCTTAAGAAAATATGCATACCCCTGGGATGATGTTAAGACTCCAGGAAGTGAGGATAGACCTCATTCTGCCCCGCCAGGGTACCTGACCGTTAGTAGGCTAATGTGCTGGGTAGGCGCTATTCCTCCATTTCCACCAATCGTTGTTGAGACCTTAAGACGATTGCGCATTGCCCCTATGCAGCTTCATCCTAACGCTTACGCAACCTTGTATACTTTATGCATTGCGTATGCGAAGATTCTACAGACTGAGCTCACTTTCAAAGATTTGAAATTCTATTATCTCTTCAAACACCGTTCCACAGTGACTCCAAACTTCTCTTTCTTCGAATCAATAGCCAATAGGAAGGTTTTATCGGAGGGTCACAGTAGCATAGGGGATCCCAAAGCTGATTGGTTCTATATAAAACACCAAGCCGGGTGTGCAAGGAAGTGGCTAAAATCAAGTAAGCTTTAAGCCTGTAGATGTGTGACCTGATTACGTAACCAAAGCACTGACATGTTTCTTTTCTCTATACAGATCATAGCTTCCCAAAAACGGAAGGCTCGGTATATGATGATCGACTGTCCCGCCTTCTCAAGAGCGAATCAGGCTTTTTAAAAATCAAGAAATGTATCACCGATGAGAATCTTCACAAGCACCATCTTCTGGATATAAGGTTCGGACTTGGTGCGGGTGGTATTCCTTATAAATATGTGCCCCCGACTGAAGGAGAAGGGACCTCGGGGGTCACGAAAACCACTGAACTTCGCAAGAGCCCCTTACCAATGATCGATCAGGATGATGAGGATTTGAATGTATATAAAGGAGGCGAGGTCCGAGTCGATGAGCCAAAGGAAGTCCCAGACTCTGAGGGACAATCTCCCTTAGGGACTTCACCACCACCTGAGTCTCCTGCTCATGATGAATTAACAGAGGAACAGATATTCGGAGAACTAATCAAGATTCCTTTACCAGACGACATTTACACACAGGAAGACTTCGAAGGGGAACCATTCTTTCCCATCTCTGTGGAAGTGAATATTCCTGTTGGGGAAAAAGAAAACACACAAACGAGCCAGACTATGGGCCTTGGTCTATTAGGGGGGTTATACGGGATGCACGAATCACTTGCACCACTCGTCACAACACTTTTACATCACCAGTATTCATGATTCTGATACACATTTGTTTTCTTTGCAGGGAAAATGCCTCGTAAACAATCCTATTATTATCGCTCTCACCGAGCAAGCACACCGAGGCTTCTTTCTGATCCTGAGCATGCTCGCAGCGATAGCCGGGGGGGGAAAGATAGTCATCGACCCCGTGATTCTTATCAAACTCATTCTACACGGTCTCGTTCTCCATCAAGGCAAGATGCTGGGAAGTGCCATAGTCATCCAGTGCCGCCGGCGGGAGGTAAGCAGCTTCCCAAAGACTTGACTCCCCCAAAAAGTACACCCTCTCATAGAAAGTCTTCCAAGAAACACCATGAGCCAAAAGATAAAAACAGAGATCCGAGCAAGGATTTGGAATAGGTGAGAATAGCTATTGTCCCCTCTATCCAGCGCGATTTGGATACTACTACTGCACAAGATGTCGTCTACACCTCTAAGAATCAGGTCAAGCTAGAGCGTTTGCGGAAGCAGTTCCCTGACATTTTCTTCGAATGGATGGTGTTTGTTCCAGATCTTGAACCGGTTCCCGAGGACTGAGATGTAGAGGTCATAGGGCGAGTGAGTCATGTAGCCAAACAATATAGGGCGATGAAGAAGCATGCCGCCACTCTTTCTGCTACCATCCGTCACCTAGAGACGGAGGCAGCCAGGACCAGAGTGAAGATTGATAACGATGGTAGGGCCAGGAGAAAAATGGAAAGGGAGCTAGAGGATACACAAGCTTAGCTCGCTTTAGCTCGGCGAGATGCAGAAAATTACAAATCAGAGCTAGAGAATGTTAGGAAGCGTTTTCACACTGAGCTCGACTCAAATAGCCAAGAATGTTTGGCTCTGAAAAAAGAAGCGGAGGATCTCTATACAATTAACACTAAATTGAAGACAGCACATGAACATTTCGCCGCTGAGAAGGCTTCATGGGAGAAAGAGAAAGCGAGCTTAAAAGACAGTCTCGCTCTTGTTGAAAAAGAGAAAGTAGTTCTGAATGATCGACTTGCCCAAGTCGAAGAGCGCGCAACTCTCGCTGAAAGTAATGCCAACAATGCTCTTGAATCGGCCTCCGCCACTACGGATGAGCTTGCTACAACCAAAAAAGAGATAAAAGGTTTCGAAGAACTGCTATTCAACTTCTTTGGCCAAGTTATTAAGACCCGAGACATCTTGTGGATTCAGGATTATCACATTACTTTGGCCAATGTGTGGGATATGATCGTTGAGGGCGAAAATCGTCGTTTGAAAACCGAGGAAGTTGATGAAGAACAGCTCAAACAGACTTATCTCAAAAGTGAAGAGCCTGAGGCTTTGGAGATAGGCAAACGTCTGATCCAAGAGGAAATTTAGAAAGAGAGAACAAAACTCGAGGGCAAGAATAAAACTGACGAAGGCACTAGTTCGGTTGTGAATCCCAAGGCCTCCGAAATCGAGGAATACAATCCCGATGATCTGTTGATTCCCTTGGCTCCAACCCCTTCAGTTGCTGGAGCTGCTATTACAAATCTGGGCGAGGAGTCGGCCGAAGGTATCTCCATATTCTCTCCACACTTCATCAAAGCAGTCATAACTTGTCGTCGTCTCGCGGGACAAGCAACTGAGATGACCTCATTCTCTCTCAAATCACTAACATTTGCTTCTCATGACATAGTTGGCAAGCCGATCGAGAAGGATGCGGAAGAGAAAGCAGAGGCAGAGAAAGTTAGTGTCCCCTCAAGTGCTGGTGCTGAAGTCTCTGAGGTTCCAAAGCAAACCGAGGATACAACAAGTGAGAAAGCTATTGTGGCACCTAGCACTGATGCTCCTGCGGATGCCGAAGTCATTGGGGCTTTGCAAGACACCGATGGTGGTCATGGAGATGAAGAGGATGACGTAGTCATCATAGAAGAAATCAAGGATGACGATAACGAGACCTTGACTGGTATGCAGGCCAGGAAAGAGAAACAATTGGCTTTGAAGGAGGAGCAGGACCCTCTATATGTGCCTCCAATTTCGGAGGTTGACCCTAGAACTGGGCTGGTCATAAGATTCTCCTCTAGATCAATATCTTCACAGCTTGCCTCCCAACCTTCTAATTCTCCCAAGGAGTTTCTTGTTGATAAGAGGAAGAGGAAGAAGGGTGACCGCTCTGATGTTGACAAAGAGGAGTTGGGGAAACAGAAGGAGAAGAAATCAAAATCGTCTCCCAAGCGTAAATAGGATGCACTTATTAGATCATATGTTTGCTTTTAGGCTTTCCACTGGCCATGAAATGGCCCTCACTTTTGTTTAGCTTCTTGGTCTTGTAAACCTGCTTTTAGTGAATGAAAATTTGTTTCTTTTGCACCATTGCGTACCTGCAAGTTTAACTTATTGTACTTAGTCATAAACATTTAGATCCTAACTAAGTTAAAATCGAACCATGAAGCATTGCAACAAAAATTTCAAGTAACAAAAAATTTCAAAATTTCTGTAACTGCACAAATATGTGTGTATATATGCCCCCAATCAATCATTAATATGATGCCTGGCCAGGGCTCATTGAGGATTGATTAGAGTCATGTGTGCGTCGTTCCTCATTTTCATAAATGAGAGCTTCGAGTTATTTGGCGGCATATGTTGCTGCGCCTTTACACTTTCCCGATCCTTTGGCTGGGATAGGAATTCTCGTGGTGCTAAGTCTCTAGCACCTTTATACTCTCCCGATCCTTCAGCAGGTTAGAGTTCGAGCTCGGTTCTTAGTCTGCTCACCGATCCTTTAGCGGGGCAGAAATTCTGGGGGGGGGCTAAGTCTCTAGCGCCTTATACTCTCCTGATCCTTCAGCGGGGTAGAGTGTTATCAAGGCGGTTTTATCATGGTGCACCTTCACGCCTTGGGGACGTTATCTTTGCGTCCTTTATACTCTCTCTCCAATCTCGAGAGTTAAAGTGCAAGTAGTAGTGTGATTTACCTTGCTGCACCTTTTGGAACTTTGGTTATCGCTAGCCTTCCAATTTGATAGGTGGAACTTTGAATTAGGTGTTTCGAAATCGCTGCATAGTTTATAACAAATCTCGAAATGATAATGATTGATGTTAGTTAAAAATAAAAGAGCAGATAAGAAACGGTGCAGTAAAGGTAAATGACATGCGATATTTTTATAGTGGTTCGGTCGAATCATGACCTACGTCCACTTTATAATCTTTTGCTCAAGTAACCAGACTGTTCTAGGCAAGTCGTGCCTTTTTACATGGTCCTAAAAACAAAAGAGTAAAACTGACAATTTCACGTCAGATAAGGCCACAGATGCTGGGCATTCCACAATCTGGGGATTTCACCTCCATTCATGGTTGCTAGCTTGAAGGTTCCATTATCAAGCCTTCGTAAAATGGAGTACGGTCCTTCCCATTGCGGGCCCATATGTACTGGGGGTGGAAAGATGCGTTTCAGAACCAAGTCTCCGGGTTCAAAGGTCCGAGCTCGGACTTTTTTGTTGTAATACCGAGCGACATGTTGCTTGTGTCTCAAGGCGCGTAGATCGGCTTCGTCCCTCTTTTCTTCAGCCATATCCAGAGACTCAAGGAGCAGCTCATTGTTGGTCATCGGGTCATAATAAATGATTCAATGAGATGGTACTTCTAACTCAACCGGGATGACCGCTTCGGCACCAAAAGCGAAGGAAAAGGGTGTGTGACCCGTTGCCGACTTGTATGTTGTCTTATAGGCCCATAGCGCCAAGGGTAATTCATCAACCCACATGGCTTTGGCCCGCTTCAATCTTTTCTTCAGAATAGACTTAATCACTTTGTTCGCCGCCTCGACCTGCCCGTTCGATTGTGGATGTGCCACGAAAGTATATCTTTTCTCGATATGATCCTTCTGGCAGAAATCTCAAAACTCGGTGCTATCAAACTGAGTTCCGTTATCGGTTATGACGACTTTCGAAATCCCGAATCGGCATATAATGTTCCTAACGGCAAAGTTGATCACTCGCTTGGTTGTGATCGTGGTCAATGGCTCAACCTCGACCCATTTGGTGAAGTAATCCACGGCCACAATGGCGAATTTTGCTCCGCCCTTAGCTATGGGGAGGCTTCCAAAAATATCAATTCCCCAAACAGCAAAGGGACACGGGCTCATCATCGTCTTCAACTGGCTAGGAGGTGCCCTAGGGATCTTGGAAAACTTCTGACATGCATCACAACGCCAATGCATACTTGGCTGCATCCTTGTTTATGGTGGGCCAGAAATAGGCATATCGCAATATCTTCTTTGCCAATGTTTGCCCTCCAGTGTGGTCGCCACATTCACCTTCGTGGACCTCTTTCAGTACACGCTCGATGTCGTCATGGGCGATGCACCGGAGGAGGGGCATCGAGAAACCTTATCTGTACGGGACTTCGCCTTGCAACACATATCAGAAGCCTTCCGGATAACTGCATGCCTCTCACTTTTCTTTGTTGTAAGCGTTCCATTCACCAAAAAATTCTTTAGAGGGGTCATCCATGACTCCCTCTCGGGTTCAGTCTCTATTACTGGATCAATTTCCATCTGATCAATACTAGGAGACTGTAGCACTTCAATCGGGACTAGCTCCGTATCTTCAGGATTATCAGAGCTAGCCATCTTCGCTAACTTATCTGCCTTTTGATTCTCCGTTCGAGGAATATGAGATACGCTGTAGTGATTAAAACCGTTCAACAACTTCTTCACTTTTTCCAAATATGATATCAACCTCGGATTTTTGGCCTGAAACTCTCTAGTGACCTGGTTCACGACTATCTTGGAATCACAAAAGATGTCCAGCTTCGTGATCTCCAACTCCTTTGCGAGCTTCAGCCCAACAATTAGAGCTTCATATTCGGAGTCGTTATTAGTGGCGAGGAACTCCAATCTAAGAGCATAGTATATTAGTCGTTTCTCTGGAGTTTCAAGCACCACTCCGGCACCAGATCGTTTGTCGTTCTTAGCTCCATATGTGTACAATTTCCAGGCACTGGGGTCAAGTAGTAGTTTTGGTGGATCGGCTTCTTCACTTACTACACCATCTTCTGGGATGGTAAACTCTGCTATGAAGTCTGCAAGTACCTGCCCCCTTATCGATCGTCGGGGTTGGAAGTTCAAATCGAACTGACATAGTTCAATATTCCACTTGAGCAGTCTTTCTGATGCTTCTGGCCTTTGCATAACTTGTTTGAGCTGGTGATCGGTGTACATAGCAATGGGATGGGCCTCGAAGTAGTGGCGAAGCTTTCTAGATGCGATCAGTAAGCTATACACAAGCTTTTCTATTCTTGGGTAATTTCGTTCGGCTGCCGCCAATTTCTTACTCACATAGTACACCGGTCTTTGCACCTTGTCTTCCTCCCTTACCAAAGCCGAACTGATCGCGTGGGATGACACTGCCAAGTACACAAATAAATCCTCGTGATCCTCGGGCTTAGACAGTATCAGGGATCTTTCCAGATGATTCAATAGGTTCTAGAATGCTTCTATACAATCAGGAGTCCATTTAAAGTTGCGCTTGCCTCGCTTTATCAGCTTGAAAACCGGGATGCATTTATTTGTGGCTTTGGAGATGAATCTACTTAGCACTGCCACTTTTCCAGCGAGGCTTTGCACATCTTTTATCTGCCTCGGTTCTTGAATACTTCGGATTGTTGTAATTTGATCTGGATTGATTTCAATTCCACGCGAGCAGACGATGAATCCTAGGAATTTTCCATATGCTACCCAAATGAGCATTTCGGAGGATTTAGTTTCGTCCCGTATTTCCGGAGAATCTCAAACATCTCTGCTAAATCGGCAGTATGGTCGGATGATAGTCTGGACTTTACCAACATGTCATCGACGTATACCTCCATGGTTTTCCCGATTTGGTTGTAGAACATCCTATTCACCAATCGCTGATACGTAGCACCGACATTCTTCAGACCGAAAGGCATCACTACGTAACAGTATAATCCCAGATCTGTAATGAAGCTGGTATGCTCTTGGTCCAGGACGTGCATGGGGATTTGGTTGTACCCTGAGTAGGCATCCATGAAAGAAAGAAGCTCTTGACCCGCCGTTGAATCCACCAGCTGATCAATTCTAGGTAACAGAAAGCTATCCTTTGGGCATGCTTTGTTTAGGTCTGAGAAGTCAATGCATGTGCGCCACTTTTCATTGGCCTTCTTTACCAGAACCGGGTTTGAAATCCAGTCAGGGTATGTTGAATCTTTAATGAACCCATTACTTCTCAGCTTTTCGACTTCTTCCTTCAAGACAACAGACCTCTCTGGGCCAAGCATTTGCCTTTTCTGTTTGACGGGAGGATGCTTCGGGTTGATGCTTAATGAATGACTCATAATCGAGGGAGATATTCCACACATGTCTGCATGGGTCCAGGCGAATACATCCAAGTTAGCTTTCAAGAAATTTGTTAATTCTTTGGCTCGAACATGGTCCAACTGGGATCCAATCTTCAGTACCTTCTCTGGGTCACTATCATCAATTGGTATGTCCACAGTCGTTTCATTGGGAGTCGCCACTCTGCCCCCAGGCTCTTCATCCTCTCTGGGATCTATATCCTCGGGCAACTCTCTATGCGACCCTCCCGGAGTTACTTTCTTTAGTTGCTATGACGTTTCCTCCCTTGGAGGGGAAGAAGCGCCCTTTGTTTCTACATCTCTTCCTTTGCAGAGCAACTTCAGCTCTGTTATGTAGCATGCTCATGCAACAACTTGATCTCCTCTGACTATACCTACACCGGCATCTGTCGGGAACTTCAACAATAAGCATCAGGGTGCGATCCAAGCCCTGAATTTGGCTAGGGCCGGTCGGCCCAAGAAGGCATTGTACGGCGACTCAATATCCAGAACCACAAAGGGGAGGAACCTCACTATCTGGCGTTCTCCTTCCCCAAGGGTTATTGACAGTTCCACGTATCCCATCGGAGCGGTTGAGGCTCCATTAAATCCACGTATCCAACCCTCGCATGGTTTCAAACCCTTTGGCTCGAGTTTCATTTGGTCGAATGTTTTCTTAAACAAAATGTTATCCGAACTCCCGTTATCCACTAGAACTTTATGGACTATAGCTGGACCGATGGTGACAGTGATCACTAATGGGTCTTCAGTTGGGGAGTGAACTCCAATACTCTTTCGGTCACGAAATATGACGTCATCAGACATCGTCTTCTGTTGCTTAATCGGGGCATTATCCTCGGGATTGCTACATTCTTCCACTTCAAAATGCTGTTTAGCCGCGTTCACGTACTGATCCATAGCCCTGAAACTGTGCCCTGCCAGATGAAGCCCACCAACTATAGTATTGATAACAATATTTTTTCCTTTTTGCTGAACCATTGGTCTGGCAGCAGGTTGGCTTTGGTTTGGGGCTTGTGCGGCTTGCCCTCTATCTCTGAGTGTCACCTTATACTCATCAAGCTTTCCTTCTCGGAGTAGCTTTTCGACCCCCATCTCTCAGATGACGACATTCATTTGTGGTGTGACCATGAGTTTAGTGAAAAAGACAAAATTTTCTAGTCTCACGTTCCTTCTCCGTCGAATCTCTCGAAGGAGGCCTCTTATACTGGAGAACGTTGTACGTATCCAAGAAGATATTCTCCAATGTATCGTTCAATGGTGTGAAATTTTCAAATGATCTGGGTCGAGATCTTCTCTGAGAATCATTTCCTCGGTTTCGCTACCGATTATTGTTATTGTTGTTATTCCCAATTGGCGGCCACTGCCTTGATTCTTGTTCCCGACATTGACTTCAACCTTTCCCGAGCTGTCTACTATTTGTTTGATTGCCACATTACTTTGTATATCTTCCTTGTCAGTGGCCTTCCTCTTTCGGTTGGCGTAGATTTCTTCTTGACGCAAGCGGATGTTGGCCTTTTCATAAAATATTTCCCTGGTCAACAGCAGCTTACCGGCCAAGTATCTTCCAAACTTAGTATCCTTATCCACTCCGTCAATCAAGGCCATCAAAACAGTTTATTCATGGGGATCTCTAACCTCCGTGACTGCTAGATTGAAGCGATCCAGAAAGGACCTCAAAAATTCGTCCGGACGTTGCTTAATGAGGGATAATTCGATGACATTCTTAGATCTCTGAGTATGCAGCCGGAACTGATTCACGAACTATTCGCTTAATTCCCTGAAACTGGAGATCGATTGCGCTGGCAAACGAGTAAACCACATTAACGCCGTATCCTCCAGAAATATTGGGAATGCCTTACATTTTACAGCGTCGGAGGCAGCAGCTGCATTCATGTACCATGAATATCTCATTAGGTGTTGGACTGGATCCGCCCTGCCTGCATAGCGGTTTATAGGTGGCATGTTGAATTTCCTGGGGAATCGTACCTCTAATATGTCATCCGTGAAGGGCGTATGACTGCGGCCTATACCCCAATCCTTATTTCTTTATCCGCGATTTTCTACCATCACTCGTCTAATCATGGCCTCACCATTTGCATGGGTCAGGGTGGATTCGGGATCAACACTTCTTGCCCTGCGGGCCTCTCCAGCATTTCTTTGACGTGCTACTACAAGGTCTGGGGCCTGAGTAGAACTTTCTTGCCCCCTATTGCCGCGGTCAGTCACACGATGAGCAAAAGAAATGGGTTGATTCTGAGAAAGGTCAACAACGTCTCCATTCCTAGGTGGTAGGATAGACTCATTTAAGTTACGGTTATTAGTTCGCTGATTAAGCGCCTCTTCTTCTCAAGAAGGAAGTGTCCCAAATTGAAGCTGCTCTATATTCTCAGCCCTTTCTAATGGATGCCATCGTCGGTTTCTTCGAGGTTCTTCGGACAAGGATGTGTGTTCCGGGGAAAAAGGGGGAGCTGGCGGTGGCGAAACCTACCTTTGAATATCGTCAATTCGTCTTCCTAGGGCAGTAATATTCTGACACAGCAACGAGCTCTCCCGC
Source organism: Allium sativum (assembly GCA_030737875.1). Classification (NCBI taxonomy): domain Eukaryota; kingdom Viridiplantae; phylum Streptophyta; class Magnoliopsida; order Asparagales; family Amaryllidaceae; genus Allium; species Allium sativum. The sequence goes on along the minus strand of CM060916.1, from coordinate 5,581,313 downwards.
CTTTGAGCGGGCAATTCATCATTTTGTCTGTCCAATGCTTCAATTATGCGAGAGAGATCTTCTTCTGTAGCTGGGGTAGAAGGGTTGAACTGGTCATCATCATCTTCCCTTATACGCAAGGAATTCGAGCCAGGTTGAGCAGAAGTACCAGCACGAGCGGAACGAGCCATAATCTCCTTCCCAGGTCGAGTAGTGGTCTGATTGTCATTTCGAATCATGGTTCCCCTAGGCTGATGGCTCGTGGTACCCTCTTGGCGTCGGTTTGTGGTGGTCCCCTGGGTTCGGATCGTGGGAGAACTGGCAGGAAGGAGGGTGGCATTATCTTGAGAACGGGTCGTTACGCCCTCAGTCACACGGTTCATGGTACCTCCAGCGGGTTAGATCGCCCCCTCCACGTCACGATCCGGAGAATCAACCTCGACTCGCTCCTGAAAGCTGTCGTCACGAGCTTCGTTTGTAACTTCATCGGCCTGCGAAGCTCGTACATCCTTGGACTTCTTTCCAGCCATAATACTTTGGATTTGCTGAAATCTTCAAAGATCAAAACAATGGGGTTTTTGACTGTTTTCTTCGGACCTGACTATCCAAACAATAGAACAACAATCCAATATGCTGAGACTTCGTTCTCAGTGAAAGCACCAAAATGTTAGATCCAAAAGTAGCTCTAACACCCAAATTATCTGAATTGGCAGAGATTTATATCTAGAAATGGAAGAAAATACAGAAAACACACAAGATTTATAATGGTTCGGCATTAACGAGCCTACGTCCAATTTATATCTATGATTATACGTAAGATTCAAGTACAATCAATGATCTTTCTCTCAATCTCACTTATACAATGATGATTCCCTCAATAATTTCGGGTTAAGACTGATAAGAAATTGTAAGATGATAATAATGTTGGAAACATTACTTAGAACTGCCAAAAGATCCTGAAAATGTCAAGCACATGGCTATTTATAGCTGATATCTGCAGGTGGATCGTGGTCACACGTGGCACAAATCCCAAGGATCTCGAACTGGTTCGTAGTTTGATGGAGAAATGGTCAATATGACGGTTGTAGACAGGTGTCCTTAGATCCTGTATTTTCGGATCGTGATAGACCAAATCGTGGTCAATGTCCTTTGGTTCGTGAGATCGAGTCGTGAAGAACTGGCGTGGAGGGATCGGATCGTGATAGGGAGTCGCGATCGCTGATGGGCGCCACGAGTCGGGGAGGACGATGTGACCACGATCGAGTGTTTAAGGGTTTTGACATGCGAGGCTTCATATTTCCTTTGTGTGTGAACCTTGGTCTAAAAGCTAGCCAACAGTAACCAATGAGGTAAGTTACCCCGTTTGGAAATAATTGTTAAAAATAACGATTTGATAAAAAATAAATTAAATGAACGTTTAATTTAATCAATTCAACACACACACACACACACACACACACATATATATATATAATCCATCAACCAATTATAAATCATAGCACACAAATAATAAACCCGACTTATATAAATATAAGTGGGTAAACTGAGTGAGTTATACTCACTTTGGTTTGATTCATTTCTAGAGTGGGTTGATTACTGTTAAATCAAACATCATTTAATTTAACTGTAAATTCCATCTATTTCCGTCCCTATCCAAAACAGTTCCAAAATGTTGTGTTCCTCAATAGGGTTCCTGCGCAACCTGTTTCGTTTAATTCTGATAACCTGACACAAATTTATATACATTATTAGTTGATCCAGTTTAAATTAATTAAATAAATTCTTTAATTAACATTTTATTTCCTAATCACTTTTAGTTTAAAACTAATTACTCGTGTAAAAGCATTTACCCTGGCCGACCCTTTTGACTTTGAAAACACGGTGTCAACTTGCTTTGAAATGAACCAACTCAGACATACTTTGTTTTGCCACGTTAGCTGTTGCACGATCCTCCTTCATAATCCACTGCTTTGTTCAAATTGAAACACCCTGTCTTATTGTTCCTTTGTTCCATCATCAATATATTGTTTCACGTTCAAACAAATATGTCCACTATCAAACTACTTCCTGCTCTACATGAAATCTACGCAACGCTGCTCTTTCAACTGCCCATTGTTAAAACTTAAAACATGTAACCTAGGCCTTCGAATATTATTAACTGTTGTATTTTTTCGTTCCTCCACTCGTACAAAACACTGCTACCGCGTCTTCTACCACACACATATTAATTCACCAACGCTGCTCCCTTTTCCTTCACATCGTTTGTTCTTCACAACATTTCGTCCCATTTCTTCCTCGCGAATTCAGTTTCTACCCCAGATATCAAATCCCGCCTCTTCATCCTTCTATTGTATCTTCGTAAGTTTTAAGCTTCATTTTTTGTCCGAAAGTTCACCACAGCAATCACAGTGTCGGACGCCTCCTCTTCACCTGGAGATCACCAACTCCCCACGGTGCCGACCGCTAGCCTCTCCATTCCCATTTCCGACCGATTTCACAAACAATTGCCACATGTTGCCTTCGTGCTTCGTGAGTTCCCCCCAAGACATGTCTTTACTTTATTCTTCTAATATATACAATAGCTTCACCCCAAAACATTGTAAACCACCGAACTTATCATATTGCATGCACAAACATCAACCATGTTACTCATTTCTTCTGCACCCCACCCCAAAACTGATCCTCGTTCACATTTTCTTTTTCACGTAACTGCTTTGATCCCACTTATTAGTTCCGGATCCCCTCACCAAGAACCCGTTCACGCAGCCAACCATTCACCCAACCCCGCCACCATTTCCAATCACCAGCGCACCATCTAAGATCACCACCGCCTGCACCTCGAAGCCACCTTCTCGCGCTCCAAGATCTGCCCCATTCGATATCCCCTGGTTCCAGAAAACGAAATAAACTGCACGCTGCTTGGAAGCACATTCTAGCCACCAGAGAAGTTCAATGTCGATCATAACCGTTGGCTAGACTCATCTCAGTGGCCTCTACACATTTTCAGTTGAGAACTTCATTGATTATTGCTCGGATTTTGATGAAAACAGGGGAGAAAGAAATGAAGTTACTGCCGTTGTTTTTAATGGATGGAGGCGCGATACTTAGATGTGTTGACCACGCGTATGAGTTATTTTAGGGTTTGACCTTGCTGTGATATTTATAGGGTTAGTTATATTATTAAATTATTTAATTGATACTTAACCGCGAAGTAATCTATTAAAACACTCACATATGACCTCTAATCGAGATGAAACTCCTAATCCTGACATAGAAAAATATTCTGGACACAATGAGACATGTTTCGTCGAATTCCGATCATAGGTGAAAAACACGCGTTTAAATTTCCCACGATCACAAAATAAATCTAAATAACTTGAAACTTGAAACACTACTACACCTAACCATTACAGATTCAATAAAATTAGTTTCATTGAAAACAGAGTTTGTTTGCATATCCGTTATTCAAATTTACGCGTAAAACAACGCTAATTTGGATAACAAAATACCTGGTTCTCCAAAATAAATAAATTATATATCTATCCTAACTCTAAATGTCACTACGGATTCAACGGAATTCGTTTCGTGGCTTAATTCGATTGTTATCTCATGTTATGATCAAAAACCCTTTTTAAAATGAATTAAATTATTAAATAAATCAATATAATTTATAAATAATTCCATAGCAACTATTTGAAAAATTGAATTGGACATAACTAACAATCTATAACACGAAATCTCGATTTTTCTCTTTTATTAGAAAATTATTATCAAATAGATTCCAACATTTCTTGTTTCACCAAATTCCAACTTAAAATGGATTCTATATATTCAACTGAAGTTCAAAACTCAAATTATGAACTACCGCGTCATTTCGAGCTCGATTTATAATTATATATAAATTAAACATTTAAATTTCGTTATATAAATTGATTACATATTTTAAATCCATTTAAATTTCCAAATAAATATTTAATATAATAAAATAAATATATGACTATAGAAAATACGAGATGTTACATTCCTTCCCCCGTAAAAGAATTTCGTCCCCGAAATTACTAAGGTGGAAGAAACGTTACAACCCATTAACTTTTCTGTAATGGGTCTAGGCTTTGCAACCATCAATCACTGGGCTAACCTACCAACGTGACATACATTGATACCTAAAAACTGATTTTATGGCCAGCCTCTCGACTCAACCAACCCAATCTTCCCGTTGGGACGTGAAGGGGTAAGATAGGACCCGACCCCAGCGTTCCATGCAAAATACAAAACATCCGAGTCATGATTAAACTTATCTGAACTAAGTTAACTTCAAAAAACACTGAAATGAATTGGCTGATCTTAACGAATTAAATATTGGTGTATCAAGGATCCCAGTTAAACTGCCTAACATATTGACACAAGCCACGTTGCATATATTCACGCACACCATACATGCATATGTGCCAACGAAGTCACACACACCACATACACCACACGCACATACACCACACACATATACACACCCACTCATGCATGAACCCAAAGACACACACACAAACAAACACAAAGTCATACAACAAAATGTCTTGCATTTTTTTTAAAATATATACTTCTTGCGCATGCAAAAGTATTGGCAAGCAAATAAATGTGCCCAATCCCAAATAAAGTGCTACAGGCAAAAGTTTTAAATGGACAGTAACCATTTTCATGCAACTATTTTGCATGCTACAAGTATCCATTTCGTTTTTTTAATGGTATGTTTTGGTATGCAAATGGCATGAGTTATCTAGTGCTGACATTTCATTACAACCCATTGCCAAAGACATTCAACTTTGTTTTTAGTTTTCCAAAATACGCTCTAATGTGCAAGCTATTTAAACAATAAATTGATATTAGTTATAGTTATAGTACATAATAAGCTCTCTTTTTTTCCTCTGGGAATTGATTTCCGGTAGTTAAGATACCACAAGGTTATGTATCTTATAATAATGTAAGCTACATAGATGGTTAATTCAAAACAACTATATCAACACTGCAAAACTGTAAACTGCAATTAATAAAGTATGGAGCATAAGAAAATTGTGTTCATGATATCTTTTACTCACAGATATGATTTTATAATACTTACGTGAAATTACTAATGGATATGCTAATATATGCATACATATTACAGTAAGGAATATTTAATACATTCCTAAATTATACAGCGAATTTGTCAAAGCAATATTTTTTTTTTCACACAAAAAAATAATCATGCACCAAGATGTATGGCAACATCAACAGTGACAGAGCAGCGGATGCAAGACTCAACAATAGTCGCTAAACAAAATCAACAAACAAACCCAAATTTCCTATTTTATGTTCAGTATTTAGCTTGAAATTAAGAAACTTGAAGCGAAGTTTGATCGTAAGAGGACTTACAATTGTTGACGACTAGGAAAAGGTTCGCGGCTGCTGTTAAACCCGTCTTCACGGCTTGAACATAAACCTATACGAAGAGGGAGGGTCGCGGAGCTACAACGATGGTGGCAACCGGTGATGGCGTGAGGTCTGACTGTGTTGGGAGCAACGAACTGGCAATGTTGGAGGCGGCAGAGCAGAGCCTTCACCGTTGGTGGCTCAAGAACCGGCGGTTGCGGTTGGAATAGGAGAAGAGGACGGTTCATTTTTGGAGCAAGAGATGCGGGCCACTGCTTGGTCAGGGCAGAGAGGGTGCTAGCGGCGGTTCTGAAGCATAGAGGCCATGACTTCTTGATTTGGGCAAAAGGGAATTTGGGAATAAAATTTGATTTCGGCTGGCATGGATTTTGAAATGGGAAAGAAAATTTGGGGAATGGATTTTTATTAAAACTATTTGCGTTTAAACAATAAAAGAAGGAAAGTTGGGGCTGCATTGAAAGGAAGGGTACGTTGACCGACGTATAAGGCAAATAAGAGTAAACGATCTCATACAGAAATGAACACGTGTTGATATTTTCATCACTACACAAGTGTAAAAATTTCACTTAACCCAATAATTTCTTAAGTATATATCACTTATTATACAACGTATATAGAACAATACAAGTTTATTTACTCCATATCAAATACACCTTGATTTAATAAAACCCAATTAATCTAAATAGCTTAAATTCGCAAGTTTAAAATAAACTAGATCTAAAATTATAAATAATTCTCTTAATATAAGTTTGCCTTAAAACCAAATCTATTGTCTATAATAGAAAACAAAATGGAGGATATGTTGAAGTGGAACCCTTTATTTTGTTATATATCCAACATGTCATCATCTTACGATGTTTATGCTTTTCCAATAATACCGAAATGGAGCAGCTTTTGAAATCGTTAATCCCTTTCAACTGACATCATACGTATAATAACTGCCGCTTTTTTCATTTTTATCCCCAAATTGAAATCAATTGTAATTTCACCAAATCAAAATCATGAAGACCTCCACCTCTCCTACTTTCTGACGTTGCTTGGTTCGCTACTCTTCACTTGCTCTACTCTTTCCGTTGAGTGACCTATAGATTTCGACTTTGGTTTTTGGAGACCTACAGATTTCGACTTTGCCTCGCTCAATCACCGCCCATACCATTGCCGATCTATGTACATTGGAACTGAGTTGTTAGAGTACATCGTCCTCCCCATTACTACGATCTTTCTACCCTCTTTTTGTTTGAACATCCCTGTGAGTCCTCTACATAATACATATTCCCCTTTTTGCACTCTCTTCCTTCAGACTTATTTTAGGATGTAATCCTAATTTTCATAGTATCCACTTTTAAAATTGATTTACAATTGGCTATAATATGTGGTTCGATTAGCGTTCTCGGCCACATATCTCTACTATTATCTGTGGCTTATGTACAAAACTTCTATTTGTTCTAAGTTTGTGCCTATTTTTTTAAACTGCATTTACGAAGAGATGTTATCTTTCATTATTACAAACATACTGGTACGAATAAATTGTGATGCTAAAAGGCATAATAATAAGTATTGCTACAAACATTTGTCTGGCTATCCTCCCAATGAATAATTGTCTACGTCTGAAGAACTAAAATGTTTCTATAGGTCTTCTTATTCGATCACCATAATTTTTTTGTTGAGTTTGTCCAAGGAAGTCTCCCTAAAGGCATGTGTGATCATGCATTTTTTTTGTTGCATCCCATTTCCCAACAGATTGCATTTACAGTATTTTACATACCCAAAAGTGTTGTTACATATTCATATGCCCTTCCAACTTTTAAAAATGAGTAATAATGGGGATTAAAATGCTACTACGTGATACAGTGGAAAATTAATTATTATTTTAGTAGTTGTAATGTTAACTTTTATTTTTGAAATTTAGTGAGATGATGTAACCATGCACATCATGCACTTGTCGTTCGTACAAAAAGAATGAACCACCTGAATAAAGATAAGCCATTTGAGTTATTTTAACATTAACAATATACAATATGTTATTCGGGAAACCATCTCGGAAACACCTCCTTTTGGATCATGTATAGTCGTTGAAGACATCGGTCCTAAAAGTAAGTGTATAAATATAAAAATTGTTGTTGTTCCGTCCTTGCCATTGTTACATTATATTTCTAACTGATTACTACACTAGGAACAATGTTTAAATAACAGAATTTTGAGCACCATAATCTTCTGTAAAGATGTACTTTAATGTGGTGTAAGGAAAAAAGTAATAAGTCTATAACTTTTGACAATCCACTATTTTTCATATGTTGTTAGGCGAAAAGGTTAAATTACATACTTATGGTCGAATACCTATATTCTTTGTAGCAATAATAAGAAAGAGTGTCGAAAATCAAGAATAATATATAGGCATATAAAACAAATTTTGCTTTCACTTTGATGGGTCAACATGCAAATCACTTTGTCAATAATGGTCTGGACCCTATGTTTTCAGATTAAATGGATTTCGTTACTATAAAATTGGTTAGCTGCTTCTAATGGATAGAGATCCTAAATTTTCTCAACTACATGTTTATGACACTAAGAATGAGGTGAGGATATTTTGGGCTTAAGAGGAAAATAACTACAAAAAATATTAAATACAAAAATAGTGGAGAATATGATTCTATCGTTTGATAGTTGTAATGAGGTAGCAAAAATTTTAAGGATGACCAAAGCTTGATTCGTAAAGAACAAGCATCTTCTCGTGTCTGTAACACTGGTGGAAAGTAGGGTAAGGGGTGGAAGACAATATTGCATTTCCACTACGTTGGAGATTACATTTACGATAGTTTAGTTTGTGGAAGTGGGCATATTCTTGGATTTAGGGATATCATGCCTGAGGAAAACAAAACAGTGGGTTGAAAGAAGAATCAAGGTGAAGCATCTAGGTTTCATGTCAGTGCAATATCTGATTCTTTTCCCGTGTGTAAACATGGATTTAGGTCCAGTGTTAGTTATATAATGAAGAAGATTGCTAAATCCTATAAACATATAACAATGATCATGTGTGAGTGTTATCCATGTATAATATAATTTTCAGATGGTGATGAACATATATCATAAAAAGGAGGACGATTATTTCAGATATTTTTGGTTGGTGATTACACTTTTGTCGAAGAAGATAGACTAAGTTGGTCTCAAACAATCAACGATAACCACATATGTAGTTTACCGTGGGTTGGAGGATGCAATAACCATGAGGACTCCTCTGAATATCATAGGGAAAAATATGATTCATTCTTCCATCAGCATCCACTTGCAATCATAGATATATGGTGTAGAATTACATCGACCCTATGGTACTATGTCGTTTGGCAAAAAAAGCTGACTATTTTTTAATATTTACATGCAATCCAAAATGATAGGAAAAAAACACATATAACCTGAACCGGTAAGGGAACGCTGATTTAGTAGTTGGAGTCAAAGCTGCCTATGAAATCTGCTTTAGCCGGAGAGTCATGCAACCTATACATGGGATTGTTTTAGTGTTCGCTTTGAGTTTATGATCAAAATTTCATGATTCACAATTTTTATAGGTGTAAATGTCCTGTAAAAGGAGGATGATTAATTCTACATTATATTTGTAGAAGAAGCTAACAATGTTTGCTACAAGAGAAGGAACGAATTACTTGTAAAAGATTTCCTTCTCCAGGGCCTATATAAGTCAACTATTCTGCAACATATAAAAACTTCTAGCTAGCACAATAATCACTTCAATTTGGATTTTTCAGCAGAACAAATTTTGTGTTAAAAGACACGGTGACATAAATTTAGAAACAAGCAACCACAACCATTAGATCTTTCTTTGAAATAACCTTTCATATAAAGACAAATAAATCGACTGGGTTCAGAATTTGTATATCTTATTTGCGTTAAATTTGTGTTCCAATAGTCGCTTCCTTATTTATATCATTATAGTTAATATATCGGTTATGTAACAACAAATACCCTTCATTTGGGACCTTTAACAGAATGCTTTTTGGTCACAGTAGATTGAGTTGTTGGATTTTGTGGGCATAATTCCTCCAGGATTATCATACGATTTCAATGCTATTATTAATAAAAGCATTGTTATATGGAGTTTCGATTCACAAAATTCAGTGCTTTCAGTTTATAGATTAAATGATTCTTTGATCTGTGTGGAAACAAATTCATTGTGAATTAGCTAATGATCAGCATCTGAGTTCAACCCAGCTAACTTAAGCAGTCAAGTTTGTTATTCTTATTAGCTTAGTTGGAGCATAAAAATTAAACTTTATTTCCAAGTACGAATAGTTATGGGGCCAAAAATAAATAGACCATTAAAACTTGCAGGGTTTTGTCATGTAGTAGGATTTTCATTTTTTAATGTTTTAATATGTTTATGCAGGAGGCATTTTGTACAGTGTCCATTTGCCCAGTTAAGTAATCATTTTAAAAACCAAACACAGTGCAATAAACCATTAAGTCAACAGCCAAAAATTATAGTAGAATTTTCACTTTTATCGTATATCTTATGTTTTAGGAGATTATAATGAATCAAATATGAGCCTTGGATCCGTTGATTATAAATGGCATCGCCTCAAGCTTGAAAGGTCCTAACCTTCACGTTTTAGCATCTCAACCCTTGAGATCTTATTTATCAACAATTATAACATATGTATGTATATGAATAGAAAACTTTCCACCATGTGCAGGCATGTGCATGCAGAATAAGCGTGTTATTTTTCGTTTATGGGTTGTTATATGGTTTGGATTTATTCACGCATATTTAGACCTCTAGAAATGTATTATTAGTTTCTAACTTTCATTTGTATATTGGCATATCTCTTATGGAATGCTTCTGTTTGCATATATAATTAACATGATAGTACCTTAGTGGTGCATCATTACCAAGTTGGAGTTCTAATTATTTTACTTTTAAATGTAGCAACATTATCATATTAGGGTTCTAATTATTTGTTTGAAATCAATTAGGCATGTTTGCGGTGTTTCCGTTGATCAATTCAATTATCATCACACATTTCATAAACTTTTTTATTTCTGTTGATAGCTGTTAGTTTAAGATTTAATTCAAGACATTAGAAAATAGGGCTCATGTCACTGTTTCCTTTAATTCTTTGCACTTTATTGGAGTAACGTTATCACATTGGAGTTTTAGTTGCATTAGAAAAAAAACTGATTAATTGTTAAGACAGGTTGTTGTCTTATTGGATATGTACCTTTGCATATCATACTGTGTGTAGGGCAGTGGGGATAACGAGCTAACTATTGATAATATAGGCTTGAGATGATGGGAAGAAATTTTTTAGTTTTTAACATTTCAAGTAAACCACACCTCAATATAGTATGAGCCTTTACTTCTTTACCAACAACCGTATTTTTGTTTTACATCATCATACTAAATCTGTTGAAGCACCTCTACATATTATGCCTATCTATATAATAAAATCTCCTGGTTTTATCGGTGAAGACAGAGAACGGCTGGGAATCTTTTAGGACAATGGTATCCTTTGACTCACGTTTTTCCTCTAAGCACAACAACACATCTACAAACTCCATTACCTTCACGTACCTCCCTTCAAATTCGTTCCTTTACTACTCCACTACCTCAATCGCCGCCATTATTTGTGTACAACTTTATCTTTAGCCAGTTCTAAACACACTAATTCCACTCTGTCAACAGTTCCCTCTCTCTTCTACAACCATTTCATCGATAATCTTGAAAAATTATTTATTTCTATTTGTTTTGTTTACCAATCTTTATGGTTTCTATTTTCATTATCTGTATTTTTTAGTTTGACTTTGTTGATAATCAGTGGTCCTAACATTTGTTAATATTATAGATGTCTATGTCATGTTTCATAATTATGTATAGCAGATTATATTCAAAAGTATACTGTTATGTTTTTGTAAAATTTTAAGTTTGCTTTTCAATTGTAGGAGACCTAAGAGGTTTTACCTGATTTCCTATTAGATTTCTAACTCATATTGTTGTATCATGTTATAAAATTAGACTGTGTTGATGATGTGTGGATAAAGTGCTTTTATTTTTTTGTGGATATATGTCCTTATGAGTTTATACACTATATACATCTTTTTCAATAAAAAGGTTTTTGCATGCAAAACAACTTTCCCTAATTATAATTTTTGTTAAAATTATATTTTTGTTACCGTATTATATTGGTTCTCTTCAAATATGAATTTACTTCAGATTCTTAACTAAAGATAAATTGTAGTAATGTAGAACTTATTCAAATTGTATGCGTGGTCGCATGAACTTACAGTATCGACCCTATATATCTATTTGTTCAAAGTTGAATTGTTGAGTTTTCTTTATCGATCTATGGCGCCATTTTTATAAATTTCATTTGTTGATGTTGATATGTTTTAACATGTCTGCAGTTAGGAATTTACAAGAAACATATTACATATTTTCCTTTTAAGTTATATTGTGTTGTTCTTCTAAATTTTACCTATTATATAGTCAAGTATATGTTACTTGGAATCTATACAAACAATGATCATCAGATTTTATAAGGGAAAAATATTGTATGATTGTGTAAAAGCCTAAACTAAATGCTAAATTATGTTAGTTTATCATTTTTACCTTTTCTCCTCTCTCTTTTACGCTAGGCTAATCTATATGTAATTAAATAGTATACCAAAAATATATTATATATCTCTTCATTATGTAACCTGAAGTACATCGTTAGCTAATTAGGTTTACTTAATTGTATTTAAAATTTATGGTAAAGTATGTACTCCATAAAGTTCTTTCAGTAAATTGTTTTATTTATACGATTAGGGTTTTCTCAAAGCTACGTAAGGCTATGAATAACCAAATTGTATATTTATAAATTACCAATTAATATATTATATATTTTGGTATTACATTTCTTTAAATGCAAGTGTTTAACTTCATCAAGACATATATCTGATTTAATTTGTAATTAAATAGTGCCACTACTTATTCCTTACTACGTTAGTTATGTGAAGTATTTTAAAATTTTAAAAGTAAAAATTAATTTCACATTTATACAAGGATGATATATTACTTAAAACATATACACAGTAAAATATTTGAGGAAAGTCATTATAAATGCTATGTGTTGAATTTTTTTTAACCAAGGGCGATGTTAACTAAAATGTGCATGCTTCACAATCTTATACTATAGAATAAAAGTCTTATACTATAGAATAAAAGTTACTCTTTCACAAAATCTTGGTTTTACAAAATATAAAATGAAAATGAATATGCTGCTACTTTTTAATTTATTTGCACAACGTTGTTTCTGACAACTCTTTTTAGGGCCAAACATCATTTTTAATCTTACGTTAGCTACAAATTAAGCTTATTTTCTTTGTTATAATTTGATTGTTCTTTCCTAGTATGAGACACTTTATACATTAGATATGTTAGCTATGTTATATTTCAACATACATTGAAATTTTAAGTATCTGCTGAGTATCTTAATGCTCTAAACTTCTTTTATTGGGATATCCTCTCCAAAAATGCAATAAATGAATGAATAAGGTGGATAAAAGACACAAATGAGTTGCTCAACAATAGATCATGAGATATTAAAGGTCTTGAAAGTTGGAAGCTTAACATGTAAATTAATCATTGATATTAAACATCATATTAATTATTAATGCATGCAGTAACACATCTACAATCTACGAATATGTTGGTAAAATAGGAAGAATTAAGAAGAACCTACTTAGTCAAGTTGTATCATCATCATTATATAATGGTGTTTTTTTCTTACTGATGATCCTTTGTAATATAATGAATGCTTAGTGTCATGATTGACCTTTGAAATCCACACTGAAATTGCAACCACCGGGATGCTTTCCCATAGAATATTGCACTAAGGATGATCTAATTCCATATCGTGCTTAATGATTTCTATATGATGGATATTTATTTGCATAGCCGAAATATTTGTCGTACCATTTGAGATTTCAAATTTTAATTTTGTGCCCAAAATGAGCTTATGCGGTTTAATTTTACAGGTTTCTACAGGTACCATGGGTGCCAAATTGAATTGATCAAGAGGTCCGCTCTATATAACAAAAAAGCCTCGGTGTTGACTGGGACATAAAGCATGAGACAAGAGTAATCATGAATTTAGATTAATAAAAAACATTTAGAGGTTATATTTTGATAAGACTAAGTAGAATGAAATTTTAGTTGATCTCATTTATTGTTCACCTTCTCCATTGACCTCCACTAACCCAAGTAAACCACCCTTTCAATTAAATACAACAACCCAAAATGGAACAAACTGTGAGTTAACTAGCAAACTGACTCATCTAGACTTTCAACTCATTTCACTAAATTGATTTTAATCTTTGTAAACACAATTTTAAAGTTGCTTCTCATCCTCTGAATTCAGTTTCTTAAAGCCCTAAATTTAGTGCATGCTGAGAATGCCGATCATTTAGTTGTGGACATTCGTCAGTGGTCGACTATCAACTAAGTTCTTTTGAGCTGTGGAAACCAGTAACCAAGCAGGGTGCGACAATTTACCATTGCTTAAATTTTCATACTCCGCATGTAATGGCTGATCGTGGTGCGCACAGGTAAATGACACGCCTCAACACAACGGTAAATTTATGTCTCTACCTCAACTGACTCAAAGGTCATTAATTTCAGCCATGTTTCAGAACAAATGAGTAGGTTTGAAAGATTATCCAAAACAATCCAGTTATCAAAGAAGTGGCTTGTTAGTTCATTTTCCAGTCTATCAAAAGGTCAGGCTGCTATAAAACCAACATTAACTTACCCAAAAAAAAGGTCAGGCTGCCGTTTTCTACTTTACAACATGTTTTTATACAGATGCATATGTATAATATTGGAAAATTATATTCTATTTAACTTCATTGGTATATTTTTATTTAAGGCATGTTCATGAAATGGATGTTGACATATTGAGATTATATGCATTGCATGATTCTTAACTTCGGTTTAAGAATGATGGATCTAATTCTAATAATTGGGTTCAGTTTATACTTGGAGTAGTAAACTATGGATGTACGGTATTTACTTATGTTACTGCTCTTTAAGTGCTAGGAGAATGTTATTTTAACAAAAGTACTTACTCCTCCGGTTTATAATTTCAAATGGTGTGGAGACTATATATTTCCTGCTAAGATTTGTGTGTTTGTCTCCATGAAGCTATTTTAATAAAAGTTTAAGCATACTTCATAAAACATCCTTTGTGAAATTTCATTCTATGAAAAATAACAATGCCATATGTTTTGGTGTTAATTTTGATATAAGATCGGAATTGGTGTTAGCAGGTTGGATTTTAGCTATTGGCAAATGTAGGAAACCAGGTAAAAATTCATGAAATGATGCTTCGGTGGAGGCTGACATGGAGTTTCCAAAGGTTCTAATTCTTAAGAGTTACGGTTAGGGAGGATGGTTTTTGTATTTATTTAATGCAAATGACTTTTTGTATCTGCTTAATGCAAATGACGTGAATTTGTACCTAAATAGGCTAAATGAATGTTTCTTTAGGCCTTTGTTTTGGTTATTTAGTACATGCCTAAGTGGATGTATTTATGAACCTCAGTTTATGATTAAGTATGCAGCTCCAACATAAATTAGGCCAAAATATAATGGATAGTAGACCGATGTAATGTATTTTATCATCCTAAAGGAAAAAAAGGTGAACAAATATATGAAGTACATATATACCGATGGAAATAATACAGACATTTTAACTCGGTCACTTAATATGAAAATGATTGCAAATTATTTGATTTAAATTTGAAAAGGGAAACCAAATAACCTTATGGTAAGAAGTTAATGTATCTTTCATTACATAAATGCTTCTATATTGGAGCTTTATTCTATGAAACTCTACATAGGAAAACAATCCAGAAGGGAACCATACAAAAATTATCAACGTACCTCCTAAATTAATCATTTAATGTAATTCCTACTTTTTGACAAAGATATTCTGATAATTCTAGGATGGTTCAGTTTGTTACAGGTGCACTCAACAAAGT
Organism: Allium sativum; assembly: GCA_030737875.1. Lineage (NCBI taxonomy): Eukaryota > Viridiplantae > Streptophyta > Magnoliopsida > Asparagales > Amaryllidaceae > Allium > Allium sativum. Next base: position 5,565,881 of record CM060916.1, on the reverse strand, counting down.
GATTATACTAGAGAAAGAAACCATAGAAAACCCAACAAGCTTCCCTCTTTCTCTTGAGTTCCATGAAAGCAAGACCAGTGAACTCCAAAATCAAAGAGAAGCAACAAATAGCATTAGAAAACAGAACCGACTACCCAAGAACTAGCAATCGAGAGTACTACAGTGATGAAAAAAGGAGAAAAATCAACACAAGACAGGTTTCAGCTCCCGCAGAACTGTCAAAGAAGAGAAGTTTCATAACAGAGGGAGATACATCTTTCAAAATAGGAATGAGCCAGAGACAACTTCATAATAAGATGCCGGAGGACAACTGGGCCTGGCAATCTCATCTGAAAAGGCTTATATGTTCCTTCTAAATTCCTTTGAATAAAAGATGCAATGAACAGAAGGTTTTTTTATGCAACATGGTAGTAATTCTAAGGTAGTTTTATGGAGACTAATTCCAGCATTGATAAACTTCCTGTTGTAAGTAGTTTAAACTATTTGAAAACAAATATTTTCATTATCAGAATACACTTTCAAGATGCATTTATGACACTTTGAGGCAGTTATTCAGGAGGTCAAAAGAGTTAATTGTCAATTTATATATATTTTGAAGCATTGTCTATGTTCAAATAATTAAAACGATATTCAATGTAACATTGACATAGAAAATTATCAACTTTTCAATGGTCAGAATTTTAACGTATGTTTAATGTCAATGGGTTGAAAGATCATAAAATTTGTGAATTAATTTAAGAACATTTGATATAAAGGTTTTACTTTTAAGTGTTGAAATGAAAATAAGCTGTTAAGCATTAATAAGGTGTGGGTACAACAGCTATATATGAAGCATGCTAATACATAATTTTACTTGGTATGCCTTTTTCGATTGAAAGATGAATGGATCGAAATAAAACCGAACAATTTCCATGATAATATCCGCACAAATAAACTTAGGCAACTTCCCGTGTGCGTAGCGTGGGTCACGACTAGTTCAATTCTAAAATAATATTTTCAATACATCTATATTTTAATTTATAATCAAATTCAACTAAACCTATATTATTTAATTTAAATACCCAAGTTAAACAAATAAAAGAAGAAAATCAAACTTATGATTTCTCAACACTATATTTTAATAAAATTAAAAATACAGCTAACGTTTAATTTAATAAAGCTATTCTGATTCAAATAAAATTTTAAAATATACAAAATTATTTAAATAACTTCACAAACCATATAATATAATTTAATTAGTTTAAAAATATTACTATTTAATTTGAACAACCATTCAAATTATAATATAGAATCAAAATTTAAATTTCACTTACAAAATAAATCAAAACTAAATTAAATTAGACTCAATTTCAAAATTATAAACAAATATAAATTTCTTAAATACCAAATTCAAAACAATTTCACAATTTTAAAGGCCAAAATCTTGGTTCGTTACATTTTCAAACTCCAATTTATTTTAAATCGAAAACCAATTCACTATTGTAAATAAAACTTTTCGAAAATTTTCTAACACATTAAATTCCTAGAAAAATTCGGCCGAGTCTCCCCTGTACGGAGTGACTTCTGTTATATCATAGGATCAACAAAAATTATATACATCAACCCACACGGTAGGAAAACGAAATTCAAAACCCAAAAATTATATTTTCGCGTAAGCGTACTTTATGCGAGCGCTATTGAGCATACTTGCCCAATTTATTATGATATACTCAACCAAAATCAGCCTCAAAGCCTTCTGGCACCTGTACTCAACTCAATTCATATTAATAACCGATACATGAATTTCTAAATAACATTTTGCTGATTAACAAGTTAACTAACAAATTTCCAATATTCAACATATAACATCATTCAGGTGCAAATACAGAGTTAAACCCTCCAGGTTCAATTAATATGTGATTCCATTCCAATTTATTCTATTGGAATTCATTCTTCTAGGTTGTTAATTCATTCAATTTCTTAATAACCCATTTATGAATTCTATATTCAATCAATCTAACAAACAACCAACAAACAATGTACACCCAATATAACCAATTATTCAACTTTGATTAACTTTAATTAATATTCAATATTAATATTTACTTGGGTTTTACAAACTATAATTATCAGTCGATTAATATCCGATTGATTTCCGTAATTATTATTCATTCTTAACCAATTTAATTCCAATTCCATATTCAATAAACTAATTTATTTTCAAAATTAGTTTACCTCAATTTAAAAAATCCAAGTTCTTATTTTTATTCCAATTCCTCTTCAAATTTTATTTAACTTATTTTAAGTTAAATTCTGATTCATTTTAATTCCCAATTAAAATTTTCATTCACACATTCCATTTGTGAAATCTCTTCGGTTTATATTAAACCATTCAAATTTTTATTCCAATCTGAATTCCATTTCCAAATCAATCAAACACATCAATATCTAAATAATTTAAAAAAATATTTATTTTTATACAAAAATAAATTTTAGGTAAAATTATTTCATTTACCCCTTTTATAAAACAATATTGTATCCATAGCAATTTCAATGCTTCTCAACACCTGAACTGATCAAACAACACAATACAAAACATTTATATATAAATTTACAAATACGCACTACTACAAAATAGAGTATTTGCATTCGCCTTTTTGCACTATTTGCATCTGCTCCACTATAGATGCAAATGCAATGGACGCAAATTGTGAAAAAAAAAATTCTTCTGATTTTCCACCGATGCAAATATGATATATTTGCGTTTGTTATATCTTGAAGCAAACGCGAATAATATTCGTATTTGCGTCTGCCCCGTTACTACGACAGATGCAAATCGCTTATGATAGGTTTACCCCCCGATGCATGCATTTGCGTTTGTTTTGACTACAACAGAAGCAAATTTATTATTTATTTATTAAATTAGCCTTCTAGGCTTGCTACAACACAAATCTGAATATATAACCAAAAAATTCTTCAAGCTGCAATTGAAATTTCATTGCCAAGGCATTTGGACGAACAACAACTAACTTCAAAAATCTAACAGACGAATGCTAAAACAGAAGCTTATCATCACATGGCTTAGAAACTGAAAATTGAAAGTGTACAAATACAATACTACATAATTATCTCCTAATAATATAGTCATATTAACATACTCTCCATGTTCAAAATAAAGAAGAATATTGTTGTTCTTTCACATCACTAACCAGTTTATCATACTCGGGCAGAAGCTCCAGCTTTTCCTCTGATAATTCTTCTTTTGTTAGCTTTGTAGACACAAGCACGCAGCATGTTGCATAGCCTCTTTGTAGAACCTGCATTAACAAATAATTGGGATGATGAGTTTTATGGATGGCAGAAAAAGAATCAAAGCGGAAAATGATTTATATAGCAAGTATAGTGAACTTGTCTTTAATAAAACAAGGGTTAGTATCAAGCTATTAGTTACTCTTTTTTTATAAAAAATAATACTATAGTAGCTCTTAATTACTATGAAGGAAAATACAAATAATATCAGAAGTTATATATTTTTCCTTCTACATAGACAAACTTGGTATAGTGTATTATGTTGCTTGTTGCTTTCTCAACTAGTGAATTTGGTTACTATTACAGTATCATGGTTATAATTTATCTTTTCAGTATCATGGTTTTTTTTATTAATGTGGTAGTATATTTCACCTAGAATTTACTAGAATTGTACCTATTTGAAGAAGTAAATTGAGTGGTAAAATTTGTAATAGTATAGTTCACGTAGTATTGCGCCTATACGATGAAGAAAATTGAGTGGTAAAACATATAAGTATTCAGCATATGGCTCTTTACTTGCTGCTAAACCTTTTTTTGCATGCGCTTTTGTCTAAGGGTAATACATACTCAGAAGTTGCGCACAATTGATGAAGATGACTAATGTGATGATATCTTGTTGCAATAAAAAGTTTTTGGTTGAAATGGTACTATTCTATTTGGATGTGGCTTATGTGTGCAGTTTCTAATATAAAACTTATAAACGCACGTTGTGACCATCTGATCATCAGTTGCACTTTAACTCACACTAGAATTTTTTATTTCGTGCACTCAAAGAACCTATGGTCATCATTATTTTTAGGTAATATTAATGGTATAAGTTTATAAGTATATTTTCCATGAAACAAAAGAAACTAATGGTTCTGCGGTTTGACTTATATCATATGTATCCTCTAAGGTGCAATAATAGCAGAAAAAACAAAATCTTCAGAAAAAATAAACGCACATATGCTAAACAACAAATATGTGACTTTTCAAGTGACCATAAATTATCAATAAAATGCACGAAAAATAACTACAATTTCAGTCAAAATAGTGGCGTGACCATCTGACATGCACAGAATAAGAGTTTCAAACTACTCAAAGTCTTACATTTTGTAAGAAGCTGACCAAGAGATTATTGGAAAGTTGTTCAAAACTGCACAGTGTATTAAAAATGAAGTGTCCCATCAAAATTTATTTCAAAAAAGGAGCAAGTTCCAAACTCAATGATCATCTTCATCGTCATGTCCACCAGGGTCGCCTCCATTACCAATCACCTCAAGCTAAAAATATATTTATAAGGTGCATATATTCACTAGAAATTGAACTAAAATATTAAGTAGTTTCAACAAATGAAATCATACTCACCATGAAGTACTGAGAACACACAGGGCATTCATGTGGCTTGTCCTTCTCTAACCAGAACCAAACAACATCGTTTTCATCCTCTATGAACAGACATAAAACATCGATTTAAGAACAATATTAATAACAAAACGAGATGCTGAAATATGATCCACTGTCAGCTGAAACTGGATGCTCACCGCCTTCAGCCCCAGGGCAGCATACTATTCTTTTGTTGCAGCACGATTGAATTACAACAGGTGCCTCCTGTGGTATTAACATATAAACAATGAACTTAATAAACCGCTCAAATACAATAACATAGCTACACACCTTAGTGGAAACTGGAGAGAAGGCTACCATTGTTTATGAAGATGCCATATTACAGAAAGGGGAAAATGATAACAAGAAGCACTTCAAAGAATGGCCATTTAGGTTAGATTATTCAAAATGGGAATTCAAATGTCAAAATAATTGTGTGTACATCTCTATGTGGTTATTGCCATGATGATGCAAAATGTTCAATATGCATAATGTGCAGGGATATAAAAGGACGAAATGACAGACATTATTTTATTTGCTGCATTTTTTCCGAGTCCATATACATACAATCATAGTTTTTAAAATCGGATCGCGAGTCAAACCATGAGAACTCAGGATCCAAGATTTTGAAGGTCTGATCAGTCGAACCATCGAGAGCCGCACATGCTTGTTAACAGTGAAAATGTGAATAATCACGTTTTATGTGTACTCAAACAAATGAAAAATAAAGTTTGAAAATAATCTATTTATAAACTAAAATTAATAAATTACATGATATAATAAAATAGAAATGGCATAAACAAACACACATGTTTTTTTAGAACGAAATGGTAAAGTTTATGGTTTAAATGTCAGAGCAGTTACGATTTTTTGAAATATTTTAGTTGTTATTTTCAAAACAATACAAAAGATGAAATTACCTGAAATAATTACACAATGAGAAGTAGGGAAAAACAAAAAACTGTAGTTTAACCCTGTAAAATTGAAGGTTGGACTGCTAGTTTGAAGGTCCGACCAGAGTTCATGTATGAATGAGGTCTGATTGAGTTCTGTGACATGATGGTCCAAGGTTCAGGGTTATTCGAGGTTGGACCGCGATAGGGTCGGGTTTTTAAAACATTGCATACAACAATATTGTCCTTAACGTACATAGAGTTCATATATGAAAGTTTTTTGTTTTCACACCTCTCGACTTATGTATTGCTACAATATTACGTCGACTATGGACTTGATGGTTTTTACTTTTATAATGCATGAGTAAAGAATGAGATATTACACACGGCTGTATAGTTTATATCTTTACTCACCCGTATTGGGTCAATTTACAATTAGTAATGTAATGGGCCAACCCCATTTAGTTACATTTTGGTATATAAGTAGCTGTACAGTCCTGTATGAGGAATTATTACATTCTCTTGCATTCAATAAGAAATATATAAGTTCTTTACCATTCATTTCAATTCTGTACACTCGTTTGATTCTTTCTAAATCCTCAACTTGGTATCAGAGCCAGTTTTGCTCATTGTTGCTGATCTATCTGTTTCAAGGTGATCAGTTTATTGTCCATCAGAATAATATCATCATCTGGACCCCTTCATCGAAGATCCAAGAATCTTTTCATCTGAAGGGTGTTTCTTCCAGTGATAAACTGTGCTTCGCTGAGCTCATCACACTGGCTGCATCAATTTACCGGTGGAAGTTGTGTGGTAAAAAGAAAATTCAAAACTGTTCAGAAATCACCGATCAAGAAAAACAAGAAACCACACAGTTGAAATTAAGTGCCTCTTGAAAGACTCTTTCAGAAATCAAAAATTCATTCAAGAATAGTAAATCTGCAAAGATTCATCATAAAGAAAATTGCAAGTTTGCAAAAAAATTCATCACAAAGAAAGTCTCAAAGTCTACAGCATAATTTCAACTGCACATTTCTTGAGTTTCTCAATTCAAGGTTCTTTCTAGTTTAAATTTTCTCATACCTATTGTGCACCATTTCTTTTCTTTGTATCATGTCGAATGAGGGAGGAATTACCAGCCCTCAATCAAGTACAGGGGGTGCACAGAGTCAACCTCCAATCAATCTTATCAATGACCTGACGAAAGCCATTGTGAAACCACAAAGTGAGTTAATCTCTGTTCAACTGGATGAATCCAATTTCCTTCTCTGGAAATTACAAATTGAAACTGCTATTAGAGGATATGGGTTAGAAGACTACATCTTTGGTACAAGGATAATTCCACCAAGATATACAAGAGACAGTGAAGATAAACTTGTGCAAAATCATGAATATACTGCTTATCAAAGGTAAGATAGTCTTGTGTGTGCATGGATGATGTCATCCATAAGTACATCAATTTTACCTCAATTAATTGGGTGTAAGATTGCACATGAGGTTTGGACATCCATAGAGAGAAATTTTTCTTCTCAATCATCTACTAGAGTTATGCATTATAGAAGGCAGTTGCAAAATATAAGGAAAAATGACATGTCAATGAATGAGTACTTACTTAAGATCAAGAATTTGTGTGATCAGCTAGCCTCTGCAGGACACAAGATTTCAGATTCTGAGCATGTTCTTTACATAATTAGTGGATTAGACCATGATTATGAGGCTGTTGTTGCCATAATATCAAACACGGAACCTACCCCCTCTATACAGTATGTGTATTCTACACTTCTTTCTCATGAAGGAAGAATAGAACACACTTAAGCTATTAATTCTAACTTGTCTATTAACTACACTTATAACAAGAACAACCAGCAAGAAAAAGGTCAAGGACAAGGATCAAGAAGTCAGTATTATAATCAGAGAGGAGGATCATCAAATAGAGGTGGAAGAAGAGGTGGTAGGAACAATAATAACAGTAGAACCCGATGTCAAATTTGTGAAAAATATGGGCACACTGCTAGCAAATGCTATTTCAGATATAATTCTAACTATAATCCTTAACAACAAAACAGCAATAGCAATGTGAATATGGTCAATGTGCAGAAAGAAGGAAGTAAAAGTCAAGCACATGTGTTAAATACTGAAACAAGTTCAACTGATGATGCTAATGATGATTGCTGGTACCCAGACTCAGGGGCTACAAATCATGTTACCAACAATCTAAGAAATCTTAACTTGGGGAATAAAGAATATAAAGGTACTCAAAATCTACTTGTTGGTAATGGTAAGGTTGCACACATCACACACAAAGGAAATGCAAGTTTAAATGGACCTAAAGAACTCATTCTAAAAAATCTTTTAAGGGTCCCATCTATTAAAAAGAATTTGTTGAGTGTTTCCCAATTTGCCAAGGATAATGATGTCTATTTTGAATTTTACCCAAATTCATGCTTAGTCAAAGATATACTAACTCATAAAATTATTTTGCAGGGTAGTGAATACAAAGGATTGTATAGATTTGATATATCAAATCAAGAAAGCCCTAGTTGTAATAAGAAAAATTGTATGATGACTATCATGAATAATTCTGAATTCTGTAAAAAAAATTGAATTGTGGCATTGTAAGTTAGGTCATCCTAGCTTTAAGATTGTTAAACAAGTTATGAGTGATAATAATTTGGATATTAGTGAGAATTCAAAATTATATGTTTGCTCATCTTGTCAATTGGGAAAATCTCACAAACTTGCATTTCCAAATTCATGCACAACCTACACTAGACCACTAGAATTAATTGCAACTGATTTATGGGGTCCTGCCTCTGTCAGTTCAAACTATGGTTATAAGTATTATATATCATTTATAGATGCATATTCTAGATTTACGTGGATTTATATGCTGAAGTCTAAATCTGAAACTTGCAATGTTGTCATGCAATATATTAAAAAGGTTGAGAATATGACTGGGTACAATATTAATACCATTCAAACTGATGGTGGAAGAGAATTTTTACCACTAAAGTCATTTTTTTGAAAAGAAAGGTATTAATCATAGAACTACATGCCCATATACATCTGAGCAAAATGGTTTAATTTAAAGAAAGCATCGACACATTGTAGAAACTGGATTAACTTTGCTTGCTCAAGCTTCTATGCCTTTAAAATTTTGGCCAGAAGCTTTTAACACTGTTGTTCATTTAATAAATTTATTACCAACTAAGGTATTAAATTTAAAATGTCCACAGGAAGTGTTATTTAAAATAAAACCAGATTATGATCATTTAAAAGTATTTGGATGCCAATGTTTCCCTTGTTTAAGGCCTTATAATACACATAAATTAGACTTCAGGCCAACCCCATGTACTTTTCTAAGCTATTGTAACAGTCAAAAAGGGTATAAATGTCTGGACAGTTCAGGGAGAATATATATTTCAAGACATGTTAAATTTAATGAGCAGGTGTATCCATTAAGTTGTTTGAATATAAAAACAACTGAAAAGGTGATAAATCCAAGAATTATCATGCTTGATGTTCCTGATGAATTCCAAGTATTGATACCAACTCAACATGAGAAGAATGATACCATCATCAGTTCTCAACAAACAATGCCTTTGAGAGGGCCAGGTCAAGAGCAATTAAATGATGACAGTGTTAACAGTCAAAGTCAAGCATGTCAAGGAACAAACAGCAGCAGCAGTGATCAAACACCTGTTAGAGAAGCTTCAAACAACAACAATCAGGATACTGCTGCAAATGATAATCTCAATAAACATCCCATGCTAACTCGTGCTAAATGTGGGATATTCAAGCCAAAGAATATTAACTCCACTATCCTACAGGAGGAACCGATTACTTTCAATGAAGCAATTCAATTTGATAACTGGAAAAAGGCTATGCAGGATGAATGTGATGCTTTAATTAAGAAAGGAACATGGTCACTGGTGGAAAAACCAGAAAATAAGAATATTATTGGCTGTAGATGGATTTATAAGTTAAAGAAAAATTCTGATGGTTCAATTTCTAAATTCAAGGCAAGACTTGTTGTAAAAGGTTATTCACAACAGTATGGATTTGATTTTTCAGAGACATTTTCACCTGTTGTGAAATCACCATCTATTAGAATAATATTAACTATTGCCTTGAGTAGAAATTGGAGTATCAGACAACTTGATGTTGATAATGCATTTCTCAATGGTGATTTACAGGAAGAGGTGTTTATGGAGCAGCCTGAAGGGTTCATTCAAAACAACAATAAAAAATTGGTGTGCAAGCTGAACAAAGCAATATATGGACTAAAACAGGCACCCAGGGTTTGGTTTGACAAGTTTAAATCAACACTTGTCAAATATGGTTACAAATCAACAAAATCTGATAATTCTGTCTTTACTAAGTTTACTAATATTGACTCAACATATATTCTGATTTATGTGGATGATTTTATTATTACAGGAAGTAGCAAAATAGAGATTGAGCATATTACAGGAATTCTGAATGCTGAATTTTCAATCAAAGATTTGGGTGAATTAAGCTATTTTCTGGGAATTGAAGTAAAGAGAACTTCAAAGTCTGAAATTCATCTTAGTCAAAGAAAGTATATATCAGAGATTTTGTTGAGAGAAAAGATGGATAAAGCAAATTCACTTCCAACACCAATGATCATAAACAGTCAGTTATCTAAACATAAGGGTGAAGCTTTACAAGATGCAAAGTTATACAGAAGTATTGTTGGTGCATTGCAGTATGCTACTATTACCAGGCCAGACATATCATATAGTGTTAATAAAGCAAGTCAATTTATGCAAAACCCATTAGATTCTCATTGGAAGACAATTAAAAGGATTTTAAGATATCTAAAGGGTACTCTAAATCATGGCCTTATTCTAAAAGCAAGCAACTCACTGAATATAAATGCATATGCAGATGCAGATTGGGCAACTGATATTGATGACAGGAAATCTACATCTGGATATTGTATTTATCTAAGAAAAAATCCTGTGTCATGGAGTGCCAGAAAATAAAGTACTGTGTCAATATCTAGCACTGAAGCTGAATTCAGGTGTGTTGCAAGTGCGGCTACAGAAGTAATTTGGATTGAATCTCTCCTAAGTGAACTCAAAATTAAGTCTGAAAAGATGGCAGTAATATGTTGTGACAATGTTAGTGCTGTATCCCTAACATCTAACCCAATTCTCCATTCAAAGATGAAACATTTAGAATTAGATCTCTATTTTATTAGAGAACAAGTTATTCAGAAGAAATTGAGAGTTGGGTACATACCATCGCAACATCAAAAAGCAGATATACTTACTAAACCTCTGTCGAGAGAAAATTTTGTCAAATTAAAAGAGGAGCTGAATGTTGATGCTGTGGATCCAAAGCAACGGTCTACCAGAATTATCTACATACCAGATTGAAGAAGCAAATGTCTGTGGAATCCCAGAACGTCTTGATTGAAGAAGCTAAAGTATGAGAAGCTCGAAGTTCATCTCTGTGAAGCCCTAGGACACCTTGATTGAAGAAGCTGAAGCCTGAAAAGCTCATAATTCATCTCAATTGTAGAAGCTAAAGTTTGTGGAACTCAAATTTACTTCAATTTTTTGATCTTTTTCGGATTTATTTCAGAATTGCTTCTGGCGGCGGCTTGGAGCTCAGCAAACCCTAATAGGGTTTGAGAGGGGGGAGTAAAGAATGAGATATTACACACGGCTGCATAGTTTATATCTTTACTCACCCGTATTGGGTCAGTTTACAATTAGTAATGTAATGGGCCAAGCCCATTTAGTTACATTTTGGTATATAAGTAGTTGTACAGTCCTTTATGAGGAATTATTACATTCTCTCGCATTCAATAAGAAATATATAAGTTCTTTACCATTCATTTCAATTCTGTACACTCGTTTGATTCTTCCCAAATCTTCAACTGCATGCTTCTGTTATTTTCCTGATGTACTGGTACATTATACATAGGATGATCAAAGATTGGTGCTCTAAAACACATACTGAAGAGATCTACATGATGACACATATTATAGAAGATCTTACCAATTGCCTGAAATCAACTGCAGACCAACTACCGAAATCATGTTGGTATTTACAGGGAATGTCCTTGTCATCTATGAAAAGATAACAACAGTTCAGTATATTCAGTTACATCAATACATCCTTACTCTGATCAAGCAGTCCTGGATGTTTATCCTTTCAGCGTTTATTTATATGTAATTTACTTTTTCATAGATGACAAGGACTGCTTGATCATATTAAGATGTAACTAAATATAGTAAAATGCAATTTATTTTCAGTACCTTCAGCTACGGATGTAACTGAATATACTAAACTGAATATACTAAATGACATAGGACTCTTTTTATTATTTTATTTTCGGTACCTTCAGCTAAGTTTAGTAAATTCAGTTACTTCCTGCATATATTTTTTCTAGAGGAGAAATTGGAGATTGAAGCTGAAACTAACAAAGAAGACACCATGAATGAAGCAGAGAGCCCATTGAATAAAATCGTCGAAAAACAGAAAAGCGCAGCCAAGCCGATCATAGATAAAAACTCACCTAATCTTGTAAGCAATATAGCAAGAGAAAAGCAGATGCTAAAGTCCCCCAAAAACTAAATACCAGTCAGTATTGATCCAATCAATATTTTTGAAGATAAGCAGATGTTACAATTGATTTAGGTGTATATAAGAAAATAACTACTGATCCAGTCAACATTTTTGAAGAAAAGGAGTTAAAATCACCACCACCTCCTAACATGACTAGCTCTCTTAAAATTGGGGAACTCGTCAAAAGAGCTGCAAGCAATTTGACTAGAGTATCACCCACAGCTAAATGTCTTGGTGAAACGGTAACTAAAAAGGGTGCACGTGGATGATATTGACACATCAAATCAAAATACATATTTAAGATCGTCAAAAGATTGCAATTCCACATCGGAGATGTTGTCTCAACTTTGTGTAGCTGCAACAGACCCCATGAATGAATATAGATTTGTAACCCCGATAGTTGACTTTTATACAGAATTTAGAAACTTTTGCATTTCTAGTTCTATTTCTGGAGACCTAGAATCTGTTCTACTTGAGAAACGTAAAAGACGAAGGTCCAAAAAGGCAATGTCTCAACCAACTGCATCTTCTAAAATATATTCTTCCGAGGATGAAAAAATTGCTACTAGGCAAGAAATATTTTCTCAAAATACCACTTCTGAGATTGGGTTTGATGATGGTAGACTCATTGCTAAGTGAAAACGGAGTCGTCCAAAGAAAACCCCTCAGCCAGCTTCTCCAAATTCTAGTGAAACTAAGAAGCCTATAGCTAGAATTATAAGAAACAAATTTACCACGAAAAGCTCTCAGCCGCGAACACCTAACACCATAGGCATAAAAAAGGGAGGCCAAAAAAAGTGATCATCGATATAGTAACTTCTGATTTGTATCCTAAAGATTTGCATTGGTTTGATACAGGGCTTGTAAATGAAAAAATAGCAGCAAAAATCAAAATTTTAATCAATATAAGAGGAGAAAATCAACCGGGCAATCAAAAGAAGTTCAACTTGGTACCTTGGTTTCTGACACACAACATAAATTTATTACAGAATGTCCAATCATTAGTGTAGATGAGAAAATACTGAATGAACATGTGCCAAGTGTAGTACATCAACTACTATCAATACTTCAATAGTACACAACCAACTAATATTAGTTGGTTATGAGAAACTAATATCAATAGTACATAACCAACTATAGTACATTAACTACTATTAATAGTACATAACTAACTAATATTACTGTTGCTGCGAACGGATTTATGGTTATGAGCAAAGCAAGCTCCATTCATGAAGGGGGAAATATTAATGCAAAAATGTACAAACTTGTGGCTTCTATGCATCAAAAATTAAAGCATGTGGCACAACCCACATTTCAGGCTATTAATAATGGAATTTATTACTGTTTTGAATTCTTCTCTAGCATTTTTAATGACATCTTAGTGTTTTGATTAAATAGTTTATCCTTTTGAGTGTTGCACTAAAGCAATTTGTATACAATAACAAATGATTATTAAATAAATAAGATTACGAAAGCTGCTAGGGGGGCCGAAATTCAGCATGTACGGGAAGTCAGAATTCACATCCAACGGTTGAATTCAGGGGGAGGTATACTATCCAATGGTTCTGGAGTATTCGAGCTTATTCCCTGACATAATATCCGGGCCTTGTAGAATTGCTGTAAGATTACCTATGGCCTCAGATGCAGTTGAAGGGAAATCAGAAAGTACACCATCAACTGAAAAAGCACCATTATCAACAAATTGCAAATACTCAGCAGTAGGATCATAGCTATATATAGTTATAGCTAGCAGGAACATCGTTTGCGAAACCAGATGCATAGACTTCAAGCCCCAACTTATGAGCATCTTGTACAAGAGTTATAGATGGATCTAAATACATATCTTTACCAACAGACTAAATGTAGCTTCTGGGTACAAGTATTCCAAAAGAAAATGGCTTTATTGTGTTCAAGCTCTTCACAAGTGAGCCATATGTTGATTTAGTTGATGGTTCAACAGCCTTGTCTTCTAGAAATCTAAAAATGAGCTTTGTTTTACCAGTCTTGAAACTTGGGCCATTGGATTTCAAGAAATCGAATCCAGGGGAGCAGATGAAGTCGATCTTGAAGCCCTTAGATGAATCTTTTAGGTATCCAACGATATCTGCCTTATGTTCGTTAATATCGATGGTTAATATATGTTTTTAGTTATTGATATCAACTTTACATTTTGAGCATGTTAGAAAGTTCAGAACGATTTCACTTTGTTGTGAACATGGTTCCCTACAGAGTATATATAACATTCACCAAATTTCATACTGCGTTTCTTAAACCACAAGGGTGTAGAACTTGGTGTTGGAAAAAGGGGCATTTTCACCATGCACACAAATCACAAATATATGATTGTCATTGACTATATCCATCTAATATTTTGCATGCTGTATTTGTTTTGTAGTTGACCTCATGAAGCCTGGCGTCACAGTTACCCTTCGAAATTCAAAGATTGATATGTTTAAGGGGTCAATGAGACTTGCTGTAGACAATTGGGGTGTTATCGAACCTACAGATGTTGATGATTTCAATGTGAAAGTGGACAATAACTTGTCACTCATTGAGCATGAGCTTATCACTGTTATCTAAGAGTAAATTGCAAGTCAGATCTTATTGATTATGCTCATTGATTAATAGCAGGCATATTCTATTTAGACTACCAAAATAGCTGATTTGCCCTTTTTAGTTTAAAATTTTGCTGGATAGAAATACCCTTCGCTGAATATATTTTTTACACATTTCCATCAACCACGCAGTGCACGTGTGGAGATTGTGGTTCATCCACGCAGTAGGCCTACGAGGTTGATATCTTTACCTTGTAGGGGCCTTACGAAGTTAGCAACATTGCCTCGTAGAGTCTCTACAAGGTAAAGGGTATTTTAGTCATGCAATTTTTTTTAAAAAAATAGAGGGCAACCCAGCTATTTTGGTGGTCTGAATAGAATTTGCCTTAATAGTAATTTTTGGGGAAGGTAGTATTTCGTTAGGTTTCATCACAAACACAAGTTACAAATTATGCTATAACCAGATGTTCATCTGTAGATAAGAAAATACTGAATGAATATGCTAAAAAGTTGTGCACCTATAGTACATAACCGACTAATATAGTAAACTTATGACATATTGTAACACACCGTAATTTCATAACACTAAAAGATGATAAATTAAAGAATACTTAAATAAATATTCAGAATTAAGTGAAACAGACTGCGCCATTGCGTTTGCTCAGAATTCTGGTCAAAATAGATACCTGAATTGCTTGAAACGGACATCGTATGAAGTTATTAAGGTTTGAAATATGTATACGCATAAGAGAAATATAATGAATAAAACCATTCTAGAATTTCATAACAATTTAAATCACGCGGAGGACGTAGGCGGGAAATTTTCCGCTTTGGGTGTCGACACCCATGTCGACACCTACACAGGGATGTCGACCCCCATGTCGACATCCCCCAGATCCGGGGCAGATTCCTATTTCTGAACGTAGGCAGATTTCTGTGTAAGATTTGTTGGCTGATGGCTATAAATAAGACCATATACCCATTGTTTTATTCATCTAAATCAATGTCGACGGTGAAATGCTGCTCCAGCTCAGATTAAATGAAACCTTTTCTTCTTCAACAATCAAGTCATTCAAGTTTAGACATCTGTGATTCAACATCTGCAATCCCTCTTCTATTTGTTAGATCCAATCACAGTGAGTCTACGTTATTTTAGATATGAATACTTAAAAGATAATCTTAACATGTTTATGAATTGGATCTAAGCCTGTGACTAGTTGAATCATATTAAATCTGTCATAACCTGTGTATCTAAGTTATTCTGACATGACTATGAACTAGATCTAAGCCTATACCTATTTATCATGTCAGATCTGCCATTGTTTGTAGATCTAATTCACTGTTTAGATCTCATCATATCTACTTGTGGTGTCCCTATTATTTTAGAATCAGTTCTATTATCACATGTTCACCAGATCTGTTCCTATGTGCCTATCTTTTCATTATGCCTAATTTGGTCAATGTATGTTAATTAGTTGCGATGCCTATTTCTGCCATCAAATGTCAATCTTGTTGTTATATTTATTTCTATTCTCTTCCCTTCTTCTTTTCCCTTTTTATTTTATAGCCAGGCTACCTTCGAGCCTAGGCATCCCGCTGAAATATGCGAACGCGTAAAATTGGGAACGAGGGGAAAACGTTAAAATTGGGGCATAACTTGTATTAGGAAATTTGGGCATGACTTGAGTTAAAAATATAAATATGGGTTTTGAGCATAAATCTAATTTATATCTTAGTTTGGGGCATATGGTACATGATGAATATGACTTGGGAAAAAAGGCATGAAAACCTATAATGACATAGGAATAATTGGTTAATAATGGAAATGCCTAGAATTACAGTAATTAGAAACTCTAAACGCGCTTAGACACGAGGTTAGATTACACTGTGGTGGAAGTCTTCCCGGAACAGACCGGTATATCCAGCGACCACAAGTGGTGAATCTAATGTGAGGGGTCTAAGTGCATAAACACGTAATGGGCTAAGACATGAGGTTAAGCCTGACTTGTGGAAGAAGACTGCCCGGAACCGCCCGGCATATCCAGCATCCACAAGTTGTGGGCTTAATGTAGGAGGTCTAACACATTTTAACCATAAATGAATATGGTAATGAACTTGAATACTTAACCTAGTTGAATCCATAAGGGATTGTATGAACATGTTAACTTGAGTAGGGGTTAAGTAAACTTGTATGAATCAGTGGGAGGGTTAAGTATATCTTGGGGTGGTGAGTAATATTTATATATATAGGCCCACAAACTTAACCTGTGGGGTTATGCAATTTTTTATTCTGGTATGGCATGCAAACTTTTTACTCCAGTATGGCGTGCAATCTTTTTACTCTAGTATGGCATAACCTGTGGAAAACCTAGTAGTGGGGATACAGGCCTAGAGGGAGCTTGTATCATCTTGTGTGTGGGACCCGTTTCAGTTAGTAACCCATATATAGGTATCAAATGAGTACTCCGAACTAGGTCGGAGTCGGAGCACACTTACTGGGCTGATTGTAAGAGATCCAAACGTGGGTGTCACTATGGGCGGCGCACTCCGACGGGGTCATGTGCGTGCATGGGTCCGGCAGAGGAGGCTAAGACGTCGTGACATCAGTTGATATGGTTGTGCACGTCCTGAAAATGAATGGTTGCCACTTAGGGAGTGATACATTCTACCGTGGGGCCAGCACATGGCATCTACGGAGTAGGGAGCCGATCGATTGTGGTAGTAATTAGGGTACATCTAGACTTTAGTATGTTTAGGAGCCCGCTAATACCCTTAGGGGTAACTCCAGTATGTTTAGTTGGGCTGCCTGTTGATTGTATGGGGTTAAATCTCTCACTAGAAGTACGCCTAAGTCTACCATCTTGTAGTTGTTGAGATCTTCTCATTCTGGTTATAGTAGTATTGGTGTAGAGAGAGAAAGAGAAAGTACTAGAGAAGCACGGTATATTCTATCATGTTTATCCTATTTACCTTGTTATACGTGCCATTTGACATTGTTATCTCTTATCCACTTTATATGCCTGTCATGATGCTTTTACTTATTTATATGCTAAAAGTAACTGGACTCACCAAACTTTATGTCTGATCAATTTTGTTTTCTCTTCTTTCTCTTCCATTCCCCCCTGTTCTCAGGGTGAGAATACTCAAGCTTGATCAGGATTCCGCTTTCATTCTGCTTGTAGCTGCTTAGATGTATTGCTCGAGTTCTTATCTTTTCTACTATGGCTATGTTTTTGGGGAATTACACTCTTTTCATTATTATTGTACTCTGATGATTTTAGTACAAGACAGAAGCTTTAATAATGTACTGGATTTTATGCATTTCAGATTTATGATGTAACCATGTTTTGAACCACGATGTTATCTGCTTAATAAAAGTTTTAAATTCCGCTGCTATTTTTTATCTGTCTTGTAATATTTCTGTTTCTATTTACCTATAACGCTTCACAAAACTTAATGCATTCTCTTAAAGTGTGAAATTAACGGACGTGAGGGCGTCATACATATATTCTTCAAAAACTACATCAACTATTGAATCATTTGTTGGGGGTGATGCATTGAAAAAACAGATAGCTGCATTCCAAACAATTAATGAGCTAAATAAAACATAGATAGCATGCTTTATAAGAAGCAGTACAGTGAAGTAGTACATTATAAGTTCTCCATAAAATCAGTAGAAAAAATGATGTAAACAAAAATCAAGCTATTAAAAAACATAAAATCAAGTGAAAGTGAAAAGGAAAAGGCACTAAATACATACAATGACCGAACCGACTACGTGAGAAAAACAATCAGGGAAAAAGAGTGAACGATTATGGAAATATGCATATGTGTCTGTCTGTATATGTGTGTGTGGTGCCCGCGTGCATTTGATATTAGATAATTTTTCTCCACTTAATATTTTATTTATGATATTAGTAAATGATCATACAAAAAAAGTCAAAATTCAAAAAATGAGTTTAATAACATTTTATAATATATATATATATAATATGTTTATCGAATATTGAATTGTCTCACAGTAAAAAATTGTTGACTATGTCATGTAGATAATGTTTATCATAAACTCTACTAATAACAAACAATTTAACTTTCAATACAAATAGCATGTCAAATCTACCTAACATGTATATTGAACTATATAGGATAAGTTTAGAATGACACAAATGAAAACCACATGAAGTCATTCATGTTGACTAATTGATGGCTGACAACAAAACTCTAGGTTAAAGATGGACAACATCATCTACATTATTTTAAAGGTATGCCGCACTCCCTCTTGAATATCTTTCCATAATATCGCCCTCTTGAAAAAAAAAATTCAATCGTTTTTGTTGATGTTATAAAGAATTTCTTCTAAATCAAATCATTAGGAACAAATTCAACTGAATCAAACAGGCAACAACAATCATTGAGAAAGATAATGGGGAAGTCCATATGTGTGTATGAACAACAATCATATTGGTCAAATTTGATAGTCGATTATTTAACTATCAAATAAAACATCCATTCAATCATAAAATAAAAATAGATTTACTAGTTTAGTACTCAACATCACTTGGCTTCTTTAATTAAAATAATTAATAAAATGGTTAATTTACAACTTAAAACTCTTTTCAATATTTCAACATAGCATTTCACTTCTTATTTAACATTAGCTTTTCTTCAAAGCTAATTACCATATCATTACTCGTTATCTGTAATCAGAAATCACTTAAACTTATCGCTCGTAAAACAATGTTACATTTTCACACAATTTCCTTTTATTTCCTTTATATTGGAGATATCATTATATACATATATGTATACACATTCTCAAGTCTTTTCATTTCCGTTACATTGGAAGTCCTATTATATATTCTCAAATCTTTTTATTTCCATCACTTCAACACTCATTAGTCCCTGACCGTAAATTGGTAAATGAATAATTTCCTAAGTATCAACCCGAAGACCGAAATCAACATCAGGTTAATATTCAAAAAATCACTCAACTCATCCAATCTCTAGTTAGGTTCCAATTCTTATCTTAACTCATTACAACCCATACTATTCCATTTCTAATTCATTCGACCATTTTCCACTTTGACAATCTCGTTTCAATTCCATATCTTTCACTTAATTTCATTATTAAGTATCGCCAATTCAAAATCAACATCTCGACTTCACATCTCTTTTATAGATCTTATTTACAAACTCGGGTTTGATTTAAATCCCTTTTCTATCTCGATTTCTTTTACTTAATTCAAATGTTAGGTAAATATTTATTTAAGCAATCGTGTTTGATTAAAATCCTTTTTATAACTTAGTTATAAAAATTGGGTTTTAATATACATCCATTCATTAACTCCTTTCAAACCTTAATTGTATATCATTTCGAACCTGATTACTTACTTAAATGAATTTCATTTAAATAATAATCCCTTAAATCCTTATTGATTAAAATAATAATTTACTTCAGTATTAACTACTGTAGAAGTAGTTAAATTCTTTATTAACTAAATAAATAATAAATAATAAATTTCCTTTTGATTTAAATTACCTTAAATCCTTAGATTCGAACACTGTGAGTTTAAGTTACCTTTTGATTTAAATGATTAAAAGTAAAACATGATATGACTGTAATTTGGATCTATGCCTGTGAATGAATCATATCAGATCTATTGAAACTTGTGAATCTATGATATCCTGACATAACTATAACTTGGATCTTAACCTTTATCATGTTAGATCTACTTTTTGATTATAGATCTAATTTACTATTTAGATCATCTTGTACCTATCATGTTGGTGGTTAATTTGGATCTGTCATTAGTTGGACATCTAAATCCTTGTTTAGATCTAATCATGCCTATTATGGCATCCCTATCATGTCAGAACCAGTTTCATAATCACAAGTTCACCAGTCTGTTCTTATATATCCACCTAATCATTATGCCATTGTATGTTTATGTTAATTTTGTTAGAATAATCATTTCTATCCTCTTCCCTTCATCCTTTCCCTTTTATTTTACATAGTCAGGCTATTTTTGAGCCTAGGCATGTTGCTAAAATTATGCGAATGCGTTAGTTTGGGAACGAGGGGAAAACATGGGGAAAACGTTAAATTGGACATAACTTGAAAAAGGGGAAATTTGGCATAACTTGAATAATGTATATGAATGTCGATTTGGACATATAATCCATTATGAACATAATTAGGGGAAAAAGGGGCATGGAAACCTATAACGACACAGGTAAAATTGGCTAATAATGAAATGCCTAGGATTACAGTAATTAGAAACTGTAATTGCGCCTAGGCATGAGGTTAGATTACACTTGTGGTGGAAGTCTGCCCGGAACCGCCCAGCATATCTAGCGACCATAGTGGTGAATCTAATGTGAGGGGTCTAGGTGCACAAACACGAGACGTGCCAAGACACGAGGTTAAGCCCGATTTGTGGAATAAGTCTGCCCGGACCCGCCCGACATATCTAGCATCCACAAATTGTAGGATTAATGTGGGAGGTCTAACACATTATAGCCATAAATGGACATGGTAATGAATTGGAATTCTTAACATAGTTGAATCCAAAGGGATTGTATGAACACGAACATGAATAGGGGTTAAGTAAATTTAGTCGAACAGTGGGTAGGTTAAGTAAATCTGAGGGGGTGGGTAATATTTATATATATGCCCACAAACTTAACCTGAGAAGGTTATGTAATTAAAGACACCGATAAGGATACATAGCCTATGGAAATCCTAGTGGGGATACAAGACAAGGGGGAGAGCTTGTATCATCTTGTGTGTGGGACCCGTTTCAGTCAGTAACTCATATAACAGTATCAAACGAGTACTCTGCCCTAGGCCGGAGAGGGACACACTTACTGGGCTGATTGTAAGAGATCCAAACGTGGAGGACAGTGTGGGCGGCGCAAACCGACCGGGGACATGTGCGTGCATGGGACGGCTAGAGGGGTATAAGATGACCGTGATACCTGTAGATATGGTTGTGCACATCAACGAAGGGTCGCCACTTTAGGAAGTGATACCTCCTACTGTGGGGCTGGCACAGGGTATCTACGGAGTAGGGAGCCGATCGATTAGAGTAGTAGTTAGGGTACATCTAGACTCTGGTAATGTTTAGGAGCTTGATAGTTTGGGTTGCCGGTGGATTGTATGGGATTAACATCTCTCTCCACAAGTACGCCAAAGTCTACCATCTTATACATGTTGGGGATCATCTCATTCTGGTTATACTAGTATTAGTGCAGAGTAATCATTAGGGAAGCATACACACTCTATCAGTTTACCTTAACATACCTGCCTTTTATAATGTTATCTTTCTTATCCACATTATATGCCTATCATGATACTTTTACTTGCTAAAAGTAACTAGACTTGCCAAACTTTATGTCTGACCCTTTTTGTTTCCTCTTCTCTCTTCTGTTTCTCTGCCAGGTTCGCAGGGTGGGAATACTCAGGCTTAATCAGGACTCGGTTATCATCTTGCTAGGAGCTGCTTTTGAAGTATTGCTCAAGTTCTTGTCTTTACTACTATGGCTTTGTCTCTTTTGGGGAATTATGTTTTTATGTATTTCTATACTCCAACGGTACAAGACAGAAGTTTTATATTACTGTAATGGGTTTTATGTAGTTTCAGTCTTGTGATATTTTAGATCACGATGTTATGAATTATGTTTTAAATAAAGTTTTAAATTCGGCTACTATCTTTTATATTTGTCTTGTAATGTTTCTGTGTCTGTTCACCTATAACGCTTCACGAAACTTAATACATTCTCTTAATAAGTGACATTAACGGACGTGGGGTGTAACACTTGGTATCAGAGCTGAAGGTTACCAGATTGGATAAAAGTTTTTGAAAATTGTTTTCAAAAAGGTTTTAAAAGAAAGCATTTTTCATAAAGAAAAGTCTGTTTTGAAAAGCATATTCCCCAAAGCCATGTGTAATATCCTTCGATCCATTGTCTATATCTCTTTCCTTTTCGTTTCAGCATGTCTGGAGAACCTAATATTCCTGAGGGTGTTACGATACCAAGCTGATTCCGTAGGTATCTAGAGGCCACGGTGCCAGCCGGAGATCAAGCTGACGTTCCTTCCCTAACTGCACCTATCGTTCCTCCTCCTCCTTCTCCTCCACCAAGAGAAGATAATTTCGCTAATATTTGCAAATATTTCTGTGCCAAGATAGGGAAGCCATTCTATGGAACCGAAACATTTGTAGAGGCAAGCAATTGGCTCAAGGAGACCGAGGACTTGTTTGTAATCTTTGAAGTGGAAGATCGAAGGAAGATTCAGTTAGCTGCTTGGCTACTGAAAGATGAAGCTTCGTTCTGGTGGGAAGTAACCCAAGTTGGACGTCCGGTGGAGACATGGGATGATTTTAGGTAGAGGTTTGGAATGAAGTTTCTTTCTCAAGCTGAGAAAAGCATGCAAATGGAGAGGTTCTTGGTGCTCAAACAAGGAAATATGCCTGTTAAAGAATATGTGAACAAATTCAACCATCTAGCAAGGTTTGGATTGGAACTGGTGGATACTCCGCATAAGAAAGCTTTGCGGTTTGCTAAAGGGCTGAATGAACCCCTTCTTGGGTTAGCTATGTCCCATATTCCAATGGGAGCAACTTTTGAAAGGCTTGTTGTTATGGCCTTGATGCATGAGGAAGATAAAGGAGAAAAGAAGGAAGTTAAGGCTGAGGAAACAGTGCAAAAAAGAAGGTATGGCCCAAGAAAGGACAACAACAAACAATAACAACAAAAGAAAGTTGAAAAGAATGACAAGGCTAAGGATAAGAGGAAGTGTCATAGTTGTGGACGTGAGGGTTACTTGGTCAAAGACTGTAAAAGAAGGAAGAATATTTGCTTCAGTTGTGGAGAGGTCAGAAACTTTGCTAAGGAGTGCCCGCAAAAACAGGGACATGGTCAAAGGCAGGAGCTCCTAGAGGGCAGGTGCATGCTCTCGCGACCAGCGCTGCGGATGGAGGTAGGATAGTTTCCGTGGAAGGTTTGATTTCTCTTTCCAATCACCCTATTAGAACTCTTTTTGATTCTGGCGCTTCACATTCATTTATATCTAGTTCTATGGTTGAATCTCTGCACTTAAATACTAGTATGATAGTGGATCCCATTGTTGTCTAAAACCCCATTGGTGGCTCGGCTCATTTATCCATGATTTTTTGGGGTTTGAGAATATCCGTTTTAGGTGTCGAGTTTGAATGTGACGCATATTGTAACGACCCGTGTTCTATACATCATAGGATTATAGAATATTTATTTCTTTCCTGTGTGAAGTTGTATGGTCATGTAACTTTGGGAAACATTTATTAGAGTCATTTCCCCTGTCCATGATTTTTGTCGATTTTTAAATGACCATTTTGCCCCTAGTCAGTACTGTTTTGGCCATAACTTTTGATAGGGAAGGAATTTTGACCTGAAACCACTTTCATTAGATTCGTTTGATGGTTTCTCTTTCCGTAGAGTGGTCATAATAGCCAAACGGACTTACCGTTTGGGAGATATGGCTGAAACAAGGTTTGGAGGGTGAAAAACTGCTTAACCGGGCCAAATCGGGTGATTAGTGAGTAGGCCCATGACCCATTTCGGGATTAGGGTTAGGAGAGGGCTGAGTTGGCCTAGGATTTGATCCCATTTCAGTTTTCTAGCCTCCACTTAGTCCCCAAGAAACCTAATAATGGCCTCCACTCTCTAAAGTCTCCAAATCACCTCCAAACCACTCCAACTTGAAGAAAAAGAGATTAGCAAGATCAAATCAAAGGGGATCTACACCAAATCAACCTTGAAGTCGCTGTTTTGCATTGGAATCAACATCAAATCCAAGTTTTATTTCATATCTTGTTTTATTTGTGGCTAAGGTGAGTGATTAGCTTGCTTTATGCACTAATTGGGGTTATTTGGGGTGATTAGTGCTAATTAGTGTTTTTAGACGAAAATAAATTCTGAAAAAATGTTTATAAAATCATAAATAATGTTTTAGACCTCTGATATGAGTTTGGGTTAATTTGGATAAGTTTTGCTAATCATATGCTTAAACATGATTAAGAGGGATTAAGGGAAAACATGGGGTTTTGGCTATGTTTGATCCATTCTATCATATCATATGGTTGTTTTGGTGTTTTGAGGTCACTTATATGTGTTGTTATGACTCTTTGGTATGCTTTATGATTGATTTCAATAGTTAGAATGGTCGAAAACGTCGTTGAGAGACGTATAAACACTTGTTGGAAAGTCTCAGGAAAACTGCAGGTTTTCGGAGCGGATCGGAGGAGGGGCTCGGATCGGAAATGGCGATTGGGCAAAGACTCCGAACCGAACCGGAGATTGGTGCGACGCATTTGGCAAAAAGGAAGGCCATGTGTGTGGAACTGGATCGGATCGGCTGAAAGCAAGGTGAACGGATCGGAGTAGGACTAAGGGACCGGATCGGATTAGAATAGGGGACGGAACAGAACAGGGCAACAGGAATTGGGATCGGATCGGAGGGAAACAACGGACCGGAATATAGGAAATAGGATCGGATCGGATTGGCATAGGGGGACGGAACCAGATAAGGTAACCAAAGCTGGAGCGAAGAATAAAAGGGTGAAGCAACTCGACCCGACCCGGAGTAGACGCTCGACCCGACCCGATGTACACTGGGGCAACCTGAAGGATTTCGACCCGAACTGGCGTAGCTTAGGATAACCGACCAGAACCGATGACGATGAATGAGCATGGATCCGAACCGAATCCAAGAGCAAAGAAGGAAGAGCCGAACCGACCAGTATTGACCAATAACCCGAGATGCAAAGGTAGTACAAAAGGAAGTTAGAACCACTTACCAATGGATTTGTGCTTAGCGTTGGTAATAAGTTCACTTCATGATTGGACTTTGCTGCGGGACGTGTGCTAAGGAGTTGTCGATGTCTATGACTTTGGATCACTAGGTGTTGGAGGTAGAGAGACAAACTCGGGCTTTGGATATGGTGCGACTAGGGAGCTACCTACCAATGGAGTGGGGTCATGGAAACGTTGGGCGTGATCCCATAGGTATGGCGTTGGTGGTAGTAGGAATGTACATAGTCATACAAAGTCGAGTTCTGTCGTTTTAGTAAAGTGCTCTAGTGATCGAAGAAGTGGATGTCGTATACTTTACGCACTGAGTGAGAGATGTGAGGATGGTTGCTATGCTTGATTCTTTGACATACACATTCCCACCCCCGTATATTTATACACCATATGTTAGTGACATCTTAGAGTATTGTACCGTGTAGTACTAACTCTTTGATTGCAGGTCCAGGTTCAGGTATAACCTAGTATACCTGTTATTATTCTGTTTATGCTTGCTACCACTCATACCAGACTGATGTCTGACCCAGAGTTTTATGTTTCTTCTTATTACTCTGGGTGCTCACACGAGCAGACTAGAGACAGGGATAGCTGGTAGTGCGCTTGGTAGATGGACTGAAGACGAGCAGGAGGCTCCACGTATGATATATAGTTATTCTCCCTGTGTCGTGATCGGTATCTACTTTGGGCATTAGTAGCATACCTATTTTGTTTATCTTAGAGACAATATTTTGAAGTTGTAATAAGCTGTATTTGATATTTCCGCTACTCTGATGATGTTAGTTCAAGTTTTCAGCTTATGCACTGTCTCATCTGTTTTATGTCAAGTATATGTTGGTTATTATATTTTATCCCATGCGCTGTGAGACATATTACAGGTTCTTTATTTGGTTCATCTTCTTTCTTTCTCATTCTTTGGCGACCGTCCCATGCCAATTGGACATGTGTACAACGCACAATTGGAGTAAATGTCGGTTGGTGCGGGGTGGGCCGTCACATTTGGTATCAGAGCTCTAGGTTGCGTAGTTAACCTAGGGAAAGACACTAGGGAGAGTTAGTACGTATATGAGAGCGCGTATTTGTGATTACTTTGGTTTTCAAAAGCTATATATATACTATTAGTAGTATAAGAATGAAGTTGCACTGCACTAGTACCACTATGGGGTCGTTAATCGTTCTCCTTTTTACAGATTGACGATGAGCCGATATGTGAGAGGTACTGGTAGAGGGGCCAATAATGGAAATACCGCTGACATGAGGGCGATGTTTACCGACCTCATGAGAGACATGCTTAGAGAAGTGCAAGGGGCAGTTCCTAATCCCGGAGTTGGTGGTGGCCCAGTAGTGCAAGCGCCTAGGGTCGATTTCGCCAAGCTGAGTAAGGATTACACTAATCTTGGTGGAAAGCCGTTTCACGGAACAGAGTCGGCCACGGATGTTCAGGATTGGTTGGATAGCTGTGATCGAATCTTCGATGACTTGGGTATCGAGGATGCGATGAAGAGAAGGCTAGCGTCTCGTCAGCTGCAAGGACGAGCGATGAATTGGTGGAATGCTATTAGGGCAGCCACACCAGAAGATCAAGTTACTTGGGATCAGTTTAAAGCTCGCTTTAGCGATAAGTATATCCCAGCTGCCCAGAAGTCGGAATTGTTTAGGAAGTTCTTGGAGCTTAAGCAGAATGGAAGGGCAGTATCGGATTATGTTGCTGAGTTCGACACTTTGTCGAAGTATGGTTTATCTCTGATCGATACTCCCGAAAAGAAAAATGAGAAGTTCATCACTGGCTTGGATGAATACTTAGGGGAGAGGCTGATTAATCACATCGATGAGACATTTGAGTCGATCGTGGGGAAAGCTTTGAGGTCAGAAAGTCTTTACCCTAAGCCGAAGACTGGGGTTGTTGCTGCATCTGCTGAAGAGCCAAAGCCGCAAGCAAGCGGTGGAGGCAAGAATAACTCTCAGAATAAGAGGAAGCAGAACCAAGCTAAGGATGGCCAGAAGAAAAGCAGGAAAGAAGTCGAGTGCTTCAAATGTGGAAAGAAGGGCCATTATGCAAGGGAATGTAGGGCCAAGACAGTGGGAAAGAAGTGCTTTAACTGTGGCCAGGAGGGACATTTTAAGGATAAGTGCCCGCAACCTCTGAAGGAGAATCAGATTGTGAAAGCATATGCCATCAATGCTGTTCCTTCTTCGTCGAATGCCCCGACTGCGGCGGAGAAAGGAAAGGGAGTCGTCATTCAAGGTATGCTTTCCATTTATGACCTTCCTGTTAGAGTTTTGTTCGATACCGGGGCTTCCCATTCCTTCATATCTAGTGACCTGGTAGATAGGTTGGGATTGGAACCCGAGTTAGTCGATAGACCATTAGCTGTGACGAACCCGATTGGTGGTTCAACAAACCTCAGTATGATCTGTCGTAATGTGGTCTTATCGAGTCATGGATGTATGTTTGTTTGTGATTGCTTGGTTTTGGGCTTTACTGGGTATGGCATTATTTTGGGAGTCGATTGGCTCCAAAGATACGGGGTGGTGGTAGACTGTGAGGGCTTTTTGGTGACAGTTAGGGCGGATGATGGGCGGAGGGTAGTGTTTGGTAATCTACCCTGTGATGGGGTAATGGCTAGTTTTGTAAATTCCCTCGACATTCCGCATGATGAGTTATCAGGTTTGCCCGTGGTTGGCCAGTACCCGGACATCTTCGAGGAAGTGACCGGACTTCCACCACACCGAGAGATTGAGTTTCGTATTGATTTAGTGAAAGATGCCAGACCTATAGTGATGCCACTTCGTCGTATGGCACCACGAGAACAGCGAGAGCTCGAGGTGCAAGTTAGCGATCTTTTGAAGAAGGGATTTATTAGAAGAAGTGTTTCCGAGTGGGGAGCACCAGTTGTGTTTGCTACTAAGGCAGATGGTTCCCTTCGATTGTGTGTGGACTATCGCGAGTTAAATAAGGTGACAAGGAAGAATAAGTATCCTCTACCACGGATAGATGATTTGTTTGATCAACTGGAAGGAGCGAGAGTGTTCTCCCAGTTGGACCTCGCGACAGGATTTCATCAGCTCCGTGTAGCAGCTGATAGTATAGCTAAAACGGCATTTAGGACGCCGTCTGGGTTTTATGAGTGGTTGGTCATGCCATTCGGGTTGACCAATGCACCAGCATACTTCGTGGATCTTATGAATAGAGTATTCAGAGACCAATTGAATAAGTTTGTTCTTGTGTTCGTAGACGATATCCTTGTTTACTCGAGGACAGAAGAGGAACACAAGGAACATTTGAGAATTGTGTTGGAGGTGTTGAGAAGACACCAATTGAAAGCGAAGTTTTCTAAGTGCCACTTCTGGAGGAGAGAAGTGAGATTCTTGGGCCATGTTGTTTCAGAGAATGGTATTGCCGTGGACCCTGCAAAGGTGGCTACGGTACAAGATTGGTCTACGCCCAAGAATGCAAAAGATGTAAGAAGTTTCTTGGGGTTAGCTGGATATTATCGTAAGTTTATCAAAGACTTCTCCAAGGCAGCGGCACCGTTGACTCAGTTGACTAAGAAGAATCAGGCCTTCGTTTGGGACGGAGGGTGTGAAAAAGCATTCAAGAGTCTAAAGGAAAAGTTGACGCGTGCGCCAGTGTTGGTCATTCCTAAGGGAAATGAAGAGATGACGGTATACACGGATGCTTGTGGTACCGGACTGGGAGCGGTATTGATGCAAGGAGGTAGGGTTGTAGCTTATGCTAGTCGACAGCTAAAGCCACATGAGAAGAAGTATCCTACCCATGATTTAGAATTGGCAGCGATTGTATTTGCGCTGAAGATGTGGAGACATTACCTCTTGGGAGAAAGATTTGAGCTATTTACCGATCATAAATCGTTAAAGTATCTCTTCTCTCAGAAAGATCTGAATCTCCGTCAGCAGAGATGGTTAGAGTTCTTGGCTTCGTATGATTTTGATATCGCGTATACATCTGGGAAGGGTAATGCGGTAGCCGATGCCTTGAGTAGGAGACATGCCAGCTTAGGGGCAATGTTTCTTGAATGGAAGCAGCTGGAGTATATCGCGGGGTTTGATTTCAGACCAAGGTGCGAATTGGATCCAGTTATGCTAGCTAACTTGACGATCAGACCCACTTTGATAGAGCGGATTGGTTCTAGTCAGAGGAGCGATCCTAACCTACTAGAAATCATCTCCAAGTTAGAGATGGGTATCGAAGAGGAGATGAATGTGTATGGGCTTGATCGAGATGGATGGCTTCGGAAGAATGGAAGACTAGTTGTGCCCAACGTGAATGGTTTGAGAGATGAAGTGCTTAGAGAATGTCATCACTCAAAGCTAACTATACACCCCGGTGGTAATAAGATGTATCGAGATATGAAGCAGACTTACTACTGGGAAGGGATGAAAAGAGACGTTGGGAAGTTTATATCCAAGTGCATGAATTGCCAGCTAGTTAAAGCCGAGCAGAAGAAGCCTAGTGGGTTGTTGCAACCATTAGAAATTCCCGAATGGAAATGGGAACAAGTTTCGATGGATTTCATCGATGGTTTACCGAGGACTAGATCGGGATATGATAGCATTTGGGTAATTGTGGATCGACTGACCAAGAGTGCAAGATTTATACCAGTTAAGTCGAACAGAACTGCAGCTAAGTTAGCAGAACTATATATGAAGTGGGTAGTGAGATTTCATGGAGTACCCAAAAGCATTGTGAGTGACCGAGATCCGTTGTTTACTAGTGGATTTTGGAAGAGCTTACAAGAGGCTTTAGGATCAGAATTACATCTCAGTACCGCATATCATCCTCAAACCGATGGTCAGACAGAGAGGGTGAATCGGATATTGGAAGATCTCTTGAGGGCTTGTATTTTGGATTTCGGTGGAGCATGGGATGACCATTTGCATCTAGTGGAGTTTTCATATAATAATAGCTACCAATCCAGTATCGGTATGGCTCTATATGAAGCTTTGTACGGAAGACCGTGCAACTCACCATCATGTTGATAGAAACTGGCGAGAAGTTTGTGCTTGGACAAGATGTGGTGAGAGAAACTTCCGATAAGATCAAGATCATTCAGCAACGAATGAAAGCTGCTCAGGATAGGCAAAAAAGCTATGCTGATAAGAGGAGAAGAGACTTGAAATTCTCCGTTGGTGACTTGGTGTTCGTCAAGATCTCTCCGTTGAAAAGCGTGATACGATTTGGCAGGAGAGGCAAGTTGGCACCAAGATTTGTGGGTCCTTTCCAAGTTCTCGAGGAAGTTGGGAATTTGGCATATAGAGTTGGCTTACCAGAGAAAATGGCAGGAGTTCACAATGTGTTTCATGTTTCCCAACTAAGGAAGTTCGTTCACGACTCAAATGTGACTATTTCACCTGATCAGTTAGAGGACTTCGAAGTAGAGCAAGAGGCGGTTGAGAACCGCAAGCCAATTCGTATTGTGGGGCATGATACGAAGCAACTTCGAAGAAAGTCGGTGAAGCTAGTCAAAGTTCAGTGGGGCGAGGACGAAAATGATTGTGCTTGGGAGACAGAGGAGAGCATTAGAAAGGCTTATCCAGAACTCTTTGCCTGGTAAGATTTACTTTGCGATTTAGTTATTCCGCATGCTAGGATAGACTTGTTTTGCTTGTTTTGCATGTTTGATGGTTGTTTTATGATTGATAGGCATGCGGGACCCTTGTGTGTTTTGATTAGGGAATTTCGGGGGCGAAATTTCTTAAGGGGGGTAGAGTGTAACGACCCGTGTTCTATACATCATAGGATTATAGAATATTTATTTCTTTCCTGTGTGAAGTTGTATGGTCATGTAACTTTGGGAAACATTTATTAGAGTCATTTCCCCCGTCCATGATTTTTGTCGATTTTTAAATGACCATTTTGCCCCTAGTCAGTACTGTTTTGGCCATAACTTTTGATAGGGAAGGAATTTTGACTTGAAACCACTTTCATTAGATTCGTTTGATGGTTTCTCTTTCCGTAGAGTGGTCATAATAGCCAAACGGACTTACCGTTTGGGAGATATGGCTGAAACAAGGTTTGGATGGTGAAAAACTGCTTAACCGGGCCAAATCGGGTGATTAGTGAGTAGGCCCATGACCCATTTCGGGATTAGGGTTAGGAGAGGGCTGAGTTGGCCTAGGATTTGATCCCATTTCAGTTTTCTAGCCTCCACTTAGTCCCCAAGAAACCTAATAATGGCCTCCACTCTCTAAAGTCTCCAAATCACCTCCAAACCACTCCAACTTGAAGAAAAAGAGATTAGCAAGATCAAATCAAAGGGGATCTACACCAAATCAACCTTGAAGTCGCTGTTTTGCATTGGAATCAACATCAAATCCAAGTTTTATTTCATATCTTGTTTTATTTGTGGCTAAGGTGAGTGATTAGCTTGCTTTATGCACTAATTGGGGTTATTTGGGGTGATTAGTGCTAATTAGTGTTTTTAGACGAAAATAAATTCTGGAAAAATGTTTATAAAATCATAAATAATGTTTTAGACCTCTGATATGAGTTTAGGTTAATTTGGATAAGTTTTGCTAATCATATGCTTAAACATGATTAAGAGGGATTAAGGGAAAACATGGGGTTTTGGCTATGTTTGATCCATTTTATCATATCATATGGTTGTTTTGGTGTTTTGAGGTCACTTATATGTGTTGTTATGACTCTTTGGTATGCTTTATGATTGATTTCAATAGTTAGAATGGTCGAAAACGTCGTCGAGAGACGTATAAACACTTGTTGGAAAGTCTCAGGAAAACTGCAGGTTTTCGGAGCGGATCGGAGGAGGGGCTCGGATCGGAAATGGCGATTGGGCAAAGACTCCGAACCGAACCGGAGATTGGTGCGACGCATTTGGCAAAAAAGAAGGCCATGTGTGTGGAACTGGATCGGATCGGCTGAAAGCAAGGTGAACGGATCGGTGTAGGACTAAGGGACCGGATCGGATTAGAATAGGGGACGGAACAGAACAGGGCAACAGGAATTGGGATCGGATCGGAGGGAAACAACGGACCGGAATATAGGAAATAGGATCGGATCGGATTGGCATAGGGGGACGGAACCAGATAAGGTAACCAAAGCTGGAGCGAAGAATAAAAGGGTGAAGCAACTCGACCCGACCCGGAGTAGACGCTCGACCCGACCCGATGTACACTGGGGCAACCTGAAGGATTTCGACCCGAACTGGCGTAGCTTAGGATAACCGACCAGAACCGATGACGATGAATGAGCATGGATACGAACCGAATCCAAGAGCAAAGAAGGAAGAGCCGAACCGACCAGTATTGACCAATAACCCGAGATGCAAAGGTAGTACAAAAGGAAGTTAGAACCACTTACCAATGGATTTGTGCTTAGCGTTGGTAATAAGTTCACTTCATGATTGGACTTTGCTGCGGGACGTATGCTAAGGAGTTGTCGATGTCTATGACTTTGGATCACTAGGTGTTGGAGGTAGAGAGACAAACTCGGGCTTTGGATATGGTGCGACTAGGGAGCTACCTACCAATGGAGTGGGGTAATGGAAACGTTGGGCGTGATCCCATAGGTATGGCGTTGGTAGTAGTAGGAATGTACATAGTCGTACAAAGTCGAGTTCTGTCGTTTTAGTAAAGTGCTCTAGTGATCGAAGAAGTGGATGTCGTATACTTTACGCACTGAGTGAGAGATGTGAGGATGGTTGCTATGCTTGATTGTTTGACATACACATCCCCACCCCCGTATATTTATACACCATATGTTAGTGACATCTTAGAGTATTGTACCGTGTAGTACTAACTCTTTGATTGCAGGTCCAGGTTCAGGTATAACCTAGTATACCTGTTATTATTCTGTTTATGCTTGCTACCACTCATACCAGACTGATGTCTGACCCAGAGTTTTATGTTTCTTCTTATTACTCTGGGTGCTCACACGAGCAGACTAGAGACAGGGATAGCTGGTAGTGCGCTTGGTAGATGGACTGAAGACGAGCAGGAGGCTCCACGTATGATATATAGTTATTCTCCCTGTGTCGTGATCGGTATCTACTTTGGGCATTAGTAGCATACCTATTTTGTTTATCTTAGAGACAATATTTTGAAGTTGTAATAAGCTGTATTTGATATTTCCGCTACTCTGATGATGTTAGTTCAAGTTTTCAGCTTATGCACTGTCTCATCTGTTTTATGTCAAGTATATGTTGGTTATTATATTTTATCCCATGCGCTGTGAGACATATTACAGGTTCTTTATTTGGTTCATCTTCTTTCTTTCTCATTCTTTGGCGACTGTCCCATGCCAATTGGACATGTGTACAGCGCACAATTGGAGTAAATGTCGGTTGGTGCGGGGCGGGCCGTCACACATATGTGCTCGGGTTTATGGGCTATGGGTTGATTCTAGGGATGGACTGGCTTACCATGTATGGTGCCATTCTGGATTGTGAGAGGAGGGTCGTTAGGCTTCTGATTTGTCAGGGGAAGACCCTCGAGATTTCTTGTGATCCGCAAGGGTCCGTCATGCTTAGTTTCCTAGAGTCTCTTGATGCATATATTGATGATCTGCGATCGGTACTAGTAGTCCGTGAGTATCCTGATGTCTTTGATGAGATTCGGGGTTTACCCCCAAGGCGCGAGATAGATTTTCACATATATTTGGTGGAAGCCAGTTGCATTACCCGTGCGCCATATAGCTCCAAGAGAAAGAGGGGAGCTTAGAAAACAAGCAGGGGAGCTACTTGAGAAAGGGTTTATTAGGCGAAGCATATCTGAATGGGGTGCTCCAGTGGTATTCGCAACTAAGGTGGATGGTTCGCTTTGTTTGTGTGTGGATTATAGAGAGTTAAACAGACTCACTAAGAAGAAAAAGCACCCACTTCCGAGGATAGATGACTTGTTTGACCACCTTGTTGGTGCCTCGGTATTCTCTCAGTTAGGCTTGGCCTTGGGGTATCATAAGTTGAAGGTGGCTGAGGACAGTATAGATAAGACCGGTTTAGGACTCCAGATGGTTTCTTTAAATGGCTAGTTATGCCTTTTAGGTTGACGAATGCACCCTCCTATTTTGTTGATCTGATGAGTAGGGTGTTTCGGGAGTTTCTAAATAAATTTGTCGTGGTCTTTGTTGATGATATCTTGATCTTCTCAAAGAGAGAAGAAGAACATGCCTAACATTTGAGAGAAGTTTTGAAAACTCTACATGCGCATCAGCTTAAGGCAAAGTTCTCCAAATGCCATTTTTGGAGAAAATAGGTGAGATTCCTAGGGCATGTGGTTTCCAAAGATGGGATAGCAGTAGATCCTGAAAGGTAGTTGCAGTTCAAGATTGGCAAATTCCGAAGAATGCAACGGAGGTGAGAAGCTTTCTTGGATTGACAGGATATTAGGAAGTTCATTGAGGACTTCGCAAAGATATCAGCCCCACTAACCAGGCCGACGAAGAAGAATTTGGCATTTTCATAGGATATGGATTGTGTTGTTGCTTTCCAACGATTGAAAATGGCTTTGACAATAGCCCCAGTCTTGACCTTCCTGATGGGAATAAAGTGTTTACAGTTTACACCTATGCATGTGGTACAGGGCTTGGTGCGGTTCTGATGCAAGAAGGAAAGGTAGTGTGTTATGGGGGTAGACAGCTAAGAGTTCATGAGAAAAACTACCCTACCCATGATTTAGAGCTAGCTGCCATAGTATTCGCGCTTAAGATGTGGCATCATTATTTGCTTGGAGAGAAGTTCTAGTTGTACACCAATCATAAATCTCTCAAGTACTTGTTTTCGCAAAAGGATCTTAATATGAGGTAGGAAAGGTGGATGGAGTTCTTAGTATCTTAAGACTTTGTAACGACCCAGGTTTTTTAGCAACCTTGGTTATCGACATAAACTCAATGTCGACTATCCAAGCATCGAAAATACCGGATAGTTAATAGAAAGAAATTAGAGGGTGAGAATAGATAAGATATAAAATTAGAATAGAAGAAGAAGATCACAACAACAGAATCAAAGTAACATGAATCTCACAGCGGAACGGTTAAAATATAACATAACTGTGAAATAAAAACCAGTATATGTATACAATAACATTTATCATAGTACAACACTTACAATACAGTGGAAATAAACAATTGCTATAAATTCTTGAAGCTTCCTGCTCCAAACTCTCAGTATATCTGTAAATCCCGACTACTTGACTGCCCGTACAAAACTGGGCACCCAAGAGTTTAGGGAAAACAAAACAAAATAAACCCCGGGTCAGTCATGGGACTAGTGTGAGTAAACAATTTAAAATATCTTGAGAAAATAAACGATATCTCATAAGACCACGCCGTATAGCGCGGAACGGTTTTTCCCCATATGAGAATCCAAAACACTTGATTTATCATTCAAAATTCTTTTGAAAGAAACGATAATCTTTATATCAAAACTCTTTGGATATTATAATAGTGTTTATCAACCACAATATAATAATCATCTAGCAGAACGCTTTTAACTCACGTTCCACGTACATAATATATAATCAAAAACCACGGATGCTTATTGGGTAATAAATTCCAACTGGCAAGGTATGGGACCACCTTCCGAAAGTGTATCTCTAGAGAGGAATACACCGGGTTCAACAAGAACATCTTGTAACCCAGGCTAAAAATGACCGGTCACTCCTTTCGCTTGAGTGTACCAAATGTATTATCACCAACGGTTGGGATCAGCAACCGTTTCCCGAAAGGGACAGCATTGAAATAAATTATAGAAATAAATGGAATTTCTTTAGATCAGGTTACAATACACCCTAATTGGCAGCTAACCACTTAGTCATGCAACCTACCCGATTTTTTACCATTTCCTGGTTGTGAGGCTAGAGGCCAAAGCGTATAGATCGCACCTTTATTTACTTTGAATGTCACATCGTCATACCCGCCAAATCACAAATTGATTTCCTCAAAAATACAACGGGTATACAACTAAGAGAAATGAATTCCTCCGCCACCAAACGTAAATACGTTTGAAGAGATCAACTTACGCGATCTATTAAATATACTCTGTCAGACATTCTTTCATACAGGTCGTCCTGGGACTGGACAAACCGAAGGTACTATTCTGTAAATCCAACTTAGGCAATTTATACCTAGGATTTTTCTGAATAGGCCTTGCATAACTCCGTCTTCAATTATCTTCATCATATTTGGTTCGCCACACTAATGTCATATGGAGTGGTTTTCAGACAATATATCTGATCCCAGTCTCTCTATATTGACAACGGAAATGGTCAAAATCTTTGATAGTCGGTGATTTAACTATCAAAGGAAAACATGTGTACAAAAAACAGTCATATTCCCAAATGGAAATCTTACCGATCAATCATCATTTCATTTCCCAATTTCCCATTTATCGTTTCCATATATTCATAAATTCCTTATTTTCTAGAATTAGAAAATATACGTTATTAACTTTGAAAACGTTTCCATTTCTGATTCACACATCAATATCTTCCCACCTCTATCAGTCTCTAACTGTAAACTAGTAAGAGAATAACTTCCCAAGCATAAACCCCAAAGGCCGAAACCAACATCAGATCGATACCCAGAAAGCCCTTCAACTCAACTAATTTCTAGTCAGTTTCGAATTTCAGTAATTCCATTTAAATTCCTAATTCAAACCCCAAACTCCTTTATAATATTTTATTTGCAAAATATTACTTTCATCTAAATTTTTTCACATAGAATGTGAATAATATTTCTTTATATAATCAAAACAGTTTGATTTCGTATTTAAAAACAATATCTCAAACCCAAATTCTATTTATATTTTTATTTGTAGAATTATTCATACAAATCTCCTTTTTATTTCAAACATTATTCCCTTTGTATTATTCTATTTATTCTATGTAAATCCTTTTATATAATTCTATTTATTTTCTATAAATCCTTTTATATAATTCTATTCATTTTATATAAATCCTTTTATATAATTCTATTCATTTTATATAAATCCTTTATATAATTCTATTCATTTTATATAAATCCTTTTATATGATTCTATTCATTTCCCAAATATTTCCTTAATTATATTATCCAATATTTGTTTTCCAAATATTACCTTTTATAATATCCTATTTATTTCATATATAAATATTTCATTTTCAATATTCACTTTGAAATTTTCCTTTTTACATTCCAGTATTTCATATGGTATTTAAAATACCAATTAAACAAACCAGTGTCATCATAATCAATCACAGGTTCTATATATCACATCATATATCACAATATATGAAAACAAACAGTATTATAAATATTGAGGAATCCAGTTGGATCCCTCCAACCTATTTCCCTGCATCCACAGATGTTAAACAATATAACTAACATCGATTTCATTTCAATATGAAATATTCTGATAAACAGAATCAATATTTGATTAACGATTTATATATATATCGTTATCTATAATTTCAACCAATAAATCAGCAATTTAACCAAACAGTCAACTCACAACAATCAATCATCATTTATCAATACTAGATTATATTAATAAAAATTATAACTATACGGAGTTAGTGAGATTCACTCACATTGGACGATCATCGTTAAATAACGATAATTGTCGGTTGATTTAGACAGACAATTTATTTCGCTATAAATTGTAACGAGCTCCAATTCACTCCCCGTTAGTTCCATTGTGTAGCCACCGTCCATACGATCCCAATGGATCTTGTTTTGCTGAATTCCGTTTATACATGAATAAGATATTTAATTTACAAGTTCCAATGCCTTATTTAAATTAAATAACTTAATTTACTTTTCAATTGGACCTCAGTATATCAATACCAGGCCCATCTGCATAACTTTACCCATACCCGGTTATGAATCCTTCTTCCGCCTGAATAATGCAATCACGTCAATAGCTCCATTTCATGGCCATTTCGCCCTTCTTCTTGCCATCCGTTCTCCTTCTCGTCTCCACTACAAATCAAACAAAAATCACCATTCATTCCCTCTTCCAATCCTCTTTCACCCAATACCCATTTCGTTAAACTCGAATGCACAAATCAAAATCCGTTCTTAGGTATAAAACTCGCGCTCCAGTAAATCGCGCGTCACTTTATGCCACACTAGTCCATCGAAACTCGCCAATACCCTCCTCTCAACTCCCTCAATCCATCTACCATGTTTGTTTCATGCATAGAAGCTTCAGACTTCCTATTCGACGAACCCTAACTCATGCTATATATTTCTCAACGTAACCAAACTGCTTCGATCCCATAATTAGATATGTAGAAATGAAGACAAAGACATGAGGAGTACAATGATACGAGTTTTGGGATTTTAGGAAATTTCTATGATTTTATCTTGATTTTTAAAGTTACGATTTATGTTTGGGAAGTAGAAGAGATGTCGGCTAAGAGATTGTTGACTACGGGGAAAAATTGTATAAGGGTTTTGGAGGATAAGGATGTTATATAGGATATTTTTATTAATTTTTTATTCGATTTGTTTATTAATTTTAATGAATCATTACTTCTATTCGGGATTTAAAAATCCGTGTACCTACATACGATATCCAATTTCAATGAAAATGGACACACAGCTATATTCTGATATTACGGACCCGACAAAACTTGTTTCGTCGAATTCCAACTCTATTTGCTCACACAGTGTATTTTTAAAGTCAAAATATCGACTATATTTCACATTAAAATTCTGTACGATCACATATTGACTCCAAAAATTACGAAATTTGAAATCTAACAATAATTTAATGTTCCGGATCCAACAAAATTAATTTCGTCAAAAACGGAGTTCGTTTGCAAAAATGACTATTTTTAAAGCTCTAAATAAACCCATTTAAATATTAATATATTTAAAAATAATTAAATTAAATATTAATAAATTCGTATTATTGCATATATTCACACTAGAATATCATATAGCTCCAAAATAATCATATCAGAATTTATAGCTCGACATTTAAAAATCCCAGATTAAATCGATATTCAATTCATATTAAAAATCCATTTATAATATAAATAAATCATTATAAATTATAAAGGAATTCTACAGTGACTTTTCAAAAATTTGATTTGAACATAAATCAAAATCTACACAATGAAATCCCAAATTTTCTCTTCCATTAGAAAAATATACTTCACCAACTCCGAACGTTTCTTGTTTCACAGAAATCCGACTTAAAACGGATTTTGTATACTCGTTTAAAGATCGAATCACCAAATTACGAACTGCCGTGCCATTTCGAGCTCAATTATAATTATAATATAATTATACGTTTAAACTTCGTTTGAATAATATATTTGTTATTATAATTCAATTCTAAACTGAATTAAATATTATAAATAATCCAATTCACACAATATTGTGAATTCTACTATTCTCCGACTATCCTGGAATTTATATATATTATTTAATTATTATATTAATTAAATATTCAAAGTTATTTAATTTAAACCAATAAATTACCAAACCATTATTTGAATAATTAAATAAAATTAATTATTAAATCATTAAAAAAATACAGGTCGTTACATTCTTTCCCCCTTAAAAAAATTTCGTCCTCGAAATTGCTAAGGTAGAAAACAAACCCTATTAACTAGGTTAAAAATTATTTGTTTGCTTCTTTACCCCAATTTCACTGTACCAATTAATTTCAACTAAAATATTAATTCATTTCGACTTTTTTCAAAAATTCTGAAAACTTTCTAACACCTTAAATTTCTAAAAAAATTCGTTAACTCCTCCTTTGTATGGCTCAATCAGTGCAATTACAACTCTCCTCTCTAGGCCTTTTCTAACCCAAAAGAAAATCAAACAGCCAAGCGGCTTGCCAAATCGGCTCATAAATCCCATACCCAATTGAAATATAAACTTGTACCTTTTGTCGGGCATATCGTTATATCCTTTCCATCTGCTATCAATTCAGCATATATCAATGTCTTTCCCATCAAATTCCAATCATCTGTCCTCAAATCCAATCATTCTCTATCCAAACCAAATTACATTTCAAACCAAAGTTCCATTCTTGATTCCAAACTCCTAACTCCATACAGTTTCCACTTTACTGGCTTTAATTCAAATTCCAATTTGTTTCCATAAATTTATATTTAATTTGTTTTTAATTCTAACAATCTTTTCCTCGGAGTTTTTAAACAGTTTAACATATCAAAAATAAAATATTCCCTTTTGAAATCAAAACAACTTGTTTTCTGAAAACATTTCCAAAAACAAAATTTTTGGTAGTAATCCGTCACTTAGAAACTCGAAAATGAAC
The DNA here is from genome assembly GCA_030737875.1 of Allium sativum. Taxonomy (NCBI): domain Eukaryota; kingdom Viridiplantae; phylum Streptophyta; class Magnoliopsida; order Asparagales; family Amaryllidaceae; genus Allium; species Allium sativum. Next base: position 5,525,075 of record CM060916.1, on the reverse strand, counting down.
ACCGATGATGTCATGATCATCATCGGAATTTATTTTCCAGCGATCGAAGTGAGTTCAATACTATATCACTTTCAAAACCATTTCTAAACATTTCCATTTGGAAATACATTTCAAAATATTATTCACAATGCTTGTAAAACAATTTAAAATCTTCCATGATTTTAAAATTCTCATATACTTAATCCAAGTCCATTTACAAACACTTTTCCAGATTTTAGGAAATTTAATTCCAATTCTAATTTAAATTCAAATATAGTTCATTTCGTAACACTTATACAAAATTTGATTGGTTATTTATAACCATTTCACTTTTATAATCTTATTCGATTATAATAACAACCAACACATCCAATATACTAAAATATTTTAAGTATTAATAATTCCTTTTATATCAAAATATATTTTGGTTAAATTATATCATCTACCCTCTTTCAAAACATACTGTGTCGGTTCATCGTATTCGAGTGTTTATAAACTCCTATCAATACAGTGGATCAAACTGATCGACCAGAACTCATAAACAACTCAATCCATAAATCTCCACAATATAAAATCATTTTATATTGAACAATAAAAATGCGCTCATATATATACGCTCAAACTCAATCTAGGGTATTGCTAAACCTATCTCTATTGAGTCACGACATAGAGCCAAGGTAATTACTTAACCTTCAACTCTGATACCACTGTAACGACTGGCTTTTTTTGCAACCTTGGTTATCGACAAAAAATCAATGTTGACTATCCAAGCATCGAAAATACCGGATAGTTAATAGAAAGAAGTTAGAGGGTGAAAATAGATAAGATAGAAAATTAGAATAGAAGAAGAAGAAGATCACAACAACAAAATCAAAGTAACACGAATCTCACAGCGGAACGGATAAAATATAACATAACTTTGAAATAAAAACCAGTATATGTATACAATAACATTTATCAGAGTACAACACTTATAACACAGCGGAAATAAACAATTGCTATAAATTCCTGAAGCTTCCTGCTCCAAACTCTCAGTATATCTGAAATCCCGATTACTTGACTGCTCGTACAAAATTGGGCACCCAAGAGTTTAGGGAAAACAAAACAAAATAAACTATGAGTCATTCATGGGACTGGTGTGAGTAAAAAATTTAAAACGTCTTGAGAAAATAAACGATATCTCATAAGACCACGCCGTATAACGCGGAACGGGTTTTTCGCTTATGAGAATCCAAAACACTTGATTTATCATTCAAAATCCTTTTGAAAGAAACGATAATATTTATATCAAAACTCTTTAGATATTATAATAGTGTCTATCAACCACAATATAATAATCATCTAGCAGAACGCTTTCATCTCACGTTCCACATACATAATATATAACCAAAAACCGCGGGCGCTTATTGGGTAATGAATTCCAACTGGAAAGGTATGGGACCACCTTCCGACAGTGTATCTCTAGAGAGGAATACACCGGGTTCAACAAGAACATCTTGTAACCCAGGCTAAACATGACCGGTCACTCATTTCGCTTGAGTATACCGAATCTATTATCACAAATGATTGGGATCAGCAACTGTTTCCCGAAAGGGACAACATCTAAATAGATTATAGAAGTAAATGGAATTTCTCTAGATTAGATGACAATACACCCTAATTGGCAGCTAACCACTTAGCCATGCGACCTACCCGATTTTATACCATTTCCTGCTTGTGAGGCCAGAGGCCAAAATATAACAACCCGAAAAATCTGAACCAGTTTAAATTTTTTAATTTGGCTATTTTAGTGGATTTTAAATATTTTAAATAAATTATTTTAAATAATAACGACGAAAAGTATGTTTGAATCAAAGTTTGAAAATAAATATATTTATTTTAAATTATAAACAAGGCCTGAAATGGCGCGGCAGTTTCAAAATTTGAATTCAAACTTTGACTGACTGTACCGGGTGCAAAATAAAACGAATTTTAGTGAAACCAAAAATATTTAAATCTGTTTATGAATATCTTTCTAACGAATCTGAAAAATCGAAGTTTCATAGCGGGAATCAAAAGTTATGGCCAAATGAATTTTCAGAAAGGTCGCTATAGAATATATATAGCCCGAGAAAATAGTCATTTTGCAAACGACCTCAGAATTCGACAAAACCACTTTTGATGGATCCGGGATGTCAAATTATTGCTAGGTTTCAAATTCCATAATTTTTGAAGTTAATATGTGAGCGTGGCGAAGGAAAATGTGTTCGGTTGATTTTAGTTAAATTGGATCGACCAGAAAAGGGCCATTTTTAGAACGGTCTCAAAATTCGACAAAACTAGTTTTGTTGAGACCGTATCGTCAAAACATAGCTAGATTTATTTTTTTGGAATTTTTGGGATCAGTATGTGGCCCCGACAAATTGAAATGCACGTTCAAATCAAATATTGAATGTTTTATATTTTAATTTGAAGAGAAACTGACTGAAACAGTCGAATGGGCCCAGTAAACATATCCCATTATGTTCGGAATGGGGGTATTTTGCTAGGGGCAACAGTCGTTGGGTTTGAATTGGAGTTCGTGTGAGAAAACACTAATTTTCGAATTTATATACATATCGACGAATCAGAAAATTTCTTTCATAAATAAAAAAAATAAAAAAACGTATATTCTCTCTCCCCGACCACGATCTGAAGGCGGAAAAGCTTTCCTCCATTCCCGATCATTTTCCAACCAAACCATGCACCATTAGCCCCTGCCCCTTTTGAACTTTTTGAAGCTCTCCCTTCGATCTTCAAATTCGTATAAGGTACGCCTCCTCTCGTTGCATGTACGAGGAGATCCAACGCCTGAAAGTCGGCCTGTTTGGAATGCCGCCGGATCCTCCTGACGTGATCGATCAGAGCGCTGCCACCCTCGTTCTGAGCACCTCTCCAAGCTCTTCGACACAGTATAACCTGATCTGAACGAAGTGCGACGGATTTGCGGGAAAATCGAAACCTAGTTTTGAACAATTTCAGAGAAGGTACGACTATTTTTAATTTAACTGATTATAGCACTTTAAAGCGCTACAGTTTATGATTTTACAATAAAAATTATATCTTTTTGCTATGTGGTCGAAATCCAATGAAACAAGAGACAGTGGACTCGTGTGGACGTCTTCTACATTCTAGAAGAAACCGGATATTTTTCTAAGCCTTCTACAATTTTTGGAGGAGTGAAACACATTGTGAGATTTCTGAACTATAAATGATATGGAAACAACGATGTATAAATTATATAGCCGATGTATGAGTTATATAAGCATTGTACACCTCATGTATAAGCGTTGTATAAGTTGTATGCTCGATGTATAAGTTATATATGCATTGTAAAAATGATATATGCATTGAAATAAATTGAAATGATTTTGAAATGAATCGAAATATATTTATATACGAATATATATATATATACACACACACTCCCCTCGTCCACAAACCATGGACGAATATATTGGTTGTGATATTGTTTGGATTATTGGTTGATGTGAAATTTGGTGAATATCATGAATGGTTGATTTGAAATGATTGATTGTGGTTGAAATCCCAATAGGATTAGTATATGGGAAAACTCGTCTGCGTACGAACTAGATATTGAAAATCCCCATTGTCAAAAGCTGCGAGGCTTTAAGGTAGAGCGATCAGCCGTACTCGGGACGGTGCCGGTTTTAACTACCCTGCCGTTATGCTGCCGAAATTTTCAATAATATTCATGTGTTGAATAAAATTCATGTGTTGAATGAAGTTCATGTATTGAATAAATTCTTTGAAAGATAAAAATAACATTTTATTATATATATAGACTATATAAAATATTAGTGTTTTAAATAAATTGTTATAACACCAAAAATAACATTTTTACCTTATGTATGAACTATATAAAATAATCGTGTTTTGAAATAAATTGTTTGTAATAACCCGGAAATCCGAGCCAATTTAAAAAATTTATTTTGGCAATTTTGATGAATTTTGAATATTTAAAATGAATTATTTTAAATAATAATGATGAGAAATATATTTTGATTTGAATTAGAACGTATATATTTACTTGAATCATCGTTAGAATATAAATATTTATTTATAATTACAAAAGGAGTTGAAAATGGCGCGGTAGTTTGAAAATTCGATTTCGAATTTCAAATGAATGCGCAAGATTCAAAATAAACCGGATTATGGCGAAACCAAAAATATTAGAATCTAATTGAGAATATCTTTCCAACGAATCCGAAAAATCAAAATTTCATAGCGGGAATAAAAAGTTATGTCCAATTGAAAATTCAGAATAGTCGCTGTGGAATTCTGGCCCTTGAAAATGGAAATTTTGCAACCGACCTCGGTTTTCGATGAAACCACTTTTGTTGGATCCGTGATGTCAAGTTACTGCTTGGTTTCAAAATTCATAATTTTTTGAATCAATATGTGAGCGTGGCGAAGTAAAACGTGTTTTGACCATTTCGGTTGAATTTAATCAACTGGAAAATGGCCATTTTTCAAACGGTCTCAGAATTCGATGAAATTAGTTTTGTTAGAACCGTATCATCAATACGAAGCTAGAAAATATTTTTAGGGAATTTTTAGAATCCGTATGTGGCCGCGGTAAATTGAAATGTAGATTTAAAATTCAATGTATAAAGTTATATTCTGATTTTGACGAAAACTGATCGAAATGATTGAATCAGCTTACGAAACATATCCCATTGTGTTTGGAATAGGGGTAATTAGTTGGGGACGACGGTCGGTGGGTTCGATTTGGGGGTTGAAATAAAAAGTTGCTTTTTAGAATTTAAATATAATAAAAAATAATATAAATTTATATAGGCCCCCCTTTGTGTTCTCCCCCAAATCACTCAGATAAATAAAAAAAACCTAACTAAACCCATAAACCGCTGCACGCCCCACCTCCGACCAAGCCTCGCCCCCTTCTTTCCTCCTCCGACGCAAGCGAGCGAACCCCTCTCTCTCTTTCTGAGTCACCTCGAAACGGGCGCCGCTTGAACAGGAAGTCCGGCAGACTGATGGGTTCGAATTGGCTGGGGTTGGGCGAGCGGGAAGGTGGTGTTGCTGCGCTTCGGATGGTGACCGATGATTGTGTTTTGGAGGTCCTTAGGGGATGTGGTTTGAAGCCCTAGGAGCTGTGTTTAGGTTCGACGAGTACAGAAAGAGACGGGGAGGATGACGATAACAACAATGAGCATTCATTCCTTTTTTAGATTTAAAATTGAATAACTTTGTTTTGAAAAAGCAAATTATTTAGTATAAAAATATAATATAATATATATATATATATGAAAGTGTTTTATAAAATATATAAGAAGTGTTTTGTAAAATATATATGAAAGTATTTTATAAAATATATAAGAAGTGTTTTGTAAAATATATATGAAAGTGTTTTTATAAAATATAATCTTTATATATATGAAAGTGTTTTTACAAAATATAATCTTTATATATATATGAAAGTGTTTTTATAAAAATATAATCTTCATATAGAAGATGGCGATAAAAATATAATCTTTACATAGAAAATAGAGTAATAAAAATATGATTTTTATTTAAGTAGCATTATAAAAAAATTTGATTTTTATGTATTGATTAGCAAAGTAAAAATACGATTTTTTAAATATTTACATTTGAAATAAAAATACGATTTTTTTTATATAGTAGCCGTATAAAAATCACATTTTTATATGAACAGTACAAGAAGGAAAATGTGATCTTTATAATATATGTAGCGGTATAAAATTAGAATTTTTATCTATATAGTTGCGGTATAAAAATGTTATTTTTATATACATGACAACAATATAAAAATGCGATTTTTATATATGTAGTGGATACGGTAGGCGAAAGTGACAAAAGGCGAGCACGACGAAGATTTTCTACATATGAAGAGTCGCGGCGTTTGGTTTAGCTAGTCGGTGAGAACTCCTAACTTTTATTTTATTTTCTAGTTGAAATATATACTAGGATGCAGACGGTGCTTGGTAGCATCCGACACCCGTCGTCCGCAGACCATGGATGACTTGTTTGTTTGATTGTTGTGTTGTGAAATTTGATTGTGTGATGTGGAATGAAATAAAATATTCTATCATTACAAATATTTTATATAGTTAAAAATATAATTTTTAAAGTGTATATAAAATAAATATTTATAAACAAATCGGATGATTTGTTTATATACACTGATTTGACTGATATTGATTGGGACGATAAATTTTACACATCGCCCAACTGCACCAATAAAATCTGTGTTTGTTGATTTGAAACCCCACACGGGTATTGGGATGATATTTGACGCACGCTAATCCCGATTGTTTAGTTGTATGTCATTCGATGGGTTGATAGACTGTGTAAGCGTTAGTTATTTATATTTAATGCTTATGCAGTTGTGTGTTGCACTCTGGATGATGGTTGATGATTTATCGTTGCTGTTATGTACATGTGTTGTAGGGAACCCATATAATTAACGTTATATGGTTATTGATTGGGCCTCATTCCAAATTGGAAAATAAAAATATATATTCATGTGTTGAATAGAATAAAAATTCATGTGTTGAATAGAAAATATATATTCATGTGTTGAATAGAACAAAAATTCATGTGTTGAATGAAATATATATTCATGTGTTGAATAGAACAAAAATTCATGTGTTGAATAGAAATAAATTCATGTGTTGAATAGAAAATAAATTCATGTGTTAAATAGAAAATAAATTCATGTGTTGAATAGAAAATAAATATTCATGTGTCAAATAAAAATATAAATTCATGTGTTGAATTAAATATAATTCATGTGTTGAATAAAAATATATATTCATGTATTGAATAAAATATTCATTTACTGAATAGAATAACGAAGTTATTGAAATATATAAAGCCATGTTGGTTAGATATGCGCCATTTGACGCGAACGATATTTATATCGATTATATTCGTTTTTATAATGATTACAGAAAAGGAAGTGATTTCAAAATATAACGTTTTGAAAATATTATCATTTGTATATCGATGATGTGGAATATTCAACTTTGATTCGAAATTGAATATGAAGTTCAAATCGTTTCGAAAACGAATTTAAAACAATTTATAAAATAAGTTTTGAATGGAAATCGACGAAATATATATATAAATATTATATATATATATATATATATAATGGCCTGAATAGAACGCGTCGCGCTGCGGCAGTTTGCGAATTTCGACCATTGACTTCGAATGGATATTACGGGAGATCCGACCGCCGGATTCTCCTAAACCCGGAACTGTTGGGTTCGTATCGAAAAGAGATTTCTAAGAATGTTAGAAATTAGAAATCTAACGGTTGAATTTGGAATTATGTCCAAATCAAATTTGGAAAAGGCCGCTGTAAGTGCAGTTCGATGGCCATTGGTGGAAACCGACTGTACGGGCCTTGATAAAATTATTAAAAATAGTAATAATTTGTGTAAAATCATAAGAAATGATTTGTGAAGAATTGAGATGAAAAATTCCAAATTTGAAAAATAAAAATAGTTTTTTATCGAAATGAACTAGTTTTGAACTAGAATTATAAATTCATTTATTTTTTTAAAATAAATAAATTGGATTTGAAATGGTTTTAAAAGTAACCAGAATTTCCAATAATTGAATTGGAATGGATTTGAATCGAAATTGTCTTTGGAATATTTCGATGTTGGATTTCGTGATTATACATATATTGTTATGGAAATTTGAAAGATATATTTATATCGTTATTTCCAATACGATATTTGTTGGTCGTAGAATTTGATATTGAATATAAGCCGATATATTTTCTATTCAGAGCCTTGTATTTAATATCAAATGTGATTTGGGTTTGTCGTGAATGGTGTCTTCAATAATACTGTTCTTAGACCCAATGGAGTTAAGAAAATTGGAAACTAACTGGAGATTAGTTAAGTTGAATGGTCTCTTGGGTATTGATCTGATGTTGGTTTCGGCCTTCGGGGTTATTACTTAGGGAATTGTTCACTTGCTAATTTACGGTTAAAGGCTGATGAAATAGAATGTGATTTTGGGTTTATTATGAACCGTGTTTAAATGACATTGGTTCTTTAACCCAGTTAAAGACAGGATATGATTTCCCAAGTTAAATAATCATTGATAGTGATTATTGGGAAGATTAAAACCAAGTGGAGTTTTAATGAATCTTTAATTAGATTGAAATGATCGAGAATGGAGTATCACCAGTTTTGCTCCAAGCGATAGTTAAATCTTTAATTAGATTTGAACGTGAAATGGTAATTGAATTTACCGATAACACCGTGGTGTTAGATATGAAGTATAACCAGTTTTACTTTATGGGATGAATAGGTTGGGATTGGGAAATAAAATAAATGATTACTTCGGTGTGGTTCGCTAATCCCGACTAATTTGAATTGATATTCAAAAGAAGAATAAAGAATAAATTTAAAGAATTTATCTTTGATAAAATTAATTGGAACATTTCCCAAAGTATAAGAATATTTGAATAAAAGAATATTCTGAATTGGAATGAGGCGTATGTTGTGTTTGTGTAACACTTATTTATTATATACGCGAGTTATTCAGAAAGATCGGGTTTATCCCATTCTGAATAACTGATTCGACGTGGTGTCGACGATGAAGACGGTGGTTGAAGACTGGAGGTCTTCACATCGTTTGGGTGATTACTTATGATCTTGATTGGGTTGTACACCCAAGAGGAGGGATTCAGTTAGTGATCGTCCAGACATACTTGGAGATCGATGGATATGCGAAGTGCAAGGTGCCTCCGGTTTCGTTTAGAACCAGAACGAACTTGTAAATGGACTGTGTGTCTGACATTGGATTTTATTCTGTGTGATTGATTTCTATTAAATATATACATATATCTGTTTGGCAGCGGAGAATTTATTCTCTTGCTTAACGCCCTTCTCTGAGACGTACGAGCTAAGGGGTTATATATTGATGGATATCAATCGCATGGAGTGAATTGCCTGTGTGGCACGCCTAAGTGGCAATTGATCAAGGCTTCTACTGAAAAGCAAAGTCTTGTGGTCGATGATCAAAGCACCGCCTGTGTGGCATAGCTTTGTGTAACGTTGATTCACGAGCCTCACACCCCGGTTGTGAACCAGAAACGGGAGAGGACATCAGGGAGGGCATGCGTTTCCTTCTAGCTAGGGTGGTGTCAGTGACCTACCAGCCCTAACATTTATATTATTTTCACTTGTGTGGTTGTTGCTGTTGTGAGGCGCCTCGGATATATCGGTGACTGTGTGGAGCCGATGGAGTCATTTGGCTCATTTACGCCCCAAGGGTGGGGAAACGCAGTGTTCAGACATTTTAAACTACATCGGTGGACCGGCCCTGACGATTCAAGGGTCACTCAAGCTCTGATCCTGAGGCTCGGGTTAGAGAATCTCGAATCAGTGAGGACTATCTTTTGCCTCGGTTCACAGATGGAAACCCAACTTCCAATACGTGACTTTGCAGTTTTGATTGTAGAGCCTAGTATGGCGACATAGTGGTATGGGGCACTTATGCCGTCTATGATTGATACTTATGATTAAAATTGTTTTATACACTATGCACTTATAATAGTATCAAATGATTTGTTTTTAGCATATCATGTATTCTTTGGCTATTACAAGGTAAAAACCCTATCCTCCGGCTTGCGTTGCATTGTGTGATGGGACCTGGGTCTTATAATAGCTTCATTTTTCTTTATTTAGCATTGCACTGTTGTTTTATGCATTGATATTCTTGGGAGGAAACCTGTTCCGTGTTATACGGCATGGTCCCTTGATTTACCTAACTTTAAAATAAAGATTAATAACTGTTTTAGTTCTCACACCAGTCCCATGACTTACCTGGAGTTTACTGTTTTAACCTAAACTCTGGGTGCCCTTATTTTGACATGGGCAGCTAGTAGTTTTGGTTTTGCAGATTTATATTCACAGGATCCTGGTTTACAGCTGGAACGATACTCGGAAAGCTCTGTATCCGTGTAATACTTTCAGTTGTGTTTTGTAGTATTTTTCCGCTGCTATGTAATGTATTTAAATCTCTGATATTTGTCAAATGTGTAATATTTATTCATACTCTGTATATTCTTGTATTTTGATGGAATTGTTGTAATATACAATGAAATGTTCTTCTGTTTGCGTTCCAATTTGTCGTGTCCTCAAAGCAATCCGTGCTTTCTTTACCGGGGAAGTTCGGGCCGTCTTAGTTGGTATCAGAGCTTTGGTTTACAGAGCTCGGAGAACATGACACGTTAGAATCGAATGAAAGAATTCATCAGAGATTGGAATAGTAATATCCAATGAGAATGACTCGTTAGAGATGGGATCAGTAGTATCCTAGAACGAGTGTGAAGAGTATATTTTAAATTGAAAACAATTTTTGTTTTGAAAATTTAACTTTATTATTCTTATTTGAATATTTATTTGTATTGAATTTGGACAATCCAATATATAAAGATTTTGCATATATGTCTGATCCACGTGTATTCGAAGTTTTAATATACTGGATAGATATAGAATCACACTCTAGTCGCCCGGAGATGATTCTACTGATGACGTACGGCATCAGTAGTCTGTTTTCGAGTTTCGAAGGTGTGATATTTATATATTTCCATTAGACTGGTGTGAGAACCAAAACTTACATAGGCATATTATTGTGATTTGGCATCAAAACCTGATTTTTGGACTATATATCAAAATTATGAATTTGAAAAGATAATTAACTAATTGATTGCTGGTTGTGTTGTTTGATTATTGTTTGATTAATTAAAATTTGAACCATTTAGCCAAATTGTACCAAATAGTGGATTGTATTGAAAATTAGTCGCATTTGCATGCATATACATGTACTTACATTGAACAGGTCATAGTAAGGAGGCTAGAGAAGAGGAATAAAATTGTTTGCCCGACAAATAGGTACATGTTTCCAAATTTATTGGGTTTTTAATGATTTTATGTGCCGATTGGCTAGCCGCTTGGCTGTTTCTTTTTCTTTTTGGATTGGTGAGGGCCATAGGAGGCAATTTGAAATATCCAGAAGTCCCCGGTGCAGAGGAGGTTATGGCGAAATTTTTCGAAAATTTAGGGTGTTAGCCAAATTTTTGAAAAATTTGAAAAGTTCTTAGAAACTGAAAAGTTGAAGAACTTAAGCCATAATGAAAATAATGAAAGTTGAGTTGGTTTGTGAAACAAATTTCAGCTTCGTTCCTTTTTGGGGACGAAAAGTTTCAAGTGGGGGTGATTGTAATAACCCGGAAATCCGAGCCAATTTAAAATTTTTATTTTGGCAATTTTGATGAATTTTGAATATTTAAAATGAATTATTTTAAATAATAACGATGAGAAATTTATTTTGATTAGAATTAGAACGTATATATTTATTTGAATCGTCGTTAGAATATAAATATTTATTTATAATTATAAAAGGAATTGAAAATGGCGCGGTAGTTTGAAAATTCGATTTCGAATTTCAAATGAATGCACAGGATTCAAAATAAACCTGATTTTGGCGAAACCAAAAATATTAGAATCTAATTGAGAATATCTTTCCAACGAATCTGAAAAATCAAAATTTCATAGCGGGAATAAAAAGTTATGTCCAGTTGAAAATTCAGAATAGTCGTTGTGGAACTCTGGCCCTTAAAAATGGAAATTTTGCAAATGACCTCGGTTTTCGACGAAACCACTTTTGTTGGATCCGTGATGTCAAGTTATTTCTAGGTTTCAAAATTCATAATTTTTCGAATCAATATGTGAGCATGGCGAAGTAAAACGTGTTTTGACCATTTCAGTTGAATTTAATCGACTGGAAAATGGCCATTTTTCAAACGGTCTCAGAATTCGACGAAATTAGTTTTGTTAGAACCGTATCGATAATACGAAGCAAGAAAATATTTTTTGGGAATTTTTAGAATCCGTATGTGGCCGCGGTAAATTGAAATGTAGATTTAAAATTCAATATATAAAGTTATATTTTGATTTTGATGAAAACTGATCGAAATGATCAAATCAACTTACGAAACATATCCCATTGTGTTCGGAATAGGGGTAATTAGCTAGGGACGACAGTCGGTGGGTTCGATTTGGGGGTCGAAATAAAAAGTTGCTTTTTAGAATTTAAATATAATAAAAAATAAATAAATTTATATAGGGCCCCCCTTTGTGTTCTACCCCAAATCGCTCAGACAAATAAAAAAAACTAACTAAACCCGTAACCCGCTGCCTCCCCGGCCATCGTTGGCGCCTCCACCACGCCCCACCTCCGACCAAGCCTCGCCCCCTTCTTTCCCCCTCCGACGCAAGCGAGCGCACCCCCCCTCTCTCTAAGTCACCTCGAAATAGGCGCCGCTTGAACTTGAAGTCCGACGGACTGATGGGTTCGAATTGGTTGGGGTTGGGCGAGCAGGAAGGTGGTGTTGTTGCGCTTCGGATGGTGACCGACGATCGTGTTCTGGAGGTCCTCAGGCGATGTGGTTTGAAGCCCTAGGGGTTGTGTTTGGGTCGACGAGTACAGAAAGAGACGGGGAGGATGAAGATAACAACAGTGAGCATTCATTCCTTTTTCAGATTTAAAATTGAATAACTTTGTTTTGAAAAAGCAAATTATTTAGTAAAAAATATAATATATATATATATATATGAAAGTGTTTTATAAAATATATAAGAAGTGTTTTGTAAAATATATATATGAAAGTGTTTTTATAAAATATAATCTTTATATATATGAAAGTGTTTTTATAAAATATAATCTTTATATATATGAAAGTGTTTTTATAAAAATATAATCTTCATATAGAAGATGGCGATAAAAATATAATCTTTACATAGAAAATAGAGTAATAAAAATATGATTTTTATTTAAGTAGCGTTATAAAAAAATTCGATTTTTATATATGGATTAGCAAAGTAAAAATATGATTTTTTATATATTTAGATTTGAAATAAAAATACGATTTTTTTATATAGTAGCCGTATAAAAATCACATTTTTATATGAACAGTACAAGAAGGAAAATGTGATCTTTATAATATATGTAGCGGTATAAAAATAGAATTTTTATCTATATAGTTGCGGTATAAAAATGTTATTTTTATATACATGACAACAATATAAAAATGCGATTTTTATATATGTAGTGGATACGGTAGGCAAAAGTGATAAAAGGTGAGCACAACAAAGATTTTTTACATATGAAGAGTCGCTGCGTTTGGTTTAGCTAGTCGGTGAGAACTCCTCACTTTTATTTTATTTTCTAGTTGAAATATATACTAGGATGCAGACGGTGCTTAATAGCACCCGACACCCGTTGTCCACAGACCATGGATGACTTGTTTGTTTGATTGCTGTGTTGTGAAATTTGATTGTGTGATGTGGAATGAAATAAAATATTTTATCATTATAAATATTTTATATAGTTAGAAATATAATTTTTAAAGTGTATATAAAATAAATATTTATAAACAAATCGGATGATTTGTTTATATACACTGATTTGACTGATATTGATTAGGACGATAAATTTTACACATCACCCAACTGCACCAATAAAATATGTGTTTGTTGATTTGAAACCCCACACGGGTGTTGGGATGATATTTTATGTACACTAATCCCGATTGTTTAGTTGTATGTCAATCGATGGGTTGACAGACTGTGTAAGCGTTAGTTATTTATATTTAATGCTTATGCAGTTGTGTGGTGCACTCTGGATGATGGTTGATGATTTATCGTTGCTATTATATACATGTGTTGTAGGGAACCCATATAATTAACGTTATATGGTAATTGATTGGGCCTCATTCCAATTTGGAAAATAAAAATATATATTCATGTGTTGAATAGAATAAAAATTCATGTGTTGAATAGAAAATATATATTCATGTGTTGAATAGAATAAAAATTCATGTGTTGAATAGAATAAAAATTCATGTGTTGATTCATGTGTTGAATAGAAAATAAATTCATGTGTTGAATATAAAATAAATTCATGTGTTAAATAGAAAATAAATTCTTGTGTTAAATAGAAAATAAATTCATGTGTTGAATAGAAAATAAATATTCATGTGTCGAATAAAAATATAAATTCATGTGTCGAATGAAATATATATTCATGTGTTGAATAAAAATATATATTCATGTGTTGAAGAAAATATTCATTTGTTGAATAGAATAACGAAGTTATTGAAATATATAAAGCCGTGTTGGTTAGATATGCGCCATTTGACGCGAACGATATTTATATCGATTATATTCGTTTTTATAATGATTATAGAAAAGGAAGTGATTTCAAAATATAACGTTTTGAAAATATTATCATTTGTATATCGATGATGTGGAATATTCAATTTTGATTCGAAATTGAATATGAAGCTGAAATCATTTCGAAAACGAATTTAAAATGATTTATAAAATACGTTTTGAAATGAAATCGACAAAATATATATAATATATATATTATATAATGACGTGAATAGAACGCGCCGCGCTGCGGCAGTTCGCAAATTTCGAGCATTGACTTCGAATAGATATTACGGGAGATCCGACCGTCGGATTCTCCTAAACCCAGAACCATTGGGTTCGTATCGAAAAGAGCTTTCTAACGAATATTAGAAATCTAACGGTTGGATTTGGAATTATGTCCAAATCAAATTTGGAAAAGGTCGCTGTAAGTGCAGTTCGATGTCCAAATCAAATCCAAGGGTCACTCGAGCTCTGATCCTGAGGCTCGGGCTAGAGAGTCTCGAATCGGTGAGGACTATCTTTTGCCTCGGTTCACAGATGGAAATCCAACTTCCAATACATGACTTTGAATTTTTAATTGTAGAGCCTAGTATGGCGACATAGTGGTATGGGGCACTTATGCCGTCTATGATTGATACTTATGATTAAAATTGTTTTATACACTATGCACTTATAATAGTATCAAATGATTTGTTTTTAGCGTATCAAGCATTCTTTGGCTATTATAAGGTAAAAACCCTATCCTTCGGCTTGCGTTGCATTGTATGATGGGACCTGGGTCTTATAATAGCTTCATTTTTCTTTATTTAGCATTGCGCTGTTGTTTTATGCACTGGTATTCTTGGGAGGAAACCCGTTCTGTGTTATACGGCGTGGTCCCATGATTTACCTAACTTTATATAAAGATTAATAATTGTTTTAGTTCTCACACCAGTCCCATGACTGACCTGGAGTTTATTGTTTTAACCTAAACTCTGGGTGCCCTTATTTTGACACGGGCAGCTAGTAGTTTTGGTTTTGCAGATTTATATTCATAGGATCCTGGTTTACAACTGGAACGATACTTGGAACGCTCTGTATCCGTGTATTACTTTTAGTTGTGTTTTGTATTATTTTTCCGCTGCTATGTAATGTATTAAAATCTCTGATATTTGTCGAATGTGTAATATTTATTCATACTCTGTATATTCTTGTATTCCGGTGGAATTGTTGTAATATACAATGAAATGTTCTTCTATTTGCATTCCAATTTGTCGTGTCCTCAAAGCAATCCGTGCTTTCCTTATCGGGGAAGTTCGGGTCGTCTCATTGTTTTACAATAAAAATCACATTTTTATTATATATATGAATTGTAAAAAATAGTGATGTGATGAAATAAATATCTGCTGGATAAAAATATCATTTTTATCAAATGTATGAAGTGAGTATGGTTTTGAAATCGAAGAATGAATTATATTTATATAAATATAAATATAAATAAAATAAATCGAATAACGAAGCTGCAGTTCGTATTTTGAAATCGTTGTTTCAAACGATTATTGCGGGAGATCCGACCATCGGATTTTCCCGAAACCGAAACCGATGGGTTCGCTTTGGAAATATCTTTCCAACGACACCAACTTTGTAAAGATCCAACGGTTGGATTGTATGGAATGCTTAATTCAAATCTGAAGAAAAACAACGCCAGAATTGATTATATATATTTATATAAATATATTTAAAATAAATCGAATAACGACGCTGCAGTTCATATTTTGAAATCGTAACTTCAAACGATTGTACCGGAAGATCCGACCGTCGGATTTTCCCAAAACTGGAACCGTTGGTTTCGTTTTGAAAAGATCTTTCTAATGATATAAAAATTGTAAAGATCTAATGGTTGGAATTTTAGATATGTGTAAATCAAATCTAAAGAAAAACAGTGCTATGGCCGCGTTATGGCCTGAAGCGTCGTTTGATTGAATTGGCTATTTTTAAATAAATAAAATTAGTGATAAATCATGATAAAATATTATAAACGATATGGAATGGAAATAAACTGAATTTGCTCGGTTTATTTGATATTTGATGGTTGAATGTGTTTGGCATGAAAATTACATTAAAGAACATAATTATTGATGTCGAATAATTTAACCATTGAAATGAATTGATTTGAAATTCTAAATATACGTGAATTATTTGAAAAGGCCGAGTTAATTCTCATTTCAAATAATTGATCGACGATTAGAAGTCGAAGACAGTGCAAGACCGATGATCTTCACGTCGAATGGAGGGGTGCTATTGATGCTCATGATAGGAGTAGCTACCTTGAAGGGGCTGAAGTGGTAGCCGTCCGGACGTACTTGTTGATTGTACGGATGTGCTAGGTATAAAGTGCCTCCGGTTTCGTTCAGACCCAGAACGGACTTGTAAATGGACTGTGT
Organism: Allium sativum; assembly: GCA_030737875.1. Taxonomy (NCBI): domain Eukaryota; kingdom Viridiplantae; phylum Streptophyta; class Magnoliopsida; order Asparagales; family Amaryllidaceae; genus Allium; species Allium sativum. Next base: position 5,508,406 of record CM060916.1, on the reverse strand, counting down.
GTCTGACATTGGATATCATTCTGTGTGATTGATGGATATCGATTACATGGAGTGGTTTGCCTGTGTGGCATGCTAAGATGCAAATGATCAAAGCTTTTGTTGAAAAGTAGAGCTTTGTGGTTGATGATCAAAGCACGACTTTGAATGGCTAGCTTTGTGTTTAGAGGTTTTTTGCGAGCCTCACACACCGGTATGAGCCAGAAACGGGAGGAGGACATCAGGGAGAACATGTGTTTCCTTCTAGCTAGGAGTGGTGCTTTGGGTTTTACACGCCCGGGCATTTTACTTATGTGGATGATGGAAAGCGAGGCCTCGGTTAGTTCGGTCTCTTCGGAGCCGATGATTTGGTCGGATATGACCAGTGACGCCCCATAGGGCTGGGAAACGCAGTGTTCAGGCATTTTAATCCACATCGAGTGGACCGGCCCTGACGATCCCAGGGTCGATGCGATCTGATCCTGAGGGGCGGGCTAGAGCGTCTCGAAGCGGTATGGACGATCCCTTGCCTTGGTTCATGACGGAAATCCAATTTCCAAATACGACATCGTGCGGTTTTGATTGTATACGTATATATGGCGACATGGTGGTATGGGGCATTAATGCCGTCTATGATTGATACTTATGATTAAAATTATTTTTGAAACATATAAACACTAGTAATAATATCAAATGCTTTTGTTTTATTCGTATCAAGCATATTTTGGCCATTATAAGGTAAAAGTCTATCCTCTGGTTTGTGTTGCACTGTGTGATGGGAACTGAGTCTTATAATGACTTCATTTTTATAAAAAAGCATTGCGATGTTTAAAAGATTTACTTGTTTTAAAGCACTGGAAATCCAATGGAGTTAACCCGTTCCGCTTTAGCGGCGTGGTCTTGTGATTGGCCTTAATTGAAAAATATGTTAAGTAGATTTCTCATACCAGTCCCATGACTGACTCGTACTTTGTTTCACTTGCAAACTCGGGCGCCCCTTTTTCTACACGGGTAGCCTTGTATTCAGGTTTTAGCAGGTTCTTTCTGGATAGCTATGGAGCTGAAGATGGATTCTATCATTTATCTCTTTTTATGCTGTTCAGCTCCTGTTGTACATATTATGTTTAGATTTCCTCTATAGACATTTTATGTAAAGCTGAACTGTATTTTGTACTAAGTATGATCTTGTATACTGTGTAACTCTGATGATTATGTTTATCCAGTGTATTCTATTGTACATTATCTGGTGTATTTATTTATTTATGTTCTGCTGTTATTTGTTTATGTGTTATATTCCAAAGATTACCCTTGCCACCGTGGAATGGGGTATGGGGTCGTCACAAACGTGGTAACAAAGCTTTGGTTATGCTTAGTTCTGGAAAATAACATATGAACGAACTCATCAGAAATAGAACCAGTAGTGTTCTAGGACGAATAACTCATTACAGATAGGATCAGTAATATCCTAGTATTAGTATAGCAGAATGAAATACACCTCGATAGACGCATTTACATTCAAGTATATGTTTCTATGCTTTATAATATCTTTTCTGTTGACCTGACACTTGGTCCGCTATTTGCAGAAGTACTAGAAAATGAGTGTCAGAAACAGAAGAAGGAATACAGAACTAGATCTAGAAGCTCTATTAAAGAAATATCGAAATCTGGGTGGACTATCATTCTCGGGCAATGAATTCATTAGCCAAACCCAAGATTGGATGCGTTTTGCTGAAAGAATTCTTGAGCATCTCCAGCTAAGAGATGATCAGAAAAGATTACTGGCATCTTGGGCACTCAAAGACGAAGCATTGTTCTGGTGGGAAACAGTTATTAAGGATGACCCAGAAGGTAATATTACCTGGGATAGATTTAAATAAATTTTCCAAGAAAGATTTACTCCTCCAGAAGCAACTGAGCGGTTATGTGATGAATTCTACTATTTGATACAAGGAGATATGAATATTCCAGAATATCATAAGAGATTCAATGAACTTTCTCGTTTTGCCCCACATCTAATTCAAGATCCAAAGAGGAAGAATCTGAGGTTTATTAATGGTCTTCAAAGAAAATACCAGAATAGTGTAATGGGGCATGTAAAGCTTCCTTTTTCTGAAATTATATACATGGCTTATTAGTATGAAGATCTTGATAAGCGAGGTCTTTTGGTCGACGAATAAGAATGCAGTTCTTGCAATAAAAGAAAATTTGAAACTGATAGCCCAAGACAAGTATGCCACCTGAGACAAGTATGACGTCTGGGGTCAGAAAGAAGCCTAGAGTCCATAGGAAAAAGGTTAAATCCGAAGAAGTACTAATAACGACTGCCATGTGCTCGAGCTGCAATAAGCAGGGACATTTGGCGGTAAATTGCAAATCTTGGAACAAACGAAAAAAGGATAAATCTAGACCCAAGAACAAGTTTCAAGAGAATAGAAAATGCAGTCATTGCCGTCGGACTGGTCATCTTGAAAAGGATTGCCGGCTCTTAAAGAAATCTGAAAAGGTTCAAGTAAATGAAGTGGCAGAAGTCCCTGGAACCTCATCTAGTCAGGAAAGGCCAGATGTTTTAGAAGGCATGTTAACTGTCAAAAACATTCCAGTGAAAGTACTGTTTCATACAGGCACGTCGCGAAGCTTTGTTGTAAAGAATGCGTTTAAGAAACTGGATTTGAATTTGAAAAATGTCAAAACACCCATTACTGTCCATAATCCGGTGGGGGGTTCCCTCGATCATAGTTGGGTTTGTGGGGGTGCCGGTTTCTTTTTCCTGCTATCGATTCCCTACTATCGCGATCGTCATGAACTTTACAAAGTTTGATCTGTTTTTGGGTATGGATTGGTTAACCAAATATGAAGCGGAGGTTAAATGCGCCGACATAGTTGTAATGGCGAAGATTAAATCAGGTAATTATATAACCATTCCATGTGAAGGACCGAATTCTAATAGAAAAGACTTTTGGTCAGCTCTGGATGTCTCTCCTGCTCAAATAGAACATGTTCTTGTCATTCCAGAGAATATTCCGGTCGACATTGAAAATATTCCTATCGTGAAGAACTATGCGGATGTGTTCGAAGAAGTTGTTAGCTTACCTCTGCAAAGAGAAATTGATTTCAAAATCTCGTTAGTTCCGAATGCAAGGCCAGTAGTTCACGCTATTCGAAGAACGACCTTGAAGGAGAAAGAAGAGTTAGACAATCAAACTCGACAGCTAGTATGGAAGGGTCTGACTAGGCCTAGTTTCTCTAATTGGGGAGCAGCAGTGGTATTTGTCCCGAAGTAAGAAGGTACTCTCAGACTATGTGTGGATTATCGTGACTTGAATAAGCAGACGTTGAAAAATAAATATCCATTGCCGTGGATTGATGATTTGTTGGATTGATTGAATGGTGCACAAGTATTTTCACGAATGGACCTAGCTACAGGTTTCCATCAGCTTCGTATTGCCGAAGAGTGTGTTCCTTTGACAACATTCATGGGTCCAGACTTATTCTATGAGTGGTTAGTAATGCCGTTCGGCTTATGTAATGCTCCAGCATATTTTGTCGATCTAATGAACAGGGTATTCAGAGAAGTATTGAATACATTTGTTCTGGTTTTCATTGATGATATATTGATCTTCTCTAAGTTAGAAAGCAAACATGAAAAACATTTGGAACAGGTGTTAGAAATTCTCAGAAACAATGTTTTAAAGGCAGAATTTTCCAAATGTATATTCTGGCAAGAAGAAGTCAAATTTCTTGGCTACGTCGTGTCAAAGCAAGGAATTTCAGTGGATCCCAGTAAAATCACTGCTATTCAGAATTGGAAATAGCCTCATACACCCATAGAAGTCCGAAGTTTTCTCGGATTGGCCATTTATTATCGAAAATTCATTAAGGATTTTGCGAAGACATCCAGTCCCTTAACAAAGCTTACTAAGAAACATTCGAGATTCAACTGGACTCCCGAATGTGAGGCAGCTTTCCAAGAGCTGAAGTTAAAATTGACGACTGCTCCAGTGCTCACAATTATTGATGGCAAGCAGGACTTAAAAGTCTAGATAGATGCTTCTAAAGAAGGTCTCGGTGCAGTGTTAATGCAAAGAGGCCAGGTAGTCGCTTATACTAGCCGTCAATTGAAGCCACATGAAAAGAATTATGCGACTCACGATCTTGAGTTGTTAGCCATCGTGTTTGCTATGAAAATCTGGAGGCATTATCTGTTGGGTGAGAAGTTCGAATTATATACTGATCATCAGTCATTGAAATATTTATTCACCTAGAAGGATCTGAATATGAGGCAACAACGTTGGTTAGAATTTCTCGCGGCATATGATCTTGATATTTTATATACTCCAGGGAAAGCCAATGTTGTAGCTGATGCACTCAACAGGAAGAATGTGATCATCGCAAGTATTATCATTACACCATCGTTGATCGATAAAATATCTATTCTTCAGAAAGATGATAGTTTTGTTAAAGAGATGATCAAAAGAATTCAAAAGGGCGAAGTCTCCAGTTTCCAAGTGGATAGCGCAGGAGTTCTGAGATTGAAAGGAAGGATTTTTGTTCCTGACAACCTTGAGCTCAAAAGAGAAGTATTGGACGAGTGTCACAAGTCCAAGCTGTGTATCCACCTAGGGGTTAGTAAAATGTATAATGACCTCAAGCGAACTTTCTGGTGGAAGGCGATGAAAAGAGATATCTCTATATATGTCAGCCGGTGTTCCACCTGTCAGCAAGTCAAAAGCAATCAGCAGAAACTCGCTGGATTGCTGCAACCGTTGGAAATTCCCGGTGGGAAATGGGAACAGATTTCTATGGATTTCATCGATGGTTTGCCCAGAACCAGGAAAGGGAATGACAGTATTTGGGTGATCATAGATCGTCTCACGAAGACCGCCCATTTCATACCTATCAGATCGAATAGAACTTCTCAGAGTCTGGCGCAGGTTTATTTCAAGGAAATAGTTAGGCTTCATGGAGTTCCCATGAGTATCGTTAGCGATCGTGACCCGATTTTTGCTAGTAAATTCTGGGAAGCATTCCAAGCAGAATTGGGAATGAAACTGAACTTGAGCACCGCATATCATCCTCAAACAGATGGCCAAACTGAGAGGGTGAATCGTATTCTAGAAGATTTATTGTGGGCTTGTGTTATTGATTTTGGCGGATCATGGGAAGACCATTTGCATTTGGCCGAGTTCTCATACAACAACAGCTACCAAGCGAGCCTGACAATGTCACCATTCGAAGCACTGTATGGTAGACCGTGCCGATCTCCTGCTTGTTGGGTAGAACCTGGTAATAGACTCATGTTGGGACCCGATATGATTTGCGAAGCTGTGGAAAAAGTCAATTTCGTTAAGAAACGATTACTCGCCGCTCAAAGCCGACAGAAAAGCTATGCAGATAAGAGAAGAATAGATATATCATTTGCTGTTGGCGACCACGTGTATTTAAAGGTATCTCCGATGAGAGGAGTGATCCGGTTCGGTAAAACAGGGAAATTGGCGCCCAAATTTATTGGTCCGTTTCCTATTCTGGAACGGGTTGAAACTCAAGCTTATAGGGTTCAATTACTAGATTGGTTTCCTGGAGTACATAATGTGTTTCACGTATCTCAACTTCAAAAGCATGTTCATGATCCAGACTTGATCGTGGAAGAAGCAGCGCAATGGGATATAGAAATTACTCCAGAATTGGCTGTGAGAAGAGAGCCGCTAAATATTATTGGCAAAGAAACCAAAAAACTGAGGAACAAGAAGGTTCACTTAGTCAAAGTGCAATGGAGTGGAGATCCGCGAGATTGTACTTGGGAAACTGAGGAGAGTATTAAGAAAGCCTATCCTAAGTGCAGGGTGGATATCTCTGATTGACTCTGGTGCAAGGTACATTTACCATACTTTGCATTACCATTTTGTTCTCTACTTTGTTGTTGTTTTCTTTTCATGGATGTACAACTTTTTAATTATATAGTCTGAATGATTTTAAAAGAGTATATGAATTAATTAGTATATTTTTGAAAGATAAAAACAAATTGATTGTTGGTTGTGTTGTTTGATTTTTGGTTTATTAATTAGAATTTTGAACCATTTAGCCAAATTGAACAAATATTGAACTGAATTGAAAATTGATAGAAATTGCATGCATATACATGTATATACATTGAACAGGTCATAGCAGGGAAGCTAAGCAGAGGAATAAAATTGTTTGCCCGACAAATAGGTACATGTTTATTGTATTTCTTGGGGATTTGATGATTTTATGAGCCGATTGGCTAGCCGCTTGGCTTTTTCCTTTTCTTTTGGATTGGTGAGGGCCATGGGAGGCTTTTTCAAATATCCCGAAGCTCCCCGTACAAAGGAGGTTATGGCGAAATTTTTCAAAAATTTAGGGTGTTAGTCAAATTTTTGAAGAGTTTGAAAATTCTTAGAAAGTGAAAAATTGAAGAATGGAACCCAGAATGAAAGTTGAGTTGGTTAATTAAACAACTTTCGACTTCGTTCCTTTTCGGGGATGAAAAGTTTTAAATGGGGGAGAATGTAACAACCCGGCAAATCTGAACCAGTTTAAAAAATTTTATTTGGCTATTTTAGTGGATTTTAAATATTTAAAATAAATTATTTTAAATAATAACGATGAAAAGTATGTTTGAATCGATGTTTAAAAATAAATATATTTATTTTAAATTATAAACAAGGCATTAAATGGCGCGACAGTTTCAAAATTTGAATTCAAACTTTGACTGACTGTACCGGGTGCAAAATAAAACGGATTTTAGTGAAATCAAAAATATTTAAATCTGTTTATGAATATATTTCTAACGAATCTGAAAAATCGAAGTTTCATAGCGGGAATCAAAAGTTATGGCCAAATGAATTTTCAGAAAGGTCGCTATAGAATTTATATAGCCCGGGAAAATAGACATTTTGCAAACGACCTCAGAATTTGACGAAACCACTTTTGTTGGATCCGGGATGTCAAATTATTGCTAGGTTTCAAATTCCATAATTTTTGAAATTAATATGTGAGCGTGGCGAAGTAAAATGTGTTTAGTTAATTTTTGTTAAATTGGATCGACCAGAAAAGGGCCATTTTTAGAACGGTCTCAGAATTCGACTAAACTAGTTTTGATGGGACTGTATCGTCAAAACATAGCTATATTTATTTTTCTGGAATTTTTGGGATCGGTCTATGGCCCCGACAAATTGAAATGCACGTTCAAATCAAATATTGAATGTTTTATACTTTAATTTGAAGAGAAACTGACTGAAACAGTTGAATGGGCCCACAAAACATATCCCATTGTGTTCGGAATGGGGGTATTTAGCTAGGGGTGATAGTCGTTGGGTTTGAATTGGAGTTCGTGTGAGAAAACACTAATTTTCGAATTTATATATATATCGGCGAATCAGAAAATTTCTTTCATAAATTTAAAAAAATAAAAAAAGTATATTCTCTCTCCCCGACCACGATCTGACGGCGGAAAAGCTTTCCTCTGTTCCCGATCATTTTCTGACCAAAGCACACACCATTAGCCCCTGCCCCATTTGAACTTTTTGAAGCTCTCCCTTCGATCTTCAAATCCGTATAAGGTACGCCTCCTCTCGTCACCTGTACGAGGAGATCCAAAACCTGAAAGTCGGCCTGTTTGGAGCGCCGTCGGAGCCTCCTACCATGATTGATCAAAGAGCCGCCCCCCCTCGTTCTGAGCGCCTCTCCATGCTCGTCGACACCGTGTAACCTGATCTGAACGAAGTGCAACGGATTTGCGGGAAAATCGAAACCTAGTTTTGAACAATTTAAGAGAAGTTACAGCTGTTTTTAATTTAACTGATTATAGCACTTTAAAGCGCTACGGTTTATGATTTTACAATAAAAATCATATTTTTTTTGCTATGTGGTCGAAATCCAGTGAAACAAGAGACAGTAGACTCGTGTGGACGTCTTCTACATTCTAGAAGAGACCAGATATTTTTCTGAGCCTTCTATAATTTTTGTAGGAGTGGAACCCAATGTGAGATTTCTGAACTATAAACAATATGGAAACAATGATGTATAAATTATATAGTCGATGTATGAGTTATATAAGCGTTGTACACCTCATGTATAAGTGTTGTATAAGTTGTATGTTTGATGTATAAGTTATATATGCGTTGTAAAAATGATATATGCGTTGAAATAAATTGAAATGATATTGAAATGAATCGAAATATAATTATATACGAATATCTATATATATACTCCCCTCGTCCGTAGACCATGGACGATATATATTGGTTGTGATAATATTTGGACTATTGGTTGATGTGAAATTTGGTGAATATCATGAATGGTTGATTTGAAATGATTGATTGTGGTTGAAATCCCAATAGGATTAGTATATGGGAAAATTCGTCTGCGTACGAACTAGATATTGAAAATCCCCATTGTCAAAAGCTGCGAGGCTTTAAGGTAGAGCGAGGAGCCGTACTCGGGACGGTGCCGGTTTTAACTACCCTACCGTTATGCTGCCGAAATTTTCAATAATATTCATGTGTTGAAACTATATTCATGTGTTGAATATAAATTCATGTGTTGAATAAAATTCATGTGTTGAATGAAGTTCATGTATTGAATAAATTCTTTGATAGATAAAAATAACATTTTTATTATATATATAGACTATATAAAATATTAGTGTTTTAAATAAATTGTTTTAACACCAAAAATAACATTTTTACCTTATGTATGAACTATATAAAATAATCGTGTTTGAAATAAATTGTTTTACAATAAAAATCACAATTTTATTATATATATGAATTGTAAAAGATAGTGATGTGTTGAAATAAATATCTGCTGGATAAAAATATCATTTTTATCAAATGTATGAAGTGAATATGGTTTTGAAATCGAAGAATGAATTATATTTATATATATATATATATAATTAAAATAAATCGAATAACGAAGCTGCAGTTCGTATTTTGAAACCATGATTTCAAACGATTATTGCGGGAGATCCGACCATCGGATTTTCCCGAAACCGAAATCGTTGTGTTCCCTTTGGAAATATCTTTCCAACGACACCAACTTTGTAAAGATCCAACGGTTGGATTGTCTGGAATGTTTAATTCAAACCTGAAGAAAAACAGCACTAGAATCGATTATATTTTTTATATATATATAAATATAATTAAAATAAATCGAATAACGACGCTGTAGTTCGTATTTTGAAATCGTAACTTCAAACGATTGTACCGGGAGATCCGACCGTTGGATTTTCCCAAAACTGGAACCGTTGGATTCGTTTTGAAAAGATCTTTCTAATGATATAAAATTTGTAAAGATCCAACGGTTGGAATTTCAGATATGTGTAAATCAAATCTGAAGAAAAACAGCGCCACGGCCGCGTTGTGGCCTAAAGCGTCGTTTGAATGAATTGGCTATTTTTAAATAAATAAAAATAGTGATAAATCGTGATAAAATATTATAAACGATATGCAATGGAAATAAACTGAATTTGCTCGGTTTATTTAATATTTAATGGTTGAATGTGTTTGGTGTGAAAATTACATTAAAGAACATAATTATTGATGTCGAATAATTTAACCATTGAAATGAATTGATTTGAAATTCTAAATATACGTGAATTTTTTGAAAATGCCAAGTTAATTCTCGTTTCAAATAATTGATCGACGATTAGAAGTCGAAGATATGAAGACGGTGCAAGACCGATGATCTTCACGTCGAATGGAGGGGTGCAACTGATGCTCATGATAGGAGTAGCTACCTTGAAGGGGCTGAAGTGGTAGCCGTCCGGATGTACTTGTTGATTGTACTGATGTGCGAGGTATAAAGTGCCTCCGGTTTCGTTCAGACCCATAACGGACTTGTAAATGGACTGTGTGTCTGACATTGGATATCATTCTGTGTGATTGATGGATACCGGTTGCATGGAGTGGTTTGCTTGTGTGGCATGCTAAGATGCAAATGATCAAAGCTTTTGTTGAAAAGTAGAACTTTGTGGTTGATGATCAAAGCACGGCTATGAATAGCTAGCTTTGTGTTTAGCGTTGTTTCGCGAGCCTCACACACCGGTATGAGCCAGAAGCGGGAGGAGGACATCAGGGAGAACATGCGTTTCCTTCTAGCTAGAAGTGGTGCTTTGGGTTTTACACGCTCGGGCATTTTACTTATGTGGATGATGGAAAGCGAGGCCTCGGTTAGTTCGGTCTCTTCGTATCCGATTATTTGGTCGGATATGACTAGTGACGCCCCATAGGGCGAGGAAACGCAGTGTTCAGGCGTTTTAATCCACATCGAGTGGACCGACCCTGACGATCCAAGGGTTGATGCATTCTGATCCTGAGGGGAGGGCTAGAGCGTCTCGAAGCGGTAAGGACGATCCCTTGCCTTGGTTCATGACGAAAATCCAATTTCCAAATACGACATCGTGCAGTTTTGATTGTATACCTATATATGGCGACATAGTGGTATCGGGCATTGATGTCGTCTACGATTGATATTTATGATTGAAATTGTTTTTGAAACATATAAACACTAGTAATAATATCAAATGCTTTTGTTTTATTCGTATCAAGCATATTTTGGCCATTATAAGGTAAAATTCTATCCTCCGGTTTGTGTTGCATTGTGTGATGGGAACTGAGTCTTATAATGGCTTCATTTTTATAAAAAACATTGCGATGTTTAAAAGATTTACTTGTTTTAAAGCACTGGAAATCCAATGGAGTAAACCCGTTCCGCGTTAGCGGCGTGGTCCTGTGATTGGCCATATTGAAAAATATGTTAAGTAGATTTCTCATACCAGTCCCATGACTGACTTGTAGTTTGTTTCACTTGCAAACTTGGGTGCCCCTTTTTCTACACGGGCAGCCTTGTATTCAGGTTTTAGCAGGCTCTTTCTGGATAGCTATGGAGCTGAAGATGGATTCTATCATTTATCTCTTTTTATGTTGTTCAACTCCTATTATACATATTATGTTTAGATTTCCGCTGTAGACATTTTATGTAAAGCTGAACTGTATTTTGTACTAAGTATGATCCTGTATACTGTGTAACTTTGATGATTATGTTTATTCAGTGTATTCTATTGTACATTATCTGGTGTATTTATTTATTTCTGTTCTACTGTTATCTGTTTATGTGTTATATTCCAAAGATTACCCTTGCCACCGTGGAACGGGGTATGGGGTCGTCACACAAAACGTACAGATCACACCTTTATTTACTTTGAATGTCACATCGTCATACCCACCAAATCACAAATTGATTTCCTCAAAAATACAACGGGTATACCGCTAAGAGAAATGAATTCCTTTGCCACCAAACGTAAATACGTTTGAAGAGATCAACTTACGCGATCAATTAAATATACTCTGTCAGACATTCTTCCATAGAGGTTGTCCTGGGACTGGACAAACCGAACGTACTATTCTTTAAATCCATCTTAGGCAATTTCTACCTAGGATTTTTCTGAATAGGCCTTGCATAACTCTGTCTTCAATTATCTTCATCATATTTGATTCGCAACGCTGATGTCATACAGAGTGGTTTTCATATAATATATCTGATCCCGGTCTCTCCATATTGACAACGGTAATGGTTAAAATCTTTGATAGTCGGTGATTTAACTATCAAAGGAAAACATGCGTACAAACAACGGTCGTATTCCCAAATGGAAAACTTACCGATCAATCATCATTTCATTACCCAATTTCCCATTTATCGTTTCCATATATTCATAAATTCCTTATTTTCTAAAATTAGAAAATATACGTTATTAACTTTGGAAAACGTTACCATTCCTGATTCACGCATCAATGTCTTCCCACCTCTAACAGCCTCTAACTGTAAACTATTAAGAGAACAACTTTTCAAGCATAAACCCTGAAGGACGAAACCAACATCAGATCGATACCCAGAAAGCCATTCAACTCAGCTAATTTCCAGTTAATTTCTAATTTCTGTAATTCCATTTAAATTCCTAATTCAAACCCCAAATTCCTTTATAATATTTTATTTGCAAAATATTACTTTCATCTAATTTTTTTCACATAGAATGTGAATAATATTTCTTTATATAATCAAAACAGTTTAATTTCGTATTTAAAAACAATATCTGAAACCCTAATTCTATTTATATTTTTATTTGTAGAATTATTCATACAAATCTCCTTTTTATTTCTAACACTTAAATCTCATTTTTATAGAATAATTCTGTTTATTCTACATAAATCCTTTTATATAATTCTACTTATTTTATATAAATCCTTTTATATAATTCTATTCATTTTATATAAATCATTTTATATAATTCTATTCATTTCCCAAATATTTCTTTAATTATATTTTCCAATATTTGTTTTCCAAATATTACCTTTTATAATATCCTATTTATTTCATATATAAATATTTCATTTTCAGTATTCACTTTGAAAATTTCCTTTTTACATTCCAGTATTTCATATGGTATTTAAAATACTAATTAAATAGACCAGTGTCATCTTAATCAATCACAGGTTTTTATATATCACATCATATATCACAATATATGAAAACAAACAGTATTATAAATATTGAGGAATCCAGTTGGATCCCTCCAACCTATTTCCCTGCATCCACAGATGTTAAACAATATAATTAACATCGATTTTATTTCAATATGAAATATTCTGATAAACAGAATCAATATTTGATTAACGATTTATATATATATATATATCGTTATCTATAATTTCAACCAATAAGTCAGCAATTCAACCAAACAGTCAACTCACGTCAATCAATCATCATTTATCAGTACTAGATTATATTTATAAAAATTATAACTGTACAGAGTTAGTGAGATTTACTCACAATGGATGATCATCGTTAAATAACGATAACTGTCGGTTGATTCAGACAGACAATTTATTTCGCTATAAATTGTAACGAGCTCCAATTCACTCCCCGTCAGTTCCATTGTGTAGCCACCGTCCATACGATCCCAACAGATCTTATTTTGCTGAATTCCGTTTAGATATGAATAAGATATTTAATTTACAAGTTCCAATACCTTATTTAAATTAAATAAATTAATTTACTTTTCAATTGGGCCTCAATATATCAATACCAGGCCCATCTGCATAACTTTACCCATACCCGGTTGTGAATCCTTCTTCCACCTGAATAATGCAATCCCGTCAACAGCTCCTTTTCATGGCCATTTCGCCCTTCTTCTTGCCATCCGTTCTCCTTCTCGTCTCCACTACAAATCAAACAAAAATCACCATTCCCTCTTCCAATCCTCTTTCACCCAATACCCATTTCGTTAAACTCGAATGCATAAATCAAAATCTGTTCTTAGGTATAAAACTCATGCTCCAGTAATTCGCACATCACTTTTTTCCACACCAGTCCATCGAAACTCGCTAATAACCTCCTCTCAACTACCTCAATCCATCTACCATGTTTGTTTCATGCATAGAAGCTTCCAACTTCCTATTCGACGAACCTTAATTCACGCTGTATATTTTCAGCGTAGCCATATTGCATCGATCCCACGATTAGATATGTGGAAATAAAGACAAAGACATGAGGATTACAAGATACGAGTTTTGAGATTTTAGGTAATTTCTATGATTTTATATTGATTTTTAAAGCTGCGATTTGTGTTTGAGAAGTATAAGAGATGTCGGCTGAGAGATTGTTGACTACGGGGAAAAATTGTATAAGGGTTTTGGAGGATAAGGATGTTATATAGGATATTTTTATTAATTTTTTATTCGATTTGTTTATTAATTTTAATGAATCGTTACTTCCATTCGGGATTTAAAAATCCGTGTACCCACATACGATATCCAATTTCAATGAAAATGGACACACAACTATATTTTGATATTACGGACCCAAAAAAACTTTTTTCGTCGAATTCCGACTCTGTTTGCTCACACAGTGTATTTTTAAAGTCAAAATATCGACTATATTTCACATTAAAATTCCGTACGGTCACATATTGACTCCAAAAATTACGAAAATTGTAATTTAATAATAATTTAATATTCCGGATCCAACAAAATTAATTTCATCGAAAATAGAGTTCATTTGCAAAAATGGCTATTTTTAAAGCTCTAAATATACCCATTTAAATATTAATATATTTAAAAATAATTAAATTAAATATTAATAAATTCATATTATCGCATATATTCACACTAGAATATCATATAGCTCCAAAATAACCATATCAGAATTTATAACTCGACATTTAAAAATCCCAGATTAAATCGATATTCAATTCATATTAAAAATGCATTCATAATATAAATAAATCATTATAAATAATAAAGGAATTCCATAGCGACTTTTCAAAAATTTGATTTGGACATAAATCAAAATCTACACGACGAAATCCCAATTTTTCTCTTCCACCAGCTCCGAACGTTTTCTGTTTCACAGAAATCCGACTTAAAAAGGATTTTGTATATTCGTTTAAAGTTCGAATCGCCAAATTACGAACTGCCATGCCATTTCGAGCTCAATTATAATCATAATATAATTATACGTTCAAACTTCTTTTAAATAATATATTCATTATTATAATTCAATTCTAAACTGAATTAAATATTATAAATAATCCAATTCACACAATATTGTGAATTCTACTATTCTCCGACTATTTTGGAATTTAAATATATTATTTAATTATTATATTAATTAAATATTCAAAGTTATTTAGTTTAAACCATTAAATTACCAAACCATTATTTGAATAATTAAATAAAATTAATTATTAAATTGTTAAGAAAATACGTGTCGTTACAGACTTCGAGATTGCTTATACTCCTGGCAAGGGTAATGTAGTGGCAGCCGCACTGAGTAGACAGAGGATGGTCTTAAGTCCTTTTTTTGTAGAAAGGAAAAGCTTGGAGTTTATATCGGCTTTTGACTTTAGACCCTCCACCGAGATGTTACCTGGCATATTCGCATTACTGGAAGTGCGACCTACTCTTATGGATCAAATAGAAGCTCGCAGCGAGAGGATCCATAGATTTTAGACATCTTGGATAGGCTTAGTAAAAGGGAGACTTCTAGTCACCTTAGTAGATACTCCACAAACGATAAAGGGTGGTTACGACGAGATGGAATGCTCTGTGTTCCCCGAATTGGTAGCTTGATGAAGACAGTCCTAGAAGTAGCCCATCATTCTAAGATGACTATTCATCCAGGGGGCGATAAGATGTATATAGATATGAAGAGGGTTTTACTTTGGGCTGGGATGAAGAGAGATGTGGCAGAGTTTGTTTCACAATGTATGATTTGCCAGCAAATAAAAGCTGAGCAAAAGAAGCCTAGTAGTTTACTTCATCCTTTGTATGTTCCATAGTGGAAATGGAAGAGCGTCTCTATGGATTTCATAGATAGTTTTCCTAGATCAAAGAAAGGCAACACCTGTATTTGGGTTGTAGTGGATAGACTTACAAAGAGCGCTCATATCATTCTGGTTAAGAGCAAGAGGACGACAGTGTGGTTGGCAGCAGTTTATGTTCAAGAAATAGTCCGTCTTCATGGAGTACCTTCTAGTATCAAAAGCGATCGTGACCCTATTTTCACTAGTGAATTTTGGAAGAGCTTGCAAGAAGCGTCAGGTACATAGTTACGTTTAAGCACCGCTTATCATCCTCAGACCGATGGACAGATGGAGAGGGTGAACAGAGTTCTAGGGCATCTTTTGAGGTTGTGTATTCTAGACTTCAGGGGTACATGGGAAGAACATCTTCCTTTAGTAGAATTCGCATACAACAATAGTTTTCAAGCAAGCATTGACATGGCACCTTTTGAAGCATTATACAGACGACCATGTAGATAATTGACTTGTTGGTGGGAATCTACAGAAAGACTATTACTTGGACCAGATACGGTCAGAGAAACATCCGAGAAGGTTGACCTTATTAGATGATGAATGAAGACCGCTCAAGATAGGCAGAAATCCTACGCGGACAAGAGAAGGGCTGACATTAAATTTGAAGTAGGAGACATGATTTTCATTAAAGTGTCACCTTTGAGTAATGTGGTTCTCTTCGGATCTATAGGGAAATTGGCACCAATATTTGTAGGGCCATCTCCCATAACAGAAAGGATTGGCCAAATGGCCAATAGAGGAAAGCTGCCAGAGAGATTATCCGCCGATCATGATGTTTTTCATGTTTCTCATTTACGGAAGTGCTTGCATGATACTGCGGAAGTAGTTGAGCCAAGTATATTAGAGGAAGTAGAAGTGGAACGGAAGGCAATAGTTAGGCGAGGTCCCACCCATATTATTGGATCATAAGTTTAGAAGCTACTCAACAAAGAAATCAAGTTGTTGAAGGTTCAGTGGGGAGATAACTTAGAGGATGCGACTTGGGAAACCAAAGACAAGATTTCTTTTCGAGGGTATTTTCTTAACTCCTTTTCCATAGCTTTTATTTATGCTTGTTTCTATCATTTAAGTATGTCTTATCGATCGAATCTCGACCATTAGGTAGGAGTCCCATGATTATAAACATGTGTTTGAAACATGTTATGTTTGATGGATGCAAGTGGATTTAGGTGTTTGCTAGTGGTTGCTTGTGGATGCATATACACACACATTAGGCACTAGATCGGCTCAATCACTCTCATACTGCATATGGATGTGCATGCATTTTCTTTTTTTAATGGATGAAAATGGATGTATCATCATATGGATGTTGCATTTGGACGGATATTTGTACACACATATAGAGCTTACTTGTTGTAATAGGATTGTTGCACACATATTGGATTCACGGCACTAACATACATTGCATTAAGGAGGTCAACTGAATTAATAGATCGCCTGATTTTCGCATTAGTATTGGGATATATACACACACCTTTGCATATGTTCATATAAGCATGAGATATCTTTTAAGGACAATGGATGCCAGTGATTGGTGGATGAGTAGATGGATGTGGATGGTGGGATATACATTCTTCTTAACATGGAGATTTCGGGGATGAAATCCTTTGAGTAGGGGAGAATGTAACACTCCGTAATTTTACCAACATTAAAGAGGACAAATTAAAAAATAATTAACTTAATAGTTTGAATTAAAGGAAACGGATTGTGCCATTCCGTTCGTCTCGAAATTCTGGTCAAGATAGACATTTGGTTTGCGTAAAACGGATACCGTATGAAGAAGTTATGTAGGTTTGAAGTTTGTATACGGGTAGGAGAATTATATATACATATATATATATATATATATATATATATATATATAACGTCCAGAATTCAAAACCAGGTTCAAAAATTTCAAAATCGTTCAAATCACGAAAATCTGGGTGAGCGGGAAAAATCCCGCCTCGGGGAGTCGAACCCTTAAGGGGGTGTCGACCCATGGGTCGACCCCATAAGGGGGGGTTGACCCCCCTAGGGCTGACATGCCAGGTCGGTTCTGGGGGATGGCAGCTATATATACAGCCTCATTTCTCTAGTTTTCTCACAATAATTCGTTCTTATATGTCCACCTTCTCATTATGCCATTGTATGTTTATGTCAATTTTATTGGAATAATCATTTCTGTCATCTTCCCTTCACCCTTTCCTTTTTATTTTATATAGCCAGACTATTTTCGAGCCTAGGCATGCTACTGTAATTATGCGAATGCGTTAGTTTGGGAACCAGGGGAAAACATTAAAATTGGACATAACTTGAAAAGGGGGAAATTTGGCATAACTTGAATAATGTATATAAATGTAGATTTGGACATATAATCCATTATGAGCATAATTGGGGGGGGGTAAAAGGGGCATGAAAACCAATAACGACTTAGGTAAAATTGGCTAATAATGAAATGCCTAGGATTACAGTAATTAGAAACTGTAATTGCACCTAGACACGAGGTAAGATTACACTTGTGGTGGAAGTCTGCCCAGAACCGCCCGGCATATCCAGCGACCACAATGTAATAACCGAAAAATTTGAGCCAATTTAAAATTTTTATTTTGGCAATTTTGATGAATTTTGAATATTTAAAATGGATTATTTTAAATAATAGCGACGAGAAATTTATTTTGAGTAGAATTAGAACGTATATATTTATTTAGATCGTCGTTAGAATATAATTTATTTTTTTAAATATAAAAGGAATTGAAAATGGCGCGGTAGTTTATAATTTTGATTTCGAATTTCAAATGAATGTGCAGGATTCAAAATAAATAGGATTTTGTCAAAACCAAAAATATTAGAATCTAATTGAGAATATCTTTCCAACGAATCCGAAAAATCGAAATTTCATAGCGGGAATCAAAAGTTATGCCCAGTTGAAAATTCAGAGTAGTCGCTATGGAATTCTGGCCCTTTAAAATGGAAATTTTGCAAATGACCTCGGTTTTCGACGAAACCACTTTTGTTGGATTCGGGATGTCGAATTATTGCTAGATTCCAAAATTCATAATTTTTCGAATCAATATGTGAGTGTGGCGAAGTTAAACGCGTTTGACCAGTTTTAGTTGATTTTTTATCGACTGAAAAATGGCCATTTTTCAAACGGTCTCAGAATTCGACGAAAGTAGTTTTGTTAAGACCGTATCGTCAATACAAAGCTAGAAACTATTTTTCGGGAATTTTTAGAGTCAGTATGTATCCTCGGTAAATTGAAATGTGCATTCAAATTCAATATACATTGATTTATATTTTAATTTGAACGGAAACTGATCATAACAAGCGAAGTGGGTTACGAAACATATCCCATTGTGTTCGGAATGGGGGTAATTAGCTAGGGACGACAGTCGGCGGGTTCGAATCTGAGTTGAAACGATAAGTCAACATTTAGGGTTTTAAAGAAAGAAAAAAAATATATAATAATTATATATATATTTACTTAAACCACCCCCCTCTCCTTTTTTTCCCATTCCCGTTTCTCAAATCGAAATCAGAAAATGGCCGAAGCCCTTCACTGCCGTCGCCTCGGTTGGCCACCACGCCACCAACGTCGCGCCACCCTCCCCTTCCACGCCCTACCCTCCTTTCTCGAACCCCGTCGCCCTAGAAAGCCGTCGCCCCTCCTCCCCGTTGATCGACCGTGCCGCCGCCGCCTACACCCCCTCCCCTCCTCCAATCAGCCTCAGGCGATCCCCCCTTTTCCTCCGTTGGAACCTACGCCCAAACCCCACCCTAGACCGCGACTGTTCAGCGTTGACCCCCCTCTCCACTGTCGACGTCCGCTCTACAGTGCCTCCCCCCGCCAATAGCCACCTCGCGCCTTACCTCCTTGGAATACAGCTCAACCTGGGACGAGGCAGTAAGGTGCCCTTTTTTTATTTTATTTAAATACCTTTTTTTTGTTGATGTTTTTAAATTATACAAAAATCATTGTTTTAAAAATTATTGTGTTAAGATCTAAAATTTATATATATGTTTTGCAATAAAAATTTGATTTTTATGTATATGAAGTAGCAAATAAAAAGATTTGAACTTCAGTTATAAAAAGATTTGAACTTTAGTTATATAAAAAAAATTTGAACAAAAGAGGTGATTTTTAATTTGAAGAAATATAGGATTTTTATTTGAACAAAAATTTGATCTTTATTTGTTTAGAAGATTTAATTTTTGAATCCATATATAAAGATGAGATCTTTGTAAATGTGGCGATATTATAAAGATGTAATTTTTATAGGAAGTGTCATGGATTAAAAATATGATTTTTATTATGAAGTTAGCGATATAAAAATTTAATTTTTATATAAAGCTAGAATTTTATTTACATAAAGTTATAATTTTTGAAGTATAAAAAGCTATGAATTTTATATGTTAAAAGTTTGAATTTTTATACTCTGAAAGTTTAGATTTTTAACGAATAAAAAGAATTGATTTTTATTTCTATATAAAACATAAAAGAATGATTTTGTTTATAAAAGGGTTATGATTTTCATTTATATAAAAATATGATTTTTATATAATAGAGAATATAAAAATTTGATTTTTATATATGTAGTGAATTAAAAATATGTTTTTTATATACTAGAGAATATAAAAATACGATTTTTATATATGTAGTGAACACGGATGACGAAAGTGACAAAAGGCGAGCACGGCGAAGATTTCCTACATATGAAGAGTCGCGGCGTTTGGTTTAGCTCTTGGTGAGAACTCCTCACTTTTATTTTGATTTCTAGTTGAAATATATACTAGGATGCAGACGGTGCTTAGTAGCACCCGACACCTGTCGTCCACAGACCATGGATGACTTGTTTGTTTGATTGTTGTGTTGTGAAATTTTATTGTGTAATGTGGAATGAAATAAAATATTTTATAGTGGAAAATATTTTATAGTTGAATATATAATTTTTAACGTGTATATAAAATAAATAGTAATAAACAAATCGGACGATTTGTTTATATACACTGTTTTGACTGATACTAATTGGGACGATAAATTTTACACATCGCCCAACTGCACAAATAAAAATCTGTGTTTGTTGATTTGAAACCCCACACGGGTGTTGGGATGATATTGACGTACACTAATCCCGATTGTTTAGTTGTATGTCAATCGATGGGTTGACAGACTGTGTAAGCGTTAATTAACTATATTTAACACTTACGCCATTGTGTGGTGCAATTTGGATGATGGTTGATTGTTTATCATTGCTATTATATACATGTGTTGTATAGAATCCATATAAATAATATTATATGGTAATTGAGTGGGTCTCATTCCAATTTAGAGAATAATAGTAAATTCATGTGTTGAATAAAATAAATATTCATGTGTTGAATAGAATAAAATGAATATTCATGTGTTGAATAAAATAAATATTCATGTGTTGAATAAAATAAATATCCATGTGTTGAATAGAAGAAAACATTCATGTGTTGAATAAAAGCCGTGTTGATTAGATTGACGCCATTTTGACATGAACGATATTTCTATCGATTTTATTCATTTTTATAACGAATATAGAAAAGGAAGAGATTTCAAAATATAACGTTTTGAAAATATTATCATTTGTATATCGATGATGTGGAATATTCAATTTTGATTAGAAATTGAATATGAAGTTGAAATCGTTTTGAAAACGAATTTAAAACGATTTATAAAATACGTTTTAAAAGGACATCGACGAAATATATATAATATATATATATATATTATATATATAATGGCCTGAATAGAACGCGGGGCGGCGCGACAGTTCGCGAATTTCGACCATTGACTTCGAATGGATATTACGGGAGATCCGACTATCGGATCTTCCTAAAACCGGAACTGTTGGGTTCGTATCGAAAAGAGATTTCTAACGAATATTAGAAATTAGAAATCTAACGGTTGGATTTGGAATTATGTCCAAATCAAATTTGGAAAAGGTCGCTGTAAGTGCAGTTCGATGGCCGTTGATGGAAATCGACTGTACGGGCCTGGATAAAATTATTAAAAATATCAATAATTTGTGTAAAATCATAAGAAATGATTTGTGAAGAATTGGGATGAAAATTCCAAATTGGAAAAGATAAAAATAGATTTTTATCGAAATGAACTGGTTTTGAACTAGAATTATAATCCCATTTATTTTTAAAATAAATAAAGTGGATTTGAAATGGTTTTGAAAATAATCAGAATTTCCAATATATATAAATTGGAAATGGATTTGAATCGAAATTGTCCTTGGAATATTTCGATGTTGGATTTCGTGATTATACAGATATTGATATGGAAATTTGAAAGATATATTTATATCGTTATTTCCAATACGATATTTGTTGGTCGTAGAATTTGATATTGAATGTAAGCCGATATATTTTCTATTCAGAGCCTTGTATTTAATATCAAATGGGATTTTGGTTTGTTGTGAATGGTGTCTTCATTAACACTGTTCTTAAACCCAGTTGAGAAAAAGATTAAATCTTTTTATTTAGATTTAATGAAGTGTACCATATAAATGGTATTTAATTGGAATTGAATTGAAATTGATTTTTGGGTTTATCGTGAATGGTGTTTTAAATAACACTTGTTCTTTAACCCAATAATTAATGAATGTGATTTTGGGTTTATCGTGAACCGTGTTTTAAATGACATTGGTTCTTTAACCCAGTTAAAGACATGATGTTATTTCCCAAGTTAAATAATCATTGATAGTGATTATTGGGAAGATTAAAACCAAGTGGAGTTTTAATGAATCTTTAATTAGATTGAAATAATCGAGAAATGAGTATCACCAGTTTTGCACCAGGCGATAGTTAAATCTTTAATTAGATTTGAACGTGAAATGGTAATTGAATACCGATAACACCGTGGTGTTAGATATGAAGTATGACCAATTTTACTTCATGGGATGAATAGGTTGGGATTGGGAAATAAAATAAATGATTACTTCGGTGTGGTTCGCTAATCTCGACTAGTTTGAATTGATATTCAAAAGAAGATTAAAGAATAAATTTAAAGAATTTATCTTTGATGAAATTAATGGGAACCTTTCCCAAAGTATAAGAATATTTGAATAAAAGAATATTCTGAATTGGAATGAGGCATATGTTGTGTTTGTGTAACACTTGTTTATTATATACGCGAGTTATTCAGAAAGACCGGGTTTTTCCTATTTTGAATAACTGATTCGACGTGGTGTCGAGGATGAAGATGGTGGTCGAAGACCGGAGGTCTTCACATCGTTTGGGTGATTATTGATGATCTTGATTGGGCTGTATACCCAAGATGAGGGAATCAGTCGGTGATCGTCCATACGTACTTGGAGATCGATGGATATGCGAGGCACAAGGTGCCTCCGGTTTCGTTCAGACCCAGAACGGACTTGTAAATGGACTGTGTGTCTGACATTGGATTTTATTCTGTGTGATTGATTTCTATTAAATATATATCTGTTTGGCGGCAGAGAATTTATTCTCTTGCTTAACGCCCTTCTCTGAGACGTACGAGCTCAGAGGTTATATATTGATGGGTATCAAACGCATGGAGTGAATTGCCTGTGTGGCAATATGATCAAGGCTTCTGTTGAAAAGCAGAGTCTTGTGGTTGATGATCAAACCACGGCCTATGTGGCATCGCTTTGTGTAGCGTTGATTCGCGACCCTCACACCCCAGTTGTGAACCAAAAACGGGAGAGGACCTCCGGGAGTGCATGCGTTTCCTTCTAGCTAGGGTGGTGTCAGTGACCTACTAGCCCTGACATTTATATTATTTTCACCTGTGTGGTTGTTGCTATTGCGAGGCACCTCGGATATATCGGTGACTGTGTGGAGCCGATGGAGTCATTTGGCTCTTTTACGCCCCAAAGGGTGGGGAAACGCAGTGTTCAGGCATTTTAATCCACATCGGTGGACCGGCCCTGACGATCCAAGGGTCACTCGAGCTCTGACCCTGAGGCTCGGGCTAGACAGTCTCGAATCGGTAGAGGACTATCTTTTGCCTCGGTTCACAGATGGAAATCCAACTTCCAATACGTAACTTTGCGGTTTTATTTGTAGAGCCTAGTATGGCGACATAGTGGTATGGGGCACTTATGCCGTCTATGATTGATACTTATGATTGAAATTGTTTTATACACTATGCACTTATAATAGTATCAAATGATTTGTTTTTAGCGTATCAAGCATTCTTTGGCTATTATAAGATAAAAACCCTATCCTCCGGCTTGCGTTGCATTGTGTAATGGGACCTGGGTCTTCTAATAGCTTCATTTTTCTTTATTTAGCATTGCGCTGTTGTTTTATGCACTGGTATTCTTGGGAGGAAACTTGTTCCGTGTTATACGGCGTGGTCCCTTGATTTACCTAACTTTAAAAATAAAGATAAATAATTGTTTTAGTTCTCACACCAGTCACATGACTGACCTGGAGTTTATTTTTTTAACCTAAACTCTGGGTGCCCTTATTTTGACACGGGCAGCTAGTAGTTTTGGTTTTGCAGATTTATATTCACAGGATCCTGGTTTATAGCTGGAACAATATTCAGAAAGCTCTGTATCCGTGTATTACTTTCAGTTGTGTTTTGTATTATTTTTCCGTTGCTATGTATTTAAATGTAATTTAAATCTCTGATATTTTTTCTGTAATATTTATTCTTCCTCTGTATATTCTTGTATTCTGATGGAATTGTTGTAATTAACAATGAAATGTTCTTCTGTTTGCGTTCTGATTTGTCGTGTTCTCAAAACAATCAGGCATTTCGAACTGTCTTGGTCGGTTTAGCGATCGATTCGGATTGAGTCAAATTCCTTTTTGTTACAGTTGGTATCAGAGCTTTGGTTTACAGAGCTCGGAGAACAAGACACGTTAGAACCAAATGAAAGAATTCATTAGAGATTGGATTAGTAATATCCAACGAGAATGACTCATTAGAGATAGGATCAGTAGTATCCTAGAACGAGTGTGAAGAGTAGTGTTTTTGAAATAAAAGTGAAAACAAGTTTTTTCTTGAAAATTTAAATCAATTATTCGTATTTGATTATTTATTTGTATTGATTTGGACAATCCAGTATATAAAGATTTTGCGTATACGTCTGACCCGCGTGTATTTGAAGTTTTAATATATTCTACTGATGACGTACGGCATCAGTGGTCTATTTTCGAGTTTCGAAGTTGTGATATTTATTTATTTTCATTAGACTGGTGTGAGAACCAAAACTAGATAGGGCTTACTGTTGTGATTTGGCATCAAAAATTTGATTTTTGGACTATGTATCAAAATTATGAATTTGAAATGCTAATCAACTAATTGATTGCTAATTGTGTTGTTTGATTATTGGTTGATTAATTAAAATTTGGACCATTTAGCCAAATTGAACCAAATAGTGAATTGTATCGAAAAATCTGTCGCATTTGCATGCATATACATGTGCTTACATTGAACAGGTCATAGCAAGAAGGCTAGAGAAGAAAAATAAAATTGTTTGCCCGACAAATAGGTACATGTTTATTGTATTTCTTGGGTTTGGATGATTTTATGAGCCGATTGGCTATTTCTTTTTCTTTTTGGATTGATGAGGGCCATGGGAGGCTATTTGAAATATCCCGAAGCTCCCGGTGCAGGGGAGGTTATGGCAAAAAAATTCGAAAATTTAGGGTGTTAGCCAAATTTTTGAAAAATTTGAAAAGTTCTTAGAAACTGAAAAGTTGAAGAACTTAAGCCATAATGAAAATAATGAAAGTTGAGTTGATTTGTAAAACAACTTTCAGCTTCGTTCCTTTTCGGGGATGAAAAGTTTTAAGTGGGGGAGATTGTAATAACCCGGAAATCTGAGCCAATTAAAAAAAAATTATTTTGGCAATTTTGATGAATTTTGAATATTTAAAATGGATTATTTTAAATAATAGCAACGAGAAATTTATTTTGAATAGAATTAGAACGTATATATTTATTTAGATCATCGTTAGAATATAAATATTTATTTTTTTAAATATAAAAGGAATTGAAAATGGCGCGGTAGTTTGAAATTTCGATTTCGAATTTCAAATGAATGTGCAGGATTCAAAATAAACCGGATTTTGGCGAAACCAAAAATATTAGAATCTAATTGAGAATATCTTTCCAACGAATCCGAAAAATCGAAATTTCATAGCGGGAATCAGAAGTTATGCCCAGTTGAAAATCCAGAGTAGTCGCTATGGAATTCTGGCCCTTAAAAATGGAAATTTTGCAAACGACCTCGGTTTTCGACGAAACCACTTTTGTTGGATCTGGGATGTCGAATTATTGCTAGATTCCAAAATTCATAATTTTTTGAATTAATATGTGAATGTGGTGAAGTTAAACGCGTTTGACCAGTTTCAGTTGATTTTTTATCGACTGGAAGATGGCCATTTTTCAAATAGTCTCATAATTCGATGAAAGTAGTTTTCTTAGGACCGTATCGTCAATACGAAGCTAGAAACTATTTTTCGGGAATTTTTAGAGTCAGTATGTAGCCCCGGTAAATTGAAATGTGCATTCAAATTCAATGTACATTGATTTATATTTTAATTTGAATGGAAACTGATCGTAAGAAGCGAATTGGGTTACGAAACATATTCCATTGTGTTCGGAATGGGGGTAATTAGCTAGGGACGACAGTCGGCAGGTTCGAATCTGAGTTGAAACGATAAGTCAACATTTAGGGTTTTAAAGAAACAAAAAAAATATAATAATTATATATATTTACTTAAACCACCCCCTCTCCTTTTTTCCCCTTCCCGTTTCTCAAATCGAAATCAGAAAATGGCCGAAGCCCTTCACCGCCGTCGCCTCGGTTGGCCACCACCCATCCCACCAACGTCGCGCCACCCTCCCCTTCCTCGCCCTACCCTCCTTTCTCGAACCCCGTTGCCCTAGAAAGCCGCCGCCCCTCCTCCCCGTTGATCGACCGTGCCACTGCTGCCTACACCCCCTCCCTCCTCCGATCCGCCTCAGGCGATCCCCCCTTTTCCTCCGTTGGAACCTGCGCCCAAACCCCACCCTAGACCGCAACTGTTCAGCGTTGACCCCCCCCTCTCCACTGTCGACGTCCGCTTTACAGCGCCTCCCCCTGCCAATAGCCACCTAGCGCCGCACCTCCTTGGACTGCAGCTCAACCTGGGACGAGGCAGTAAGGTGCCCTTTTTTATTTTATTTAAATAACTTTTTTGTTGATGTCTTTAAATTATATAAAAATCATTGTTTTAAAAATTATTGTGCTAAGATCTGAAATTTATATATATGTTTTGCAATAAAAATTTGATTTTTATGTATATGAAGTAGCAAATAAAAAGATTTGAACTTCAGTTATAAAAAGATTTGAACTTTAGTTATAAAAAAAAAATTGAACAAAAGAGGTGATTTTTAATTTGAACAAAGATAGGATTTTTATTTGAACAAAAATTTGATCTTTATTTGTTTAGAAGATTTAATTTTTGAATCCATATATAAAGATGAGATCTTTGTAAGTGTGGCGATATTATAAAGATGTAATTTTTATAGGAAGTGTCATGGATTAAAAATATGATTTTTATTATGAAGTTAGCGATATAAAAATATTTTTTTTATATAAAGCTAGAATTTTATTTACATAAAGTTATAATTTTGAAGTATAAAAAGCTATGAATTTTATATGTTAAAAGTTTGAATTTTTATACTTTGAAAGTTTAGATTTTTAATGAATAAAAAGAATTGATTTTTATTTATATAAAACATAAAAGAATGATTTTGTCTATAAAAGGGTTATGATATTCGTTCATATAAAAATATGATTTTTGTATAATAGAGAATATAAAAATTTGATTTTTATATATGTAGTGAATTAAAAATATGATTTTTATATACTAGAGAATATAAAAATATGATTTTTATATATGTAGTGAACACGGATGACGAAGGCGACAAAAGGCGAGGACGGCGAAGATTTCCTACATATGAAGAGTCACGGCGTTTGGTTTAGCTCTTGGTGAGAACTCCTCACTTTTATTTTGATTTCTAGTTGAAATATATACTAGGATGCAGACGGTGCTTAGTAGCACCTGACACCCGTCGTCCACAGACCATGGATGACTTGTTTGTTTGATTGCTGTGTTGTGAAATTTTATTGTGTGATGTGGAATGGAATAAAATATTTTATAGTGGAAAATATTTTATAGTTAAAAATATAATTTTTAACGTGTATATAAAATAAATTGTAATAAACAAATCGGACGATTTGTTTATATACACTGTTTTGACTGATATTAATTTGGTCGATAAATTTTACACATCGCCCTACTGCACAAATAAAAATATGTGTTTGTTGATTTGAAATCCCACACAGGTGTTGGGATGATATTGACGTAAACTAATCTCGATTATTTAGTTGTATGTCAATCGATGGGTTGACAGACTGTGTAAGCGTTATTTAATTATATTTAATGCTTACGCCGTTGTGTGGTGCACTTTGGATGATGGTTGATTGTTTATCATTGCTATTATATACTTGTGTTGTATAAAATCCATATAAATAATATTATATGGTAATTGAGTGGGTCTCATTCCAATTTAGAGAATAATAGTAAATTCATGTGTTGAATAAAATAAATATTCATGTGTTGAATAAAAAAAATATTCATGTGTTGAAGAAAATAAATATTCATGTGTTGAATAGAATAAATATTCATGTGTTGAATAGAAGAAAACATTCATGTGTTGCATAAAAGCCGTGTTGATTAGATTGACGCCATTTTGACGTGAACGATATTTATATCGATTTTATTCATTTTTATAATGAATATAGAAAAGGGAGTGATTTCAAAATATAACGTTTTGAAAATATTATCATTTGTATATCAATGATGTGGAATATTCAATTTTGATTAGAAATTGAATATGAAGTTGAAATCATTTTGAAAACGAATTTAAAATGATTTATAAAATACGTTTTAAAAGGAAATCGACGAAATATATAATATATATATATTATATATATAATGGCCTGAATAGAACGCACCGCACCGCGGTAGTTCGCGAATTTCGACCATTGACTTCGAATGGATATTACGAGAGATCCGACCGTCAGATCCTCCTAAAACCGGAACCGTTGGTTTCGTATCTAAAAGAGCTTTCTAACGTATATTATAAATTAGAAATCTAACGGTTGGATTTGGAATTATGTCCAAATAAAATTTGGAAAAGGTCGCTGTAAGTGCAGTTTGATGGCCGTTGATGGAAATCGACTGTACGGGCCTAGATAAAATTATTAAAAGTATCAATAATTTGTGTAAAATCATAAGAAATGATTTGTGAAGAATTGCGATGAAAATTCCAAATTGGAAAAGCTAAAAATAGATTTTTATCCAAATGAACTGGTTTTGAACTAGAATTATAATCCCATTTATTTTTGAAATAAATAAAGTGGATTTGAAATGGTTTTGAAAATAACCAGAATTTCCAATATATATAAAGTGGAAATGGATTTGAATCGAAATTGTCCTTGGAATATTTCGATGTTGGATTTCGTGATTATACAGATATTGATATTGAAATTTGAAAGATATATTTATATCGTTATTTCCAATACGATATTTGTTGGTCATAGAATTTGATATTGAATATAAGCCGATATATTTTCTATTCAGAGCCTTGTATTTAATATCAAATGGAATTTGAGTTTGTTGTGAATGGTGTCTTCATTAACACTGTTCTTAAACCCAGTTGAGAAAAAGATTAAATATTTTTATTTATATTTAATGAAGAGTACCAATTAAATAGTATTTAATTGGAATTGAATTGAAATTGATTTTTGGGTTTATCGTGAACGGTGTTTTAAATAACACATGTTCTTTAACACGATAATTAATGAATGTGATTTTGGTTTATCGTGAACCGTGTTTTAAATGACATTGGTCCTTTAACCCAGTTAAAGACAGGATGTGATTTCCCAAGTTAAATAATCATTGATAGTGATTACTGGGGAGATTAAAACCAAGTGGAGTTTTAATGAATCTTTAATTAGATTGAAATAATCGAGAATGGAGTATCACTAGTTTTGCGGACTTTAATTAGATTAAAACCAAGTGGAGATCTAACCGTTGGATCTAACCGTGTTTTAATTAGACTGAAATAATCGAGAAGTGTGTATCACCAGTATCACCAGTTTTGCGGACTTTAATCTTTAATTAGATTAAAACCAAGTGGAGATCAAACGATTAATCACAAAATTAAACATTCCAGACAATCCAACCGTTGGATCTTTACAAAGTTGGTGTCGTTGGAGAGATATTTCCAAAGCGAACCCAACGGTTGTGGTTTCGGGAAAATCCGATGGTCGGATCTCCCGCACTAATCGTTTGAAATCACGGTTTCAAAATACGAACTGCAGCTTCGTTATTCGATATATTTTAATTCTATTTATATATATATATATATATATATATATATGGATTCTTCGATTTCAAAGCTATATTCTTTTCATACATTTGATAAAAATGATATTTTTGTCTAACTGTCTTCTATTTCAACACTTCACTATTTTTAACAATTCATTTATATAATAAAAATGTGATTTTTATGGTAAAACAATTCATTTCAAAACACTATTATTTTATATAGTTCATATAGGTAATAGAAGTATGGTTTTTTTTATTATAAAACAATTTATTTCAAAACGAGATTATTTATATAGTTCATATCGATGATAATAATTGGATTTTCATTATAAAACACTTTCTTTCAAAATATGAATACCATTCAACACATGAATTTCAATTCAACGAATGAATATCGATTCAACACATGAAGGTTTTCTATAGTTTGTGTATATATATATATATATATATATATATATATATAAAAAGGTGATTTTTATATTTAAAAACACGAATACCATTCAACACATGAATTTTATTCAACGAATGAATTTCAATTCAACACATGAAGGTTTGCTATAGTTTGTATATATATATATAAAGGTGATTTTTATATTTAAAAACACAAATACCACTCAACACATGAATTTTATTCAACGAATGAATTTTAATTCAACACATGAAGGTTTTCTATAGTTTGTATATATATATATATATATATATATAAAGGTGATTTTTATATTTAAAAACACGAATACCATTCAACACATGAATTTTATTCAACGAATGAATATCGATTCAACACATGAAGGTTTTCTATTCAACGAATAAATATAGTTTCAACAAATGGAAATAATTCTAACACATGAATATCATCAAAATTTCGGCAGCGTAACGGCAGGGTAGTTAAAACCGGGGTCGTCCCTAGTACGGCTCCTCGCTCTACCTTAAAGCCTCGCAGCTTTTGACAATGGGGAATCATGCATCTAGTTCGCACGCAGGCGGCATGTATATTTATTTCATTTCCACAAACTAATCCTATGTGGTTTCAACCAAATATTTCTCAACCACAAACGGGTAGTTTTCAACCACAATCAATCAATATCAACCACAAACAATTCCAATCAACCATTCGTTATCAATCAATTTTTCACACCCATCACAACCAATAAATATCGTCCATGGTTTGTGGACGAGGGGCATATATATATATATATATATATATATATATATATATATATAGCAATTCACTTCTATTTCAACACATATATAATTTTTACAACGCATATACAACTTATACATCGAACGTACAACTTATACAACGCTTATACATGAGGTGTACAACGCTTATATAACTCATACATCGACTATATAATTTATACATCGTCGTTTTCCATATCGTTTATAAATTAGAAATCTCACATTGGGTTCCACTCCACCAAAAATAGCAGAAGGCTTAGAAAAATATGCGGTCTCTTTTAGAAGGTAGAAGACGTCCACACGAGTCCACTGTCTCTTGTTTCACTGAATTTCGTCAACACACGAAAAAGATATGGTTTTTCAAAATTTGCAACAGTTTAAAGGTGTTAAAACAGTTGAAAATAAACAAGGCCGTACCTCAGCTGTTTCGTTCAAAACTGGTTTGGATTTTTCTTCGAATCCGTGTAGCTATTCGTCGATCAGCTTTCGCAGCGAGGAAGAGGGGAGAGAGGCGCACTGGTGCCTGGAGCGGGGCCCACTTCGGTGGCCCTGGTTGACGGTGGCGGCGAGATGAAGGGCTCGACTTTCGAGCTCAAATTCCCCTTCAATTCTACACGAAAAAATCCAATACTTATATGGATTTGAAGATCATGAGAAGTACTACAAAAACCATAACTGTGGTGTTGGATTTCATTGAGAGGATCAAAAGAAAAAGAAGAGAGAAGGTGAAGATCAATTTCCGCCATGCGCCAGGTCGAGTCGGGGATTGAGAAAATCCTATGGGCCAATGAGATTTTTCCATTTATTTATATATTTTAAATTTCGAAAATACCCCCTTTCACACACGAACCCCAATCCAAACCCAACGACTGTCATCCCTAGCGTTTTACCCCCATTCCGAACACAATGGGATATGTTTCGTAGGCCCATTCGAATGTTTCAGTCAGTTTTTCTTCAAATTAAAATATAAAACATTCAATATTAAATTTGAATGTACATTTCAATTTGCCAGGCCACAAACTGATTCGAAAAATTCCAGAAAAATAAATTTAGCTATGTTTTGACGATACGATCGCAACAAAACTAGTTTCGTCGAATTTTGAGACCGTTTGCAAAAAGGCCCATTTCTGGTCGATCCAATTTAACTATAATTGACCAAAACACGTTTTCCTTTACCACGCTCACATACTAGCTTCAAAAATTATGAAATTTGAAACCTAGTAATAACTTCACATCCCGGATCCAACAAAAGTGGTTTCGTCGAATTTCGAGGTCATATGCAAAATGGCCAGTTTCACGGGCTATATAAATTCCATAGCGACCTTTCTGAAAATTCATTTGGCCATAACTTTTGCTTCCTACTATGAAACTTTGATTTTTTAGATTCGTTAGAAAGGCATTCACTAACAGATTTAAATATTTTTGGTTTTACTCAAATCCGTTTTGTTTTGCACCCGGTACAGTCAGTCGAAGTTTGAATTCAAATTTTGAAACTACCGCGCCATTTCAGGCCTTGTTTATAATTAGAATTAATTATATTCCTTTTCAATTGTCGATTCAAACCTACTTTTCATCGCTATTATTTAAAATATTTATTTTAAATATTTAAAATCCACTATTTTAGCCAATTTAAAATTTTTAAATTGGTTCAGATTTTCCGGGTCGTTACATTCTCCCCCACTTAAAACTTTTCGTCCCCGTAAAGGAACAAAGTCGAAAGTGGTTTGATTAATCAACTCTACGTTCAATCTGGCTTCCTTTCTCTAACTTTTCAGTTTCTGAGAATTTTCAAATTCTTCAAAAATTTGGCTAACACCCGGAATTTTCGAAAAATTTCGCCATAACCTCCTTTTTACGGGGAGGGGTTTGGAATTTTATTGGGCCGTATTAGGTACCCAATAAATCCTAATAAGCATACACATATTTATAGTGATATATTCTGGTGTTTACAGGGGAGCGTGTATAGATTATAACTCCAGAGAATAAATTCTCGTCACCCTGTCAAAGCCTGAGGGAGTGTGTATTTTAAATGCTCTAGAGGATAAATCCTCGTCACCTCGTCCCGTGTGGGAAATAAATAGTCCATGTGCCGTATCGAATAACTAGAGAGACGTGATTATTGTCAACTCCAGACCTATGTGGGGTTTTTATTAATCTGGCAATTTTATCCTTACAATTTAAATAGTCCATATCAGTCATCAGTTCAACCTGTTAAATATAGTCATCGCCATACAAGCCTCTCGCTCGTATGGTAAATCTTCCACCTCGTCACACAAGCTTCAAATGCTTATGTGGTATATGATGAAGTATGCCTATCTTCTGAAGTATGCCATTTAATTAGTTCAAAATTAATTGTTACTATCCTATGGCGATGTTTATTATTTCACACAGAATAACCAGCACTCCGCATCCAATGGCATTCACAGGAGTTGATATAATAATATTTCGCATCCAACTCATTAAGGTTTACCTATTTGTCGGGCACGCAAATAAATTCTTTACTCAACAGCTATCCATTTACCTGTTCAAACATATATATGCACATGTATATATTTCTATCTATTTTTAAATCAGTTCAACGTGTGATTCAATCGAATAAATTCTACCATTCATTCTATTATTGATTAAACTAACTATCGTTTCAATAATTTAATTAATCCAATCTACTATCACACAACACAAACAACAATCAATTGTTTTTAACTTTTCAAAAATATACTAATCAATTTCTATACTATTTTAAAATCATTCAGACTATAGAATTAACAGTGCACATCCATGGAAAGAAAATAACAACAGAATAGATAACTAATTGGTAATGCAAAGTATGGTAAATGTACCTGGCACCGGAGTCAATCAGAGATATCCACTCGGCATCTAGGATAGGCTTTCTGAATGCTCTCCTCAGTTTCCCAAGTACAATCTCGTGGATCTCCACCCCATTGCACTTTTACTAAGTGAACTTTCTTGTTCCTCATCTCTTTGGTTTCATTGCCGATAATCTTGAGCGGCTCTCTTCTCACAGCTAATTCTGGAGTAATTTCAATATCCTGTTGAGCTGCTTCTTCCACGATCAAGTCTGGATCATGAACGTGCTTTTGAAGTTGAGATATGTGAAATACATCATGAACTCCGGGCAACCAATCTGGCAATTTGACCCTATATGCGAGAGTCCCGATCCGTTCAAGAATAGGAAACTGACCAATGAATTTGGGCGCCAACTTTCCAGTTTTACCGAACCGGATAACTCCTCTCATCGGCGATACTTTCAAATATACATAGTCGCCGACAGCAAATGATATATCTCTTCTTCTCCTATCGGCATAACTCTTTTGTCGACTTTGAGCAGCGAGTAGTCGTTTCTTGATAAAATCGACTTTGTCGGCAGCTTCCCGAATCATATCTGGCCCCAACACAAGTCTATTACCGGGTTCGACCCAACAAGCAGGGGATCGGCACGGTCTACCATACAATGCTTCGAATGGCGACATTGTCAGGCTCACCTGGTAGCTGTTATTATATGAGAATTCAGCCAAATGCAGATGGTCTTCCCATGATCCACCGAAATATAGAACACAAGCCAGCAATAGTTCTTCTAATATACGATTCACCCTCTCAGTCTGACCGTCTTTCTGAGGATGATAAGCGGTGTTTAGATTCAGCTTTGTTCCCAGCTCTACTTGAAATGCCTCCCAGAATTTACAAGTAAATATTGTATCTCTATCACTGACTATACTGAGCGGTACTCCATGTAGTCTAACTATTTCCTTGAAAATCCTTCTTGAATTTAGATCCACTCTTTCTTCGTTGGTTCCAAGATTAGAAACTTATCGCCAAATGCCCTTTTCTATTGCAGCTTGAGCACGTGGCGGTCGTTATTGGTTCGTTCCCAGATTCAGCCCTTTTTCTCTTGGCACTGGGCTTCTTATTGACCTCAGACCTCCTACTGACTTCAGCAATATCAGTTTCTAACTCTTCTTTGTTACTAGAACAGACTTCCTCTTCGTCGCGCAACATACCTTTCTTATGGAGATCTTCATACTGATAAGCCATATAAATCGTTTCTGAAAAAGGGAGCTTCACATTCCTCATCACACTATTCTGATATCTCCTTTGCAGGCCATGAATAAATCTCAGATTCTTCCTCATTGGGTCTTGAATCAGATGAGGAGCAAAGTGAGAAAGCTCGTTGAATTTCTTATGATATTCGGGAACAGTCATATCTCCTTGTATCAGATAAGAAAATTCATCACACAATCGCTCCGTCGCTTCAGGAGGAGTAAATCTTTCCAGGAAAATCACTTTGAATCTGCCCCAGGTGATATCACCTTCTGGATTATCTTTGATGATTATTTCCCACCAGATTAAAGCTTCTTCTTTAAGCGCCCAAGATGCTATTAATCTTTTCTGATCATCTCTCAACTGGATACGCTCAAATATTCTTTCTGCAGAGCTCACCCAAGCTTGAGTTTGAATAATAGATTCATTGCCCGAGAACTGTGCTCCGTTCAGATTTCGATATCTCTTTAATAGAGCCTCAAGATCGGGTTCTGCATTTCTTCTATTTCTGACACTCATTTTTCTAGTACTTCTGCAATTAGCAGATCAAGTGTCAGGTCATAGAAAAGATAATTTAAAATATAGAAACACATACTTCAAATGTAAATGTGTCTATCGAGGTGTAATTTCATTCTGCTTTACTTATACTAGGATATTACTGATCCTATCTGTATTGAGTTACCCATCCTAGAACACTACTGGTTCTATCTCTGACGAGTTCGTTAATATGTTATATTCCAGTGCTAAGCTTAACCAAAGCTCTGATACCACGTTGTGACGACCCCATTTCCCGTACAGACGGAGACAAGGGTAATCTTTGGAATATAACACATAAACAGATAATAGCAGAGTAGAATTAAATAAATACACCAGATAATGAACAATAGAATATACCG
This sequence comes from Allium sativum, assembly GCA_030737875.1. Taxonomy (NCBI): domain Eukaryota; kingdom Viridiplantae; phylum Streptophyta; class Magnoliopsida; order Asparagales; family Amaryllidaceae; genus Allium; species Allium sativum. The sequence continues at coordinate 5,472,505 of CM060916.1, read as the reverse complement.
GATAAAAGTAAACATCAGAGTTACACAGTATACAGGATCATACTTAGTACAAATACAGTTCAACTATACATAAATGTCTACAGCGGAAACAAACATAATATGTACAACAGGAGCTGAGCAGCATAAAAAGAGATAAATGATAGAATCCATCTTCAGCTCCAGCTATCCGGATAAAGCCTGCTAAACCTGAATACAAGGCTGCCCGTGTAGAAAAAGGGGCACCCGAGTTTGAAAGTGAAACAAACTACGAGTCAGTCATGGGACTGGTATGAGAAATCTACTTAACATAATCTATAATATGGCTAATCACAGGACCACGCCACTTTCGCGGAACGGGTTTACTCCATTGGATTGCCAGTGCTTTAAAACAAATCATTCTTTTAAACATCGCAATGCTTTTTATCAAAATGAAGCCATTATAAGACTCAGTTCCCATCACACAATGCAACGCAATCCGGAGGATAGAGTTTTACCTTATAATGGCCAAAATATGCTCGATACGAATAAAACAAAAGCATTTGATATTATTACTAGTGTTTATATGTTTCAAAAACAATTCCAATCATAACTATCAATCATAGACGACGACATGGGTACCATATATCATGTCGCCATATATATATATACAATCGAAATCACACGATGACGTATTTGGAAGTTGGATTTCCGTCATGAACCAAGGCAAAAGATAGTCCTTACCGAATTCGAGACGCTCTAGCCCGCTCCTCAGGCACAGCCGCAACCGTATCTTGGATCGTCAGGGCCAGTCCACACGAAGTGGATTATAATGCCTGAACAATGCGTCCCTCCGCCCTTTGGGGCGTAAATGAGCCAACGAATGACTCCATCGGACCCGGATCGTCCGATCTAACCGAGGCGCCTCGCAACAGCAACAACCACATAAGTCAAACTCGTCAGGGCATGTAAAACCACTGACGCAACTTCTTGCTAGAAAGAAAACGCACGTCCCCCCTGAGGTCCTGCTACCGTTTCTGGTTCATACCGGGGTGTGATGCTCGCGAATTCACGTTATACACAAAGCAACACCACACAGGCGGTGCTTTGACCGTCTCCACAAGACTTTGCTTTTCAACAGAAGCCCTGATCACTGCATCTTAGCATGCCACACAGGCAATTCACACCGTGCAACTGATGGCTATCAATCACACAGAATAAATTCCAATGTCAGATACACTGTCCATTTGCAAGTCCGTTCTGGGTCTGAACGAAACCGGAGGCACTATATACCTCGCAAACCCATCGATCACCACGTACGTCTGGACGATCACCACTCATTATCCATATTTCGGGATGCCTCCCAATCAGGACCTCGGTTACCATCCAAACGAGGTGAAGATCTCCGGTCTTCGACCACCGTCTTCATCTTCGATTCCTTATCGTCGATTCAGTTATTCAGAATGGGATAAACCCGGTCTTTCTGAGCAACTCGCGTATATAATAAACAAGTGCTATACAAACACTACTACGCATCATTTCAATTCATTAGTCACTAACCGTCAATCAGTAAGAGAACGATTTCCCAAATATTAACTCCGAAGGCCGAAACCAACATCAGATCAACACCCAGGAAACCATTCGACTTAGCCAACCTTCAGTTAATTTCTAAATCACATCCATATCGTTTATAATATTTTATAATGATTTATCACTATTTTTATTTATTTTAAAATAGCCAATTTATTCAAAACGACGCCTCGGGCCATAACGCGGCCGTGGCGCTGTTTTTCTTCAGATTTGATTTACACATATCTGAAAGTCTAACCGTTGGATCTTCAAAAAATTTATATCATTAGAAAGATCTTTTCAAAACGAATCCAACGGTTCCAGTTTCGGGAAAATCCGACGGTCGGATCTCCTGGTATAATCGTTTGAAATTTCGATTTCAAAATACGAACTTCAGCGTCGTTATTCGATTATATATATTTATATTTATATAAATATATAAATATAATCGATTCTGGCGCTGTTTTTCTTCAGATTTGAATTAAACATTCCAGACAATCCAACCGTTGGATCTTTACAAAGTTGGTGCCGTTGGAGAGATATTTCCAAAGCGAACCCAACGGTTACGGTTTCGGGAAAATCCGATGGTCGGATCTCCCGCACTAATCGTTTGAAATCACGGTTTCAAAATACGAACTGCAGCTTCGTTATTCGATATATTTTAATTCTATTTATATATATATATATATATCGATTCTTCGATTTCAAAGCTATATTCTTTTCATACATTTGATAAAAATGGTATTTTTATCTAACTGTCTTCTATTTCAACACTTCACTATTTTTAACAATTCATTTATATAATAAAAATGTGATTTTTGTTGTAAAACAATTCATTTCAAAACAATATTATTTTATATAGTTCATATAGGTAATAGAAGTATGGTTTTTTTTATTATAAAACAATTTATTTCAAAACGAGATTATTTTATATAGTTCATATCGATGATAAAAATTGGATTTTCATTATAAAACACTTTCTTTCAAAATATGAATACCATTCAACACAAGAATTTCAGTTCAACGAATGAATATCGATTCAACACATGAAGGTTTTCTATAGTTTGTATATATATATATAAAGGTGATTTTTATATTTAAAAACACGAATACCATTCAACACATGAATTTTAATCAACGAATGAATTTCAATTCAACACATGAAGGTTTTCTATAGTTTGTATATGTATATATATATATAAAAAGGTGATTTTTATATTTAAAAACATGAATACCATTCAACACATGAATTTTATTCAACGAATGAATTTCAATTCAACACATGAAGGTTTTCTATAGTTTGTATATATATATATAAAGGTGATTTTTATATTTAAAAACACGAATACCATTCAACACATGAATTTTATTCAATGAATGAATATCGATTCAACACATGAAGGTTTTCTATTCAACGAATAAATATAGTTTCAACAAATGGAAATAATTCCAACACATGAATATCATTCAAAATTTCGGCAGCATAACGGCAGGGTAGTTAAAACCGGGGTCGTCCCTAGTACGGCTCCTCGCTCTACCTTAAAGCCTCGCAGCTTTTGACAATGGGGAATCATGCATCTAGTTCGCACGTAGGCGGCATGTATATTTATTTCATTTCCACAAACTAATCCTATGTGGTTTCAACCAAATATTTCTCAACCACAAACGGGTATTTTTCAACCACAATCAATCAATATCAACCACAAACAATTCCAATCAACCATTCGTTATCAATCAATTTTTCACACCCATCACAACCAATAAATATTATCCATGGTTTGTGGACGAGGGGCATATATATATATATATATATATATATATGTGTATGTATATATATATATATATAGCAATTCACTTCTATTTCAACATATATATAATTTTTACAACGCATATACAACTTATACATCGAACGTACAACTTATACAACGCTTATACATGAGGTGTACAACGCTTATATAACTCATACATCGACTATATAACTAATACATCGTCGTTTTCCATATCGTTTATAAATTAGAAATCTCACATTGGGTTCCACTCCACCAAAAATAGCAGAAGGCTCAGAAAAATATGCGGTCTCTTTTAGAAGGTAGAAGACGTCCACACGAGTCCACTGTCTCTTGTTTCACTGAATTTCGTCAACACACGAAAAAGATATGATTTTTCAAAGTTTGCAACGGTTTAAAGGTGTTAAAACAGTTGAAAATAAACAAGGCTGTACCTCAGTTGTTTCGTTCAAAACTAGGTTTGGATTTTTCTTCGAATCCGTGTAGCTATTCGTCGATCAGCCTTCGCAGCGAGGAAGAGGGGAGAGAGGCGCACTGGCGCCTGGAGCAGGGCCCACTTTGGTGGCCCTGGTTGACGGCGGCGGCGAGATGAAGGGCTCGACTTTCGAGCTCAAATTCCTCTTCAATTCTACATGAAAAAATCCAATACTTATATGGATTTGAAGATCATGAGAAGTACTACAAAAACCATAACTGTGGTGTTGGATTTCATTGAGCGGATCAAAAGAAAAGGAGGAGAGAAGGTGAAGATCAATTTCCGCCGTGCGCCAGGTCGAGTCAGGGACAGAGAAAATCCTATAGGCCAATGAGATTTTTCCATTTATTTATATATTTTTAAATTTCGAAAATACCCCCTTTCACACACGAACCCCAATCCAAACCCAACGACTGTCGTCCCTAGCGTTTTACCGCCATTCCGAACACAATGGGATATGTTTCGTAGGCCCATTCGAATGTTTCAGTCAGTTTTTCTTCAAATTAAAATATAAAACATTCAATACTAAATTTGAACGTACATTTCAATTTGCCAGGGCCACAAACTGATTCGAAAAATTCCAGAAAAATAAATCTAGCTATGTTTTGACGATACGGTCCCAACAAAACTAGTTTCGTCGAATTCTGAGACCGTTTGCAAAAAGGCCCATTTCTGGTCGATCCAATTTAACTATAATTGACCAAAACACGTTTTCCTTTGCCACGCTCACATACTAGCTTCAAAAATTATGAAATTTGAAACCTAGCAATAACTTCACATCCCGGATTCAACCAAAGTGATTTCGTCGAATTCCGAGGTCGTATGCAAAATGGCCAGTTTCACGGGCTATATAAATTCCATAGCGACCTTTCTGAAAATTCATTTGGCCATAACTTTTGCTTCCTACTATGAAACTTCAATTTTTTAGATTAGTTAGAAAGGTATTCACTAACAGATTTAAATATTTTTGGTTTTACTCAAATCCGTTTTGTTTTGCACCCGGTACAGTCAGTCGAAGTTTGAATTCAAAATTTTGAAACTACCGCGCCATTTCAGGCCTTGTTTATAATTAGAATTAATTATATTCCTTTTCAATTGTCGATTCAAACCTACTTTTCATCGCTATTATTTAAAATATTTATTTTAAATATTTAAAATCCACTATTTTAGCCAATTTAAAAATTTTAAATTGGTTCAGATTTTCCGGGTCGTTACAACTATCTTTTGCCTCGGTTCACAGATGGAAATCCAACTTCCAATACGTGACTTTGCGGTTTTATTTGTAGAGCCTTGTATGGCGACATAGTGGTATAGGCACTTATGCCGTCTATGATTGATACTTATGATTGAAATTGTTTTATACAATATGCACTTATAATAGTATCAAATGATTTGTTTTTTAGCGTATCAAGCATTCTTTGGCTATTATAAGGTAAAAACCCTATCCTCCGGCTTGCGTTGCATTGTGTGATGCGACCTGGGTCTTATAATAGCTTCATTTTTCTTTATTTAGCATTGCGCTGTTGTTTTATGCACTGGTATTCTTGGTAAGAAACTCGTTCCGTGTTATACGGCGTGGTCCCTTGATTTACCTAACTTTAAAATAAAGCTAAATAACTGTTTTAGTTCTCACACAAATCACATGACTGACCTGGAGTTTATTGTTTTAACCTAAACTCTGGGTGCCCTTATTTTGACACGGGCAGTTAGTAGTTTTGGTTTTGCAGATTTATATTCACAGGATCCTGGTTTATAGCTGGAACAATACTCGGAAAGCTCTGTATCCGTGTATTACTTTCAGTTGTGTTTTGTATTATTTTTCCGCTGCTATGTATTTAAATATAATTTAAATCTCTGATATTTTCTGTGTAATATTTATTCTTACTCCGTATATTCTTGTATTCTGATGGAATTGTTGTAATTAACAATGAAATGTTCTTCTGTTTGCGTTCTGATTTGTCGTGTTCTCAAAACAATCAGGCGTTTCGAGCAGTCTTGTTCGGTTTAGCGATCGATTCGGATCGAGCGAAATTCCTTTTCTTTACACACAAGTGGTGAATCTAATGTGAGGGGTCTAGGTGTACAAACATGAGACGTGCCAAGATACGAGGTTAAGCCCGATTTGTGGAATAAGTCTGCCCGGACCCGCCTGACATTTCCAGCATCCACAAATTTTAGGCTTTATGTGGGAGGTCTAGTGCATTATAACCATAAATGGACATGGTAATGAATTGGAATACTTAACCTAGTTGAATCCATATGGATTATATGAACATGAACTTGAATAGGGATTAAGTAAATTTAGTCGAACATCAGATGGGTTAAGTAAATCTAAAGGGGTGGGTAAGATTTATATATAGGCCCACAAACTTAACCCGAGGGGGTTATGTAATCAAAGACACCAATAGGTATACATAGCTTGTGGAATCCTAGTTGGGATACAAGACAAGGGGGAGAGATTGTATCATCTTGTGTGTGGGACCCGTTTCAGTCAGTAACTCATATAACGGTATGAAACGAGTACTCCGCCCTAGGTCGTAGTGGGACACGCATACTGGGATGATTGTAAGAGATTCAAATGTGGAGGACGGTGTGGGCGGCGCAAACCGATCGGGGACATGTGAGTGCATGGGCCGAGTAGAGAGGGATAAGACGACCGTGACACGTGTTGATATGGTTGTGCACATGAACGAAGGGTCGCCACTTTAGGAAGTGATACCTCCTACTGTGGGGCTGGCACACGGTATCTACGAAGTAGGGAGCCGATCGATTAGGGTAGTAGTTAGGGTACATATAGACTCTGGTAAAGTTTAGGAGCTTGTTAGGTTGGGTTACTTGTGGATTGTATGGGGTTAACACCTCTCACCAGAAGTACGCCTAAGTCTACCATCTTATACATGTTGGGGATCATCTCATTCTGGTTATATTTGTATTAGTGCAGAGTAATCATTAGGGAAGCGTACACACTCTATCATATTTACCTTGTCATACCTGCCTTTTACAGTGTTATCTTTCATATCATGTAATGTCCCATATTTTTACCATATAATAATTAATTTATTTAATTATTTAATTAGTGATTTAGAGATTTATAGGGTTGTTTAATTAAATAATATTGAATATTTAATTAATTTAAATAATAGAATAATATATTTAATTCTGAAATAGTCGGAAATAGAGAATTGACAATATTGCGTGAATTGGACAATTTAAAATATATATATTCAGTTTAGAATTAAATTATATTATCGAATTTTTTTTTAAATGCCAGCTGAATGTATAATTTATATTGCAATTAAAATCGAGCTCGAAATGGCGCGGCAGTTCGCAATTTGGCGATTCGAACTTTAAACGAATATACAGAATCCATTTTAAGCCGGATTTCTATGAAACAAGAAACGTTCAGAGCTGCTAAAGTATATTTTTTTAGTGGAAGAGAAAAATCGTCATTTTGTCATGTAGATTTTGAGTTATGTCCAAATCAAATTTTAAAATAGTCGCTATGGAATTCCTTTATAATTTATAACGATATATATATAAGGAATTTCATTATAAATCGAATATCGATTTAATCGGGATTTGAAATATCGAGTTAGAAATTCATATAGGAATATTGTAGAGCTGTATGATATTCTATTGTGAATATATATGATAATATAAATTTATTTATATTTAATTTAATTATTTATATATATATATATTTATTTAAATGGGTTATTTAAAGCTTTAAAAATAGCCAGTTTTACAAACGACCTCCGTTTTCGACGAAAGCAATTTTGTTGGATCTGTAATATTAAATTATTGTTAAATTTCAAGTTTCGTGATTTTTGGAGTCAGTTTGTGGCCGTACGGACATTTAATGTGAAAAACAGTTAGTATTTTGATGGTTAAAAATACACTATGTGAGGAAACGTAGTCAAAATTCGACGAAACAAGTTTCGTTGGGTCCGTAATGTCAAACTCTAGTTGTATGCCCATTTTCGTGATTTTTGGATGTCGTATGTGATCATATGGATTTTTAGAATGCAAATACAAGTAACGGTTCAATAGAAATTAATATAAAAATCGAAAAAAAATATAGATCTTCTATAAATACACCTTAACTCCTTCTAACCCTATTCTTATTTTTCCACGGTCAAACAAATGCGCCGCAACCTCTAACAAAAATAAATAGTAAAAATCCTCTTCCAAAAATCAAGATAAAATCAAACAAAAATCCTAAAATCACAACGCTCCTTTCTTTGAATTCCAGAGACCAGGATCTTCACGCTGATGCTATCCTTGTTGGGTGTGAACACCATTTTTCGAGTTCGAATTTATACATAGTAAAACCTAGGGTTCAAGTAATCTAGGAATACAAGCACCAATTCAAAGTGTGGTTGTTATATTGGGATTCAGGATGTAAAATCGAAGAGTTTGGGATTTTTTTTGGTGATTTCGGTGATAGAATCTATTGCAGGTTTTCACCGTGGAGACTAGAAGTCGCACCTCCCTTTGTGAGTGCGAGTTCGAAGTCCAAGGTATGGAGAGGTGCGGAAATCGATGAGGAGGCCGATGGTGTTTCCTGTTTTAAATTCAGTTGAGAGATGGAGTGGTAGTGGAGCTTGGAAGGTGTGAAAATGGCTGTGTACATTTCCTGGAGTGACAGTTCATCGGGGAAGAAGTATTGATGTGGGTATGGGCTTTAATTGGTTGATGGGCCGTTGTGGAGAAGGGTAAGCCCAAATTGTTTTATAAATGGAATTAGATAATATAAGTATTGGTTAAACTTTTAAATGCTATAACTTTGTCATACGATAACGGTTTTCAGCGAAACAAGATCCATTGGGATCGTATGGACGGTGGCTACAAAATGGAACTGATTGGGAGTGAATCGGAGCTCGTTACAATTTATGACAAAATAAATCGTGTAATCTGAATTGACGATCGCTTATCGTTATTTAACGATGACCGACCAAAGTGAGTAAATATCACTAACTCTACCCAGTTATATTTTTATAACGTATATTTAGAATTGATAAATGTTGGTTGAATTCTGTGTGTTGACTGTTTGGATTAACTGCGAATTAATTGGCTGAAAATATAAATATAATTATGTATATAAATCATTGATCAAATGTTGATTATGTTTATCAGAATATTTCATATTGAAATGAAATCGACGTTAATTATATTGTTTAACATCTGTGATGCAGGGAAACAGGTTGGAGGGATCCGATTGGATTCCTCAATATTTATAATACTGTTCTTTTCATATATTGTGATATATGATGTGATATATAATCTGTTGTTGATTTTGTGTGTTTGGATGATATTTATCATTTTTATATGGTAGTTTAAATACCATAAGAAATATCAGAATGTAAAAGGGAATTTTCAAAGTGTATATTGAAAATGAAATATTTATAAAATCAAAGGATTTTATAAAGTGAAATATTTATAAAATCAAAGGATTTTTGTAAAGAAAATATTTATAACATCAAAGGATTTTATAAAAGGAAATATTTATAAAATAAATAGAATTATAAAAGGAATATTTATTTAAAAAATAAATAGAATTATAAAAGGAATATTTATTTAGAAAATAAATAGAATTATAAAAGAAATATTTATTTGGAAAATAAATAGGATTATAAAGGAATTTAGCAAGATAGAAAAGAATTATGAGAAATGGATTTAGAGTTGATTTTAAATAGAATCTGTTCTAATAGATAGATTGAAAAGATTAATTTATAAATAATATTTTATAAATTAAATAAAATATTTATCATTTGATAAATGGAATATATAAGGCTGATTTTATATAGAGAAGTAAAATTGGTTTCAACACCGATATTTGAGATTGAATTTGAACGTAGCAATTATAAAGGGATTTATAAATGATATTTAAGTGTAGATGTAAAAATGAGATTTCGCATTAATAATTCTATGAATAGAAGTATAAATAGAATTTGAAAATGGGATATTATTTGTAAATATGAAATCAACTAATTGATTATATAAAAGAAACATTTTTCACATTCGATGTGAATAATGGATTTAAAATAAATATTTTATAAATTAAAACATTTATAAGAAAACTTAGGTTTTGAAATACGAATTCAAATGGGAATTTGAATGAGATACGAATAAGAGTTAATCGAATATTAGTTATTCAGATAGAGTTAATTGAATTAGAATTAGTTGAGTATTAGTTATTCGAATAGAGTTATTCAAATATTAGTAATCGAATAGAGTTATTCGAATATTAGTAATCGAATTGTGTTATTTGAATAGAGTTAGTCGAATATTAGTAAATCGAATAGAGTTAGTCGAATAGAGTTAATCGAAGAAAAGATTATCGAATATAGTTTATTCGAAAGGAGAATATAGTTTATTTAAAAGGAGTAATCGAATATAGTTTATTCGAAAGGAGTTAATCGAATAATATTCGAAAAGGAATTATCGAATAGAGATTATTCGAAAGAGAGTTATACGTTGAAATTTGATTATATCGATTTCGAGAAAGTACTATTTACTTTCTGATTTTTAATCAAGATTTACTTATTTAGTTATAAATTGTCTATTTAGTTATTTACTTAAATTAAGGAATAAAAGTTATACTTTGAAGTTAGATATTTCAGAAGTAGGGATTATTATGCTATAGTTATAATCGATGTTTTCAATAAAGAAGTGGGTTCGCAAATTGAATCCGAGAGTTACGTATGGAAGTTTGTTAAAGATTTAGAAGGTGAACTTTGTCTATTTCGAAGTTAGAAATGTTGCTCAGTTAAGGTCTGAGAGGTAGTTATACCCCAACTTGATTGACTCCATTTTTAACTAAGGGATGGTTAAGGTTCGATAGTGAAGTTGGTTAAGTGAATATAGTTAATGAGGGTAATGGTTTGAGTTGGCATAGCGATGTTTTATTTAAACATCTGTTTAAATCCCATGAAGGAGTTTTGGAAATGTTTTCCAAATAAGAATCATAAATGTTTTCTAATATAGAAAATAAGAGATGAGAATAAAAATGGAAACGTTTTACCATATTAATAAGGTATATTTTCTAAATTTTGAAAATAAGAATTTCTGTATATATATGGAAATAGGAAATGGGTAAATGAATAAATTAATGATAAATTAATTTAAGAGATAAATGACGATTGATGATTGATCAATAGAATTTTCATCTGGAAATAATATCGTTGTTTGTACACATGTTTTTCTTTGATAGTTAAATCACCGACTATCAAAGTTTTTGACCCTTTTCCGTCGTCAACACGGAGAGACCGGGATCAGATTCATTATCTGAAAACCACTCCATATGGCATTAGCATTCCGAATCAAATATGATGAAGATGATTGAAGACGGAGTTATGCAAGGGTCGTTCTGGCAAACCCTAGGTAGAAATTGCCTAAGATGGGTTTATAGAATAGTGCCTTCGGATTGTCCAATCCCATGACAACTTGAATAGACGAAGGTCTGACAAAGTATATCTGGTAGATCGCGTGAGTTGATCGTTTCAAACGTATTTACGTTGGTGGCGGAGGAATTCGTTTCTCTTAGCTTATACCCGTGGTATTTTTGGGGGAATCAATTTGTGATTTGATGGGTATGACGATGTGGCATTCAAAGTAATTAAAAGAGTGATCTGTTAAAAGATACATTATGACCTCAAGCCTCATCAACTGGGAAATGACATAAATCGGGCAGGCAACATGGCTAAGTGGGCTGCACCCAATTAGGGTATATTGTCACCATCTAGAGAATATTCATATTTGTTACTTCTTTCAATTATGTATCTCCCGAGAACGATTATGTTGGTATACCAACCGTAAGGTGACAATATATTCGGAACATTCAAGCGAAATGAATGGCCGGTTATGTGTGGCTGAGTTACAAGATGTTCTTGTTGAACTCCAGTGTATCGCTTCTAGAGTACACTGATCGGAAGGTGGTTCCATAACTTGTCATAGTTGGGAATTTATTATCCAATAAGCGCCCGCGGTGTTTGATTGTATATAATATTTTTGGAATGTGAGATGAAAGCGTATCCACTAAGATTGCTATTTATTTGATTTAGACATTATTATAATATCACAAGAGTATTGATTTTTAAGAAATGTTTTGGGTTATCGTAAGGTAAAAACCATCCATGTTTATGTATGGATCGGTCTTACGATTATCATTTCTTTAGAAAGGATTTTAAAAGTTAAACAAATGATTGGAGTTTACTCACACCAGTCACATAACTGACCCAGAGTTTATTTTGTTTTGTTTACCTAAACTTTTGGGTGCCCAATTTTGTGCGGGCAATCAAGTAGTCGGGATTTACAGATACTTGAAGAGCTGGAGCAGGAGGCTTCATGATTATATAGATTATTATTTCCGCTGTGTTGTAAGTGTTATACTCTAATAATGGTACTGTATACAGATACTGTTTTATTTCAAAGTTATGTTATGAAATATATTTATTCGTTCTGCTGTGAGATTCGTGTTTACTCTAATGTTGTATGTTCTTCTTCTTCTATTCTAAGTTTCTATCTTACTATTCTCACCCTCTAATTTCTTTCATGGACTATCCGGTGTTTTCGGTTCTTGGATGTTCGACATGGTGTTATATGCCGATATCCAAGGTCGCAAATTCCCCGGCTTGTTACAGTGGTGTCAGAGCTGAAGGTTAAGTAATTACCTTGACTCTGTGGCATGACTCAGTAGAGATGGGGCTAGTAATGCCCTAGATTGAGTTTGAGTGTATAAATGAGTGCGTATTTGTTATTTGATATAAAAATGGTTTATATTGTGGAGATTTATTGGTTGAGATGTTTATGGGTTCTGGTCGATCAGTTTGATCCACTGTATCGGTAGGGGTTTATAAACACTCGAATACGATGAACCGACACAATATGTTTTGAAAAGAGGGTAAATTAAATAATTTTACCCAAATTATATTTTGATATAAACAAAGTATAGGTGTTTGAAGTATTATAGTATATTGGATGTGTTGGTTGTGATTATAATCGAATAAGATTATAAAATTTGAAATGGTTATGTAAATAGCCAATCAGAATTCATATAAGTGAAATACGTGAAATCAGATGAATTAAATCTGAATTTAAATCAGAATTGAATTTAAACCCTGGAAGGTTATAAAAGTGTTTGTAAATGAATCTAGGTTAAATATATGTGAATTTTAAAATCCTGGGAGATTTTAAATTTGTTACAAGCATTGAAAAGGATATTTTGAAATGGATTTCAAAATGAAAGTGTTTAGAAATGGTTTTAAAAGTGATATAGTATTGAACTCACTTGGATAGCTGGAAAATAGATTCCGACGATGGTCATGACATCACCGGTGTTCATTTTCAAGTTGTAAGTGACGGATTACTACCAAAATTTTTGTTCTTGAATTTTTTGAGAAAACAAGTTATTTTGATATTCCAAAATGAATATTTTGATTTTTGGAAAAGGCTAAGCTGTTTAAAAATTCCCGGAAACAGATTATTTGAATTAAAACAAATTAAACTAGAATTGTTTGATTTTCTTTTTGGTTGGAGAAGGACTAAAGAGGCGAGTTGTAGTTGTACCAATTGAGCCGTACAAAGGAGGGCTGGCGAAATTTTTCAAAAATTTCAGGTGTTAGAAAATTTTCAGGATTTTTGAAAATTTTCGTTGATAAGAATTAATTAATATTTTAATTGAAATCGTTTGGATTAGTTGAAACTGAAGTTAAGAAGTAAACAAATAAGTTTTTACCTGGTCAATAGTGTTTGTTTTCTAGCTTAGCAATTTCGAGGATGAAATTATTTTAAGGGGGGAAGAATGTAATGTCCCTTATTTTTACCGTATAATAATAATTTATTTATTTATTTATTTATTTAATTAGTGATTTAGAGATTTATAGGGTTGTTCAATTAAAAAAATTGAATATTTAATTAATTTAAATAATAGAATAATATATTTAATTCTGAAATAGTCGGAAATAGGGAATTGACAATATTGTGTGAATTGGACAATTTAAAATATATATATATATATATTCATTTTAAATTGAATTATATTATCGAATTTTTTTATAAATGCCATTTGAACGTATAATTTATATTATAATTAAAATCGAGCTCGAAATGGCATGGCAATTCGCAATTTGGCGATTCGAACTTTAAATGAATATACAGAATCCGTTTTAAGCCGGATTTTTGTGAAACAAGAAACGTTCAGAGCTAGTAAAGTATATTTTTCTAGTGGAAGATAAAAATTGGGATTTCATCATGTGGATTTTGAGTTATGTCCAAATAAAATTTTAAAATAGTCGCTATGGAATTCCTTTATAATTTATAACGATATATATATATATATATAAGGAATTTCATTATAAATCAAATATCGATTTAATCAGGATTTGAAATATCGAGTTAGAAATTCATATAGGAATATTCTGGAGCTGTATGGTATTCTATTGCGAATATATACGATAATATAAATTTATTAATATTTAATTTAACTATTTTTAAATATATATATATTTAAATGGGTTATTTAGAGCTTTAAAAATAGCCAGTTTTGCAAACGACCTCCGTTTTCGACGAAACTAATTTTGTTGGATCCTTAATATTAAATTATTTTTAGATTTCAAGTTTCGTGATTTTTTGAGTCAGTGTGTGGCCGTATGGATTTTTAATGTGAAAAACAGTCAGTATTTTGACGGTTAAAAATACGATGTGTGAGGAAACGGAGTCCGAATTCGACGAAACAAGTTTCGCTGGGTCCGTAATGTCAAACTCTAGTTATATGTCCATTTTCGTGATTTTTGGATGTCGTATATGATCATACGGATTTTTAGAATGCAAATACAAGTAACGGTTCAATAGAAATTAATATAAAAATCAAATAAAAAAATATATAGATCTTCTATAAATACACCTTAACTCCTTCTAACCCTATTCTTATTTTTCCACGGTCAAACAAATGCACCGCAACCTCTAACAAAAATAAATAGTAAAAATCCTCTTCCAAAAATCAAGATAAAATCAAACAAAAATCCTAAAATCACAACGCTCCTTTCTTTGAATTCCTGAGACCAGGATCTTCACGCTGATGCTATCCTTGTTGGGTGCAAACACCATTTCTCGAGTTCGAAATTATACATAGTAAAACCTAGGGTTCAAGTAATCTAGGAATACAAGCACCAATTCAAAGTGTGGTTGTTATATTGGGATTCAAGATGTAAAATCGAAGAGTTTGGAATTTTTTTTGGTGATTTCGGTGATAGAATCTGTCGCAGGTTTTTACCGTGGAGACTAGTAGTCGCACCTCCCTTGGTGCGTGCGAGTTCAAAGTCCAAGGTATGGTGAGGTGCGGAAATCGATGAGGAGGCCGATGGTGTTTCCTGTTTTGAATTGTTGAGAGATGGAGCGGTATTGGAGCTCGGAAGGTGCGAAAATGGCTGTGTACATTTCCTGGAGCGATAGTTCATCGGGGAAGAAGTATTGATGTGGGTATGGGCTTTAATTGGTTGATGGGCCATTGTGAAGAAGGGTGAGCCCAAATTGTTTTATAAATGGAATTAGATAATATAAGTATTGGTTAAACTTTTAAATGCTATAACTTTGTCATACGATAACGGTTTTCAGCGAAACAAGATCCGTTGGGATCGTATAGACGGTGGCTACAAAATGGAACTGATTGGGAGTGAATCGGAGCTTCAAAAAGTTCCAAAGGGGGTGTGTGGTTTCATTGAGAGATGGAAGAGAAAAAGAGGAGGGAAGGATGGGATGAGTCCCGTCGTCGACTTCAGGGGGTATCGGGGAAGAAGACTAATGATGGCCAATAGTAATTTTTTATTTTATTTTATAATTTTTAAATTCTCATAAATACCCCTTGTCACACACGAACACCAATCCAAACCCAACGACTGTCGCCCCTAGCTAAATACCCCCATTCCGAACACAATGGGATATGTTTCGTAGGCCCATTTGACCGTTTCAGTCAGTTTCCCTTCAAATTAAAATATAAAACATTCAATATTTGATTTGAACGTACATTTCAATTTGCCAGGGCCACAAACTGATTCAAAAAATTCCAGAAAAATAAACCTAGCTATGTTTTGACGCTACGGTCCCAATAAATCTAGTTTCGTCGAGTTCTGAGATCGTTTGAAAAATGGCCCTTTTCTGGC
The DNA here is from genome assembly GCA_030737875.1 of Allium sativum. Lineage (NCBI taxonomy): Eukaryota > Viridiplantae > Streptophyta > Magnoliopsida > Asparagales > Amaryllidaceae > Allium > Allium sativum. The sequence continues at coordinate 5,456,561 of CM060916.1, read as the reverse complement.
CGATCCAATTTAACTATAATTGACCAAAACACATTTTCCTTTGCCACGCTCACATACTAACTTCAAAAATTATGAAATTTTAAACCTAGCAATAACTTCACATCTCGGATCCAACAAAAGTGGTTTCGTCGAATTCCGAGGTCGTTTGCAAAATGTCTATTTTCACGGGCTATATAAATTCTATAGCGACCTTTCTGAAAATTCATTTGGCCATAACTTTTGACTCCCACTATGAAACTTCGATTTTTCTGATTTGTTAGAAAGATATTCACTAACAGATTTAAATATTTTTTGTTTCACTCAAATCCGTTTTATTTTGCACCCGGTACAGTCAGTCAAAGTTTGAATTGAAATTTCGAAACCGCCGTGCCATTTCAGGCCTTGTTTATAATTCAAATTAATTATATTCATTTTCAACATCGATTCAAACATACATTTCATCGCTATTATTTAAAATATTTATTTTAGATACTTAAAATTCACTAAAATAGCCAATTTAAAATTTTTAAACTGGTTCAGATTTTCTGGGTTGTTACAATCTCCCTCACTTAAAACTTTTCGTCCCCGAAAAGGAACAAAGTCGAAAGTGGTTTGATTAATCAACTCTACTTTCAATCTAGCTTCCATTCTCCAACTTTTCAGTTTTTGAGAATTTTCAAATTCTTCAAAAATTTGGCTAACACCCTAAATTTTCGAAAAATTTCGCCATAACCTCCTTTGTACGGGGAGGGGTATGGAAATTTATTGGGATGTATTAGGTACCCAATAAATCCTATAAAACATACACATATTTATAGTGAGATATTCTGGTGTTTATAGGGGAGCGTGTATAGATAATAATTCCAGAGAATAAATTCTCGTCACCCTGTCAAAGCCTGAGGGAGTGTGTATTTTTAATTACTCCAGAGAATAAATTCTCGTCACCTCGTCCCGTGTGGGAAATAAATAATCCATGTGCCGTAGCTAATGACTGGAGAGACGTGATTATTGTCAACTCCAGACCCGTGTGGGGTTTTATTATTTTGGCAATTTATCGTTATATTCTTATATGGTCCATATCAGTCATCAGTTCAACCTGTAATATATAGTCATCGCCATACAAGCCTCTCGCTCGTATGGTAAATCATCAACCTCGTCACACAAGCTCCAAATGCTTATGTGGTATATGATGAAGTATGCCTATCTTCAAGAAGTATGCCATGTAATGTAGTTCAAAATTAATTGTTACTATCCTATGGCGACGTTTATTATTACACACAGAACAACCAGCACTCCGCATCCAATGGCATTTACATGAGTTGATATAATAAGAAATTGCGCATCCAACTCATTAAGGTTTACCTATTTGTCGGGCACGCAAATAAAATCTTTACTCAACAGCTAATCCATTTACCTGTTCAAACATATATAATGCACATGTATATAGTTCTATCTATTTTTAACTCAGTTCAATATGTGGTTTAATCGAATAAATTCTACCATTCATTCTCTTATTGATTAAATTAACTATCGTTCTAATAATTTAATTAATCAAATCCACTATCACACAACCCAAACAACAATCAATTTTATTTTTAACTTCTCAAAATCATACTAATTAATTCATATACTCTTTTGAAAACATTCAGACTATATAATTAAAATTTTACATCTATGCAAAGAAAACAACAGCAAAGTGGAGAACATAATGGAAATGCAAAATATGGTAAATGTACCTTGCACCAGAGTCAGTCAGAGATATCCACCCTGCACTTAGGATAGGCTTTCTTAATGCTTTCCTCTATTTCCCAAGTTCAATCTCGCGGATCTCCACTCCATTGCACTTTGACTAAGTGAACCTTTTTGTTCCTCAGCTCTTTGGTTTCTTTGCCAATTATCTTTAGCGGCTCTCTCTGTAACGACCCGGAAAATCTGAACCAATTTAAAAATTTTAAATTAGCTAAAATAGTGGATTTTAAATATTTAAAATAAATATTTTAAATAATATCAATGAAAAGTGAGTTTGAATTGATGTTTGAAAACGAATATAATTAATTCCAATTATAAACAAGGCCTGAAATGGCGCTGTAGTTTCAAAAATTGAATTCAAACTTTGTCGGACTGTACCGGGTGCAAAACAAAACGGATTGAGTGAAACCAAAAATATTTAAATCTGTTAGTGAATACCTTTCTAACGAATATGAAAAATCGGAGTTTCATAGCATGATGCAAAGGTTATGGCCAAATGAATTTTCAGAAAGGTCGCTATGGAATTTATATAGCCCGTGAAATTGGCCATTTTGCATACGACCTCGGAATTCGACGAAACCACTTTTGTTGGATCCGGGATGTGAAGTTATTGCTAGGTTTCAAATTTCATAATTTTTGAAGTTAGTATGTGAGCATGGCAAAGGAAAACGTGTTTTGGTCAATTATAGTTAAATTGGATCGACCAGAAATGGGCCTTTTTGCAAACGGTCTCAGAATTTGACGAAACTAGTTTTGTTGGGACCGTATCGTCAAAACATAGCCAGATTTATTTTTCTGGAATTTTTCGAATCAGTTTGTGGCCCTGGCAAATTGAAATGTACGTTCGAATCAAATATTGAATGTTATATATTTTAATTTGAAGGAAAACTGACTGAAATAGTCGAATGGGCCTTCGAAACATATCCCATTGTGTTCGAAATGAGGGTAAAACGCTAGGGATGACAGTCGTTGGGTTTGAATTGGTGTTCGTGTGTGAATAAGGGTATTTTTGGATTTTAAAAATTTTATAAATATAAAAAAATTATCCTATTCGTCCACCTCAGAACTTTCTCTCTCTCCCTCAACCGAACGAAGGCGGAAAACGCTCGAACCTTCCTCCCTCGTTTTCTCCTCCTACACGCACCATTAGACCTCGACCTAGTTGAGGATTTTGTACCTCGTCGAGCTCTTCAAATCCATACCAGTTAGAGCTCCTATCGTTGCGCCATCGCCAGGAACGAGCTCCCCAAAGTCGTCGACTTTGAACCCCCGTCGCCGCTACCAGGGGTGATCGAACTGGGCCCCCTCCCTGGTGCACGTGCGCCTCTCCTAGCCCATCAAGATGGCGCTGGCTGATCGAAGAAATGATCAACGGATTTGAAGATAATTTGAAACCTAGTTTTGAAGATTCAAACGAGGTATACGGCTTTGTTTATTTTCAACTGTTTTAACACTTTTAAACCGTTGCAAACTTTGAAAAATCATATCTTTTTCGTTTCTTGTCGAAATCCAGTGAAACAAGAGACAGTGGACTCGTGTGGACGTCTTCTACATTCTAGTAGAGACCGCATATTTTTCTGAACCTTCTTCTATTTTTGGTGGAGTGGAACCCAATGTGAGATTTCTAATTTATAAACGATATGGAAAACGATGATGTATAAATTATATAGTCGATGTATGAGTTATATAAGCGTTGTACACCTCTTGTATAAGCGTTGTATAAGTTGTACGTTCGATGTATAAGTTGTATATACGTTGTAAAAATTATATATGTGTTGAAATTGAAGTGAAATGCTATATATATATATATATACGCCCCTCGTCCACAAACCATGGACGATATTTATTGGTTGTGATTGGTGTGAAAATTGATTGATAGTGAATGGTTGATTGGAATTGTTTGTGGTTGATATTGATTGATTGTGGTTGAAAAATACCTGTTTGTGGTTGAGAAATATTTGGTTGAAACCACATAGGATTAGTTTGTGGAAATGAAATAAATATACATGCCGCCTGCGTGCGAACTAGATGCATGATTCCCCATTGTCAAAAGCTGCGAGGCTTTAAGGTAGAGCGAGGAGCCGTACTACGGACGGTCCCGGTTTTAACTACCCTGCCATTATGCTGCCAAAATTTTGAATAATATTCACGTGTTTGAATTATTTTCATTTGTTGAAACTATATTTATTCGTTGAATAGAAAACCTTCATGTGTTGAGTCGATATTCATTCGTTGGATAGAAATTCATGTGTTGAATGGTATTCGTGTTTTAAATATAAATATCACCTTTTTATCGATATATATAAACTGTAGAAAACCTTCATGTGTTGAATCGATATTCATTCGTTGAATTGAAATTCATGTGTTGAATGGTATTCGTGTTTTAAATATAAAAATCACATTTTTATCTATATATAGAAACTATAGAAAACCTTCATGTGTTGAATCGATATTCATTCGTTGAATTGAAATTCATGTGTTGAATGGTATTCGTGTTTTAAATATAAAAATCACCTTTTTATCGGTATATATAAACTATAGAAAACCTTCATGTGTTGAATCGAAATTCATTCGTTGAATTGAAATTCATGTGTTGAATGGTATTCATGTTTTGAAAGAAATTGTTTTATAATGAAAATCCAATTTTTATCATCGATATGAACTATATAAAATGATCTCGTTTTGAAATAAAGTGTTTTATAATAAAAATCATACTTTTATTTCCTATATGAACTATATAAAATAATAGTGTTTTGAAATGACTTGTTTTACAATAAAAATCACATTTTTATTATATAAATGAATTGTTAAAAATAGTGAAGTGTTGAAATAGAAGACAGTTAGATAAAAAATATCATTTTTATCAAACGTATGAAAAGAATATAGTTTTTGAAATCGAAGAATCGATATATATATAAATAGAATTGAAATATATCGAATAACGACGCTGCAATTCGTATTTTGAAACCGTGATTTCAAACGATTATACCGAGAGATCCGACCATCGGATTTTCCCAAAACCGCAACCGTTGGGTTCGCTTTGGAAATATATTTCCAACGACACCAACTTTGTAAAGATCCAACGGTTGGATTGTCTGGAATGTTTAATTCAAATCTGAAGAAAAACAGCGCCAGAATCGATTATATTTATATATATATATATATATATAATTATATTTAATCGAATAACGACGCTGCAGTTCGTATTTTGAAATCGAAATTTCAAACGATTATACCGGGAGATCCGACCGCCGGATTTTCCCGAAACTGGAACCGTTGGATTCGTTTTGAAAAGATCTTTCTAATGATGTAAATTTTGTGAAGATCCAACGGCTAGATTTTCAGATATGTATAAATCAAATCTGAAGAAAAACAGCGCCATGGCCGCGTTATGGCCCGAAGCATCGTTTTGAATAATGTGGCTATATTAAAATAAATAAAAATAGCGATAAATCGTTATAAAATATTATAAACGATATGGATGTGAAATTTAGAAATTAACTGAAGGTTGACTAAGCCGAATGGTTTCCTGGGTGTTGATCTGATGTTGGTTTCGGCCTTCGGGGTTAATATTTGGGAAATCGTTCTCTTACTGATTGACGGTTAGTGACTAATGAATTGAAATGATGCGTATGTATGTTAGTGTTGCACTTGTTTATTATATACGCGAGTTGCTCAGAAAGACCGAGTTTATCCCATTCTGAATAACTGAATCAACGATAAGAAATTGAAGATGAAGACGATGGTTGAAGACCGGAGATCTTCACCTCGTTTGGATGGTAACCGAGGTCCTGATTGGGAGGCATCCCGAAATATGGATAATGAGTGGTGATCGTCCAGACGTACGAGGTGATCGATGGGTTTGCGAGGTATTTAGTGCCTCCGGTTTCGTTCAGATCCAGAACGGACTTGCGAATGGACAGTGTGTCTGACATTGGAATTTATTCTGTGTGATTGATAGCCATCAGCTGCACGGTGTGAATTGCCTATGTGGCATGCTAAGATGCAGTGATCAGGGCTTCTGTTGAAAAGCAAAGTCTTGTAGTTGATGATCAAAGCACCGTCTGTGTGGCATAGCTTTGTGTATAACGTGAATTCGGGAACCTCACACCCCGGTATGAACCAGAAACGTGAGAGGACATCAGGGAGGGCATGCGTTTCCTTCTAGTTAGAAGTGGCGTCAGTGGTTTTACACGCCCTGACGAATTTGACTTATGTGGTTGTTGCTATTGCGAGGCGCCTCGGTTTGATCGGACGATCCGGGTCCGATGGAGTCATTCGTTGGCTCATTTACGCCCCAAAGGGCGGGGAAACGTATTGTTCAGGCACTATAATCCACTCCGTGTGGACTGGCCCTGACGATCCAAGGGGCAGTTGCGGCTGTTCCGGAGGCTCGGGCTAGAGAGTCTCGAAGTCGGTAAGGACTATCTTTTGCCTTGGTTCATGACGGAAATCCAATTTCCAAATACGTGACTGTGCGGTTTTGATTGTATATATATATATGGCGACATGATATATGGTACCCATGCCGTCTATGATTGATAGTTGTGATTTGAAATTGTTTTTGAAACATATAAACACTAGTAGTAATATCAAATGCTTTTGTTTTATTCGTATCAAGCATATTTTAGCCATTATAAGGTAAAACTCTATCCTCCGGTTTGCGTTACATTGTGTGATGGGAACTGAGTCTTATAATGGCTTCATTTTTATAAAAAGCATTGCGATGTTTAAAAGGATGATTTGTTTTTAAAACACTGGCAATCCAATGGAGTAAACCCGTTTCACGAAAGTGGCGTGGTCCTGTGATTAGCCATATTATAAATGTGTTGAGTAGATTTCTCATACCAGTCCCATGACTGACTCGTAGTTTGTTTCACTTTCAAGCTCAGGTGCCCCTTTTTCTACACGGGTAGCCTTGTATTCAGGTTTAGCTGGCTCTTTCTGGATAGCTGGAGCTGAAGATGGATTCTATTATTTATCTCTTTTTATGCTGTTCATCTCCTATTGTACATATTTTGTTTGTTTCCGCTGTAGACATTTATGTATAGCTGAACTGTATTTGTACTAAGTATGATCTTGTATACTGTTTAACTCTGATGATTACGTTTATCCAGTGTATTCTATTGTACATTATCTGCTGTATTTATTTATTTATTTATGTTCTGCTATTATCTGTTTATGTGTTATATTCCAAAGATTACCCTTGTCTCCGTCTGTACGGGAAATGGGGTCGTCACACTCTCCTAACTGCCAATTCTGGAGTGATTTCTATATCCTGTTGCGCTTCTTCTTCCACGATCAAGTCTGGATCATGAACGTGCTTTCGAAGTTGAGATACATGAAATACATCATGCACTCCAGGCAACCAATTAGGCAATTGAACCTTATATGCGAGAGTTCCAATCCGTTCAAGAATAGGAAACGGACCAATGAATTTGGGCGCCAATTTCCCTGTTTTACCGAACCGGATAACTCCTCTCATCGTAGATACTTTCAAATATACATAGTCGCCAACAAAAAATGATATGTCTCTTCTTCTCTTATCTGCATAGCTTTTCTGTCGGCTTTGGGCGGCGAGTAATCGTTTCTTAACAAAGTCGACTTTATCTGCAGCATCGCGAATCATATCTGGCCCCAACACAAGTATGTTACCAGGTTCTACCCAACAAGCAGGGGATCGACACGGTCTACCATATAATAGTTCGAATGGAGACATTTTCAAGCTCTCCTGGTAGCTGTTGTTATATGAGAATTCGGCCAAATGTAAATGGTCTTCCCACGATCCGCCAAAATCAAGAATACAAGCCCGCAATAGATCTTCCAGAATATGATTCACCCTCTCAGTTTGGCCATCTGTTTGAGGATGATATGTGGTGCTCAATTTCAGTTTCGTTCCCAATTCTGCTTGGAATGCTTCCCAGAATTTACTAGCAAAAATTGGGTCACGATCACTAACGATGCTCATGGGAACTCCGTGCAGTCTAACAATTTCTTTGAAATAAATCTGCGCCAGACTTTGAGCAGTTCTATTCGATTTGACAGGTATGAAATGAGCGTTCTTCGTAAATCGATCCACTATCACCCAAATACTGTCATTTCCTTTTCTGGTCCTGGGCAAACCATCTATGAAATCCATAGAAATCTGTTCCCACTTCCCACCTGGGATTTCCAAAGGTTGCAACAATCCAGCGAGCTTTTGCTGATCGCTTTTGACTTGCTGACAGGTAGTACACCGGCTAACATATAAGGAGATGTCTCGTTTCATAGATCTCCACCAGAAAGTGCGTTTGATATCATTATACATCTTGCTCACTCCTGGATGGATACTAAGCTTGGCTTTGTGACATTCATCCAATACTTCTCTTCGAAGTTCAGCAACGTTCGACACACATATTCGGCCTTTCAACCTTAGGGTTCCCTCGTCATCTATCTGAAAACTCAAGGTCTCGCCTTTCTGTATTCTTTCTTTGATTCTTTGAATGAAGTGATCATCCTTCTGAAGAGCAAATATTTTATCAATCAAAGACTTCGTAATGATAAAACTGGCGATTATCACATTCTTTCTACTCAGCGCATCAGCCACAACATTGGCTTTCCCTAGAGTGTACAAAATCTCAAAATCGTACGCCGCAAGAAACTCTAGCCAACGCTGCTGCCTCAGATTCAAGTCTTTCTGAGTGAACAAATATTTCAATGACTGATGGTCTGTATACAGTTCGAATTTCTCACCCAAAAGGTAGTGCCTCCAGATTTTCAAAGCGAATACGATGGCTAACAACTCAAGATCATGAGTAACGTAATTCTTTTCATGCGTTTTCAGTTGACGGCTAGCATAAGCAATCACTTGACCTCTTTGCATAACACTACACCAAGGCATTCTCTAGATGCGTCAGTCCAGACTTTCAAGTCCTCATTGCCATCTATTATTGTTAATACTAGAGCGGTCGTTAGTTTTAATTTCAGCTTCTGGAAAGCTTCCTCACATTCTTAAGTCCAATTGAATCTCGAATGCTTCTTAGTCAGTTTCGTTAAGGAACTATATGTCTTCGCGAAGTCCTTAATGAATTTCCGATAATAACCGGCTAACCCGAGAAACTTCTGATTTCCGTGGGTGTACAAGGTTGTTTCCAATTCTGAATAGCAGTGATTTTACTGGGATCCACTGAAATTCCTTGCTTTGACACGATGTGGCCAAGAAATTTGACTTCTTCTTGCAAAAATATACATTTGGAAAACTTTGCTTTTAAAACATTCTTTCTGAGAATTTCTAACACTTGTTCCAAATGTTTTTCGTGTTCGCTTTCTGACTTAGAGAAGATTAGAATATCATCAATGAAAACCAGAACAAATTTATTCAATACTTCTCTGAATACACGGTTCATTAGATCGACAAAATATGGTGGAGCATTACATAAGCCGGACGGCATTACTAACCACTCATAGAATAAGTTTGGGCCTCTGAATGCTGTCAAAGGAACACACTCTTCGGCAATACGAAGCTGATGGAAACCTGTAGCTAGGTCCATTCATGAAAACACTTGTGCGCCATTCAATCGATCCAATAAATCATTAATCCGCGGCAATGGATATTTGTTTTTCAGCGTCTGCTTATTCAAGTCGCGATAATCCACACACAGTCTGAGAGTACCGTCGGACTTCGGAACAAATACCACTGCTGCTCCCCAATCAGAGAAACTAGGCATGATCAGACCTTTCCATACTAGCTGTCTAGTTTGATTATCTAACTCTTCTTTTTCCTTCAAGGTCATCCTTCGAATAGCATGAACTATTGGCCTTGCATTCGGAACCAAAGAGATTTTAAAATCGATTTCTCTCTGCGGAGGTAAGCTAACAACTTCTTCGAACACATCCGTATAGTTCTTGACAACTGGGATATTTTCTATGTCGACTGGGATATTCTCTGTAACGACAGGAACAGGTTCTATTTGAGCAGGAGAAACATCTAAAGCTGCCCAGAAGTCTTTTCTACTAGAATTCGGGCCTTCATAGGGAATTACAATATTGGCAAGCTTCGTTTTAACCTTGACAACCCTTTCTGCACATTTAACCTCAGCTTCGTATTTGGTTAACCAATCCAATCCTAAAATAAAATCGAATTCGGTAAAATTCATGACGATCGAGATACAAGGAAACCGATAATGAGAAAAGGAAACAGGTACCCCACAAACCCAACTAAGATCGAGGGAATCCCCAACCGGATTATGGAAAGTGATGGGTTCTTTGAGCTTTTTCAATTTCAAATCCAATTTCTTAACCGCATTCTTTGCAATAAAGCTTCTCGACGCGCCTGTGTCAAGCAGTACTTTAACCGGAATGTTTTTGACAGTAAGCGTGCCTTCTAAAACATCTGACCTTTCCTGACTAGACGAGGATGCAGGAACTTCTGCCACTTCATTTACTTGTACTATTTCAGATTTCTTTGATAACTGGAAAGCCTTGGAAAGATGACCAGCCTGATGGTATTGACTGCATTTTCGGTTTTCTTGAAATCCCTTTTTGGATTGAAGCCCACCTTTTAATCGCTTCCTTAAGGGTCCACAGTTTATCGCCAAATGCCCTTTTCGATTACAGTTAGAGCAGGTGGCAGTTGTTACTGGCACTTTCTCAGATTTAACCTTCTTTCGATTGACTTTAGGTTTCTTTCTGGCCCCAGACGTCGTACTGGCCTCAGGCTGTGTACTTGTCTCTGGGCTATCAGCTTCAGATTTCCTTTTACTGCTAGTGCTGACTTCCTCTTCGTCGATAAAAAGGCCTCACCTATCAAGATCTTCATACCGATAAGCCATGTATATCATTTCAGAAAAAGGAAGCTTCACGTGCCCCATTACACTATTCTGGTATCTCCTTTGAAGACCATTAATAAACCTCAGATTCTTCCTCTTTGGATCTTGAATTAGATGAGGGGCAAAATGAGAGAGTTCACTGAATTTCTTATGATATTCTGGGATATTCATATCTCCTTGTATCAAATAGTAGAATTCATCACATAACCGCTCAGTTGCTTCTGGAGGAATAAATCTTTTATTGAAAAGTTGTTTGAACATATCCCAGGTGATATCACCTTCTGCATTATCTTTAGTAACCGTTCCCCACCAGATTAACGCTTCTTCTTTGAGAGCCCAAGATGCCACTAATGTAACAACCCGTATTTTTAATAACATGTTATAATGTAAATCAAGGCAGAATTAAATTCTAACATCTGAATCAAGGGAAAGGGCTGTGCCATTGCGTTCATCTCAGAAAAATACGCGAAATAGAGTCCGAGTTTTCGAAAAACGGAGTCCGTATGACAAAGTTATCGCCCATTGGAGTTTTCAAAAAATTCTAAGCCCCAAAACAGTTCAAATTCGAATTCAGATTCAAATTACAACCAAGGCAGAATGGGCGGGAATTTTCCCGCCCCAGGCAGGGTCGACACAGGGGTCGACACCAGTGTCGACCCCCGCCCCCCATGGGTCGACACCCATGTCGACCCAGGGGTCGACCCCCCCGGTCGGACCAATTTTTCTGGTGCACCATTTTGACAGGTTAGGTCTTGTTCTGGAAGTTTCTGACGGGAGTTGATGGCTCAGATTCGATTTAGGGTTAATCCTATGGTCTAAACTACCCCTAATCTCTATAAAAAGACTCCTAGACCTAGCCTAAACCCTCATTAATCATTCCTACAACTAAATGCTGCCCAAATGTTCACTAATCATGGCCTCCACCTTCTTCATGAGAGCATGAGTGTCTCAAATCAATCTATGTCATAAAGGAACCATCTTTCTTAAGTAAAAGAGCCATCTTTCTTTGTCTTTGGGGTTATTCCTTCTTGTTCTCAAGTCTTGAAGTGGAGTTTATCGTCTTTGGTTGCGGATTTGCTAGTGTGGCTTCGTCTCAATCTTATTTTATATTAATTCTAGTCTTCATAGCATTGTAAGCCCTATACTACTCTTAGATTATAACTATGAAGTTAAATATGACATGTTGCAAGTTGAGTTTGGGGCCTAAGTATGATATGTGCTTTGATCCTATCATGTTATGCATAAATATATTCTATGCATGTTTGTAAATCTATCACCTTGACCTTGTGGGCTAAAAGCTATAAGCTTTATGTTGAAATGTTGCATTATGCAACATGAGAACTGTAACAACCCGGAAATTCTAGGCCAGTTTAAAAATTTTATTTTGGCAATTTTAACGAATTTTGATTATTTAAAATGAATTATTTTAAATAATATCGACGAGAAATTTATTTTGAATAAAATTCAACCGTATATAGTTATATAGATCGTTGTTAGAATATAAATATTTATATATAATTATAAAAGGAATTGAAAATGGCGCGGTAGTTCGATAATTCGATTTCAAACTTCAAAGGAATGTACCGGGTGCAGAACAATCCGGATTTTAGTGAGACCAAAAATCATAGGATCTAATTGATAATATCTTTCCAACGAATCCGGCCAATCGAAATTTCATAGCGGGAATCAAAAGATATGTCCAGTTGAAAATTCTGAATAGTCGCTATAGAATTCAGGCCCTTAAAAATAGCCATTTTGCAAACGACCTCGGATTTCGACGAAACTAGTTTTGTTAGGACCGTATCGTTAATACGAAGCTAGAAAATATTTTTATTGAATTTTTAGAGTTAGTATGTGACCCCGATAATTTGAAATGTACGTTTAAAATTCAATATAGCGATTTAAATGTAAATTCGACGAAAACTGATTGTAACAGCCGAATCAGCTCACGATACATGTCCCATTGTGTTCGGAATGGGGGTAAAACGCTATGGACGACAGGCGATGGGTTCGATTCTGAAGTCGATAGAAAAGGTTACTTTATGAGGATATAAATTAAAATTAAATAATAATAAAAAATATAACCCCCTCTCCTCTTTAACTCATCCGGCCCCCCCTTATTCAAATTCATTCGAAGGAAAAAAGAAAAAAGAAAAAGAAAAATCAAATCGCTCCACCAGCGGCGGGATCGACCGCCGCTCCGACCTTCCCACTCCCCCTCGCTCGCGCCGTCTCCGTCAACGCCCCCCCTCTCTCGCACCGCGCGTCGCCCCTCCAACGAAGACCGCCACCGCCTTTCCCTCAGCCCCCCTTCGATCGACGAGCCACAAACCCCGTTGCCTCATCAAAACCTCCACCACCAACGGGCTCTGCTTCCTCCGTTATCACCCCAGGCCGCCTCCCACCGCACCTCATTCCACCGCCGCCTCAGGCTAGACCGCAGCACCACCCAACGCGCCATTTTCCCCTCCTGACCACCTGCGACACAGTGAAAACCCCCTCCCTCTGAACGGAACACTGTAAGTTTTTATACGTTATTTTTAATTCATTTTTATAATTATTGTTAATTATTATGTAACTGATTTTATAAATCAAATAAAAAAATCGATTTTCTCTTAGCATAAGAAAGAAAAATTCAGATATATATATAATAGCTATATAAAAATATGATTTTTATATTTTTAAAGCATTAAAAATATGATTTTTACATTTTTAAAGTATTAAAAATATGATCTTTACTATGTAGAAGATGTAAAATATAATTTTTACATGTTAGGCGTATTAAAGGCGAGATCTTTATACGTAAAAAGGCGAGATCTTTATATGTAAAAAGGCGAGATCTTTATATGTAAAAAGGCGAAATCTTTATATGAAAAATAGCGTGATAAAAATATAATTTTTATCTATATAGTAGCAATGTAAAAATAGAATTTTTATCCATATAGTATAATAAAAATTCGATTTTTATATATTGAAAAGCATAGTAAAAGTTCGATTTTTATATATTGAATAGCATAATAAAAATTCGATTTTTATATATTGAAAAGCATAGTAAAAATTCGATTTTTACATATGTAGAGAATACGGGCAACGAAAATGACAAAAAGGCGAGAACGATGAAGATTTCTATTAATGAAGTGTCGAGATGATTGGAATAGCTTTGGTGAGAATTTCTCACCTTTCAATTTCTTTTTCTAGTTATATATATATACTAGGATGCAGAAGGTGTTTAGTAGCACCCGACACAATCGTCCACAGACCATGGACTTGTTTGTTTGATTGCAAAAATTAGTTAGACTGTTTGATTGAAATTGAATTGTTTGGTGAAATGAATTGATTTGATTGATGTGTGAATGGCGTGGGCCATCACTAGACCGGGGATAAGGCTAGGCCTTGTCCCGTTTCTAGTATCGTGCCGTCATGCCGCCGAAATTTTCTAAAATAAGTTAGAAAATAAAAATATCATTTTATTTAAAGAATGAACTGAATAGAAATTCATATGTTAAAATAAAATGTTTTATCGTTAAAAATATATAATTTTTAACGTGAATATGAATATAGTGAATGTAAATAAATATTCATTTACAAACCGGACGGTTTGTTTATGTACACCTATTTGAAGGACATTGATTGGGACGATAAATTTTACACATCGCCCAACTGCACAAATAAAATCTGTGTTTGATCGTTTGAAACCCCACACGGGTGTTGGGATGAAATATGAAGTTCACTCATCCTGATTGATTAAATATGTCGATCGATTGATTGACAGGCTGTTATAAGCGTTAGATATCTATATTTGATGCTTATACAGTGTAGTGCACTTTGGTTGATGGTTGATTATTTTCAATGCTATTATATGTGTGTAATGTATGAAAATCCATATAATTAACATTATATGGTGATTGATTGGGCCTCATTTCAATTTAGAAAATAAAGAATAATATAAAATAAAGGTTCATGTGTTGAACGAAATATTTTAGTAATAAAATTTACATCTTTATCAATATAAAATAAAGGTTCATGTGTTGACAGTACTCATCCATTGAGATTGGTCATGTGTTGAACGAAATATTTTAGTAATAAAATTTACATCTTTATCAATATAAAATAAAGGTTCATGAGTTGACAGTACTCATCCATTGAGATTGGTCATGTGTTGAACGAAATATTTTAGTAATAAAATTTACATCTTTATCAATATAAAATAAAGGTTCATGTGTTGACAGTACTCATCCATTGAGATTGGTCATGTGTTGAACGAAATATTTTGATAATAAAAACTATTTTGAAAAAGAAATATTTGAAATAGAATATTTGAAAATAGAAATTTATGAAGCCGTGTTGATTAGATTGACGCCATTTTGACGTGAACGATATTTATATCGATTTTATTCATTTTGAAATGAATTGAATTGAAAACGATTTCGAAATGAATTGAATTGAAAACGAATTCAATTTGAATTGAAAGCGAATTGAAATGAATTCAAATTGAATTGAAATTGGAATTGAATAGAAATGAATTTTAAAACGAATTTATAAAGAAGAATTCAATTTTGATTTGAATTGAAAAGGAAGTTGAAATTGCTTTTGAAACGAATTTAAAACTATTTATATAATTCGTTTTAAATAGAAATCGACGAAATATATATTATATATATAATATAATGGCCTGAATAGAACGCGCCGCGCCACGGCAGTTCGCGAATTTCGGACAATAACTTCGAGCGAATATTACGGGAGATCCGACCGTCGGATTCTCCTGAAACCGGAACCGTTGGGTTCGTATCGAAAAGAGCTTTCTATCGAATATTAGAAATTTGAAATCTAACGGTTGGATTTGGAATTATGTTCAAATCAAATTTGAAAAAGGTCGCTGTAAGTGCAGTTCGATGGCCGTTGATGGAAATCGACTGTACGGACTTTGATAAAATCATTAAAATTATCAATAATTTGTGTAAAATCATAAGAAATGATTTGAGAAGAATTGGGATGAAAAACTCCATATTTGAAAAGATAAAAATAGATTTTTATCGAAATGAACTAGTTTTGAACTAGAATTAAAATTCTATTTGTTTCTAAATAAATAAATTGAATTCGAAAAGGGTTTTAAAAATAACCAGAACTTCCAATGATTGCATTGGAGTTGATTTGAATCGAAACTGTCTTCGGAATATTTCGATGTTGGAATTCGTGATTATACAGATGTTGTTATGGAAATTTGAAAGATATATATTTATATCGTTATTTCCAATACGACATTTGTTAATCGTAGAATTTGATATTGAAAATAAGCCGATATATTTTCTATTCAGAGCCTTGTATTGAATATCAAATGTGATTTGGGTTTGTCGTGAATGGTGTCTTCACTAACACTGTTCTTTAACCCAGTTGAGAAAAGATTAAATCTTTTTATTTAGATTTAATGAAGTGTACCAATTAAATAATATTTAATTGAAATTGAATTGATATTGATTTTTGGGTTTATCGTGGATAGTGTTTTAAATAACACTCGTTCCTTAACCCGATAATTAATGGAATGTGACTTTGGGTTTATCGTGAACTGTGTTTTAAATGACACTGATTCTTTAACCCAGTTAACGATTAAAACTAAGTGGAGTTTTAATGAATCTTTAATTAGATTGAAATGATCGAGAATGGAGTATTACCAGTTTTGCTCCAGGCGATAGTTAAATCTTTAATTAGATTTGAACGTGAAATGGTAATTGAATTTACCGATAACACCGTGGTGTTAGATATGAAGTATAACCAGTTTTACTTCATGGGATGAATAGGTTGGGATTGGGAAATTAAAACAAATGATTACTTCGGTAAGGTTCGCTAATCCCGACTAGTTTGAATTGATATTCAAAAATAGATTAAAGAATAAATTCAAGAAATTTATCTTGGATAAAATTAATGGGAACCTTTCCCTATGAATGTGAAATTTAGAAACTAACTGTCGGTTAGCTAAGCAGAATGGTTTTCTGGATATTGATCTGATGTTGGTTTCGGCCTTCGGGGTTAATATTTGGGGAATTATTCTCTTGATTAATTTACGGTTAGTGACTGGTGAATTGGAATGAGGCGTATGTTGTGTTTGTGTAACACTTATTTAAAATATACGCGAGTTATTCGGAAAGACCGGGTTTATCCCATTCTGAATGACTGATACGACGATAGGTCAAAGATGAAGACGGTGGTCGAAGACCGGAAGTCTTCACGTCGTTTGGGTGATTACTGATGATCTTGATTGGCCTGTACACCCAAGAAGATGGAAACAGTTGGTGATCGTCTAGACGTACTTGGAGATCGATGGATATGCGGGGTACTAGTTGCCTCCGGTTTCGTTCAGCCCCAGAAAGGACTTGTAAATGGACTGTGTGTCTGACATTGGATTTTAGTCCGTGTGATTGATCTCTATTAAATATATATCGGTTTGGCGGCGGAGAATTTATTCTCTTGCTTAACGCCCTTCTCTGAGACGTACGAGCTCAGGGGTTATATATTGATGGATATCAATCGCATGGAGTGAATTGCCTGTGTGGCATGCTAAGATGCAAATGATCAAGGCTTCTGTTGAAAAGCAAAGTCTTGTGGTTGATGATCGAAGCACGGCCTTTGTGGCGTAGCTTTGTGTAACGTTGATTCGCGAGTATCACACCCGGTATGAACCAAAAACGGGAGATGGACATCAGGGAGGACATGCGTTTCTTTCTAGTTAGGAGTGGCGTCAGTGCTTGAACTGGCTGACGAGTTTGACTCATGTGGATGTTGCTTATTATTACTTGCTGAAAAGCGAGGCGCCTCGTGATATCGGTTTCGGTCGATGCTTCTGGTCGGCTGACGGGCCAGGCTTACGCCCCAAAGGGCGGGGAAACGCATTGTTCAGGCATAATAATCCACATCGGTGGACCGGCCCCGACGATCCAAGGGGCAGTTGCGGCTGTTCCTAGACATGGGCTAGATTGTCTAAAATCGGTGAGGATCTTGCCCCTAGCCTCGGTTCATACCATAAATGATAACCCAACTTCCAATACGACATTGCGGTTTTGATTGTAAACCTATATGTGGCGACATAGTGGCATGGGACGCTCATGTCGCCTATGATTGATACTTATGATTTGAAGTTGTTTTATACACTATGCACTTATAATAGTATCAAATGATTTGTTTTAAACGTATCAAGCATTCTTTGGCTGTTATAAGGGAAAACCCTATCCCCCGGCTTGCGTTGCATTGTGTGATAGGACCTGGGTCTTATAACAGCTTCATTTTTCTTTATTTAGCATTGCGCTGTTTGTTTTATGCACTGGTATTCTTGGGAGGAAACCCGTTCCGTATTCTACGGCGTGGTCCCTTGATGTACCTAACTTTAAAAATAAAGATTAACTGTTTTAGTTCTCACACCAGTCACATGACTGACCTGGAGTTTATTGTTTTGACCTAAACTCTGGGTGCCCTTATTTTGACACGGGCAGCTAGTAGTTTTGGTTTTGCAGATTTATATTCACAGGATCCTGGTTTACAGCTGGAATGATATCCGGAAAGCTTTGTATCCGTATATCTCTTCTAGTTGTGTATTGTATTATTTTCCGCTGCGATGTATTTAATTGTAATTTAAATCTCTGATATTTCTGTGTAACATTCATTTATACTCTGTATATTGTTGTAATCTGGTGCATTGTTGTAATATACAATGAAATGTTCTTCCGTCTGCGTTCTATTTTGTGGCTTGTTCTCGAACTATCCGCGCTTTCCCTTACGGGAAAGTTGCGGGTTGTTACATTTGGTATCAGAGCTTTGGTTTACAAAGCTTAGAGAATAAGGCACATTAGAACCATACGAAAGAATTCATCAGATATTGGATTAGTAATATCCAATTAGAATGACTCGTTAGAGATGGGATCAGTAGTATCCTAGAACGAGTGTGAAGAGTATATTTTTAAAAATTGAAAACCAATTTTGTTTTGAAAATCTAAATCAACTATTCATATTTGATTATTTATTTCATATTGATTAGGACAGTCCAGTATATAAAGATTTTGCATATACGCCTTGCAAACGTGTATTTGAAATTTTAATATACTGGATAGATATAGATTCACACTCTAGTCGCCCGAAGATGATTCTGATGATTGTAGCTACATCATCAGAATTAGTGTTCGAGTGTTGAAGGTGTGATATTTATATATCTCCTATTGACTGGTGTGAGAACCAAAATTAGATAGGGCTTATTGTTGTGATTTGGCATCAAAAATGGGATTTTTGACTATATATCAAAGTTATAAATTTCAAAAGCTAATCAGTTAATTGATTGATGTTTGTGTTGTTTGTATATTTGGTTGATTAATTAAGGTGTTGGACCTTTAGCCTGATTGAACCACATATTGAATTATATTGAAGATTGGTTGCGTTTGCTTGCATATACTTGTACTTACCTTGAACAGGTCATAGCAAGGAGGCTAGAGCAGAGAATAAAATTTGTTTGCCCGACAAATAGGTAAATGTTTACTACATAATTTACTGTTTTGTTTGGGTGATAATGATTTTATGAGCCTATTGGCTTTTTTTTTTCTTTTTGAGATCTGAAGGACCGGGGAAGCTATTTGAGATTTCCCGATGCTCCCATTGCAGGGGAGGTTATGGCAAAAAATTTCGAAAATTTAGGGTGTTAGCCAAATTTTTGAAATTTTTGAAAATTCTCAGAAACTGAAAAGTTGGAGAATGGAAGCCAGATCGAACGTAGTGCTGATTAATCAAACCACTTTCGACTTTGTTCCTTTTCGGGGACGAAAAGTTTTAAGTGGGGGAGATTGTAACAACCCGGAAATTCTGGGCCAGTTTAAAATTTTTATTTTGGCAATTTTAACGAATTTTGATTATTTAAAATGAATTATTTTAAATAATATCGATGAGAAATTTATTTTGAATAAAATTCAATCGTATATAGTTATATAGATCGTTGTTAGAATATAAATATTTATATATAATTATAAAAGGAATTGAAAATGGCGCGGTAGTTCGATAATTCGGTTTCAAACTTCAAAGGAATGTACCGGGTGCAGAACAATCCGGATTTTAGTGAGACCAAAAATCATAGGATCTAATTGATAATATCTTTCCAATGAATCCGGCCAATCGAAATTTCATAGCGGGAATCAAAAGATATGTCCAGTTGAAAATTCTGAATAGTCGCTATAGAATTCAGGCCCTTAAAAATAGCCATTTTGCAAACGACCTCGGATTTCGACGAAACTAGTTTTGTTAGGACCGTATCGTAAATACGAAGCTAGAAAATATTTTTATTGAATTTTTAGAGTTAGTATGTGACCCTGATAATTTGAAATGTACGTTTAAAATTCAATATAGCGATTTAAATGTAAATTCGACGAAAACTGATTGTAACAGCCGAATCAGCTCACGATACATGTCCCATTGTGTTCGGAATGAGGGTAAAACGCTATGGACGACAGGCGATGGGTTCGATTCTGAAGTCGATAGAAAAGGTTACTTTATGAGGATATAAATTAAAATTAAATAATAATAAAAAAATATAACCCCCTCTCCTCTTTAACCCATCCGGCCCCCCCTTATTCAAATTCATTCGAAGGAAAAAAGAAAAAAAAAAGAAAAATCAAATCGCTCCACCAGCGGCGGGATCGACCACCGCTCCGACCTTCCCCCTCCCCCTTGCTCGCACCGTCTCCGTCAACGCCCCCCCCCCCCTCTCACACCGCGCGTCGCCCCTCCAACGAAGACCGCCACCGCCTTTCCCTCAGCCCCCCTTCGATCGACGAGCCCCAGACCCCGTTGCCTCATCAAAACCTCCACCACCAACGGGCTCTGCTTCCTCCGTTATCACCCCAGGCCGCCTCCCACCGCACCTCATTCCACCGCCGCCTCAGGCTAGACCGCAGTACCACCCGACGCGCCATTTCCCCCTCCTGACCACCTGCGACACAGTGAAAACCCCCTCCCTCTGAACGGAACACTGTAAGTTTTTATACGTTATTTTTAATTCGTTTTTATAATTATTGTTAATTATTATGTAACTGATTTTATAAATCAAATAAAAAAATCGATTTTCTTTTAGCATAGGAAAGAAAAATTCATATATATATATATAATAGCTATTTAAAAATATGATTTTTATATTTTTAAAACATTAAAAATATGATTTTTACATTTTTAAAGTATTAAAAATATGATCTTTACTATGTAGAAGATGTAAAATATAATTTTTACATGTTAGGCGTATTAAAGGCGAGATCTTTATACGTAAAAAGGCGAGATCTTTATATGTAAAAAGGCGAGATCTTTATATGTAAAAAGGCGAAATCTTTATATGAAAAATAGCGTGATAAAAATATAATTTTTATCTATATAGTAGCAATGTAAAAATAGAATTTTTATCCATATAGTATAATAAAAATTCGATTTTTATATATTGAAAAGCATAGTAAAAGTTCGATTTTTATATATTGAATAGCATAATAAAAATTCGATTTTTATATATTGAAAAGCATAATAAAAATTCGATTTTTACATATGTAGAGAATACGGGCAACGAAGATGACAAAAAGGCGAGAACGATGAAGATTTCTATTAATGAAGTGTCGAGATGATTGGAATAGCTTTGGTGAGAATTTCTCACCTTTCAATTTCTTTTTCTAGTTATATATATACTAGAATGCAGACGGTGTTTAGTAGCACCCGACACAATCGTCCACAGACCATGGACTTGTTTGTTTGATTGCAAAAATTAGTTAGACTGTTTGATTGAAATTGAATTGTTTGGTGAAATGAATTGATTTGATTGATGTGTGAATGGCGTGGGCCTTCACTAGACCGGGGATAAGGCTAGGCCTTGTCCCGTTTCTAGTATCGTGCCGTCATGCCGCCGAAATTTTCTAAAATAAGTTAGAAAATAAAAATATCATTTTATTTAAAGAATGAACTGAATAGAAATTCATATGTTAAAATAAAATGTTTTATCGTTAAAAATATATAATTTTTAACGTGAATATGAATATAGTGAATGTAAATAAATATTCATTTACAAACCGGACGGTTTGTTTATGTATACCTATTTGAAGGACATTGATTGGGACGATAAATTTTACACATCGCCCAACTGCACAAATAAAATCTGTGTTTGATTGTTTGAAACCCCACACGGGTGTTGGGATGAAATATGAAGTTCACTCATCCTGATTGATTAAATATGTCGATCGATTGATTGACAGGCTGTTATAAGCGTTAGATATCTATATTTGATGCTTATACAGTGTAGTGCACTTTGGTTGATGGTTGATTATTTTCAATGCTATTATATGTGTGTAATGTATGAAAATCCATATAATTAACATTATATGGTGATTGATTGGGCCTCATTTCAATTTAGAAAATAAAGAATAATATAAAATAAAGGTTCATGTGTTGAACGAAATATTTTAGTAATAAAATTTACATCTTTATCAATATAAAATAAAGGTTCATGTGTTGACAGTACTCATCCATTGAGATTGGTCATGTGTTGAACGAAATATTTTAGTAATAAAATTTACATCTTTATCAATATAAAATAAAGGTTCATGTGTTGACAGTACTCATCCATTGAGATTGGTCATGTGCTGAACGAAATATTTTAGTAATAAAATTTACATCTTTATCAATATAAAATAAAGGTTCATGTGTTGACAGTACTCATCCATTGAGATTGGTCATGTGTTGAACGAAATATTTTGATAATAACAACTATTTTGAAAAAGAAATATTTGAAATAGATTATTTGAAAATAGAAATTTATGAAGCCGTGTTGATTAGATTGACGCCATTTTGACGTGAACGATATTTATATCGATTTTATTCATTTTGAAATGAATTGAATTGAATTGAAAACGATTTCGAAATGAATTGAATTGAAAACGAATTCAATTTGAATTGAAAGCGAATTGAAATGAATTCAAATTGAATTGAAATTTGAATTGAATAGAAATGAATTTTAAAACGAATTTATAAAGAAGATTTCAATTTTGATTTGAATTGAAAACGAAGTTGAAATTGCTTTTGAAATGAGTTTAAAACTATTTATATAATTCGTTTTAAATAGAAATCGACGAAGTATATATTATATATATAATATAATGGCCTGAATAGAACGAGCCGCGCCGCGGCAGTTCGCGAATTTCGGACATTAACTTCGAACGAATATTACGGGAGATCCGACCGTCGGATTCTCCTGAAACCGGAACCGTTGGGTTCGTATCGAAAAGAGCTTTCTAACGAATATTAGAAATTTGAAATCTAACGGTTGGATTTGGAATTATGTTCAAATCAAATTTGAAAAAGGTCGCTGTAAGTGCAGTTCGATGGCCGTTGATGGAAATCGACTGTACGGACCTTGATAAAATCATTAAAAATATCAATAATTTGTGTAAAATCATAAGAAATGATTTGAGAAGAATTGTGATGAAAAACTACATATTTGAAAAGATAAAAATAGATTTTTATCGAAATGAACTAGTTTTGAACTAGAATTAAAATTCTATTTGTTTCTAAATAAATAAATTGAATTCGAAAAGGGTTTTAAAAATAACCAGAACTTCCAATGATTGCATTGGAGTGGATTTGAATCAAAATTGTCTTCGGAATATTTCGATGTTGGAATTCGTGATTATACAGATGTTGTTATGGAAATTTGAAAGATATATATTTATATCGTTATTTCCAATACGACATTTGTTAATCGTAGAATTTGATATTGAAAATAAGCCGATATATTTTCTATTCAGAGCCTTGTATTGAATATCAAATGTGATTTGGGTTTGTCGTGAATGGTGTCTTCACTAACACTGTTATTTAACCCAGTTGAGAAAAGATTAAATCTTTTTATTTAGATTTAATGAAGTGTACCAATTAAATAATATTTAATTGAAATTGAATTGAAATTGATTTTTGGGTTTATCGTGGACAGTGTTTTAAATAACACTCGTTCCTTAACCCGATAATTAATGGAATGTGACTTTGGGTTTATCATGAACTGTGTTTTAAATGACACTGATTCTTTAACCCAGTTAACGATTAAAACTAAGTGGAGTTTTAATGAATCTTTAATTAGATTGAAATGATCGAGAATGGAGTATTACCAGTTTTGCTCCAGGCGATAGTTAAATCTTTAATTAGATTTGAACGTGAAATGGTAATTGAATTTACCGATAACACCGTGGTGTTAGATATGAAGTATAACCAGTTTTACTTCATGGGATGAATAGGTTGGGATTGGGAAATTAAAACAAATGATTACTTCGGTAAGGTTCGCTAATCCCGACTAGTTTGAATTGATATTCAAAAATGATTAAAGAATAAATTCAAGAAATTTATCTTGGATAAAATTAATGGGAACCTTTCCCTATGAATGTGAAATTTAGAAACTAACTGTCGGTTAGCTAAGCAGAATGGTTTTCTGGATATTGATCTGATGTTGGTTTCGGCCTTCGGGGTTAATATTTGGGGAATTATTCTCTTGATTAATTTACGGTTAGTGACTGGAATTGGAATGAGGCGTATGTTGTGTTTGTGTAACACTTATTTAAAATATACGCGAGTTATTCGGAAAGACCGGGTTTATCCCATTCTGAATGACTGATACGACGATAGGTCAAAGATGAAGACGGTGGTCGAAGACCAGAAGTCTTCACGTCGTTTGGGTGATTACTGATGATCTTGATTGGGCTGTACACCCAAGAAGATGGAAACAGTTGGTGATCGTCCAGACGTACTTGGAGATCGATGGATATGCGGGGTACTAGGTGCCTCCGGTTTCGTTCAGCCCCAGAACGGACTTGTAAATGGACTGTGTGTCTGACATTGGATTTTAGTCCGTGTGATTGATCTCTATTAAATATATATCGGTTTGGCGGCGGAGAATTTATTCTCTTGCTTAACGCCCTTCTCTGAGACGTACGAGCTCAGGGGTTATATATTGATGGATATCAATCGCATGGAGTGAATTGCCTGTGTGGCATGCTAAGATGCAAATGATCAAGGCTTCTGTTGAAAAGCAAAGTCTTGTGGTTGATGATCGAAGCACGGCCTTTGTGGCGTAGCTTTGTGTAACGTTGATTCGCGAGTATCACACCCGGTATGAACCAAAAACGGGAGATGGACATCAGGGAGGACATGTGTTTCTTTCTAGTTAGGAGTGGCGTCAGTGCTTGAACTGGCTGACGAGTTTGACTCATGTGGATGTTGCTTATTATTACTTGCTGAAAAGCGAGGCGCCTCGTGATATCGGTTTCGGCCGATGCTTCTGGTCGGCTGACGGGCCAGGCTTACGCCCCAAAGGGCGGGGAAACGCAGTGTTCAGGCATAATAATCCACATCGGTGGACCGGCCCCGACGATCCAAGGGGCAGTTGCGGCTGTTCCTAGACATGGGCTAGATTGTCTAAAATCGGTGAGGATCTTGCACCTAGCCTCGGTTCATACCATAAATGATAACCCAACTTCCAATATGACATTGCGGTTTTGATTGTAAACCTATATGTGGCGACATAGTGGCATGGGACGCTCATGTCGCCTATGATTGATACTTATGATTTGAAGTTGTTTTATACACTATGCACTTATAATAGTATCAAATGATTTGTTTTAAACGTATCAAGCATTCTTTGGCTGTTATAAGGGAAAACCCTATCCCCCGGCTTGCGTTGCATTGTGTGATAGGACCTGGGTCTTATAACAGCTTCATTTTTCTTTATTTAGCATTGCGCTGTTTGTTTTATGCACTGGTATTCTTGGGAGGAAACCCGTTCCGTGTTCTACGGCGTGGTCCCTTGATGTACCTAACTTTAAAAATAAAGATTAACTGTTTTAGTTCTCACACCAGTCACATGACTGACCTGGAGTTTATTGTTTTGACCTAAACTCTGGGTGCCCTTATTTTGACACGGGCAGCTAGTAGTTTTGGTTTTGCAGATTTATATTCACAGGATCCTGGTTTACAGCTGGAATGATATCCGGAAAGCTTTGTATCCTTATATCTCTTCTAGTTGTGTATTGTATTATTTTCCGCTGCGATGTATTTAATTGTAATTTAAATCTCTGATATTTCTGTGTAATATTCATTTATACTCTGTATATTGTTGTAATCTGGTGCATTGTTGTAATATACAATGAAATGTTCTTCCGTCTGCGTTCTATTTTGTGGCTTGTTCTCGAACTATCCGCGCTTTCCCTTACGGGAAAGTTGCGGGTTGTTACAAGGACCCTTATAACCTTTATGATAACTTGCATATAATGTTATATGCGAACTTCTAGCCACCATCCTATGTCATTTATGATCATGTTTCACCTATTTGCTTAAGTTGATATTATGCATGTTTTGAGGCCCATGATGTGATATGCAAGCTTATGAACATATTTATGCCTCATATGCCACCATGTTTAACTTGTGGTCAACCTTATTACCTTATGCCCTTTTGTCATGCTTTTGCCAAGTTCCCTCTTTTGATCTATGTTATGTTATGCGAAGCGTACATGCGATGGGAATGCGTTGGGTTGGGTAATATTAATGACATGAAAACATGGTTTTAAAATATGACATGAACATTGACTTGTGATTATGTTTGTAAACATAATGATGGACATGACACTTAGAAAATATGAGTGTGGCCAACTCGAGGTTGGGTTGAGTTTGTAGCATAAATCTACCCGGAACCGACCGGCTTAACTAGTGGCTACAAACAATAGGACCCAATGTGAGAAGTTGGTCATGTTGTGCTTAAACCCGAGGTTAGACTAGGTTGTGGTGTAAAGCTACCCGGACCCGCCCGGCTTAACTAGTAACCACAACAAGGTCTAATATGAGAGGTTAAGGTGCATTAAATTAATTAATGCCACATGATAGGGTTAAGTCATGGACCACGTAACACTTAACCAACATGAACACGATGGGTTGATAGGGTTAAGTCATGAACCTTGGGGACACTTAACCAACTTGATGTTTGATTGGATCGGGTTAACCACATTTAACCCGTTAGGAAACCCTAGTTACGGGGTCCTTTTCACTAGTAACCCTCTTGATTGTATCATGATACCCTAGGGACTAGGCTAGGGTGGGGCACGATTACTGGGTTGACTTGTAAGCGACCAAAACGACGGCTGAGTAGGTGCGCCGGTGTAGGTTCAGGCGGACTATGGTCGTGCACATGGTCCGGAGTTGAAAAAGCAGACATGGGCACCCGTAGGTTTAGACTGTGCGTGCTTGATTTGTTTCCGTGGTTGGCACCCTAGGGCTTGATACACCCTAGGGTGGACCTAGCACAGTTTGACTACACTTCGTGATTGGGCCGTATGACACCGACACTTGACGAGTTTGGCTTTTAGGGAGCCGATCGACTAGACCGAGTAGTTGGACCTTGATTTAGGCCACCTCATGATATTGGGCCAGCTTTGGGCCAAGGGATCATCTCTTTTTTATACTTGACATGGATTGGAATACTAGTACACACCTGGTGCAACTTAACCTTGTATATGCGATGCCACACTTGATCTATCTTGTTAACTCTTCACCATGCCAGTTATCACCCTACATCTCATCTCTGTTTTACATGTTCAGTTAACTTTATTAGTTGTTATACTAATAGTAGATAGGACTTACCAGTCTTTTTGACTGACCCGTTTTCTTTCGCCTCTTTTCTTCCGTTCCCCCCCCCCAGGTTTGCAGGGTGGGAAAACTGGTACCTAGCTGGATCTTTAGCTGCTTTTCTGGATAGCTCATGTATGGTTTGAGCATGCTATGGCCTTATGCTACTTTGGGGATAGTTACTTTATGTTTCTTTTTCAGTTTTCAGTTTCTGTTCTAGACTTTGTTTTGTGGGAAAATAATGACCAAGTACTTTGATGTAACTTGACTATGGTTTTGAAATGCTAGTTTTATCCGCTGCTTTACTACTCTGTTTTACTTATATGTTCTGTCTTGTGATATCTGCATGCATGTTTACCTTGTTTAACTCCCCTCCAAAGCTAGTGTCCTTGCAAGAGTGGCACTGACGGAGGTGGGGGTGTTACATTTGGTATCAGAGCATAAGGTTTGCAAGATTTGAGCAAAAGGTTTTTAAAACTTACCTTTTGAAAAACTATTTTCAAAACCAATTAAGTATTTTCCAAGAAAAGTCTAGTTATTTTAAAAGGCTATTCCCCAAAAGCCATTAGCACTATCCTTCGTTTCCTCGTTCTGAATCTATCTTTTTCTTTTTCAGTATGGCCGATCTTAACCTTCCCGAGGGAGTGACCATTCCCGGATGGTTCCGGAGGTACTTTGAAGCTAGGGCCAACGATGTGGGCCCAGCAAACACCCCCACCGTAACTGAGGTTCCTCCTCCTCAGAATCCATAAGCAGATTTCGCTAAGGTTTGCAAAGACTTTAAGGCGATAGGTGGCAAGAATTTTATTGGGACGGAGACTTTTGTGGAGGCGAGAAATTGGTTGAAAGAAACTGAGGATCTCTTCGCTATCTTTGATGTGGAAGACCATAGAAAGGTTTTATTGGCAGCATGGCTATTAAAAGAAGAAGTTGCTTATTGGTGGGAGGTCACCAATGCTACTAGACCTATAGAGACTTGGGCCGACTTTAGGACGAGGTTTGGGCTTAAGTTTCTATCATCAGCTGAGGCGAATCTGCAATTGGAGAAGTTTATATCTTTGAAGCAAGGGGACATGACAGTGAGGGAGTATGTGAATAAGCTTAATCAGCTTGCTCGATTTGGTTTGGACATGGTTAATACTCCCCAGAAGAAGGCTTTACGCTTTGCATGAGGGTTGAATGAGCCATTACAAGGTTTAGCCCTATCTCATATACCCATGGGGGCCACTTTTGAAGGCCTAGTGGACATGGCATTGCTTCAAGGAGACGATAAGAATGGCAAGAAAGAAGTCAAGGCTAATGAGACTCAACCCAAGAAGACAGACTCCAAGTGGGGAGGAAACCAGAGCAATCAGAGCAATCAGAACAACAAGAACAACAAGGGCAACAAGGCCAAGGCAAAGGACCCAAGAAAATGCAACTTCTGTGGGATTGTTGGGCACATAGCCAAGGATTGCAGAAAGAAGAAGAGAAAGCGGGGCGAATGCTTTCATTGTGGAGAGACTGGACACTTTAGCAAGGATTGCCCCAAGAAGCAAGGACAAGGGCAAGGGCAGAATCAGCGTACAGGACCTTCTGGAGGGCAAGTGCATGCTCTCAACACTGCTCCAGTTCAGGACCGAGGTAGTATTTCTGTGGAAAGCCTTGTTTATATTTCTGATTATCCTGTTCGCACCTTATTTGATTCTGGCGCATCGCATAGTTTTATTTCTTCTGACATTGTTGAAAGTTTGCACCTAACACTACACCATAATGACCATTTGCCAACTCTTATTTTTTTCAACTGCCAACACTTATATGTGTTGTAGACTAGTGACACTAATATGTGTTACTATAGTAAAAATGTGTCACCAAAAATGTGCCAACACTTATTTGTGTTATATGCATGGTCAACTTGAGGGCAAAATGGTAAGTTCTCACCCATAACCTAATAGCTGCCTCAATCTCTCTCCCTCAACGCTTATTCCAAAGACGGCCGCTTCGTAAGCAATTAACATAAAAATGGACTTCGAGGAATTTATATCAGCAATCTCTACCTAATCGATCTCAATATCAGCGATAGGGATTTTGGATTTCTCAAATCGGTACTCTCAAATCCTCTCTCCACCTGTTTCTCAGTCATCGACTTTGAATTGGGGCTTTAGAGACTTCGGCTTCACAAATTAGGGGAAATCGATTTCGTCTTTGTCTTGAAAACCCAAAACTTATCGTGATTACAAAGGCGTTCCAAACCCTGTAATGATGCCTTTGAATGAAAATATTGCTGGTTGTGTTCTGAAGGTTCTTCCTATATATTGCAGATGTGCTTAGTTGATTCCCCTAGTTTGCTACGACAATACAATTAATGCCCATTTCTAACTTGATATTAGTATTATTTGGTATCAGTATTCTTTTATTTACATTTCTTTTCTGAAAGTTGTTTGTTTTAAGATTGCTTAACTATTTTCCTCTGTAATTTTTAATTCATTTCTTTACTACAGGATTGTTGGTTTTGTAATTCAGCGCTGTAATTGAAAAGAATTTTGACAATTGCCAAGCTTTTTCAAATGCTTAAATATGTATGAAGATTTTCACTTTCGTACGCTGCACTCTCATCAGGTATTACTCTATCTGATTGTACGTTAGCTTCTTTAGTTTTCCCTGATAGCATGTGTGCTTATATATGGGTTGTCTTATATTATTTATAACTAGTAGGAAGCCTATGCCAATGGCACAGGTCAAAAGTCAATGTTATATATTATTTATCACAATGATGCAGATTTTGATCATTGCACCATATATCGTAAAAATTATGTAAAGAAAATATAGTTTTATTTGTGTAGTGTTTTTGAGATAATGACTAATTAAGTGATCTAGTGATATATAAATGTCGGACATACACATTGATATATTGCATCATCTATATTCCATTTCTTCCAATACTGTTTTTTATTCAAGAACAAAAGTAAAACTACACTTGATGAATTACTTGGGTAAGTTTTCATT
Organism: Allium sativum; assembly: GCA_030737875.1. Classification (NCBI taxonomy): domain Eukaryota; kingdom Viridiplantae; phylum Streptophyta; class Magnoliopsida; order Asparagales; family Amaryllidaceae; genus Allium; species Allium sativum. The sequence goes on along the minus strand of CM060916.1, from coordinate 5,426,391 downwards.
GTTATTGGAGAAATAGGAAGTTGTGGCAGCAAAAGTAGAATAAATGACTATTCTACTTTGAGGTTTCACATCTTGTCTATTATGTTTGGCTGGCGTTGATGTGAAACAGATGAAGTTGGAGTTGAAGTTGTGGTATTGGAGGAGGAGATGATGTAGTGTTGTGGCACTTTCTACTCGGTTGTTTGGGGCTGGTTTTGGCAGTGGCAAAAACGTTGTTTATGCAGGTTCTTGGGGTAATGGTGCATCGATGTAAAAGGATGATCATCAATATTGATGGTTGTTTATATATATTTCAACTGATAGTTTAAATGCATAAGGTTGGTCAGTGGTGCACATGGTTTTATTTTCGTTTTTTAACAATAAGGAAAATGGAGGTTAATATGGTGGACAATAAAATGGCAGAGAACTGCCCTTACTGTAAAAGCTCAAGCATGTATGATGAACTTGCTCTGTCAACCCTGTTTTTTATAAAGCTTCACATATTTTTGTGCCGATTTGATAAGTTTCATAATATTATATAAGTGATGTAGTAATTTTGTTTGATTCTCATTAATATCCGAAGAAAAACCTTGTTGTCGTCCGATGTTCAATATATTTCATCCTTATGACCCCGTGGCATATAGATGTAACTTTTACCAAGCGATATTGATATACTGTATCATCCATATTTCGTTTCTTCCCATCATTGTTCTTCACTGATATACAATTACAAAGTGGTTCAATTTAACAGAATAGAACCGCTGGTATTTAAAGAATACGTGAGCAGACTTCCTGTCATCATACTCCATTACAAAGGAGGAAAGAGATTGCATATCAATTTTAGGTAATACAATATAAGACAGAACTGGCACTTTTTTTTTATTTTAACATCATCATAGATATTTTTATTTGAATCCAATGCAGGAGTTCAAAGAGAAGTTGGCAGCACATTCTTAAGCTGTTGCAAGCCAAGCCAATTCTATGAAAGTATGTTTCTTATTTGAAACCTAATATGCTTTGAACTAATTGAACTGAAATATGGTTAAATTGTTTTCATCTGATATAAATTCATTTATCATCATATTCTGCTATTCATCTGATATAAATTCATTTATCATCATATTCCGCTCCTTGTGATAGTTGATCCAACTTGCTTTCTTAACAGGTTAAAGTGGTCAGTGTTTTCAAACCCAAAAACAAAGATGAAATGGAAGGTGCAGGTCCCAAGTTAATGTCAAAGGCTGATACTATATTTTTGTAATAAAATCTTGTGTTGCTCTAAATATAATTTTGATACTTTTCATGTAGAAAACATGAAAAATAAACATGAAGAAATCTCTTATGGATCCTTGATGGTTCAAAAACTTACCAGGAGTAAGGATGGTCATATTGATCATGTTCTTCAGGTAATCGTACTTTATTGCTCAATTTTTTCTTGATATATCCTGCATCTCTACAATCCTCCTTTCTATGACATCATACTGTTAAGTCATATTGCATCATCGTTTCTGTATGAGCTATGATAGGTTATTTGTTTCTGGAAATAAATAAATTACAAGGCTTATACTTTGCCTGTCATTTCTCAAAGGTTTTTCTTTTAACTCATTTTTGTAAAAGGGATAACTCATGTATATTTTCCCTTTTGTAACAAGCCATAGTTAATGCAATGTCTGAGAATGTACCATGTTACTTTCTGATCATTTTATGTAAAACTTGTAAAGCCAACTTGGATTGTCCTCTTCTTCTAAATACAGTTCAAAAGCGAGCGCACCTCTATCATTGTTTTTGGGACAAATACCACTATCAAAGATTCCGATAACTGCAAAAATGTAGAAAGCAAAACAAAGTAAGTTTAAAACGAAGAACCTTATTAGTGGCATGCACTTTCCTCATTATAACTTGCCATGATTGTAAAATCTGAAGAGACAAAAAACACGAAGGGAATTATGGGAAATGAATAAAAATAAACGTTAACTTTTGAAACATTAGTGGAACTGAGAAAAGTTATATTTAATAAAGAAATATTTTTATTTCCTTATTTCTGTCGTTACTGAATGCAGAATTAGATATAATATCATCCATATTCGGAAGTTTCTGTAAATTGGTCCAACTAAAAGCTTTCATTGATCATTGTGGCACGTATCAGTATATGTATACAACAAAGCATCATGCCTTGAGCAGTGTATAAAAAAATCATAATTCTTCATCTCCTGCAAATTTGGTATCCTTTTATTCATAACAATCAAGTGCAACAACGTTCGTTTGCATACAAATTTTCCTTCTCCAAGTGCCAGAGAAAAACATTCATCATTTTTCTGCATCCTTTTCACGCAATAAATACTAAAACTCGTCAAAGTGCAGATTTTTTCTGCAATATCATTTGTTATCTTCTTCAGTTGATAAACTACATAAATTGCAGCTGCTGCCCAGTCATTTTGATCATTAATTGATTGAAAGGCCAGCAGGTTACTGAAATACAAATACAACAAAATACATGTTATTTTACAATTAGTTCTAGCACAATACATATAAAAAAAAATTATGAACTAATTCCTAAATCAAACAAACTTATTGAAATCTTATAAATATTATTTGTGAAAGTTTGTGCTGGAACTAATTTAATCCTATTTATCCATACAAAATCAAAGGTTCATGTTCTTACAGTAATTGTTTTATGATTGGAAATACATTAATAAATATGTTTAGTGTAGGCATGCTGCACCCATTCTTCAAAAGATAACTAAATTATAGTTAAGAAAAAAGCCGCTTAATTAATTTCAACAATGGCTAGGATAAAATAATCTATAATTTATAAACCTACTTTGCATCTTCCGTATATAAAACTGAACCCACTATTCTACAAAAAAAATTTAATTTAATCTATAATAATTAATACTAATGGTACTATCAGTTTATATCTAACATCTAGAACAATAAAATGTGGTGGTAGAAAAATACTAAGGGAACCTGTGCTCGATGATATTAGATGCTGTCATTAAATTGATGGAGTTGTCTGACTGTGATGTGTTGCAGCAACACCATAAAGGAAAAAAAACAGAAACAAAGGAAGTATGTAGTATATGGAGATTTGACCTTTAATTAGATTTCCGGAATCAGGGAGAGCGGTGAATAAAATCAGATGTAGCAGAGGACTGATATAGAAAAAACACATAAGAAGTGCTTGATATAGAAAAACATGTACGGTCAGTAAGATAAAAAAACTGGTCCAAAAATTCTCTTATAGTTCCTTCCCTCCTTATAGAAAAAATATGTAACGTTCCTATAGTTCCCTCCTAAAAGTTCTCTAGGATCCCTGCAGCTCTGTTTTGCTTGTTAACCCTATATTCCAAAATATTAATGCACCATTTATTATTATATGTATAAAGTAAACTTATATTGCATGAATAATTTTTATAAAATGTCAATATATAATATATACAGTACCTGACTTCATGATTGCCAGTTATGTTGCAGACCAACTGTATGCCGCAAAATCCTATAGTAGCACCAACCGCTGCGAACAATTTTTATACCTGTCATACACACACACATCAACAAATATAATGACATATGTCATGCATTCAAAATGATAAATATATATGTGTGCTAATTAAAATAATTACTTGGATGTATAGTAAGCATACCTTTGTATAAGACTCTTAAGAAAATCAGAATTTTTATAACAGAGTATTGGATTTAACTTTGTATCTACAGATGATTTGACAGAATTGCGTTTGACTTGCCTGTCTTCATTCCATGATTTTCTTGATGGTTCATCACTTTGACTGTTTGACTATTAGCTCTATGTTTCTTTGGTTTTATGTTGTCCTCTCCCTATACTTATGAAACAATTTCAAAATCCATGAAACAAATGCTAATCGGTTTTGCTTTGAAAAAAACTTTATTTGGATTCTGAGAAGAATCCGTTGGCTAAAGGCATAATCTCATGCCTTTTGTTGCGGAGAATTCTACGAACGACATTCTCCTTATAGTTCCTTCCCTCCTTAAAATTCTCTAGGATCCTTGCAGCTCTGTTTTGCTTGTTAACACTATATTCCAAAATATTAATGCACCGTTTATTATTATATGTATGAAGTAAACTGGGAAATGCTCAGTTTCGAGCTCCGAGTACTCAAAACTGGACAACGTTCAGTTCAGTTTCGAGAACTTGAAACTGAAACTGAGCAATGTTTAGTTTCAATTTCGAGAACTCGAAGCTGAAACTGAGCAATGTTCAGTTTCAGTTTTGGGAACTCGAAACTGAAACTGAGCAATGTTCAGTTCAGTTTTGAGTTCTCGAAACTGGACAATGTTCAGTTCAGTTTCGAGAACTCGAAACTGAAACTGAGCAATGTTCAGTTCAGTTTCGAGAACTCGAAACTGAAACTGAGCAATGTTCAGTTTCAGTTTCAGTTTCGAGTTCTCGAAACTGCGAAATCGCTTTGTGTAACGCATGAAACGTGCAAATCTACTGGTGAAAGAACTCTTTCACATCCTGCATTTTCTTGGGTAAAATGCGAGAAAGACATTGAAGATTGTGCAAGTTTGCTAAAGAAAAACAGGGTACTGACTAGATGCGGCAAGTCGTTTGGAATAAATTTTCTTTATAGTTTATGATAATGATTTTGTTTACTTGGGCTCTGAAAAGTAAAATTTTTTGTGCTCTAAAAGATGACAGGATAATACAAAAGAGGGATAATTTGGAAACTAATGAACACTGCTTATTGAAAGAAGAGGGATAATTTGGTATATTTCTTTTTTATTTTAAAGGCAAAAATGGAAACTAATGAACACTGCTTTCAGTTAAATGATAATATACATAACAAGGAAAGGAAGTTATGTTCTTGCTTGTAGAAATTCATATCACTGGCATATGAAAATCACTGAAATCTGACTATGGATGATTTCATTATTGATCATGCATCTAAAATATTATCTCTTGAATAACCAGGTGTATATGGCTGATATATCTAACTTGTTCAGCATCATTTGTACTGTGGGTTATAAACTTAAATTGTTTATGAAGCTTTATCATGTTATAACATTGTTTTGCAGCAAGTATCGAAGACACATTATGTACAGCGTTAAAGGTTATAATATTTGTACTAATTTTTGATTGTTTTGGTGAATAACTCATCCTTTTTCCTTCATATTTAAAATCCAGAGATTAGCAGACCAGAAAATAGAGGGCATTCTCCTGCACTGAATATAATTATAGAAGCTAAGATGGAAATAGACTCTGCATCTAAAGGAGGTCATGTTTCATTTTCCGATCTCGTTCAGTATGCAAGTAAAGTAGAACTCCCATCCGAAGGTGTAATAATCCTCACTAGTTATTGCCATAAATGCTGTAAATTTCAAAAATTCCAGGTTAATTTGTAGTTCAAAATTTACTTGCGACTTTGCTTAGCTTAACCACCATTTGATTGTAACTAAATTATGAAGTGTGACAGCACACCTTTTTAGTGGTTACTGTATGAAGACTAAAAAAGGCGATACATATGTTTTATGTAACAATAGTATTGGATACAGGTTCTAGCAGAAATATTGTATTATGTATAACATTAAAATAGAGACTTAAGTTCTGTTGAAATTAATTAGTGTTCACTAGTTTATCTTTCTTGCAATATTCACACATACACTTAGAATTTGCAACATATCAAGCTGGAACATTGCTTTGCCAAAATTAATCCAGGTTTGCCTTTCAGTTTCTAAGGATTTGTAATCTATGCCAAAACAAATAACTGTTTTTTTTTCTTTTCTTATATGCTATCTTTTTTTGGAAGCAAACTGTGCATATCGTCAGTGGATTGCTGAAACTTATAACATTTAACACTATCTGAAACTTAAATGATGCTATTTAATTAAATGCACGCAGGAAACATTGAAATAGAGAAAAGGATAAATTTTGGTGGTACAAGCTATGCAAAATTTTGGATGTAAGGTTCATTATATGGTTGGATTTTCGCATTTGGTACTTGTAGACTTCAAATATGAAAAACATCTTGCATTTTGTTAATTATGTATTGTTTTTACTATGGAAGTGGATATTGTATATGTGTTGAATTTAGTATCTTTATGTATTATTATTTTTTGTTAGTTTGTACTTTGTTGTTGTCATGAATATGGATTTTTTTTCCTTATGGATTTCTTTACACGTTGTTATGTCGAGATAATATCATAGCTGAATGCATATTAAATAGAGCTTATGCCATCTTATATGCAAATATAAGTGTTAGCAATGAATATGTTTGCAACTCTTACAAGTGTTACCATATCTTATGGTTCCAACAATTATAAGTGTTAGCAATGAATATATTTGTAACTCTTATAAGTGTTACCATATCTTATAGTTCCAACATTTATAAGTGTTAGCAATGAATTTCCTGTAACACTTATAAGTGTTACCATATCTTATAGTTCCAACATTTATAAGTGTTAGCAATGAATTTCCTGTAACACTTATAAGTGTTACCATATCTTATAGTTCCAACATTTATAAGTGTTAGCAATGAATTTCGTGTAACACTTATAAGTGTTAGCAATGAATATGTTTGTAACACTTATAAGTGTTAGCAGTTACTCTGCTTGTAACACTTATAAGTGTTACAGGAAATTCCTCACAGACCGTTGGTGACACATAAAAGTGTTACGGAAATTATTTGTAACACTTATACTTGTTGGGAATCCACTGTTTTGGTGTAGTGTAAGTACTAGTCTAGTTGAGGATCCCGTCAGCGTTTCAAATCCAATTGGGGGTTCCGCCCATCTATCTATGATTTGTGTGGATTTGAAGATTTCTATCTTGACCGTAGAATTCACGTGTAATGCTTATGTTCTCGGGTTCATGGGATACGGGTTGATTGTGGGCATGGATTGGTTGTCCAGTTATGGAGCCATCCTCGATTGTGAGCATAGGGTGGTGAGGCTCATGACTCGCCTCGATAATATCCTAGAAATTTCTTGTAACCCTAGAGGTCCCGTCATGTTATGTTATCTTGAATCTCTTGACTCGTCCATCGATGATCTGCAATCTGTAAGGGTGGTTCGAGAATATCCTGATGTCTTTGAAGAGGTTAAGGGGTTACCCCCTAAACGAGAGATAGATTTCCGCATTTATCTAGTCGATAATGCCAAGCCAGTATCGTTGCCCGTTAGGCACATGGCCCCACGAGAAAGAAGAGAGCTCAGTAAGCAAATCAAGGAGCTGCTTGAGAATTTTTTTATTAGGCGAAGCATTTCTGAATGGGGTGCTCCGGTGGTATTCGCTACTAAGGCGGATGGTTCGCTTCGTCTATGTGTTGATTATCGAGAGTTGAACAAGCTGACAAAGAAGAATAGGCACCCGTTACCGAGGATTGATGAGCTCTTTGACCAGCTTGTTGGTGCTTCTGTTTTCTCTCAGCTCGATCTAGCCACCGGATTCCATCAGCTTAGAGTAGCTGAGGATAGTATTGATAAGACTGCGTTTAGGACTCCAGATGGATTCTTTGAATGGCTTGTCATGCCATTCGGTTTGACTAATGCACCCGCCTACTTCGTAGACTTGATGAGTAGGGTGTTCAGGGAGTTCCTTAACAAGTTTGTTGTTGTCTTCGTGGATGATATTCTGATCTTCTCAAAGGATGAGGAAGAGCATGCTAGGCATCTCAAGGAAGTGATGGATACGCTTAGAGCACATCAGTTGAAAGCCAAGTTCTCCAAATGTCATTTTTGGAGAAGGGAAGTTCGGTTTTTTGGACATATAGTCTCTAAGCAAGGCATAGCTGTGGATCCCGCGAAAGTGGTTGCAGTTCAAGACTGGAAGACTCCTAGGAATGCAACCAAAGTAAGAAGCTTTCTCGGTCTGGCGGGCTACTATAGGAAGTTCATCAGGGACTTCGCTAAGATTTCGGCCCCTCTTACTAAGTTGACGAAGAAGAACTTAGTCTTTGCATGGGACTTGGAGTGTGAGCTTGCTTTTCAAAGGCTCAAGAGAGCCCTTACTACCGCTCCAGTTTTGGCATTACCCGATGGCGGTAAGATGTTTACCGTGTACACCGATGCATGTGGCACGGGGTTAGGTGCTGTTCTGATGCAAGAGGGAAGAGTGATATGTTATGGGGGTAGGCAACTTAAAGTTCATGAGAAGAACTATCCCACTCATGATTTGGAGTTGGCGGCGATCGTCTTTGCACTCAAATCCTGGCGTCACTATCTTCTAGGTGAAAGGTTTGAGTTGTATACTGATCACAAGTCACTCAAGTACCTCTTCTCGCAGAAAGATCTGAATCTAAGGCAGCAAAGGTGGATGGAATTCTTGGCATCTTATGACTTCGAGATAGCTTATACCCTTGGCAAGGGTAATGTTGTGGCAGATGCACTAAGCAGAAGTAGGTTGACTTTGAGTCCCTTGTTTGTTGAGATGAGGAGCCTAGAGTTCTTGGCAACCTTTGATTTCACATCGGCTGTTGAGTCGATGACGGGTTCTTTAGCCTCTCTTGAGCTTAGACCTATACTTCTTGATCAAATAGGGACTTCCCAGAAAGGAGACCCGCAGATAGTCGAGGTCATGGACAAGTTGATTCGTGGTGAGGCGTCTAGTCACCTTGCTAGATATACTATTGATGACAAGGGTTGGCTAAGGCGTGATGGAAGGCTATGCGTTCCACAAGTAGGAGACTTAGTGCATAAAGTTCTCGAAGAAGCACATCACTCGAAGATGACTATACATCCTGGAGGAGATAAGATGTATAGAGATATGAAGCGCATTTTCTTTTGGGCTGGAATGAAGAAAGATGTGGCAGAGTATGTTTCAAAGTGCATGGTGTGCCAACAAGTGAAAGCCGAGTCAAAGAAACCAAGTGGGCTATTACATCCATTGGAGGTCCCGCAATGGAAGTGGGAGAGTATTTCTATGGATTTTGTGGATGGATTGCCTAGGTCAAGGAAAGGGAACACGAGCATATGGGTCATAGTTGACAGACTTACGAAGAGTGCTCACTTCATTCCAGTAAAGAGCAAGAGGACCACATCATGGCTAGCATCTATTTATCTTCGAGAGATAGTGCGGTTGCATGGAGTTCCTTCTAGCATAGTTAGCGATCGTGACCCAATTTTCACTAGCCAGTTCTGGAATAGTTTGCAAGAAGCGATTGGGAAGACCACCTTCCTCTTGTAGAGTTTGCTTATAATAATAGCTATCAAGCCAGCATAGGGATGGCACCATTTGAAGCTTTGTATGGGAGGCCGTGTAGGTCACCATCTTGTTGGTGGGAGACAACAGATAGGCTTATACTTGGGCCCGATATGATACGGGACACATCCGAGAAAGTTGAATTGGTGAGAAGACGGATGAAAGCGGCCCAAGATAGACAGAAATCCTATGCTGACAAGCGAAGGGCAGATTTGGAATTCGAAGTAGGAGACATGGTTTTCGTGAAGGTTTCTCCTTTGCATAATGTGGTACGTTTTGGAGCAGTTGGGAAACTGGCACCAAGGTTCGTAGGACCCTTCCCTATCATAGAGAGAATTGGAAAGATGGCCTATAAGGTGGGATTGCCCGAGAAGCTAGCTGGAGTGCATAATGTCTTTCATGTCTCTCATCTCCGAAAGTGCCTACATGAGTCAGCTGAGGTGGTTGAACCTAGCATTCTTGAAGACGTGGAGGTAGAGAAAGAGGCAACCGTGAGGAGAGCTCCGATTCGTATCTTGGGAACAGAGATCAAGAAGTTAAGGAATCGAGAAGTCAAATTGGTGAAAGTTCAGTGGAGTGAAGCCGATGAAGATGCAACTTGGGAAACCGAGGAGAAGATGCGTGGGCTTTATCCATTCCTTTTTGAGGGTACATTCTCAATCTCCTTTCCTATTCAGCATATCTTTCTTTCACTATCCATGTTTACCTGGTTATCTCATTAACCTTGTCATGAGAACCTTAAGTAGAGACCCTTTGGATGAAACATGTATTTGAAACATGTTATGCTTGATGTTTGCAAATGGTTGCAAGTGTTTGCAAGTGGATACTCGTGGATGCATGATACACATTAGGCACTAAGATCGGCTCACACACTTTCATATTGCATATGCATGAGTGCTTATACTTATTCATGGATGAAACTTGTTGTGCTATCACGTGGATGTTGCATATGAATGAATGTTATGTGCACTCATGTAGAGATTATAAATTATGTTAGGAATTTGCATACATATGGACTCATTTCACTAACATACTTTGCATTAAGGAGGTTTACTGAATCAGCAACCACTTGATTTTTTTTGCATTAGATAAGTACATCTACACACACCTTTTGCATATGTTCATACATCATTTAGAACCTTTTTAAGGACAATGGTTACTTGTGGATGATGTTTTGAGTAGATGGATGATGGATGGTAGGATACGTTCTTCCTAACTTGGAGATTGCGGGGACGAAATCCTTTAAGGAGGGGAGAATGTAACAACCCGTATTTTTAATAACGTGTTATAATGTAAATCAAGGCAAAATTAAATTCTAACATCTGAATCAAGGGAAACGGGCTGTGCCATTGCTTTCGTCTCAGAAAAATACGCGAAATAGAGTCCGAGTTTTCGAAAAACGGAGTCCGTATGACCAAGTTATGGCCCAATGAAGTTTTCAGAAAATTCTAAGCCCGAAAACAGTTCAAATTCTAATTCAGATTCAAATTACAACCAAGGCAGAATGGGCGGGAATTTTCCCGCCCCAGGCACGGTCGACACAGGGGTCGACACCAGTGTCGACCCCCCCCATGGGTCGACACCCATGTCGACCCAGGGGTCGACACCCATGTCGACCCAGGGGTCGACCCCCCCGGTCGGACCAATTTTTCTGGTGCACCATTTTGACAGGTTGGGTTTTGTTCTGGAAGTTTCTGACGGGAGCTGATGGCTCAGATTCGATTTAGGGTTAATCCTATGGTCTAAACTACCCCTAATCTCTATAAAAAGACCCCTAGACCTAGCCTAAACCCTCATTAATCATTCCTACAACTAAATGCTGCCCAAATGTTCACTAATCATGGCCTCCACCTTCTTCATGAGAGCATGAGTGTCTCAAATCAATCTATGTCATAAAGGAGCCATCTTTCTTAAGTAAAAGAGCCATCTTTCTTTGTCTTTGGGGTTATTCCTTCTTGTTCTCAAGTCTTGAAGTGGAGTTTATCGTCTTTGGTTGCGGATTTGCTAGTGTTGCTTCGTCTCAATCTTATTTTATATTAATTCTAGTCTTCATAGCATTGTAAGCCCTATACTACTCTTAGATTCTAACTATGAAGTTAAATATGACATGTTGCAAGTTGAGTTTGGGGCCTAAGTATGATATGTGCTTTGATCCTATCATGTTATGCATAAATATATTCTATGCATGTTTGTAAATCTATCACCTTGACCTTGTGGGCTAAAAGCTATAAGCTTTATGTTGAAATGTTGCATTATGCAACATGAGAACCCTCATAACCTTTATGATAACTTGCATATAATGTTATATGCGAACTTCTAGCCACCATCCTATGTCATTTATGATCATGTTTCACCTATTTGCTTAAGTTGATATTATGCATGTTTTGAGGCCCATGATGTGATATGCAAGCTTATGAACATATTTATGCCTCATATGCCACCATGTTTAACTTGTGGTCAACCTTATTACCTTATGCCCTTTTGTCATGCTTTTGCCAAGTTCCCTCTTTTGATCTATGTTATGTTATGCGAAGCGTACATGCGATGGGAATGCGTTGGGTTGGGTAATATTAATGACATGAAAACATGGTTTTAAAATATGACATGAACATTGACTTGTGATTATGTTTGTAAACATAATGATGGACATGACACTTAGAAAATATGAGTGTGGCCAACTCGAGGTTGGGTTGAGTTTGTAGCATAAATCTACCCGGAACCGACCGGCTTAACTAGTGGCTACAAACAATAGGACCCAATGTGAGAAGTTGGTCATGTTGTGCTTAAACCCGAGGTTAGACTAGGTTGTGGTGTAAAGCTACTCGGACCCGCCCGGCTTAACTAGTAACCACAACAAGGTCTAATGTGAGAGGTTAAGGTGCATTAAATTAATTAATGCCACATGATAGGGTTAAGTCATGGACCACGTAACACTTAACCAACATGAACACGATGGATTGATAGGGTTAAGTCATGAACCTTGGGGACACTTAACCAACTTGATGTTTGATTGGATCGGGTTAACCACATTTAACCCGTTAGGAAACCCTAGTTACGGGGTCCTTTTCACCAGTAACCCTCTTGATTGTATCATGATACCCTAGGGACTAGGCTAGGGTGGGGCACGATTACTGGGTTGACTTGTAAGCGACCAAAACGACGGCTGAGTAGGTGCGCCGGTGTAGGTTCAGGCGGACTATGGTCGTGCACATGGTCTGGAGTTGAAAAAGCAGACACGGGCACCCGTAGGTTTAGACTGTGCGTGCTTGATTTGTGTCCGTGGTTGGCACCCTAGGGCTTGATACACCCTAGGGTGGACCTAGCACAGTTTGACTACACTTCGTGATTGGGCCGTATGACACCGACACTTGACGAGTTAGGCTTTTAGGGAGCCGATCGACTAGACCGAGTAGTTGGACCTTGATTTAGGTCACCTCGTGATATTGGGCCAGCTTTGGGCCAAGGGATCATCTCTTGTTTATACTTGACATAGATTGGAATACTAGTACACACCTGGTGCAACTTAACCTTGTATATGCGATGCCACACTTGATCTATCTTGTTAACTCTTCACCATGCCAGTTATCACCGTACATCTCATCTCTGTTTTACATGTTTAGTTAACTTTATTAGTTGTTATACTTATAGTAGATAGGACTTACCAGTCTTTTTGACTGACCCATTTTCTTTCGCCTCTTTTCTTCCGTTTCCCCCCCCCCAGGTTTGTAGGGTGGGAACACTGGTACCTAGCTGGATCTTTAGCTGCTTTTCTGGATAGCTCATGTATGGTTTGAGCATGCTATGGCCTTATGCTACTTTGGGGATAGTTACTTTATGTTTCTTTTTCAGTTTTCAGTTTCTGTTCTAGACTTTGTTTTATGGGAAAATAATGACCAAGTACTTTGATGTAACTAGACTATGGTTTTGAAATGCTAGTTTTATCTGCTGCTTTACTACTCTGTTTTACTTATATGTTCTGTCTTGTGATATCTGCATGCATGTTTACCTTGTTTAACGCCCCTCCAAAGCTAGTGTCCTTGCAAGGGTGGCACTGGCGGATGTGGGGTGTTACAACTAATCTTTTCTGGTCATCTCTCATCTGGAATCTTTCAAAAATTCTTTCAGCAGAACTCATCCAAGCCTGAGTTTGAATAATATATTCATTGCCCGAGAATGGTACTCCACCCAGATTTCGATATCTTTTCAATAGAGCTTCTATATCCGATCCTGGCTGAGGGAGTACAACTGGCTCATTAATTTGTTGAACCATAGGATTATTTCTTCTGCTTCTGCCACTCATTTTCTATGTCTGCAAATAGCAGACAAAGTGTTAGGCCAACAGAAAAGGTAATTTTGAAACATAGAGACATATACTTGTATGTAAATGTGTCTATCGAAGTGTATTTCATTCTGCTATACTCATACTAAGATATTTCTGATCATATCTGTAATGAGTTACTCATCCTAAAACACTACTGGTTCTATTTCCGACGAGTTCGTTAATATGTTATATTCCAGAACTAAGCTTAACCAAAGCTCTGATACCACGTTTGTGACGACCCCATACGCCGATAAGACGGTGCAAGGGTAATCTTTGGAATATAACACATAAACAGATAATAACAGAACATAAATAAATAAATACATCAGATAATGTACAATAGAATACACTGGATAAATATAATCATCAGAGTTACACAGTATATAGGATCATACTTAGTACAAATACAGTTCAGCTATACATAAATGCCTACAGCGGAGAACAAAACATAATCTGTACAATAGGAGCTGAACAACATAAAAAGAGATAAATGATAGAATCCATCTTCAGCTCCAGCTATCCAGAAAGGGCCTGCTAAAACCTGAATACAAGGCTGCCCGTGTAGAAAAAGGGGCACCCGAGTTTGCAAGTGAAACAAACTACGAGTCAGTCATGGGACTGGTATGAGAAATCTACTTAACACATTTTCAAATATGGCTAATCACAGGACCACGCCACTTTCGCGGAACGGGTTTACTCCATTGGATTGCCAGTGTTTTAAAACAAATAATTCTTTTAAACATCGCAATGCTTTTTATAAAAATGAAGCCATTATAAGACTCAGTTCCCATCACACAATGCAACACAAACCAGAGGATAGAGTTTTACCTTATAATGGCCAAAATATGCTTGGTACGAGAAAAACAAATCGTTTGATATTATTGCTAGTGTATATATGTTCCAAAAACAATTTCAATCATAACTATCAATCATAGACGGCATGGGTACCATATATCATGTCGCCATATATATTTACAATCAAAACCGCACGATGTCGTATTTGGAAATTGGATTTCCATCATGAACCAAGGAAAAAGATAGTCCTTACCAATTCGAGACGCTCTAGCCCGTGTCTCAGGATCAAAGCTCGAGTGACCCTTAGGAGCCACATGGCCGGTCCACCGATGTGGATTAAAATGCCTGAACACTGCGTTTCCCAGCCCTTTGGGGGCGTTAATGAGCCCAATGACTCCATCGGTCTCGGATCGACCGATATATCCGAGGCGCCTCGCAACAGCAACAACCACACAGGTGAAAATAATATAAATGTCAGGGCTGGTAGGTCATTGACACCACCCTAGCTAGAAGGAAATGCATGTCCTCCCTAGATCCTTCTCCCGTTTCTGGTCCATACCAAGGTGTGAGGCTCGCGAATTCACGTTATACACAAAGCTATGCCGCATAGGCTGTGCTTTGATCATCAACCACAAGACTTTGCTTTTCAACAGAAGCCTTGATCCCCCGCCACTTAGGCATGCCACACAGGAAATTCACTCCATGCGATTGATTTCTATCGATATATAACCTCTAAGCTCGTACGTCTCAGAGAAGGGCGTTAAGCAAGAGAATAAATTCTCTGCCGCCAAACAGATATATATTTAATAGAGATCAATCAGCACCGAACAAATTCCAATGTCAGTCACACAGTCCATTTACACGTTCGTTCTGGGTCTGAACGAAACCGAGGCACTCAATACCTCGCATATCCGTACAATCAACAAGTACGTCCGGGTGGCTACTACTTCAGCCCCGTCAAGGTAGCTACTCCCATCATGAGCATCAGTAGCACCCCTCCATTCGACGTGAAGATCATCGGTCATGCACTGTCTTCATATCTTCGACTTTCACTCGTCGATCAATTATTTGAAATGAGAATTAACTCGGCCTTTTCAAATAATTCACGTATATTTAGAATTTCAAATTAATTCATTTCAATGGTTAAATTATTCGATATCACTAATTCGGTTCTTTGATGTAATTTTCACGCCAAACACATTCAACCATCAAATATCACCGAAATCGAGCAAATTCAGTTTATTTCCATTCCATATCGTTTATAATATTTTATCACGATTTATCGCTATTTTTATTTATTTAAAAATAGCCAATTCAATCAAAACAACGCTTCAGGCCATAACGCGGCCGTGGCGCTATTTTTATCCAGATTTGATTTACACATATCTGAAAATCTAACCGTTGGATCTTCACAAAATTTATATCATTAGAAAGATCTTTTCAAAACGAATCCAACGGTTTCAGTTTTGGGAAAATCCTACGGTCGGATCTCCCGCACTAATCGTTTGAAGTTACGATTTCAAAATACGAACTGCAGCGTCGTTATTCGATTTAATTTAATTATATATATATATATAATCGATTCTGGCGCTGTTTTGCTTCAGATTTGAATTAAACATTCCAGACAATCCAACCGTTGGATCTTTACAAAGTTGGTGCCGTTGGAAAGATATTCCCAAGGCGAACCCAACGGTTGTAGTTTCGGGAAAATCCGATGGTCGGATCTCCCGCACTAATCGTTTGAAATCATGATTTCAAAATACGAACTGCAACATCATTATTCACTATATTTTAATTATCTTTATATAAATATATATAAATATAATTCTTTCTTCGATTTCAAAACTATATCCACTTTATATATTTGATAAAAATGATATTTTTATCCAATAGGCATTTATTTCAACACTTCACTATTTTTAACAATTCATGTATATAATAAAAATGTGATTTTTATTGTTAAACAATTTATTTCAAAACATGACTATTCTATATAGTTCATATAGATGATAAAAATATGATTTTTATTATAAAACAATTTATTTCTAAACATGAATGTCGTTCAACACATGAATTTTTATTCAACACATGAATTTCTATTGAGCACACGAATATAGTTTCAGCACATGAAAATAATTCTAACACATGAATATTATTGAAAATTTCGGCAGCATAACGGCATGGTAGTTAAAACCGGGACCGTCCCTAGTACGGCTCCTCGCTTTAACTTAAAACCTCGCGGTTTTTGACAATGGAGATTCATGCATCTAGTTCACACGCAGGCGGCATGTTTTATTTTCATTTCCACAATCCTATTCTAATTTGGTTCAACCACAAATGGGTATTTTTCAACCACAATAAATCATTCTCAACCACAAACAATTCTATCAACCATTCGCATTATTCACCAAATTTCACATCAATCAAATAATCCCAACAGTATCACAACCAATAAATATCGTCCATGGTCTGTGGACGAGGGGAGTATATATATATATATATATATATTCGTGTATAAATATTTTTCAATTCACTTCAATTCATTTCAATGTCATTTCATCGCATATATAATTTTTACAACGCATATATAACTTATACATCGAACATACAACTTATACAACGCTTATACATGAGGTGTACAACGCTTATATAACTCATACATCAACTATATAATTTATACATCGTTGTTTTCCATATCGTTTATAAATTAGAAATCTCACCATGGGTTCCACTCCACCAAAAATAGTAGAAGGTTCAGAAAAATATGCGGTCTCTTCTAGAATGTAGAAGACGTCCACACGAGTTCACTGTCTCTTGTTTCACTGAATTTCGTCAACAAACGAAAAAGATATGATTTTTACAGTGAAATCATAAACGGTGGCGCTTTAAAGTGCTATAATATATAAAATAATTTTAACTGCCGTTACCTATCTTGAATCTTCGAAACTAGGTCTTTAGATTTCACGCGAATCGATGCGCGATATGACGATCAGCCTTCACCACCTTATCGGGCTTGGAGTGGCGCACCCAGGGGTACCACCCTCGTCGAACTCGCACTACAGGTGGCGGCGGATTTTGGTGCGAACGGCGGCAACTTCCTAGCCTTGGATCTCGACGGAGAAGCAACGAGGGAGGGCGAATCCTATATGGATTTGAAGAGGAGGCTCGGATCTTCAAAAGGTTCCAAAGGGGGGTGTGGTTTCATTGAGAGATGGAAGAGAAAAAGAGGAGGGAAGGATGGGATGAGTCCCGCCGTCGACTTCAGGGGGTATCGGGGAAGAAGACTAATGATGGCCAATAGTAATTTTTTATTTTATTTTATAATTTTTAAATTCTCATAAATACCCCTTGTCACACACGAACACCAATCCAAACCCAACGACTATCGCCCCTAGCTAAATACCCCCATTCCGAACACAATGGGATATGTTTCGCAGGCCCATTCGACCGTTTCAGTCATTTTCCCTTCAAATTAAAATATAAAACATTCAATATTTGATTTGAACGTACATTTAAATTTTCCAGGGCCACAAACTGATTCGAAAAATTCCAGAAAAATAAACCTAGCTATGTTTTGACGCTACGGTCCCAAAAAAACTAGTTTTGTCAAATTCTGAGATCGTTTGAAAAATGGCCCTTTTCTGGCCGATCCAATTTAACTGTAATTGACCAAAACACATTTTCCTTTGCCACGCTCACATACTAGCTTCAAAAATTATGATATTTGAAACCTAGCTATAACTTCACATCTCGGATCAAACAAAACTGGTTTCGTCGAATTCCGAGGTCATTTGCAAAATGTCTATTTTCACGGGCTATATAAATTCTATAGCGACCTTTCTGAAAATTCATTTGGCTATAACTTTTGACTCCCGCTACGAAACTTCGATTTTTCAGATTCGTTAGAAATATATTCACTAAAAAATTTAAATATTTTTGGTTTCACTCAAATCCGGTTTATTTTGCACCCACTACAGTCAGTCAAAGTTTGAATTGAAATTTCGAAACTGCCGCGCCATTTCAAGCCTTGTTTATAATTCAAATTAATTATATTCATTTTCAACATCGATTCAAACATACATTTCATCGCTATTATTTAAAATATTTATTTTAAATACTTAAAATTCACTAAAATAGCCAATTTAAAATTTTTAAACTGGTTCAGATTTTCCGGGTTGTTACATCAATTGTCCAGTCCATGTTGGTGAAACAGTTCATATAATTGTAATATGAAAATAACAATAAATTTGAGGAATCCAGTTGGATCCCTCCAACCCGTTTTCCCTGCATCCAAATACGTTACCTCAAATAATGTTATTCAATTTAATAAACAGATATGATATTCAACAATAAATAAATCACAGCAATCCCGTCATCCTTATTATAATTTAATACGTGTATATTATTATAAACGTAACCAACGAGGTAAGTTACATCATTTGGAAATAATCGTTAAAAATAACGATTTGTTTAAAATTAAATTAAACGAACGTTTAATTTAACCAATTCATTTCAACACACACCCACATATCTATTACTTATACTGGAAAGCAGAATCCAACTATTTCTTTGACTGACACGTGTAACGGTGCGACAAACGGAAATGAAATCCCCGTTATGTTTCTATCGCGCATTTTAGCTTTCACAACCGCCTTCTTCCCCAATTAATTCTCCATTCTTTCCCTAATCACATTCCTTCTTTTCCCCAAAAAATCAATTCGCCTTCGACTTCCTTCTGCATCCAACTATTCAGATCCATAATCGAGTTCCCCCTTTCAATATCTTTAACGTCCCCAGCAATCGTAGCCACGGATGTTGTTCCTCCTTTGACATCAACAGATCAAACTGTTTCCATCTTCCCTAAATCGGTAACCTAAATTTTTTATTCTACGCCAACTTACTTATTCATTGTATTTCAAAATCGATGCAGCAGCTGTTTTATTAGCACTAATTTTGAAATCTATTAGCACTAATTTTGAAATCAATGAAATATTTGTTTATGTACTTACGTAAAATTTATGGTTTCCTTCCGAGATCGACTCCATGTTCTCCATTCAAGGTACTTTAATGACCAATTTTTCTTATGTTGTTTATCCATTATATCTTCATTCTTTTATGAAAAATAATCTATTGGTATCGTCTATTCCTTAAGTTGATTAGAATCTTTATGAATTCGTCATTAGTTTTCATTTGTGCATTCACTGCACTTTTTTTAAATTCTTCTTATTTTCGACTTTGGGGATTGTACATGAAAAGATTAATGAAAATTTATTGATCAGATGATTTACTACTGAAACTCATTGCTGATGTTGATGAATGTCCTATAAACCAACACTTGGTCAAATATGTGTGAATTCTGAACAGTTTAATTTCTCCTTTATTATACGATTCTGTATTCATAATGTTAGTCTGCACATAGTTTAGTTGCTTTTGTAATTATTAAATGTATAATTTTGGTTACATAGTTTAGTTGCAAATCCTAGGTAGAGTTTTTTATACTTTATTAATCTGGGTGAGTTTTAGAGTTTTCTTCCAAATATGTTCATTTACGATTGTACTATAATAAAGTTTACATAAACTTAAAGTTTGGCTTCCACACGTTGTACTTGAGTTTGTAAGTTTCTATTTAAACTTATTCGGAGATAGTTCATATTAATTAAAATGGGAGTGATCGTAGATTTTTGTTCAAAATTATTCACTGGAATGTTAATTTTTGTTTTTTTACTTTAAAACGAGTCCTATTTCTATGCGCAGTCCAAAGCCGTGATTGAAGTTAAAATGCAAGTTGTAAGAGACCTTATTTGAGATACAAGAAAGTTAAGAGCTTTATTTACACTAAGGGAAGAAGTGTCTACTCATAAGAGAAAGTTGATTTTTGGCTCATTAACCTTATTCTATTACTTATACTGGAAAAGGAGAAACCAAACAGTGCAAATATCGACATGTGACCCTTAAATATAAAAGCCTTCGAAAACCACGCCATCAAAAAGTAATACCAGTTAGGCAGTTACTGTAGGAGCAGTTGCTTTCTTCTGACTTTCCTCTTTGAATTTCTCATATCGACTTCATATCACTAATACGGAATCATTAACTTTTTCAAATTAAACCCGAAATATTCATTAAAAATCATCGCTCTTTGACTCATCGGCAATCATTCGAGGGCTGAGTTTTCTTGGTATTTTGTTGACTCCTAAATCTTCGAGTATGATTATTTTAAACTTTTCGCTTCTGTTTATTTTCAATTTCATCCATTTTGAATTAAGTTTCCCCTTGCAATTATACTTATTGATGTTCTCATGTAGATGCAGATTAAATCTCTTTCTAAAATTTGTTATTTCGAATGAATTTTGTAAACAGACACTGTTTAATCAATTCGCTCAATAAAGTTCTTATTCTATGGTTTTTTTTCCAATATCGATTTCTACTGAAGCTTCATATGTATGATTTCCTTTTACTTTCCAAGAATATTTATATAGTTTATACTTACAGGTTTTCTGAATTTTTTATTCCACGAGTATTACACAAATTAATCCGGTGAAGAAAATGTTAAAAAAATCGTTGCTTTTTCAAGCTTAGTTTATGTAACTGCTTGAGGTTAATGGTGAGATTCGTCAGTCCAACGAAGAATATACCATGTAAAATAAATATTGGTTAAAGAAGCTAACTCATTTAGTAAGTCCTAATCTTTATTTTAATATTTTTCATGTTTTGTAAACTGTCGTAATCCATTCCCTTTGTTGATAACATCTTTTGACATTTATTACGGTTGAAGGCAGTTGTCTTATTAGGCTTATTTCTATTGAATTATGGTATTCTAATTAGCTATAACAATGTTCCTGTAAAGGCAATGGATTATTTTGAAATATTCCAAGGACAACATGGGAGAATAGTATATTAGACCTTTTGAATTTTTTTCCGGTCTTAAACTTAAACCATATTAAGGTTAATGAACATAATTATGATGGGCAATACGAGGAACAAAGCAACTGCAAACTTTCATCCATTTGATATCTGTACAATAAAAGAGGTATTGTTGAGTTTTATGAAACAAGCACAACATCAAATGACAATACAAGAACTTATACAACATCAAGGTTTAGTAATAAAACATTGTCAGTTTTTACAAGTAGACGTATTATCTCAATCTTCGCTGTTTTGTTACTTCATGTTGGTAAACAACATAATCGATCAGCTCCTCTCCGACCGAATCGCTGACCGACGCCGGCTGCGGGGAGATCATGAACAAAAGCAGGACGGTGACGAGGTAGAATCCAGTGGAAAGCTGCAGCGGCCTGAAGAAGTTGACCAGCGTTGAAAAAGTGGTGCCGCCGCCGCCATATAATAGGAGAAAACTGATGCCGCACGCTCTGACGATGCCATTGCCGGTGATTATTATCAAGTTTGGAGCTGGGATTGATTTGTTCTTCAAAACGGATAATTTGTCTACCATACCCATCTTTGATTTCTTCTGTTACTGCTTCCTATTTTGCCCGCTCCCTCTTTTGTTTGTGAACGCAACAGGTAAAGCATCAATTATGAGATCTGGACTTCTCTAGCAATAGACCCAACATGTTACTATTTATTTATTGTTTTTTTAATTGACCGAGAATTTGGTTACAGTATCTTCATCTGAGGAGTAAACTAGACTGGGACAAAAAGTGTCTTGAGTTGCATGGCAGTCATCACTTCAGCCATGTTGCACTGTAAGATGTAATATTGATTTGTAACTTTCTTACCATTGAGTAGTTAACTTTATTTATAGCTTATTGAATCAAGAATACCAGCCTTTCTACCATCGCTTCAGTTGTCGACTTATTTGAATATCATAACTTCCAGGTAATTTTTTTTTTCAATCCGTTATGCTAGGTACAGCTTCCAACATTATGTATTTGAATTCATTTGATTGTCATTTATTATGTGTTGAAAATTTCAGATTTGCAATGAGGAATTTGATGATGAGCGTAAATTTTTAATTACATTCTGTTCAGAACATGCTTTGTTGTTTTGATAACCATTTCTATTTTGGGATTACCTTTTTAGTGACCCATGAATGCAATACTCCAAATATAAATGGTCATCAAACACAATTGATAATAATTTCCAAATAAGTGAAGTTGATTATCTTTGAAAACTATGCTGACATTGTTGATTTTCTATAATGTTAAACAAACACCGTTGAGTAGAATTTGTACCACAAGAACAAATTTTAACTAATAATTAGGTATTGTTTTTAGAAATGTACCTTTCATTTCTACAGATTTCATCTTTTCAATAAAATGACATCTCAATGACATATTATTGCAAACTCTTTTGATTTCATTTTTTTTTAATAGAAAAACAAGGTTATACTGCTTTCATGTGTAATCTTGGTTACCAACTATTGAAATTATTATACAGAAATAAGAATTTTGAGTACTATTTTTATTTATTGATGTTTGTATAATTTGGACAAAAATAATATGTCCATAAATCATCATTTGCATGCAAGGTTTCAATGTTGATATAATATAGTAGTCTGGATTCCTCTTTCAGTACTATATCTTCGTATATAAACCTAAAATGGAATTCTAATAGCATTTTAGTTTTATGTTCCTGATTCATTCAACTGTTATCTTGAGCTATAGAAATGGAAATAACTTAAAAAATTGTAAGCATATATGAATGATAAGCAGTCATTGTTCTATTACATACTAGCATTTTATACAAATGAAAATAGCATGTTCTATTTCTTACCTAAATTTTATTTATGCATTTTCTATTTTCTTCATCACAATCAATCTCTATTTTCATTTACTCTTCTTACCAATCTAGATGATTCATATACTATGTCAGAGTTAGATATTTTTGTCCTATGTTTTCTATTATATGAATCCAGCATGATTTGAATTTTTGTGCTCTACTCCGTCTAATTTCTACTCTGTTTTATCTGATATCTGATTGATTTAGTTATAATTTCTACTCTGTTCTTTCTAATTAGCTAGATAACAATCTTAAAAAATAAATCATTGTGAAATCTTGATTAAGCATTAAGAATTGATTACCATTTAGTGTATTCACAAAATAGATTCTTTACACTACGGTTATACATGGTATATCACATGAGGTCTATTATATATAAGGTATGTTACATATGGTTATATAAGGTATATTACATAATTATGGTTTTACAAAGTATACTATTAATTAGTTGATCATACGTCATAGTTTCTTCATTTACACAAGGTATGTTTTATGCATACTTAGTTTAATTTATGATGTAACTTGCTCTGACCATCAACTAAAGAAGCCAACAACTTCTGATTTATCAACATGCTTTGTATATAATGCACATATTAGCATAGTGTATGCATTAATATAATGCATAAATATATGCTTCCAACAACTTATACAAATACTTCTCCAACTGTATACTGTATTCGTGTGATTGTTTACACTTTTAGCATATAGGCGACCATGTTTCAAATTATTTTTGTCATAGTTTACATTCTTTAGGCACATGAAATACTTGGGTAAATGAATCACGGTTAGTGTTTCCTTTTTTTGTTGATAGCTGATATTGTCACATCATTTCCTTATTTGATGCAAAAGAATGCGAAATAAAAAGAAGGGGAAAAGTGATCGATTTATAATCCAGTTTTTTTGACCCTTATTAAATTTGTTTTTTAGTTTAACTGATAATTAATTTTTTAAATGCTTTGCAGCTAAGAAGCTTGACTAAGAAGGAAATTATTAATGATCAGGAATATTGAAGTTGAATGTAGCTGTGGTGGGGCCAAGAGGCCAACTTGAAGAAAAGGTGGCTAAACAGGGAAAGGGTACGTAAGTTTTGTTCTCCCATCAAATTACCCTTAGAATATAACTACAATGGTTATCATGTCACAATTAAAGATGCACTAATTTATAACCACAGTAGACTACATCAAATAGAGTGAAGATCAGTTGTAGCATACAACAACAAGGTAATATACAGGGCAGTGGATCGTCTGGACCGAAATCCCACGGACCCAGTGGACCAAATGCATCTGGCCCCCTGATTTTCGGTGGGTCACACCGAAATCAATGGCCAAGATGCATTTGGTCCACCGGGTCCGTGGGATTTCGGTCCAGACGATCCAAACCCAATATACAGGTCACAACCATTGAAAGAATGTCATAGGCAGGTAATTTGGGTAAGGCAGGGCCATATACTCATGGGAGCGTTATTGATTAGCTTTTACATGAAAGTTTGTTCATCTTTGCTTTCAAAACATATATAGTATAATGTAACCTTACAAATCTTAGTTATGTGTGTATATGTGAACCATTCTTTTATATGTTTCGTTAATGTAGCTACACAGTCAGATACATGTTTTAACAGCTGATTTACACTAGGTTTTACATAACAAATATGTGACGGTATTTACAAATTTGGTATTTTATGCATGACAAAATTTCCATTTACAACACATGGACTTTTTCATCCAACTGGTAAGTCCAATGTTCAGGTTATATAAAGCGGGTGGTAGCGTATTGTTGAATTGTTAAATCCAATTGGTAAGTCCAATGCAGTGATGTACTTCAAGTGTAACGTCTTATTTCCTAAACCAATTATCCACTATTTACACTCTTCAAAGTTCTGATTACGTTTCATTCTTTTTGATCCAGATTCGTAAATTAACCAATTTCTTTTTGGTCCATTTTCATGCCTTATAACCCATAATTTGACTTCAATTATTGTAAGGACGATCGAAGTTGAATGACTATCATCTTCAATTATTGTGGAAACACTGTAATCATTGTATCTTGGTATGACTATCATCTTCCGAAAAAGTTGTATGCATGCAGAGAATAGGGAACCCTAGGATTAGTTTAAAAGTCCAAACTTGAATTAATGGAGGCATGGGGAAACGTAGAAGGGAGCTGGAGGTAGAAAAGGACCAAGCGTACCCAGGGAAGAAATCTGCCGCTGGGTCGATCGAAGTTGATATTCAATTCCCCATTGACCATATCGGCCGACACTTCAACATGTTGGTACTGGAGCTCCTGTTTATCTTGCCGTTGTTCTATAATATCTAACAGCAAAGATACTGGAGCTTGCTGGAAATGCAGCCAAAGACAACAAGAAGAATTGAATCATTCCGAGACATGTTCTTCTTGCAATAAGAAATGATGAGGATTTGGAGTAACTGTTAGGTGGAACGGCTAATGTGCATGGTGGAGTGTTTCCAAACATCGACCCTGTCCCATTGCCTAAGAAGGATGCTGCTAAGGAATCTGAGATTCCAAAATCACCTGAAGAACTGCTGCCAAACGGCCTAAAAAGGCTTCTTGAATGGTTTTGATGGTAGATACAAGTACTATTTTCATATAATGTGATTTTGAAATTTTAATCGTAATTGGGTTTGTTTGATCAAATTTTGTTTGCTTAATCACTAATTCTCCTTCATGTGTTAATGCGCGTCTTTTTTAGTCATCTAGATTTATATCTGTCCACTGAGAGATTAGGAAGTTATGTTATAGTACCAAAATTTCAGTTAGATGTATTGATTGAAAACTGAGATGAGGAGTTCTTCATTTACGGCACTCCTGCTTTAATTGAAATTGTAGCGGCATGCATATCTAAATAAATATTGTATTTAATATCACTATTTTTTTTTTATTTTTTTTAAATGTATTAGATTCATGAACATTTAATGTTATTAAATGGAACAGAGGCACAAGTAATTAAATATGAACAAAACTATGAAAATTTGAAAAATGATTTGTTCGAATACAATAGTGGATTGTAGTTTTTACTTTATCTCTGTGGTTTGTTGTGCGATGGTAGCTTATTATATCAAATAAGGATTCATATAACCTGAGCATTCAACTAGCTATGTGTGCGCTGTTGTAATTTACTTATAAATAGTTTAAGAATCACTCACCACTTAAAAAAAAGGTAATAAATGGTAAAACTAACCATTTGCAAAAGAAAAAGCATGGAAAGTTTAGCCGAGATAGAAGTATATTGTAGACTTGAACTAAATGACTTGAATGGCTCCTGGATTGTTCACACAAATATATCACTTGGAAGTGTAGGAGGGGAGCAGAATTATTAACGTTGCTTATAATTGGATTTTTTTAAAGGTGTAATTTCCTATAGTTTAAAATGTTTGAACATAACTTATTTTGAATTTTGTGTTTTTTTTTTTTTTTTTTTTTTTTTTTTTTTTTTGTGAGTTGTAAGACCATCATTAGTTAAATGCCTTTTATAATTCAAATTGTTTGGAGAAAAGGATTGTAAATGTTACGTATGCTACATCAACGAAAATGTTAAATATAATAATAAAATGATCATGAGATCCATGCATAGAATATGGATACAATTATCTTAATTTGAATATGACATGCTAAATTCTTATTTATGATAGAACAATCAACATTTACATATAAAAAAAGCATAATTATTACAATGAAAAATATTTACAAAGATGTCTACAAATAAAAAGTGTAGGTATCATGCTTAAATATAAATATTTATAGTGACAAACAATTATTTACTTGCTAATTCAACTGTTATACTCTGAAAAAGACTTGCTTTCATAGACTAATGAATTTGAACACTTTATGCAATATACATAAGATTTACCATTTATTTCATAGAATAAAATGTAAATGCATCAATTCACATAGTAAATTTTGTTACTTACAGTATGACTCATATATTCAAAAATTGAAACATTTTTTGCATACTTATTTTTCAACATTCAAAACAAAAATGCACGCTTTACCATTTTACGTCACTAAAAGCATTTACCCAGGCCGACCCTTTTGACTTTGAAAACATGGTGTCGAATTGTTTTGAAATGAACCAACTCAGACATACTTTGTTCTGCCACGTTAACTGTTGCATGATCCACCTTCATAATCCACTGCTTCGTTCAAATTGAAACACCCCATCATATTGTTCCTTCGTTCCACCATCAATATATTATTTCACGTTCAAACAAATATGCTCACTTTCAAACTACTTCTAGTTCTTCATGAAATCAACGCAACGCTGCTCTTTCAACTACCCTTCATTAAAACTTAAAACATGTAACCCAGGCCTTCGAATATTATTAACTATTGTTTTTTTCGTTCCTTCACTCGTACAAAACACTGCTCCCACGTCTTCAACCACACACAGTTTAATTCACCGACGATGCTTCCTTTTCCTTCACGTCGTTTGTTCTTCACAACATTTCGTCCCATTTCTTCTTCGCGAATACAGTCTCTACCCCAGATTTTAAATCTCGCTTCTTCATCCTTTTGTTGCATCTTCATTAGTTTTAAGCTTCATTTCCTGTTTGAAATTTCACCACAACAATCACACTGCCGCAAGCCTCCTCGTCACTTGGAGATCTCTAACTCCCCACTGTGCCGACCGTTAGCCTCTCTACTCCCATTTCCGACCGGTTTCACAAACTGTTGCCACGTGCTGCTTTCGTGCTTCATGAGTTCTCCCCAGGCCCTATCTTTGCTTTCTTCTTCTAATGTATATAGTAGCTTCACCCCCAAAACATTGTAAACCAACAAACCCATCATATTGCATGCACAAACATCAACAGTGTTACCCATTTCTTCTGCACCCCATCCCAAAACAGATCCTTGTTCACATTTTATTTTTCATGTAACTGCTTTGATGTAATGACCTGAAATTTCCGTACTCTTTGAGTCGACTAATAACATCACACGCCCAACCTAAATTGCATAGAAATACGAATCATTATTAGAAAGAAGTTAGAGGATGAGAAGTAGAAAGAAAGAAATATTAGAATAGAAGAAAAACGAAAATCATAACTCACAGCGGAACGAATAAAATATATTAGATAACATAAACTTTGAAATACAAATCAGTAACTGTATATACATACCATTATCAGAGCACAACGGTTATCCCTGGAACGGTTATAAAAACCTGTTTCCAAATACAACATAGTACACAGCGGAAAATATGATAGTCTATAGCTAACTGGTGAAGCATCCTGCTTCAAGCTTTTTCGGAGTGAATCTGTAAAATCCCGACTACTTGACTGTCCGTACAAATATGGGCACCCAAGAGTTTAGGGAAAACAAAACCAAATATACTCTGGGTCAGTCATGGGACTGGTGTAAGTAAACTCCAACCATTTGTTTAACTTTAAAATTATTTTCAAGAGAAATGATAAACTTAAGACCGATCCACATATAAACACGGATGATTTTTACCTTACGATAACCCAAAATATTTTGGATACCAAATACAGTGATGTTATAATAATGTCTACACCAAATAAATAACAATCTAGCGGAACGCTTGCATCTCACGCACCATATATAATATTAAATCAAAAACCGCAGGGCGCTTATTGGAAATTGGATTTCCAACATGATAAGGTATGGGACCACCTTACGATAGTGTATCTCTAAAGGCGAATACACTGGGTTCAGCAAGAACGTCTTGCAACCCGGCCCACACATGACCGACCACTCATTTTGCTTGAGTGTATCGAATGTATATCACCAACGGTTGGGATCAACAACCGTTTCCCGAAAGGGACAACATCGATAGATTAAAGGAGTAAATGTAATTTCTCTAGATAGGTGATTATACATCCTAATGGGAGCGACCCACATAGCCATTCTGCCTGCCTGATTTTTGTTAATCACCGGTTGTGCGGCTTGAGGTTTGAATTAACAGAACAACCCTTGCATTTTTCTCCGTCTTCATATTCTCTTCAACATAAGTTGATTCGTAACGCTTATGCCAATACGGAGTTGTTTTCAGACGTTAAATCTGATTCCGGTCTCTCCATATTGACAAAGGAGGTATAAAATAAATCAAAACTTTGATAGTCGGTGATTTAACTATCAAAGAAACATCCATACAATCAACGGTCCTATTTCCAATTGGAAATTCTATCGATCAAGCATCAACAACACTGAGCCCCTTTAAATCAATTCCTGATTATATTATTATTTCAAATTCCTGTTTCCCTATCTTTCGTATCCTTTTGAAGCTCGATTTCCCTTTCGATTCTTTGAAAAACATTTCCAATAAGTAATTTATTTGTTCGAGAAAATATCTCTTTTCCCCATTTAGAAAACATTTCTATATATATATATATATATATATATATATATTAGCGAATCCTTATTTTCTATATTTAGAAAATATGCCGCATTAATATTGGAAAATATTTCCAAATTCTCTTTCTTTATTCCTCATTGACCAATTCATTTCATTTTCTATACGTAGAAAATATCTCTCATTTTATTAGGAAAAATATTTCAAATTCTTTTAAATTAACGCGATGTTATAAACATCGTTATTATAACTTAAAACATTAACCAATTATTAACTAACCAGAATGTCAACCAATCTTCACTATCAAACCATAACCATTTCTCCATCAATCATGAAGTCAATCAAGTTGGGGTATAATTACCTCTCAGACCTTAATTGAACAACATTCTTAACTTCGAAATAGTCAAAACTCACAGCTTCATCGCTTACGCGACTTTTGGATTCAATCTAAGAACACACTTCTTTTACAAAAAAATATTGATTATAACGGTAGCGTTATAATCGCTGTTTCCAAATATTTGATTTATAAAACATTCCTTTCAATGACAGCGTTACAATCGCTGTTTTGCTTTTATATAATAGCAACAATAAAATCGCTGTTAAAAACATTTGTGATAACAGTAGCACTATAATCGCTGTTTAGATTTACAAAAAACATATATTATAACAACAGCGCTATAATCGCTGTTTAGATTTAGAAAACATTTAATATAACGATAGCGTTAGAATCGCTGTTTACAAATATAAAACATTTACTATAACAGTAGTGTTACAATCGCAGTATAAATTTACAAAACATTTAATTAAAGCAGTAGCAGTATAATCTCTGTATAAAAATTTAACTTGTACTTATTTATTTCAATTAATAAGTAAATAGTTAAATGATTAAATTTGATTAAAAACAGAAAGTAAAAATAACTGTAACACCCCACATCCGTTAGTGTCACTCGCAAAGGGAATGCACTAAGTTCTGTGAAGCATTTTGGGTAAAAGATGCAGATAAATTACAAGACAAAGAGAAATTTAACAGCGGAAAATAAAACTTTGATTTAATGATAAAATAGTTTGTACAACGATTTCTTTACAATATCAGAGTATCATCTGTCTTACAAAATAAAGAAGCATAAAACAACATTTATATTCCCCAATTTTAGCAAGAGCCAGCCATAACATCTGAAAAGAGAATCCAAGCAAAACTTCGACAAATCTTCAAGCTGGGAAAGAGTGACAGTCCAACTTAACCTGAGCTATACTATTCCCTCCTTTACTACCGGTGGGGGGGGGGGGGACGGAAGAAAAGAAGACGAAAGAAAAACAGAGTCAGACATAAAGCCTGAGTAAGTTCAGTAACTTCTAGCATGTGAACATGGAAAAACAAAATGACATGAATTAACTGAATACAAGATAACACCATGATGATAGGGTCAGCAAGATTAGACAAGATAATCACAAGATATGCTAAGATAAGATAAACTGGATATGCTCTAATGCTTTCACCGCTTCGCTATTTCCTTGTTATACTGGTTTCTATATCTCTGCACCACCAACTAATGTCCCAACTAGTAACGATAACGTGATCCCAATCCCTGTGTTTTCCATCGCCTTCAGGCATACATTTATTATTTGTTACCTAGATTTAATCTAGGGTTTTCCACCAAGTGCCTTCTAGATTTAACTAGATTTTACGATATCTACTGAATGCTTCTCGGATTCAGGATTTATGCCACCTAGTCCAACTAGTGCTACCTGTCGAACGATGCCCCCAAGTCTAGGATACACTACCTAGAGTGGTATATGTTCCTATACTTCCCCACGCATGTATCGCGAATCGCTATCGCTTGTTTAGATGCACATGTCTTGTAATGTGCGGCCTGAGTCCTATGACAGGGTAAATCAAGGAATACAGAACTCGGTCGGGAGCTTTCAGATATCTGCCGATGCGGATGCAAAGGTCTGTTTTTATTCTAGTGGCTATGGTCCCACTTGACCCCTCCCTCAACTAATGAAAGGCATACCTTGAAAAATGAAAACTATACGTAGGCCCCCGGTGCCCCACTATCCTATGGCCATCCTCACCCATAACTAGATAGCAAGTATATGGTCTTTTGGAGTTCTCCCTCTTTCCGCTTCACGTATCTCGATTGACTCAAGATGGTTGGTAGACGATGAGTTGCTATCACAGGGTTACTGTTTTCTCGCCGAATCACGTTGGTCCATCCTAGCCTTTAGGTAGCCCTATATTGCAACCAAGGCATACCCCTGGTTCTTCTACGCAGACCTTAACCTCTGTGAGCCCAGGAGGATCATCTGCAGCCTCACAGAGGGATACCAAGAGTACCCTCACGTCCCCTCGAAGCCTCGGGCTTCGTAACCCAATTCGTTGGAGCCTCCTTTTTACTCAGACGGACACTCGCTCCTTCCCGTGTTATACTAAGAATTACTACTTAGTTTTACTAACTAAGATTTACCACTTAGTTTCCAGAATCGTTGTTTTCTTAACTAAGGTTTACTACTTAGTTCTCTTTCCCGTCAATTTGGATTGGTTAAGTGTCATTAGTCAATTCAAGCTAACTAAACCCCCTTCATTTATCCTGTTAAACTGGTTAAGTGTTATCGGTAATTCATGTTTACTTAACCCCATCACAAACCAAGTTATATTGGTTAAGTATTTCTTATTACTTAACCCTACCCATTCACCCTGTATTGGTTAAGTGTTCCTTTTTAACTTAACCATGCCCGTCTGTTTTCACTAACATGTTATTAATGGTTAAGTATTATCACCTCATGTTTTAGACTTAACCCTATTCCTTTATCACAATCTAACAGTTAAGTGTTCAAGTTTACTTAACCCTACGGTCTAGCCCAGCTAACATATCAAATTGGTTAAGTGTGTTAAATTTTACTTAACCCCAACTTCTAGTCTAGTTAACATGTTAATTTGGCTAAGTGTATTAACTTTACTTAACCCCACCTTCTAGTCTAGTTAACATGTTAATTTGGCTAAGTGTTTTCTTAGTTACTTAACCTCTATGAGTCTTGTCTTGTTACCATGTTAAGTTGGTTAAGTGTCCCTATGGACTTAGCCCTCCCATTCTAGCTTAGCTGTGTTAAGTTGATTAAGTGTTCCTTTGGACTTAACCCTCCCATTCTAGCTTAACTGTGTCTGTATGAACCTAACCCCACCCACCGGTCTGGTTATCATGTTGAAATGGTTAAGTGTCTTAATCAACTTAACCCTACCATTCTTGTTCTAGCTTTAACTAAATAGATTAAAGCCGCGACCACTCACATTAGACAGATATTGTTGCGATTACTGGATGTGCCGGTTGGTTCCGGGCAGGTTTACATCGCAACTCAGTCTAACCTCGGGTTAGGCATATTCGTGTTTTCTAAGTTCAAAGGGTTTTGACTAATTTTCAAATCAGGTTTTGAAAGTAACCATCCCGTCCGTCGGATCAGTTAGGGATAGCCAGGGAGAGCAGGAAACTTGTATTTTCCAAACCCAAGCCTAGACACTATCCTCTCTGTCACCCTAGAACTTTCTGGTGTGTTATTAAAAGAGATGTCGTTAAGAAACCTTTAATTTGTCTAAATTTACATTTCTTATTTAGGACAAATTCTATAAGTAAATCATTCCTAATTTACTTATTTCCTAATCACTCTTTTAATAAATTGTCACAATTATCATTATGGCCCATTCTCCCCTCTATATCATATTTATGCCCTTTTGGTATGTAAACTATACCAAATTAAGTGTCACTAACCATGATTTTGCTAAACATGACAATTACTCCCTATTATGGCTAATTTCAAATTTATGCCAATATACTTCTTATGCCAAATTAGCTAATCCAATTCTGATTTAACATTCTAATTACAGTTCATGTCAAACTAGACTTATTATTCTAGTTCACAATTCATGTAAATGCTAGATTTACAAGTCAATACTAGATTCAAATTACATATCCTATAATTCATGTCAAATTTATCCAATTTGCAATTCTATAAATATGCCATAATACATGTTCCCAATTTATGCCAATTTCCAAGTTAAAAACTACGTTTTTAGTAATTTCATATTTTTCCAAATCGTATTCCCACCATTCGTATAATCGTGATTCAATCTAGATTATAGATAAATCTAGATTCGTAGAAAATAAGGAATGAACCAAAGATGCTATGAAAAAGGATGGACATAATAACTGTCATAAAAAGGTTTGAATAACGACGTAGGTTCAAGAACATGGGTAGACCTAACTTAATAGGTAAATTCCCAAGGTCTAAAACCAGGAATAGACAGTATAGAGACGTAGATTCAAGAATATGGGTAGACCTAACTTAATAGGTAAATTCCCAAGGTCTAAAACCAAAGAAAACCAAGAACAGACAGAATAGATAATCGGGTTTAGACCCAATTTCATAGTCACCAAACTTAAGCAACACTTTCCTAGTCATGAATCATAGGTGTTTAGTCACAGTTGTCCTTGTTATGTCATAGGCAACAGTTTGTGCTTCTTAATCAAAGGCATAGGCTTGTGTTCATAGTCATAGGCAGTAATTCTCATAGTCATGAGTCACAGTCATAGGCAGTGTTCATAGTCATAGGTAATGTTCATAGTCAAAGAGGCATATGGTTCTAAGGTCCATAGTTTCATAGTCACGGTCTTATTTGTCCTCGAATCATGACAATTCTTAATTAGGTCCAAAGAAATAGGCACTGATTCGAATAGAAAGAATTGGCATACTCTTTTATTCCTTTAATTTCATGTCTAGAAAAGAGAAACGTTCAAATCTGAGAAGTAACTGACTTACAGAGATTAGATTAGAATAGAAAGAAGGCGTTGCAATGATTTGTGCGACGTTTCTCGAAACCGTTTGAGTTAGCCTTTGATTCTTGAAACTTTAATCTTGATTCGAACATCCTCTTGACAACTTGAGAAGCATTTCCTCGTCTTGATCTATTTTATATATTATTTATTTATATATTTTCTCAGAGGCAGCATAAGGATAGAAAAGAATTGTGAATAGAGAAGGAGACTAGGGTTGTTTATATAGTGTAGAAGTCAACAAATCTGGTCAGAATGGCGTCTAGATACAGAAGAACGAACCAGGTTCAGAAAACAGGAAAAAGCAGGGGGGTCGACCCCCTGGTCGACTACCCAGCCATCCTGGGTGACCCAGGTCGACTACCCAGTCGACCTAGGTGCCTTGGGTGGGAAAATTCCTGCCCAGCCCAATCTGGGTCCGATTTTGAATTTGAATTCGCTTTTCTGAACTGTTTTGAATTTTGAACTTCGCTGAATCTTCCGGAGGTCATATCTTCCTCATACGGACTCCGATTTATGCAAACTCGGACTCTTTTTCATGCAGAATTCCGAGACGAACGCAATGGCGCAGCCCGTTTCCCTTGATTTTGATTTTAAAATTTAATTCTGCCTTGATTCGTGAATCTTAGTGGTATAGAACTACGGGGTGTAACATTCTCCCCTACTTAAAAGGATTTGGTCCCCGAAATCTTCAATTAGGAAGAATGTTTCCTACCAGCCAATCACCCATCTACTCAACCATTCAATCACAAGCATTCATTGTCCTTAAAAGATTTCTAATGCTTTTATGTTCATATGCATAGTGTGTGTATATGTCTTTATCTAATGCAAAATCAGGCGGTCTACTGATTCAGTCGACCTCCTTAATGCGAATCATGTCAGTTCCATGCGTCCAACCATGTATGCAAGCATCCCTAGTTATGTAAACACTACATGCGTGCATAGCCATTCATCCATATGCAACATCCATATGATAACATATCAAGTTCATCTTACAAACAAATACATATCTGTAAATGCAATATAAAAGCGTCTGAACTGATCTAGTGCCTAATACGTATGCATATGCATTCACGAGCAACCATTAGCAACCACTTGCAACCATCAACCATAACATGTTTCAAATACATGTTTACATCCAAAGGAGTTTCTACCTAAGGATCGAAGATATGACCTAGAGGATATACTTTGGAAAGAGAGAAACAATTATGCGTAAAGCTCCTACAACAGAAATCAAGGATGCACCCTTAAGGAAAAGGGTATGATGCTAGTATCTAGCCTTCTTGAGCTTTACTCCCATGTATCTTAACTAATTGTACTTCACGATTGTGAAGTTTCCGATCTCCATTTCCAAAATAAACGGATGTCAATCACGGTACCAAGTGTATGTACTAAGACGATTAAAGGTTTCTCTCTTACCCACCATGCCATAACTATAAGGGTCGAAAGGTCACTACATGCTTTTTGGAGTGCCTGCCACAACTATTCATCTCTCACGCAAACCATCCTAGTCGAACTCGACATTCCTCAAGTACAAGCCCCAAAGGCCTAAACCAATATCAGACAAGCCCCCAAGGAATATCTCCTCCGAATGTAGACGATCTACGTGAGATGATATAAGCAAACTCGATAGCTATTCTTAAATCCAAAAAATAATCTGGTCGGACCACCAATTGGATTAGAGACTCTAGTGGGATCTTTCTACTATACAAGTACTATGGTGCAGAGAATCAACTATGGAAGTGGATATGAACAAATGCGAAGCGCTAAAACCAAAGGAAAGAGTACGGACAGCAAAACTAGACTCTTCCAATAGAACTTCACTACCTTTCTCCTAGGTACGCTTGGTGGTGAAAGTATGTACTTGCCATTCTGAAAATCTTGTTCCTCGTTCTTGCCCTCGTCCTTAATTATATGCCCTATCATACCCTAGTAAAGATACTTTCTCTTGTCTTAGGTTTTTATAGTTTCTTCCTCCTTCGCGAGCTAAATCTACATCCATGAATTCCTCATCCTAGGGTTGTACTCCTTAGCCAAACTCCTCATCCCTTTCCGTGTGTAGTCATGTTGACAAATCTCTCGAAAGCTGCTTCCATCGTACAGAAAACCCTATAAGCTTTGAAAGAAAACTGGTCGTAGGTGAAACAACCACAGCCATAGATGGAAGTCGGGCACTACTTTGCCCTTCGATGAGGTTACATCCCAGAAAGCCAGGAGCCCCAGAGACTCAAGAAAAAAGAAAACAAGGATTCAAACAGAGGGAGAGAAGATAATGCGTATGGCTTTGGGGAATATGCCTTTAAAACGAAAATTTCCTTTTGAAAATGCTTCTTTTAAAACCGGTTTGAAAACAATTTTTCAAATCTTTCATCTGATCCGGTAACCTTCAGCTCTGAAACCACGTGTAACACCCCACATCCGTTAGTGTCACTCACAAAGGGAATGCACTAAGTTCTGTGGGGCATTTTGGGTAAAAGATGCAGATAAATTACAAGACAGACAGAAATTAAACAGCGGAAAATAAAACTTTGCTTTATTGATAAAATAGTTTGTACAACGATTTCTTTACAATATCATAGTATCATCTGTCTTACAAAATAAAGAAGCATAAAACAACATTTATATTCCCCAATTTTAGCAAGAGCCAGCCATAGCATCTGAAAAGAGAATCCAAGCAAAACTTCGACAAATCTTCAAGCTGGGAAAGAGTGACAGTCCAACTTAACCTGAGTTATACTATTCCCACCTTTACTACCTGGTGGGGGGGGGGGGGGGGACGGAAGAAAAGAAGACGAAAGAAAAACAGAGTCAGACATAAAGCCAGAGTAAGTTCAGTAACTTCTAGCATGTGAACATGGAAAAACAAAACGACATGAATTAACTGAATACAAGATAACATCATGATGATAGGGTCAGCAAGATTAGACAAGATAATCACAAGATATGATAAGATAAGATAAACTGGATATGCTCTAATACTTTCGCCGCTTCGCTATTTCCTTGTTATACTGGTTTCTATATCTCTGCACCACCAACTAATGTCCCAACTAGTAACGATAACGTGATCCCAATCCCTGTGTTTTCCATCGCCTTCAGGCATACATTTATTATTTGTTACCTAGATTTAATCTAGGGTTTTCCACCAAGTGCCTTCTAGATTTAACTAGAGTTTACGTTATCTACTGAATGCTTCTCGGATTCAGGATTTATGCCACCTAGTCCAACTAGTGCTACCTGTCGAACGATGCCCCCAAG
The DNA here is from genome assembly GCA_030737875.1 of Allium sativum. Taxonomy (NCBI): domain Eukaryota; kingdom Viridiplantae; phylum Streptophyta; class Magnoliopsida; order Asparagales; family Amaryllidaceae; genus Allium; species Allium sativum. Next base: position 5,388,973 of record CM060916.1, on the reverse strand, counting down.
TCTAGGACACACTACCTAGAGTGGTATATGTTCCTATACTTCCCCACGCATGTATCGCGAATCTCTATCGCTTGTTTAGATGCACATGTCCTGTAATGTGCAGCCCGAGTCATGTGAAAGGGTAAATCAAGGAATACAGAAATCGGTCGGGAGCTTTCAGATATCTGCCGATGCAGATGCTAAGGACTGTTTTTATTCCAGTGGCTATGGTCCCACTTAACCCCTCCCTCAACTAATGAAAAGCACACCTTGAAAAATGAAAACTATACGCAGGCCCCCGGTGCCCCACTATCCTATGGCCATCCTCACCCATAACTAGATAGCAAGTATATGGTCTTTTGGAGTTCTCCGCCTTTCCGCTTCACGTATCTCGATTGACTCAAGATGGATGGTAGACGATGAGTTGCTATCAAAGGGCTACTGTTTTCTCGCCGAATCACGCTGGTCCATCCTAGTCTTAGGTTGCCCTATATTGCAACCAAGGCATACCCCTGGTTCTTCTACGTAGACCTTAACCTCTGTGAGCCCAAGAGGATCATCTGCAGCCTCACAGAGGGATACCAAGAGTACCCTCACGTCCCCTCGAAGCCTCGGGCTTCGTAACCCAATTCGTTGGAGCCTCCTTTTTACTCAGATGGACATTCGCTCCTTCCCGTGTTATACTAAGAATTACTACTTAGTTTTACTAACTAAGATTTACCACTTAGTTTCCAGAATCGTTGTTTTCTTAACTAAGGTTTACTACTTAGTTCTCTTTCCCGTCAATTTGGATTGGTTAAGTGTCATTAGTCAATTCAAGCTAACTTAACCCCCTTCATTTATCCTGTTAAACTGGTTAAGAGTTATCGGTAATTCATGTTGACTTAACCCCATCACAAACCAAGTTATATTGGTTAAGTATTTCTTATTACTTAACCCTACCCATTCACCCTGTATTGGTTAAGTGTTCCTTTTTTAACTTAACCATGCCCGTCTGTTTTAACTAACATGTTATTAATGGTTAAGTATTATCACCTCATGTTTTAGACTTAACCCTATTCCTTTATCACAATCTAACGGTTAAGTGTTCAAGTTTATTTAACCCTACGGTCTAACCCAGCTAACATATCAAATTGGCTAAGTGTGTTAAATTTTACTTAACCCCAACTTCTAGTCTAGTTAACATGTTAATTTGGCTAAGTGTATTAACTTTACTTAACCCCACCTTCTAGTCTAGTTAACATGTTAATTTGGCTAAGTGTTTTCTTAGTTACTTAACCCCTATGAGTCTTGTTACCATGTTAAGTTGGTTAAGTGTCCCTATGGACTTAGCCCTCCCATTCTAGCTTAGCTGTGTTAAGTTGGTTAAGTGTTCCTATAGACTTAACCCTCCCATTCTAGCTTAACTGTGTCTGTATGAATCTAACCCCACCCACCGGTCTGGTTATCATGTTGAATTGGTTAAATGTCTTAATCAACTTAACCCTACCATTCTTGTTCTAGCTTTAACTAAATAGATTAAAGCCGCGACCACTCACATTAGACAGATATTGTTGCGATTACTAGATGTGCCGGTTGGTTCCGGGCAGGTTTACATCGCAACTCAGTCTAACCTCGGGTTAGGCATATTCATGTTTTCTAAGTTCAAAGGGTTTTGATTAATTTTCAAATCAGGTTCTGAAAGTAACCATCCCGTCCGTCGGATCAGTTAGGGATAGCCAGGGAGAGCAGGAAACTTGTATTTTCCAAACCCAAGCCTAAACACTATCCTCTCTGTCACCCTAGAACTTTCTGGTGTGTTATTAAAAGAGATGTCGTTAAGAAACCTTTAATTTGTCTAAATTTACATTTCTTATTTAGGACAAATTCTATAAGTAAATCATTCCTAATTTACTTATTTCCTAATCACTCTTTTAATAAATTGTCACAATTATCATTATGGCCCATTCTCCCCTCTATATCATATTTATGCCCTTTTGGTATGTAAACTATACCAAATTAAGTGTCACTAACCATGATTTTGCTAAACATGACAATTACTCCCTATTATGGCCAATTTCAAATTTATGCCAATATACTTCTTATGCCAAATTAGCTAATCCAATTCTGATTTAACATTCTAATTACAGTTCATGTCAAACTAGACTTATTATTCTAGTTCACAATTCATGTAAATGCTAGATTTACAAGTCAATACTAGATTCAAATTACATATCCTATAATTCATGTCAAATTTATCCAATTTGCATTTCTATAAACATGCCATAATACATGTTCCCAATTTATGCCAATTTCCAAGTTAAAAACTACGTTCTTAGTAATTTCATATTTTGCCCAAATCGTATTCCCACCATTCGTATAATCGTGATTCAATCTAGATTATAGATAAATCTTGATTCGTAGAAAACAGGGAATGAACCAAAGATGCTATGAAAAAGGATGGACATAATAACTGGCATAAAAAGGTTTGAATAACGACGTAGGTTCAAGAACATGGGTAGACCTAACTTAATAGGTAAATTCCCAAGGTCTAAAACCAAGAATAGACAGAATAGAGACGTAGGTTCAAGAACATGGGTAGACCTAAATTAATAGGTAAATTCCCAAGGTCTAAAACCAAAGAAAACCAAGAACAGACAGAATAGATAATCGGGTTTAGACCCAATTTCATAGTCACCAAACTTAAGCAACACTTTCCTAGTCATGAATCATAGGTGTTTATTCATAGTTGTCCTTGTTATGTCATAGGCAACAGTTTGTGCTTATTAATCAAAGGCATAGGCTTGTGTTCATAGTCATAGGCAGTAATTCTCATAGTCATGAGTCATAGTCATAGGCAGTGTTCATAGTCATAGGCAATGTTCATAGTCAAAGAGGCATATGGTTCTAAGGTCCATAGTTTCATAGTCACGGTCTTATTTGTCCTCGAATCATGACAGTTCTTAATTAGGTCCAAAGAAATAGGTACTGATTCGAATAGAAAGAATTGGCATACACTTTTATTCCTTTAATTTCATGTCACAAAAAGAGAAACGTTCAAATCTGAGAAGTAACTGACTTACAGAGATTAGATTAGATTAGATTAGAAAGAAGGCGTTGCTATGATTCTTGCGACGTTGCTCGAAACCGTTTGAGTTAGCCTTTGATTCTTGAAACCTTAATCTTGATTCGAACCTCCTCTTGACAACTTGAGAAGCATTTCCTCGTCTTGATCTATTTTATATATTATTTATTTATATATTTTCTCAGAGGCAGCATAAGGATAGAAAAGAATTGTGAATAGAGAAGGAGACTAGGGTTGTTTATATAGTGTAGAAGTCAACGAATCTGGTCAGAATGGCGTCTAGATACAGAAGAACGAACCAGGTTCAGAAAACAAGAAAAAGGAGGGGGGTCGACCCCCAGGTCGACTACCCAGTCGACCTGGGTGCCTTGGGCGGGAAAATTCCCGCCCAACCCAATCTGGGTCCGATTTTGAATTTGAATTCGCTTTTCTGAACTGTTTTGAAATTTGAACTTCGCTGAATCTTCCGGAGGCCATATCTTCCTCATTCGGACTCCGATTTACGCAAACTCGGACTCGTTTTCATGTAGAATTCCAAGACAAACGCAATGGCGCAGCCCGTTTCCCTTGATTTTGATTTTAAAATTTAATTCTGCCTTGATTCGTGAATCTTAGTGTTATAGAATTACGGGGTGTTACAATAACTACTACTCTAAATTCGATATAACTGAATTCCAATAAATAACTTTCCCTCGAATAATCTATATTCGATTTATATTCCGAACTTCGGGATTTATCTACCCTTTCAGGTTGATTCAAATTCTAAATTCACTTTTGAATCTATCTTTTTCAAACCCTTGCCCAATTCCTTTATAACCATTTTGGTTTACCAAAACGTTATTACAATTTATTTTATATCCCAAATGTTGGAATAAAACTCATCGTTTTATTTTAAAACGATGGTCCATTTCCCTTCCTCATCCACGTTCCAATTTGGATTCATATTTCAAATCCAAATTTCCTATATAGATATTTCGTTTGCCAATATTAACTTTAAACCATTGTTTACTTTAATTCTGAATATATTTCCTTTATTTACCATCATTTGGTTTTGTTCTTATAAATGTTCTTTTAAACTCAAATTTCTATTTAAAACTTCTATTCAGAATTCTCAAACAATATACTTTTATTCCAACAATTTAAAATCTAGTTTATGATTTACTTTGAAATTTGCTAAGTTCAAAGCCATTTCCCAATATTGGTTTCAAACCCGATTCCCGCTATTATATAAAATTCAACTTGAATTGTCCAACGCTAAATATTCTATTAAATTTATAAACATCGTTTAAAATCAATTTTTTGTTTATTTCATTTAAACAAGTTTCCATTACCAAGTCCATTCAAAATTTAATTAGTATTTTGGAAATAAATTCCCTTTTTGAAATCTCAAATTTCTTTTCCTATATTTGAAAATATATTACGGTATCTAAAATACCAAATTTCTAGGGTCAAGGTAATTTAACATAGCACAATCAATCATAGTATACACATCACAATAAATAACAAACAGTAATATAAATGTTGAGGGATCCAGTTGGATCCCTCCAACCTGTTTCCCTGCACCAACAGATGCCATTCAACATTAATCATAGTAAATAGCACTAAAAATTGATCAACGGTATAACTATATCAACTATTCAACCAATTTTATCAACCATTCATTCAAACAACCATCACACCGTATAAAATAACTAGAGATAAATTTAAAACTCATTTATATAAAAGAATATAAACGAGGTAGAGTTAGTGAGTTTACTCACCTTGGATTGCAGTTGACAATCCTGCTTTTGTTTCATTTTAAAATCAAACAGGCGTTTGATTTTATCACGAAATTCCAATAGCTAGGTTTTTAGCAAAATAAATTCCACACCGAAGATCTTGTCGTTACGTTTTCTAGGGGTGCGCCACAACCCCATGAGTATCACGCTACCCACCCCCTTAATCCAGTTCGATTCACTTGCCTCAAAATCAGAGCTTTTGTCTGCTGCTCCGAAACCTTTTAACATAAAATATCGATCGAACCCACAAATATTAATGTTAGTGGAGAACTTGTGGCATGAGGAGCTTCACGATTTCTATTTTAGGATTTGTTTCAGTTTGATTTTATATCGGTTTTGTTTTTATTTGGATTTGAGAAACGAATAATGAAAGAGAAGAACAGTATTTAAAAGGAGAACAAAACTTGAGGGCCACAGTTTCTATTGCTTTGACAATCACGGTTCTAAAAAACTTGGCTGGCACACCATATATTGTTTGGGCAACACGGAATTTAGTTGCGTGGAGAGCACACCTTCTGAATTGTACATGGTAAGATAATATATACTTTAATATCTACTTGATCATCATAAACATTTGATACTCCCCCATGCGGCAATACTGCAGTTGCTCATCATATCTAACGATATGATTTCAATTTTTAATGTATTGTCTATGAAAAAAGTGATTGCAACTTGTATTATTATCATTGTAGAACATTGGTTAACTGGTGTTCCATTTGACTCAAATTAGTGAACTGAGGTAATAAAACAATTTAAAGTTTTTAATCAGAACAAATTGATAATGAAGTTTTTTTTCTTTCTACTTTATCGATTGCTCCGAACAGAAATAAAAATATGATCATGACAAGGAATACGCCACGATCCCAAAAATATAATAATATCGGTTGTTTAACTTATATTATGAAACCCCAAAATATTGATATAGGGTGCAAAATACTTCAGATAAAAAGTTGTTTATTTAATTAATTAAAAATTATAGTAAAATTCTAAAAATTAAATTATAACTACGCCTCAAAAGAATCTTGTCCAAATTCGTAACCAATCTCTAGTTATTTTAACTGAACCGTTATGGTCCACAAACGATTTTACAGCGACTATTTAAATATTTGATTTGGGCATAACTTTTTATTCTCGCTATGAAATCTGGATTTTTCACATTCGTTGGAAAGATATTTTCAAACAGATTCAAATATTTCTTGTTTCGCTAAAATCCGATTTATTTTGAATCATGTACATTCATTTGAAATTTGAAATCGAATTTTCAAACTACCGCGCCATTTTGAACTCGTTTTAAATTATATTATAAATTATACGTTTAAATAACGTTTTATTAAATAAATTCCTATCTATAATTCAAATAAAATATTTAAAACAAATTTAAATATTCAAAACTCAACGGTTGAAAAATCCGGGTCGTTACATTCCTTCCCCCTTAAAATAATTTCATCCTCGAAATGCTAAGGTAGGAAAAGATGCTACATACCCTATTAATTAGGTCCAAAAATCCTTTTTGTTCACTTCTTAACTTCAGTTTAACTGGACCAATTTATTTCAATTAAAATAATAATTTATTCTTACTAACGAAAATTTTCGAAAATTTTGAAAATTTTCTAACACTTTAAATTCTGAAATTTTTTGGCAACATCTCCTCTGCATGGTTCAATCGGTACAACCACAACTCGCCTTTCTAGGCCTTCTCCAATCCAAAAGAAAATCAAAAAGCCAAGCGGCTTGCCCCCTAGGCTCATAAAACCATCAAACCCAAGTAGTATTGTAAACGTGTACCTTTTTGTCGGGCATAATTCTATCTCTTGCATTTGCTTCCATTCAATATCTACTCAGCATATGTATATCCACTTCCAGTTGGTTTCAAATCAATCCAACTTCCAATTTTTAACTCTCTAATCAAGTTCTGATTAGTTCACTTCCATTCTATCGATTCCATTTGATCTTTATTTCAGAGTCAATCCACTTATTCAGTTTGAGTTTTCAATTCCTATTTAACTTAAGTTAAATTTCAATCCATTTGATTTACTTCCACCATTTCAATTTATTCAACTTATACAAATTAAATTTTAATTTTTAGAATTCAAATTCTCGGGTTTTATTTCAAATTAGTTTGAAATCATATATATTTATAAATATACAATCATAATAATTCAAAACTTTTGAATGCTCCAACAACTTGTTTCTCAACCCAATTTCTTTAAAAATCTTCCTTTGATAGCAATTCATCACTTAGAAACCTGAAAACAGATACAAATGATGTGGCCATCATCATCTAAATTATTTTCTACCGACTGAAGTGATTATAGTGCTTTAACAATTTCAAAAATCCACTAAAACAATTTTTTTATTCAGATCCTTTCAAAATACCTCTTTATTATTTCCAAAACACTTCAGAAATATCCTTTAATTTCCGGGATTCAAATTCCATACTCTAGTCTGAATCCAACTTTAAATTCAGCTTATTTGTATACCCCATTCTTATACAAATTTGATTTTGTTTTATTTAACCATTTCAATATTATAATCTCGTTTGATTATAATAACAATCAGTCAAATCGATAATTTCAGAAAATTATTCCTTTTATATCAAAATAAATTTCTGGGCAAAATTATATCATTTACCCACTTTAAAACAATACTGTATCGAATTGTTTTGTTCGAGAGTTCAGAAACGCCTATCGATACTGTAACGCCCGGCCCCTAGACCCATGCTAACCAAGAGCAACACTAAGTGTTACTGTCGGAAAGCACGGAGAATGGGACTCGATAGGGCTAAAAATTGTTCTCATTCCTTTGAACGAACACAAGCACGAGAAATTAAAACTTCTTAACTTACCATTTGTGCTCAGTATAAGTTCAAAGAAATGGTACAAGAAAATTTCCCAGGTACATAGTGCAAAATATAATAGAATCAAGCACAGCACAATAACAACAGCAGAATACATAATACATATCATAATAGAGATGTCCAGAATACATGGTCCATCATACATAATATCACATCCCAAAATACATAATAGCATACATACCATAATACTACACGCTACTGATAGTCAGAAGTTGCATAGTCCAAAACCCCAAAACGTGGAAAAAGATAAGAATGACGCTGCAATCCACGCAACCTAACCTGCATACAATCCTCAACCTGACCCGAGGATTGTAAAAAAAAACAAATCACACGGGTCAGACTATTGCTAGTGTGAGTGAAGTAAGTATCTATGGACATTAAATAATTTAACAAATAAGGGTGCCACATGTATAAGTCAACATGGGGCGTATGAATGTTACTGTATGTGAACAATTTAGCGAAATCGTCGCATTAATATGCGATAATCGCAGGCATCGGCATTATATATAACTCAATACAATACCAGAACAATTATCATATGTAAAGAAATATGATAATATAAAAAGTAAAGTTAAAAGGGTGCAGGTATTGTATGTAAAGCAATACAATACCAAAACAATTATCATATATAAAGCAATATGATAATATAAAAGGTAAAGTTAAAAGGGCACAGGTATTGTATGTAAAGAAATACAATACCAAAACAATTATCATATATAAAGCAATATGATAATATAATCAACGTTGGTTAAAATACTGGGTTTCCAAATTATCTTGGGTAATATCCCATTATTATTCAAACAAATTAGAAGTTAATAAAGAATTATGGGAACTACGGGATAAATATAATATGACTCATAACAGATACAAAATAAACAGACGCTAGTATTGTAAAATCACAGTGGTAGAGCTCTTGCGCGCGCGGAGACATCTACACCGTAACCTACTCATAACGCCATAACGACACCTGGCGATCAACCCAGGATAACCAAGCCGGTCTAAGGCGAAGGCCGTATGCTACCCGTTCACGGCACTACACGTGGCACACCCACGTCTCCATCTGATATAGTCTGTAACCCGCCGATCGGGAATCCCGATCAAAACAACAAAATTGCCCAACGTAGCAGACCATTTGACCTTTGGTGGTAAGTGGGCGAAATTTATAACCACCGTGATTCAGGTAGCGAACCTGAATCAGGTCGACCAAGATGGAGTTTTGGCCCATTGGTACAACAGAGTCCAATCTATCCCAATCCCAAAATTAAAAGTATTTTAATATATTTTTAAATTCATGCCTTTAAAACTCATAGTGTTTATAATGTCAAAACACTATATAAAACAGATCATGGCAATATTCATAGAAGTAAGTTTTATAAAACCCAGTATATCGTACAAAAAGGTAAACAACGCATGTCCATAGATGGCTACACTTCAGTTTCGCTCTAATACACAAGTACCCCATAATACTTATGTATTACAACGAAACATAAGCATTGATTAGCATGTTTAACTTGCTTGAAATTAATAAAATTATTCGATCATTTAATTTGTATATAACAAGATTTTCTTTTAAAGAGGAATTGCTTTCGAAAATTTCAAAGGAAAACGATTTACTACGGTAAAACCTATAATTATTTTTAAAGGAAATCTTATTACAAAAACAAATTGTTTTTTTTTTTTGATAAAAAATCAGCTCAAACTGGGCTGCACATGGTAGCCCGCATGGACTGCTTGTGCAGCCCAAGTGGGCTGCATAGTGCGGCCCGGCCCGAATGGGCTGCACCTGCAGCCCCCCTGGGCTGCTTATGCAGCCCCACTGGGCTGCACTTGCAGCCCAACTGGGCTGCATAGTGCGGCCCGAATGGGCTGCACCTACAGCCCCCCTGGGCTGCTTATGCAGCCCCCCTGGGCTGCACTTGCAGCCCAACTGAGCTGCATAGTGCGGCCCGAATGGGCTGCACCTGCAGCCCCCCTGGGCTGCACCTGCAGCCCCCCTGGGCTGCACCTGCAGCCCCACTGGGCTGCATAGTGCGGCCCGAATGGGCTGCGCCTGCAGCCCGTGTGGGCTGCTAGTGCAGCCCGCCTGGGCTGCACTGCAGCCCACACTTGGGCTACACCTGCAGCCCTCGTGGGCTGCACAGTGCAGCCCGCCTGGGCTGCACTGCAGCCCTCGTGGGCTGCACAGTGCAGCCCGCCTGGGCAGCACTGCAGCCCACGCCTGGCTGCACCTGCAGCCCTTGCGGGCTGCACAGTGTAGCCCGACTGGGCTGCACAGTGCAGTCCAGCCTGGGCTGCAGGCAGCCTAGCTGCAGCTCCTCCCCTCCTCCAAACTGAAAATTTCAGTTTTTTTTTCACTTTTTTTTTTTTTGAATATAAAGAACCAGCAGTATAAATTTTTATTTTTCCTCAAAAATGACAATTTATTTTCCATTGAGGCATTCAAACATATACTTTGCATGCATTGAAATAGCATGCATGAAACAAGTTTAATTGTACTACCTCTTCAACCTTTCAATATTTCAACAAATCCCATTCTAATTCATTTTCGATGATCAAGAATTCAAGAATAAATCATATTTAGGAGAAAGAGCTAATTTTGTATCAAGATGTCACCTTCAACCCATCATGTATGCACAAATAATGATTTAAAGGGGAAAAAGGTAGAAACTTCACTCACCTATTACGCCAAAATGCAAACTTTCACCTTTGAACTTGATTAATCTTTGGATTGAAGCCCTCTACAAAAGGATTTGAATGGGAAAACAACCCTAAGATCTCTATTTACAAAAATTGAAAGAACCAGAGAAAGATTGAATAGGTTTAGGGAATACTTACTGAATTGGGAGCCTACTTTTATCTCCAATTTTGTATGAGAATTGATTAAACAGGAAGATTGAGGATGAGAGAAAATTTTAGAGTTCTCGGTGGTTTCTGAATGAGAAAGAAAGAAAGATACGTACTGATGTTTTTAATCGGAGGAAGAGGGGTTATGTATTTTTATTCATAAGTCCCCCTCTAGATCATTCCTCATAAAATTCTCCTTTTTTCCCCTTTTTATTTTTTATTTTCACTCTTTTCTAAAGAAACATAATGATTACTCTTTGTCTTATTAGGAGATTTTTTTCTTTTTCCCCTTATTTTATTTGTTTCTAGAGATTTCCTACATAATCAAAATAAAATAATTTTTTTTTCTTTTATAATCTTTTCTTTTTATTTTCTTTTTTTATGAAAAAAAAAGTGGACATAAATTTCTCTTTTTATCTTACATAAAACACATTTTCAACATTATGTAAACTTCTCCTTTTTTTTTCATAACTTGAAAACAACAATAAAACATTATTTTATATATTATTTAAAATAACACACATAACAATGAACACATTTTATGAAATCAATCAAAATTTTCTATTAAAATTTGCACTTTTCCATTGTATTGAAATTTGTCCTTTTTATTTCATGCAAAAGACTTGTTCACAACTATAGCTAACTTATAACTACATTTTTTTTTTCCTTTTTCTCTTTTTTTTTCCATTAACAAAATGTACATTTTTTTCCAAAAGTACATTTGCTAAAATAAATAAATTATGCAACAAAAATGGTAAAATTCTTCATATTAACTACACACAACCGATTTATTGATCGTCAACAATTTTTCCTCTCATCCATTTTAATATTTTATTGCCATTTATTTAATTTTCAAACAATATTTAATATAATTATTGCCAATTTATTATTGGATTCCCAATTCAGTATCCCTAAATAAAATTGGGTTGTTACAGACTTCCCCCCTTACAAAAATTGCGTCCTCGCAATTTCTACATAAGGGATACATCTGTAATAAACTTATAGATTCAACTCAAAAGAAAAGGACATACCTTACTCAAGTGCCAAACAATTTATGGAAAATGCCTCTGCATCGACTCTTGTGTTTCCCAAGTGCAGTCCTTTGGATTACTTGACCATTGCACTTTGACTAAAGGAACCACTTTGCTACGAAGCTTTTTCGTCTCAGAGGCAATAATACGAATAGGCTCTCGAGTAAAAGTCATGTTAGGAGCGATCTCAAGCTGCTGCAACTGCTTCGGCTCTATGACCTCTTCGGAATCCCTTAAACACTTCCTCAAGTGAGACACATGAAAGACGTTGTGCACACTCGATAAGTGTTCGGGTAAGGCAACTCTGCATGCAAGCTTTCCAATTCGCTTCACAATAGGGTAAGGGCCAACAAATCTCGGAGCAAGCTTACCAGTCTTACTGAACCTCATTACTCCCTTTTAAAGGAGTAACCTTCACAAATACATGATCTCCAACACTAAACTCCAAGTCCTTTCTTCGACGATCTGCATAGGACTTTTGTCTATCCTGCGCCTCTTTCATCCTTCTTCTAATTAGGTCCACCTTCTCAGAAGCTTCACGCACAGTGTCGGGACCAAGCACCAACCTATCCCCAGTCTCAAGCCAGCACGATGGAGATCTACAGGGTCTTCCATACAATGCTTCAAAAGTAGCCATGCCTATACTGGATTGAAAGCTATTGTTATATGCAAACTCGACCAAGTATAGGTGGTCCTCCCAAGACCCGCCAAAATCAAGAATACAAGAGGGCAACAAATCCTCTAATATCTTGTTAACCCGCTCAGTTTGCCCATCGGACTGAGGATGATATGCTGAACTGATATTCAACTTCATCCCCAAAGCAGACTGCAAGCTTCTCCAAAACCCACTAGTAAATAGTGGATCCCTATCACAAACTATAGCACTAGGTACACCATGGAGACGTACAACTTCCTTCACATAAAGCTTTGCCAAATAAGGAGCGGTTCTTTTTGACTTGACTGGGATAAAATGGGCAGATTTAGTCAAACGATCCACTACTACCCATATGCTATCATGCCCTTGCTTTGATCTCGGCAATCCATCAATGAAGTCCATGGATACCTGAACAAAGCATTTATATTTACAGCATTACGCCGAAGGATCTAAGTATAAATAAACAATTTAGAATTTTAATTCACTTATACCTGATCCCATTTCCATAGCGGAATCTCTAATGGCTGAAGAAGACCGCTAGGCTTTTGGTGCTCGCACTTCACCAATTGGCAGGTAATACACTTCTTCACATACTCGCCTATGTCGCGCTTCATTCCTTCCCAGTAATATAGACGTTTCATGTCCATATACATCTTACTACCACCTGGGTGAATGGTATATCGCGAACAATGACAATCACTCATCACCTCATGCCTAAGACCTGCAACATTAGGTACAAAGATCCTGCCCTTCTTCCTTAAACAACCTTGAGCATCCAACTCAAATCCTTTCAAATCATCAGCATCATCCCCATTCTTCAGCCGATGAATACGCTCTAAAGCAGTAGGATCTTCTGTCTGAGCATGAGAAATCCTATCCATGAGGCTTGGTCTCATAACCATATTGGCCAACATCCTTCCAGAGCTATGAGTGGGCATATTACAATAGATTCCACTAGAAGCCAACACCTCCAAATCTCGCCATTCAGCTATCATCATCGATACAACCGCTTGGTGTTTACGACTAAGAGCATCAGCTACACGATTACCTTTCCCAGGTGTATACTGAATATCAAAATCGTATGCAGCCAAAAACTCCAACCATCTCTGCTGGCGCATATTCAGCTTCTTCTGAGTAAAGAGGTATTTAAAGGACTTATGGTCAGTATAAAGGACAAACCTCTCACCCATAAGATAATGACGCCACAGCTTCAAAGCAAAAACTACAGCTGCCAGCTCCAAATCATGTACAGCATATCTAACCTCATTGGGCCTTAATGTCTAGATGCATAAGCCACGACTCGTCCTTTCTACATAAGCACAGCACCCAGTCCAGACCCACAAGCATCAGTATAGACCATAAGATCCTGATTGCCTTCTGGAATCACCAAAACTGGTGCATTAGTGAGCATCTCCTTCAACTTAGAGAAAGCTTCTTCACACTTATCTGTCCACTCAAATCTTATACCCTTCTTCGTCATCCTTGTCAAAGGAGTGACAATCTTCGAAAAATCCTTAACAAAGCGACGATAGTATCCTGCAAGACCGAGAAAGCTTCGAATCTCCGTAACGGTCTCGGGCCTTTTCCAATTCTGTATTGCTTCTATCTTAGAAGGATCCACAGCTAGACCGGCTTCAGATATAATATGGCCCAAGAACTTTACCTCCTTCTGCCAAAAATGTCATTTGGAAAACTTTGCTTTCAGCTTATGTTCCCTCAAAGTACCCAAAACAGTCCTCAAATGACCCTCATGCTCTTGCTCCGACTTGGAATATACTAAGATATCATCAATGAAGACCAAAACAAATCTATCAAGATAACTTCTGAATACTCTATTCATCAAGTCTACAAAGTACGCAGGAGCATTCGTAAGTCCAAACGGCATTACCAACCATTCATAAGAGCCATATCGAGTGCGAAAGGCAGTGAGAGGGATGTTGTCTTCCGCTACTCGTAACTGATGGAATCCAGTGGCTAAGTCAAGCTGGGAAAATACTTTTGCTCCACTTAACTGATCAAAAAGATCATCAATACGAGGGAGTGGATACTTATTCTTTACTGTCAGCTCATTAAGCTTTCTATAATCAATGCATAAGCGGAGAGAGCCGTTAGCCTTCTTTACAAAGACTGCAGCGGCTCCCCAAGGAGAGCTACTCGATCGGATGAACTGCTTCCCTTCCAACTCAGTCAACTGCTTCTGAAGCTCCTCCATCTCAACACGAGGCATACGATTAGGAGGTCTACTGACTGGTTGGGCTCCAGGGATAAGATCTATGCGAAACTCCACAGCCCTCTTAGGCGGCAAGCCGGTAACAGGCTCAAACACATCACCAAAATCCCTGACAAAAGGAACTCTAGCTATCTCCTCATCTTCTCGCAACTCGATGGAATAGAGAGAACCATGAGCATTAGGGCCTTGCATATCAAGTGTTATATTAACAAGCCCTCTGAAAGAGGGGTGTTTCAAAGTAACAATTCTGTCTAAGCAAGAAAGATGAGCCTCATATCGTTCCAACCAATCCATCCCCAAGATATTATCAAAGCCGAGATACTCGAACACATGCAAGTCACATGAGAAAGGGAGTCCACCTAAGAAGATCTCAAGGTTCTTGCACAACATTCCAAGTGTTGCGGACCCACCAATAGGATTCGCAACCCTTAGAGATGTGACAAGATAAACTACTTCCAAAGCATATCTATCAACTAAATCTACGAGTAAGGATGGCCTTCTCTGCCTATGGAACGATCCTCAACTCAAATCGTTCCCTAAATCTTTCCCATGTGTCCCAAAAACACACTCATGGATCTTAAGCCAGGCCTGAACTTCAACAACACCTTCATTTCCAAGGAAAGGCTTCCCTCCAAGGCTCATAAAGTCCTTACACATACGAGCGAAATCAGCTCTAGGAGCAGCATTAGGAGCGGGTGCGGCTTGTGGCATGTTCCGCATCAACTCCAACCACTGCTCCATCGTCAAACGGGGAGGTCTTCCAGCCATCTTTCTCACTACTCTACATATAGTGAGAAAGATCATTAAGCTGGAATTAAAACAATACTCACACTAGAACGTTTAAAGATTGGGGCTTTGGTTCAGGTATGTACAACTATTATTATATGATGGGAGTGATACTGTAAACAAACAGACATGTATGATTTTTCTACTGTCTTGTGCTAAGCCATGTTCTAAATATATTTTGTACTATGTCAAACCTGGGCTCTGATACCAACAATGTAACGCCCGGCCCCTAGACCCATGCTAACCAAGAGCAACACTAAGTGTTACTGTCGGAAAGCACGGAGAATGGGACTCGATAGGGCTAAAAATTGTTCTCATTCCTTTGAACGAACACAAGCACGAGAATTTAAAACTTCTTAACTTACCATTTGTGCTCAGTATAAGTTCAAAGAAATGGTACAAGAAAATTTCCCAGGTACATAGTGCAAAATATAATAGAATCAAGCACAGCACAATAACAACAGCAGAATACATAATACATATCATAATAGAGATGTCCAGAATACATGGTCCATCATACATAATATCACATCCCAAAATACATAATAGCATACATACCATAATACTACACGCTACTGATAATCAGAAGTTGCATAGTCCAAAACCCCAAAACGTGGAAAAAGATAAGAATGACGCTGCAATCCACGCAACCTAACCTGCATACAATCCTCAACCTGACCCGAGGATTGTAAAAAAAACAAATCACACGGGTCAGACTATTGCTAGTGTGAGTGAAGTAAGTATCTATGGACATTAAATAATTTAACAAATAAGGGTGCCACATGTATAAGTCAACATGGGGCGTATGAATGTTACTGTATGTGAACAATTTAGCGAAATCGTCGCATTAATATGCGATAATCGCAGGCATCGGTATTATATATAACTCAATACAATACCAGAACAATTATCATATGTAAAGAAATATGATAATATAAAAAGTAAAGTTAAAAGGGTGCAGGTATTGTATGTAAAGCAATACAATACCAAAACAATTATCATATATAAAGCAATATGATAATATAAAAGGTAAAGTTAAAAGGGCACAGGTATTGTATGTAAATAAATACAATACCAAAACAATTATCATATATAAAGTAATATGATAATATAATCAACGTTGGTTAAAATACTGGGTTTCCAAATTATCTTGGGTAATATCCCATTATTATTCAAACAAATTAGAAGTTAATAAAGAATTATGGGAACTACGGGATAAATATAATATGACTCATAACAGATACCAAATAAACAGACGCTAGTATTGTAAAATCACAGTGGTAGAGCTCTTGCGCGCGCGGAGACATCTACACCGTAACCTACTCATAACGCCATAACGACACCTGGCGATCAACCCAGGATAACCAAGACGGTCTAAGGCGAAGGCCGTATGCTACCCGTTCACGGCACTACACGTGGCACACCCACGTCTCCATCTGATATAGTCCGTGACCCGCCGATCGGGAATCCCGATCAAAACAACAAAATTGCCCAACGTAGTAGACCGTTTGACCTTTGGTGGTAAGTGGGCGAAATTTATAACCACCGTGATTCAGTTAGCGAACCTGAATCAGGTCGACCAAGATGGAGTTTTGGCCCATTGGTACAACAGAGTCCAATCTATCCCAATCCCAAAATTAAAAGTATTTTAATATATTTTTAAATTCATGCCTTTAAAACTCATAGTGTTTATAATGTCAAAACACTATATAAAACAAATCATGGCAATATTCATAGAAGTAAGTTTTATAAAACCCAGTATATCGTACAAAAAGGTAAACAACGCATGTCCATAGATGACTACACTTCAGTTTCGCTCTAATACACAAGTGCCCCATAATACTTATGTATTACAACGAAACATAAGCATTGATTAGCATGTTTAACTTGCTTGAAATTAATAAAATTATTCGATCATTTAATTTGTATATAACAAGATTTTCTTTTAAAGAGGAATTGCTTTCGAAAATTTCAAAGGAAAACGATTTACTACGGTAAAACCTATAATTATTTTTAAAGGAAATCTTATTACAAAAACAAATTGTTTTTTTTTTTTTGAAAAAAAATCAGCTCAAATTGGGCTGCACATGGTAGCCCGCATGGACTGCTTGTGCAGCCCAACTGGGCTGCATAGTGCGGCCCGGCCCGAATGGGCTGCACCTGCAGCCCCCCTGGGCTGCTTATGCAGCCCCACTGGGCTGCACTTGCAGGCCAACTGGGCTGCATAGTGCGGCCCGAATGGGCTGCACCTACAGCCCCCCTGGGCTGCTTATGCAGCCCCACTGGGCTGCACTTGCAGCCCAACTAGGCTGCACTTGCAGCCCAACTGAGCTGCATAGTGCGGCCCGAATGGGCTGCACCTGCAGCCCCCCTGGGCTGCTTATGCAGCCCCACTGGGCTGCACTTGCAGCCCCACTGGGCTGCATAGTGCGGCCCGAATGGGCTGCGCCTGCAGCCCGTGGGGGCTGCTAGTGCAGCCCGCCTGGGCTGCACTGCAGCCCACACTTGGGCTAGACCTGCAGCCCTCGTGGGCTGCACAGTGCAGCCCGCCTGGGCTGCACTGCAGCCCACGCCTGGCTGCACCTGCAGCCCTTACGGGCTGCACAGTGTAGCCCGATTGGGCTGCACAGTGCAGTCCAGCCTGGGCTGCAGGCAGCCTAGCTGCAGCTCCTCCCCTCCTCCAAACTGAAAATTTCAGTTTTTTTTTTTCACTTTTTTTTTTGAATATAAAGAACCAGCAGTATAAATTTTTATTTTTCCTCAAAAATGACAATTTATTTTCCATTGAGGCATTCAAACATATACTTTGCATGCATTGAAATAGCATGCATGAAACAAGTTTAATTGTACTACCTCTTCAACCTTTCAATATTTCAACAAATCCCATTCAAATTCATTTTCGATGATCAAGAATTCAAGAATAAATCATATTTAGGAGAAAGAGCTAATTTTGTATCAAGATGTCACCTTCAACCCATCATGTATGCACAAATAATGATTTAAAGGGGAAAAAGGTAGAAACTTCACTCACCTATTACGCCAAAATGCAAACTTTCACCTTTCAACTTGATTAATCTTTGGATTGAAGCCCTCTACAAAAGGATTTGAATGGGAAAACAACCCTAAGATCTCTATTTACAAAAATTGAAAGAACCAGAGAAAGATTGAATAGGTTTAGGGAATACTTACTGAATTGGGAGCCTACTTTTATCTCCAATTTTGTATGAGAATTGATTAAACAGGAAGATTGAGGATGAGAGAAAATTTTAGAGTTCTCGGTGGTTTCTGAATGAGAAAGAAAGAAAGATACGTACTGATGTTTTTAATCGGAGGAAGAGGGGTTATGTATTTTTATTCATAAGTCCCCCTCTAGATCATTCCTCATAAAATTCTCCTTTTTTCCCCTTTTTATTTTTTATTTTCACTCTTTTCTAAAGAAACATAATGATTACTCTTTGTCTTATTAGGAGATTTTTTTCTTTTTCCCCTTATTTTATTTGTTTCTAGAGATTTCCTACATAATCAAAATAAAATAATTTTTTTTTCTTTTATAATCTTTTCTTTTTATTTTCTTTTTTTATGAAAAAAAAAGTGGACATAAATTTCTCTTTTTATCTTACATAAAACACATTTTCAACATTATGTAAACTTCTCCTTTTTTTTTCATAACTTGAAAACAACAATAAAACATTATTTTATATATTATTTAAAATAACACACATAACAATGAACACATTTTATGAAATCAATCAAATTTTTCTATTAAAATTTGCACTTTTCCATTGTATTGAAATTTGTCCTTTTTATTTCATGCAAAAGACTTGTTCACAACTATAGCTAACTTATAACTACATTTTTTTCCTTTTTCTCTTTTTTTTTCCATTAACAAAATGTACATTTTTTTTCCAAAAGTACATTTGCTAAAATAAATAAATTATGCAACAAAAATGGTAAAATTCTTCATATTAACTACACACAACCGATTTATTGATCGTCAACAATTTTTCCTCTCATCCATTTTAATATTTTATTGCCATTTATTTAATTTTCAAACAATATTTAATATAATTATTGCCAATTTATTATTGGATTCCCAATTCAGTATCCCTAAATAAAATTGGGTTGTTACAGATACAGTTGTACATACTGTATCGACCAGAATTCATAAACCACTCAACAAATCAATCAATACAATATAAAGCAATTTTATATTCAATATATAAATATGCGCTCATATATATATACACTCAAACTCAATCTAGGGTATTTACTAACCCCATCTCTATTGAGTCACGCCTCATAGCCAAGGTTATCACTCAACCTTCAGCTCTGATACCAAATGTAACGACCCGAAATTTCCATACTCTTTGAGTCGACTAATAACACCACACGCCTAACCCAAATTGCACAGAAATACGAATCATTATTAGAAAGAAGTTAGAGGATGAGAAATAGAAAGAAAGAAATATTAGAATAGAAGAAAAACGAAGATCACAACTCACAGCGGAATGAATAAAATATATTAGATAATATAAACTTTGAAATACAAATCAGTAACTGTATATACATACCATTATCAGAGCACAACGGTTATCCCTGGAACAGTTATAAACACCTGTTTCCAGATACAACATAGTACACAGCGGAAAATATGATAGTCTATAGCTAACTGGTGAAGCCTCCTGCTTCAAGCTTCTCCGGAGTGAATCTGCAAAATCCCGACTACTTGACTGCCCGTACAAATATGGGCACCCAAGAGTTTAGGGAAAACAAAACAAAATAAACTCTTGGTCAGTCATGGGACTGGTGTGAGTAAACTCCAGCCATTTGTTTAACTATAAAATTCTTCTCAAAAGAAATGATAATCGTAAGACCGATCCACACATAAACACGAATGGTTTTTACCTTACGATTACCCAAAATAATTTTGATACCAAATACAGTGATATTATAATAATGTATACACCAAATAAATAACAATCTAGCGGAACGCTTGCATCTCACGCTCCGTATATAATATTAAATCAAAAATTGCAGGGCGCTTATTGGAGATTGGATTTCCAACATGACAAGGTATGAGACCACCTTCCGATAGTGTATCTCTAGAGACGAATACACTGGGTTCAACAAGAACGTCTTGCAACCCGGCCCACACATGATCCACCACTCATTTGAGTGTACCGAATGTATATCACCAACGGTTGGGATCAGCAACCGTTTCCCGAAAGGTACAACATCGATAGATTAAAGGAGTAAATGGAATTTCTCTAGATCGGTGATTATACATCCTAATGGGAGCGATCCACATAGCCGTGCTGCCTGCCCGATTTTTGTCAATCACCGGTTGTGAGGCTTGAGGTTTGAATTAACAGAACAACCCTTGCATTTTTCTCGGTCTTCATAATCTCTTCAACATAAGTTGATTCATAACGCTTATGCCAATACAGAGTGGTTTTCAGATGTTAGATCTGATTGCGATCTCTCCATATTGACAACAGAGGTATAAAATAAATCAAAACTTTGATAGTCTGTGATTTAACTATCAAAGAAACATCCATACAATCCACGGTCCTATTTCCAATTGGAAATTCTGCCGATCATGCATCAACAACACTGGGCCCCTTTAAATCAATTCCTGATTATATTATTATTTCAAATTCCTGTTTCCCTATCTTTCGTATCCTTTTGAAGCTCGATTTCCCTTTCGATTCTTTGAATTACATTTCCAATAAGTAATTTATTTATTCGAGAAAATATCTCTTTTCCCCATTTAGAAAACATTTCTATATATATATTAGCGAATCCTTATTTTCTATATTTAGAAAATATGCCGCATTAATAATGGAAAATATTTCCAAATTCTCTTTCTTAATTCCTCATTCACCAATTCATTTCATTTTCTGTACGTAGAAAATATCTCTCATTTTATTGGGAAAAATATTTCAAATTCTTTTAAATTAACGCGATGTTATAAACATCGTCATTATCACTACACCAAAAATGCAAATTTGGCAGTGCTTTGGACCGTATCAAAATCGATTTGGCAGTGCTCTGAACTGTATCAAAAAATGGCGTCTCTGTATAAAAAAACTGTATCATGTTTTAGTACTTCACTTATTTTAAGTGGCATCAATTCTAAGAGAATGAAGCCATCCCAATTGGCATAGACAAGCAAAAGACTGGATAATAAACAAACATATAGAACCAAATTCAAAGGTACCTAGCATCCATTCTTTTTCAGTCAACAGATACATAAATGACATTTATAGTTCTAAACATAAAAAATTTATGGCCAAAGAGAGGATATCAGACATAACAGGTTAACACAAAATCAAAGTACACTAGGCAAATCAGTTGACAATCGATAATAGAAAAGAAAATTTGATATATAAAACACCCACTCAGGGCAAGAAGGGACAGCTGAGTTTGGAAATCGAGAGACTGGCGCTTGAATCTGAGGTTCTGGGATTTGTCTTGTAGGTCTTTCTCGATAGAGGAGAAGTGGTCAGTTAGGTCCTCCCATAAGAGAGTGCGGTTTGCAATTAGCTCGTGTTGCTTCTCGAGGGCATCGAAGCTATCTTGTATAATCGAAGGTGTCGCCATGGCGGCGAGAGAAACGAAAGAACTGTAATAAAATTTGGATCCAAGAACGGAAATTTTAGGGTTTCGTCATTTTTTTTTCATTTGGGAATTCTTTTTTTCACGGCCGAAATGGAAAATTGGAGAGGGAGGAACCAGAAAAAAAATTACGACCGATTTGATACGGGTCTAAGCATAATAAAAAACAAACAATCCGAACCCTTCAACATGTAGGGTGAGATTTTAAGTATTGGAGGTGGCGCGGATTGCAAAAGGAAATTTGATACGGCTTATCAAATTTAATACGGGTACGAGCCCTATCAAATTTGATACGGCTTAAAGCCGTATCAAATATCCACATCCTAGTGCGCCAAATTGGCTATTTTGGTGTAGTGTATAACTTAAAACATTAACCAATTATTAACTAACCAGAATATTAACCAATCTTCACTATCGAACCTTAACCATTTCTCCATCAATCATGAAGTCAATCAAGTTGGGGGTATAATTACCTCTTAGACCTTAATTGAACAACATTCTTAACTTTGAAATAGGCAAAACTCAGAGCTTCATCGCTTACGCGACTTTTGGATTCAATCTAAGAACGCACCTGTTTTACAGAAAAATATTGATTATAACGGTAGCGTTATAATCGCTGTTTCCAAATATTTGATTTATAAAACATTCCTTTCAATGACAGCATTACAATCGTTGTTTTGCTTTTATTATAATAACAACATTAAAATCGATGTTAAAAACATTTGTGATAACAGTAGCATTATAATCGCTATTTAGATTTACAAAAAACATATATTATAACAACAGCGCTATAATCGATGTTTAGATTTATAAAACATTTATTATAACGACAGCGTTAGAATTGCTGTTTACAAATATAAAACATTTACTATTACAGTAATGTTACAATCGCTGTATAAATTTACAAAACATTTAATTATAGCAGTAGCATTATAATCTCTGTATAAAAATTTAACTTGTAATTATTTATTTCAATTAATAAGTAAATAGTTAAATGATTAAATTTGATTCAAAATGGAAAGTAAAAATAACTGCTTCCCTAAATTCGATATAACCGAATTCCAATAAATAACTTTCCCTCAAATAATCTATATTCGATTTATATTCTGAACTTCGGGATTTATCTACCCTTTCAGGTTGATTCAAATTCTAAATCCACTTTTGAATCTATCTTTTTCAAACCCTTGCCCAATTCCTTTATAACCATTTTGGTTTACCAAAACGTTATTACAATTTATTTTATATTCCAAATGTTGGAATAAAACTCATCGTTTTATTTTAAAACGATGATCCATTTCCCTTCCTCATCCACGTTCCAATTTGGATTCATATTTCAAATCCAAATTTCCTCTATAGATATTTTATTTGCCAATATTTACTTTAAACCATTGTTTACTTTAATTCTGAATATATTTCCTTTATATACCATCATTTGGTTTTGTTCTTATAAATGTTCTTTTAAACTCAAATTTCTATTTAAAACTTCTGTTCAGAATTATCAAACAATATACTTTTATTCCAATAATTTAAAATCTAGTTTATGATCTACTTTGAAATTTGCTAAGTTCAAAGCCATTTCCCAATATTGGTTTCAAACCCGATTCCCGCTTTTCTATAAAATTCAACTTGAATTGTCCGACGCTAAATATTCTATTAAATTTATAAACATCGTTTAAAATCAATTTCTTGTTTATTTCATTTAAACCAGTTTCCATTACCAAGTCCATTCAAAATTTAATTAGTATTTTGGAAATAAATTCCCTTTTTGAAATCTCAAATTTCTTTTCCTATATTTGAAAATATATTACGGTATCTAAAATACCAAATTTCTAGGGTCAAGGTAATTTAACATAGCACAATCAATCATAGTATGCACATCACAGTAAATAACAAACAGTAATATAAATGTTGAGGGATCCAGTTGGATCCCTCCAACCAGTTTCCCTGCGCCAACAGATGTTAGTCAACATTAATCACAGTAAATAGCGCTAAAAATTGATCAATGGTATAACTATATCAACTATTCAACCAATTTTATCAACTATTCATTCAAACAACCATCACACCGTATAAAATGACTGGAGATAAATTTAAAACTCATTTATATAAAAGAATATAAACGAGGTAGAGTTAGTGAGTTTACTCACCTTGGATTGCAGTTGACAATCCTGCTTTTGTTTCATTTTAAAATCAAACAGCCATTTGATTTTAACATGAAATTCCAATAGATTGGTTTTTAGAGAAATAAATTCCACACCGAAGATCTTGTCGTTACGTTTTCAGCATGAACGATTTAATCGGATTCTGTTCTTGAATGAAACAATTATATATATTATACGTTTTGTATTTATTTAACATGGTCTACACCTTAATTAATTAAATAAATATCTACTTATAACTCAAACATGTAATTACTCTTTAAATAATCATGATTAAGTAGTATCCCGATTACCAAAATTGCTGTGCTTCGTTTAATTCATATCTCCTCAACAGTGCACCCACATACCTAAGACCATCAATGTGCTACTTCTTGATTCCACGTCTCCGAGGTAACATGCAAAAGTATGGAGCCATATCCTTCTTCCTCAATGCATAATCTGACTATCCCTTAAAAAGCCCGAATCCCCTTCACTAGACTTAAATAAATTTCGTCATTTATTATGTTTAACTAATTATAACACTAATTCCTTTACTTACCACGTCATTAGCAAAATAGATTAGGCCGCCTAATCTCTTTCCTCCACCATCAAAATCCCGGTACCTTGAACGCGTCTTCCTTCTACTCCTTGAACAACTGACAAACCGCTCTTCCTCTTCGTTTTAAAGGAAACTATAACCCCTTCCTATGCTGATACATCTCCGCACTTGTGTACCCTCTCTTCTACCTCATACGCCCTCACGTGAACCACTTCAGTTAACTCCTTGGTGACAAACCTGCTTCTATTCGTTTAAACCAATAATATAGTTACCCTTGGACTCCACAAATATAGGATACCGCTCATATTTACTTCCTCTTCAAACTCTTTGCCTGCTCTCACATTCCTTGTTTTGTAATCCAATACTAGGAACCCTTTCTTCCATCAATCACCACTAACACCACATGCCAACGGACATCACCTCATCACCACCAACGACCACGCCTGACCACTACCAGAACGTCCCCCAATCAAGCCCTTAGATCGCGACTCAAACTGCTTCCAGTAGCCTGAACAGTAACTCGCGACTTTTACTGACACCATCCTCCACGCAGCCTCGTCCAGTGGTGCACTGCAACCCCATGAGTATCACGCTACCCTCCCCCTTAATCCAGTTCGATTCACTTGCCTCAAAATCAGAGCTTTTGTCTACTGCTCCGAAAACTTTTGACAGAAAATATCGATCGAACCCACAAATATTGATGTTTGTGGAGAACTTGCGGCATGAGGAGCTTCACGATTTCTATTTTAGGATTTGTTTCGATTTGATTCTATATGGGTTTTGTTTTTATTTGGATCTGAGAAACGAAAAATGAAAGAGAAGAACAGTATTTAAAAGGAGAAGAAAACTTGAGGGCCACGGTTTCTATTGCCTTGACAATCACGGTTCTAAAAAACTTGGCTGGCACACCATATATTGTTTGGGCAACACGGAATTCAGTTGCGTGGAGAGCACACCTTCTGAATTGTACATGGTAAGATAATATATATACTTTAATGTCTACTTGATCATCATAAACATTTGATACTCCCCCACGTGGCAGTACTGTAGTAGCTCATCATATCTAACGATATGATTTCAATTTTTAATGTATTGTCTATGAAAAAAGTGATTGCAACTTGTATTATTATCATTGTAGAACATTGATTAACTGGTGTTCCATTTGACTCAAATTAGTGAACTGAGGTAATAGAACAATTTAAAGTTTTTAATCAGAACAAATTGATAATGAAGTTTTTTTTTCTTTCTACTTTATCGATTGCTCCGAACAGAAATAAAAATATGATCATGACAAGGAATACGCCACGATCCCAAAAATATAATAATATCGGTAGTTTAACTTATATTATGAAACCCCAAAATATTGATATAGGGTGCAAAATACTTCAAATAAAAAGTTTCGTATTTAATTAATTAAAAATTACAGTAAATTCTAAAAATTAAATTATAACTACGCCTTAAAAGAATCTTGTCCAAATTCGTAACCAATCTCTAGTTATTTTAACTGAACCGTTATGGTCCACAAACGATTTTACAGCGACATTTAAATATTTGATTTGGGCATAACTTTTTATTCTCGCTATGAAATCTGGATTTTTCACATTTGTTGGATAGATATTTTCAAACAGATTCAAATATTTCTTGTTTCGCTAAAATCCAATTTATTTTGAATCCTGTACATTCATTTGAAATTGAATTTTCAAACTACCGCGCCATTTTGAACTCGTTTTAAATTATATTATAAATTATACGTTCAAATATCGTTTTATTAAATAAATTCCTATCTATAATTCAAATAAAATATTTAAAAAAAATTTAAATATTCAAAACTCAACGGTTGAAAAATCCGGGTCGTTACATTCCTTCCCCCTTAAATAATTTCATCCTCGAAATTGTTAAGGTAGGAAAAGATGCTATATACCCTATTAACTAGGTCAAAAAATCCTTTTTGTTCACTTCTTAACTTCAGTTTAATTAGACCAATTTATTTTAATTAAAATATTAATTTATTCTTACTAACGAAAAATTTCAAAAATTCAGAAAATTTTCTAACACTTTAAATTATGAAAAATTTCTGCAGCATCTCCTCTGCATGGTTCAATCGGTATAACCACAACTCGCCTTTCTAGGCCTTCTCCAATCCAAAAGAAAATCAAAAAGCCAAGCGGGTTGCCCCCTAGGCTCATAAAACCATCAAACCCAAGTAGTATTGTAAACGTGTACCTTTTTGTCGAGCATAATTCTATCTCTTGCATTTGCTTCCATTCAATATCTGCTCAACATATGTATATCCACTTCCAGTTGGTTTCAAATCAATCCAACTTCCAGTTTTTAACTCTCTAATCAAGTTCTGATTAGTTCACTTCCATTCTATCGATTCCGTTTGATCTTTATTTCAGAATCAATCCACTTATTCAGTTTGAGTTTTCAGTTCCCATTTAACTTAAGTTAAATTTAAATCCATTTGATTTACTTCCACCATTTCAATTTATTCAACTTATACAAATTAAATTTTAATTTTTAGAATTCAAATTCTCGGGTTTTATTTCAAATTAATTTGAAACCATATATATTTATATATATACAATCATAATAATTCAAAACTTTTGAATGCTCCAACAACTTGTTTCTCAATCCAATTTCGTTAAAAATCTTCCTTTGATAGCAATTCATCACTTAGAAACTTGAAAATAGATATAAATGATGTGGCCATCATTATCTGAATTATTTTCTAGCGACTGAAGTGATTACAGTGCTTTAACAATTTCAAAAATCCACTAAAACAATTTTTGTATTCAAATCCTTTCAAAATACCTCTTTATTATTTCCAAAACACTTCAGAAATATCCTTTAATTTCCAGGATTCAATTTCCATATTCTAGTCTGAATCCAACTTTAAATTCAGCTTATTTGTATATCCCAGTCTTGTACAAATTTGATTTTGTTTTATTTAACCATTTTAATATTATAATCTCGTTTGATTATAATAACAATCAGTCAAATCAATAATTTCAAAAAATTATTCCTTTTATATCAAAATAAATTTCTAGGAAAAATTATATCATTTACCCACTTTAAAACAATACTGTATCGAATTGTTTTGTTTGAGAGTTTAGAAACGCCTATCGATACAGTTGTACGTCCTGTATCGACCAAAATCATAAACCACTCAACAAATCAGTCAATACAACATAAAACAATTTTATATTAAATATACAAATATGCGCTCATATATACATACACTCAAACTCAATCTAGGGTATTTACTAACCCATCTCTATTGAGTCACGCCACAGAGCCAAGGTTATCACTCAACCTTCAGCTCTGATACCAAATGTAACGACCCGAAATTTCCGTACTCTTTGAGTCGACTAATAACACCACACGCCCAACCCAAATTGCACAGAAATACGAATCATTATTAGAAAGAAGTTAGAGGATGAGAAATAGAAAGAAATATTAGAATAGAAGAAAAACGAAGATCACAACTCACAGCGGAATGAATAAAATATATTAGATAACATAAACTTTGAAATACAAATCAGTAACTGTATATACATACCATTATCAGAGCACAACGGTTATCCCTGGAACAGTTATAAACACCTGTTTCCAGATACAATATAGTACACAGCAGAAAATATGATAGTCTATAGCTAACTGGTGAAGCCTCCTACTTCAAGCTTCTCCGGAGTGAATCAGCAAAATGCCGACTACATGACTGCCCGTACAAATATGGGCACCCAAGAGTTTAGGGAAAACAAAATAAACTCTGGGTTAGTCATGGGACTGGTGTGAGTAAACTCCAACCATTTGTTTAACTTTAAAATTCCTTTCAAAAGAAATGATAATCGTAAGACCGATCCACACATAAACACAGATGGTTTTTACCTTACGATAACCCAAAATATTTTTGATACCAAATACAGTGATATTATAATAATGTCTACACCAAATAAATAACAATCTAGCGGAACGCTTGCATCTCACGCTCCATATATAATATTAAATCAAAAACCGCAGGGCGCTTATTGGAGATTGGATTTCCAACATGACAAGGTATGAGACCACCTTCTGATAGTGTATCTCTAGAGGCGAATACACTGGGTTCAACAAGAGCGTCTTGCAACCCGGCCCATACATGACCGACCACTCATTTCGCTTGAGTGTATCGAATGTATATCACCAACGGTCGGGATCTGTAACCATTTCCTGAAAGGGACAACATCGATAGATTAAAGGAGTAAATGTAATTTCTCTAGATAGGTGATTATACATCCTAATGGGAGCGACCCACATAGCCATGCTGCCTACCCGATTTTTGTCAATCACCGGTTGTAAGGCTTGAGGTTTGAATTAACAGAACAGCCCTTGCATTTTTCTCAGTCTTCATAATCTCTTCAACATAAGTTGATTCGTAACGCTTATGCCAATATGGAGTGGTTTTCAGATGTTAAATCTGATTCTGGTCTCACCATATTGACAACGGAGGTATAAAATAAATCAAAACTTTGATAGTCGGTGATTTAACTATCAAAGAAACATCCATACAATCAACGGTCCTATTTTCAATTGGAAATTCTACCCATCAAGCATCAGCAACACTGGGCCCCTTTAAATCAATTCTTGATTATATTTTTATTTCAAATTCCTGTTTCCCTATCTTTCGTATCCTTTTGAAGCTCGATTTCCCTTTCGATTCTTTGAAAAACATTTCCAATAAGTAATTTCTTTATTCGAGAAAATATCTCTTTTCCCCATTTAGAAAACATTTCTATATATATTAGCAAATCCTCATTTTCTATATTCAGAAAATATGCCGCATTTATATTGGAAAATATTTCCAATTTCTCTTTCTTAATTCCTCATTGACCAATTCATTTCATTTTCTCTACGTAGAAAATATCTCTCATTTTATTGGGAAAATATTTCAAATTCTTTTAAATTAACGAGATGTTATAAATATCATTATTATAACTTAAAACATTAACCAATTATTAACTAACCAGAATGTTAACCAATCTTCACTATCGAACCTCAGCCATTTCTCCATCAATCATGAAGTCAATCAAGTTGGGGTATAATTACCTCTCAGACCTTAATTGAACAACATTCTTAACTTTGAAATAGTCAAAACTCACAGCTTCATCGCTTACACGACTTTTGGATTCAATCTAAGAACACACTTCTTTTACAGAAAAATATTGATTATAACGGTAGCGTTATAATCGCTGTTTCCAAATATTTGATTTATAAAACATTCCTTTCAATGACAGCGTTACAATCGCTGTTTTGCTTTTATTTTAATAGCAACATTAAAATCGCTGTTAAAAACATTTGTGATAACAGTAGCATTATAATCGCTGTTTAGATTTATAAAACATTTATTATAACGACAGCGTTAGAATCGCTGTTTACAAATATAAAACATTTACTATAATAGTAGTGTTACAATCGCTGTATAAATTTACAAAACATTTAATTATAGCAGTAGCATTATAATCTCTGTATAAAAATTTAACTTTTACTTATTTATTTCAATTAATAAGTAAATAGTTAAATGATTAAATTTGATTCAAAACGGAAAGTAAAAATAACTACTTCCCTAAATTCGATATAACCGAATTCCAATAAATAACTTTCCCTCGAATAATCTATATTCGATTTATATTCCGAACTTCAGGATTTATCTACCCTTTCAGGTTGATTCAAATTCTAAATTCACTTTTGAATCTATCTTTTTCAAACCCTTGCCCAATTCCTTTATAACCAATTTGGTTTACCAAAACGTTGTTACAATTTATTTTATATTCCAAATATTGGAATAAAACTCTTCGTTTTATTTTAAAACGATGATCCATTTCCCTTCCTCATCCACGTTCCAATTTGGATTCATATTTCAAATCCAAATTTCCTCTATAGATATTTTATTTGCCAATATTTACTTTAAACCATTGTTTACTTTAATTCTGAATATATTTCCTTTATATACCATCATTTGGTTTTGTTCTTATAAATGTTCTTTTAAACTCAAATTTCTATTTAAAACTTCTATTCATAATTCTCAAACAATATACTTTTATTCCAATAATTTAAAATCTAGTTTATGATTTACTTTGAAATTTGCTAAGTTCAAAGCCATTTCCCAATATTGGTTTCAAACCCGATTCCCGCTTTTCTATAAAATTCAACTTGAATTGTCCAACACTAAATATTCTATTAAATATATAAACATCGTTTAAAATCAATTTCTTGTTTATTTCATTTAAACAAGTTTCCATTACCAAGTCGATTCAAAATTTAATTAGTATTTTGGAAATAAATTCCCTTTTTGAAACCTCAAATTTCTTTTCCTATATTTGAAAATATATTACGGTATCTAAAATACCAAATTTCTAGGGTCAAAGTAATTTAACATAGCACAATCAATCATAGTATACACATCACAATAAATAACAAACAGTAATATAAATGTTGAGGGATCCAGTTGGATTCTTCCCACCTGTTTCCCTGCACCAACAGATGTCAGTCAACATTAATCATAGTAAATAGCGCTAAAAATTGATCAATGGTATAACTATATCATCTAGTCAACCAATTTTATCAACCATTCATTCAAACAACCATTACACCGTATAAAATGACTAGAGATAAATTTAAAACTCATTTATATAAAAGAATATAAACGAGGTAGAGTTAGTGAGTTTATTCACCTTGGATTGCAGTTGACAATACTGCTTTTGTTTCATTTTAAAATCAAACTGGCATTTGATTTTATCACGAAATTCCAGTCATTTGGTTTTTAGCGAAATAAATTCCACACCGAAGAACTTGTCGTTACGTTTTCAGCATGACCGATTTCATCAGATTCTGTTCATGAATGAAACAATTATATATATTATACGTTTTGTATTTATTTAACATGGTCTACACCTTAATTAATTAAATAAATATCTACTTATAACTCAAACATGTAGTTTCTCTTTAAATAATCATGATTAAGTAGTATCTCAGTTACCAAAATTGCTGTGCTTCGT
Organism: Allium sativum; assembly: GCA_030737875.1. Lineage (NCBI taxonomy): Eukaryota > Viridiplantae > Streptophyta > Magnoliopsida > Asparagales > Amaryllidaceae > Allium > Allium sativum. The sequence continues at coordinate 5,357,397 of CM060916.1, read as the reverse complement.
TTAATTCATATCTCCTTAACAGTGCACCCACATACCTAAGACCATCAATGTGCTACTTCTTGATTCCACGTCTCTGAGGTAACATGCAAAAGTATGGAGCCATATCCTTCTTCCTCAATGAATAATCTGACTATCCCTTAAAAAGCCCGAATCCCCTTCATTAGACTTAAATAAATTTCATTATTTATTATTATTAACTAATTATAACACTAATTCCATTACTTACCACGTCATTAGCAAAATAGATTAGGCCGCCTAATCTCTTTCCTCCACCAGCAAAATCCCGGTACCTTGAACGCGTCGTCCTTCTACTCCTTGAACAACTGACAAACCACTCTTCCTCTTCGTTTTAAAGGGAACTGTAACCCCTTCCCATGATGATACATTTCCGCACTTGTGTACCCTCTCTTCTACCTCATACGCCCTCACGTGAACCACTTCAGCTATCCTCCTTGGTGACAAACCTGCTTCTACTCGTTTAAACCAATAATTTAGTTAGCCTTGGACTCCACAAATATAGGATACCGCTCATATTTACTTCCTCTTCAAACTCTTTGCCTGCTCTCACATTCCTTCTTGTTTTGTAATCTAATACTAGGAACCCTTTCTTCCATCAATCGCCACTAACACCACATGCCATCGGACATCACCTCATTGCCACCAACGACCACGCCTGACCGCCGCCAGAATGTCCCCCAATCGGCCCCTTAAATCGTGACTCAAACTGCTTCCAGTAGCCTGAACAGTAACTCGCGACTTTTGCTGACACCATCCTCCACGCAGCCTCGTCCAAAGGTGCTCTACAACCCCATGAGTGTCACGCTACCCTCCCCCTTAATCCAATTCGATTTACTTGCCTCAAAATCAGAGCTTTTGTCTGCTGCTCCGAAACCTTTTGACAGAAAATATCGATCGAACCCACAAATATTGATGTTAGTGGAGAACTTATGGCATGAGGAGCTTCACGATTTCTATTTTAGGATTTGTTTCGGTTTGATTTTACATGGGTTTTGTTTTTATTTGGATCTGAGAAACGAAAAATGAAAGAGAAGAACAATATTTTAAAAGAGAACAAAACTTGAGGGCCACAGTTTCTATTGCCTTGACAATCACAGTTCTAAAAAACTTGGCTGGCACACCATATATTGTTTGGGCAACATGGAATTTAGTTGCGTGGAGAGCACACCTTATGAATTGTACATGGTAAGATAATATATATATATTTTAATGTCTACTTGATCATCATAAACATTTGATACTCCCCCACGCGGCAGTACTGCAGTAGCTCATCATATCTAACGATATGATTTCAATTTTTAATGTATTGTCTATGAAAAAAGTGATTGCAACTTGTATTATTATCGTTGTAGAACATTGGTTAACTGGTGTTCCATTTGACTCAAATTAGTGAACTGAGGTAATAAAACAATTTAAAGTTTTTAATCAAATTAAATTGATAATGTAGTTTTTTTTCTTTCTACTTTATCGATTGCTCCGGACAGAAATAAAAATATGATCATGACAAGGAATACGCCACGATCCCAAAAATATAATAATATCGGTAGTTTAACTTATATTATGAAACCCCAAAATATTGATATATGGTTCAAAATACTTCAAATAAAAAGTTGCGTGTTTAATTAATTAAAAATTACAGTAATATTCTAAAAATTAAATTGTAACTACGCCTCAAAATAATCTTTTCCAAATTCATAACCAATCTCTAGTTATTTTAACTGAACCGTTATGGTCCACAAGCGATTTTACAACGACTATTTAAATATTTGATTTGGGCATAACTTTTTATTCTTGCTATGAAATCTGGATTTTTCACATTCGTTGGAAAGATATTTTCAAACAGATTCTAATATTTCTTGTTTCGCTAAAATCCGATTTATTTTGAATCCTGTACATTCATTTGAAATTTGAAATCGAATTTTCAAACTACCGCGCCATTTTGAACCCGTTTTAAATTATATTATAAATTATACGTTTAAATATCGTTCTATTAAATAAATTCCTATCTATAATTCAAATAAAATATTTAAAACAAATTTAAATATTCAAAACTCAATGGTTGAAAAATCCGGGTCGTTACATTTGATCCCACTTCTTAGTTCCAGATCCCCTCACCAAGAACCCACTCACGTTGCCAACCATTCACCCAAATCCGCCACCATTTCCAATCACCAGCGCACCATCCAAGATCACCACCTCCTACGCCTCGAAGCCACCTTCTCGCACTCCAAGATCTGCCCTATTCGATATCCCCTGGTTCCAGAAAACTCCATAAACCGCCCGCTGTTTGAAAGCACATTCCAGCCACTAGAGAATTTCACTACCGATCATCCCCGTTGGCCAGGCTCATCTCAGTGGCCTCTACACATTTTCAGTTGTGAACTTCATTGATTATTGCTCGGATTCTGATGAGAACGGGGGAGAAAGAAATGAATTTACCGCCGTTGTTTTTATTGGATGGAGGCACGATACTTAGATGTGTTGACCACGCGTATGAGTAATATAAGGATTTGACCTTGCTTTAGTATTTATAGGGTTAGTTATATTATTAAATTATTTAATTGATACGTAACCGCGGAGTAATCTATTAAAACACTCACATATGATCTCTAATCAAGATGAAACTCCTAATCCCGACGTAGAAAAATATTCCGGACACGATGGGACATGTTACATTGAATTCCAATCTCATTTGTAAAAAGTCCTTTATAAATCAAAGGTGAAAACACACGTTTAAATTTCCCATGATCACCAAATAAATCCAAATAACTTGAAACTTGAAACACTACTACACCTAACCATTATGGATTCAATAAAATTAGTTTCGTTGAAAACAGAGTTCGTCTGCATATCCGTTATACAAATTTACGTGTAAGACAACGTTAATTTGAACACCAAAATACTCGGTTCTCCAAAACTAACAAATTATATATCTATCCTAACTCTAAACGTCAATACGAATTCAATGGAATTCGTTTCGTGGCTTAATTCGATCATTATCTCAAGTTATGATCAGAAACTCTTTTTAAAATGAATTAAATTATTAAATAAATCGCTGTAATTTATAAATAATTCCGTAGCGACTATTTGAAAATTTGAATTGGACATAACTAATAATATATAATAAATCTCGATTTTTCTCCTTTATTAGAAAAATATTATCTAATGGATTCCAACATTTCTTGTTTCACCTAATTCCGACTTAAAATGGATTCTGTATATTCAATTAAAGTTGAAAACTCAAATTACGGACTACACGCCATTTCGAACTCGATTTATATTTATATATAAATTAAACATTTAAACTTCGTTATATAAATGAAATATATATTTTAAATCCATTTAAAATTCCAAATAAATATTTAATAAAATAAAAATCCGACTATGGAAAATATGGGATGTTACAAATATTACTGTTACATGTTACTAAAGTGAAGGAGTTTAATGAAACCCCATTGATTTTAGCATTTTTAACATCTTTCCTTAACTCTGTAGTAATATTTTATTTTAATTTTTTTTTACTAATTTTGTAATTTGTAAAATTAGTCTAACTTTTTAAAGAAATCATGTCAACCATTTTACATTCAAAAACTTTTTTTCCTTTGCAACTCTTTAAATCCATCATTCCATTTTAAGATTTACAAATAATTTAGTTTTTTTTTTAAATTAGCTTCCATATATGCAAATTTTGGTATTATATAACATACTACAAGGTAAGTGGGTTAAATACCGTAAGGCAAGATTCAAACCCATGAAATCTCGCACCAAGTCAAAGTGACTTGACTCCATGGACAGTGGTGCTCGTAGATAATTTATAGGTAGTGTAACGACCCAGAAAATTCGATGCTCGAATCTTCAACAATAATACATAATCCTCTATTACTTGCCAAAAATCCAAGTATCGAAAACCCAGACTGTTATTAGAAAGAAGTTAGAGGATGAGAAGTAGAAAGAAAGAAATAATAGAATAGGAGAAAGAAGAAGAACACATTAGAATATCACAACAGAACGGATAAATATAATATATCAAACTCTTTATATAAAGGAAAATTGTATACACATACCAATCATCAAAGTACAAGATATATCTGTCACAGCCAAAAATAACTCTAAATAGCTAATGTTGAAGGCTCCTGCTTCTGGATTTTGAAACTTCAAGCGAAACCTAACTTGGAAATATACTCGATCTGACCCAAGCACATTTGAAGCAAAGCAAAATTCACCCGGATCAGTCTGAAATACTTTTAGTGATAAATTCACAACATAAACAACTTGTTTAACTTTGAAAAATTCTTTTTGAAAGGAAAGGATAATAGTAAGACCAGCCCACACATAAACATGGATGATCCTTAATATAACCCAAAACATTTTTGAAATCAATATCTTTTCTGATATTATAATAGTATCTATCAAATCACAAATAAATATCAATCTAGTAGAATGCTTGCATCTCACGCTCTACATAAATAGTAAATAAACAAAATCGCGGGCTCTTATTGGAGAATGGATTCCAACTATGGCAAGATATGGGACCACCTTCCGACAATGTACCTACGGAGATGAATACATTGGGGGTTCAGTAAGAACATCTTGCAACCCGACTACACATGACCGGCCCCTCATTTCGCTTGAGACTACCGAATATATCATTACCACGGTTGGAGGCCAGCCAATCAATCTGATAGCATACATATAGAAATAAAAAGGGACAACCGAAGGCATTTGTTTTCTCCAGATCAGTTAATGATATACCTTTTTAATGGGTGCTACCCACATAGTAATGCTGCCTACCCGATTTTGTGTCATTTCCCAGTTGATGAGGCTTGAGGTCACATTTATTTTTTGGAATACCTGGCCACCATTCTCTTTGAATGGCACATCATCAAATCCGTCAAATCACTAATTGACGTCCACAAATACACTCTAGGTGTTAAGCAAGATAATAACCGCCACCAACCTTGGTATATTTGTAAAAATCAACGTACATGATTCTTAAGGAAATACTCTGTCAGTCATTCATCCATACAAGTCATTTAGGAATAGGATGAACCGAAGGTGCTCTCCTACTGCATCCTAGGAATCACCCTATAGATCAGTAGCGAGTAGTCCTTGCAAATCTATAGATTTCTATCATGACAGAACCACAGTATATCTCTGGCTGCAGACCGGAGATTATAAGTAGTTCTTTCGCTTATGAATATCCATGGTCTTCAACTGCTCCATCTTTGTTTCCTGTAAGTTAGTTTTAATCGCAACGTTGATTTGAAGTGGTTTTGGGTCTAGTTCCCATCCCGGTCTCTCCGAAACAACACGTCAAAAGGACCAATAGAATGATATTCATTTTATAGTTGGTTATTTAACTATCAAATCATAACAGTATTGTTAGTAAATTGGCAGCTCAGGTCCTTCTTATAAAATATTTCCTTAAACCATTTCATCGATTTCTTATAATCGATTCCATAAATTTAATCTCAACAAAACTCTTTTGTTACATTACCTTCCAAAATAACATTAACTTATAAATATATTTACCAGATCACTTCCTCATATTCCTTTCGTAAACATAGTGATATCCATTAAACAACTTTTATTTCATTTATCTTGGAACATCGTTCCATATTCTATAAAATCTTTTTGAATTTCCTTATACTTGAAAATATCGTTATGATTTTAAAAACACACTTCCCATTTCCTTTACCATGGGTAATATTGTTATATTTTTATTTAATCAAAGGACATAGGATTAATTACCAAAATCCTTCCCTTATTTCAATTAACCCATTTCACTTAATTCAGTTCCCAGTTAAACGCTTATTTTTAAAATCATCATCTTGGGTAAAATCCCTTTACAAACTTTGTTTATATTATTTTAATTAAATTTCAAATCCCTTTCATACTAATCCATTCTATAACTTTTATTTCTTTTTAAAAAGAATTCCAATTGTAAAACTCTCGCTTTAGTTATTATTAAATAAAAGTAGTTTCTTTCCGATTAACTAAAACTGGCATAGTTATTCCATTTTAAAAGGTTATTTAAATAATGATAAATTTTATTAATCATAAATAACTCGATAATCACATTCCTACACATTTCAACCAATACTATCTATCGATAATAGTGAAGTCGTTCAAGTTGGTGTATTCTAGTTACCTCTTAGACCTTGATTGACAATGTTCCTATCTTAAGATAATACAAATTTGCAACTCAAAACCTGATATTTCATTTCATTTCCATTTACTATGGTTTTATAAACCATTTTCTTTTATTTGAAAACCCACTTTATGAGTTAATTCCTTTCACTTCATTAAGTAAACTTTCCAAACTTGTTTACCATTTGAATTCAATATGATTTTCATATACCATATCTTATATTTGAAATCTTCTTTACTCAATTCATTTATTAAATAACCATCCATTAATATCTTAAGTCATTAAACCATTTAATATCCTTTTCATCACGCCTTGACATTCTTATCCCAATCAATAAGTTTCACTTAATTAAATTCTTAAGTGAACATTATATTTAAAATCACCATTTTAGGATTAAGACCCCTTACAAATTTTATTCATTTCCAAATACCCTTGTGCTAATTTGTTTTAGCATCGCATGACATAGCTTGGATATTAATCTATTTACCATAATCTAATTGTTAAGTAATTCATTACGGGAAATCATATTTCGATTAAATTTAGTTTATTTAACTTAAATAAACTCTTATCTTAAAATATCACCTCATCTCGAGATTTCTTTTATAAACTTGTTTATCATATTTAGATTCACTACCCAATACTTATGCAAAACCCTTTTATAAGTTGAATTAGGATCATATTGCCACTCAATTACTTTTAATGAACTCTATTTAAAAAGTTAATTAATTAGTTAACTTCAACCTTAACTACAACAGATGTAGTTAACTTCTTCGTTAAATAAAATAGAATAGTTGGCCTTTTTAAATGGTTATGAACATAATAATTAAATTTACTAATAAACAATTTGATAATCAGTTTAAAATATAGTTAATTGAAGATTTACTAACATTTAACACCATTCATTAAATTTAATGAATATTCAGATATTATTGATTAGACTAATTTAAAACAAATTAATCCAATTATCATTTTCAAATTAAAACGGTTGATTTTGCCAATCATACATATCAGTTAACTGTTAACTGATTTCCATTATCATTTCCCCCTTAAATTAATTAAATAACTTAATTAATTTAAAACATCATTTAATTGTTCATAAAAACAAATATCCCATTTTTACTAACTCGTACGTTAATTTCTGACTGCAGTTCATAAATATCACTAATGACATTAAAATTCTTAATATAAATAAAATATTAATAATTCCTATTAAAACATGATTATAAACGTATTAATATATTTATAAACTTCTTTTTCATTCTTAAATAAAATAAACTCAAGAATTTTAATTTAGTTATAAAATAAATTTTATAGCTTAAAACTACGTCGTTTGACGGCAAAACGACGTCTTAAAAACAATACATTTTAGGCCATCACTCCCAACGACTTAATCAATACTGTCGATTGATTAAAATCACCGCAACAAGTAATGTCCATTCAACGATATATAATCCAACAAGTTTTAATGTCATTCGGGGTTTAGTCAGTTCATAGATAACAATATAAAAATAAACAACATATATACTATTTGAGGAATCCGGTCCGATCTCTCCAACCTATTCTTCTCTGCATTACTGATTATTATAACATTTCATGATAGCATAAAATTTTATATTAATAAATTAACGACAATAATATAATTAACAACAACCATTAAATCAACAATAAGCAAACAAGGCAGCCAATCAACCAATATATATATTATTATTTATATGGTTTATCACATCATAGTAGTCCAGGAAAGTGTGAGACTTAACGCACTATTTGTTTCAGTTGACGGTTCACGTTCATTCATATAATTTTAAACATCGTTTTAAATTACACGAAATCCTAGCTGCTTCCTTTTCTGACCAAACCAACTTGTACACGTAACCTCCGTCGCCATGATCCCAACAGACCCTGTTTCACGTAATTCCGATATCGTATGAATAACTTATGGCTAATACAAGTTTCAAAGTATTTTATAAACTATATTATAATTAATTAATAATTAATTAAACTAATTTTACCTTAATCACACTTAATCTTGTCACGTCAGAAAAGTCATACGCGTTTTCTCCATTTCGGTTTTCCAGAACTCGATCCTTCATCGTTCTCAAGCCCCCTTCAACGCCAGATAATGCGAAGCCACACCGAGCCATCAACGTTTTGTCGCTGCCTGTCCAAGCCACCGTTCACCACCACTAGACCCTTATCAGCACCGCTGCTCCGCCAGTTGTCACCGCCCCAAATGCTTACCTCCAACACCTCCTTATCGCTCTAGAATTTCCATATAACCAGAAAATATGTCGACACCGATTCCTTCGCCATCACACCACCATGACCCATCGGACCACTGCCAACGGGACGACCTCGCCACCCCCTTCACTCGCCCTTCAGACTTCCCCCTCCAGTTCCTCCTCCTCCTACCGTAAATCACCAGATTCATATCGTTGCTTCCGTTTTCGCCCAGAAATCAAACGTTTCGATCAACTCCGTTTCTCCACCACCACAGACACTTTCAACTAAAATGTAAAACACCAAAGTTGTTCCTCATCCTCTCTACTACAAAATCCCTTCAGAAATATGTCAAGAAATTGATTGTATGGCTCGAATTTCTAGGAAGAACATAACCGAATTCTTCGCTGTAAGCAGAGATTCCAACAACCAAAATGCTCCGTTCCACCACAAATTTTACAAAGGGTAGATATCGACCCGATCTACAATTTTCCTTCAGATCGCTCTAGCCGATTCATGATTCACTATAGATTTAAAGATATAAATTATTTCGTGAAACTGGGCTTTTTTGTAAAAATTAGCTGACGGGAATGAAGATGGGTTGGGTTTTCTGGTTTATGCTGAATCGTTTAAGGTATTTATAAGTGAAAATATTATTATTTAACATTGACTGACTAGCGATATTTTATTTCGTGCCTATTTCCATTTCCAAACGCTATTTATTGGTTCTTGCAGTCACATACAAACTCCATTCGCAACGAGAATGGATGTCATGATATAATTTGATATTACGTTCCTAATGATTTTTTTTTGTCGAATTCCGAGTCCGTTTGCTCAAACGGCCGTCATTTGAGTCCAAATAGTCATTTTATTTGTATTTAATTTGGCTGTGCTTACAAGTTAACTCTGATTGACTTGAAACTTGAAATCTAGCAATAATTAGTTGTTACGGTCTCAATAAAATTTGTTTCATTGAAAACATAGGTCATTTGAATAAAGTCCCTTTTTATGGGTCCAAATTAAATTAGAATAAATCAATTTTAAAATACTTCAATATAATAATAATATAATATTATAATTGGCCATACATGAGCAGAATTTCATATACTACTAAAATAAAATAACTCGGATTGAATTCCAAACCAAAACGATATTAAAAATATTCAAAAATCCTTTTATTTATAAAATAAATTGTTATAAATTATAAACGAAATCCATAACGACTATTTGAAAATTTGATTTGGACATAAAACAAAATCTACAACACGAAAACTCAATTTTTATCTTTCATTAGAAAAATATTATCAAATAGATTAAGACGTTTCTCGTTTCAAAGAAATCCGACTTATATTGGATCCCGTACAAAGTTCAAAACGCTATATTACGAACTACCGCGCCGTTGCAACTCGTTTTATAGATAAATTATAAATTAAATGAACTAACGCTGTTTAATAAATGAATACGCTACTGTAAATTCAATATAAAAAATATTAAACCAATTTAAATTGCCCGTTCACATTATATTTTAAATTCAATATCTTTCGACTGTTTTGGAAATAAAATATTATTATATATCTATATTAATAACATATTCAAAATAAAATGTGTTAAATTCAATAATTTAAATTCAAATCAATATTTTAAATAATTAAATAATTGGCCAAAAAATACGGGACGTTACATTTAGATAGGTGAAAATCAACCTTACTTAAATGTAATAAACATAATAAAATGAACAACATTCTGTATCTAGCAATTTTGTAATGGATAACTTTAGGGGAATTTTTAATAAGGATAGTATGAATAAGAAAGGAAATTGTAGAACGGAAACATGAAAGAAAATTGGTTGTAAAGGCAAAAAATCGAAGAGTTTGTTTGGGTAACCAAGGGGCAAGGAAGAGATATGTATAGATCTAAAATGGAGAAAAGTGAGATTCTTTACATAAGAAGGCTTTAGAGCAAAGGATATATTGTAGATAATAACGACATTTTACCTTTATAATTCACATGGTAGCATTCTATTTGAAAATAATAATTCGATGGCAAAAACAAAAAGGAAACTATTCTAGTCTTTAATGACATAGAGTTTGTGTGTGGCTATACACAAACATACATAGTACATACATTTATCTAAGATGTATTTTTTGTAATAAAATTTCATATGCATGCATGCAACACATGCTATTGGGACATGTTTACATTTTTCTCTTAGAAAAGAATATTTTTCCTCATGCATCTGTGTAAGTAAACATTACTCTATGTTAAAATATAATGTGATATCCTTTTATATATAAATTTTCCATATAATCATTGAATATATGATTGTCATTTCAATATTCTTGCAACATACATGTATTGAATATGCAAATTCTCTAACATCACAGTTCTTTACAAATATATTTGTTATACTTCAAATATATAATTTTTAATCATGTGGTCCCATGGTCTAGTGGTTATGACATTGGACTCTGAATCCAGTAACCCGAGTTCAAATCTCGGTGGGACCTTTTTGGCATCTTTTAATCAATGATTCCATATTTGTGTGTTCTTTATTTTTTGTATCTAATTCAAATCAAATGGTGTTTTTTCACCAACAAAGTGTACGTTAAATTTGTTGTTATTTAAATAAGTAAACATGTGTTTATTACAATTATCCAATCAACTTACATATCAAAATAGGTAAATGTCACATTTATAATTTATACTAAACTAGTGCGAACCCGTGGTACGCATACGGGGTCCCAAAAATATTTCAACTTATTATTTCAGAGTTTTGTGTTTACACGAAGATCAAACATATGTTTTAGGATTATAATTTTCTTGCATTAGCTTTTCCAAAAACAACTAACAAACCTTAAATAAAAATGTGGTTAAATAATTTCAAAAGGGCACAATGTGAAATAAAAACATTAGACAAAATGATGTAGTACAATAGATATTAACATAAACTATATGATATTGTTAGCTTCAAAACATTTCATTTCCAATAATGCAAACTTCTTAAATAGAATGTTTAGTCATTAAATCCTTTTTGTCAACCGCATGATAATATTATTTTGTATTACTATAATTTAATATGGAATCGACTTAGATGGTTGAAAATGATGATTAATTAGAACTAAATGTGTCATATTCTTGCTATAATTTAGGAGTTGAATCTATTTTAAAAATTCAATATATACAACATTGTATTCACTTTGATTTACGTATGACTATAGATACTCATACAAAATTATAGTGCTAATCAACGTAAAATAGGTATCATGTAGGAATAAGTATAGATAAATTTTTATATGTAGTGTTAGAATAAGTTATAGTAAATAGATTTGTTTTAAGATTTAAGGTTAAACGAAATGGAGATAAAACAGATAACTGTAGTAAATTATAATTACTATATCTCTTGCTCAATTTTAATTCGAATTATAATAAAAGATATACATTAGTGGTAAAATTAATAATCTTTAATGCTAATTAAATAAGTTATTACCATTAATAGTGTAACAACCTAGAATTTTAGTGATTTAGTAATTAATTAATTTAATTATTTTAATATATTGGTTTGATTATTTAAATGGTTTGAATTTAAATATTTCGAATATTCGAGTAATATAAATAGTGAGATAATATAATTTATTTTTGAAATAGTCGAAAATAGATGAAAAGGCAATTTTGTGTACATTGGATAATTTAATAAATTTAATCGAGTTTATATTATAATTAGAATAACGAATAAATTTATATACATGATGGTTGAACGTATTTATTTTAATATAATTATAATCTAGCCCGTAACGTCATGGTAGTTCGTAATTTGTCGTTTTGAACATCGATTGTGTATATATAATTCATTATTCGTCGGATTTCTTCGAAACAAGATACGTTCGAATCTATTGAACTATATTTTTCTAATGGAAGTGAAAAATCGAGATTTCGCTTTATAGATGGCAAGTTATGTCCAAATCAAAATTTCAGAAAGTCGCTATGAAATCATTTATTGGCCATAATGATTTATTTAATATAATTAAACATTGGTTTCAAATTTGGACAAGATTTTCAAGACGTAATTATAAATAAATTTTTAGAATTTTACTGTAATTTTTAATTTGGAAAATAAACAACTTTTTGTTTGGAGTATTTTACACCCTATATCAATATTTTGGGGTTTCACCAAATAAGCTAACTAGTCGTATATTTGGAATCGTGGCACATCACTCTTAATGACGGTATTTTTCGTTTTGTCCATAGCAGTCCATAAAACAAACCAAATTTTATGTAATATGGGTACCCATAATAAATCTATATTATATTTGCAAACATATATTGATTTGTTAGCTTTACGTACCTACCCCTTGCAGCTATACTCTTTTCTTCTCAATGTTTACCATACCCATGTTTCTTTTTAGTTGACAACGAAGAGTAAGCTACTGCGTGACTACTCTGCCGCTACCCTATAATAATTCATTGCAAAGCAATTCAGACCTTCCTAGGTACACTACATGCCCACACCGTACCGCATTGACTTAACAAGTATGTATCAAATCGTATCCTAAGACGATTCAATACATGGAGCTTTCGAAATCAATAGGTATTAAGAAAAGGAAATTCATCACAGTTCTGCAGCGAAGTGAAGAATCATGGCAGCCTACCATCTACATTATTTTCTTTCACATAGCCAGTTCGAAACTTTGGCCTCAAGTCTTGTAAGGTATAAATCACATACTCTAAAGGTAAAGTAGACAACTCATCTGCAGAACTACAGTGAATAAAAGAAGCAAACCTAATTCAACCTACCCGCGGTCTTATCATGTTTTTACTTGGCAATCACGGTTCAAATGGGTTATGAATACACCAGACCAAGCTTCCTCCTCAAACTCATTTTACAGATACCAAACAGTGAATGAAAGTAGATTCAAACCATTCATACAAAGTCAATTAAACTAAAAGGCAAGTTTATTTGCTTTCTGTTTGAAGAGATCTTTTTATAGCATGGGTTCCTATAGGTGCGCACGCCAGCACATAGTTCGAAGGTTATCGTGAGGGTGGTAGCTAAAGCATGAATTACTAGGAGAGCTTGAGACGAAGTTGGGTACATTCAGCGATAGATCTAAGTTCGTCGTGGCACGAAGATTGCGGAAAGTTTGTGAGGAAGGATGGCACAAAATATTTGCATGTGTGAATAGTTGACGTGAAGCATGGACGACATGTTAAAGAAGAGTGGAAGCATGTTTCGCCATTTTAGTAGGAGCTTTAACTTATTGTTGGGAAGGTGGCGGTGGTGTCACTACAGCGAGGTCTTGGATTTGGTGATCGCCTGAGTCATGGTCGACCGGCAACATCGAAGCAGGAGATGATATTGGACTAGGAACGGGTGTTCAAATTTTGGGGAAGGGGTTTGATGAGCATGTTATGTTCTGTTGCGTAAGGCCATTGGTTTTGGGTTGCTGGGAGGAATTGCGAAATATTTGGTTTGGGGTTGCGTGGAGGAAGTAAACGGAGGAAGAAAAGCATTTAAGAAGTGGCGAAATGGCTATGAGTGAAAAGAAAGTTTCGTGTATATAGTGGAGAAATGGGAAGATGATGACGAGGTGTAAGGGAAGAGAAGGATTGTAGTGGAATCGGTTTAATTTTACATGAAGGATGGAAGGAGATACGGGATGGAAGAATGTGGGAAATAAACATGAAGTATATGGAGCACTGGAGCAGGTCATTATTTTATATAGGGAAGATGAATCACAGTGGAAGGCTTGGAGCGGATATGACAAGTGGAGTATGGGCCGACATAGAAAATAAATGTTAAGGCCCAGACAAGAAAAAAAAGAAGAAGAGGAAAATAACGTTGTGTATGCAAATTAGTTGAAGGGACAGGGTATTTGGACCTGGAAAATGTGGAAGATGGTAGAAGGTCATGGGCCGATTTAATTAATGGGTGAGCCCAATATAATTATATAATTTAAGTTTAGTTAAATTGTGTTTAACTTATAAAATACATAACTTCTACATACGTTATCCAAATTCAACAAAACATGATCCGTTAGGACCGTATGATCGCAAGCTACGTGGTGAAGCTGGTTTGGAACCATTAGAAGCTCGTTTGTAATTATGGAAAAATTAAACGTCTGAAAAGATCAATGGAACGTTATTCGCTATTTAACGATTAACAACCAAGGTGAGTAAATTCACTAACTCTGTTCAATTTTATAATTCTATGAATGTTATTTAATATTGATAAAAACAATTAAATGCTGTGAGTGATGGTTGTTTGGATGATTGCTTATTATTTGGTTGAAATTATATATATAGTCATATATATATAAAAACTTTTGATTGAATACTAATCTATTTATTTTAAAATCTCGTATTGTTATGAAATTAGTGTTATTTATATTGGTTACCATCTGTGGATGCAGGGAAACAGGATAGAGAAATCTAACTAGATTCCTCAACAAATATATTGTTGTTTTTCATGTATTGTTATATGCTATGGTGAATAAATCTGTGATTGATTATTGTGTGTTTTGGGATATTTGAATAACATTAACCCTGGAATAATTGGTATTCAAATACCGTAAATTATATTCGAATATATTGGGAGAAGAATTTGGGATTTTAAGAAGAAAAATCTTTTTTAATATAGAAATGGAGTTTTGATCGAGCTATAATAAATAACTTGTTTTGATTATATAAAAACAAATAATTCAATTTATAAACAGTATCTATAAATAAGATGAAATAAGTATCATTAAATCATTTGAAAATGTAAATTCTAGAATGAATAATAGAAAGGGAAATGGAAATCGTTTCAAAAGAAAATGATAAAATTTATTTTGATGTTCGAAATAGGGAATAGAATTAAAATAAATCCATAGGATTTATAACTACGATTCGTTCATGTCAAATGTTATGAAAATAAATTATTTTTTTAGAAATTATACATTATATAATTTAGAATTTGAAAGGGTAATTAATATTTATTTGAACAAATAGTTTATAATCGAGTATGTATTAACGATTAAATTATAAACCTAGGGTATAAGTAATAAAAAGTTTACGTGTAAATGGGATTTATGAAGTGGGATATGAATACACATTTAATAAATAACTTGATAGATAGGAATTGAACCTATAATGGTATTTAGAAATATAAATCAAGATTTGATTTGATAAAACAAGCCCAGTTTCCTGTAAAAGAATGATATTCGTGTTTTAAAGTGAATAGTGATTAAAAAGAAAACTTCTTGCAGATTTAATTGGTTATAAAAGGAAATTGGTAAATATATGAAGTGATAAATTCAAAAATTATTTAGAAATCGAGTTAACCTGAAACGGTAAGTTTATCCCGACTTTCGGAACGTTGATCGAATACAGATTATTCGAAAGAGAGTTATACGGTGAAATTCGATTATATTGAATTCAGGAAGGTACTATTTACCTTCCGTTTTAATCAAGATTAATTAATTAATTAATTTTTATTTATTCAAAGTTTAAAGATTCAAAGTTATATTTTTAAAAGTTGAATATTTTGAAATAGGAATTATAATGCTATCGTTACAATTATTATTTTCTATAAAAGAAGTGGATTCGTAAACTGAATCAGAGAGTTTCATAAGTAATGATTTGACAAGAAATTAAGAAATGATATTAAGGAAGTTAGAAACTGAAGAAAAAGTTGAATGGATTTCTAGGTGACGATCTGAAACTTTGTTTCGGCCTTTGGGGTCATACTTAGGAAATTATTCCCTTACTAGTTTACAGTTAGAAACTGAAAAATGGGGAGGAATAGTGATGCGTAAAAAAGTAACGGAAATGTTTTCCCGATGTTAATAATGTCCATTTTCTAAATATAGAAAATAAGAGTTGTGAAGATATGGAATTAATTCCTGAAGTTAAAGGAGGTATTTTCTAAATATAGAAAATAAATAGTAAAATAAATTGAAACGTTTTCCAAGGATCGTGTGAGGCAAAATGGGGTTTGAGAAATATTTGGGAAAATATGAGAAACATAAAATTGGGGAATTGAATAAGTTGATAAATTAATTTAAGGGGCTTAGTGTTGATGGATGGTCGATCGATAAATTTCCATTTGGAAGTTAAGATCGTTGTGTGTAAGGGTGTTTTCCTTTGATTGTTAAATCACCGGCTATCAAAGTTTTTGACCATTTTTCAGTTGTCAATACGGAGAAAGCGGGATCGGATTTAATATTTGAAAACCACTCCATATGGGCATTAGTGCTGCAAATCAAATATGATGAAGATAATTGAAGATGGAGTTTATGTAAGGGCTGTTCTGACAATCCTAGGTAGAAATTGCCTAAGATGGATTTACAGAATTGTGCCTGCGGTTTGTCGAGTCCCAGGACAACTTGTATGGACAAATGTCTAACAACGTATATCTAATAAATCGCGTAATTTGATCTTTTCAAACGTACTTACATTGGTGGCGGAGGAATTCGTTTCTCTTAGCTTTATACCTATGGTATTTTGGGGAAATCAATTAGTGATTTGGCGGGTATGACGATGTAGCATTCAAAGTAAATGAAGATGTGATCTGTCAAGAATACTATGACACCCAACGTCCATTAATGTCACTCATTAAGAGAATGCATTAAGTTTCGTTAAGCGTTATAGGTAAACAGAAATAGAACATTACAAGACAGATATAAAATAGCAGCAGAATTAAAAACTTTTATTAATCATAAAGCATCGTGGTTCAAAACATCATATGTCTGAAAATACATAAACCCGGTACAACTTAAAATTTCTGTCTTGTACTTAAAACATTAGAGTACAAAAATAAAAGAAGCATAATCCCCAAATAAAAGCATAGACATAGTAGCAAAGATATGAGCTTGAACAATACCTCTAAGCAGCTCTAGCAAATGATAGCAGAATCCTGGTCAAGCTTAAGTATTCCCACCCTGAGAACCTGGGAGGGAAATGGAAGAAAGAAAAGGAAACAAAAAGGGTCAGACATAAAGTCTGGCGAGTCTAGTTACTTTTAGCAAATAAATAAGTAAAAGTATCATGATAGGCATATAAAGTGGATAAGAAAGATAGTATCACAAAAGAGAGGGATGACACGGTAAACATGATGGAGTGTATACGCTTCTAATGATTACTCTTCACTAATACTAGTATAACTAGAACAAGATGATCCCAACAACTACCATATGGTAGACTTAGGCATACGTCTAGATGTACCCTAATTACTACAGCAATCGATCGGCTCCCTACTCCACAGATACCATGTGCTGGCCCTACAGTAGGAGGTCTCACTTCCTAAAGTGGCAACCCTTAATCTTCATGATGTGCATAACCATATCTACAGGTGTCACAGTCATCTTATACCCCTTTGCCCTGAATATGCACGCACATGACACCGGTCGGTTTGTGCCGCCCACACCATCCTCCACGTTTGGATCTCTTATAATCAGCCCAGTAAGCGTGCCTCGACTTCGACCTAGGGCGGAGTACTCGTTTGATACCATTATATGGGTTATTGACTAAAACGGGTCCCACACACAAGATGATGCAAGCTCTCCCGCTTGTCTTGCATCCCCATTGGGATTTCCACAGGTTATGCTTACCCAACGGTGTCTTCAATTACATAACCCCATCATTTCCACAGGATATGCTTACCTAACGGTGTCTTTAATTACATAACCCCTATAGGTTAAATTTGTGGGCCTATATATAAATATTACCCAACCAACCCAGATTTACTTGACCTGCCCACTACTGTTTTCAACAAGTCTACTTAACCCTTAATCAGGTTCATGTTCATACAATCCCTATGGATTCACTAGGTTAAGTATTCCAATTCATTACCATGTCCATTTATGGTTATAATGTGTTGTACCCCTCACATTAAGCCTACCACTTGTGGATGTTGGATATGCCGGTCGGTTCTGGTAAGACTTCTTCCACAAGTCGGGCTTAACCTCGTGTCTCGGCAAGTCTCATATTTGTGCACCTAGACCTCTCACAGAGATTCACCACTTGTGGTTGCTGGATATGCCGGGCGATTCCGGGCAGACTTCCACCACAAGTGTAACCTAACCACGTGTCTAGGCGCAGTTACAGTTTCTAATTACTGTAATCCTAGGCATTTCATTATTAGCCAAATTTACCTATGTTGTTATAGGTTTTCATGCCAATCTTTCTCAATTATGTTCATAATGAATTATACGCCCTAAATTCATATTCATAATCATTATTAAAGTTATGCCAAATTGCCCATTTACAAGTTATGCCCAATTTCAATGTTTTTCCCCTCGTTCCCTGTTTAACGCGTTCGCATATTTCAGTGGCATGCCTAGGCTCGAAAGTAGTCTGGCTATATAAAATAAAAGGGAAAGGGTGAAGGGAAGATGATAGAAACGATTACACTAACAAGGTTGACATAAACACATAGTGGCATAATGATAAGATGGGCATATAGGAACAAATTTGGTGAACATGAAATAATAGAACTGATTCTAACATAGTAGGGATGTCATAATAGGCATGATAAGATCTAAACAATAATTTAGATGTCTAACTAATAACAAATCCAATTTAACCACAAACATGATAGGTACAAGGTGATCTAAATAGTGAATTTGATCTATAATCAAAGGTAGATCTGACATGATAAAGGTTAAGATCCAGGTCATAGTTATGTCAGAACATCATAGATTCACAAGTTATTATAGATCTGATATGATTCAAGTAGTCACAGGCATAGATCCAAATACAGTCATATCATGTTTTAATTTTTAATTATTTAAATCTAAAAGTAACTTAAACTCATAGTGTTTGGATCTAGAAAATTAGAAGAAGAATAGCAGAGGTTGAATCCCAGATCTATACTTAAATAACTTGATTGTAGAAGAAGAAAAAGGTTTGGTTCAGTCTGGGCAGTGATCGCATCTAGTGCTCCATTATTTTTTAGTGTAGAAAAAAGGGAAATGGAGCCATATTTATAGCCAAACCCCAAACCCTAATCTTCCCAAATCTGTGTAGGGGGGTCGACCCAGGGGTCGACACCCCCCTTAAGGGGTCGACACTCCTAGACGGGAAATTTGCCGCCCACGAAGTTTTGATTTTCAAACTGTTTTCTGATTTAATTATATACATATACATACATATATATATATATATTTTATATTATATATATATATAATTCCCTTGCGCGTATACAAACTTTTCATAACTTCTTCATACAGTGTCTGTTTTATGCAAATTAAGTGTCTATCTTGACCAGAATTTCGAGACGGACGCAATGGCACTGTCTGTTTCTCCTAATTTTGAATATTTAATTAATTATTCTTTAATTTATCCTCTTTAATGTTGTTAAAATTATGGGGTGTTACATTCTCCACTCCTCAAAGGATTTCGTCCCTGAAATCTTCGAAGTTAAGAAGAATGTATATCCTACCATCCATCACCCATCTACTCATCCACCAATCATAGGCATCCATTGTCCATAAAGACTTCTATTGCTTATATGAACATATGCAAGAGTGTGTGTATATTTCCCAATACTAATGCGAAGATTAGGCGGTCTACTGATTCAATCGACCTCCTTAATGAAATGTATGTTAGTGCCATGAATCCAAAATGTATGCAACAATCCTATTATAACATGTGAGTTCTATATGTGTACACAATCATCCGTCCAAATGCAACATCCATATGATGATTCATCCATTTCCATCCATTAAAAGAAAAAAATGCACACACATCCATATGCAGTATGAGAGTGATTGAGCCGATCTAGTGCCTAATGTGTGTGTATATGCATCCACAAGCAACCACTAGTAAACACTTGCATCCATCAAACGTAACATGTCTCAAACACATGTTTACATCCATGGGATTCCTATCTAAAGGTTGAAGATCCAATTAATAGGATATACTCAAACAATAGATACATGTATTAAAAAAAGCTTGTAAAAAGAAGTTAAGAACATACCCTCGAAAAGAAAAGGGTACGAAGAACGAATCTTTTCTTCGGTCTCCCAAGCCGCATCCTTTAGATTATCCCCCCACTGAACTTTCATCAACTTGACTTCTCTATTACGTAGTTT
The DNA here is from genome assembly GCA_030737875.1 of Allium sativum. Lineage (NCBI taxonomy): Eukaryota > Viridiplantae > Streptophyta > Magnoliopsida > Asparagales > Amaryllidaceae > Allium > Allium sativum. The sequence goes on along the minus strand of CM060916.1, from coordinate 5,336,943 downwards.
CTTAACTTCTGATCCAAGAATACGGGTAGGAACTCGTCCGACTGTCGCCTTCCATTCCACCTCTACTTCCTCCAATATACTCGGCTCAGCTACTTCCGCTGTATCATGCAAACACTTCCGCAAAAGAGAAACGTGGAAAACATCATGAATGCCGGATAATCTCTCTGGTAGTTTTACTCTATATGCCATTTGGCCAATCCTTTATGTTATTGGAAATGGCCCTACAAATCTTGGTGCCAATTTCCCTATATATCCGAAGCGAACCACATTCGTCAAAGGTGAAACCTTAATGAAAACCATGTCTCCTACTTTAAATTCAATGTCATTTTCTCTTATCAGCGTAGGATTTCTGCCTATCTTGAGCGGTCTTCATTTGCCGTCTAATAAGATCAATCTTCTTGGACGTTTCTGTAAACATATCTGGTCCAAGTAATAGCCATTCTGTAGATTACCACCACCAAGTCGGTGATCTACAAGGTCGTCTGTACAATGCTACGAAGGGTGCCCTGCCAATACTAGCTTGATAACCATTGTTGTAGGTGAATTCTACTAAAGGAAGATGCTCTTACCAAGCCCCTCCGAAGTCTAGTTTACACAGCCTTAAAAGATCCTCAAGAGCTCTGTTCACCCTCTCCGTCTATCCATCGGTCTTTGGGTGATAAGCGGTGCTCAAACACAACTGTGTACCGAATGCTTTATGCAAGCTCCTCCAAAATTCACTAGTAAAAATGGGGTCACGATTGCTTATGATACTAGAAGGTACTCCATGAAGACAGACTATCTCACGAACATACACTACACCATATCAGCGAATTTGGCACACAAGGATGCGGGTATACAATTCGGCTAATAGCCGTATCAAAATTGATAATGCTCAGATCCGTATCAAACAACAGTTTGCGATCCACACCACCCCAAGCACCCCCAAATCTGACCGTCCATCGTGAATTTTCCAGATCGGTTAATTTGATTCAATTATTGGCCATTTCAAATTCGTGCCTTTTTGTGTAAAACTTTTAGCCAATATAGCACACCCATCCCTCCAAATTTTTAATCCTTTTAGGTTCTCTCCCTCCCTTTTTTTATTCCCCTCGTCTAATATTGTATCCCGTGCCCTATTTCCATTTCAGAAAATCTCTCCCAAAAAATTATAGAAAACCGATAGTTGTCTGCTCAAATATGCTTCTTTGTCATTCTTAACAAATCGCTGGTCTCTATTTCTAGTAAAATTTTGGTTTGATTCAGTTTCTAGTAATCGATATTTTTTGCGCTATATTGTTTCAATTCATGCTCAACATGTTGTAGGTCGGAGAGCTATTTATTAGTTTTTACCTAAGGGCGGTTACAAAGCAAGGTTGAACGTTGAAGAAAGTTAGGTTTTCGTAGTTGGTCATGTTACACCATGGTTAAAGCACACGTTATTTGATCTATTTCCTTGTATTAGCTAGTCATGATACTGGATATGTGGAATATGAACCTTGAATTTCATTTGTTAAACTGCCATACTCATTCCAATAAATAAAACTAGTTTTTGGTTAACTAGTTAATTCATGTGCCAAACAATACACAAGAATTAGCTAGTTTTATTTACTTTTCATGCACCGGACATAGACAAATGTACTGAAACTAACTTGCTAAGGCCTGAAAATGTATTGAACCTAGACAAATGTACTGAACCTAGCTAGAAAAACTAGGCTCGCTAAGACCTGAAAATTCCTTTGATGTTTTAACGGAGAAAGATACGGGCATGTGTGAAGGGGGTGGGCCCATTTGTGATCCAGTGATAGACGGAAAAAAACCAACTTGCCAATTAAAACATCCAATGATTGATGCGATTTGTAAGTTATAACAAATTTTGAATTTATAGGTGGGCAACATGCTATTCAGTATGGAGAAAAAGTGGATAAGTGAATCTAGTCAAAGATCTCTGTAACAACCCGCTCATTCGATGATTTTAGATTTAGATATTTTATCTAAATATATCGTCATATCTTATGGGTCACTAAAAATGTTGTTTTTCACAATCGATAAAATTAGGATTCGGAACCACTTCCATTGAGGCCGGATCATCGTTTACGACCTTTTTGACCATAAGCATCGATATGTTTCGAGTTCGTGAAAATTGGCACCTTGGCTAGGGCTTGGTTGAGCTAGCCTAGCTCACCATATAAACCCAAATCAGCCCCTCTTCCTCTCATTCATTCCAAACACTCAAAAGAAGATAGAAATGGGGAGGGGAAAGGGAAATTAGAATTCCTAAGCTAGGGCTTCCAATCTAGAGCTCAATTCTTGTGCAAATCCAATTCTATGACATGGGTAAGCTCTCTCTACTCGATCTCTACCTTTCTCTCCTCTCAATTTTGGATTTTTATGATGTTCTAACATCCATGAGTCTTCATATGTGTTGATGAAGTGATTAGAGAGGAGTGATTGAAGAAAGAAAGCTTCTTTGCTTGGATTTGTGCTTGTTCTTCCTTGTTGGAGCTTGTTCTTGTCATTCAAGAACCAAAGGTGAGTTCTTTGATGAACTCACATCTATGCCTCAAGCCTATATGTAACAACCCGTATTTTCAATAATCTGTTATAACATAAATCGAGGCAGAATTTAATTTAAAAATCTGAATCAAGGGAAACGGGCTATGCCATTGCGTTCGTCTCGGAAAAATACGCGAAATAGAGTCCGAGTTTTCGAAAATCGGAGTCCGTATGACCCAGTTAAGGCCCATTGAAGTTTTCAGAAAATTCTTAAGTATAAACAGATTTAAATTTCGAATTAAGAAACTAGGGTTAGGGCAAACTGGGCAGGCGGGAAAAATTCCCGCCCAGGACCCCATGTCGACAGGCCTGTCGACAGGGGTCTTGGCATGTCGACTGCCCTGTCGACAGGGGGTGCCCGGCTGTTTAGCCTGGTGCACCATTTCTGATTGGGGTTGGGTCTTGTGGCCTGTTTCTAGAGAGTTCCGAGATCTGATGGCCCTAATTCAACCTAGGGTTAATCCTATGGTCTAAATCACTAACCTAATCTATAAATAAGACCCTAACCTACCCTAAATCACTCATTATTCAATCTAGCAACTAAACTATGCCAAAATCCATCCTCTCATGGCCTCCACCCTCTTCATACAATTCCTAAACAAATCCCTAAGAGATTTCCATGCATACAAGGGTATTTAGGCTTGTATGATCCTCCTTAGTTTGCATTAAAGGCTTGTTTCTCTATTGGCATCATAAAGGATGAGTCTTGATCAAGTTTGCTTGCATTTGGGGGTTTTAAATTAGTTGTATAAGGGGTTCCTTACATTTGCTATACTCAATTGAGTCCGCCTAAGCATTGTAAGCCCTCTTACCTTCATTTTAGAAACTCTAAAGTTAATGTGTGATGAAAGTTGGGGTTTATGCATGTTTGATAAGCTATGCATGTTTATGCAAGTTTGCTAAGCCATGATTTGTATGTTTATTGAGTTATGCATGTTTATGCAAGTGTACTAAGCCATGATTTGCAAGTTAATTGAGTTATGCAAGTGTACTAAGCCATGATTTGCAAGTTAATTGAGTTATGCATGTATACTAAGCCATGATTTGCAAGTTTAACAAGTTATGCATGTTTATGCAAGTTTACTAAGCCATGATTTGCAAGTTTAACAAGTTATGCATATTTATGCAAGTTTAAAATGACAAGTTGTACATGTTTGACAAGTTATGCATGTTTATGACAATATGCAAGTTCACTATGCTAAGCTACGCAAGTTTAACATGTTATGCATGTTTATGTTAATATGCAAGTTCACTATGCTAAGTTATGCAAGTTTAACATGTTATGCATGTTTGTTATGCAAGTTCATCATGTATGATTGTGCCAAGTTCCCTCTTCCTATCCTTTATGCGTTATTACGAATATGTAAGCGAAAGAATGACGTTGGGGGGGGGGGGGGGGGTTTGGGTAAACTTAAAATACATGAAAATATAAGATTGGGAATTTACCTATTAAGTTAGGTCTACCCCTTGGGAATTTACCTATTAAGTTAGGTCTACCCAAGAAATTGTTGACTTGTAATTATGTTTTGAAATAAAGTGGACATGACACTTAGAAAACATAAGTGTGGCCAACTCGAGGTTGGGTTGAGTTTGTAGCGTAATTCTACCCGGAACCGACCGGCTTAACTAGTGGCTACAAACAATAGGACCCAATGTGAGAAGTTGGTCATGGGGTGCCAAGACCCGAGGTTAGACCAAGTTGTGGTGTAAAGCTACCCGGACCCGCCCGGCCTAACTAGTAACCACAACAAGGTCTAATATGAGAGGTTAAGGTGCATTAAATTAATTAATGCCTCATGATTAGGGTTAAGTCAGGGTCCACTAATACTTAACCAACTTGGGGATTAGAGGGATTGAAATGGGGTTAAGTGTGAACTATTGGTTACACTTAACCAGTTTAATCCAATTGGGGGTTCGAGGGATTAGAATGGGGTTAAGTTACACTTAACCAATTTAATCCGTGATTAGTGAAGGGTTAAATCGCACTTAACCCTCTTAGAAAACCCTAGCAGCGTGGTCTGTTCCAGCAGTAATCCCAGTTTGGTATCACCACAACCCTACAGCTAGGATAGGGCGGGGCACGATTACTGGACTGATGTAAGCGACCAAAGCGACGGCTGAGTGGTACAGCGGTGCGGGTCCGGCGGGCTACGGACGTGCACGTAGTCCGATGTTGGACAAACTCGAGGCACGGGTACCAGTAGGCTTAGACTGTGCATTATTGCTTAAGTGTCTGGGGTTGACACCCGAGGGCTTGATACACCCAAAGGTGGACCCAGCACAGTCTAACTACATCCATGTGGGCCGTATGGACACCAACACTTGACGTGTTAGGTTTATAGGGAGCCGATCGACTAGACCGTTGGGCTGGACCTTGTATTAAGGTCACCTCATGTTATTGGGCCAAAGCTTGGGCCAAGGGATAAATATCTGTTATGTTGGGTTGCTAGTACACCGTGGTGCAAAACTTAACCATGTTTATGCGATGACACCTCTATCTATCTTATAGTAAATTTATCAGGCCAGTATGATGTTATCTATGATCATCTCAGTTTCCATCATGATGTTAACTTTATTAGTTTATAGACTGATCGTAGCAGGGCTTACTCAGTCTTTTTGACTGACCCGTTTTGTTTCGCCTCTTTTCTTCCGTTTCCCCCCCAGGTTCTCAGGGAGGGAATACAGGAGCCTAGCTTGGATCTTAGCTGCTTTCTTGGATAGCTCATGTATGCTTTGGACTTGGGCTCGCTATGGTTTCTTCCACTTTGGGAATAGCTACTTTTATGTTTTCTTTTTCAGTATCAGATGATGTTATTTTATGTACTAGACTTGTTTACTTGGGAAATTGACATTATGATGTAGCAGACTTGTTTTTGAAATAGTTTAAAAGTCTTCCGCTGTTTTATCTACTTACTCTGTTTATTTACATATATATATATATATATGTCATGTCCTGCCTTGCTATATCATTATGCATGTTTACCTAGTTTTAAAAACGCCCCACCAAAGTCAGAGTCGCTTGAAAGAGCCACCCTGGTGGAGGTGGGGTGTTACATTTGGTATCAGAGCATATGGTTTACGAGAAGGGATAAAAAGGTTTTTAAAACTTTTGAAAAGAAAAACTATTTTCAAAACCAAGTATGAAGTATTTTCCAAAGAAAAGTCTAGTTATTTTTAAAAGGCTATTCCCCAAGAGCCATTAGCACTATCCTTTGACCCCTCGTTTGAACTCTTTTCTTTTCGTTTCCAGCATGTCTGATAATCTCGTCTTACCCGAAGGAGTAACAATACCCGATTGGTTTCGTCGGTACTTGGAAGTCATGGCACCGGCCCCGGGTGCCTCTAATGTTGTCTTTCCAGTCGAGGCCGCTGTTCCTCCTCCTCCTCCCGTAGCTGATGTTCCTCTTCCCCCTCAGCCTCCACAAGCGGATTTTGCGGAAACTTGTAAGAACTTTAAGATGATGGGTGGCAAGAATTTTAGTGGAACAGAGACTATTGTAGAGGCAAGGAATTGGTTGAAAGAGACCGAAGATCTTTTAGCCTCCTTTGATATAGGTGACCGCAGGAAGGTTTTATTAGCAGTATGGTTGCTAAAAGAAGAAGCTGCACGTTGGTGGGTAGTCACCACCGCTACAAGGCCAATTGAGACTTGGGATGATTTTAGAGGAAGGTTTGGACTGAGGTTCTTATCACTAAAGCAAGGGGACATGACTATTAGGGAATACATAGATAAGTTTAATCAACTGGCTCGTGTCGATTTAGACTTGGTTAATACAGCTCAGAAGAAGGCCCTACACTTTGCTCTGGGACTAAACGAGCCATTACATGGTTTGGCCATGTCTCATATACCCTTGGGGGCGACTTTCGAGAATTTGGTGAATTTGGCCCTACTTCAAGAAGAAGATAACAATGACAAGAAAGAGGTCAAGGCGAATGAGTCTCAAGACAAGAGAGTAAATTCCGGGAAACGGGGCAAGAATAACCACAACCGCAAGAACAAGCCAAGAGGGAATAGGAAATGTAACTTCTGTGGTAAAGTTGGACATATAGCCAGGGAATGTAGGAAGAAGAAGAGAAAGCGGGGCGAATGCTTTCAGTGTGGTGAGTTTGGACATCTCAGCAAGAATTGCCCGAGGAAACAAGGGCAAGGTCAGACTCAGTATGCAGGACTATCTGGAGGGCGAGTTCATCCCCTCAATACCGTTCGTCCAGCTTATGATAGAGGTAGTGTTTCTGTTGAAAGTCTTGTTTACATTTTCTGATTTTCCCTGTTCGTACTTTGTTTGACTCTGGCACATCGCATAGTTTTATTTCACCTGATCTTGTTGATAGTTTGCACCTAAGTACTAGCCTAGTTGATGATCCCGTATATGTTTCAAATCCAATTGGGGGTTCTCCCCGTTTGTCTATGGTCTGAGTGGATTTGAAAATTTCTATCTTGAGTATAGAATTCTCGTGGGATGTTTATATTCTCGGTTTCAGGGGATATGGGTTGGTTTTGGGCATGGAATGGTTGTCCTGTTTTGGAGCCATTCTTGGTTTTTGTGCATAGGGTTGTGAGGCTCATGATCCGCCTCGGTAATACCCTAGAAATTTCAAGTAACCCTATGGATCCCGTCATGTTATGTTATCTTGAAATCCCTCGACTCGTCTATCGATAGTTTGCAATCTGTGAGGATGGTCCGAGAATATCCTGATATCTTGGGTGAAGTGAAGGGGTTACCCTGGACGTGGGATAGATTTCCGCATTATCTGGTTGGTAATACCAAGCCAGTTTTGTGGCCGGTTAGGCACATGACCTCACGAGATGAGAGTTAAGAAAGAAAGTCAAGGAGTTGCTTGAGAAGAACTTCCTGAGACGAAGCATTTTCGAGTAGGGTGCTCCAGTAGCATTCGTTACTAATGTGGACAGTTTGCTTCGCTTATGTGCTGATTATCGTGAGAAGAATAGACAACCGTTACCAAGGATCGATGATTTGTTTGATCAGCTTGTAGGAGCATCTGTTTCCTTTTGATCTAGCTACCGGATTCCATCAGCTTAGGATGGCTGAGGATGGAATTGACAAGACTGAGTTTAGGACTCTAGATGGATTTTTGGAATGGCTAGTCATGCTATTTGGTTTGACTAAGGCACCCGCATATTACGTGAACTTGATGGGTAGGGTGTTTAGGGAGTCCTTGAACAAGTTTGTCGTGGTCGTCGTAGACGATATTTTGATCTCCTTAAAAGAACGAGGAAGAGCATGCTAGACATCTCAAGGAGGTGATGGGTACGCTTAGAGCCACCAGTTGAAGGTCAAGTTCTCCAAATGTCACTTTGGAGGAAAGAAGTTGGATTTCTTGGGCACATAGTTCCTAAGTAAGGCTTAGCGGTGGATTCCGCTAAAGTGGTTGCGGTTTAAGACCAGAAAACCCTGAGGAGGGCAATTGAAGTAAGAAGCTTTCTCCGTTTGGCTAGTTAGTTAGCATTCCCTAAGCTTAGACTTACTCTTCTAGATCAAGAAGGGGGTTTCACAGGAAGAAGACCCGCAGTTAGTCAAGAACATGGACCAGTTGATTCGAGGCGAGATGTTAAGTCACCTCGCTAGATATATTATAGATGACAAGGGATGACTAAGGCGCGATGAGAGATTATGTGTTCCTCGAGTGGAAGACTTGGTAAAGAAGGTTCTTGAAGATGCGCATCACTCGAGGAGGTGGCCGAGTTGGTCTCAGGACACAAGTTGTGCCACCAGGTTAAGGCCAAGTCATAGAAGCCCGGCGGGTCATTACCTCCATTGGAGGTTCCGCAAGGGAAGTGTGAAAACATCTCGATAGATTATGTGGATAGAGTACCTAGATCAAAGAAAGGGAATACGGGTATGTGGGTCATAATAGGTAGACTCACGAAGAGTGCTCATTTCAGTCCGGTGAAGAGCGAGAGGACTGCATCATGGTTAGCAACGGTTCATCCTCAAGAAGTTGGCCAGTTTTGAAATAGCCTACAGGAAGCCATGGGTAGGCAATTGAATCTAGGTATGGCCTATCACTCATAGGCGGATGGTTCATTTCGATTAAGCATGAGTTATAGAAAATCACGTTTATAAGGGCAATTGGCAACGTGGATTGGTATTTTCAAGAAAAGTTCTGCTGCGTGGAATACTTTATAGTAAGTGGACAAGATCCAGGATTCACTAGTGAATTTTGGAGAGCTTGCATGAAATCATGAGGTTATAGTGTGTTTAAGCCAAGGATACAGAAGGAAGAATAAGTGGAAAAGAAAGACGAGAGGCGATAATGAAATGAGTTCCAACTCGAATTTGGGAAATAGGAGTTAGGAAGCCAAGGAATCATGAAGTGCAAGATAGTCAAAGCACAGTGGAGTTAAGCTCAAGGAAACGTGACTAAGAAGAGTGAAGACTAGATACACACATCATATCTTTTTAAGAGTGCATCCTTGATCCTTGTTTTCCTGGGGAGCTTGCTTGCAAATTATCTTTTGTATATATATCCTCTCGGTCCCATTCTCGATCTTATTTCTGTTGTAAACTCCATAAGGGGGTTATGACTCATCGGTTAGTACTATATGTCAGAGTCTGAATGGATGCATATCTCTCTGTCCATGTTTATCTAGTTTATCGTGTTTATCCTGTCATGAGGACCTTAGGTAGAGACCCTTTGGATGAAACATGTGTTTGAAACATGTTATGCTTGATGGTTGCAAGTGGTTGCAAGTGCTTTGCAAGTGGTTACTCGTGGATGCATTATACACATTAGGCACTAGATCGGCTCACACACTCTTCATGTTGCATATGCATGAGTGCTTACACTTATTCATGGTTGAAACTTGTTGTGCTACCACATGGATGTTGCATATGGATGAATGTTATGTGCACTCATATAGATACCAAAAATTATGGTAGGATTTGGCATACATATGGATTCATTTCACTGACATACATATGCATTAAGGAGGTTTACTGTATCAGTAACCGCCTGATTTTCACTGACATACATATGCATTAAGGAGGTTTACTGTATCAGTAACCGCCTGATCTTTGCATTAGATAAGTACATATACACACACTTTTGCATATGTTCATACCACATTTAGAATCTTTTAAGGACAATGATTGCTCGTGGATGATGCTTTGAGTAGATGGATGATTGGATGGTAGGATACGTTCTTCCTAACTTGAAGATTTCGGGGACGAAATCCTTTAAGGAGGGGAGAATGTAACAACCCGTATTTTCAATAATCTGTTATAACATAAATCGAGGCAGAATTTAATTTAAAAATCTGAATCAAGGGAAACGGGCTATGCCATTGCGTTCGTCTCGGAAAAATACGCGAAATAGAGTCCGAGTTTTCGAAAATCGGAGTCCGTATGACCCAGTTAAGGCCCATTGAAGTTTTCAGAAAATTCTTAAGTATAAACAGATTTAAATTTCGAATTAAGAAACTAGGGTTAGGGCAAACTGGGCAGGCGGGAAAAATTCCCGCCCAGGACCCCATGTCGACAGGCCTGTCGACAGGGGTCTTGGCATGTCGACTGCCCTGTCGACAGCCCTGTCGACAGGGGGTGCCCGACTGTTTAGCCTGGTGCACCATTTCTGATTGGGGTTGGGTCTTGTGGCCTGTTTCTAGAGAGTTCCGAGATCTGATGGCCCTAATTCAACCTAGGGTTAATCCTATGGTCTAAATCACTAACCTAATCTATAAATAAGACCCTAACCTACCCTAAATCACTCATTATTCAATCTAGCAACTAAACTATGCCAAAATCCATCCTCTCATGGCCTCCACCCTCTTCATACAATTCCTAAACAAATCCCTAAGAGATTTCCATGCATACAAGGGTATTTAGGCTTGTATGATCCTCCTTAGTTTGCATTAAAGGCTTGTTTCTCTATTGGCATCATAAAGGAGGAGTCTTGATCAAGTTTGCTTGCATTTGGGGGTTTTAAATTAGTTGTATAAGGGGTTCCTTACATTTGCTATACTCAATTGAGTCCGCCTAAGCATTGTAAGCCCTCTTACCTTCATTTTAGAAACTCTAAAGTTAATGTGTGATGAAAGTTGGGGTTTATGCATGTTTGATAAGCTATGCATGTTTATGCAAGTTTGCTAAGCCATGATTTGTATGTTTATTGAGTTATGCATGTTTATGCAAGTGTACTAAGCCATGATTTGCAAGTTAATTGAGTTATGCAAGTGTACTAAGCCATGATTTGCAAGTTAATTGAGTTATGCATGTATACTAAGCCATGATTTGCAAGTTTAACAAGTTATGCATGTTTATGCAAGTTTACTAAGCCATGATTTGCAAGTTTAACAAGTTATGCATATTTATGCAAGTTTAAAATGACAAGTTGTACATGTTTGACAAGTTATGCATGTTTATGACAATATGCAAGTTCACTATGCTAAGCTACGCAAGTTTAACATGTTATGCATGTTTATGTTAATATGCAAGTTCACTATGCTAAGTTATGCAAGTTTAACATGTTATGCATGTTTGTTATGCAAGTTCATCATGTATGATTGTGCCAAGTTCCCTCTTCCTATCCTTTATGCGTTATTACGAATATGTAAGCGATAGAATGACGTTGGGGGGGGGGGGGGTTTGGGTAAACTTAAAATACATGAAAATATAAGATTGGGAATTTACCTATTAAGTTAGGTCTACCCCTTGGGAATTTACCTATTAAGTTAGGTCTACCCAAGAAATTGTTGACTTGTAATTATGTTTTGAAATAAAGTGGACATGACACTTAGAAAACATAAGTGTGGCCAACTCGAGGTTGGGTTGAGTTTGTAGCGTAATTCTACCCGGAACCGACCGGCTTAACTAGTGGCTACAAACAATAGGACCCAATGTGAGAAGTTGGTCATGGGGTGCCAAGACCCGAGGTTAGACCAAGTTGTGGTGTAAAGCTACCCGGACCCGCCCGGCCTAACTAGTAACCACAACAAGGTCTAATGTGAGAGGTTAAGGTGCATTAAATTAATTAATGCCTCATGATTAGGGTTAAGTCAGGGTCCACTAATACTTAACCAACTTGGGGATTAGAGGGATTGAAATGGGGTTAAGTGTGAACTATTGGTTACACTTAACCAGTTTAATCCAATTGGGGGTTCGAGGGATTAGAATGGGGTTAAGTTACACTTAACCAATTTAATCCGTGATTAGTGAAGGGTTAAATCGCACTTAACCCTCTTAGAAAACCCTAGCAGCGTGGTCTGTTCCAGCAGTAATCCCAGTTTGGTATCACCACAACCCTACAACTAGGATAGGGCGGGGCATGATTACTGGACTGATGTAAGCGACCAAAGCGACGGCTGAGTGGTACAGCGGTGCGGGTCCGGCGGGCTACGGACGTGCACGTAGTCCGATGTTGGACAAACTCGAGGCACGGGTACCAGTAGGCTTAGACTGTGCATTATTGCTTAAGTGTCTGGGGTTGACACCCGAGGGCTTGATACACCCAAAGGTGGACCCAGCACAGTCTAACTACATCCATGTGGGCCGTATGGACACCAACACTTGACGTGTTAGGTTTATAGGGAGCCGATCGACTAGACCGTTGGGCTGGACCTTGTATTAAGGTCACCTCATGTTATTGGGCCAAAGCTTGGGCCAAGGGATCAATATCTGTTATGTTGGGTTGCTAGTACACCGTGGTGCAAAACTTAACCATGTTTATGCGATGACACCTCTATCTATCTTATAGTAAATTTATCAGGCCAGTATGATGTTATCTATGATCATCTCAGTTTCCATCATGATGTTAACTTTATTAGTTTATAGACTGATCGTAACAGGGCTTACTCAGTCTTTTTGACTGACCCGTTTTGTTTCGCCTCTTTTCTTCCGTTTCCCCCCCCCAAGGTTCTCAGGGAGGGAATACAGGAGCCTAGCTTGGATCTTAGCTGCTTTCTTGGATAGCTCATGTATGCTTTGGACTTGGGCTCGCTATGGTTTCTTCCACTTTGGGAATAGCTACTTTTATGTTTTCTTTTTCAGTATCAGATGATGTTATTTTATGTACTAGACTTGTTTACTTGGGAAATTGACATTATGATGTAGCAGACTTGTTTTTGAAATAGTTTAAAAGTCTTCCGCTGTTTTATCTACTTACTCTGTTTATTTACATATATATATATATGTCATGTCCTGCCTTGCTATATCATTATGCATGTTTACCTAGTTTTAAAAACGCCCCACCAAAGTCAGAGTCGCTTGAAAGAGCCACCCTGGTGGAGGTGGGGTGTTACACTATATGCTTGTAAAGTGTAATTTAGGAACATTTCATGTTGCATTTGCTTGTTGAATTGGTGAGGAGAACTTATACTCCCCGGTTTATTAGTTTGAATTTCATTCGGAATAGAAATCATGATAAGTATTGTTAATACGATCTAATTCATATGCTATGAGTTGATTTGGTGAGGTTGTGAATTACCATTGTCGCACCCGGCAAGTTCTAAGACTTCATGATTCGCTTATATCGTGTTCATTCGTTTTAGTTTGGAAATTTGGTTCGTTTCCAATCTATAATTAAAATCTTTGCATTCGAGCTTTGCGAGTTGGTACGGTGGATCAAAAAGGTCTCATTGACGTCTCGAAGAAGTCACGAGCCTCGACGATCGGCGCCAGACACTCACTGGGGAGCAAATCCCCCTAGGTTCGACCTGGGCAACAACCCAGGTCAGGACCGGTCGACTGACCCAAATGGGGCGGTCGACCAGTTTTCTTTCTGTTTGAAAACGGTCGACTGCCCCTCTTTAGCCGGTCGACTGGTCTCGGTTCAGCCTGGGCAGTTGCCCAGGCCAGAACCGGTCGACCGGTTCCAAACCGGCGGTCGACCGGTTTGGCTGAGCCCGGGCAATTTTGCCCAGGCCCGACTCTATGTCGATCGTGCGCCCCCGCGCACTACCCCGCTTGTTTCCGGACTCCTCCTTGGATCTTCCATGCACGTCGATGGTCTTCGAATTCACCGGAGATCACCGTAAAGCCGTGCGCTCCTTTTGGAATATCGAATTTATTCGATACTCTTGTTAAGATGATTCACGCCATTAAAACGTGAATTATCAACTCGATATCCTTCGAGTCTATCCCAATATAGTTTAAAACCTTCGGGTGCTAGTTTGGAATTTCGATTCGTTCGTTGATTGAAATTACAACTGTTATCCCTTTGATTTCCTGTATGTTGTTGTAATGTGGGTTTATGATTTTTGTGTTCGCTTCGCTACGGCGATGATTTTTATGAATAATTGAACCACAATGGATAATGGGGTTTTATATTATCAATGGGTATCGAACCAACGTTTAATCAGTTTTTAAATTCAAATACTTTTAAAATAAATTCGGTTTCTAAACCCGGTTCTAATTCTTTTGATTTATATACGATTCCTTATCCTATCAATCGGACGAGAAATTTAGTTTATTTACCTTAGTAAAACTGAGGACTATGACCCTTTATATGTTTACTTCGGCGAATAACTCTTGGACTTGTGCGTTCGAACATGTGTGGTGATTTTCTCTGTTTTGAATAGAAACCAATTACAAGTTCATAAATATTCGAGAATAGCATGTGGTTGTGGGACATGTTGCTATTTCCTTATATTAACTAGCTCAGAGTAATTTCTATTCACCTGGATCGATGTGATCCTTTATTACTTGTGTTTTGTGGTCCTCGATCGCCCGAGTGGGATTTACGATTCTTGGATTTCACCTATGGGACTTCGGTCCAACCTTCATGATTTATGTTTTGAGAATGAACTAACAACGGTTTAGTTAATATTCGAGAATAGCGAGTGGTTATGGGACATTTAGCTATTTTCTTATATTAACTATTTCGGTGTAATTCATACTCACCCGGATCCATGGTATCAGCCTCTATGACATAGTTTTTTGGTTCGCGATCGCCAAAGTGGCAAATTATGATGTGTGACCTTAATCTATGAGACTTCGGTCCGACTTTCTATGATTTATGTTTTCCTCTACCGGGTTCACGACCCGGCTTCGTGGGGAGCTTCGGCACAAACCAATGGGTTCACTACCTAGAGATCGTATCTCATCTATGAACAGACCTGTCCCCTCTTTATGATGTTTACTAGAGATTTCATGATTTATGTGTTTTCTCTCTTCCGGGGTCACGACCCGGCTCTGTGGGGAGCTTCGGCTCAAATATATGGGTTCGCTACCTAGAGATCGTATCTCATCTATGAACAGGTCTGCTCCTTTATGATGTTTTCTGGATTTCGAGTGATTTCTGGATTCTTGATTTGACGCGATGTGCGTCAATTTGAGAAATGATTTATGATTCATGATTTACTTTGATGTCATGGTCATCAATTTGATGTGTATTTGGCATTCCGTTGTCATTCATGTGTTTAGTTTATTTGGCATTCCATTGTCATTCATGTGTTTATAGTTTATTTCGCATTCCACTGTCATTTCCAATTGTGTGCTATTATTTGAATGTTGCATTCTATATTAGCTAGGAGATTATTTAGAGATATTTGTGTGCCGACATTCCATTGTCATTTCCTGATTGTATCGACATGCCATGTTCATGTCATCCTATGTTATATCTCTTGTTCTCTCAGTTTATTTGATAAGTACAGTTAGACTGATCCGTTTATTGTTTATTTCCTTATAAATAATACTCGGGTCAGGCCGAGTCATTTTAGGTACTCTACTGGGACTCATTGCAGGATTGATCTTCCGCTTTTAGCTTGCTACTCTGTCTCCGCAGTTTTATGTACTTTTGTACCTATGAAATTATCTATCGTTTTGTACATATTCTATTATTTGAATCGTGGTACATGTATCTATTCTTTTGGGTTTAGTGGATCTTTGTTGACCACTAGCTTGTCGTACACATTCTTGATTTATTCATATCTATTCCGCCTTTGTGATATGATTATTCTATGTCTGGCTTTGAGATATAGCATATTTATATTGTTGTTGTCTATTTTATATTGCTTTCCGGATTGCATATAGCCGTTGTGTAGTTGCCCTATGTGCCGAATGTTCATGTCGAAATTTTAATCGGTATTAGAATTCGATGTGCATTCCTCACATAGAGCAATAATACAATCGGTCTCCCTTCGCAAACCTCATTCTCCGTTATGGTCTGCGAAATTTCTCTGAAATGAACCGGACGATAGTTGGTATAGAGGCAGGACATTACAGTTGGTATCAGAGCCAACTTTCCGGAACAGTGTAAGATAGGATGACGATGGTATTGTCTTAATCCTCTCTCGGGAATTGTGCTTTAGGGTTTTAGTTAGAGTCTTAAGACCCGTCACAGCTTATCTTCCAATACGGTTCCATTTTGATTGAATTCACATCGTTTGAATTCAACTTGTGACTAACTTTTTCCTCCTTCTTTTCCTTAAAGAAGTGAAATAGTTAGTCGTGGCCGTGCAAGTGCCGGTTCACCCAGTGTACCTCCTACGAGAGGGGTGATTATGTCTCGAGTGGACTAATTTTAGTCTTTAGAATAGTTATCGACTCGTTCTCCTTCGGGTTGATTTCTATAGTCCATCTAGGGCCCGTATGCTCTAGTGGTGCTTCTGTTTCATTCTTTGACTCGAGTTGCTAATTGATGTCTGTTTTTGTATAAATTATATTATTAAAAAGTAAATTTCAAGTTGTCGATCGCTTCGGCGATCGTATTTCGACATTGTCATGAGTACTTCAATCGTACGAGAAATTTAATTGAACGCCTTTGTAAACATGAGGACTATGAACCCTTGTGTTTGCTTTGACGGATAATTACTGGACTTGTGCGTTTGAAAACTATGATAATAACCATTTTGAATATTCGAGTGGGATTCAATAATTCGTTCGTTAATTCTTGAGTTAAGCTGGCGGTATGGGACGTTTGGCTGAATTTGTTTATTAACTGGCCTATTGTGTATCACACTTATCTTGTTGATCATTTATGATCCTTGTAGTTGATTGATCATTGGATATCTTGCCTGTGCATCGTTACGCGCATTGTAAGCGCCTTTGATCCTGATATTTCATGTTTTCTAGTTAAGATTATTTCGTACGTCGCTATGTACCTAGCATGTTCTATTGATCACTTGTCGGTCGGTATGGAAATACCATGTCGTTGTGACAAAATCTACTCCCTTGTTGTCAGCTATGTAGTTTTAGTTCGGTGTGAGATCACCAAGCCTTCGGGCTAAAACAACTCATTTGTTACCTCGTTGTGCCGGTGTGAGTCACCCAGCATTTGTGCTAAATTAACTCAAGATCAAGAATGAGGGAAAGCATCCCGCTTCTTGTGATCCCTCTTCTTGAGTCAATGTACGTGTCATTAATTCCTTAATGTCATTTACCTTGTTCAGAGATTATTTTATTTATGTTCTTTTGATATACATCGATCGTGTTCTTCGTTATCAAAAGATATCAGTTGTGTTTTATTCGTAAGTTGATAAAGGAATCCTATTTCCTTTATGCCATCCCAAACGATTTATTGAATTTTTATATTTTCACGAGATCTGCGTGAACGTTAGAAATTGTGAGGACTTTCTTGTGTTATCTTGTCCGTCGGGTGCGTTAAGGATCTCGAACGAGACGTGGGACGCCATGTTGTAGTTTGGAATTCCTGAACACCATTACGTGACAATCCGACATTTGAAATGATACCTAAAATTAAATTAACCATTAATAAGTTAATCAAAATAATAATATTATGGGGTTTTTGTGATTTTTCGTAATCGTTTGTTATTTTCTAGATAATTTATTTCTAGATATCCTTGGAGCAATTCTAAGAATTTGAGTGGTTCAAGATTTTCAATTAGAAATTATCTTGAATCTTTTCTTTGATTAAATTAAATAACTCTAGGAACAACCCAAAGAGTTATTCATTGATCTTTGATTTTCGAGAATTCTTAGCGATTAAGAATCTCGCCTAATTCTTAATCCTTGTTTCAGTTTGCTAAAGAAAATTTACTATTCTTGTGATTCCATGGGTCTCCTTATTTTCTCTAGTGAACGATCACTCGAGAGAATGAGAATCCCGTGGGGGAGGGGAAACTTGAGTTTTGCGATCCGCGGTGGATTCAATAATTCCTTTCTTCGAATCTATGATCTAGTCGATCATCCGGAAGTGCTATAGTCAATTCACTTATGGACTTAGCCTTGCATTGTCCCTAGAAATGAATATCGAAAGGATGAGCTCTTTTGATATTCCTCCTTTGTTTGTTTGAATCATTTGGATTGACAATTGTCTCTGCACGTTTGTTAACCCTTGTCAATCAAATCTTTGGGGATTGTGACCTCTTTGGTTTAATCTCATCTTATTAGAGAAATTGTCTATTGCTTCTTTGATTAATTGCTGATGTTTCTACGATTTGAGATTTTTGGTGGAAAATTATCTTAAATCGTGTTGTTCCAAAGTGGTAAGTTGTGCACTACTTATCCATCATCTTCTTGATGTTTCTGATTTTCTAAAATCGATATTCAAGTTTCTGAATATTGGGAATTCCGTATAATTCATAATGATTCGTCCTTATGGTTACTAAATGATATTTAGTACCTGTTTAGAAATCGATTTCCCTGAGTAGTTCATTGGCATTCCGTTACCAATAATTGTTATCGATTTCTAGTTTGGTATTCCGTTACCAATATTTGATTATCGACTTGTAGTTCATTGGTATTCCGTTACCAATATTTGTTTATCGGTTTCTAGCTGATTGGTATTCCATTATCAACCTTGAATCATTGATATTAAAATTGATTATTCCTTCGAAAATTGCTTTCCTTAGCTAAATTCATTGGAATCTCTGTGTTGTGCTTTTGTTGGTGTCAGCCACCTTTTCGTAGGACTAAAGCGCTCGGGTTCGATGTTCGCTACATCGTCGTGATTGAGTTTGGGAATGGATTAGTCAACCATCGAAATTTCCCATCTCATATCCCAAGAGAAATATCTACTATTGATATCTCGCGTCTGTAAGACGCAGTCCCGTTGCTTCTTGAAATTCCAAATTAGATTCGCTTGGGTCTTGTACATTCTATTAATTCTCATTCCCTTGAGAATCATACGAAGAAGGGCGACTCTATTTGAATTCATAGTGCTTATGAATTTTTCTGGAATTACTTTACCAGTTTGGGATGACTACCTTCATGGGTAATGGAGTTCGAGATTGAACTCTAGCTTTTATGATCTTGCGAGACGAAATTGGGATCTCACCTAGCCGTTGGTGTGATCTTTCCATTTCGTGTCGGTTCTTGTAGTACCACTCCATGGTATTGTTTTTGGTTGTTACTTACTACTTCATTCTTAAGGAATTGCGGGGACGCAATTCTTTTAAGGGGGGGGGGGGAGTCTGTAACAACCCGCTCGTTCGAAGATTTTAGATTTAGATATTTTATCTAAATATATCGTCATATCTTATGTGTCACTAAAAATGTCGTTTTTCACAAACGATAAAATTAGGATTCGGAACCACTTCTATTGAGGTCGGATCATCGTTTACGACCTTTTTGACTATAACCATCGATATGTTTCGAGTTCGTGAAAATTGGCACCTTAGCTAGGGCTTGGTTGAGCTAGCCTAGCTCACCATATAAACCTAAATCAGCCCCCTCTTCTTCTCATTCATTCCAAACACTCAAAAGAAGATAGAAATGGGGAGAGGAAAGGGAAATTAGAATTCCTAAGCTAGGGCTTCCAATCTAGAGCTCAATTCTTGTGCAAATCCAATTCTATGACATGGGTAAGCTCCCTCTACTCGATCTCTACCTTTCTCTCCTCTCAATTTTGGATTTTTATGATGATCTAACATCCATGAGTCTTCATATGTGTTGATGAAGTGATTAGAGAGGAGTGATTGAAGAAAGAAAGCTTCTTTGCTTGGATTTGTGCTTGTTCTTCCTTGTTGGAGCTTGTTCTTGTCATTCAAGGACCAAAGGTGAGTTCTTTGATGAACTCACATCTATGCCTCAAGCCTATGTGCTTGTAAAGTGTAATCTAGGACCATTTCATGTTGTATTTGCTTGTTGAATTGGTGAGGAGAACTTATACTCCCCGGTTTATTAGTTTGAATTTCATTCGGAATAGAAATCATGATAAGTATTGTTAATACGATCTAATTCATATGCTATAAGTTTATTTGGTGAGGTTTTGAAGTACCATTGTCGCACTCGGCAAGTTCTAAGACTTCACGATTCGCTTATATCGTGTTCATTCATTTTAGTTTGGAAATTTGGTTCATTTCGAATTTATAATTAAAATCTTTGCATTCGAGCTTTGCGAGTTGATACGGTGGATCGAAGAGATCTCATTGACGTCCCGAAAAAGTCAAGAGCCTCAACGATCGGCACCAGACACTCATGGAGGAGCAAATCCCCCTAGGTTCGACCTGGGCAACAACCAAGGTCAGGACCGGTCGACCGGTTTTCTTTCTGTTTGAAAACGGTTGACCGCCCCTCTTTGGCCAGTGGACTGGTCTCGGTTCAGCCTGGGCAGTTGCCCAGGCCAGAACCGGTCGACGGTTCCAAACCGGCGGTCGACCGTCGTGCGCCCCCACGCATGACCCCGCTTGTTTCCAGACTCCTCCTTGGCTCTTCCATGCACGTCGATGGTCTTCAAATTCACCGGAGATCATCGCAAAGCCATGCGCTCCTTTTGGTATATAAAATTTATTCGATACTCATGTTAAGATGATTCTCGCCATTAAAACGTGAATTATCGACTCGATATCCTTCGAGTCTATCCCGATATAGTTTAAAACCTTCAGGTGCTAGTTTGGAATTTCGATTCGTTCGTTGATCGAAATTACAATCGTTATCCCTTAGATTTCCTGTATGTTGTTGTAATATGGGTTTATGATTTTTGTGTTCCCTTCGCTACGGAGTTGATTTTTATGAATAATTGAACCACAATGGATAATGGGGTTTTATATTGTCAATGGGCATCGAACCAACGTTTAATAAGTTTTTAAATTCAAATCCTTTTAAAATAAATTCGGTTTCTAAACCCGATTCTGATTCTATTGATTTATATATGATTCCTTATCCTATCAATCAGACGAGAAATTTAGTTTATTTACCTTAGTAAAACTGAGGACTATGACCCCTTATATGTTTACTTCGGCGAATAACTCTTGGACTCGTGCGTTCGAACATGTGTGGTGATTTCTCTGTTTTGAATATAAACCAATTACGGGTTCGTAAATATTCGAGAATAGCATGTGGTTATGGGAAATGTTGCTATTTCCTTATATTAACTAGCTCGGAGTAATTTCTATTCACCCGGATCGATGTGATCCTTTATCACTTGTGTTTTGTGGTCCTCAATCGCCCAAGTGGGATTTTCGACTCTTGGATTTCACCTATGGGACTTCGGTCCAACCTTCATGATTTATGTTTTGAGAATGAACTAACAACGGTTTAGTAAATATTCGAGAATAGCGAGTGGTTATGGGAAATTTGGCTATTTTCTTATATTAACTATCTCGGTGTAATTCATACTCACCCGGGTCCATGGTATCCGCCTCTATGACATAGATGTTTGGTTCGCGATCGCCCGAGTGGGAAATTATGATTTGTGACCTTCATCTATGAGACTTCGGTCCGATTTTCTATGATTTTCTATGATTTATGTTTTCCTCTACTGGGGTCACGACTCGGCTTCGTGGGGAGCTTCAGCTCAAACCAATGGGTTCGCTACCTAGAGATCGTATCTCATCTATGAACAGACCTGTCCCCTCTTTATGATGTTTTCTAGAGATTTCATGATTTATGTGTTTTCTCTCTTCCGGGGTCACGACCCGGCTCTGTGGGCAGCTTCGGCTCAAATATATGGGTTCGCTACCTAGAGATCATATCTCATCTATGAACAGGTCTGCCCCTTTACGATGTTTTCTGGATCTCGAGTGATTTCTGGATTCTTGATTTGACGCGATGTGCGTCAATTTGAGATATGATTTATGATTCATGATTTACTTTGATGCGATGGTCATCAATTTGATGTATATTTGGCATTCCGTTGTCATTCATGTGTTTAGTTTATTTGCCATTCCATTGTCATTCATGTGTTTATAGTTTATTTGGCATTCCACTGTCATTTGCTTTTGTGTGCTATTATTTGAATGTTGCATTCTATTTTAGTTAGGAGATTATATAGAGATATTTGTGTGCCGACATTCCATTGTCATTTCCTGATTATATCGACATGCCATGTTCATGTCATCCTATGTTATATCTTTTGTTATCTCAGTTTATTTGATAAGTACAGTTAGACTAATCCTTTTATTGTTTATTTCCTTATAAATAATACTCGGGTCAGGCCAAGTCATTTTAGGTACTCTACTGGGACTCATCGCAGGATTGATCTTCCGCTTTTAGCTTGCTACTCTGTCTCCGCAGTTTTATGTACTTTTGTACCTATGAAATTATCTATCGTTGTGTACATATACTATTATTTGAATTGTGGTACATGTATCTATTCTTTTGGTTTTAGTGGATCTTTGTTGACCACTAGCTTGTTGTACACATTCTTGATTTATTCATATCTATTCCGCCTTTGTGATATGATTATTCTGTGTTTGGTTTTGAGATATACCATATTTATATTGTTGTTGTCTATTTTATATTGCTTTCCGGATTGCATATAGCCGTTGTGTAGTTGCCCTATGTGCCGAATGGTCATGTCGAAATTTTAATCGGTATCAGAATTAGATGTGCATTCCTTACATGGAGCAATAATACCATCGGTCGTCCTTCACAAACCTCATTCTCCGTTATGGTCTGCGACATTTCTCTGAAATGAACCGGACAATAGTGGGTATAGAGGCGGGGCGTTACAATCTCCATACTATATTGATGGGGTGAACATGTTTATTTGTTTTGATGAAGAAAACGGTGGTAAGAAAGGAGTGTATTTTTGCCCCTGCAATCGATGCCAAAATATGAAGACGTTTAAATTAGATGAAATTCATTTTCATTTACTTAGATGGGGTTTTATCCAATCATATAGCATGAGGTATTTTCATGGGGAAAAAAGGGTGAAGATGGGAAAACAACAAACAATTAGTAATGCCACAAGTACTGACGAGGCTGAACATATTGCGATGGAAGATCTAGTCAACGATGCAAATAGATTTCATGATTTTTTACCTGAAAATCCGTTGTTTGATCATGCTAATGTTGGAGAGCAGTGTACGGATGATGGCAATTGGAAAGCCAATGAAAGTAAGAAGTATACACCACTTTATGAAAGAACAAAAGAGCCATTGTATCTTTCATGTCCAAAAGGGATAACGAAGCTGTATGCCATTGTGAAACTGAATAACTTGAAGACCCAATATAGCTTCTCAGATAATGGTGTGACTGCGCTACTCGAACTAATAAAGGAGTTACTCCTCGAAGGTAATACGCTGCCGACAAAATACCACGGTGTGAAGAAGTTCATTAAGCAAGTTGGGATGAATTACAAAACTTATGACGCATGCATCAATGATTGCATGTTGTACTGGAAAGATGATGCAAATAGAATTTCTTATACAAATTGCAATGAACCAAGATATAGGACATCTTTTAACGACGAGAGAAAAGGAACCAAAGTAGCTCGAAAGACATTAAGACATTTCCCATTAATTTCTAGATTGAAGAGATTGTTACTGTAACATGGATAGCAGATGCAATGACCTGGCATGGTCCTGCCAAGTCTGATCCAAATGTAATGCGTCATCCATGTGACACTTCTCAATGGAAAGCCATGGAATCTTTTGACATAACATTCGCAGTCGAGCCACGAAATGTCAAACTTGGAATAACAACAGATGGTTTCTATTCAAATGCTTCTCTTACGAACCCATGGTTGTTGGCCAGTAATTGTAGTACCGTATAATCATCCTCCGTCTATGTGCATGAACGAGAGTTTTCAATGTTAACACTGTTGATTTCTGGGCCAAAACAACTAGGGAAGGATATTGATGTATATTTAGAACCGTTTGTAGACGAGTTAAAGAAGTTATGGGAAGGAGTTGTTACATGTGATTCATCAAATAAATCCGAGTTTACAATGAGATCTAGGGTGTTGTGGGTGATCCATGATCACCCTGATCTTGGGACTTTATCGGGATGTACAACTCATGGTTACTTTGCATGTCCTGTTTGTGGAGAAAACACTTGTTCTTATCATCTTCCTGAAAGTAAGAAGATGTGTTTTATGGCACATCGAATGTATCTTCCTAACGGACACAGGTTTCGATACGACAAGACAAATTTCAACAATGAATAGGAACTTAGTCATCCTAAAAGGCCATTGAATGGTTTTGAAGTTGAAAAGAGAGTAGCGAATGTCAAAATGAAAATCGGTAAACACAAAGAAGAGGTTGGTCGAATAAGGAAAAAGTCAGCCGTTGAAGAAGGTGACAATGTTTCTGCTTGGTATAGGAGATCTATCTTTTTTTATTTACCATATTGGAAAGCAAATATGATTCAACATAATATTCATGTTATGCATACAGAGAAGAATGCCGTAGAGCATCCCATCAGCACCATTATGGACCATAAATAGAAGTCAAAAGATGGCATCAATGCATGCAAGGATATGAAAACCATTGCTATAAAAAAAAAGTTATGGGTGATGGTAGATCCCGAAACCAAAAAAACAATCATACCAAAGGCAAATTTCACCTTGAGTAGAGAAGAAAAGATAATATTTTGCACCATACTGAAAATTTTGAAAGTACCTAACAAATTCTCCTCTAACTTCCACAATGTGAGCATCAATCCTCTCGAACTAAGAAATATGAAATCACATGATTACCACGTCATAATGCAACATCTACTTCCGGTATTGCTTCAACATACTTATACACAAAATAAGGATCTACGAAATGCTATTCATCATATTAGTCTATTCTTTAACATTTTGTGCTCAAAGGTGATCAATAGGGAACACCTTATAAAAGCAAAGGCTATGTTGGTGGAAGCAACGTGTGATTTTGAAAAACATTTTCCACCTGCATTTTTTTGATATCAGTATCCATGTTATGGTTTATTTAGCTGATCAAGCATTGGTTGGTGGCCCTGTCAGATATAAACGAATGTATCCTTTTGAACGGTAAATAACTAATTTCAGTTATGTACATCGCTATCGTGTGCAAGTTATAATTGATCACAATCATACGTTGATGAAAACATATAAAAGGTATGTGCACAACAAAAGATACATTGAAGGGTGTAATGCAGAAGGATATATCATATAAGAAGCTAGCCTTTATTGCATGGAATATATCCCAAACGGAGGTTATTCCAACCATAAACATATCCACGAAGCATTTTTAGACGAGGATGATGAGTTTGTTGGTGAGATACGTTTGGATAATGGTAAAGATATAACGTTAACCCAAGTGCAATTCGAACAAGTACGTAGATGGGTCCAAATTAGTATGATGGATTGGATCCATGGAAGAAGTAAGTTCATGAAGTAGGTTTTGAATTTCCATTTTTTAATTCAATTTATATATTCATTTTGATATGTGGTATCTATGTATAGAAGGTACAACTCCTATGTGAAAAGCAATAAATTTCAACCACGAGGAAGAGGCACAACTGTCGAAGTCATTAAACCTTTTACTATATGGTTACGTAATGAGGTATTACATCATCTAAAGTAGTTCACGTATTTATAAGTTTGCAATACACCTTCATGAACATGCTTGATTTTTTATCTTGTGTTTTATGCAGTTGTTGAATTGCAGCGATGTAGACCCAACGCTTCGGCGGCTAATACACCGGCCGAAGTTCATGGCACTTAGTTATACGAAGACCAAGTGAATGGGTTTTTATTTTCCATAAAAATGTACAAAGACCATATGGTAACATAGGATAGCGGTGTATGCATGAGAGCAATTACAAAATTTAGAGCGAGTAGTAAAGATAAAAATTATAAGGAAGCAGAAACAACGTACTATGGAGTCATTCAACAGGTACTTGAGTTGGATTAAATTGATTTCAAACAAACAGTTTTTTATTGTGAATTGGTAAAAGTCGATGATAAGATCAATGGTTGCAAAATAGATCCCCCTTCAAACATGGTTAATTGAGGAAAATTAAAGAACGGAGACAACGTGAATGATGAGCCATTTATTCTTGCATCACAAGTGAGTCAAGTGTTCTACTCAAAAGATTTAAAAAATGATGGCTGGTCTGTGATTTTGCATTCACCAAAACGGTTGACTACAAATGTGGATGACATTGAGTCTCCTACCGTCTATTAATCATCTTTCGAAGACAATGAAAAACTAGAAGATCAAACCAAACTCATGTGTTAACCTTTGAATTGTTGATTGCTTTTTTTACCAGGGAATCATATGTATTTGGAATGTCATGACTTACACTTTCTGATCGCAATCCATTCTGCTTTTATTGTTTCTTTTAACTATTTCAAAGTGAGTAAGACTTATGAATTGTTGAGTGAAAATGTAATAGAGAACATGATCAGTAGCAAATGTGAATAATATTATTATTCATGGTGTTTGTCATGATTCTTAATGTTGCTTCTATTTCGCAGGAAAATACGTCGCAAGATCCCACATCATCAAATGCATCATGTGCGAAAGATCAACAAGTTGAACAAAACCTACATGGTATTCCTATCTCAAAAATCGCTACTACGCTTGGTAAACTAGTACGATCTTATGTACCGATCTGTTACACATGTTGGGATAAAGTTCCCAAAACATATAAGGAAGACAATTGGAACCAGTTGGTGCTAAATTTGTGAAAAATAGCATATAAATGTTACAGTTTATTTTTACAGTCTCTGATTCTTAATTTTTTGTAGAAAATGTAAATGCTTGAGTTTCTTTCAAAGGAAATGTTTTCAAAAAGAACGGCCAAGGCTTTTAGGAGACACAAGAAAAACTTGAGAGCAACTTATTATGACACTTTTAACAATGATGAAGAACGGATGAAAAATTGTCCATCTACAATCGCTCAAGATGATTGGAACGACTTCATAAAGAATGAAGCAACGCCTGAAGCAAGTGGAAGAAGGGAGGCAGACAAAAAAATATCCTGTCTAATTTATGCCCACCATGTAGGATGCAAAAGTCACGCTAGAGTAGAAAATGAATTGGTAAATTCTTTGATCATTTTCTTTCAACAATAGTAAAAAAACACAATTAAGGGAGAGAATATACATGAAATGGAATATATTGCAGATCGTTGCAAGTCCATCTGCAAATATCAACCGTCATCAAGTATGTGAGAAGACACACTGGAAAAAAGACGGTAGCATATTAGATGCCACGTCTGGATACTTCGTTTTTTCTTGTATTATGGTTATTATGGTAAACATCGTGCAATCTACTGTTTGGACTTTCATTTCAGGCTTTCAGACATTCCATAATTGTGACTAATTAGTTTCTCATTACATTTTCTTCATTACATGTTTTTATTGTTTTGGTGCTATTGTTTGGATTGAATTTATTCAGTTAGGAGTAACATACTATAGCTACAAGCGGTTACAAGTAAATGTTGGTGTAAACGGATTTAACTTTTATCCCAGGATCAAATTGCCAGTTTGAAGGAAAAGATCACCAATAGTGATGAAGAAAAATTGCCTGTTGATGAAGATATCTTATCACAAGTGTTGAGTAAGGATACAAGGGGTAGGAGCCGCGCTGTTGGGAGTTTCATACCAAAGATGCATGTTAAGGCTTGTGCCATTGCACAGAAATGATTCGAACATGTTTATGAAGAAAATGATGAGTTGAAAATGGGGGTGGGAAGCTTGGAGGGTATGATGACTGATATCAATGGTACATTGGGAAATTTGTCTGGAAAAATGGAGGTTCTGATCAATATGGTAGGAACTTTGACTGATCAAGGAATTCACACACCGTTAACAACCACGGATGGAGGACGCAACAATACACAAACCAGTGCATCAAAGGGTGTTGCTTCTCCGATACAGGATACGACCAATGTGGTGAACAATCAACAATGTGAAATTCTCAACTCTGATTTAGACATAATAGCAACAGGTATTTTATTAATAAAATTAAACATATTTTATTGCATATTTTATTGCACTCTGATCTAAAGCGAGTTCTTAAAGTCTAAGGATACGTACTCCAGTTTTCCTATTTTAATAAAATTAAGCATAATTTATTAATATCATCCTTTGAAATTCTCGACTTTATTGCAACAGGTACTGTCTGTCGAGATCCCGCATCATCCAGATGACATGGGATTGTTGTACCACCTACACATGAAAAAGTTGTTTTGGATAGTATACTGCTACCAAATGAGAAAATCGCCAAACTGAATTGCCAATTTGCAGAGACCTTTGATGAAGTTGGAGTGGATGGGTTTGTGTGTCATGTGAAGTCCCTAATTCGATATCTTTAGACGTTGGAGTAGGTATATATAATTTTACACTTGACTCTTGGTTTACTTATGAAATAAGAATTCCATGACACTTGTGTTTGCATTAGTTTCATGAACTCTCTTTGGTGGCATACACATGCATACATGAGACACCATATGCATACATGAACACAAAGCCACGATACTGACCTGACCAGACCTTAACTGCCATGATGTAAGCAATAATACATCGGGGTGTTCGCTCCGAATATTATGGCTTTGTGTTCCATTTTTGTTACTATGAAAATACTTTGAATATTATTTGTTAATGTTCTACAAATTGATTGATCCGTTGATAATTCATGTGTGTACATCTGCATTTCATGAGGAATTGTTTCATATTGTTTGCCTTGATCATGTTGCCCTTGACTATTTGCCCATGTATTTGTTGCAACACCAAGCAAGCGACAACAAACTGTCCTTTGTTGGGCATATGGAAGTTCACAACACCAAACAAGCGACAACACGAAACAATTCCACAGACAACAAATACTTGGGCAAATAGGTCAACATGATCAAATACATGTATAACAAGTTTGTTGTATTACAAGTTATACATGTATTTGATCATGTTGACCTATTTACCCATGTATTTGTTGTCTATGGAATTGTTTCGTGTTATCACTTGTTTGGTGTTCTGACCTTCCATATGCCTATTTCTACTTCCTGAACTTGAACTTTGTTGTGACCTTCCTTGTAGTCGATCGAAAGTCGATGAATACCCTGAAAGTAGCAATATATTTGTCAACTATAGTCTACGACTTATCGATGAGTCTACTGACTGGACGTCTGTCAACTCGATTACTGCCATAATAACGATAATGCCCTTAAACTTGCACATGTATATGCCTATTTTCCTATGTATATTTGTGCCATTACTGACCTCTATGATGCAGCGCCTATTTGCCTACATGCCATGTATTTGTTACACTTAAATTGTGCATATGATTCGTGCATGCACACATCAACATTTAGCTTCTAGCTTATGCTTATCAATGCATGCTTTTGAACATATAAATTTTGTACATTCAATATCATCATCTGCTCGTCACTACTTTAATTTACAGCAACGTGGACTACACAGCTTGATCAAAACGCCCAGTCTTCCTAGTTCGATCCTGCAGTTTTATCACATATGTTTTTTCTTTAATTAAATTTGCTACTTTCAATAACCAGCTCAGTTTATAAGACTTTGTAATTAGATGAAATATCTGTGATAGTTTCCGTTTAATAATTGTACGACACTCTATAAATTGTGTTATGAAAATTCTTGTTATGCTTTGTGTATAATTTGTGTTATGCTTTGTATAAATTATGATATGGTCTGTGTTATGGAAAATATGTGTTGTAGTTTTTGTTTATATATATATACAATATGTATATATATACATATACATATATATATAATAAGATATGGTTTAAGACCGTGTCTGCCTGACATCATAGATACAGTCAAAAACCGTTTCTAAAATATAGTGAAGTAGCGTCCGTCGTAAATTAGCTGCGGTTTATATTCGTATCTAGTTGTCCTTTAGATACGACAATGTGCCGTTTCTTTTTTAAGTTTTGATACAACTACGTAGGCATGTCAAATTTTAAGTTGGACACAGCCTATAGCCGTGTCAAATAATTAGACACACCATTTTTTGATACAGCTTACAGGCGTGCCAAATCGCTGTAGATGAGGCCAC
Organism: Allium sativum; assembly: GCA_030737875.1. Taxonomy (NCBI): domain Eukaryota; kingdom Viridiplantae; phylum Streptophyta; class Magnoliopsida; order Asparagales; family Amaryllidaceae; genus Allium; species Allium sativum. Next base: position 5,307,326 of record CM060916.1, on the reverse strand, counting down.
TCGCATAGTCTAATTAGCATTTATGGTGTAGTGATAAACTGCTGCCAACCATGTTGTCGCCCTCTTTCTCTTAACTGGAATGAAATGAGCGCTCTTAGTAAGTCTATCCACCACAACCCAAATACTAGTATTGCCTTTCTTTGATCTAGGCAAACCATCTATGAAATCCATAGAGACACTCTCCCCATTCCACTGTGGAACCTCTAAAGGATGAAGTAAACCACCGGGCTTCTTCCAGCATTGACTTGCTGACAAACCAAACATTGAGAAACAAACTCTGCCACATCTTTCTTCATCCTAGCCCAAAAGAAAACCCTCTTCATGTCCCTATACATCTTGTCACCGCCTAGATGAATAGTCATATTAGAATGATGGGCTTCCTCTAGGACCGTCCTTAACAAACTTCCAGTTTGGGGAATACAAAGCCTTCCATCTCGTCACAACCACCCTTTATCGTCTATGGAATATCTATTGAGGTGACCAGAAGTCTCCCCTTTACTGAGCCTATCCAAGATGTCTGAAATCTGTGGATAATCTCACTGCGAAGCTCCTATATGATCCATAAGAGTAGGTCGTATCTCTAGCGATGCAAACAAACTTGACAATAACTCGGTGGAGGGTCTAAAGTCAAAAGTCGATATGAACTCCAAGCTTTTCCTCTCCACAAACAGAGGACTTAAGGCCATCCTCTGCCTACTCAGTGCGTCTGCCACAACATTACCCTTGCCAGGGATATAAGCAATCTCAAAATCATAAAGAGCTAGGAACTCCATCCATCTTTGTTGCCTTAAATTAAGATCCTATTGCGATAACAAGTACTTGAGAGATTTATGATCGGTGTACAACTCGAACTTCTTTCCAAGCAAATAATGACGCCACATCTTCAGCGCGAATGCTATGGCAGCTAGCTCTAAATCATGGGTAGGGTAGTTCTTCTCATGAACTCTTAGTCGTTTACCCCCAAAACATACAACCTTTCCCTCTTGCATCAGAACCGCACCAGGCCCTGTACCACATGCATCAGTGTATACTATAAACACTTTATTCCCATCAGGCAAGGTCAAGACTAGGGCTATTGTCAGAGCCCTCTTCAATCGTTGGAAAGCCACATCACAATGTATATCCCATGAAAATGACAAATTCTTCTTTGTCAGCCTGGTGAGTGGGGATGATATCTTTGCGAAGTCCTTAATTAACTTCCTATAATAACCTGCCAATCCAAGAAAGCTTCTCACCTCTATTGCATTTTTTTGGAATTTGCCAATCTTGAAATGCAACTACCTTTGCGGGATCTACTGCTATCCCATCTTTAGAAACCACATGCCCTGGAAATATCACCTCTTTTCTCCAAAAATGACATTTGGAGAACTTTGCCTTAAGCTGATGCGCATGGAGAGTTTTCAAAACTTCTCTCAAATACTGGGCATGCTCTTCTTTGTTCTTTGAAAAGACCAAGATATCATCAACAAAGACCATGACAAACTTATTTAGAAACCCCCGAAACACCCTACTCATCAGATCAACAAAATAGACGGGTGCATTCGTCAAACCAAAAGGCATAACAAGCCATTCAAAGAAACCATCTGGAGTCTTAAAAGCGGTCTTATATATATTGTCCTCGACCACCCTCAACTGATGAAACCCCATGGCCAATTCTAACTGAGAGAATACCGAGGCACCAACAAGCCGGTCAAACCAGTCATCTATCCTTGGGAGTGGGTGCCTATTCTTCTTAGTGAGTTTATTCAACTCTCTATAGTCCAAACAAAAGCGAAGCGAACCATCCGCCTTAGTTGCTAATACTACTGGAGCACCCCATTCAGGTATGCTTCGCTTAATAATTCGTTCTCAAGCAACTCCCCTACTTGCTTGCTAAGATCCCTCCTTTCCTTTGGAGCCATATGGCGCACAGGTAATGCATCTGGCTTTGCATTGTCTACAAATATATGCAAAAATCGATCTCGTGCCTCGGAGGTAAGCCACATACCTCATCAAAAACATCAGAATAGTCCCGGACTACTGGAATAGATTACAGATCATTGATAGATGCATCAAGAGACTCTAGGAAATTAAGCATAACAGATCCTTGTGAGTCATAAGAAATGTCATGGGTCCTCCCATGGCAAGTTAAAAGTCTAACGACCCTCTTCTCACAATCCCGAATGGCACCGTACATAGTTAGCTAATCCATCCCTAGAATTAAACCGTAGCCCATAAAACCGAGCACATATGTGTCGCACTCAAATTCGACGCCTAACACAGATATTCTCAAATCCCGAAAAATTATAGACAAATGAGCCGAACCACCAAGGTTTTTTTTGAGACAACTATGGGATCCGCTACCATACTAGTATTTAAGTGCAGAGATTCAACCATAGAACTAGATATAAATGAATGAGAAGCGCCAGAATCAAAAAGAGTTCTAATAGGATGACTGGAAAGAGAAATCAAACTTTCCACGGAAATTTTCCTACCTCTATCTAGAGCACTGGTCATGAGAGCATGCACCTATCCCCAGAAGATCCTTCCCTTTGACCTTGTCTTTGCTTTTTCGTGCACTCCTTAGAAAAGTGTCTAATCTGTCCTTAATGGGGAAAAACGTTCTTCCTACTTCTGCATTACTTGACCAAATGATCCAAGTGCTCAAGACATTTCTTCTTGCCTTTATTTGAACTTTATCTATGTTACCTTCCTAGGAATTATTTTTCTCATCCTTGGGCTGCGCTCTTTAGCCCTAACTCCCTTATTCTCCTTTTTACCATCCTTGTGTAACAAGCTAACAAGTCTCTTTAGAGCAGCCTCCATTGCACGGAAATCCTTACGAAACTCGAGAAAATTAGCCATAGGTTAAACTACTGTGGCTACAGATGGAGGTTAGGCGCTTCATTACCCTTCAACATGTACCATAGTCTTAACATGCCTACGGAACCATGCCGCAATGGGGACAACTTTCGGGAAGAATCGGTTCCCCAAACAAAAAGGATAAAAGGAATCAAGCGGGGAATCGAGAGATATTACATATGACTTTATGGAAATGTTTTTCAAAACAGACTTTTCTTTTGAAAATGCTTTCTTTTAAAACATTTTTGAAAATAATTTTTGAAAACTTTTATCTAATCTGGTAACCTTCAGCTCTGATACCAAGTGTGACACCCTACGTCCGTTAATATCACTCATTAAGAGAATGCATTAAGTTTCATGAAGCGTTATAGGTAAACAGAAACATTACAAGACAGATATAAAATAGTAGAAGAATTAAAAACTTTTATTAATCATAACACACCATGGTTCAAAACACCATATGTTTGAAAAAACATAAACCTAGTACATCTTTTTTTTTTCTTGTACTTAAAACATTAGAGTACAAAATAAAAGAAGTATAATCCCTAAATAAAAGCATAGACATAGTAGCAAAGATAGGAGCTTGAGTAATACATCTAAGCAGCTCCAGCAAATGATAGCAAAATCCTGGTCAAGCTTGAGTATTCCCACCATGAGAACCTGGGGAGAAACGAAAGAAAGAAGAGGAAATAAAAAGGGTCAGACATAAAGTCTGGCGAGTCCAGTTACTTTTAGAAAATAAATAAGTAAAAGTATCATGACAAGCATATAAAGTGGGTAAGAAAGATAGTATCACAAAAGGCAGGCATGACAATGTAACAGCCCACATTTTACGTATCACAAGATCATAAAATATTTTTATTTTATTCTCAGAGGGTTGGATCATTCTCATCTTTTGGTATGTTGCTTATGGGGATGTGAGGCATGTCCATAATTTTTACCAATTTTGTTTGTGGTCATTTTCCCCCTATCAGTCTTGTACAGGGCATAACTTTTGACTCATGTCGAATCAGAGGATGAGACCTGTACCATTGAAAAGGAATTGATGATTGCCTTTCCGTAGAGCGGTTACATTATGGATTTGACTCAGCGGTTTGGGAGAAATCGCCATTTTAAGGTTTTTCAATTGGCTGTCCAGGTTTTGGGAGCCTAATGGGCTATTTTGGGGGAGGCCCATTAGTAGGCTGGTGGAAACTATAAATAGGGGTAAGGGATATGGGAAATGACTTTAGTTTTCCATTCTCTCATTTGGTGCCTTGAGCTCCTCCTTCCTCTAACACCTTTCCACCACTAGAAATCATAACCCAAAGAGGGAAATTATATATCTACACCATCGGAGGCCAGATCTACATCAATTTAGGCAAGGATTCATCGGATAAGGTGTTTGGTGCAAGGTGCTTGCTGTCTGGATTCTTATTTCATCAATTTTAGCTTGTTTTAGAGAATCGGTGAGTGATGTGCATTTCTCACAAGGATCCAATGAACTATATGAGTGTTTGTGCATGTTTTTCATCATATGCAAGTGTATTTCCATATATCTATGAATTGGTAAGTTCATTTTCATATAAATCACCTTATGTTCTGTTTTGGCAAGTTTAGATATGTAATTCCTATGATATTTCATGTGAATGTGCAAGTTAGATCCACAATTTAGATCATATGTTCATTTATATTGGTTTTTGGCAAAGTTTGCATAAATTGATGAAAATTATTGTTTTCATGATGTTAGTGGTTCCATAACATGCTAATGTTTGTATCGGATGTATTGGATGAGTTGGTTTCGTCAAATTTGTCGTTTGGCGAAGTTTTGATTGAAATTGCAGTTGAATTGGGGCTGTACAATGGAGTGACCGGTAGGTAATGTTTCAGGAGGACCGACCGATAGGTATTGTTTCAGGAGGACCGACCGGTAGGTAGTGTTTCAGGAGGACCGACCAGTGGTGTTTCGGAAGGACCGACCGATGGTGTTTCAGGAGGACCGACCGGTGGTGTTTCGTGAGGACCGACCGGTGGTGTTTCGGGATGACCGACCGGTGGTGTTTCAGGTGGACCGACAAGTGTTCTGGGGAAGGTTTGAAGTGTTGAAAGGAGTTCGTTGATCGGTGTAGAACAATGAATGTGGTGACAACTCAAAGGTGTCCTGAGTGGGGTGATAAAGCAATAGACTATATTGAAATTTATATTAAAGTTGTTTGGTTCAATGGTAATGGTGGCTTCGACGAGAGTCCAAATGAATAGACTATATTGAACTTTATATTGAAGTTGTTTGGTTCGATGGTAATGGTGGCTTCGACGAGAGTCCAAATGAGGATGTTCAAAGTGATGTGATTTGTTCATTGTTTGTTGTATACAACGAATGTGGAAATGACTCAAGAATGTATTGAGTTCATGTAAATCAATGACTCAAGGATGTATTGAGCTCGTGTCTAGTAATGGTTGCTCTAAAGTGTTCTGAGCTTATTGATAGTCGCAAGTGAAGATGAGTAAAGATACTGAAGGCCGAGGGATTATCGTTGTCTTAGGTTCTAGCGGGCTCAAAGCAAGGGTACAATAGGGGCACCTAAAAGACCGGATGTAGGTCGAGTACCCTGAGTATCGTTGAAAGGCCTAGGTATGCATCGTTGAAAGGCGTATGGGCTTTTACTAGAACCGGGGTTGCTATTAGTCCTTGACGGATGGAAGTATGGGCCAGTCATATGATTACGATGGTTCCAAAGCAGGATTGGCGGTGGTAGCCAGAGTCAGTCATGGATAATTTTTTGTTTTGTTTGTACCAACTCACGTGGATTATCCAAAGTCGAGGGAGATGTTCCTTGAGTGCTTGACTGATATTGGTTTAGGACTCTGGGGAGAGTGCTTGAGGGATGCTAAACTCGATTAGGATTGTCTACGTGGGACCTAAGTAATCTGGATGCTATTGGTGTTATCGATGGTTTTTCTGATTTCCATGGGTGAATTATTGTTACCATGGGTGTTATGGATTGTAAAGGCTATCACTGTCCGTTGTGGGGGAAAATGGGAGTTGTGTTCTTCTATGATGTTTGGTAGATTGGTTTGTCAATCTACCTATTCTCATATGCTTTATTGTTGAAGTTGTTAGCTATTTTATCACTCATTAATACTATTGTATGACTCACGGTTTTATGTCTCCTCTTATTACCTTGGGTTGTTCATCCGGTTGTGGATGGGCAGACTAAGTAGCAGGTGACAGGTGATGCTTTAGTAAGGACGATGATACTTATCGATGGTGAGCATGAAGCTAGTGTACTATCTCTCTTACTATATAGTATTTGGGTTTCCGCTGTTGGTTATTCTACTCTGAGTGTTGTAGTGAGGAAAATTTATACAGACATATGTTGCAATCCTGGTGTAAGGATATATTTTCTTGCTGTTTTGAATATTTAAGATTTCTGCACAAATGTGCTTCACTAATATTACCTGTTGTGTATGTTCTATTATATTTTATCCTTGCGCTGTGAGATTTACGACAGGGTTCGTTTATCTACCATACCTTGATGATCGTCCATAGCTACCTGGCACACCCTTCAACGCATTATTCCTCTTGTATAGTACGGGGGTTATGGGCGGTCGTCACAAACAAGGTAAACATGATGGAGTGTATACGCTTCTAATTATTACTCTGCACTAATACTGGTATAACTAGAACAAGATGATCCCAAAAACTACCAGATGGTAGACTTAGGCATACGTCTAGATGTACCCTAATTACTACCCCAATCGATCGGCCCCCTACTCTGTAGATATCCTGTGTTGGCCCCACGGTAGGAGGTATCACTTCCTAAAGTGACAACCCTTCTTCTTTATGATGTGCACAACCATATCTACAGGTGTCATGGTCGTCTTACCCCCCTCTGCCTGGACTATACACGCATATGACCCTGGACAATTTGTGCCGCCTACACCGTCCTCCACGTTTGGATCTCCTATAATCAGTCTAGTAAGTGTGCCCTGGCTCCGACCTAGGGCGGAGTACTCGTTTGATACCGTTATATGGATTACTGACTGAAACGAGTCCCACACACAAGATGATGCAAGCTCTCCTCTTTGTCTTGCATCCCCACTAGGATTTCCATAGGTAATGCTTACTGACGATATCTTTAATTACATAACCCCATCATTTCCATAGGTTATGCTTACCAAACGGTGTCTTCAATTACATAACCCCATCATTTCCACAGGTTATGCTTACTAAACGGTGTCTTTAATTACATAACCCCAAGAGGTTAAGTTTATGGGCCTATATATAAATATTACCCACCCAACCCAGATTTACTTAACCTACCCACTGTTTTCAACAAGTCTACCTAACCCCTAATCAGGTTCATGTTCATACAATCCATATGGATTCACTAGGTTAAGTATTCCAGTTCATTACCATGTCCATTTATGGTTATAATGTGTTGGACCGCTCACATTAACCCTATCACTTGTGGATGCTGGATATGCCGGTCGGTTCCGGGTAGACTTCTTCCATAAGTCGGGCTTAACCTCGTGTCTCAACAGGTCTCGTATTTGTGCACCTAGACCTCTCACATTAGATTCACCACTTGTGGTTGCTGGATATGTCAGGTAGTTCCGGGTAGACTTCCGCTACAAGCGTAACCTAACCTCGTGTCTAGGCGCAGTTACAGTTTCTAATTACTGTAATCCTAGGCATTTCATTATTAGCCAATTTTACCTATGTCGTTATAGGTTTTCATGCCCCTTTTTCCCAATTATGCTCATAATGAATTATATTCCCTAAATTCATATTCATAATCATTATTCAAGTTATGCCAAATTCCCTATTTACAAGTTATGCCCAATTTCAATGTTTTCCCCTCGTTCCCCGTTTAACGCGTTCGCATATTTCAGGAGCATGCCTAGGCTCAAAAGTAGCCTGGCTATATAAAATAAAAGGGAAAGGGTGAAGGGAAGATGGTAGAAACGATTATACTAACAAGGTTGACGTAAACACATAGTGGCATAATGATAAGATGGGCATATAGGAGCAGATCTGGTGAACATGAAATAATAGAACTGATTCTAACATTGTAGGGATGTCATAATAGGCATGATAAGATCTAAACAATAATTTAGATGTCCAACTAATAACATATCCAGTTTAGCCACAAACATGATAGGCACAAGGTCATCTAAATAGTGAATTACATCTGTTATAACAGGTAGATTTGACATGATAAGGTTAAGATCCACGTCATAGTTATGTTAGAATATCATAGATTCACAAGTTATTATAGTCTGATATGATTCAAGCAGTCACATGCATAGATCCAAATTAAAGTCATATCATGTTTTACTTTTTAATTATTTAAATCTAAAAGTAATTTAGACTCAAGTTTTTTGATCTAGAAAAATAGAAGAAGAATCGCAGAGGTTGAATCCCAGATCTACACTTGAATAACTTGAATAACTTGAGTGCAGAAGAAGAGAAAGGTTTGGTTCAGTCTGGGCACCGACAACATCTAGTCTTCCATTATTTTTCAGTGTAGAAAACAAGAGAAATGGAGCCATATTTATAGCCGAATGTCAAACCCTAATTTGCCCGCATCTGCGTAGGGTTGTCGACCCCCCTTATGGGGTCGACCCATGGGTCGACACCCCCCTTGAGGGGTCGACCCAGGGGTCGACAACCCCCTTAAGGGGTCGACAACCCCCTTAAGGGGTCGACACCCCTATGCGGGAAATTTGCTGCCCATGAATTTTTTATTTTCAAACTATTTTTTTAATTTTCTGATTCAATTATATATATATGTATATATATATATATAATTCCCTTGCACGTATACAAACTTCAAATCTTCAAAACTTTTTCATGCGGTGTCCGTTCTATGCAAACCAAATGTCTATCTTGACCATAATTTCGAGACGGACGCAATAGCGCAGTCCTTTTCCCCTAATTCGGAATATTAAATTAATTATTCTTTAATTTATCCTCCTTAGTTTTTTTAAAATTACGGGGTGTTACGAATACGTTATGGCCTCAAGCCTCATCAACCGGGAAATGACAAAAATCGGGAAGGCAGCATGGCTAAATGGGTTGTACCCAGTTAGGGTATATTGTCACCATCTAGAGAATAGTCATATTTGTTACTACTTTTCATTTCTGTATCTCCCGGGAATGGTTATGTTGGTATACCAACCGTATGGTGACAAAATATATTCAGAACATTCAAGCGAAATGAATGGCCAGCCATGTTTGGCTAAGTTGCAAGATGTTCTTGTTGAACTCTAGTGTATCCCGTCTAGAGTACACTAATCGGAAGGTGGTTCCATACCTTGTCATAGTTGGAAATCCATTCCCTAATAATCGCCCGTGGTTTCGATTGTATATTATATATATGGAGCGTGAGATGCAAGCGTTCTACTAGATTGTTATTTACTTATATTAGACACTATTATAATATCAGAATAATATTGTTTTAAAAATGTTTTGGGTTATCGTAAGGTAAAAATCATCTGTGTTTATGTGTGGATCAGTCTTACGATTATCTTTTCTTTCTAAAAGGATTTTGAAAAGTTAAACCAAATGATTGGAGTTTACTCACACCAGTCCCATGACTGACCCAGAGTTTATTTTGCTTGGTTTTCCCTAAACTCTTGGGTGCCCAAATTTATACGAGCAGTCGAGATTTTTTAGATATGCTTAGAGGAGCTCGGAGCAGGAGGCTACAACATTAGTTATATATCGAGTTTATTTCCGCTGTGATGTTATGTGATAATGGTATGTATATACAGTTATAATTCTGTATTTCAAAGTTATGTTATATAATATATTTTATTTGTTCCGCTGTGAGATTCGTGGTTACTCTGATTCTGTTTTGTTGTGATCTTCTTCTTCTTCTATTCTAATTTTCTTTCCTTCTATTTCTCACCCTATAACTTCTTTTTATTAATGATCTAGTATTCCCGATTCTTGAATATTTGACATTGTGTTTGGTGTCGATTTTCGGGGTCCAAAATCCCTGTTCGTTACAAATGGTCAATCTCATTTTAATGACAACTAGTTAAGTGCATATCGAAGTTAAAAATATATGATAAACATGCATTTATAATATTAGCACTTAAAATAAGAAATTAATAAATTACAAAAGTTTTAAATTTGTTATTACACATCTTCTTTATTAAATATACACAAAATATTCCTTAACTAATATAAACTAAATACATATAGTGTTAACTCCTAGAGTAGTATTGATTATTTTGTGTAGAATGAGATGTAACAGGTCTTTAAAAGCAAACTTAGTCTTTAAATTAGGACAGTGAAGTATTCAGTTTGGGTATAATAGAGAAATATATAGATATTTGACACTATATAAACTTTTATTATGCTAACTAAATCTTCTCTAGTATGATTTGCCAAAAAGAAAATCAACTCTAGTACCTGAAATAAGTGCAAAACTAATATAAAAGACATTCCTAAATATAAAAATCATAAGGAAATCAGCTTAACATCATTTCGTGTTAATTAAATGTAGTAAGGAAATATATTTTTATTATTCGAATGTAAACCAAAACCAAAATAGAACATAGTAAATGAAAGGTAATTATCAAATAATAGTGCTAAACGACAAAAATTTATTATTAATTTTTTGTTTTATAATTAATCATTGAGGTAGGGAAATGGAGAAATTAGTGCAAAACTAAAAATTACCGGAATCAAGTTTCTTAACTACTTGACTCATCATTTCCATTATTCCACTCTAAAACATGTTAAAAATTTACACAGCTAAACAAATAACAGAATAAATGATCTGAATTCAATTGTTAATAATTTCATAATGGAAAACTTAAACATGTTTATATTATTCAGGATGTAAAACACAAATTTGAATTAAACTAAATATACATATATGAAAGGATGTTATGTGAATTTAATAAGAAACATGAACATAAATAATTTTGTTAAGTTTTCCTTCTGATTTTGTGCAAGAACTTTCATGGTTTATATTTCATATATAAGAGTAGCATATAGAAGAAACTGCTAACTTAATGATGGCGTGCTTTGTGTAAGAATGATAATAAATTAATATTCAACAAATCAAACATTATATGTAACATAATAGATGGAGGTACATAAGTTCAATTTTAAGAGATTACATTTTATTTAAAGGATTAAACGAGTGGAGATACGTACATGAAATGACAAAGTTTATATAATATACTAAAAGGAAAAATAAAATAACGATACAAAAAATTCGATGAGGTAGGTGAATATAATATTTTGAAGTGGAAAATGATGAATTGAAAAAAGTCACAACTCGTTTTCTAAAATATCTATCAAATATTACTATTAAATGTTAGTAAAGTGAAGGAGTTTAAGAAACCCCCATTGATTGTAGTATTTTTAACATCTTTCCTTAACTCTGTAGTGATATTTCATTTTAAAATATTTTTTTACTTGTTTTGTAATTTGTAAAATTAGTCTAATTTTTAATGAAATTATGCCTACCATTTTACATTCAAAAACTTGCTTTTCCTTAGTAACTGATTAAATCCATCAATCCATTTTACGATTCGCAAACAATTTTGTTTTTTTTGTTTTGAAATTAGGTTCCATATATGCGAATTTTGGTATTATATAACATATTACAAGGTAAGTGGGTTAAATACCACAATGCAGGATTCAAACCCATGACATCTTGCACCATGTCAAAGTGACTTGACTCCTTAGTGAGTGGTGCTTGTAAATAATTTATAGTTAGATAGGCGAAAATTTCAACCTTACTTAAATGGAATAAATATAATAATATGAACAACTTTCTATATCTAGCAGTTTTGTAATGGAGAACTTTAGGGGAATTTTTATAAAGGATAATCTATGAATAAGAAAGGAAAATGTAGAACGGAAACATGAAAGAAAATTGAATATAAAGGCAAAAAATCAAAGAATATTTTGAGTAACTAGGGGTAAGGAGGAGAGATGTATAGACTTAGGAGAAAAGTGATATTCTTTAGATAAGAAGGGTTCAAAGCAAAGGATATATTATAGATAATGGGTGCTACTATTCACACCCTGGTTTACACTTTCGTCCACCAAAACTAAAAGCACACCAAATATTTTAAATTTCCTCAGCTAGCCGCCGTCTAAATTAATAACCTAAAAATGGAGAGGCCACCAGCACCTTCCTCTACACGAACGCTTCCTTCTTCACTTACAACACGTCCACTGCCTCCAATGAAGAAGCCAACCTACCTAAAGTAAAATAGTTCAAGAAAAAATTAACATAATCCATTTTCATAACCATATTAGCAATTTTATTTTTTGTAAATGAGTACTTACTTCGTCGGCTGTGAAATGATTTATCAAATCAACTTTTATGTCTTTTGAGTCATTTGATCGAACATATTGCATCATATTATCATAACCGTCATGTTTATCGTCCAATTTATCATCATTCAAATACTTCAACTATCTAATGACAAAAAAGGTAATGTATCAATTTGTAAAAGAAGAAACGTAAGTTATAAGGATAAAAAACCTAAAACTCAAAACTTACATTGTCATTCTCTATTACAACATCGTCAAATTTAATGTCTTCCAAGCTTGAAATTTCCAACGGAGTGGAAAATATATCCTAAAGTGCAATGGAAAACCCTAACCATTAAAAAAAACCATAACAACATGTTCTGTAACATAAGAGAAAACTATAGAAATCATGCAATTCTAACCATCTTTTATCTTGATCTTCCATCTCTGTTAGACACAAAACAATATATGCTTTTGTTAGGGTTTGAAATTGTAGAGAATACTTTTTTTTAAGGAAAAGTACGTGGTCAATAATTCTATAAAAGAATAATATATGGTGGCCAGAAGAATAAAAAAAATAATGATTTGTATTAAATTTAAAAAGGTGGCTGGAAGTGTAAACCGGGGTGTGATTAGTAGCACCCTAGATAATAACGACCTTTTACTTTTATAATTCACGTGGTAGCATTCTATTTAAAAAATAATTAGATGGTATGAAAAATGAAACTATTCTTGTCTTTAATAATGTGGCTATACACACACATACATACGTATATACATTTATGGAAGATGTACTTTTTGTACTAAAACTTCATATGCATGCATGCAACACATGCTACTGAGACATGTTTACATTTTTTTTTTACAAAAGAATGTTTTTTTTACATGCATCTTTGTAAGTAAACATTACTCTATGTTAAAATATAATGTGACATCCTTTTATATATAAATTTTCCATATAATCATTGAATATCTGATTGTCATTTCAATATTCTTCCAACATACATGTACCGAATATGCAAATTCTCTTACATCGCAGTTCTTTACAAATATATTTGTTATACTTTAAATATATGTTTTTCAATCATGTGGTCTCATGGTCTAGTGGTTAGGACATTGGACTCTGAATCCAATAAACCGAGTTCCAATCCCGGTAGGACCTTTTTGGCATCTTTTAATCAATGATTTCATATTTATGTGTTTTTTTTGATTCAAATGAAATGGTTTTATTTTCATCAATAAAGTGTACGTTAAATTTGTTGTTATTTAAATAAGTAAACCTATGTTATTTACAATTATGTAATCAACTTACATATCCAAATATATTATTTTTCTAAGGTAAATGTCACATTTATAATTTATACTAAACTAGTGCAAACCCATGGTACACACACGGGGTTCACAAAATATTTCAACTTATTATTTTGGAGTTTTGTGTTTACACAAAGGTAAAAAACATTGACTTTAGGATTGTAATTTTCTTGCATTAGCTTTTCCAAAAACAACTAACAAACCTTAAATAAAAATGTGGTTAAATAATTTACAAAGGGCACAATGTGAAACAAAATCATTAGATAAAATGATGCAGTGCAACAGATATTAACATCAACTATATGATATTCTTAGCTTCTTTACATTTCATTTCTAATAATGCCAACTTCTTAAATATAACTACTATGTTTCTTTCTCAATTTTAATTCGAGTTATAGAAAAAGATATATAGTAGTGGTAAAATTAATAATCTTGAATGATAATTAAATAAGTTATTGCCATTGATGGCCATACTCATTTTAATAACAACTAGTTAAGTTCGTATCAAAGATAAAAATACATGATAACATGCATTTATAATATCAACACTGGAACTAAGAAATAAATAAATTACTAAAGTTTTAAATTAGTTATTACACATCTTATTTATTAAATTTATATATAATATTCCTTGAATAATATAAAATAAATACATATAGTGTTAACTCCTAGATTAATATTGATTCTTTTATGTAGAATGAGATGCTACAGGTCTCCAAAGGCAAAGTTAGTCTTTAAATAGGGATAATGTAGTATTTAGATTGGGTATAATAGAGAAATATATAGATATTTGACACTATATAAACTTTTATTATGCTAACTAAATCTACTTTACTATGCTTTGCCTAAAAAAATCTACACTAGTACCTGAAATAAGTGCGAAACTAATATAAAAGACGGTCCTAAATTTAAAAATCATAATAAATTAGCTTAACATCATTTCGTGTTAATTAAATTTAGAAAGGAAATATACTTATATTATTTGAATGTAAACCAAAACAAAAATAGAACATAGTAAATGAAAGGTAATTATCAGAGAATATTGCTAAACGATAAAAATTTATTATTAATTTATTATTTTAATAAATTATTGAGGTAGGGAAATGGAGAAATTAGCGCAAAACTAAAAAATCACCCGAATCAAGTTTCTTATTTACTTGACTCATCATTTCCATTATTCCAGTCCAAAACATGTTAAAAATTTACACAAATAAAAAATAACAGAATAAATGATCCAAATTCAATTGTTAATAATTTCATAATTGAAATGTAACGGTCCAAACTTCCTCGTAAAGGAAAGCCCGGATTGAGTTGAGAACACGACAAACCAGAACACAAACAGAAGAATATTTCATTGCTTATTACAACAGTTTACATCAGAGTACAAGAATATATAGAGTATGAATAATTTATACATTGTAAAATATTAGAGATTAAAATACATTACATAGCAGCGGAAAGTAATACAAACATCAACTGAAAGAGATAAACGGATACAGAGCTTTCCGAATATCGTTCCAGCTGTAAACAAGGATCCTGTGAATGTAAATCTGCAAAACCAAAACTACTAGTTGCCCATGTGAAAAATAGGGGCACCCAGAGTTTAGGTTTAAACAATAAACTCCAGGTCAGTCATGTGACTGGTGTGAGAACTAAAACTGCTATTTAAAACTTTATTTTAAAATTTAAGTAAATCAAGGGATCACGCTGCATAACACGGAATGGGTTTTCTCCCAAGAATACAAATGCATAGAGTAAACAGCGCAATGCTTTTTTGGAAAAATTAAGCTATTATAAGACCCAGGTCCCATCACACGATGCAACGCAAGCTAGAGGATAGGATTTTACCTTATAATAGCCAAACATGCTTGGTACATTTTAAACAAATCATTTTGATAGTATTATAGTGTAAAGTGTATGAAAACAACTTCAAATATAAATGTATCAATCATAGGTGGCATGGGTACCATCTATCATGTCGCCAATACTAGGCTATACAAATAATACCGAATATCTCGTATTGGAAATTGGATTTCCGTCATGAGTCAAGGCAAGGGATGTACTCCTTGCCGACATCGAGACATTCTAGCAAATGCCTCAGGATCTCCCGCAGTAGACCCTTGGATCCTCCAAGGCCGGTCCTCCCTTACATTTGAGGATTAGCAATTCCTGAACACACGTTTCCCGGTCCTAAAGGACCTATATCCATCGGCTACGTAGAGACCGATATATCATAGGTGCCTCACATTCCAACAACCACAAAGGTAAAAATAACATAAATGTTTGGGCTTGCAAAACCCCGACACCACCCATAGCTAGAAAGAAACGCCATGTCCTCCTCGGGTTCCCTCACCCCGTTTTTAACTCATACCTAGGTGTGAGGCTCGCGAATTAACGCTATACACAAAGCTATGCAATATTAAAGCCGCGCTTTTCAACAGAAGCCTTGATCATTTGCATCTCAGCATGTCACACAGGCAATTCATGCCATGCGACCGATATCTATCGATATATAATCTCTGAGCTCGTACGTCTCAGAGAAGGGCGTTAAGCAAGAGAATAAATTCTCCATGGCCAAACAGATATATATTTAATAGAAATCAATCAACACAGAATAAAATCCAATGTCAGACACATATCCATCTACAAGTTCATTCTGGGTCTGAACGAAACTAGAGGTACCTTATTCCTCGTCCCATATGTCCAATACAGGAGAGAGGTCCTCGCATATTCGGTCGATCTCCAAGTATGTCTGGACGATCACCACTTATTACCTCGTCTTGGGTGTACAGCCCAATCAAGACATCAGTAATCATCCAAATGATGTGAAGACCTCCGGTCTTCAACCACCGTCTTCATCGTTGACTTATCGTCGAATCAGTTATTCAGAATGGGTATAAACCCGGTCTTTCCGAATAACTCGCGTATGTAATAAACAAGTGCTATAAAACACAACATACACCTCATTCTTGTTCTGAATATTCTTTTATTTAAATATTCATATCCTTTGGGAAAGGTTCGCATTAATTTTATCAAAGATAAATTCTTTAAATTTTCCTTTAATCTTCCTTTGGATATCAATTCAAACCATATTAAGGTTTTCCAAACTAGTCGGGATTAGCGCACCTTACCGAAGAAATCATTTGTTTAATTTTCCAATCCCAACCTATTCATCCCATGGAGCAAAACTGGTCATACTCTATATCTAATACCACGATGTTATTGGTAAATTTAATTACCATTTCACGTTCAAATCTAATTAAAGATTTAACTATCGCTAGGAGCAAAAATGGTGATACTCCATTCTCGATCATTTTCCAAATTTGATAATTTAAATTATCAATTCTCATTTCAATCTAATTAAAGATTCATTAAAACTCCACTTAGTTTTAATCTTTCCAAAAATCAATATTAATGATTATTTAACTTTGGAAACACAAACATGCAGCATCGACAATCTACCCCATACTATTGATTTCTGCCTATATATAACCTCTGAGCTCGTACATTTCAGAAAAGTGTGTTAAGAAAGAGAATAAATTCTCCGCCACCAAACAGATATATATTTAACATAGGTCAACCATACAGTTCGAAATACAATGACAGACATGTAATCCTGCCTTTAACTGGGTTAAAGAACTAATGACATTTAAAACACAGTTCACGATAAACCCAAATCACATTCCATTAATTATGGAATCTCCACGGAAAAACAAATCAATATATAATCGATATCAATTTCCGTATCCGACTAATATTATAAATGGAATAATAGCAAAGCCTTTAAATTCCATATGTATTAACAGTCTTCCTCCACAGAAGTTCACTTCGATTATTATCAAATCGAATTCCATTCAATTCCAATTTAATATATTAAATTGGAAAATTTTACTTTGGAAAATTCCCGTTAAATCTTAATAAAAAGATTTATAAATTCCAGACCATATTTCACTGTATATCGAGTTAAAGAACGAATGTCGTTAAAAACACAGTTCACAATAAACCCAATTCACATTCCAATTTCATTTCCAATTAAATGTTAATCATGGAAATTCTTCTTTAAATCTTAATTAAAAGATTTATTCCTTTCACATGGGGTTTAAGACCAGTGTTACTGAAGACCCCATCCCATCAGTCTCTAACCGTAAATTAGTAAGAGAACAATTCCCAAATTATTAATCCCGAAGGACGAAACCAACATCAGATCAATACACAGGAAACCATTCAACTTAGCTAAACTCCAGCTCGTTTCTAATTTTCTTAACTTCATTGGGTTTAAGAACAATATTATTAAAGATACCATTCATGACAAACCCAAAATCTCGTTCCATTGTTAATCGGGTAAAAGAACAAGTGTTATTTAAAACACCGTTCACGATAAACCCAAAAACCATTTTGATATTAAATACAAGGCTCTGAATAGAAAATATATCGGCTGATATTCAATATCAAATTCTTAAACCCACGGTGTTATTAGTAAATTTAATTACCATTTCACATTCAAATCTAATTAAAAATTTAACTATCGCTAGGAGCAAAACTGGTGATACTCCATTCTCGATCATTTTCCAAATTTGATAATTTAAATTATCAATTCTCATTTCAATCTAATTAAAGATTCATTAAAACTCCACTTAGTTTTAATCTTTCCAAAAATCAATTTTAATGATAATTTAACTTTGGAAACACAAACATGCAGCATCGACAATCTAACCCATACCATTGATTTCTGCCTATATATAACCTCTGAGCTCGTACATTTCAGAAAAGTGTGTTAAGCAAGAGAATAAATTCTCCGCCACCAAACAGATATATATTTAACATAGGTCAACCATACAGTTTGAAATACAATGACAGACATGTAATCCTGCCTTTAACTGGGTTAAAGAACTAATGTCATTTAAAACACAGTTCACGATAAACCCAACCACTAATTATTGAATCTCCATGGAAAAATAAATAAATATATAATCGATATCAATTTTCGTATTCGACTATTAATATAAATGGAATAATGGCAAAGCCTTTTAAATTCCATATGTATTAACAGTCTTCCTCCACAGAAGTTCACTTCGATTATTATCAAATCGAATTCCGTTCAATTCCAATTTAATATATTAAATTGAAAAACTTTACTTTGGAAATTTCCCGTTAAGTCTTAATAAAAAGATTTATAAATTCCAAACCACATTTCACTGTAAATCGGGTTAAAAAATGAATGTCGTTAAAAACACAGTTCACAATAAACCCAATTCACATTCCAAATTCAATTTCAATTAAATGTTAATTATGGAAATTCTTCTTTAAATCTTAATTAAAAGATTTATTCCTTTCACACGGGGTTTATGAACAATGTTACTGAAGACCCCATCCCATCAGTCTCTAACCGTAAATTAGTAAGAGAACAATTCCCAAATTATTAATCCCGAAGGACGAAACCAACATCAGATCAATACACAGGAAACCATTCAACTTAGCTAATCTCCAGCTCGTTTCTAATTTTCTTAACTTCATTGGGTTTAAGAACAATATTATTAAAGATACCATTCATGACAAACCCAAAATCTCGTTCTATTGTTAATCGGGTAAAAGAAAAAGTGTTATTTAAAACATCGTTCACGATAAACCCAAAAACCAATTTGATATTAAATACAAGGCTCTGAATAGAAAATATATCGGCTTATATTCAATATCAAATTCTTAAACCAACAAATATTGTATTGGGAATAATGATATATATATATATATATATATATATATATCTTCCAAATTCCTCCACAATGTCCATATAATCACGGAATCCAATATCGAAATATTCCAAGATAATTTCAATTCAAATCCATTCCAATTTATATATTGGAAATTCTGGTTATTTTTAAAACCATTTCATATCCGATTTATTTATTTAAAAATAAAGGATTATAATTCTAGTTCATAACTAACTAGTTCATTTCGATAAAATTATATTTTTACCTTTTCAAATATGAAATTTTTCATCCCAATTCTTTCCAAATCATTTATTATGATTTTACACAAATTATTGATATTTTTAATAATTTAATCAAGGCACGTACAGTCAATTTCCATAAACGGTCATCGAACTGCACTACAGCGACCTTTTCCAAATTTTATTTGGACATAATTCCAAATACAATCGTTAGATTTCAAATCTCTTGTATTCGTTGGAAAACTCTTTTCGATACAAACCCAACGGTTCCGATTTTAGGAGAATCCGAAGGCCGGATCTCCCGTCCATTCGAAGTCAATGGTCGAAATTCGCGAACTGCCGCGGCGCGGCGCGTTCTATTCAGGCCATTATATATATATATATATATATAATATGTATATTATATATATTTCATCGATTTCCATTTAAAACGTATTTTATAAATCGTTTTAAACTCGTTTTAATACGATTTCAACTTCATATACAATTTCAAATCAAAATTGAATATTCCATATCATTAATTTATAAATGATAATATTTAAAAAACATTAGATTTTGAAATTATTTCTTTTTCGATATTCATTATAAATATGAATAAAATCGATATAAATATCGTTCACGTCAAAATAGCGTTAATCTAATCAACACGGGTTTATATATTTAAATATTTTCGTGTCCATCCCAAATCGGACATCAAAATCATATTTTGATCCATTACTAAAAATTATTTTAAAATATTAGTTATTTTAAAATATTCATTATTCGCCATTTTAAAATATTTGTTATTTTAAAATATTTGGTCTTCCCGAATTGGAATCAAACACAATCAATTACCATACAATTTTATTTATATGGATTTCATACACATATGTACACAACAATAATCAAACACAGTCAACCATCATCCAGAGTGCATTACACAACTGCATAAGCGTTAAACATAAATAATTAACACTTACTGTAACGTACCGTATTTTTTTAGCTAATTATTTGAATTATTTTATTATTTAAAATATTGGTTTGATTTTAAATAATCGATTCTAACCATTTTATTTTGAATATTTATTTATATTAATAATATAACAATATTTTAATTTCAGAATATTCGGGAAAATGTGGAATTCGCTGTATAATGTGATCGGGCAAGTTTAAAATGATTCAATATTGTTTTTATTGAAATTTTAGTGGCGATTTCGTTATTAAAACGACGATGGAATATTTAATTTATAATTTAATTATAAAACGAGCTGCAGCGGCGCGGCAGTTCGTAAATTGGCGTTTTGAACTTCAAACGGCCGTACAGGGCCCAAAATGAGTCGGATTTTCTCTAAACAAGAAACGTTCGAATCTGTTGGATAATATATTTTTAATGAAAGAGAAAAATCTAGTTTTCGTGTTGTAGATTTTGTTTTACGTCCAAATCAAAATTTGAAAATGTCATTGTGGAATTTCCTTTATATATTATATCATTATTTATATAAAATAAAAGGTTTTTAAATTTTTATAATATTGATTTGGCTTGAAACTCAACCCGAGCTATTTTATTTTAGTAGTATACGATATTCTTGTCGTGTATGGCCAATTTCAATATTTTAATATTATTATATTGAGGTATTTTAAAATTGGTTTATTTTATTTGAATTGGGCAGTTAAAAAGGACCTTTATTCAAACGACCTCTGTTTTCGACGAAACAAATTATATTGGGACCGCAATAGTAACTTATTGCTAGATCTCAAGTGGTGTGTCAATCGGGGTTAATTTGTGAGCATGGCAAAATAAAATGTAAATAAAAACAACCATTTGAACGTGATCGAGCGCCATTCGAGCACACGAACTCGGAATTCGACGAAACAAGTTTCATTAGGACTGTCTCGTCAAATTATACGATGGTGTCAATTCCCGCAGCGAACGGGGTTTGTACGTGAGCACATGAGCAAATAAACAACGTTCATAATTTGCGATAGACACAAAATAAAAATCGTTAGTCTGCTTCGCTCGTCACATCAAGTTAAAATAATAATTTTTACAATTATACATACACCAAAAATCAGAAATTCAGCTCATAAACACTTCCGCCATTCATGAAAATTTGCAAAAAGGCCCATGTTCATTTAACAATTTATTTCTTCAATTCTGGCAAGAATTTTCTATGGCATTCCAAAGCAAAGTTGTAGATCGGCTCGATGCCGAGCTGTTGTAAAAAGTTGGGGTCGAACGGTCACCTGTAGTGGCCGGAATTTCACCAAAACAGAAGAAAACCAGTTTTGTTCGTTGGTAAAATTGGAGAGATGCGGTCGATTTTAAGAGCTCAGACCTAGGGGGAAACTGGATCCGTTGGGATCGCAGGGACGAGACCTAGATGATGGCACTGACTAGGCACTGATCTGACGCAGTTGAAATTTCAGTAAATTTTGAACGTTCGTCTCAAATTAGATGCAACAAACGCGGCAACCGTCAACCAGAGTATAACCTGGTGAGTTAATTCTCACACCTTCTGGAATCCTATGATGTGTTAAATTCATAGAAAAATATAATTCACCATTAACAGTATAAATTGGTTGATTAGATGCGATGGATGCAAATTGTTTGTTTTATTGTTTGATTGATTGCAGTTATTTATATCTCGTCAATTATTTTATTTTTATATTATTGCAAACCGTATCTGTGATGCAGAGAAGGACAGGTTGGAGGGATCCAACCGGATTCCTCAAATTAACTGTATTTTTGTTTGTTGTGCATATATATGAATTGTTCACCCTGACTGACACCAAAACCAGTTTGAATGTTGATGGTTGAATATATATTCATCATCGTTGTGATTAAGATTAATCGACATTGCTGATTAGGTAATTGGCAGAAAATGGCCTAAAATATATTATTTTAAATGTCGTTCTACTGTTAGGTGGATCAACGTAGTTTTAAGGTATAAATTACTTTATAACCGAACTAGAATTTTAGTTATTTTGTAAAAGTAATTAAAATAGAAAATTTTAAATATATCTTTGATTAAGGTTATGAAAGAAATCATTTAAAAGGTTTAGACCAGTTTTAAAAGTAGAAGCCAAGAATTTACATACGGGTTGGTAAAACAGAATAATTGTTTTTAAAACAGGTAAATAGTGATTTTAAATTAATTAAGTTATTTAATTAATTTTAAAAGGGAAATTGACAAATGGAAGTCAGTTGACTGCTAACTGATAGGTACGGATGGCAAAATCAACCATTGTAATTACAATGGATAATGGAATAAATCGATATTCGTTAAGTTTAACAAATAGTGTAAACACTAGATAATCTCTGATTGACTATAATTAAAGAAGTTATCGAGTTATCTAGTATAACCGAAGTTAACTACTGTTTAATAAGATTTTCAAATATAACAACTCTATTTTTAGTAAAGAGCGAAGTTAACTATTTCTAGTATAGTTAATGTTAAAGTTAATTATTATTTTAAATTAATAACAACATAAAGAAAAGATTTTTTATTTGGATTCAAGCGGCGACCAGGTCGGATAAAAGGGGCGATAGGTGTTTATAAATAGATTTAAAATTTAAGTTTTCAAAGTAGATTGGGAAATGATATTTGTAAGTGGATGCAGAGAATTCAAATAAGAAGTTTACTTAATTGTGAAATTAGGTAAAGGGATTCAATTGGAGTGAACTATTTAAGGGAAATGATTGTAAATTGACAGTAAGTCGAAACAGGGTAATAGATTAATTTCTAAGCTAAGTATTATGAGGTTTTAAGCAAATTAGTGTAAGCGATTTGGAAACAAATCCAAAAAGGTTTTAAATCAAATTTATGAGTTAAGTGTTAAGAAATTGAATTTAGCAAATATTGAAATTAAACGAAAGGATTTCAAACAAAAAGGAAATCCATGAAATAGTATGGTATTAGAATATTGATAAATGGAATCTTGGAACTAAATTCCAAGTTAAAAGTGGCGGTTATTCGACATTTACTTAATCAAACAAATTAAGTAAATAGATTTTATTGGCAAGGGTTTTCAAATGTAATAAACGGTTTACGAAACCAGTTGGAAATCGAGATAGTAAATAAGATTTTGGTGAAGTGTTTAAGTGATAAACTAATATTATTCTAAGGTGAGAACGGGGTCGATCAAGGTCTGAGAGGTAATTAAATACCCTAACTTGAATGGCTTCATGATTATCGAGGAATGGTATTAGTTGAGACGAGTGAAAAGTGTTGTGATTGGTGTGATATCCCATACGAGAGGTATGGAACATAAGTGTGGGATTTTTGAATATAAATGGTACTGGAATGTAGTTCAATGAAAATAAAAAAATATTTGGTTTTGAATTATAAGTCGACCTTTGCTTTAACCCTATTAGAATTGGTAATGGTTAATCCATTAAGTATAATATATATATTAGGGTACTCGAATATAAAGAAAAGGGAAAAGGGGTTTTAAAGAAATATATCGATGTTTCCAAAAGAAGTGGAAAGCTGGGTGTATGTATATATATGTATATGCTCTATAGTAATTAAAATGGTTTTGTTATAAATAAGGATAAATATAATGTTTTAAATATATTGGAAGATTTAAAAGTTAATTTACCATTTAGTTATATATATATATATATATATATATATTAAATAGCCAAGTAATGCCAAATATAGAACCAGTGAAATCAATTCATTAACACGATTGTTATTTGATAGTTAAATCACCGATTATCAAAACCTAACCAATACGATTGTTGCTACGGAAAGACCGGGATCGAATTTATATTCGAAAACCATTCCGACCAACAAATATGTGAGGATATCAAAAGAAGATCAAGATGGAGCGTTGAAGACCGTAGACCTTCATAAGCGGAAGAACCACTAAGATTCTTTGTCTTGGAAACAGAGATAAACTGTGATTTTATCGTCGTTGGAATCTACGGGTTGCGAGGACTTCTTGCTACTGATCCATGGGGTGATTCCTATATGAGATGCAGTAGGAGAGTGCCTTCGGTTCATCCTGTTCCTGGATGACTTGTATGGAAGAATGTTTGACAGAGTATTTCCAAAGGACCACGTACGTTGATTTCTTCAAATGTATAATAGTTGGTTAGCTCCCAACTAGGACATTTTTATGGACGCCAATTAGTGATATCCAGAGGATCTGACGATGTGGCATTCAAAGTGAATGGTGGTCAAATGTTCAAAAAGGAATTCTAGCATTAAGCCTCATCAACCGGGAAATGACAAAAATCGGGCAGGCGGCATGGCTATGTAGGTCGCTCCCATTAGGGTGTATGATCACCTATCTATAGAAATTCCATTTGCTTCTTAAATCTATATTCGATGCTGTCCCTTTTCCGGAGTCGGTTGCTGATCCCAACTGTCGGTGATATACATTCGATACACTCAAGCGAAATGAGTGGTTGGTCATGTGAGGGCCGGGTTGCAAGATGTTCTTGTTGAACCCAGTGTATTCGCCTCTAGAGATACACAGTCAGAAGGTGTTCCCATACCTTGTCAAGTTGGAATCCAATATCCAATAAGCGCCCGCGGTTTTGGGTTGTATATTATATATGGGGAGCGTGAGATGCAAGCGTTCCTCTAGATTGTTAATTATTTGTATTTAGACACTATGATAATATCAAATCAAAGTATGATTTCAAAAACGTTTTGGGTTATAGTAAGGTAAAAACTGTCCGTGTTTATGTGTGGACTGGTCTTACTATTATCCTTTTGTTTCGAAAAGAATTTTCAAAGTTAAACAAGTTGTGTGTTCCGTGAATTTATCACTGATAGTATTCCAGACTGACCCGGTGTATTTTGATTTGCTTCAAATGTGCTCTGGTCAGACCGAGTATGTTCCAGGTTAAGTTTCGCTTGAAGTTCCAGGAGCTGGAAGAAGGAGGCTTCACCGTTAGTTATATACAGATACTTTTCCACTGTGACTGATATATGTTGTACTCTGATGATTGGTATGTATATACAGTTCTTTTGTATAAAGAGATTTGATATTATATTTTATTCGTTCTGCTGTGAGATTATGATGTGGTCTTCTTCTTTCTTCTATTCTAATATTTCTTTCTTTCTTTTCTCACCCTCTAAATTCTTTCTCATGACAATCTGGGGTTCGATACTTGGGAGTTTGGCAAGTAATATGGGTTTATATATTATTGTCGAAAACACGAGCGTCGAGTTTTTCCCTGGGTCGTTACACTTACAACAGTTTGTCAACCTATCGATTGACATACCACTAAACAATTGGGATTAGTGTACGTCAATTATCATCCCAATACCCATGTGGGGTTTCAATCAACAGACACGTATTTTATTTGTGCAGTTGGACGATGTGTGAAATATATCGTCCCTACCAATATCAGTCAAATGGGTATTCATAAACAAATCGTCCGATTTGTAAATGAATATTTATTCTCATTTCATTTACTCGTTGAAAATTATATTTTTAGCGATAAAATATTTTACTCAACATATGAATATTTTATATAATCCATTTCACATCACAAATAATTTCAAGCAACACAATATAATGAAGCAAACAAGTCGTCCATGGTCTATGGACGACGGGGAGTAGTTCATATATGCAGTTATAAAATAAATAACTGTACAGAAATAATTTTAGTGAGGAGTTCTCACCTTGGGTTTCCACTCTGTTAATCTTTATGGGACGGTTTGGATCCTGTTTTGATTTTAGTTCGTTCCATCACCTTCTATTTCACGCGATATCTATATTAAAAATCATATTTTTAAACAATGATGTTTATAAATAAAAATCACATTTTTATTCCGCTATTCCTATGATAAAAATCACATTGTTATCCTATCGTTATATATGTAAAAATCACCACCTCATGTGTAAAGATCTCACCTTTATATTCAAAAAAATCTCTTCTTTTTGTTATAAAAATCTAATCTTTACATGAATAAAAATCTAATCTTTGCATTCGTTATATATATATATATATATATATATATATATATATATAAATCAAATCTTTATACTCCCTTCATATGAATAAAAATCATATTTTTATCAAAGCAAAAATCCTATTTTTATTCGCTACTTTATAAATAAAAATCATAATTTTATATAATTAAAATTTATATCTTTTTATTGTCAAAAATCAAATCTTTATATTTTTAAAAACCATATCTTTTTATTTCTTTGTTGTTCACATAAAAATCATATTTTTATATCACTTTATATATAATAAAAATCATGTATTCATATTTTTTTTAAAAAAAATCATGTCTTATATTTATAAAAATCAGGTTTTTAATGACTTAATTGCATAAAAAAATATACAAGCAAATCTTAAAACTTACAGCGAATTTTGGGCTAGGGGATGGCGCGGCTCGAGGGGGTGCTCTATGGCACGCAGTGGCGGTGGGGTGACGCTAGCGGTCCAGAGGAGATGGCGGTTTCGGTTAGCGGGTGGGGGAGCGAGGGTTTGGGGGAAACTGGGCTATGGATTTCGCGACGGGGAGGGAAAGGAGGAAAAGGAGAGAGGGGGAGGTCGGAGATGAGGAGGGAGTGCCGGATATGGGTCGTGCTTTGGTGGTGGTCGCGTCGGCGCAAAGGGGCCAGGCGACGGGGTCAAAGCAGAATTGGGGGATCAGTTTTTTTTTATTTGAAAACGATGTTCTGATTTGGAAAAGGGAATGAGGGAGAGGGTGGTATGTGTAATTAAATATATATTTTATTAATTTAAAAACCTAAAATGTTGGTTTTTATTCGAACTCCAATCAAGCCCTAACGACTATCGTCCCTAGCTAATTTTCCTCGTTCCGAACACAATGGGACATGTCTGGTAAGCCAATTCGACTGTTACGATCAGTTTTCGGTAAATTTATAATATAAATCATTATATACTCAATTCAAACGTACATTTTAATTTACCGGGTCCACATATGACCTTCAAAAATTCCAAAAAAATAAATGTTGCTATGATTTGACGATACGGTCCTAACAAAACTAATTTCGTCGAATTTGGAGACCGTTTGAAAAATGTTCATTTTCCAGTCGATTAAATTCAAACTGAAATTACCAAATGTGGTCTCGTCGAAAACGGAGGTCGTTTGCAAAATCGCTATTCTTAAGGGCTATATTTCCAAAGCGACTGTTCTGAATTTTCAACTGGGTATAACTTTTTATTCCCGCTATGAAATTTCAATTTTTCAGATTCGTTGGAAAAATATTTTCAAATAGATTCTAATATTTTTTGTTTCACTAAAATCTGGTTTATTTTGAATCCTTTACAATCATTTGAATTTTGAAATCGAATTTTCAAACTACCGCGCCATTTCCAATTCCTTTTTTAATTAAAATAAATATTTATATTCTAACTTCGATTCAAATAAACATATACGTTCTAATTCTATTCAAAATAAATTTCTAGTCGTTATTATCTAAAATAAATCATTTTAAATATTCAAAATTCATTAAAATAGCCAAAATAAAAAATTTAAATTGGTTTCGATTTTCCGAGTTGTTACAGGAAAACTTAACATGTTTATATTATTCAGGATGTAAACCACAAATTTGAATTAAAAGTAAATATACATATAAGAAAGGAGGTTAAGTGGATTTAATAAGAAACAAAAATAGAAATAAATTTTGTTTAAGTTTTCCTTTTTATTTTTATGCAAGTAATTTCATGGTTCATATTTCATATATAAGAGTAGCATATAGAAGAAACTGCTAACTTAACGATGGCATGCTTTGTGTAAGAATGATAAAACATTAATATTCAACAAATCAAACATTATATGTAACATAATAGATGGAGGTACATAAGTTCAATTTTAAGAGATAACATTTTATTTAAAGGATTAAAAGAGTGGAGATACGTACATGAAATGATATAGTTTATATAATATACAAAAAACCAAAATAAAACAACGATACAAAAAATAGGATGAGGTTGGTCAGGTGAATATAATATTTTGAAGTGGGAAACGATGAATTGAAAAAATTGCCATAACTCATTTTTTAAAATATGTATCAAATATTACTATTAGTAAAGTGAAGGAGTTTAAGAAACCCCCATTGATTTTATCATTTTTTGCATCTTTACTCAACTCCATAGTGATATTTTATTTTAAAATATACTTTTTTTTTACTAATTTTGTAATTTGTAAAATTGGTATAACTTTTTGATGAAATCATGCCTACCGTTTTACATTCAAAAACTTGTTTTTCCTTAGTAACTCTATAAAACCATCATTCCAAATTTGCTTAGATACATGTGTATTTGTGTATATGGATTTAGCATTTCAAATTTTGGGGCATAACAGATTTATTGGACGATATACTGAATAAAATCGGTGAGCTGATAAATAATTTAAAATTTGAAATAACGTTATGTACAGATGGAGTCGGTTTACGACCAGAATAATTTTGTTGAATTCAGTACACGATAACGAAGAAGTCCGCATAATTTTTGTCGCGTTTAGAGTTATATTGACGGTTAAAACATTGAACGTTCAACAGTAATTAAGGGTAGAATTTAATGTTAAATATTTAAATTCCAGTAAAAACCTTCACTAGTTTATTACGCGCTGACCTATATGCTGAATTCGCGCAGACACAATAATCTAGTGATTTTACGTTGTGCTAATCTTTTCTTTTCTTCTTCTATAAAAATCAGCGTGGGTTCCCATTCCTTCAGCTAAGAAATTCATTCGTTCTTTCTAAAATCATGGCCACTGCCCCTTTCAATCATCATTCCCTTTTCATTCGTTCAGTTTTCCATTTGGCTTCAGCCAAAGGGAAACTCCCCAAATCAAAGAAAGTAATCATCTTTCCCCAAAATTTGTTCGCCACCACTTCCGAGAATCACCAACGCTCCATCTTGAAGCTGCCCAAAATCAAAGCTGCTCCTCCTTCGAATCGAGTTGCATCTCATGTTCCTCTGCCGTAGTAACTTGTACCCTCAAATCAAAGAAAATCGCCATCCAAGCCACATCAACACTTATCCCTATGAGTGACACTGTGGAAAGGTGAGTTAATCTCACGATTAATCCAAGTTCAAGTATTTAAACATCGATTTTAAACTAAATTATAATGGTTGGGGTGGGCTTGTTGTTGTTTACTGAATTGTATTCACCCTAACTTGTTATGCTGCATTTGTTCCCTATTGTCTTGGTATTTATATTTGCCATCCTACCTAATGTGCCTCATTTTGAACATGAAAGCACACGTACATTCAATTCATACACGTTATACTAGGGTATATATGACTTGAAGCTGGTTTGTAAACGTGAACATCTAACTCGACACTAACCAGGTCATTGAAATCTTCATTTATATTTATATATATACGTTGGGTACACTACTACTCTTGCTTGTTCCCCATAGGTTTGGCTGCATATATCATTGACTGTCTGGCACTAGGAATTGGAATGAAGTCGCTTTGTTACCTTCACCTTGTCTGATGTACTTTGACTTATCTGACTATATACTGATTTATAGCATGCTTATAAACATTGGTCTCTGTGACGACCGCCCATAACCCCTGCACTAGACAAGAAGAATAATGCGCTGAAAAGCGTGCTAGGCAGCTATGGATGACCATCAAAGTAGGTAAACAACATTGGAACATGTCATAGAACTCACAGCGCAAGAAGAAAATACAATAGAACATATACAACATGTAATAGTAATGAAGCATCATATAGCAAACTTTTAAAATTGTCTCAACATCCTGAAAGGTTATCCAACTGATACCAAAGTTTGTACATAAGGCCTCACTACAACCCTCATAGAACATTCAAATAGTGAAAACAGAAATACTAGATAGTAATAAAACTGGTACATCAGCCTTTTGCTCGCCTTCGCACATCAGCATCGTCCTCACTAATCACCTGTAACCTACTATTTAGTCTGTCATCCACAACCGGATGAACAACCTAAGGTAATAAGAGGAGACATAAAACCTTGAGTCAGACAACAGTCTTAGTTAGCGATAAAATAGCTAACAAACTTTAACAATAAAGTATATGGGAAGGGATAGATAAACATACTAATCTACCCACAACACCAGAGAAGAACTCAACCTTATCTTCCCCATATCGGACTGTGATAGCCTTTACAATAAACAATTCAACCATTCATCCATGGAAACAAAACACCCATTCAATAATGGTAAAGCACTTCTGACATCTAGATTATATATATCTCATGTAAACCATCCTAATCGATTTAAACATCCCTCAAGCACAAGCCCTAGAGGCCTAAACCAATATCAGACAAGCACCCAAGGAACACCTCCTTCGACGTTGGACATTCTACATGAGACGGAACAAACAGAGCAACTAATCAGCCATGACTGACTCTAGCTATCATCGCCAATCCTTCCTTGAAAACATCATTAATCGTATGACGGCCAACCTTGCTATATGTCAAGAGCTAATGGTAACCCCAGTTCTATCATAAACTCCATACGCCTTTCAACGATACGTATGTATGACCAACCTTGACAACTAGGCCTTTCAATGCTACCCAAGGTACTCGACCTACAACCGGTCTTTTAGGTGCCCTCATCGTACCTTTGCTTTGAGCTTTCTAGAACTTACGACAACGATAACCTCTCGGCCTTAGCATCTCTAGTCATCCAACTTGAGGACTTTTTATAGCTCAAGCAACCTTCTCGAGCAATCCATTATCCACCAACTCACAACCTTTGAGTAGTCATGTCATTCATTGTTATACACCGATCAACGAGAACCTTTTAACACTTCGAACGTTCCTTCTTGAATTCACTTCGAAGTTACACCACCACTTTTCGCTCAAATCTTGGTTGTACCCGAAAATATTTTTTTCTTTAGAATTTTGCCATGTGTGACCGACCCTTCACACTACTCAATCGACCAGAGCGACCAACCCTTCACACTGGTATAACCAATTAGAGCGACCAACCCTCCACTTTACTACTTCCAGGCTTCACAACCAACCCGATAGGAGCGACCGACCCCTTTACTCAACCATAGGCTCGCTCGACCGAACCCTTTTTCCTTTAGGCTCGTTCGTGGGCTTGCCTTAAACCTAGCTCGCTCGACCGACTGACTCCCTGGCTCGCTCGAGCCTACTTTCTGTCTTGTTTCCCAAGAAATCACACCATGGAGCGAACAAACCCCCTACGTGCGACCCGAAACCTGCACTTCATAGTTTCTACTCCGATTTCCACCAAAACTTCGCCAAACGGTGGATTCGACGAAATCAACTCATCCAATATATCCAATATAATCATAAGCTTGTTATGAAACCACTAGCATTATGATAATGACAATTATCATCAAATTATGCAAATTTCACTAAAAACCATAATAAATGAACATATGATCTAAATTGTGGATCTAACTTGCAAAATCACATGAAATAGCAAAGAATTTACCTATAGAAACATGTTAAATCAGTCATAGGGTGTTTAATATGAAAATGGACTTAATATGGCATAGATCTATGGAAAAACACTTGAATTTGATGAGAAACATGCACAAACACTCATATACTTTGTTGCGTTCATGTGAGAGAACACTCATATACTTTGTTGCGTTCATGTGAGAGATGTAAATCACTCACCGATTTGTCAAAACAATCTAAAATAGATGAAATAGGAATCCGGATAGTAAGCACCTCGCACCAAACACCTTGATCCGATGAACTCTTGCCTCAATTGATGTAGATCTAGCTTCAAATGGTGTAGATATATGATTTCCCTCCTTGGATTTTGATTTTTAATGATGGAAAGGTGTTTAGAGGAAGGAGTAGCACAAGGCCACTCAATGAGGAAATGAAAATCTAAACCATTCCCCATATCCCATACCCCGTATTTATACCCTCCCAACAGCCTACTAATGGTCCTCTCCAATTCAGCCCATTATGGCTTACCAAACCTGGACAACCAACTAAAAACCTTAAAACAACAATTCCTCCCAAACCACTAAGCCAAATCTTTAGTGTAACCACTCTACGGAAAGGTAATAATCAATTCCTTTCCAATGGAAAAGGTCTCACCCTCTTATTTGACCTGAGTCAAAAGTTATCCCCTGTACAAAACTTACAAGGGCAAAATCATCACAAACAAAATCGGTAAAAAAATATGGACATGTCCCACATCCCCATAAGCAAAACATTAAAAGATGAGAATGATCCAACCCTCAGGGAATAAGATAAAAATATTTTACGATCTTCCGACATGTAAAATGCTGGCTGTTACAGTCTCTAGCTTATGTTTGAAACCAAATTAAAATATATTACCCTGTTCCTGTTAGTGGAACACCTACATACACTTACATGCATATATATATATATATATATATGATGGGGAAATTCAGAAATTGTTGTTCTTATCATATGTCGTATGCATTCATTTATGAAATGTGATATCCATTAGTACAATTATATTTGATCCTCTGTTTAACCATGATGCTAATCTATTCACATGCACAAATATTTTGTTCTCTAAATCCTTAATGTGTTGGTCATTTTGTTCCAATCATCGTACTGCCATGAACCTACGTGTTGCTGATTTATGGCTGCACTCATATTGATGGGTCATTTTAATTATCATATAATACACACTCTAGGATTAATACCACATATTGGTAAGCATGTTGTTGCTACCATCATATTCTTTTCAAAAGAAGAAGAAGAAGAAGCTCAACTATTCTCATTTCCATGAACATAATCAATAGTTATTAACCCTATACTGGCCGCCGATGTTAGTATATGATTTTTAATTAATAACTCAAATGTTCATGTATATTTTTCTGGTTAATAACTGAAATAAGTTGGAAGGCTTATCATATTCTAATACTAGAGTTGGCAGGCTTATTACATAGCAATTAATTCATAAATGAGATTTGCAAGAAAAAAATGAAACCACAACTGCACATGTTTATTTCAAGAAACAACGCATCTTTATAATATCATATTGTTTCCGATGCAGGTTATGAGATGCATGCCAACTAGAATAATGACCTTGAATGATGAGAATAATTTAGCCACATAAACATTATGTGCACAACTCATAGTTTCGATATAGTATTATCATGCTGTATGAATTATTTATATGGGAATAAACAAAAGAGAGTTACTCAATTTGGGTCTTAATGAGTCGACAGAAATAAAATAAGCGTATAAGGTACATGGGCACCTTTGTCCATTGGTGGAAAGATTTTTATACTTATATGCTTACACTAGTCAACTAATTTACCGTCCCTCCGTTCTACTTTGAGTTTTATTAGTTGCTGCAGTATCTTTGACATAATATGTTTCAGGTCCTGTTCCTAAAAAAATTTCTTGTTGGCCTTCTATGATATGTTGATTCACTTGTTATCTATCTTTGTACTGCAAACCGTGCTAATCGCTGTTGCAATGCAGCTATGGCCTTTGCGCTTTACACTATGATACAGATTTCAATAGGTTGCCTATAGTTGTTTGCATTGATCGTTTCATGTTAGCCAGAACTGTATATTTTTCCTTGTACTCGATTTTACACGTCTCAATTACTTGGAGCATTATGCGATGACCGATATACACATATGTATATATATACTGATGAATGGGTATACGCATGACGTCAACATACATACATACATATACACATATATATACATAATACATGTTGTCCAGACTTGTTGCTAGGATATATTGTGGCAGTTTTCTCGGGAATTTAATGTACTCGAAGTTTACTTTGAATTAACGAATATATGCAGTTTTTATTGAAATTAATTTACTTGAACTATGATTAATCCTAACTCGAGTGTTTTATGTTTTTGCATGGAACGATCGGGTCAAACCCGAGTAATACAGATTTAAATATTACAACCTAGGATCCGAAGATGGGCGAAGCTGGGGATTCCAAAGACGGCACACTCTGAAGATTTAGTACAGTAAATATTTTCTGGTTTCCAATTGTATTTTTACTTCTCCTGTATCAAAAAAATCTTGTATTAAAATTCTTGTTCATAAATAAAAGTTTATTTTGCTGAACAATAATGTTTTATCTATTTATTCAGTATTTTTGTGTTGATTATTCTATTTTAAACTCTGTGTGCTAATAACGATCCGTCGATTTGAACGTTTTAAGTTGGTTTAATTACCGATTTGAAGCAGTTGAAAAGGCATGGTAGTTTGAAAATTTATTTTAATCGAAGTTAGAACGTATAAATTTATTTTAATTATAAATAGAGTTTGAAATGGCACGGTAGTTTGAAAATTTGATTTATAATTTCAAATGAATTTACATAATTTAAAATAAATCGGATTTCTGTGAAACAAAAAATATTTGAATCTGTTTAATTATATCTTTCTAACGAATGCGAAAAATTGAGATTTCATAATATAAATTGAAAGTTATATCCAATTTAAAATTTAAAATAGTCACTATGGAATTTATATATATATTATTATAATATATAGGCCTTAAAAATAGCCATTTTGCAAACAACCTCCATTTTCGATGTAACCACTTTTGTTGGATCCGGAATGTCAAATTATTGTTATGTTTCAAATTTCATAATTTTTAGATTTAATATGTGAGCGTGGTGAATGTAACTGTGTTTTGACAATTTTAGTTTGAATTGGATCGACCAGAAAATGGCCATTTTTCAAACGGTCTCCAAATTCGATGAAATTAGTTTCATTCGGACCGTATCGTCAAAACATAGCCAGATTTATTTTTCTGTAATTTTTGGAGTCAGTATGTGGCCTCGGTAAATTAAAATGTACGTTTAAATTCAATATATCTATTGATTTATATTTTAATTTAAAAAAACTGATTGAAACAATCGAATTAGCTTACAAAACATATCCCATTATGTCTGGAATGGGGGTATTTAGCTAGAGGCGATAGTAGTTGGGTTTGATTTGGAGTTCGTAACGATAAACAAGAATTTTTGGAATAAATGAATTAAAATAATATTATAAAATCTATATAAATATTAAAAAAACCCTAACCCTAATCAGTTCTAAAGCCGCCGCCCCAAAGAAAATAGTGGCTGAAAACCTCCTGATATCAGCGTGATTTTTCTTTTAATCCGCAAATCAATTCGATAAATTTTCAAAA
The DNA here is from genome assembly GCA_030737875.1 of Allium sativum. NCBI lineage: Eukaryota > Viridiplantae > Streptophyta > Magnoliopsida > Asparagales > Amaryllidaceae > Allium > Allium sativum. Next base: position 5,271,896 of record CM060916.1, on the reverse strand, counting down.
CAATAATTCTAAAGATTTCCACGATCTTTAAATCTAGACCTATTTGATCAGAATTGTTAAAGCATCGTGTTGGAATTTCCATCCTAAAGTCACGCTGGTTCGAGGCGTTTCCGGCTTTGTTGCAGGTGCAAGCGGTCCCCACTTTCAGGTGGTGGAAAAACTCTCGACGGCGCATCAACTGGTAGCATCTGATCATCGTCAAGCGCCTCAATTTCTATGCGAATTTAAACCCTAGGTATTCAGAAGTGTTCGACGGTGTTACGGGTGTTAACAGGAAGAAGGTAATTTAACTAAATTAAAGTTAATTAATTATTAATTATCTTAATAAAATCATTAACCTTTAAATGCTAATATCTTTTTCATACGGTGTCGGAATCCAGTGAAACAGGATCTGTTTCGATCGTGCGGACGAGAGATTCACAACTAGACTAACTGGGTCAAATTTGGAGCTTGTTAGAATTTTGGATAGATTTAAATCCAAACTGTCCAATAAAGAATGATGGAGTGGAAGCCGACAGGGAGAACACAATCCTCCTTACCCGGGATTAAAGCCATGAGGATATAAAGTATAATTTGTAGCTATTACTTCTTCAGTTACTTTTACCTGGTGAAGTGTGGCTCTCAAATTACTTAACAAATAACTTGTTTAATTCATAATAGAACAAAATCCTCCTTACCTGGATTAAAGATGGAAACTTAACAAAGCATGTATACAACAGATTTAAAAATGTTTTCGCATGACAAATGATATATGGTTGTAGAAATCAGAAAATTACAATACAGAAAATATAGAAGTGTATGCGTTGATAAAATAAAACCATGAGGATATAAAGTATAATTTGTAGTTATTACTTCTTCAGTTACTTTTACCTGGTGAAGTGTGGCTCTCAAATAATTGCCTTCGTTGGATAAAACAGAAACTTAAATGGGTTATGATAAAATATGTTCTAGGCATATTATATTATAAAGTCTTTTGTGTAAGACTGATAACTCTTTGTTACCTTTTCCTCTAGTAAAAGTTTAAAGTTATCCTCATTTAGTGTGTCATCAAAGATAGATTTCTCGTTAAGTGAAAAATAAAAGGATCTTATAACTTAAATTTTAAATTGATATTTTTATTTGGTACAAATGGAATATGAGAAAAAATAGGTTTATGGTAAATTAACAAATCATCTAAATAACAACTAATCTTTTTACGGTACATTGCCCGATTTCATAATAATACATGAAAAAGTAAATGTTAGAACAAACAAATCATATTTATCCGACACAATTTGAGAGACATGCAAAACTTACCTTTACAAAAAGAGAGTATAGTCTGATTTACCTTTTAGAAAAACGCAATCAAGGTCAAATATTCAAGCTCCATCCGGAAAAAAGCAATGGACAACCATGATTATATGCAATTTCTATAAAGTTCATAAAACAAATACTTTTTTTCCTTCAAACTATGAATATTAAGAACAATAATAAATAAATAAAGTAAGTAAATAGCAGATGAAAAAACAAAAATGCTGAGAAAAAATTCAAAAAAAGAAAAAAGGGCAATGAATGCATCCAATTCTGCTAAAACTTCCCTTCATAACTTAAAACAGGAATATTATCATTTTTAGTTCAAATAAGGGGGCTTACCATGTGCATAAGCCTGATGACCCCGCGGACCGGGTTAGGTGCACTAGGGGGAGTTTTACGGTAGTGCCGGTTTCACCCCTGGAAAAATTCAAAAAAAAAGGCATATTATCATTTTTTACAAAAAGGAAAATGTAAGGACAAACTATAATTGGTAGAGTATTTTTTCAAAATAGTAAAACTTTCCGAATTGGGAGCTATATGGTATGTGTATTATGTATAGTGATAGGTGGCTTACCCTGCATGATATATACTCATAGCTGATGTCTCATAATGAATAAATTGCTGACTCATAGGTATCGAGAGAAAGTGGCATAAATTTAAAAATATTATTTACTTTCCATTTTAATCAAAATTTAATTAGTTGTTTATGTGTTCAGACAAATGAATAAAGTATATTTTAAAGTTACATATTTCGATGGCGTGAATTATTGTTATAATCAACGATTTTTGTAAAGAAAACAAATTCTTAACTTGAAATCGAGAACGAATATTTTGTTGGTATTCGAAGTTGTAAATTTTATTTATTTCAAAGTTAATAAGGTTGTTTAGTTAAGGTCTGAGAGAAAAATATGCCTATACTTGATAGACTTCATTATTGGCTAAGAAATGATTAAAAGTTCTATAGCAAGAGTGGTTAAGTAAGATAAGTAAATTAGCATCAACAGCTAAGTGAAAATAGCGATGTTTTAATTATTATCTGTCTTAGTTCAAATAACGAATGTAGAAATGTTTCCCCCTGAGAATAAAGTATACTTGATGTTGAAAATTAAAGATTTGCAAATATATAGATATGTTTTCCAATGGTAGTAGGAGATTTTCTAGAATTATAGACAATGAATATAAATTGTTTTTCAAGGATCATGAGAATTTAACGGGTTTTGATAAATCAGAATGGTGAGAACTGAATAACAAAGAGCCACACATCAAAAACGAAGGGATGCGAATGTAAGAGAAATGGAGTTGTAATTTGGATTCGAGAATTTCGTAAGCAATAAATTGATAAGAAATTAGAAATAGAGTTAAGGAAACTAGAAACTGAGTAGAGAATAGTTGAGTTGAATGACTTTCTGAGTTTTGATCTGATGTTGGTTTCGGCCTTCGGGATTGATACTTAGAGAGTTGTTCGCTTGCTAATTTATAGTCGAAGAATGTGAAAATGGAAGAGAAATAATGCTGAAGGAGAAAATGTCTTATAAGAATGAAAAATCCAAGATGGTAACAACATTAAGATTTGAATTGAGTAAGGAACCTAATAATTGGAAATTTGGGAGAAAATTTGGTTTATAAATCTAAGTTGAAAAGATATCATATTTGAATTAATCCATATATAGATTTTGAATTTGGATGGTATTTGAGGATATTCGATTTTGGGATATGGGATATAGAATTTTTAGAAAGTTGAAAATTATATAAGAAATTAGTGGATTTGAAAACTAACGGATTTAAAGGTAAACGATTTGAAATGGAATCTTTTATAATAGAATTTATATAAGAATGAGATGTTTGAAAATATGATTTGAAAGGAGAATCTTATGTAAGATGACATAAGTATGATTTACGAGGTGTATGAAATGAAGTACTATATGTATATAGTATTATATGTTTTCAAAGAAAAATAAAGAAAAATAAGGAAAGTACCTTCCTTCTCCTTGAATTTCGAGCTCAGTTGAGATGTGCTGCTGGTGGTAGTAGGTTGTCCGGACGTAAAACTCATGAGTTGTCTGTTCCTGGAAGAACATGACAATGTAGCGTAATTCGCAGGGCTGAGATGGCCTACGGTGGACGGATGTTTCTTGGGGGAACCAAATGTAACCATTGTGTCTGCTGCGATCTACAGTCGTGAAAAGGGCGTAATCATAGAGTTGTGAAAACTTATGAGTATGGATGTTTCTTGAGGGAATCAGGCATAACCATTGTGTACCTGTGGTCCACATAACATATCTACAAGTGAAAGAGATGTAACCACTAGAGTTACTAAAGTTAGAATGGAGCCATGTAATGTGTGAGATGTATTAGTGATATAGAGCCGCCTATCTGATGCAGCTCTGTGTCTTCGTGACATGATTTGTCATTGTGACTTGATTCGTCTTGGTGGCTTGATTAATCCTCGTGACTTGATTACCTTCATTTGATAATTTGTTTTTGTGATCTTGAGATAGAGCAGCCAACGCTCAGTGACCTCGGTTTTTATTTTGATTCATAAATATCTTTTGTTGATCTGTTCATGACAAAATTCTCAAGGAAGCGATTTCCTACGGATACGGATGTTTTCTGGGGGATCTAGATGGAACCATTGTGTATATGTGATTCATGAACAATCAACGTATCAATATCACATTGGTACTTTCCGTATATGTTTTAACAAAGAATTTTTGAAATATTTTCATTAGGAGTTGAAATAAGGATATTTAGTACTTGGAGATTTTAGACATGTGCCTGGTCAGCGTATGCCTAACATCTGTGAGAACGACGATAGACTTATCAAACTTCGAGTTATCAAATATTTTGGAATTTATAATTTGAATTTAGAATGTATCTTACTTAACAAATTAATAAAGAAGATTTCAGAGTAATAATATAAATATTTCTACACGAATTTCATGTTATGTATAAAGACTTTGGATTTTGGGAAATTTTCGAGTCGACAATTTGTAACTTGAAAATGAAATGTTATTTACACTCTTCAACAAGTGTTGAGGAAAATTAAATAAATTGAAGGTAAGGGAATTTGGTTGAACTTGAATTATAAGAGATAAGTTCAACAGTGGATAAGTAAACCTTGATAGATAAGGTTATAAAGGAATTTGGAATCAGTTGAAATGTAGAAATTGGAGATTGAAAATAGATTGGTTAGGAAAAGAAATTATATGATCTTGAATATCTTAAATGATTTAATAGAATTAGAAATGGGAGATATCTCCAAATAACTTGAGATAGAAAATGGTCTAAGAAAATTGATTTTAATTTAAAGAGCATGGAAAGAAATAATATCGTGTTTGATCAAAATTGATCTCCAACTGTAAGAAATGAAATTTTATTGTCCAAGTTAATTGATTATGATCGATGAACATAAATATCAATAATTAAATCAGTATGGAAAAAATCACACAAATATGAAATTTGAAGTATAAATTGGTATAACTCCAATGGTCTTTCCTTTTCGAGGACGAAATGTTTTAAAGGGGGAAGATTGTAACGTCCCAGAAATTTCGACGACTAGAGTATGCGATTAATTAGAGATGTCACGATTAATAATCAATTTTATGTTAAATATTTGGTTTAGAGACTTAAAAATCAAAATTTATTTATTTAAGTAAGAATTAAATTTGATATTTAATTCGGAACGATTAATCTGCATCAATTATTTATAACTGATCGAGAATAAATTGGTTTATATTTGAATTTAAATTGAAATTCGAATTAAGAAATACCAGTGAATTATGTTGGATATTATTATGAATATAAAGGGTTGAATTTAAAAATAATAAATGTTATTAACATTAAACGAATTGATAATTTTTTTGTTGAAATGTATCGAAATTTGCTTAGATATCTGTGTATTTGTGTATATGGATTTAACCTTTCAAATTTTGGGTCGAAACAAAGTTATTGGTGGATATACTGAATATAATCGGTGAACCAATAAATAATTTAAAATTTAAAGTAACGTTGTGTACAGACGGAGTTGATTTACAACCAGAATAATTTTGTTGAATTCAGTACACGATAACAAAGAAGTCCGTATAATTTTTGTTGCGATTAGAGTTGGATTGACGGCTAAAAAATTGAACGTTCAACAATAATTAATGGTAAGATTTAATGTTAAATATTTAAATTCCGGTTAAAACCTTCACTAGTTTATTACGTGGCGACCTATATGCTGAATTCATGCAGACCCTGTAATCTAGTGACTTTATGTTGTGCTAATCTTTTCTTCTTCTATAAAAATCAGCGCGGGTTCCCATTCCTTCAGCAAAGAAATTCATTCGTTCTTTCTAAAATCATGGCCATTGCCCCTTTCAATCATCATTCCCTCTTCCTTCGTTCAGTTTTCCATTTAGCTTCAGCTAAAGGAAAAATCCCCAAATGAATGAAAGTAATCATCTTTCCCTAAAATTTGTTCACCACTATTTCCGAGAATCACCAACGCTCCATTTGAAGCTGCCCAAAATCGAAGCTCCTCCTCCTTCGAATCGAGTTGCACCTCGTGTTCCTCTACCGTAGCAACTTGCACCTGCAAATCGAAGAAAATCGCCATCCAAGCCGCATCAACACTTAACCCTAGGAGTGACACTGCAGAAAGGTGAGTTAATCTAACATTAATCCGTGTTCAAGTATTTACACATCGATTTTAAACTAAATTATAACGGTTGGGGAGGGCTTGTTATTGTTTACTCAATTGTATTCACCCTAACTTATTATGTTTCATTTGTTCCCTACTGTCTTGGTATTAATGTTTGACATCCTACCTAATGTGCCTCATTTTGAACATGAAAGCACACATACATTCAATTCATACATGTTATACTAGGGTATATATGTCTTGAAGATGGTTTGTAAACTGGAATGTCTAACTTGACACTGACCATGCCATCGAAATCTGTCATTTATATATATATATATATATATGTGTGTGTGTGTGTGTGTGTGTGTGTGTGTTGGGTACACTACTATCCTTGCTTGTTTACCATAGATTTGGCTGCATATATCATTGACCGTCTGGCACTAGGAATTGGAATGAAGTCGCCTAGTTACCTTCACCTTGTCTGATGTACATTGACTTGTCTGACTATGTGTAATGACCCGGATCCTTATGGGTAAATTTTTGAATATTTAATATTAAATTTAAATATTGGGTGGATAATATAAGTGGAATTTTATATTTGAGTTATCAATTTAATAATCAATTTCGATTTAATATCGAATAGATTAAATTATCATAACACGAAGTAAAATAAATTCAAGTTTAAAAACTGAATTAAATACAGTTCAGACTTCTGTTTGAATTCGAATAATAATATTTAATTTATTATCGCAAAATAAATTGTGTTGAATTTAATTTATATCAATTAAAATTATATCTTCTACAGACAATCGAATTGGACTTCGTGACCTATCCCAGTGTGTCCGGAATAGTGGTATTACCCTAGGATTGACAGTTGTTGGGTTCAAAAGGGAGTTCAGTATCACGGGTTATTTTTAATTGAATTATATTGGTTCAAAATATAATTATAAATAATATAAATATATAATGATCTTTTTTCCTTGGTCCTAGAAGAAAACAACAAAGCCTAAAAGCAAAAGGGTTAAAAATGGCCAAGCTCCATTAAAATCCTTCACTCGTTCTCTTTTATAACTCGTTCCTCCCAGACAATGGAAAAAGGAAATCCAAATCAAAGCTTTGAAAATAAATGGCCACTGTCCCTTTTCTGAAAACCAAATCCAAGTCCTACTTTCGTTTCTTTTCTCGGTAAAACAAATTGAATCCTCCGAGCCTTCTACCACTGAATCAACGCGCGATCCATTCCCTGAAGATCGAAAGTAGACGATGGCAACTAGGGCTTTAAATTGGAAGTCGCGACAGTCATGAGGCGATGAGTTGTTGTGTGGTAATGGTTGCGATGTCCAGATGTTCGGTGGTGAGGTACGGACGATGAACGGAACTGAGCGACAGTGGGGTAAGTATTGGCAGATGATGTCGAGTGATGATCTCGGGGATGATAGCGATGAAGGCAGTTTGGTACTATCCGATTTTGTTTGGGGAAAATTCGCCAAGGATAAAAGGGGGATAGGCGATGCACTGTTGCGTATAAGGAAGGAGGATGAATTTGTTTACAGGACTTGATCAAATGGTGGTGTGACGATGGTGTTATTAATCTTGGGTTCCACTGGAGTTCGAGAAGGAGGGGGGCAGACTGGTGTTCAACATAAGGATACGGGCACCTAACCGTTAGGTAACATTAAAATTTTAGATTTTATAAGTTAAAACAATAACTTAGTTTTAAGCTAGTGTTATTTTTTCTAATCGTTGTATGGATCGGCAACTAAAAAATATAAAAATTTGTTAATACAAGGTAAAATTTATACGGGATTGATAAGGATGGTTATTGACTACAAAATATGAAGTCGGGGATAGAATTGGAATTTTCCAGAAACTGCTGAATTTAGATAAGTTCAGAAGAAATCAGAATGGATCGAAAATTAAAAACCATGGTGAGTAAATCTCACCTTTTATTTAGAATTATTTTTATATAGTTAAAAATAATTTTTATGCTTGTTGAATGCTGTCTGATTGTTTTAAAAATATATATAGTTATTTAGGATTGGTTGACTATTATGTATATATATGGTTGATGATTGGTTGGATTCCCGCAGTATCATTAGCGGATGCCCGCAGTTTCATTAGCGGATGATTACCCTATACGCCCCACGCTATGATTTGTGGATGACCTTCTATACCGCGATATCCTGCCTCGAAGCAGGATGGGTATTACTATGTTGACTAACGTCTGTGGATGCAGGAAAAACAGGTTGGAGGAATCCAACTGGATTCCTCAAAAATATATATTATCTGTTGTTTGTTTGATTTCATATATATTCATATAGGATGTGTTTAAAATCAAATGATTGAAAATTGGTTGATTTGATTGTTTAAATATCACTAGGACTTGGGATATTGATTTATAAAATACCCTGAAAGGGTATTTGAGATTCAAAAAGGGAATTCTATTTTTATAAATAGAATTTGAATTTTTAAATAAAACTATAGATAATATTAACTTGTTTTGAAGGTATATAAAACAAGTAATTGAATTTATAAACTTTGTTTATAAATGAAAATATGGGATTTGAATCGAATTTATAAACTTTGTTTATAAATGAAAATATGGGATTTGAATCGAATTTATAAACTTTGTTTATAAATGAAAATATGGGATTTGAATTGAATTTATAAACGTTGTTTATAAATGGAAAGGTGGGATTTGAATTGAAGTTATAAACGTTGTTTATAAATAATGCAGAGAATTCAAATAGAATTTGAATATAGAATTCAAATGGACTTTAACTATAGAATTTGAATATAGAATTCAAATAGACTTTGAATATAGAATTCAAATAGACTTTGAATATAGAATTCGAATATAGAATTCAAATGGACTTTAAACTATAGAATTTGAAAAATAGAATTCGAATGAAGTTTAAATAAAGAGAATTCAAATAAAATTGAATTGGAATTTGAATAGAGAAGTCGATAAGGAAACGAGAGTATGAGTATAATTAGAATTTGTTAATATGCAGTTAAAATATATTTGAACATGTCATGTTCAAATATGAAGGTGAAATAGACTGAAGAGTTAATTAACAAATTAATTAACGAATTTAGTTAAAACGATTGGTATAGTTAAAATAGTTTGGACAGGTATAAACATACAGGAGACAGGTTTGGAATAAAGCGTTAGAAGGTATATAAATAGAATGCCCGACAAAAAGGTACATTTTTAATTTCTATATGAGATTTTATGCGCCGTATCGGCTAGCCGCTTGGCTTTTTCTTTTTCTTTTTGAGATGAGAAGGACCGGGAAAGCTATTTGAAATTTCCCGATGCTCCCGGTACAAAGGAGGTTATGGCGAATTTTTCCGGGAATTTAAGGAGATAGAATATTTTTAAGATAATTTGATAGTTAGAAATTAACATATCAAAATATATAGAAGTCGATAAGAAAACGAACTTAGAAATAGAATAGTATAATCAAAAAGGAAGTATAAGAATAAAACCTCGTAAGGATAAAAGAGAAGGTGTATATGTGTTTCAAAGTGAAGAAGTAGTTGTATGGTTTTGATTTTTCGAGTAAGTAGTCATATCTGTTTTGACGTTATAAATGTTATTCAGTCAAGGTCTGAGAGGTAGTTATACTGCAACTTGATTGATTTCATTATTAACAAATAAACAGTAAGATTTCAGGCTCGAAGATCAATGTTGAATAAGAGTTAGTTGAATATAGTATTTGGGTTGTCGTAACGATGTTTTACACAACATCCGTTTTAACCCAAATAAATGTAAGCTTGGAAATAGAAAAAAAATAAATATTTCTAAAGCTAGAAAATAAAGGAAGGCGATATTCGGAAATGTTTTCCAAATAACGTAAAAGGCCAATATGGTTATTGAAAATATTTGGTTAACAAATATTGATAAAGAAATAGAGAATAGATTTAATTAATGGAATATTAATTAAAGGTTCAGTGATTGTTGGATGTTTGGTTGAACACTTGTTTTATTCGATAGTTAAATCATCGACTATCGAAACACTTGTTTTTATTCGATAGTTAAATCACAGACTATCGAAGTTTTGTCCATCGTTGTCAATATGGAGAGACCGGTTGGATTATTATCCGAAGAACCACTCCATATTGGCAGTAGCGTGCGAATCAGATTATATAAAGATAATCGAAGACGGAGTAGAGTGCAAGGATTTTTTCTATTAATAGAAATAGTGCCTTCAGTTCATCCTGTTCCTGGGTGACTTGTATGGATGAATGTCTGACAGAGTATTTCCAGACGATCACGTATATTGATTTCTCCAACCGTACCAAGAGTGGAGGCGGAGAAGGAAACTTCTTTTAGCTAACACATAATGTATTGTTGTAGACGTCAATCGGTGATTTGATGGATTTGACGATGTGACATTCGAAGTGAATCTGGTATGATGATAAAGCGTAGCTTCTAGCCTCATCATCCGGTAAATGACAGAAATCGGGCAGGCAACATGGATAAGTCGGTCGCACCGAAGTAGGGTGTATAATCACCTGATCTAGAGTTTCATTTACTTCTAAAAATCTATTGTTGATGCTGTCCCATTCGGGAAACGGTTGCTGATCCCAACTGTTGGTGATATACATTCGATACACTCAAGCGAAATGAGTGGTCGGTCATGTGTGGCCGGGTTGCAAGATGTTCTTGTTGAACCCAGTGTATTCCTCTCTAGAGGTACATTAGCGAAAGGTGGTTCCATACCTTGTCATAGTTGGAAATCCATTACCTAATACGTGCTTGCGGTTTTGATCGTATATTATATATGTGGAACGTGAGATGCAAACGTTCCACTAGATTGTTATTTACTTGATTTAGACATTATTACAATATCAAAATAGTTTTGATATAAAGATAAGTCAAGTGTTTGGATTCTCATAAGGGAAAAACCCGTTCCGTGTTATACGGCGTGGTCTTATGAGATATCATTTAGTTTTCTGAAACTGTTTTAAACTATTTACTCATACCAGTCCCATGACTGACCCGGAGTTTATTTGTTTTGTTCTACCTAAACTCTTGGGTGCCTAAATTTGTACAGGCAGTCAAGTAGTTCAGGATTTTTCAGATATATCTAAAGGAGCTTGGAGCAGGAGGCTTCAGCGTTATCCAGTTGTAGTTGTTCCGTTGTGTTGTAAGTGTTGTACTTTGATAAGTGTATGTTATACAGTTAAGATTTTGTATTTCAAAGATATGATATATTATATTTTGTTCCGCTGCGATGTGAGATTCTGTGTTGTTAGTTCTGTTCTTCTTCTACCTCTTTCTTCTAAAAAAAAACATTTCGTATTTTCGTGATATTTGGGATGGACGTATGATGTATATAGTCAACTCCGATGTTACGGAAATCAGGGCCATTACAAGTGGTATCAGAGCTTAGGTTGAGCGAATACCTAGGCTGTGTGGAATTGTGCTCATTAGAGATAGGATCAGTAGTATCCTAGAATGAGTTGAGTGTATATATATACGAGAGAGCGTATTTGTTATTTGATATAAAAACTGTTTTATATTGTGTTGACTAGTCTATTGAGTGGATTATGAATTTTGGTCGAATCGTGGGACGCCACGATGTCGATAGGAGTTTATAAACACTTGAACAGAAGATTGGACACGATATTGTTTTAAATAGTTAAGTTGATTGTTAGGATTATAATCAAAGTAGATTATAAAAATGGGAATAGTTATATATATAACCAATGGAATTTGTATAAGAATGAAATATATAAAAATGAGATGAAATTGAATTCCAACCAGAATTCAGAATTTAAAATCCTGGGAGTTCGGAAAATATTTTTCTAAATGGAGTTGAAAGAAATATAACACTGGACTCATTCAGTAGCTGGGAAATAATTCTGATGATGGTCGCAACATCATTTGTAATGACCCGTATTCTACACATCATAGGATCGTAGAATATTTATTTCTTTCCCATGAGAAGTCGTTTGGTCATGTAACTTTGGGAAACATCTATTAGAGTCATTTCCCATGTTCATGATTTTTGTCGATTTTTAAATGACCATTTTGCCCCTAGTTGGTACTGTTTTGGCCATAACTTTTGATTGGAAAGGAATTTTGATCTGAAACCACTTCCATTTGATTTGTTTGATGGTTTCTCTTTCCGCAGAGTGGTCACATTAGCCAAACGGACTTACCGTTTGGGAGATATGGCTGAAACAAGGTTTGGAGGGTGAAAAACTGCTTAACCGGGCCAAATCGGGTGATTAGTGAGTAGGTCCATAACCCATTTCGGGATTAGGGTTATGGGAGGGCTGAAATGAGATGGAGAATCATTCCATTTCAGTTTTCTAGCCTCCACTTATCACCAAGGATCCCTAAAAATGGCCTCCAACCTCTAAATCACCTCCAAATCACCTTTAGGTTAAGGATTTGGCTTAGCAACCCCTAATCGAGGAAGATCCTCACCAAATCAACAAGGGAGCAGCTGTTTGGCGTTGAAATTCGCATCAAATCAGAGAGATATTTCAGATCTTAGTTATTTTGTGGCTAAGGTGAGTGATTTGCATAGTTTTGCACTAATTATGGCTAATTAGGAGTGATTAGTGTTAATTAGCGAATTTAGACATGATAAAATTCTGGAAAAATGTTTATAAAATTCGGAATGATGTTTTAGACCTCTGATATGAATTTGGGTTAATTTGGTTAAGATTTTCTAATCCTATTATTAGTTTCACCTAAACATGCTTAAGGGGAAAATATGGGATTTTGGTTATGTTTGATCCATTTTTCATGCTATGATTGTTGTTTTGGTGTTTGAGGTCATTTCTACTTGTTGCTATGACTGTATGGTATGTTTTGTGATTGATTAGAATAGCTAGAATGGTCGAAAACGCCGTCGAATGGTGTAAACTGCTCGCTGGAAGGACTGCAGGAAATTGCAAGCGGGATCGGATCGGACCCCTTTTTCCCGACCCGAACCGATCGTGGGCACATGCCACGATCCGATCCGAAGACAACGATCCGCATGTCCACCCCCGATCGCGAATCCTCTCCACGATCCGATCCAGATTGATGAGGCGCAACGATCCAAAGGGAGGAGCACGAACCGATCCATTTCAGAAGCTCACGAGTTGACTATCTGGGAAGTTGCACCCGACCCGATCTGACCAAGCGGGGAAAGCACGAACTGACTTGAAGGAGGAACCCCGACCCGATCCGAATGGGTGACCACGATCCGATCCGAAATGGTGACGCCGATCCGAGCCAGGAGAAGGAGCCGCGCGCTGGAGGAACACGATTCGATCCGCAGGGGGTGTTGGCGATCCGAACTAAGCCGATCCGATCCGATGAAGAATGTGAAGGCAGATCCGATCCGATTCGATGGTGATGACCAATAACCCGAGATGCAAAGGTAGTCCAATATGGGAAGTTAGAGCTCAGGATCCAGTTGGGAACCAATGAGTTCACTTCATGGTTGGACTTTGCTGCGGGACGTGTGCTAAGGAGTTGTCGACGTTCATAACTTCGATTCACCACTAAAAATGGATGATGGCTACTTATCAGTGCAGTAGGGTCATTATGACCTGAGGGGCAAGGTGATGGTAGCAAGACTACGTTATCAGTGCAGTAAGGTCATTATGACCTGAGGGCCAAGGTGATGCGTAGTAAGACTATGAGCCAGTGCAGATGGGGTGAATAACTCCATGGGGGCAAGTGGACATAGTAAGGATTGGTAAGGCTATGAGCCAGCGCAGATGGGGTGAATAACTCCATGGGGCAAGTGGACATAGCGAGGAATTAGTGGCTACGTTATCAGTGCAGTGAAGCCATTTATGACTTCATGGGGCAAAGTGATCGTAGCAAGGAATGTTAGGTGATCGAAGTGGTGGATATCGTATGCTTTAAGCACTGAGTGAGAGATGTGAGGATGGATGCTATGCTTGATTGTTTTCCATCATTATGACATGCACACCTCCCCCACCTCCGTATCTTTACACTGTTTGATATGATACCTTAGAGTGTTGTACAGTATGTAGTGCTAACTCTTTGGTTGCAGGTCCAGGTTCAGGTATGTTTTAGTCTACCTGTTATTGTTCACTTTAGATGCTTATCGCTCATACCAGGCTTTATGTCTGACCCAGAGTTTTATGTCTCCTCTTATTACTCTGGGTTCTCACACGAGCAGACTAGAGACAGGTTAGCTGGTGATGTGCGAGTAGCTGATCCGGAGGCGGGCAGGAGGCTTCCACGTATGATATATATATACACATTCTCCCTGTGTCGTTGGTGGTCGCTACTTGGGCATTAGTAGTGTACCTCATTTATCTTACTTTTGCTTTGAGACAGTTTGAAAGTTGTAATAAGCTGTATTTTGGATTTCCGCTGCTTTGATGTTTAGTTCTGATTTTCAGCTTATGCACTGTCTCTCCTATTTTATGTCAAGTATGTTATTATTATATTTTGTTCGAAGCGCTGTGAGACATTCTACAGGTTCCGTGCATGTTCGTTTCCTTCTTCCTTTTCCTTCTGGCGACCCGTTCCGTGCCAACTGGACATGTGTACAGCGCACTTTTGGAGTAAATGTCGGTTGGTGCGGGGCGGGCCGTCACACTTGGTATCAGAGCTCTAGGTTGCGTAGTTAACCTAGGGAAAGACACTAGGGAGAGATATTACGTATATGAGAGCGCGTATTTGTGATTACTTTGGTTTTCAAAAGCTATGTATGTATATACTATTAGTAGTATAAAGATGAAGTCGCACTGCACTAGCACCACTATGGGGTCGTTAATCGTTTCCCTTTTTACAGATTAACGATGAGCCGAGAGACGAGGGGTGCTGGTAGAGGGACCAACCAAGGGAATGCCGCTGACATGAGGGCTATGTTTACTAACCTCATGAGAGACATGCTTAGAGAAGTGCAAGGGGCAATTCCCAATCCCGGAGTTGGTGCTGGCCCAGTAGTGCAGGTGCCTAGGGTCGATTTCGCCAAGTTGTGCAAAGTTTACACTAATCTTGGTGGGAAGCCGTTCCATGGAACGGAATCGGCCACGGATGTTCAAGACTGGATGGATAGCTGTGACCGTATCTTTGATGACTTGGGTCTCGAGGATGCGATGAAGAGAAGGCTAGCGTCTCGTCAGCTGCAAGGGCGAGCGATGAATTGGTGGAATGCCATTAGAACAGCTACTCCAGAGGATCAAGTTACGTGGGATCAATTCAAGGCTCGCTTTAGCGAGAAGTTTATCCCAGCTGCCCAGAAGTCAGTGTTGTTTAAGAGGTTCTTGGAGCTCAAGCAGAACGGAAGGGCAGTTTCTGATTATATTGCTGAGTTCGACACTTTGTCGAAGTATGGACTGTCTCTCATTGATACTCCTGAGAAGAAGAATGAGAAGTTCATTACTGGTCTGGATGGGTACTTGGGTGAGAGGCTTATTAACCACATCGATGAGACTTTTGAATCGATCGTGGGGAAAGCTTTGAGATCAGAGAGCCTTTACCCTAAGTCAAAGACTGAGGCTGCATCTGCAGAAGGGCCAAAGCCGCAAGCAGGCGGTGGAGGCAAGAATAACTCTCAAAATAAGAGGAAGCAGGACCAATCAAAAGGTGGCCAGAAAAAGAGCAAGAAGGATGTTGAGTGCTTCAGCTGTGGGAAGAAAGGCCATTATGCTAAGGAATGTCGGGCCAAGCCAGCGGAAAGGAAGTGCTACAACTGTGGTCAAGTGGGACATCAGAAAGACAAGTGTCTGCAACCTCTTAAGGAGAAGCAGATTGTCAAAGCATATGCTATTGATGCTGTTCCTTCTTCGTCGAATGCTCCAACTGCGGCGGAGAAAGGAAAGAATGTTGTTATTCAAGGTATGCTTTCTATTTATGATATACCAGTTCAAGTTTTGTTTGATACTGGGGCTTCCCGTTCCTTCATATCTAGTGACCTGGTAGATAGGTTGGGACAGGAACCCGAGATAGTCGATAGACCATTGATAGTGACGAACCCGATTGGTGGTTCGACTAGCCTTAGTATGATTTGCAGGAATTTGGTCTTATCGAGTCATAGATGTATGTTTGTATGTGATTGCTTTGTTTTGGGCTTTACTGGGTATGGCATTATATTGGGAGTCGATTGGCTCCAAAGATACGGGGTGGTGGTAGACTGTGAGGGCTTTTTGGTGACAGTGAGGGCGGATGATGGGCGGAGGGTAGTGTTTGGTAGCCTACCTAGTGTTGGGGTTATGGCTAGTTTTGTAAATTCCCTCGACATCCCGCAGGATGAGTTGTCAGATGTGCCCGTGGTTGGCCAGTATCCGGACGTCTTCGAGGAGGTGACCGGGCTTCCACCACACCGAGAGATTGAGTTCCGTATTGATTTAGTGAAAGATGCCAGACCTATAGTGATGCCACTTCGTCGCATGGCACCAAGGGAGCAACGGGAGCTCGGGGTGCAAGTCAGCAATCTTTTGAAGAAGGGATTTATTAGAAGGAGTGTCTCCAAGTGGGGAGCACCAGTTGTGTTTGCCACTAAGGCAGATGGTTCCCTTCGTTTGTGTGTGGACTATCACGAGTTGAATAAGGTGACGAGGAAGAATAAGTATCCTCTACCGCGGATAGATGATTTGTTTGATCAACTGGAAGGAGCTAGAGTGTTCTCCCAGTTGGACCTCGCGACAGGATTTCATCAGCTTCGAGTAGCAGATGAGAGTGTTCCGAAAACGGCATTTAGGACGCCGTCTGGATTTTATGAGTGGTTGGTCATGCCGTTTGGGTTGACCAATGCACCAGCCTATTTTGTGGATCTTATGAATCGAGTATTCAGAGATCAGTTGAATAAGTTTGTTCTTGTGTTCGTGGATGACATCCTTGTTTACTCAAGGACAGAGGAGGAACACAAGGGACACTTGAGGATAGTGATGGAGGTGTTGAGGAAACACCAATTGAAAGCGAAATTCTCTAAGTGTCATTTTTGGAGAAGGGAAGTAAGATTCTTGGGTCATGTTGTTTCCGAGAGTGGTATTGCCGTGGACCCTGCGAAGGTGGCTACGGTACAGGATTGGCCTACACCCAAGAATGCTACAGATGTAAGAAGTTTCTTGGGATTAGCTGGATATTATCGTAAGTTTATCCAGGACTTCTCCAAGATAGCAGCACCGTTGACTCAGTTGACTAAGAAGAATCAGTCCTTCGTCTGGGACGGAGTGTGTGAGGATGCCTTCAAAAGTCTAAAGGAGAGGTTGACGCGTGCGCCAGTGTTAGTCATTCCTAAAGGGAATGAAGAGATGACGGTATACACAGATGCTTGTGGTACCGGGCTAGGTGCAGTATTGATGCAAGGAGGTAGGGTTGTAGCTTATGCTAGTCGACAGCTAAAGCCGCATGAGAAGAAGTATCCTACCCATGATTTGGAATTGGCAGCGATTGTATTTGCGCTGAAGATGTGGAGACATTATCTCTTGGGAGAAAGATTTGAGTTGTTTACTAATCATAAATCGTTAAAGTATCTCTTCTCCCAGAAAGATTTGAATCTCCGTCAGCAGAGATGGTTAGAGATCTTGGCTTCGTATGATTTTGATATCGCATATACACCTGGGAAGGGTAATGCGGTAGCCGATGCCTTGAGTAGGAGACATGCCAGCTTAGGGGTAATGTTTCTTGAATGGAAGCAACTGGAGTATATCGCGGGGTTTGATTTCAGACCAAGGTGCGAATTGGATCCAGTTATGCTAGCTAGTTTGACGATCAGACCCACTTTGATGGAGCGGATTGGTTCTAGTCAGAGGGACGATCCTAATCTATTAGAAATCATCTCCAAGTTAGAGATGGGTATGGATGAGGAGATGAATGTGTATGGGCTTGATCGAGATGGATGGCTTCGAAAGAATGGAAGATTAGTTGTACCCAACGTGAATGGTTTGAGAGATGAAGTGCTTAGAGAATGTCATCACTCAAAACTAACTATACATCCCGGTGGTAATAAGATGTATCGAGATATGAAGCAGACCTACTACTGGGAAGGGATGAAAAGAGACGTTGGGAAGTTTATATCCAAATGCATGAATTGCCAGCTAGTTAAAGCCGAGCAAAAGAAGCCTAGTGGGTTGTTGCAACCATTAGAAATTCCCGAATGGAAATGGGAACAAGTCTCGATGGATTTCATCGATGGTTTACCACGGACTAGATCGGGATATGATAGCATTTGGGTAATTGTGGATCGATTGACTAAAAGCGCAAGATTTATACCCGTCAAATCGACCAGAACGGCAGCCAAGTTGGCAGAATTGTATATGAAGTGGGTAGTGAGATTTCATGGAGTACCCAAAAGCATTGTGAGTGACCGAGACCAGTTGTTCACTAGTGGGTTTTGGAAGAGCTTGCAAGAGGCTCTAGGGTCAAGATTACATCTCAGTACCGCATATCATCCTCAGACCGATGGCCAGACGGAGAGGGTGAATCGCATATTGGAAGACCTCTTGAGAGCTTGTATATTGGATTTTGGTGGATCATGGGATGACCATTTGCATCTAGTAGAGTTTGCATATAATAATAGCTACCAATCCAGTATCGGTATGGCTCCATATGAAGCTTTGTATG
Organism: Allium sativum; assembly: GCA_030737875.1. Classification (NCBI taxonomy): domain Eukaryota; kingdom Viridiplantae; phylum Streptophyta; class Magnoliopsida; order Asparagales; family Amaryllidaceae; genus Allium; species Allium sativum. The sequence goes on along the minus strand of CM060916.1, from coordinate 5,253,417 downwards.
GAAGACCGTGTAACTCACCATCGTGTTGGATAGAGACTGGCGAGAAGTTTGTGCTTGGACCAGATATGGTGAGAGAAACGTCGGGTAAAATTAAGGTCATTCAACAACGAATGAAAGCTGCTCAAGATAGGTAGAAGAGTTATGCTGATTAAAGGAGAAGAGACTTGAAATTCTCCGTTGGTGACTTGGTGTTCGTCAAGATCTCTCCGTTAAAGAGCGTGATTCCATTTGGTAGGAGAGGCAAGTTGGCACCAAGATTTGTTGGCCCTTTCCCTGTTCTTGAACTAATCGAGAACTTGGCGTATAGAGTTGGCTTACCAGAGAAGATGGCGGGAGTTCACAACGTATTTCATGTTTCCCAGCTGAGGAAGTTCGTTCACGACTTAGATGTGATTGTTTCACCTGATCAGTTAGAGGACTTCGAAGTAGAACCCGAGGCGGTTGGGAACCGCAAGCCGATTCGTATTGTGGGGCACGATACGAAGCAACTTCGAAGGAAGGCGGTGAAGCTAGTCAAGGTTCAGTGGGGCGAGAACGAGAGTTATTGTACTTGGGAGACAGAGGAGAGCATTAGGAAGGCTTATCCAGAACTCTTTGCCTGGTAAGATTTACTTTGCGATTTAGTTTTCCGCATGCTAGGATAGACTTGTTTAGCTTGTTTTGCATGTTGATTGTTGTTATATGATTGATAGGCATGCGGTAACCTTTGTGTGTTTGGATTAGGGAATTTCGGGGGCGAAATTTCTTGGGGGGGGGGGGGGGGAGAGTGTAATGACCCGTATTATACACATCATAGGATCGTAGAATATTTATTTCTTTCCCATGAGAAGTCGTATGGTCATGTAACTTTGGGAAACATCTACTAGAGTCATTTCCCATGTTCATGATTTTTGTCGATTTTTAAATGACCATTTTGCCCCTAGTTGGTACTGTTTTGGCCATAACTTTTGATTGGAAAGGAATTTTGATCTGAAACCACTTCCATTTGATTCGTTTGATGGTTTCTCTTTCCGTAGAGTGGTCACATTAGCCAAACGGACTTACCGTTTGGGAGATATGGCCGAAACAAGGTTTAGAGGGTGAAAAACTGCTTAACCGGGCCAAATCGGGTGATTAATGAGTAGGCCCATAACCCATTTCGGGATTAGGGTTATGGGAGGGCTGAAATGAGATGGAGAATCATTCCATTTCAGTTTTCTAGCCTCCACTTATCACCAAGGATCCCTAAAAATGGCCTCCAACCTCTAAATCACCTCCAAATCACCTTTAGGTTAAGGATTTGGCTTAGCAACCCCTAATCGAGGAAGATCCTCACCAAATCAACAAGGGAGCTGCTGTTTGGCGTTGAAATTCGCATCAAATCAGAGAGATATTTCAGATCTTAGTTATTTTGTGGCTAAGGTGAGTGATTTGCATAGTTTTGCACTAATTATGGCTAATTAGGAGTGATTAGTGTTAATTAGCGAATTTAGACATGATAAAATTCTGGAAAAATGTTTATAAAATTCGGAATGATGTTTTAGACCTCTGATATGAATTTAGGTTAATTTGGTTAAGATTTGCTAATCCTATTATTAGTTTCACCTAAACATGCTTAAGGGGAAAATATGGGATTTTGGGTATGTTTGATCCATTTTTCATGCTATGATTGTTGTTTTGGTGTTTGAGGTCATTTCTACTTGTTGCTATGACTGTATGGTATGTTTTGTGATTGATTAGAATAGCTAGAATGGTCGAAAACGCCGTCGAATGGCGTAAACTGCTCGCTGGAAGGACTGCAGGAAATTGCAAGCGGGATCGGATCGGACCCCTTTTTCCCGACCCGAACCGATCGTGGGCACATGCCACGATCCGATCCGAAGACAGCGATCTGCATGTCCACCCCCGATCGCGAATCCTCTCCACGATCCGATCCAGATTGATGAGGCGCAACGATCCGAAGGGAGGAGCACGAACCGATCCATTTCAGAAGCTCACGAGTTGACTATTTGGGAAGTTGCACCCGACCCGATCGGACCAAGCGGGGAAAGCACGAACTGACTTGAAGGAGGAACCCCGACCCGATCCGAATGGGTGACCACGATCCGATCCGAAATGGTGACGCCGATCCGAGCCAGGAGAAGGAGCCGCGCGCTGGAGGAACACGATTCGATCCGCAGGGGGTGTTGGCGATCCGAACTAAGCCGATCCGATCCGATGAAGAATGTGAAGGAAGATCCGATCCGATTCGATGGTGATGACCAATAACCCGAGATGCAAAGGTAGTCCAATATGGGAAGTTAGAGCTCAGGATCCAGTTGGGAACCAATGAGTTCACTTCATGGTTGGACTTTGCTGCGGGACGTGTGCTAAGGAGTTGTCGACGTTCATAACTTCGATTCACCACCAAAAATGGATGATGGCTACTTATCAGTGCAGTAGGGTCATTATGACCTGAGGGGCAAGGTGATGGTAGCAAGACTACGTTATCAGTGCAGTAAGGTCATTATGACCTGAGGGGCAAGGTGATGCGTAGTAAGACTGTGAGCCAGCGCAGATGGGGTGAATAACTCCATGGGGCAAGTGGACATAGTAAGGATTGGTAAGGCTATGAGCCAGCGCAGATGGGGTGAATAACTCCATGGGGCAAGTGGACATAGCGAGGAATTAGTGGCTACGTTATCAGTGCAGTGAAGCCATTTATGACTTCATGGGGCAAAGTGATCGTAGCAAGGAATGTTGGGTGATCGAAGTGGTGGATATCGTATGCTTTAAGCACTGAGTGAGAGATGTGAGGATGGATGCTATGCTTGATTGTTTTCCATCATTATGACATGCACACCTCCCCCACCTCCGTATCTTTACACTGTTTGATATGATACCTTAGAGTGTTGTACAGTATGTAGTGCTAACTCTTTGGTTGCAGGTCCAGGTTCAGGTATGTTTTAGTCTACCTGTTATTGTTCACTTTAGATGCTTATCGCTCATACCAGGCTTTATGTCTGACCCAGAGTTTTATGTCTCCTCTTATTACTCTGGGTGCTCACACGAGCAGACTAGAGACAGGTTAGCTGGTGATGTGCGAGTAGCTGATCCGGAGGCGGGCAGGAGGCTTCCACGTATGATATATATATACACATTCTCCCTGTGTCGTTGGTGGTCGCTACTTGGGCATTAGTAGTGTACCTCATTTATCTTACTTTTGCTTTGAGACAGTTTGAAAGTTGTAATAAGCTGTATTTTGGATTTCCGCTGCTTTGATGTTTAGTTCTGATTTTCAGCTTATGCACTGTCTCTCTTGTTTTATGTCAAGTATGTTATTATTATATTTTGTTCGAAGCGCTGTGAGACATTCTACAGGTTCCGTGCATGTTCGTTTCCTTCTTCCTTTTCCTTCTGGCGACCCGTTCCGTGCCAACTGGACATGTGTACAGCGCACTTTTGGAGTAAATGTCGGTTGGTGCGGGGCGGGCCGTCACATCATTAGTGTTCATTTTCGAGTTTCTAAGTGAGGAATTGCTGCCTTAGAAAAGTTTTTGATGGAAATTTGTTTGAAAAGAAACAAGTTATTTGAAAATTCAAATGTTTTGAATTTGGGATAGATATAAATATATGTATATATTTATATTACTTCAAAGGAATTTTGAAATGGGAATTGGAATATATAATTCAAATAGAAGTGAAATAGAATTTGAATTCAAAGGAATTCAAATGAGTTTGAATAAAGAAATTCAAATGGAATTTGAATATTGCAAATATAAGGGAATTCAAATATAGGATTTGAACATAGAAATTTAAATAGGATTTGAATAAAGAAAATTCAAATAGAAATTGTATAAGAAAAATTGAAATGGAATTTGAATTCAAAGGAATTCAAATGGATTTGAATAAAGAAAAGTCAAATAGAGATTTGAATATTAGAATTCAAATGGAATTTGGTTAAATAGAATTTCAAAGAGAATATAAAGTGGAGGTTGAATATTAGAATTCAAGAAAATATAGAGTTTGAAATAGAATTTAAATTCAAAGGATTTCAAATAGAAATTGAACAAAGGAATTTAAATAGAAACCGAATAAAGGATTTCAAATGGAATTTGAAAAGAAGGGATTTGAAATGGGTTTTTGAATGAAGGATTTCAAATAGGAATTGAAGATAAGAAATTCAAATAGAATTTGAAGATAAGAAATTGAAATAGAATTTGAATAGAAGAAAAATTCAAATAGAAATTGAATAGAAGGAAATAATATAGAGTTTGAATAAAGAAATTCAAATGGAATTTGAATATTTTAAATAGGATTTGAAGAAAGAAGTGAAATAGATCGGAAGTATTATGAAATGGATTTGATATGTATTAAAAATATATCAGAATGGAGTTGAATCTATTATAAACAAAGTTAGAACGTTTATATATATAAATATAATTAAAACGAGCTCGCCGTAGCGCGGCAGTTCGAAAATTGGCGATTCGAACTTCAATTTAGTATACAGAACTTAATTGAAGTCGGAATTCTTTGAAACATGAATCGTCGGGACCGGTTGAACGATAGTTTTCTAATAAAAGAGAAAAATCTGGATTTCGTCGTATAAATTTTGAGGTATGTCAAAATCAAATTTTTAGAAAAGCAGCGCCAGAACCATTATAAAACCATAATGGTTTAATTAAATAAATAAAAGGATTTTTAGGAAAAATAATCCGAATTGGCATTAGAAAAATCTAGACTGGAAATATAAAATAAATATGAACTCCAGTGAAGTAAGTGAAATGATTTTTAAGACAAAAATCATATTTTAAGTGGTTAAATAGAATTAACTAAATTGGAAAATAATTAGTTAAAGGAAATTTGGGTCGAAATTGGGTTTTTGGATAAGTGAAAGAGATTGAGGATTTATATTCGAAATCGAAATATAACTCGAGTTGAAAATATAATTAGATTAGTTATAATTAAGTTGACATATATTTGAACAAGTTATATTCAAATAAAAAGGGTGAACTAGGCCAAACGGTTAATTAGCAACTAGTTAATGGGAATTTGAATGATTGAAATTAAATTTAACTTAAGTAAGTTAAACTGATCGAAACGAATAAATTGAGTAAAATCAATGTGAATATGAATTGGTGTGAATAAAGGAAATATATTTGTAACACAAATACAAAGGAAGTTATGTACAAACAAATAGGAGGAGAAATATTTGTAAAAACATTTACAAATAGAATTTAAAAAGGAATATTTGTAAAACATTTACAAATAGAGTAAATGGAAATATTTATTTATAGAAAATAAATAGAATGTATAGATGAGATATTTATTTGTTAAATAAATAGAATTAAGCAAAGGAATATTCAGAAGATAAATAGAAAATGGAAATCTGTTTTTAACAGATAAATAGAAAAGATTTATTTATAAATAACAGTTTATAAATTAAATTAAATATTTATCATTCGATAAATAGAATATATAAGTCTGAACTTATATAGAGAAGAGATATTGGTTTTTAACACCGATAGTTTTAAATAGAAGGGGTACACAACACTTGTATAAGTGAATTAACGTTATTAAAGAGTACATTTATAAAGTGGAGAGTCGTTACTAAAGTAAACCTTTATAAATGAATAAACGTTATCCAATAGGAGTTATTCGAATAGGAGAAGTCGATTAGAGTTAGAAATAATCGATTAGAGTTAGAATAAATCGATTAGAATAAGAATTAACCAGTTAGAGTTAATCAGTTAGGGTTAATCCGTAGAGTTAATTGAATATTAGTTATTCAATTAGAATTTTTCGAATATTTGCTATTCAAATTAAGAGTTAACCAGATAGAGTTAATTGAACATAGCTAATCGAATTAGAATTTAATTGAATGTTAGTTATTTAATTAAAGTTGATCAAATATAGTTATTGAGATAGAGTTAGTCAAACATAGTTACTCAGGATAAGTTGCCATTTCATATGACTGCTAGCGTAATTCGCAGGGCTGCAGATAGCCTAGGGCGGTCGGATGTTTCCTGGGGGAATTAGGCGTAACCATTGTGATCGCTGCGATCTAGAGTCAAGCGAATGAAGTTAAATCAAATATTAGTTATTCGAAAGAGAGATTATCGGATATAGTTATTCGAAAGAGAGATTATCGGATATAGTTATTCGAAGGAAGGAGTTATCGAATTTAGTTATTCGATGGAGTTAATCGAAAAAGAGTTAAATCCAATATAGTTAATTGATAAGAGTAAATTGAAAAGAGTAAATCGAATATAGTTTATTCGAAGAAAGGTTTTCGAATCTAGTTATTCGAAAGAGAGATTATCGAATATAGTTATTCGAAGGGAGGAGTTATCGAATAGGGATTTATTCGAAAGAGAGTTACGTAAGGAAGTTTGAAATTTTGAGTATCAACATAAATAAGTTTTGAAAAGTAATAGGTTGGTAGCGCTTTTCCTACCTTAGCAATTTCGAGGACGAAATTATTTTAAGTGGGGAAGATTGTAATGACCCGGATCCTTATGGGTAAATTTTTGAATATTTAATATTTAATTTAAATATTGGGTGGATAATATAAGTGGAATTTTATATTTGAGTTATCAATTTAATAATCAATTTCGATTTAATATCGAATAGATTAAATTATCATAATACGAAGTAAAATAAATTCAAGTTTAAAAACTGAATTAAATACAGTTCAGACTTCTGTTTGAATTCGAATAATAATATTTAATTTATTATCGCAAAATAAATTGTGTTGAATTTAATTTATATCAATTAAAATTATATCTTCTACAGACAATCGAATTGGACTTCGTGACCTATCCCAGTGTGTCCGGAATAGTGGTATTACCCTAGGATTGACAGTTGTTGGGTTCAGAAGGGAGTTCAGTATCACGGGTTATTTTTAATTGAATTATATTGGTTCAAAATATAATTATAAATAATATAAATATATAATGATCTTTTTTCCTTGGTCCTAGAAGAAAACAACAAAGCCTAAAAGCAAAAGGGTTAAAAATGGCCACGCTCCATTAAAATCCTTCACTTGTTCTCTTTTATAACTCGTTCCTCCCAGACAATGGAAAAGGAAATCCAAATCAAAGCTTTGAAAATAAATGGCCACTGTCCCTTTTCTGAAAACCAAATCCAAGTCCTACTTTCGTTTCTTTTCTCGGTAAAACAAATTGAATCCTCCGGGCCTTCTACCACTGAATCAACGCGCGATCCATTCCCTGAAGATCGAAAGTAGACGATGGCAACTAGGGCTTTAAATTGGAAGTCGCGACAGTCATGAGGAGCCTTGAGTTGTTGTGTGGTAATGGTTGCAATGTCCAGATGTTCGGTGGTGAGGTACGGACGATGAACGGAACTGAGCGGCAGTGGGGTAAGTATTGGCAGATGATGTCGAGTGATGATCTCGGGGATGATAGCGATGAAGGCAGTTTGGTACTATCCGATTTTGTTTGGGGGAAATTCGCTGAGGATAAAAGGGGGATAGGCGATGCACTGTTGCGTAAAAGGAAGGAGGCTGAATTTGTTTACAGGACTTGATCAAATGGTGATGTGACGATGGTGTTATTAATCTTGGGTTCCACTGTAGTTCGAGAAGGAGGGGGGCAGACTGGTGTTCAATATAAGGATACGGGCACCTAACCGTTAGGTAACATTAAAATTTTAGATTTTATAAGTTAAAACAATAACTTAGTTTTAAGCTAGTGTTATTTTTTCTAATCGTTGTATGGATCGGCAACTAAAAAATATAAAAATTTGTTAATACAAGGTAAAATTTATACGGGATTGATAAGGATGGTTATTGACTACAAAATATGAAGTCGGGGATAGAATTGGAATTTTCCAGAAACTGCTGAATTTAGATAAGTTCAGAAGAAATCAGAATGGATTGAAAATTAAAAACCATGGTGAGTAAATCTCACCTTTTATTTAGAATTATTTTTATATAGTTAAAAATAATTGTTATGCTTGTTGAATGCTGTCTGATTGTTTTAAAAATATATATAGTTATTTAGGATTGGTTGACTATTTTGTATATATATATATATATAGTTGATGATTGGTTGGATTCCCGCAGTATCATTAGCGGATGCCCGCAGTTTCATTAGCGGATGATTACCCTATACGCCCCACGCTATGATTAGTGGATGACCTTCTATACCGCGATATCCTGCCTCGAAGCAGGATGGGTATTACTATGTTGACTAACGTCTGTGGATGCAGGAAAAACAGGTTGTAGGAATCCAACTGGATTCCTCAAAAATATATATTATCTGTTGTTTGTTTGATTTCATATATATTCATATAGGATGTGTTTAAAATCAAATGATTGAAAATTGGTTGATTTGATTGTTTAAATATCACTGGGACTTGGGATATTGATTTATAAAATACCCTGAAAGGGTATTTGAGATTCAAAAAGGGAATTCTATTTTTATAAATATAATTTGAATTTTTAAATAAAACTATAGATAATATTAACTTGTTTTGAAGGTATATAAAACAAGTAATTGAATTTATAAACTTTGTTTATAAATGAAAATATAGGATTTGAATCGAATTTATAAACTTTGTTTATAAATGAAAATATGGGATTTGAATCGAATTTATAAACTTTGTTTATAAATGAAAATATGGGATTTGAATTGAATTTATAAACGTTGTTTATAAATGGAAAGGTGGGATTTGAATTGAAGTTATAAACGTTGTTTATAAATAATGCAGAGAATTCAAATAGAATTTGAATATAGAATTCAAATGGACTTTAACTATAGAATTTGAATATAGAATTCAAATAGACTTTGAATATAGAATTCAAATAGACTTTGAATATAGAATTTGAATATAGAATTCAAATGGACTTTAAACTATAGAATTTGAAAAATAGAATTCGAATGAAGTTTAAATAAAGAGAATTCAAATAAAATTGAATTGGAATTTGAATAAAGAAGTCGATAAGGAAACGAGAGTATGAGTATAATTAGAATTTGTTAATATGCAGTTAAAATATATTTGAACATGTCATGTTCAAATATGAAGGTGAAATAGACTGAAGAGTTAATTAACAAATTAATTAACGAATTTAGTTAAAACGATTGGTATAGTTAAAATAGTTTGGACAGGTATAAACATACAGGAGACAGGTTTGGAATAAAGTGTTAGAAGGTATATAAATAGAATGCCCGACAAAAAGGTACATATTTAATTTCTATATGAGATTTTATGCGCCGTATCGGCTAGCCGCTTGGCTTTTTCTTTTTCTTTTTCTTTTTGAGATGAGAAGGACCGGGAAAGCTATTTGAAATTTCCCGATGCTCCCGGTACAAAGGAGGTTATGGCGAATTTTTTCGGGAATTTAAGGAGATAGAATATTTTTAAGATAATTTGATAGTTAGAAATTAACATATCAAAATATATAGAAGTCGATAAGAAAACGAACTTAGAAATAGAATAGTATAATCAAAAAGGAAGTGTAAGAATAAAACCTCGTAAGGATAAAAGAGAAGGTGTATATGTTTTTCAAAGTGAAGTAGTTGTATGGTATTGATTTTTCGAGTAAGTAGTCATATCTGTTTTGACGTTATAAATGTTATTCAGTCAAGGTCTGAGAGGTAGTTATACCGCAACTTGATTGATTTCATTATTAACAAATAAACAGAAAGATTTCAGGCTCGAAGATCAATATTGAATAAGAGTTAGTTGAATATAGTATTTGGGTTGTCGTAACGATGTTTTACACAACATCCGTTTTAACCCAAATAAATGTAAGCTTGGAAATAAATAAATAAATATTTCTAAAGCTAGAAAATAAAGGAAGGCGATATTCGGAAATGTTTTCCAAATAACGTAAAAGGCCAATATGGTTATTGAAAATATTTGGTTAACAAATATTGATAAAGAAATAGAGAATAGATTTAATTAATGGAATATTAATTAAAGGTTTAGTGATTGTTGGATGTTTGGTTGAACACTTGTTTTATTCGATAGTTAAATCATCGACTATCGAAACACTTGTTTTTATTCGATAGTTAAATCACAGACTATCGAAGTTTTGTCCATCGTTGTCAATATGGAGAGACCGGTTGGATTATTATCCGAAGAACCACTCCATATTGGCAGTAGCGTGCGAATCAGATTATATAAAGATAATCGAAGACGGAGTAGAGTGCAAGGACTTTTTCTATTAATAGAAATAGTGCCTTCAGTTCATCCTGTTCCTGGGTGACTTGTATGGATGAATGTCTGACAGAGTATTTCCAGACGATCATGTATATTGATTTCTCCAACCGTACCAAGAGTGGAGGCGGAGAAGGAAACTTCTTTTAGCTAACACATAATGTATTGTTGTAGACGTCAATCGGTGATTTGATGGATTTGACGATGTGACATTCGAAGTGAATCTGGTATGATGATAAAGCGTAGCTTCTAGCCTCATCATCCGGTAAATGACAGAAATCGGGCAGGCAGCATGGCTAAGTCGGTCGCACCGAAGTAGGGTGTATAATCACCTGATCTAGAGTTTCATTTACTTCTAAAAATCTATTGTTGATGCTGTCCCATTCGGGAAACGGTTGTTGATCCCAACTGTTGGTGATATACATTCGATACACTCAAGCGAAATGAGTGGTCGGTCATGTGTGGCCGGGTTGCAAGATGTTCTTGTTGAACCCAGTGTATTCCTCTCTAGAGGTACATTAGCGAAAGGTGGTTCCATAACTTGTCATAGTTGGAAATCCATTACCCAATACGTGCTTGTGGTTTTGATCGTATATTATATATGTGGAACGCGAGATGCAAACGTTCCACTAGATTGTTATTTACTTGATTTAGACATTATTACAATATCAAAAGTGTTTTGATATAAAGATAAGTCAAGTGTTTGGATTCTCATAAGGGAAAAACCCGTTCCGTGTTATACGGCGTGGTCTTATGAGATATCATTTAGTTTTCTGAAACTGTTTTAAACTATTTACTCATACCAGTCCCATGACTGACCCGGAGTTTATTTGTTTTGTTCTACCTAAACTCTTGGATGCCTAAATTTGTACGGGCAGTCAAGTAGTTCAGGATTTTTCAGATATATCTAAAGGAGCTTGGAGCAGGAGGCTTCAGCGTTATCCAGTTATAGTTGTTCCGTTGTGTTGTAAGTGTTGTACTCTGATAAGTGTATGTTATACAGTTAAGATTTTGTATTTCAAAGATATGATATATTATATTTTGTTCCGCTGCGATGTGAGATTCTGTGTTGTTAGTTCTGTTCTTCTTCTACCTCTTTCTTCTAAAAAAAAACATTTCGTATTTTCGTGATAATTGGGTTGGACGTATGATGTATATAGTCAACTCCGATGTTACGGAAATCAGGGCCATTACACTATGTATTGATTTATAGTATGCTTATGAACATTGGTCTCTAACTTATGTTTGAAACCAAATTAAAATATATTACCCTGTTCCTGTTAGTGGAACACCTACATACACTTAAATATATATATTATATATATATGTATACATATATATATATATATATATATATATATTTGTGTGTGTGACGGGGAAATTTGAAAACTGCTGTTCTTATCATATGTCGTATGCATTCATTTATGAAATGCGATATCCATTAGTACAATTATATTTGATCCTCTATTTAACCATGCTGCTAATCTATTCACATGCACAAATATTTTATTCTCTAAATCCTTAGCATATTGGTCATTTTGTTCCAATCATCGTGTTGTCATAAACCTATGTGTTGCCGATTTATGGTTGCATTCATATTGATGAGTCATTTTAATTATCATATACTACACACTCTCGGATTAATACTACATATATGTAAACATGTTGTTGCTACTGTCATATTCTTATCATAAAAAAGAAGAAGAAGCTCAACTGCTCTCATTTTTATGAACAAAATCAACAGTCATTAACCCTATGCTGGCCGCCGTCATCAATATATGATTTTTATTTAATAACTCAATTGTTCATGTATATTTTGCTGGTTAATAACTGAAAGAAGTTGGAAGGCTTATCATAATATAATTTTAGAGTTGGTAGGCTTATTATATAGCATTTAATTCATAAATGATATTTGCAAGAAAAAAAAGAAACTTCAACTATTCATGTATATTTCAAGAAACAAGCCTCTTTATAATACCATACTGTTTTCAATGCAGGGTATGAGATGCATGCCAATTAGAATAATGACCTTGAATGATGAAAGAATAATTTAGCCACATAAATATTATGTGCACAGCTCATAGTTTTGATATAGTATTACCATGTTGTATGAATTATTTTATATGAGAATAAACAAAAGAGAGTTACTCAATTTGGGTCTTAATGAGTCAGCAAAAATAAAATAAGCGTATAGGGTACATGGGCAAATTTGTCCATTAGTGGAAAGATTTTTATACTTATAAGCGTACAGGGTCTTGTGCCTGAAATTATTCCGTGCTGGCCTTCTATGATATGTTGATTCACTTGTTATCTATATTTGCACTGCAAACCGCGCTGATCACTGTTGCAATGCAGTTGTGCCCTTCGCGCTTTACACTATGATACGGATTTCAATAGGTTTCCTATAGTTGTTTGCATTGATCATTTCATGTTAGCCAAAACTGTATATTTTTCCTTGTACTCGATTTTACACGTCCTAATTACTTGGAGCATTATGCGGTGAGTGATATACACATGTGTGTTATATATATATATATACACATATATATACACACTAATGAATGGGTATACGCATGGCATCAACATACATGCACACATACATACGTACATATACATACATACATACATATATATATATATATATATATATATAATACATGTTGTCCGGACTTGTTGCTAGGCTATATTGTGGCAGTTTTCTCGGGAATTTAATGTACTAGAAGTTACTTTGGATTAACGAATATATGCAGTATTTATTGAAATTAATTTACTTGAACTACGATCAATCCTAACTCAAGTGTTTTATGTTTTTGCATTTAATCCTAACTCAAGTGTTTTATGTTTTTGCATGGAACGATCGGGTCAGACCCGAGTAGTACAGATTTAAAGATTACAGCTTAGGATTCGAAGATGGGCGAAGATGGGGATTCCAAAGACGGCGCAGTCTGAAGATTTATTATAGTAAATATTTTCTGTTTTCCAATTGTATTTTTACATTCCGCTGGATCAGAAAAATCTTGTATTAAAATTCTTATTCATAAATAAAAGTTTATTTTGCTAATCAATACTGTGTTATCTATTTATTCAGTATTTTTTTGTTGATTATTCTATTTTGAACTCTGTGAGCTTATAACGATCCATCGATTTGAACGTTTTAAGTTGGTTTAATTACTGATCTGAAGCAGTTAAAAAGGTGGGACATCACACAACCTTACTAAAATGTAATACACATAATAAAATGGAGAAAAGTGAGATTCTTTACATAAGAAGGCTTCAAAGAAAAGGATATATTATAGATAATAACGACCTTTTACCTTTATAATTCACATGGTAGGATTCTATTTGAAAAATAATTTGATTGTGTGAACAAAAAGGAAACTATTCTACTCTTTAATAACATAAAGTGTGTGTGTGTGGCTATACACACACATACGTATATACATTTATGGAAGATGTATTTTTTGTACTAAAATTTCATATGCATTATCGCACACCTAATTCGCCCTGCCTCCGAAGAGACGGGAAAACGCGGTATGAGAACAAAATGCGTCAGAACACAAACAGGAGAACATTTCATTGCTATTACAACAATTTACATCAGAGTACGAATAAATAATATACACAGTGGAAATATAATAATGGAGATTAATAATTTACATTTAAATACATAAACATAATATGCAGTGGAAAATATCAAGTACCACAACCGAAAGAGATACACAAATACAAAGCTTTTCGAATATAGCTCTAGCTGCTAACCAGGATCCTACTAAATAGAAATCTATAAAACCAAAACTACTAGCTGCCTGTGTGGAAAATATGGACACCCAGAGTTTAGGTTGAAACAATAAACTCCAGGTCAGTCATGGGACTGGTGTGAGAACTCTAAACAGTTATTAAACTCTTGCTTTAAAATAGGGTACATCACGGGACCACGTTGTATGTCACGAAACGGGTTTAATCCTAGGAATACTCTAAATAAAACAATTTATAAACAGCGTAATGCTTTTTGAATCTGAATCTATTATAAGACTCAGGTCCTATCACACAATGCAATGCAAGACGGAGGATAGAGTTTTAACTTACAATAGCCAAACATGCATGATACGCTTTAAAACAAATCATTTTGATATTACTATAAGTGCATGGTGTCAAAACAACTTCAATATAAATGTATCAATCATAGACAACATAGGTTCCATATATTATGTCGCCATATATAGATTTACAACTAAAACCTAAAAGTCACATATTGGAAATTGAATTTCGATCTATTAGTCGAGGCAAGGGATCTTCCTCTCCGGTTTCGAGATACTCTAGCAAATGACTCAGGAGACGCTGGTGAGCCCTTGGTTAGCGTCAGGGCCGGTCCTTTCTTACTTTTGAGGATTAGTTATTCCTGAACAATACGTTTCCCGGTCCTATTGGACCTATCTTTGAGCCTTTTCTCAATCCATCATCCACTTAAGTAAAAATGTCTGGGCTCCATACCATGACACCATTTCTAGCTAGAAAGAAACGAATGTCCTCCCTGAGGTCCTCATCCCGTTTTTGACTCATACCGAGGTTTGAAGCTCGCAAACTTAAGCTATACACAAAGCTATGCTACTTAAAGCCGTGCTTTGATTGTTGTCTACAAGTCCTTGATTTCAACAAAAGACTTGATCATTTGCATCTTAACATGCCATAGTGTCAATTCCTGCCATACAACTGATATGTATCAATATATAACCTCTAAGCTCATACGTTTCAGAGAAGGGCGTTAAGCAGGAGAATAAATTCTCCGCCACCAAACAAATACATATTTAATAGAAATCAATCAATACAGAATGAAATACAATGTTAGACAAAATCCATTTACAAGTTCGTTCTGGGTCTGAATGAAACCGATGGCACCTTATTCCTCATTCCATATATCCAATACATGAGAGAGGTCCTCGCATATCCGATCGATCTCCAAGTACGTCTGGATGATCACCACTTATTACCTCGTCTTGGGTGTACATCCCAATCAAGACATCAGTAATCATCCATACAATGTGAAGATCTCTGGTCTTCAACCACTGTCTTCATATCTTCGACTTTTAATAATCGTAACAATTATTCAGAATGGATTAAACCCGATCTTTCCAAATAACTCGTGTATCTTATAATCAAGTGTTATAAAAACACATCATACGCCTCATTCCAAACCAGAATATTATTTCATTCAAAACTTCATGGAAATCATTTCAAAAGATTTTTAATATCTTTTCTCAACATAAACCAACTTAAGGTTTATCAATTAGTCGGGATTAACGAGCCTTACCAAGTAATCATTCATTTTATTATCCTAACCCCAACCTAGGTATTTTATTTGGGATTCACTATCATGCTAATATGATGTACATACTTTTATGATCACTTTTAGTGTGTAATTGGATACGACTAAGTACTATAGTTTATATGAATCTATGTTGGAATTAGCAAATGTAACAACCCGGATTTTTGGAACAAAAAGAATATATTGTTTTTGGTTATTTTAATGGATTTTGATATTTAAAATGATATATTTTAAATAATAACGATTAAAATCTATTTAATACGACGTTACAAATTATAAATTATAATAATTCTATACTGAACTTTAAATAGCGCGGTAATTTCAGTCTTCAACTTTGAACTTTGGAAAATCTTATAAAATCAATATTAAATTGGAATTGGATAAAACTGGACACATAGAGACCGTATTGAAAATATTTATCCAAAGAATTTTAGAAATTAAAATTTCAGTTTTTATTTTGTAAGTTATGAAAAATTCAAGTTTTTAGAAAAACGTTGTAGAATTTAATAATATAATATTATTTAAAGGCCCAAAACGTTACTTTTTGCATATGACTGAATTTGGACTCGAAACTACTTCCATTGAGTCCAGAATGACGTTTACATAAAGAAAAAGTATAAGCATCGAGATATTTTGAGTTTCGGAAAATTTTCATTATTTTATGTATTTTTAATATTAAAATATATGCGCCAAAAATGGAAATTTTGCAAACAGCCTCCGAATCCGGCGAAACCAGTTTCCATGGATCAGGAATATTTAAATACAGTTAAATTCCAAATTTCATAATTTTTGGAGTCATTTTGTGGCAGTTATTGATTTTTTTTCTAGAAACGGTCAATTTTAATAAATAAAAAAATTCACCAAATATTCATATGGACTCGAAATTTAACGAAACCAGTTTTGTTGGGTTTGTAATGTCAAATATTATTTATGTTTAAATTTTCATTAATTTCGAAATTAGTATGTGAGCGTAGTAATTTTTAAACGGTCAAAAATGCAAGAAATTGAAATAAAAAAGGAACATGGGCCTATTATCCAATAAGTGAAAATAAACAAGGGTTTTAAAACCCAAGTACACCAGCCTATATATTATCTTATTTCAGCCATAACCTAGAGAAACAAACCATAACCACCTTCTTCCTCATTTCAATTTCAATGGCTTCTCCACCTAAAATCTTCTTTGCAAAAAGAACCCTCAAACTGAAAATTTTATTTCTCCCAAACCAAAGCAAAATAAATCAAACCCCTTCTGGGTATTGATCATCATCTTATTATCTACCTTCCACGAAAAATTCAGCGTCTAATGTCGCACGGATTCGCCGGAATCTCAGATCAACGGCAAAACTGATAAAACGGAGCAGCAAACACAAATGAATTTTTTCCCGCAAATCAGAGAAGAACTGGACAAAGTCACCAACACTAAAGTTGTTCGTATGCGCGAGAGGAAGGTGCTGTAAAAATTTCAGGTAGAACGGAGCAAGGATGTGGCCTGTGGGGCCCGCAACCTGACGAACGGAAATCGGCGATTTCCGGCCGTCGGCGGCGGCCTGGGGGGGGCCCACTTCCGGCGAAGCTTCGCCTCGTCGAGGCGGTTCCAATGGTGGGTGGCGGCGGCGGTGCAGGTCAACGGTTTGGCGGGAAAGTCCGGTCAAAGTTCAAAAAGCACTGGTTTGACCAGAAAATGAAGAGAGAGAAAAGGTTGATTATTTGATTAATTAATTAATCTAATATCCAATGTTCAAACGCGCATAACTTTTGCATACTAAGTCGAAATTCGACGATTTCAGGTTCGCCGCGATCGTGGTGACGAGAGCTTCGCGTGGACACTAATTTCGTCCAATTTGAAGACAGTCAAATTTTTAGGTATTTTTCATGAATATAAATAATTATTTAAAATTATCCAAACTTCAGTAAATCATAACTTTTTGTAACGAACTCGAAATGACTCAAAACAGGGTTTGCCATGATCGGTATATTTTTAGCAATGCATAGACACCAATTTCGCTAAATTCTGAGGATGTTGAATTTTGGGCCAAAATTGGGTCCAAAACCACCCAATTGGACCCGATAAAGTCAAATCTCGATGAGAACTCTTTTCTCACTCAATTTTTATTTTCGGTAATTATTTATTTTCTGAAATAAATATATTTTAAATGTCTGTGATGAATGTCTGAGAATTAATTCTGTGATATGCATGTTTGGTTGTAAATTGTTGCTATGGAATGCCTGATTTTTGTGTATTGATTCAATGTTGAATTGAAATTCTGTAATTAACTAATTTATGATAATTCATTATGATAATTGGAATTTGCTACACTGCCATATATGAGTTACCTGTCTCATATGTGTTGATTGGGCTGATATTTTCACACATCGCCCAAGTGCACAGTTAATAAATTATTCCTTAAATGTTGTTTAAATGTGATGTGGACATTATATGAATGTTATTATGTGATGAATGTTATTGTTGATTACATGTATGATTTAAAATCCATTATTTAATGGTATTTGATGTGAGTCTCATTCCAAGGTGGGAATTTCAAAAGTTTTCAAAAGAATTTACAATTAAAGAATTAAATGTAATTTTAATGCGTTTTAATATAATTTGATGTACACTAAACCGATTAGTTAAATTGCGCTTTTTATACGTGAATGGATATTTCCATGAATTATATTTATTATACAATAAAGGAATGAAGATTTAAGATTTGAAATTTGAAATGTAACGTTTGGAATTTTTAATAATTATTATAATAAAATGAGTATTGCTTAACCCGAGGTTAGATTGAGTTGTGGTATAAGACTGCCCGGATCCGCCCGGCATATCCAGCAACCGCAACAATACATATCTAATGTGAGAGGTTAATGCAGAATTAATTAAGAAATTAATATAGGAAGTTTTGAAATTCAAAAGGTAACATTTTGGAAATGTAATAATTAATGCAGAATTAATTAAGAAATTAATATAGGGAGTTTTGAAATTCAAAAGGTAACATTTTGGAAATGTAATAATTAATGCAGAATTAATTAATTAATGTTGGAGATTTGAAATTCAAAATATATATTTTGGAAAAGTTAATATTTCCTTTAATAGTATAAACATAAATGCAGCATTAATGAATGATAAATGCTGAAAGTTAAATTTCAAAAGTTAATGTTTTTGAAAATAAAAGTAAACCTTTTATTTAGGTATGACATTAAATATGTTTTAATAATAAAAGTAAATCTTTTATTAAAATTTATGGCATTGAAGATATTTTGTTAATAAAAGTTATCCTTTTATTAAAGATTAGAACGCTAAATAACGTTTGTTAATAAAAGTTATCCTTTTATTAAAGATTAGAACGCTAAATAATGTTTGTTAATAAAAGTTATCCTTTTATTAAAGATTAGAACGCTAAATAATGTTTGTTAATAAAAGTTATCCTTTTATTAAAGATTAGAAACGCTAAATAATGTTTGTTAATAAAAGTTATTCTTTTATTAAAGATTGAAACGCTAAATATTGTTTGTTAATGAAAGTTATTCTTTTATTAAAGATTAGAAACGCTAAATATTGTTTGTTAATGAAAGTTATTCTTTTATTAAAGATTAGAAACGCTAAATATTGTTTGTTAATGAAAGTTATTCTTTTATTAAAGATTAGGAACGCTAAATAATGTTTGTTAATAAAAGTTATCCTTTTATTAAAGATTAGAACGCTAAATAATGTTTGTTAATAAAAGTTATTCTTTTATTAAAGATTAGAAACGCTAAATATTGTTTGTTAATGAAAGTTATTCTTTTATTAAAGATTAGAAACGCTATATAATGTTTGTTAATAAAAGTTATTCTTTTATTAAAGTTAGGAACGCTAAAATATGTTGGTTTAGAATTTAATATTGAATATAGGTCGATATATTTTATTCAAAGTTTTATATTTAATATTAAATAAGATGCTGGGTTTGTCGTGAATGGTGTCTTAAATAACACTGTTCTTGAATCCTACTTAAGAAAGAATAAATCTTTTAATAAAGATTTAAAGAAGAGATTTTTCAATTATTAAACAAAATTGAAAATTTATTTGGAAATTGATGGTGGGTTGATTGTGAATAATGTTTTAAATGACATTAGTTCTTGAAACCCAAATCAATAGTGAAATTATGATTTTTCATTCATTAATCTTTTAATTAAAGATTTAATGAAATTTTCTAGAGCGAAGTTTCCAATTTAATACATTAACTTGAAATTTAAAGGAATTGGATTTTGGGGTTTGTCGTGAACAATGTTTTAAGCAACATTTGTTCTTTAACCCAATTAAGATAAGATTAATTTCTTAAAGTTGAAAAAAAAATCATTAAATAATAATTTATGGAAGGTTAATACCAAATAGAGTTTTAACGAACCTTTAATCAGAATTAAAGAGGAATAAAGAAATTGAATTTACTAAATTCAATAAGTGATCGAGAATGGAGTACCACCAGTTTTGCTCCATGCGTTAGTTAAATCTTTAATTAGATTTAAATGATAAACAGTAATTAAATTTACCGTAACATATTGGGTCTAGATATGGAGTACCACCAGTTTTACTCCATGGGTTAAATAGGTTGGGACTGGGCTAATGAAATAAATGATTTATTCGGTAAGACGTAAATTCCGACTAGATGGATAGGGCTTAATGTAGTTGAGAAAAGATTAAATCTTTTGAAACGATATCCAAAGGATTATTTAACTATATGTTTTAAAGGAATTTTATCTTTGATAAAATTAAGGGGAAAATTTCCTAGAGAAAAGATCATTTAATCAAAAGAATATTCTTGATTTGGAATGAGACGTTGTTTGTGTTACTTTAACACACGTTTTTAAATTGCGCGAATTATTCGGAAAGACCGGGTTCAACCCATTCCGAATAAATTCATACGATGATTGAAGATCGACGATGAAGACGGTTATTGAAGAACGGGAAATTTCCATATTGAATGAATGATTATTGATATCTTGATTGGACCGTACACCCAAGATGAGGGAAAGTTGGTGATCATTCAGACGTATTTGGGAATTCTACCGGATATAGTTTCGTTCAGACCCAGAACGGACTAGTAAATGGATTGCGTGTCTGACATGGTATTCCTTTATATTGTACTTGTTGATCTCTGTTTTACGTATAACTGTGTGGTGGTGGAGAATTTATTCTTCGCTTAACACCCGGTTATATATTGGTAGATGATCAATGATATGGTATGGTCTGACAATGTGGCACGCCAAGATGCATTGATCAAGGCTTTTGTTGAAAAGCAGGCCTTGTGGGTATAACGTAACTTCACGAACCTCACACCCTGGTATGAGTCAAAAACGGGAGAAGGGAACGCAGGGAGTGCACACGTTATCTTTCTAGCTAGAGTGATGTCAGGGACCTACCAGCGCTGACAGTTTACTCATTGTGGATATTGGATTTTGAGGCGCCTCGTTATTTTTATAGGCCGTTGGTGGTCACACTATAGGTCCGAAGGGACCGGGAAACGTGTGTTCAGGCATAACTAATCCACTGCCCATAGGCGGGGACCGGCCCTGCAGCTATCCAAGGGTTCACTGCGGGGAATCCTGAGGTATCCGCTAGAGTGCCTCGAATCGGTAAGGAGCTCCTCCCTAGCCTTGACTCATGATGGAATTCAAATCTCCGATACGACCATTGCGGTTTTGATTGTATAACTAGTATGGCGACATGATATATGGTACCCATGCCGTCTAGGATTGATACATTTATTTTGAATTACTTTTAAAACATATACACACTAATGATAATATCGGTTTAACGTATTTATCATCTTTTGATCATTATAAGGTAAAACCCTATCCTCTGGTGTGCGTTGCATTGTGTGATGGGACCTGGGTCTTATAATGGTTTCATTTGTCCAAAAATCATTGCGTTGTTTAACGATTTACTTTAATTTATGCACCGACAATCCATTGGAATAAAACCCGTTCCGCATTAGCGGCGTGGTCCTTGGATTTGTCTTATTAGCTAAATTAGTTTTGAGTTCTCATACCAGTCCCATGACTGACCTGGAGTTTATTGTTTTAACCTAAACTCTGGGTGCCCTTATTTTCCACACGGGCAGTTGGAGTTTTGGTTTTTGCAGATTTTCATTTATAACAGGATTCTGGGTTGAAGCTTAAAGCTGTGTCCAGAGCATATTAGTCTCCCGCTGTATTATTTTGTATTATTATCTTTCCGCTGCAATGTATTATGTAATAACTCGGATTTTATATTTTCAAGTTGTAAAGTATTTATTCTTGTACTCATATTCTTGTACTCTGATGTAATTGTTGTAATAAGCAATGGAAATGTTCTCTTGTTTGTGTTCTGATGTGTTCTGTTCTCAAAACAATCTTCATTCTAGTTCGGTTTAGGCCGGGCCAGACTGAGGGTCGTTACAGCAAATCAGACTTTTGTATTAGAAACAAAAGTAAGCACCTTTATGAATATGACTAAACTAATGTTTGGTATTATGCCTAGTTGAAACATGTTTTAGGCCTAAGTTGTTATCAAAACCATATTCATCCCAAGGAGCAAAACTGGTAGTACTCCGTACCTACACCCATTATGTTATCGGTAAATTAATTACCATTTCACATTTCAAATCTAATTAAAGATTTAACTATCGCATGGAGTAAAACTGGTGGTACTCCATATCTCGGTCATTTCTTGAATTCGGTAAATTTAATTACTTTATTCACATTTCAGTCTAATTAAGGATTCGTTAAAACTCCAGTTAGTTTTAATCTCAAAAATCATTTCTTAATGATTATTCAAATTTAGGAAATAAATCCTGTCTTTACTTGGTTTAAAGAACCAATGTCATTTAAAACACAATTCACGATAAACCTAAAATCATATTCCATTAAATTGGAGCCTTCATGGAAATCATAATAATATATAATCGATATAAATTTCCATATCAGACTAATATATAAGTGGAATAACGACAAGGCCTTTTAAATTCCATATTTAGTAACGGTCTTCCTTCACAGAAACACATTTCGATTATCACTAAATCGAATTCCATTCAATTCCAATTTAGTTTATTAAACTGGAAGAACTATACTTTGGAAAAGTTCTATTAATCTCAATTAAAAGATTAGAAATTCCAAATCATATCTTCATTGTTAATTGCTGAATAAAAACAGGATTCATACGATTGTTTTAAAAATTCAGATGTTTGAATTTTCTTTGATTTGAACCCGCAAGAATTTAGTTTAATTCGGTACTATTTCAGACATCTGATTTTTAAGGCTCAGACGTCTGTTTCTGAAAAAGTTTGAAATAACTAAGGTTTAGTTTATTTTCAACCATTTTCAGACGTCTGTTTTTATTAAGGCATACGTCTGTTTCTCTGTGGAAAATTACTTTTCAACCCAAAGTCCAATCTGATATCAAATATAAGGCTCTGAATAGAAATTATATTGATTTATATTTAATATCAAATTCTGAACCCAACGAATATCGCATTGGGAATAACGATATCTATATATTCCAAATTCCTCAACAATATCCGTATAATCACGGAATCCAATATCTAAATATTCCGAAGATTATTTCTATTCAAATCCTTTCCAATTCATATATAGGAAAAATTCTAGTTATATTAAAACCATATCAATCTTTATTCTAGTTATTAACCATTTCAATCAGATAAAAATATCTTTTATTTTTTCAGACTTGGAGTAATTCATCCAAAATTATTTCAATATTTTCGTGTCCATCCAAAATCGGACGTCAAAATCATATTTTGATTCTTCACTGAAAATTATTTTAAAATATTCATTATTTCTGAATTGGAATCAGACTCAATCAATTACCATATACTTATATTTATATGGATTCTATACAACACATGTATTCAAAAATAGTGATAAACAACTATTTAACATTCCATTCACATCCAGAGTGCAATTTAAAACTGCATAAGCATTGAACAATTAAATAAGGCTTATAACGGTTTGTCAATCAATCGGTTGACGCACAATTAAATCCAAGGGAGATATCAATTAATTATCATCCCTAGACTTGTGTGGTTTTCAACCATCAAACAAATATCATTATCAATATATTTGGGTGATGTGTAAAATTATCATCCCAATATCCGTGTAGGGTTTACATTACAATCCATGTGAATTTATCTACAGTTTAATAATAATAGTATTAAAGCTGTAAACATCCATCAATCATAAAACAAATACTGTTATCATAAGCAATCAACATATATTCAATTATAAAAATACATAACTGTACAAATAATTTGAGTGAGAGGGTTTTCACCTTTGGTTTCCACTCCAAATCATTCTTTAATTGACGATTTATAAAACAATTTCGTAAAAATCGAGTTGTAGAAATCTGCGAATTAGAGAAACAGAAAAGTCACAAACAAAGGCGAAATGGGCCAAAACTCGGCCGGGAATGTGACGACCCCAAACCCCGTACGACAGTGGCAAGGGTAATCTTTGGAATATAACACATAAACAGATAACAGCAGAACAGAAATAAATAAATACACCAGATAATGTACAATATAACACACTGGATAAACATAATCATCAGAGTTACACAGTATACAGGATCATACTTAGTACAAATATGTAACAACCCGTATTTTCAATAACCTGTAATAATGAAAATTGAGGCAGAATTTAATTCTAAAATCTGAATCAAGGGAAACGGGCTATGCCATTGCGTTCGTCTCGGAAAAATACGCGAAATAGAGTCCGAGTTTTCGAAAATCGGAGTCCGTATGACCCAGTTAAGGCCCATGGAAGTTTTCAGAAATTTCCATAATTAAAACAGATTTAAATTTAAATTAAAATCAAGAATTGGGCCAGCTGGGCCAAGGCGGGAAAAATCCCGCCATGGACCCCATGTCGACAGGCCTATCGACAGGGGTCTTGGCATGTCGACTGCCCTGTCGACAGCCCTGTCGACAGGGGGTGCCCGGGCTGTTTAGCCTGGTGCACCATTTCTGATTTGGGCTGGGTCTTGTGGCTTGGTTCTAGAGAGTTCCGGGATCTGATGGACCTAATTGAATCTAGGGTTAATCCTATGGCCTAAAAACACTACCCTAATCTATAAATAAGGCCCTAATCTACCCTAAATCACTCATTATTCACTCTAGCAACAAAACTATGCCAAAATCAAAACTCTCATGGCCTCTACCCTCTTCATACAATCCCTAAATTAATTCCTAAGAGATTTCCATGCATACAAGTGTATTTAGGCTTGTATGATCCTCCTTAGCTTGCATTAAAGGCTTGTTTTTCAATTGGCATCATAAAGGAGGAGTCTTGATCAAGTTTGCTTGCATTTGGGGGTTTTAATTAGTTGCATAAGGGGTTTCTTGCATTTGTTGTACTCATTTGAGTCCGCATAAGCATTGTAAGCCCTCTTACCCTCATTTTAGAAACTATAAAGTTAATGTATGATGAAAGTTGGGGTTTATGTATGATTATTGAGTTGTGCATGTTATGCAAGGGTACTAAGCCATGATTTGCAAATCTATTAAGTTATGCATGTATACTAAGCCATGATTTGCAAGATTTATAAGTTATGCATGTTTATGCAAGTTTGTTAAGCCATGATTTGTATGTTTATTAAGTTATGCATGTTTATGCAAGTTTGTTAAGCCATGATTTGTATGTTTACTAAGTTATGCATGTTTATGCAAGTTTGCTAAGCCATGATTTGTACGCTTATTGAGTTATGCATATTTATGCAAGTTTAAAATGACAAGTCGTGCATGTTTTGACAAGTTGTGCATGTTTTGACAAGTTGTGCATGTTTTGGCAAGTTGTGCATGTTTATGCAAGTTTAAAATGACAAGTTGTGCATGTTTTGACAAGTTGTGCATGTTTATGCAAGTTTAAAATGACAAGTTGTGCATGTTTGACAAGTTATGCATGATTATGGTAATATGCAAGTTCATTATGCTAAGTTATGCAAATTTAACATGTTATGCATGTCTTATGGTAATATGCAAGTTCACTACGCTAAGTTGTGCAAGTCTAACATGTTATGCATGACTGTTGTGCAAGTTTATGTTGTGCCAAGTTCCCTCTTCCTATCCTTTATGCGTTACTACGAATATGTAAGCGATAGAATGACGTTGGGGGTTTTGGGGTAAACTTAAAATACATAAAAATATAAGATTGGGAATTTACCTATTAAGTTAGGTCTACCCCTTGGGAATTTACCTATTAAGTTAGGTCTACCCAATTAATTGTTTGACTTGTGATTATGTTTTGAAATAAAGTGGACATGACACTTAGAAAACATAAGTGTGGCCAACTCGAGGTTGGGTTGAGTTTGTAGCGTAATTCTACCCGGAACCGACCGGCTTAACTAGTGGCTACAAACAATAGGACCCAATGTGAGAAGTTGGTCATGGGGTGCCAAGACCCGAGGTTAGACCAAGTTGTGGTGTAAAGCTACCCGGACCCGCCCGGCCTAACTAGTAACCACAACAAGGTCTAATGTGAGAGGTTAAGGTGCATTAGATTAATTAATGCCTCATGATTAGGGTTAAGTCAGGGTCCACTAATACTTAACCAATTTGGGGATTCGAGGGATTAAAATGTGGTTAAGTTGTGAACCGTTGATTACACTTAACTAGTTTAATCCATTTGGGAGTTCAAGGGATTAGAATGGGGTTAAGCCACACTTAACCAGTTTAATCCAGGATTAGTAAAGGGTTAAATCACACTTAACCCTCTTAGAAACCCTAGCAACGTGGTCTATTCCAGCAGTAATCCCAGTTTGGTATCATTCACAACCCTAGAGGCTAGGCTAGGGCGGGGCACGATTACTGGACTGATGTTAGCGACCAAAGCGACGGCTGAGTGGTACAGCGGTGCGGGTCCGGCGGGCTACGGACGTGCACGTAGTCCGATGTTGGACAAACTCGAGGCACGGGTACCAGTAGGTCTGGGCTGTGCATTATTGCTTAAGTGTCCGGGGTTGGCACCCGAGGGCTTGATACACCCAAAGGTGCGCCCAGCACAGTCAGACTACATCCATGTGGGCCGTATGGACACCAACACTTGACGTGTTAGGTTTATAGGGAGCCGATCGACTAGACCGTGGGGCTGGACCTTATATTAAGGTCACTTCATGTTATTGGGCCAAAGCTTGGGCCAGGGGATCAATATCTGTTATGTTGGTTTGCTAGTACACCGTGGTGCAAGACTTAACTTTGTTTATGCGATGACACCTCTATCTATCTTGTAGTTGATTTATCATGTTAGTATGTTGTTATTTATGATCATCTCAGTTTCCATCATGATGTTAACTTTATTAGTTTATAGACTGATCGTAGCAGGGCTTACTCAGTCTTTTTGACTGACCTGTTTTCTTTCGCCTCTTTTCTTCCGTTTTCCCCCCCCAGGTTCTCAGGGAGGGAATACAGGAGCTTAGCTTGGATTTTAGCTGCTTCCTTGGATTGCTCAAGTATGCTTTGGACTTGAGCCGCTATGGTTTATCACTCTTATTTGGGGATAGTACTTACGTATTTTTCAGTTTATCAGATGATGTATTTATCTAGACTTGTAATTTTGGGAAATTGACATTTTGATGTACTAGACTTGTGTTTTGAAATGGTTTATAAATCTTCCGCTGTTTTATCTACTTACTCTGTTTATTTACATATACATATATGCCATGTCCTGCCTTGCTATATCATTATGCATGTTTACCAATAATGCCCCTCCAAAGCTAGTGCATTCCCTTGCGAGTGACCCTGGCGGAGGTGGGGTGTTACATTTGGTATCAGAGCATATGGTTTACGAGAAGGGATAAAAAGGTTTTTAAAACTTTTGAAAAACTATTTTCGAAACCAAGTATAAAGTATTTTCCAAAGAAAAGTCTAGTTATTTTTAAAAGGCTATTCCCCAAAAAGCCATTAGCACTATCCTTTGATCCCTCGTTTGAACTCTTTTCTTTTCGTTTCCAGCATGTCCGATAATCTCATCTTGCCCGAAGGAGTAACGATACCCGATTGGTTTCGTCGGTACTTGGAAGTTACGGCACCGGTCCCGGATGTCCCTCATACTGTCTCCCCAGTCGAGGCCGCCGTTCCTCCTCCTCCTCCTACCGTAGCTGATGTTCCTCTTCTCCCTCAGCCTCCACAAGCGGATTTAGTGGAAACTTGTAAGAACTTTAAGATGATGGGTTGCAAGAATTTCTTTGGAACCGAGACTTTAGTAGAGGCAAGGAATTGGTTGAAAGAGACCGAAGATCTTTTAGCCACCTTAGATATAGGTGACCGCAGGAAGGTTTTATTAGCAGTATGGTTGCTAAAGGAAGAAGCTGCACGTTGGTGGGTAGTCACCACCGCTACTAGGCCAATTGAGACTTGGGATGACTTTAGAGGAAGGTTTGGACTAAGGTTCTTATCACTGAAGCAAGGGGACATGACTATTAGGGAATACATAGATAAGTTTAATCAACTGGCTCAGGACGATTTAGACTTGGTTAATACAGCTCAGAAGAAGGCCCTACACTTTGCTCTAGGATTAAATGAGCCATTACATGATTTGGCCCTGTCTCATATACCCTTGGGGGCGACTTTCGAGAGTTTAGTGAATTTGGCCCTACTTCAAGAAGAAGGTAGCAATGATAAGAAAGAGGTCAAGGCAAATAAGTCTCAAGGCAAAAGAGTAAATTCCAGGAAACGGGGCAAGAATATGAAATGTAACTTCTGTGGTAAAGTTGGACATATAGCCAAGGAATGTAGGAAGAAGGAAAAGAGAAAGCGGGGCGAATGCTTCATTTGTGGTGAGTTTGGACATCTCAGCAGGGATTGCCCGAGGAAACAAAGGCAAGGTCAGACTCGGTGTACAGGACTATCTGGAGGGCGAGTTCATCCCCTCAACACCGTTCTTCCAGCTTATGATAGAGGTAGTGTTTCTGTCGAAAATCTTGTTTGCATTTTCTGATTTTTCCTGTTCGAACTTTGTTTGATTCTGGCACATCGCATAATTTTATTTCATCTGATCTAGTTGAAAGTTTGCACCTAAGTACTAGCCTAGTTGAGGATCCCGTCTGTGTTTCAAATCCAATTGGGGGTTCTACCCGCCTGTCTGTGGTCTGAGTGGATTTGAAAATTTCTGTCCTGAGTATAGAATTCTCGTGGGATGTTTATATTCTCGGTTTCGGGGGATATGGGTTGGCTTTGGGCATGGAATGGTTGTCCTATTTTGGAGCCATTCTGGGTTTTTGTATATAGGGTTGTGAGGCTCATGACTCGCCTCAGCCGTACCCTTAGAAATTTCTAGCAACCCTAGGGGTCCCGTCATGTTATGTTATCTTGAATCCCTCAACTCGTCTAGCAATAGTTTGCAATCTGTGAGGGTGGTCCGAGAATATCCTGATATCTTGGGGAAGGAAAAAGGGGTTATCCCTAGACGTGGGATGGATTTCCGCATTATCTGGTTGGTAATACCAAGCCAGTTTCGTGGCCGGTTAGGCACATGACCTCACGAGATGAGAGTTAAGAAAGCAAGTCAAGGAGTTGCTTGAGAAGAACTTCCTGAGACGAAGCATTTTCGAGTAGGGTGCTCCAGTAGTATTCGTTACTGATGTGGACGGTTTGCTTCGCTTGTGTGTTGACCTTCGTGAGAAGAATAGATAACCGTTACCAAGGATCAATGATTTGTTTGATCAACTTGTAGGAGCATCGGTTTTCTTTTGATCTAGCTACCGGATTCCATCAGCTTAGGGTGGCTGAGGATGGAATTGACAAGACTGCGTTTAGGACTCTAGATGGATTTTTAGAATGGCTAGTCATGCTATTTGGTTTGACTAATGCACCCGCATATTACGTGAACTTGATGGGTAGGGTGTGTAGGGAGTCCTTGAACAAGTTTGTCGTGGTCGTCGTAGACAATATTTTGATCTCCTCAAAAGAACGAGCAAGAGCATGCTATACACCTCAAGGAGGAGATGGATACGCTTAGAGCTACCAGTGGAAGGTCAAGTTCTCCAAACGTCACTTTGGAGGAAAGAAGTCGGATTTCTTGGGCACATAGTTCCTAAGTAAGGCTTAGCGGTGGGTTCCGCTAAAGTGGTTGCGGTTTAAAACCGGAAAACTCTGAGGAGGGCAATTGAAGTAAGAAGCTTCCTCCGTTTGGCTAGTTAGTTAGCAATCCCTGAGCTTAGACTTACTCTTCTGGATCAAGAAGGGGGTTTCACAGGAAGAAGACCCGCAGTTAGTCAAGAACATGGACCAGTTGATTCGAGGCGAGATGTTAAGTCACCTCGTTAGATATATTATAGATGACAAGGGATGACTAAGGCGCGGTGAGAGATTATGTGTTCCTCGAGAGGAAGACTTGGTAAAGAAGGTTCTTGAAGATGCGCATCACTCGAGGAGGTGGCCGAGTTGGTCTCCGGATGCATGTTGTGCCACCAGGTTAAGGCCAAGTCATAGAAGCCCAGTGGGCCATTACCTCTGTTGGGGGGTTCCGCAAGGGAAGTGAGAAAACATCTCGATAGATTATGTGGATAGACTACCTAGATCAAAGAAAGGGAACACGGGTATGTGGTTCATAATAGGTAGACTCACGAAGAGCGCTCATTTCGGTCTGGTGAAGAGCGAGAGGACTGTATCATGGTTAGCAACGGTTTACCCTCAAGAAGTTGGCCAGTCCTGGAATAGCCTACAGGAAGCCATGGGTAGGCAGTTGAATCTAGGTATGGCCTATCACTCATAGGCGGATGGTTCATTTCGGTTAAGCATGAGTTATAGAAAATCACGTTTATAGGGGCAATTGGCAACGTGGATTGGTATTTTCAAGAAAAGTCCTGCTGCGTGGAATACTTTGTGGTAAGTAGACGAGATCCAGGATTCACTAGTGAATTTTGGAGAGCTTGCACGAATCATGAGGGTATAATTATGTTTAAGACAGGTATACAGAAGAAAGAATAAGTGGAAAAGAAAGACGAGAGGCGATAATGAAATACGTTCCAACTTGAATTTGGGAAATAGGAGTTAGGAAACCAAGGAATCAAGAAGTGAAAGATAGTCAAAGCACAGTGGAAGTTAAGCTCAAGGAAACGTGACTAAGAAGAGTGAAGACTAGATACGCGCATCATATCTCTTTTTAAGAGTGCATCTTTGATCCTTGTTTTCCTGTGGGACTTGCTTGCAAGTTATCTTTTGTATATATCCTCTCGGTCCCATTCTCGATCTTATTTCTGTTGTAAACTCCATAAGGGGGTTAAGACTCATCGGTTAGTACTGTATGTCAAAGCTTGAGTGGATTTCTTGTAATCCAAAAAAGAGTTCATCTAGTTATCTAGTTTATCGTGTCTATCTTGTCATGAGAACCTTAGGTAGAAACCCTTTGGTTGAAACATGTGTTTGAAACATGTTATGTTTGATGGTTGCAAGTGGTTGCAAGTGTTTGCAAGTGGTTGCTCGTGGATGCATTATACACGATTAGGCACTAGATCGGCTCACACACTCCTCATATTGCATATGCATGGGTGTTTATGCTTATTCATGGACGGAAATTGTGTGTTATCACATGGATGTTGCATATGGATGTATGCTATGTGCACTCATATAGATACCATAAATTATGTTAGGAATTTGCATACATATGGATTCATTTCACTAACATACATATGCATTAAGGAGGTTTACTGTATCAGTAACCGCCTGATTTTCACTGACATACATATGCATTAAGGAGGTTTACTGTATCAGTAACCGCCTGATCTTTGCATTAGATAAGTACATATACACACACTTTTGCATATGTTCATACCACATTTAGGATCCTGTAAGGACAATGATTGCTCGTGGATGATGCTTTGAGTAGATGGATGATTGGATGGTAGGATACGTTCTTCCTAACTTGAAGATTTCGGGGACGAAATCCTTTAAGGAGGGGAGAATGTAACAACCCGTATTTTCAATAACCTGTAATAATGAAAATTGAGGCAGAATTTAATTCTAAAATCTGAATCAAGGGAAACGGGCTATGCCATTGCGTTCGTCTCGGAAAAATACGCGAAATAGAGTCCGAGTTTTCGAAAATCGGAGTCCGTATGACCCAGTTAAGGCCCATGGAAGTTTTCAGAAATTTCCATAATTAAAACAGATTTAAATTTAAATTAAAATCAAGAATTGGGCCAGCTGGGCCAAGGCGGGAAAAATCCCGCCATGGACCCCATGTCGACAGGCCTGTCGACAGGGGTCTTGGCATGTCGACTGCCCTGTCGACAGCCCTGTCGACAGGGGGTGCCCGGGCTGTTTAGCCTGGTGCACCATTTCTGATTTGGGCTGGGTCTTGTGGCTTGGTTCTAGAGAGTTCCGGGATCTG
Source organism: Allium sativum (assembly GCA_030737875.1). NCBI lineage: Eukaryota > Viridiplantae > Streptophyta > Magnoliopsida > Asparagales > Amaryllidaceae > Allium > Allium sativum. The sequence continues at coordinate 5,221,595 of CM060916.1, read as the reverse complement.
ATGGACCTAATTGAATCTAGGGTTAATCCTATGGCCTAAAAACACTACCCTAATCTATAAATAAGGCCCTAATCTACCCTAAATCACTCATTATTCACTCTAGCAACAAAACTATGCCAAAATCAAAACTCTCATGGCCTCCACCCTCTTCATACAATCCCTAAATTAATTCCTAAGAGATTTCCATGCATACAAGTGTATTTAGGCTTGTATGATCCTCCTTAGCTTGCATTAAAGGCTTGTTTTTCAATTGGCATCATAAAGGAGGAGTCTTGATCAAGTTTGCTTGCATTTGGGGGTTTTAATTAGTTGCATAAGGGGTTTCTTGCATTTGTTGTACTCATTTGAGTCCGCATAAGCATTGTAAGCCCTCTTACCCTCATTTTAGAAACTATAAAGTTAATGTATGATGAAAGTTGGGGTTTATGTATGATTATTGAGTTGTGCATGTTATGCAAGGGTACTAAGCCATGATTTGCAAATCTATTAAGTTATGCATGTATACTAAGCCATGATTTGCAAGATTTATAAGTTATGCATGTTTATGCAAGTTTGTTAAGCCATGATTTGTATGTTTATTAAGTTATGCATGTTTATGCAAGTTTGTTAAGCCATGATTTGTATGTTTACTAAGTTATGCATGTTTATGCAAGTTTGCTAAGCCATGATTTGTACGCTTATTGAGTTATGCATATTTATGCAAGTTTAAAATGACAAGTCGTGCATGTTTTGACAAGTTGTGCATGTTTTGACAAGTTGTGCATGTTTTGGCAAGTTGTGCATGTTTATGCAAGTTTAAAATGACAAGTTGTGCATGTTTTGACAAGTTGTGCATGTTTATGCAAGTTTAAAATGACAAGTTGTGCATGTTTGACAAGTTATGCATGATTATGGTAATATGCAAGTTCATTATGCTAAGTTATGCAAATTTAACATGTTATGCATGTCTTATGGTAATATGCAAGTTCACTACGCTAAGTTGTGCAAGTCTAACATGTTATGCATGACTGTTGTGCAAGTTTATGTTGTGCCAAGTTCCCTCTTCCTATCCTTTATGCGTTACTACGAATATGTAAGCGATATAATGACGTTGGGGGTTTTGGGGTAAACTTAAAATACATAAAAATATAAGATTGGGAATTTACCTATTAAGTTAGGTCTACCCCTTGGGAATTTACCTATTAAGTTAGGTCTACCCAAGTAATTGTTTGACTTGTGATTATGTTTTGAAATAAAGTGGACATGACACTTAGAAAACATAAGTGTGGCCAACTCGAGGTTGGGTTGAGTTTGTAGCGTAATTCTACCCGGAACCGACCGGCTTAACTAGTGGCTACAAACAATAGGACCCAATGTGAGAAGTTGGTCATGGGGTGCCAAGACCCGAGGTTAGACCAAGTTGTGGTGTAAAGCTACCCGGACCCGCCCGGCCTAACTAGTAACCACAACAAGGCCTAATGTGAGAGGTTAAGGTGCATTAGATTAATTAATGCCTCATGATTAGGGTTAAGTCAGGGTCCACTAATACTTAACCAATTTGGGGATTCGAGGGATTAAAATATGGTTAAGTTGTGAACCGTTGATTACACTTAACTAGTTTAATCCATTTGGGAGTTCAAGGGATTAGAATGGGGTTAAGCCACACTTAACCAGTTTAATCCAGGATTAGTAAAGGGTTAAATCACACTTAACCCTCTTAGAAACCCTAGCAACGTGGTCTGTTCCAGCAGTAATCCCAGTTTGGTATCATTCACAACCCTAGAGGCTAGGCTAGGGCGGGGCACGATTACTGGACTGATGTTAGCGACCAAAGCGACGGCTGAGTGGTACAGCGGTGCGGGTCCGGCGGGCTACGGACGTGCACGTAGTCCGATGTTGGACAAACTCGAGGCACGGGTACTAGTAGGTCTGGGCTGTGCATTATTGCTTAAGTGTCCGGGGTTGGCACCCGAGGGCTTGATACACCCAAAGGTGCGCCCAGCACAGTCAGACTACATCCATGTGGGCCGTATGGACACCAACACTTGACGTGTTAGGTTTATAGGGAGCCGATCGACTAGACCGTGGGGCTGGACCTTATATTAAGGTCACTTCATGTTATTGGGCCAAAGCTTGGGCCAGGGGATCAATATCTGTTATGTTGGTTTGCTAGTACACCGTGGTGCAAGACTTAACTTTGTTTATGCGATGACACCTCTATCTATCTTGTAGTTGATTTATCATGTTAGTATGTTGTTATTTATGATCATCTCAGTTTCCATCATGATGTTAACTTTATTAGTTTATAGACTGATCGTAGCAGGGCTTACTCAGTCTTTTTGACTGACCTGTTTTCTTTCGCCTCTTTTCTTCCGTTTCCCCCCCCCAGGTTCTCAGGGAGGGAATACAGGAGCTTAGCTTGGATTTTAGCTGCTTCCTTGGATTGCTCAAGTATGCTTTGGACTTGAGCCGCTATGGTTTATCACTCTTATTTGGGGATAGTACTTACGTATTTTTCAGTTTATCAGATGATGTATTTATCTAGACTTGTAATTTTGGGAAATTGACATTTTGATGTACTAGACTTGTGTTTTGAAATGGTTTATAAATCTTCCGCTGTTTTATCTACTTACTCTGTTTATTTACATATACATATATGCCATGTCCTGCCTTGCTATATCATTATGCATGTTTACCAATAATGCCCCTCCAAAGCTAGTGCATTCCCTTGCGAGTGACCCTGGCGGAGGTGGGGTGTTACAAAATACAGTTCAGCTATACACAAATGTCTACTGCGGAAAACAAACATAATATGTACAATCAGAGCTGAATAGTATAAAAAAAGATAAATGATAGAATCCATCTTCATCCCCAGCTATCCAGAAAGAGCCTGCTAAAACCAGAATACAAGGCTGCCTGTGTAGAAAAAGGGGCACCCGAGTTTACAAGTGAAACAAACTACGAGTCAGTCATGGGACTGGTATGAGAAATCTACTTAACACATTTTACAATATGGCTAATCACAGGACCATGCCACTTTCGCGGAACGGGTTTACTCCATTGGATTGCTAGTGCTCTAAAACAAATAAATCCTTTAAACATCGCAATGCTTTTGATAAAAATGAAGCCATTATAAGACTCAGTTCCCATCACACAATGCAGCACAAACCAGAGGATAGAGTTTTACCTTATAATGGCCAAAATATGCTTGATACGAGCAAAACCAATCATTTGATATTATTGCTAGTGTATATATGTTTCTAAAACAATTTCGAATCATAAGTATCAATCATAGACGGCATTAATGCCCCATACCACTATGTCGTCATATATAGGTATACAATCAAAATCGCACGGTATCGTACTTGGAAATTGGATTTCCATCATGAACTAAGGAAAAAGATAGTCCTTACCGAATTCGAGACGCTCTAGCCCATGTCTCAGGATCATAGCTCGAGTGACCCTTAGGAGCCACAGGGCCGGTCCACCGATGTGGATTAAAATGCCTGAACACTGCGTTTCCCCGCCCTTTGGGGCGTCAATGAGTCCAATGACTCCACCGGCTCCACATAGTCACCGATATATCCGAGGCGCCTCACAACAGCAACAGCCACACAGGTGAAAATAATATAAATGTCAGGGCTGGTAGGTCACTGACACCACCCTAGCTAGAAAGAAACGCATGTCCTCCCTGGATCCTTCTCCCGTTTCTGGTCCATACCGGGGTGTGAGGCTCGCGAATTCACATTATACACAAAGCTACGCCACACAGGCCGTGCTTTGATCATCAACCACAAAACTTTGCTTTTCAACAGAAGCCTTGATCTTCTGCCACTAAGGCATGCCACACAGGCAATTCACTCCATGCGACTGATTTCTATCGATATATAACCTCTGAGCTCGTACGTCTCAGAGAAGGGAGTTAAGCAAGAGAATAAATTCTCCACCGCCAAACAGATATATATTTAATAGAATTCAATCAGCACAGAACAAAATCCAATGATAGACACACAGTCCATTTACATATTCGTTCTGGGTCTGAACGAAACCGGAGGCACTCAATACCTCGCACATCCGTATAATCCACAAGTACGTCCGGACGTCTACTACTTCAGCCCCTTTAAGCTAGCTACCCCCATCATGAGCATCAGTAGCACCCCTCCATTCGACATGCAGATCATCGGTCTTGCACCATCTTCATATCTTCGACTTTCAATCGTCGATCAATTATTTGAAATGAGAATTAACTCGGCCTTTTCAAATAATTTACGTATATTTAGAATTTCAAATCAATTCATATCAATGGTTAAATTATTCAACATCAATAATTCTGTCCTTTAATGTAATTTTCACATCAAACACATCATACCATCAAATATCAAATAAACTGAGCTGATTCAATTTATTCTCATTCCATATCATTTATAATATTTTATCAAGATTTATCGCTATTTTTATTTATTTAAAAATAGCCAATTCATTCAAGCTACGCTTCAGCCATAACGCGGCCGTGGCACTGTTTCTCTTTAGATTTGATTTACACATATCTGAAAATCTAACCGTTGGATCTTCACAAATTTTATATCATTAGAAAGATCTTTTCAAAACGAATCCAACGGTTTCAGTTTCGGGAAAATCTGACGGTTGGATCTCCCGCACTAGTCGTTGGAAATTACGATTTCAAAATACAAACTGCAGCGTTGTTATTCGATTTAATTGAATTATATATATATATATATAATCGATTCTGGCGCTGTTTTCCTTCAGATTTGAATTAAATGTAAGAACCCATTACTTCCCCGTGAAGGAAAGAGTGGATACTTTGAGAACAACACACATCGGAACGCAGACAGAAGAACATTTCATTGTTTATTACAACAATTCCATCAGAATACAAGAATATACAAAGTATAAATGAATATTATACATTCGATAAATATCAGAGATTACATTAAATTACATAGCAGTGGAAAATAATACAAAACACAACTGAAAGTAATACACGGATATAGAGCTTTCCGAGCATCGTTCCAGCTGTAAATCAGGATCCTGTGAATATAAATCTGCAAAACCAAAACTACTAGCTGCCCGTGTCGAAAATAGGGGCACCCAGAGTTTAGGTTAAAACAATAAACTCCAGGTCAGTCATGTGACTGGTGTGAGAACTAAAACGGTTACTATTTTAACTTTTAAAGAGAGTAATTCAAGGGACCACGCCATATGACACGGAACGGGCTTTCTCCCAAGAATACCAGTGCATAGAATAAACAATGCAATGCTTTTTCGAAAAATGGAGCTATTATAAGACCAGGCCCGATCACATAATGCAACGCAAGCTGAAGGATAGGGTTTTCCCTTATAATAGCCAAACATGCTTGGTACGTTTAAAACAAATCATTTGATACTATTATAGGTGTATAGTGTCAAAACAATTTCAATCATAAATATCAATCCTAGGCGGCATGGGTACCATCTATCATGTCGCAATACTAGGCTCTACAAATAAAACCGAAATATCTTGTATTGGAAATTGGATTTCCGTCATGAGTCGAGGCAAGGGGCAAGCTCCTCTCCGCTTCGAGACATTCTAGCAAATGCCTCAGGACTACACACTCTGGGTAACCCCTGGATGCTTTAGGGCCGGTCCTCTCTTACATTTGAGGATTAGTTATTCCTGAACACACGTTTCCCGGTCCTTACAGACCTATAATCGAGGCACCTCATCCAACAACCACACAGGTGAAAAGTATATAAATGTCAGCCAGTTTAAGCACTGACACCACCACTAGCTAGAAAGAAACATCGTGCTCTCCCTGCAGTCCTTATCCCGTTTTTGACTCATACCGAGGTGTGAGGCTCGCGAATCCACGATATACACAAAGCTATGCCACGTAGGTCGTGCTTTGATCATTAACCACAAGACCTTGCTTTTCAATAGAAGCCTTGATCATTTGCCACTTACGCGTGCCACACTGGAAATTCACTCCATGCGACTGATGTCCATCGATATACAACCTCTGAGCTCGTACATCTCAGAGAAGGGCGTTAAGAAAGAGAATAAATTCTCCGCCGCCAAACAGATGTATATTTAATAGAGATCAATCGACATAGAATAAAATCCAATGTCAGACACACAGTCCATTTACAAGTTCGTTCTGGGTCTGAACGAATCCGAAGGCACTTTCCTCGCATATCCATCGATCTCCAAGTACGTCTGGACGATCACCAACTGATTCCCTCATCTTGGGTGTACAGCCCAATCATGATCATCAGTAATCACCCAAACGATGTGAAGACTTCTGGTCTTCGACCACCGTCTTCATCTTCGACATACCGTCGAATCGGTTATTCAGAATGGGTATAAACCCGGGCTTTCCGAATAACCCACGTATATAATAAATAAATGTTACACAAACACAAAATATGCCTCGTTCCAATTCAGTAGTCATTAATCGTAAATTAGCAAGAGAACAATTTCCCAAATATTAACCCCGAAGGCCGAAACCAACATCAGATCAATACCCAGGAAACCATCCATCTTAGCTAACCTACAGTTAGTTTCTAAATTTCACATTCTTAGGGAAAGGTTCCCATTAATTTTATCAAAGATAAATTCCTTGAAATTTATTCTTTAATCTTCCTTTGGATATCGTTTCAAACCAAATTATCGTTTTCCAAACTAGTCGGGACTAGCGAACCACACCGAAGTAATTATTTATTTTATTTCCCAATCCCAACCTATTTATCCCATGAAGCAAAACTGGTAATACTCCATATCTAACACCACGGTGTTATCGGTAAAATTAATTACCATTTCACGTTCAAATCTATTTAAAGATTTAACTATCGCTTTGGAGCAAAACTGGTGATACTCTGTTCTCGATCATTTCAATCTAATTAAAGATTCATTAAAACTTCACTTAGTTTTAATCTTTAACTGGGTTAAAGAATCAGTGTCATTTAAAACACGGTTCACGATAAACCCAACATCACATCACATTTCAATCAGTCCCTAATCGTAAATTAGCAAGTGACCAATTCCCTAAGTATTAACCCCGAAGGCCGAAACCAACATCAGATCAATACCTCAGAAACCATTCACCTTAACTAATCTCCAGTTAGTTTCTGATTTTCTTCACTCCTTTGGGTCTAAGAACAGTATTATTGAAGATACCGTTCACGACAACCCAAAATCACATTGCATTAATTATCGGATTAAAGAACAAGTGTTATTCAAAACACCGCTCATGATAAACCCAAAAACCAATTCCAATTCAATTTATTTATTTCAAAAATGAATTGAATTAAATTCTAGTTCAAAACTAGTTCATTTCGATAAAAATCTATTTTTATCTTTAGAAATGTGGGATTTTTCACTCCAGTTCTTCACAAATAATTTCTTATGATTTTACACAAATTATAGATATTTTTAATAATTTTATCAAGGCCCGTACAGTCGATTTCCATCAATGGCCATCGAACTGCACTTACAGCGACCTTTTCCCTATTTGGTTTGGACATAATTCCAAATCCAACCGTTAGATTTCAAATTTCTAATATTCGTTAGAAAGCTCTTTTCGATACGAACCCAACGGTTCCGGTTTCAGGAGAATCCGACGGCCGGATCTCCCGTAATGTCAATTCGAAGTCAATGGTCGAAATTCACGAACTGCCGCGGCGCGGCGCGTTCTATTCAGGCCATTATATATATAATATATGTATATTATATATATTTCGTCGATTTCCTTTTAAAACGAATTTTATAAATCGTTTTAAATTCATTTTCAAACAAATTCAACTTCCTATTCAATTTCGAATCAAAAATTCTATTTCTATTCAATTTAATTCGAATTCTATTTCTATTCAATTTAATTCGAATTCTATTCAATTCAATTCGAATTCGTTTTCTATTCAATTCAATTCGAATTCGTTTTCTATTCAATTCAATTCGAATTCGTTTTAATTCAATTCAATTCGAATTCGTTTTCTATTTATTTCAATTCGAATTCGTTTTAATTCAATTCAATTCGAATTCTATTTTTATTCGATTCAATTCAAATTTCATTTTTATTCGATTCAATTCGAATTCTATTCAATTCAATTTAATTCGAATTCGATTTTTATTCGATTCAATTCAAATTTCATTTTTATTCGATTCAATTCGAATTCTATTTCCTATTCAATTCTATTCGAATTCTATTTCCTATTCAATTCAATTCGAATTCTATTTATATTCAATTCAATTCGAATTCTATTTTTATTCGATTCAATTCAAATTTCATTTTTATTCGATTCAATTCGAATTCTATTCTATTCAATTCAATTTAATTCGAATTCGATTTTTATTCGATTCAATTCAAATTTCATTTTGAATATAATCGATAAAATTATCGTTCGCGTCAAAATAGCGCATCTCTAACCAACACGGCTTTATATTTTTCAATAACTTCGTTATTCTATTCAACAAATGAATGTATATTTCAACACATGACTATTCTCAACAAATGAGTACTGTCCACATGTGACTATTTTTGTTAATTAATATATTTTATAAAATTTTGATTTCAATCGTTAAATTTTTAAATCAGACTCCAACCGTAAATTAGTAAGAGAACGATCCCCTAAGTATTAACCCCGAAGGCCGAAACCAACATCAGATCAATATCCAGGAAACCACTCATCTTATCTATTTTCCAGTTAGTTTCTAATTTTATATATGATAAAGATATAAATTTTATTATTAAAATATTTCGTTCAACACATGACTAATCTCAACGAATGAGTACTGTCAACACATGAACCTTTATTTTCTAATAATCTTTATTTTCCCGATTGGAATGAGGCCCAATCAATTACCATATAATGTTAATTATACGAATTCCATACAACACATGTATATCACAGCAACGATAAATCAACAATCATCCAAAGTGCGTTCTACACTGTATAAGCATCAAATATAGATATTCGATGCTTATACAGCCTGTCAATCAATCGATCGACATACAACTAAATATTGGGACTGGTGTATGTTATATATCATCCCAATACCCGTGTGGGGTTTTCAAACAATCAACACAAATTTTATTTGTGTAGTTGGGCGATGTGTAAAATTTATCGACCCAATCAATATCAGTCAAATGTGTGTATATAAACAAATCGTCTGATTTGTTTATAATCATTTATTTTATTTTATATACACGTTAAAAATTCTATTTTTTTACTATAAAATATTTTCCATATAAATATTTTATTTCACATCACACAATCAACTATACATCAAAATTAATCAAACAAACAAGCATACAAGCCGTCCATGGTCTGTGGACGACGGGTGTCGGGTGCTACTAAACACCGTCTGCATCCTAGTATATATTTATGACTAGAAAATAAAATCAAAGGTGAGGAGTTCTCATCGAGGGATCCACTCCGCCGTGTTTTGCTTTTGAACTGTTGAACCGTCTGAATCGGTTGAAATTCCAATGCAGTCTCTGTCCCGCTGTTTATAATAAAAATTATATTTTTATCACTTCATTTTAATAAATAAAAATCATATTCTTATTTCTACTTCATATATTTTTACAACGCTTATTTCAATATAAAAATTATATTTTTATATTTCTACTTCTTATATAAAGATCGAATTTTTATATCGTTATATATATAATAAAAATCGCCTTCTCATTATATCGCTATCTATACAAAGATCAAATTTTTACTTCACTACTCATATAAAAACTATATTTTTAACCTTTCTATATTATAAAAATTATATTTTTACTCGTTCTATATTATAAAAATTATATTTTTAACCTCTCTACATAATAAAAATTATATTTTTATTACCTACATTATATAAAAATCCGACCATTCTTCTAAATAAAAATCCGACCATTCTTCTAAATAAAAATCCTATCTTTTCTTAGCTAAAAATCACAACTTTTTATCATATAAAAACTTAACGTTATATATGTAAAGGTCCCAACTTTTCTTATTTAACAATCTCATTTCCTTATATCGTTCATATACAAATAAAAATCATTTTTATAGTGAAGTTATTCAAATAAAAAACCACATTTTCAAAGCGAGGTTATTAAAACAAAAATCACGTTTTTAAAGACATAAATAAGTAAAAAGGGGGCTTACGGTCGAAATCGAAGGCCGGGGGGGTGTCTTCTCCGTCGCTGGTGGTGATGGGCCCTCCAGCAGGTGGCGGAGGTGGAGCATCGGCTTCAGGGGGCGGATGGCAGATCTGGTTGGCTTCAGTGTGTGAAACACCCCACCTCCGTTAGGGTCACTCTCAAAGGGAATGCCCTAATTTTGGTGGAGGTTTATAAGTATAAGTCACAGATATACAAGACAGATATAAGAACACATATTTTTGAACAGCGGAAAACAACAACTTTTATTTCATTAAAATATGTGTTACACAAACCATGCCATAATTGTCTTACAATATTTCCAAAATCATAACTGTCTTGATTACATTATTTAAAGAAGCATAAAGAAAACATAAATAAACTGCAAAAGTCCCATAGTTGCTTTCCAAAGCCATAGTCCAAAAAACGAAAAGATCCAAGCAATACATTCTGTCTCTTCAAGCTGGATATGAAGGCTGGTCAAGCTGCGGTATTCCCTCCCTGTGGACCTGGGGGGGGGGGGGAACGGAAGAAAAGAAGACGAAAGCAAAGTAGAGTCAGACATAAAGCCTGAGTAAGTCTAGGACTATTCAGTCTATGAATAAAGAACTGGGTGTGATAAGTATAAACTAGAAATGGGAAAGCACCATAAACTTAGTTAAGTTGTCTAGGGTCGAATATACTATCGTACCCCATATTAATCTCGATACCCATATAAACTAGTTCCCAACAGGCACCCCATAATCAGGGTGAAGTGATCCATTTTATGATGATCGGCTCCTACTCGCATAGTTACATGTGTCTTACGGCCCCCGATGTTGTAGTTACCTATGCTGGTCCCACCATGGGGTGTATCAAGTCCCATGGTGGCGGCCCGACACAATCCTAGAATGCACAGGTATGCTACTGGTGCCCAGTGCCTTATTTTTCTGCGCCGGAGTGTGTGCACGCCCGCACCCCGTTAGAACCTACACTGCTGCACCACCGCCGTCGATTTGACCTCTTACAATCAGCCCAGTAATCGTGCCCCACCCTGCCTAGTTTCAGGGTATCATGATACCTTGTAGGGTTACTGTGAAAAGGGTCCTCCGCTACTAGGTTTTCTATTTCTAGCCAACATGCTAAGTTGGTTAAGTGTTTTATAAACCTAACCCCCCAATCAGTCTGTTTAGTTTAGCATGTTCCATTTTGATTAAGTATTAATATAATTTACTTAATCCTATCAATCCTGACTCAGCCTTAATTGTCTTATTAAAGCCTTGACCTCTCACATTAGACAGGTATTGTTGTGGCTTCCTGTTGCAGGTTGGGTCCGGGCAGTCTTACGCCACAACTCAGTCTAACCTCGGGTCCTTATTGGGCTCCATGTTTAACCACCCACATTGGATAGGTATTGTTGTGACTACTGGACAGCCGGGCGGTTCCGGGTAGGTTTACATCACAACTCAATCCAACCTCGGGTTAAACACATCGTATTTTCTACATTTACATATTTTGTCTCTTTTCTTTTTATATGTAAATATTTGTGGCCCATTATTCAAATTCATCTTTATTGATTAAGATTTATTTATGCCACTTAATTGTTTTTCAAAGTTATTGGCGTGCGTCAAACAAGCCAACACATATGTTCTATATTTTAGCCCAAACGTCATTACCCCCGTATTATACGTTCGCTCCAACATAAGGTGTGTTGGGTTTAATACTTAAACCCAATTTAGCCAAATGAAAAGGGGAGGCTTATAACACGGTGTTTATAAGGTAACATGAAAAAGGGGAGTGTGAATGCATGAACTTGCAACGAACGATTCAATTAACATAAAATAGGCACATGTGAACTTGCAATTGTAACATCATATAATCATGGCATAACATGAACAATTTTATCCATATAATCATAGCATAAACAACACTTAAACATAAATCATTCTATTCATATGGTTAATGCATAGAAAATACTTAATCATGGATTATTTTACTCATATGATTATGGCATAAGCAGTACTTAAACATGAATTATTCTAGTCATATGATAATGGCATAAACTTAAACATGAATCATAGGTTCAACTAACCATGTAAACTTGAAATTAAGAATCTAACTAAATTAGATATCATTATTATTGTTGGCACATGGTCTTGACTAGAAATAAAAGTCTATATTTTTATTTAGGCATAATATAAACTAATCATGTTCATAAAACCGCTACATGTTAACAAAAAGGTACTTACTTTTGTCACTAATACAAAATTATGGTTCAACTAGAATTATCCCAACCTAATTCTTATATGAATCATGGTTTTCATTCTATTCCTAGAATTATAGCATAAACATATCTAAACTTACATCATGGTTTTTATTTTATCTATATAAACTTGCAAGAGGAATGTGATTCTAATGTAATTCTAATGTAACTTATGATAACAACGTGAGCCTAAAAACATGTTTTTCAATTGGGTATAATAACGAACATAGTTTAGTCATGTTCATAAAATTAATACAAATTTACAAAGATGCGTGCTTTTGTCACTATCACAAAAATATGATTTTTATACTTGAACTAGGATGCCAATTCCAACATAACTTCATATGAATCATAATACTTAGGTGAATCAAATTACACTAAAGATGACCATAGAATTTTACATCATGTTGTCATAACAATAGATCATGGACTTGCATGAATTCCAATTAAAATATCATAACATATAGTTGTTAACATGAATCATATACTTGCATAATCTTAAATAAATTATTACAACATTTAGTTGTTAACATGAATCATATACTTGCATGAATCTTAAATAAATTATTACAACATATAGTTGTTACTTTCAACATGAATCATATGCTTGCAATTATCAAATGGGTGTTGTAAATAACTACCACAAACATGTAGTTTTCAATATGAATCATATGTTTGCATAAGTCCCAATCAAAATTCCACAACATGTGGTTGTCAACATAAGCCACATACTTGTATGAATCAAACCATAGCATTGCCAAATCGTTAGAATCAAAATAACATACAAATATAAGCCATTATCGCCACAATTCCATTTTGTTTCCAACACAAATCACGTACTTGCAAATATCCAATCGTATACCATAATATTCCCAAATCGTTTTGCATCAAAGCAACATACAAATATAGATTATTATCGCCACAATTCCATTTCTTACATTACACAAATCAACACAATTATTTAATTCATATCGGAATAGCACTCTACTTACAGCGTATGACGAATCTTCAATTCAGAAATCTGAATTCTGAATTTGGAGATGCTATCATTTGTTGTAGGCGTTGCTTTGATTTGATTAACGTTGCTTTTAAGCTTTGAATTATCTCCTAGTTGCCTCTCAATTTCTGACGGCTATACTTAGTCTCTCCTCAGCAACATGACGGTCTCATCTCCATTTTAGTTTATATGAATTAGGTTTAGTCTTAGGTCCTTTTTATAGAGTTTGTGAGTTGATTTAGACCGTCGATGAAGCTTGGTTTAATAATAGCCGTTCGTTCAAAGGAGGGACCAACCAGGAGCTGACACCTAGCCCTAGTGACAAGGCAAGGCTCAGAAAATCGACCAAACACAGACCTGGCTAGCCAGGGTGGGCTGGGTTCGACCTGGCTCAGGGGCCAGGTCGACAGCCCAGTCGACACCGTGTCGACTTGGCAGTCGACACGGGTTACCCAGGTCGACTGCCCAGTCGACCTGGCTAGCCCCAGGTCGACTGCCAAGTCGACCTGGGTGCTTTGGGCGGGAATTTTCCCGCCTTGGCCAATTGGGCCCGATTTTGAATTTTAAACTTGTTTTTCTGAGCTGTTTTCGTCTGTTCGAATTTTAAACCTAATTCTGAAACTTCCGGAGGCCATATCTTGGTCATACGGACTCCGATTTTCGAAAACTCGGACTCTATTTCGCGTATTTTTCCGAGACGAACGCAATGGTGTATCTTGTTTCCCTTAATTCTTTGATTTGAAATTAATTATACTTTAATTTATGAATTTCATGGTTATAGAATACACGGGGTGTTACATTCTCCCCCACTTAAAAGGATTTCATCCCCGAAATCTTCAAGTTAGGAAGAATGTATATCCTAACATCCAAACATCCATCTACTCATCCATCAAACATGAGCATCCATTTTCCTTAAAAGACTTCTAATGCTTCATGATCATATGCAAAGTGTGTGTGCACATGTACTTATCTAATGCAAAATCAGGCGGTCTACTGATTCAGTTGACCTCCTTAATGCGAATTATGTAAGTGCTATGAATCCATTATGTATGCAAATTTTCCTATTCATGATTCTACATGAGTGCACAATCATTCATACAAATGCAACATCCATATGATAACACATTAAAGTTCAACCATATACGAATGCAAACATATATGCATATGCAATATGAAGTGACTGAGCCGATCTAAAACCTAGATTGTGTGTGTATATGCAACCACGAGCAACCACTAGCAATCACTTGCAACCACTTGCAACCATCATCCATAACATGTTTCAACTACATGTTTTCATCCAAAGAGTTTCTACCTAAAAGATAGGGTCGAGGAGATATACCTAAAAAAAAAAAAGATAGATAAAAGCGCAACTTAAGGAAAAGGAAGGATCAAAGATGTACCCTCGAAAAGAAAAGGGTAGGCAGCGCGTATTCTAGCTTCAGTTTCCCAAGTTGCATCTCCTTCGGCGTCGTTCCACTGAACTTTGACGAGCTTGACTTCGCGGTTGCGTAGCTTCTTCACTTCCGTTCCTAATATGCGGGTTGGAACTTTCCTCACGGTTGCTTTGTGTTCCACTTCAGCTTCTTCTAGGATATTTGGCTCTACCACTTCAGCAGACTCATGTAGACATTTTCGGAGATGTGAAACGTGAAAGACGTTGTGAACTCCGGCCATTCTTTCGGGTAGCTCTAATCTATAGGCCATTTTCCCAATTGTTCCTATCTAAAGGTATAGTCGAATGATAGAAGCAAGTAAAAACTTTGTGCCCATTAGGCAATGTCAAAACTGGAAATCTATGCCACATATATATTGACTAGGAGAAGAATTCTCTAAGCATCAGCCCCGAAGACCGAAATCAACATCAGACTGACACCCAAAGAATTACTCAACCCAACCACTATATATGATTCTAGGAAACTAAGCATGATGGACTCCTTTTAGGTCACACGGGAGTCCCTTCCTAAGACCAACCCGTATCCTAAAAAAACCCAAAGAGTTTAGTCAAACCAACGAACACCCTCAAGCCCCATCATGTGTTACTAACAGATGAGTCATACTCCCTATGGGGTTTGGAACAGAAATTGGATTGAGGATGTGACCGAGAGGATATACACAAAAGATAGCATGCAAGTAAGCTCTAGAGGAAGAGAGGGATCAAGGACATACTCTTAAGAAGAGATATGATGCACGAATCTAGTCTTCAATCTTCTAAGTCGCTTTTCTTGAGCTTAACTCCATTGTGCTTTGTCCGTCTTTAACTTCACAATTTCGTAGCTTCTTAATTCTTGTTTCCAAAATATGAGTTGGAACTTATGTCACTGCTGCCTCTCGTTCCACTTTCACTTATTCTCCTTCTAGTATACTTGGCTCAAGCATAACTGCGTACTCATGGTTCCATGCAAGCTCTCCAAAATTCACTAGTGAATTTTAAATCTCGTCCACTTACTATCAGGTATTCCACATAGATGAATTATGTCTTGAAAATAAACAAATGTCAACTATGTTGCCAAATGAACTTACTAAGGTGATTCTTTACGACTCATGCATATGCGAAATGAACCTTCTGCCTTAGTGGCGAACACTACTGGAGCGCCCCATTCTGAAATGCTCCTTCTAATGAACCCCTTCTCTAGAAGCTCTTTAATCTGTTTACTGAGCTCTTTCCTTTCCCGTGGAGCCATGTGTCTAACGGGCAACGCAACGGGCTTTGCATTACCTACAAGATATATACGGAAGTCTATCTCCCGCTTCGGAGGCAAGCCCTTTACCTCTTCGAAGACATCCGGATATTCCCGGACCACTCTAATCGATTGCAAACTTTCAATAGAGGCATCTAGCAATTCAAGATAACTAAGCATAACCGCATACGAGGGATTACAAGTAATTTCCAAAGTGTTACCGAGCTGGGTTAGGAGCCTAACAACCCTTTTCTCACTATCAAGGATGGCCCCATTACTGGATAGCCAATTTATGCCCAAAATCAAACCATATCCCGAAAAGCCCAACACAAAGGCACTACATTGAAATTCTACGCTTAGAATAGAAATTTTCAATCCCAAACAGATCATAGACAAATGAGCTGGGCCCCCAATTGGGTTTGAAACAATTAAGGGGTCCTTTATCATACTAGTTTTTAGGTGCAGAGATTCTACTAAAGCAGACGAGATAAAGGAGTGTGATGCGCCAGAATCAAATAAAGTGCGAACGGGGTAATCATAAAGATAAACTACACTTTCTACAAAAGTATTTATACCTCGCTGTTGTAGAGGTGGCGCTTCTAGCACATGAACCTGTGCCCCTGTAGCGGATCCAACCCTCTGCCCTTGTCCATGTTTCTTTGGGCAGTCCTTAGCCATGTGGCCTATCTCACCGCAAGAAAAGCACCCACCATTCTCCTTGGCCTTCTTTTTCCGGCAATCTTTCACTAAGTGCCCCACTTTGCCACAGAAATTACACTTCCTCTTCTCTCTGTTGCCTTTCCCGCCCTTCTTAAAGTCTGTCTTCTTAGGCTGCAAACCCTCTTTCTTCCCTTGAGAGCTTTCTGCCTTTGTCTCCTTCTTGCCCTTATCCTCTTTGTTCAGCAACGCCATCTGTACCAACCTTTCATACGTAGCTCCCATGGGTATATGGGTCATGGCCAAACTGTTTAATGGCTCATTCAACCCTTTGACAAAACGGAGAGCCTTCTTGTGCGGGGTGTTGACTAGGTCCAGCCCAAACCTAGCCAGCTCATCGAACTGATTAACATACTCTTTGACTGTCTTGTTCCCTTGCTTAAGAAATAAAAAAATTTCCAACTGCAAACTCCTTTCCGCATCTGAGAGAAATTTAGCCTCAAACCTTGCCCTAAAGTCCTCCCATGTTTCCACTGGTCTTTCTGCATTAGTGACTTCCCACCAGTAGGAAGCCTCAGCTTTTAGCAACCATACTGCCAGTTGTACTTTCTGCCTATCTTCTACCTCAAAGATGATGAATAAGTCCTCGGTTTCTTTCAGCCAATTTCTAGCTGCCACGAAGGACTCAGTTCCATGGAAATCCTTTCCTCCCATAGTTTTAAAATCTTTACATATCTTAGCAAACGTGTTTCCCCGTGGAGGAGGTGGAGGAAGAGGTGCTGCTGCAGCTGGATGATTTCCTACAGCTGGGGGAGGAGGAACGGTAGGACCTGGCTGAGTGGCCCTTGCTTCTAAGAACCGCCTAAACCAACCAGGTATTGGTACACCCTCTGGCAAGTTAAGTTCTTCGGACATGCTGAAACAAAAAGGATAGATTCAAAACGAAGGATAAGAGATAGTACATATGGCTTTGGGGGGGGGAGACTTTGCCTTTTTTAAAATAAAATAATATTTTTCTTTTAAAAATGCTTCTTTAAATTTCTTTTTTGAAAATAAATTTTCATAACTTATTATCTTATCTGGTAAACCTATGCTCTGATACCAAGTGAAACACCCCACCTCCGTTAGGGTCACTCTCAAAGGGAATGCCCTAATTTTGGTGGAGGTTTATAAGTATAAGTCACAGATATACAAGACAGATATAAGAACACATATTTTTGAACAGCGGAAAACAACAACTTTTATTTCATTAAAATATGTGTTACACAAACCATGCCATAATTGTCTTACAATATTTCCAAAACCATAACTGTCTTGATTACATTATTTAAAGAAGCATAAAGAAAACATAAATAAACTGCAAAAGTCCCATAGTTGCTGTCCAAAGCCATAGTCCAAAAAACGAAAAGATCCAAGCAATACATTCTTTCGCTTCAAGCTGGATATGAAGGCTGGTCAAGCTGCGGTATTCCCTCCCTGTGGACCTGGGGGGGAACGGAAGAAAAGATGACGAAAGAAAAGTAGAGTCAGACATAAAGCCTGAGTAAGTCTAGGACTATTCAGTCTATGAATAAAGAACTGGGTATGATAAGTATAAACTAGAAATGGGAAAGCACCATAAACTTAGTTAAGTTGTCTAGGGTCGAATATACTATCGTACCCCATATTAATCTCGATACCCATATAAACTAGTTCCCAACAGGCACCCCATAATCAGGGTGAAGTGATCCATTTTATGATGATCGGCTCCTACTCGCATAGTTACATGTGTCTTACGGCCCCCGATGTTGTAGTTACCTATGCTGGTCCCACCATGGGGTGTATCAAGTCCCATGGTGGCGGCCCGACACAATCCTAGAATGCACAGGTATGCTACTGGTGCCTAGTGCCTTATTTTTCTGCGCCGGAGTGTGTGCACGCCCGCACCCCGTTAGAACCTACACTGCTGCACCACCGCCGTCGATTTGACCTCTTACAATCAGCCCAGTAATCGTGCCCCACCCTGCCTAGTTTCAGGGTATCATGATACCTTGTAGGGTTACTGCGAAAAGGGTCCTCCGCTACTAGGTTTTCTATTTCTAGCCAACATGCTAAGTTGGTTAAGTGTTTTATAAACCTAACCCCCCAATCAGTCTGTTTAGTTTAGCATGTTCCATTTTGATTAAGTATTAATATAATTTACTTAATCCTATCAATCCTGACTCAGCCTTAATTGTCTTATTAAAGCCTTGACCTCTCACATTAGACAGGTATTGTTGTGGCTGCCTGTTGCCGGTTGGGTCCGGGCAGTCTTACGCCACAACTCAGTCTAACCTCGGGTCCTTATTGGGCTCCATGTTTAACCACCCACATTGGATAGGTATTGTTGTGACTACTGGACAGCCGGGCGGTTCCGGGCAGGTTTACATCACAACTCAATCCAACCTCGGGTTAAACACATCGTATTTTCTACATTTACATATTTTGTCTCTTTTCTTTTTATATGTAAATATTTGCGGCCCATTATTCAAATTCATCTTTATTGATTAAGATTTATTTATGCTACTTAATTGTTTTTCAAAGTTATTGGCGTGCGTCAAACAAGCCAACACATATGTTCTATATTTTAGCCCAAACGTCATTACCCCCGTATTATACGTTCGCTCCAACGTAAGGTGTGTTGGGTTTAATACTTAAACCCAATTTAGCCAAATGAAAAGGGGAGGCTTATAACACGGTGTTTATAAGGTAACATGAAAAAGGGGAGTGTGAACGCATGAACTTGCAACGAACGATTCAATTAACATAAAATAGGCACATGTGAACTTGCAATTGTAACATCATATAATCATGGCATAACATGAACCATTTTATCCATATAATCATAGCATAAACAGCACTTAAACATAAATCATTCTATTCATATGGTTAATGCATAGACAATAATTAATCATGGATTATTTTACTCATATGATTATGGCATAAGCAGTACTTAAACATGAATTATTCTAGTCATATGATAATGGCATAAACTTAAACATGAATCATAGGTTCAACTAACCATGTAAACTTGAAATTAAGAATCTAACTAAATTAGATATCATTATTATTGTTGGCACATGGTCTTGACTAGAAATAAAATTCTATATTTTTATTTAGGCATAATATAAACTAATCATGTTCATAAAACCACTACATGTTAACAAAAAGGTACTTACTTTTGTCATTAATACAAAAGTATGGTTCAACTAGAATTATCCCAACCTAATTCTTATATGAATCATGGTTTTCATTCTATTCCTAGAATTATAGCATAAACATATCTAAACTTACATCATGGTTTTTATTTTATCTATGTAAACTTGCAAGAGGAATGTGATTCTAATGTAATTCTAATGTAACTTATGATAACAACATGAGCCTAAAATCATGTTTTTCAATTGGGCATAATAACGAACATAGTTTAGTCATGTTCATAAAATTAATACAAATTTACAAAGATGCGTGCTTTTGTCACTATCACAAAAATATGATTTTTATACTTGAACTAGGATGCCAATTCCAACATAACTTCATATGTATCATAATACTTAGGTGAATCAAATTACACTAAAGATGACCATAGAATTTTACATCATGTTGTCATAACAATAGATCATGGACTTGCATGAATTCCAATTAAAATATCATAACATATAGTTGTTAACATGAATCATATACTTGCATGAATCTTAAATAAATTATTACAACAATTAGTTGTTAATATGAATCATATACTTGCATGAATCATAATAGTTGTTACTTTCAACATGAATCATATGCTTGCAATTATCAAATGGGTGTTGTAAATAACTACCACAAACATGTAGTTTTCAATATGAATCATATGTTTGCATAAGTCCCAATCAAAATTCCACAACATGTGGTTGTCAACATAAGCCACATACTTGTATGAATCAAACCATAGCATTGCCAAATCGTTAGAATCAAAATAACATACAAATATAAGCCATTATCGCCACAATTCCATTTCGTTTCCAACGCAAATCGCGTACTTGCAAATATCCAATCGTATACCATAATATTCCCAAATCGTTTTGCATCAAAGCAACATACAAATATAGATTATTATCGCCACAATTCCATTTCTTACATTACACAAATCAACACAATTATTTAATTCATATCGGAATAGCACTCTACTTACAGCGTATGACGAATCTTCAATTCAGAAATATGAATTCTGAATTTGGAGATGCTATCCTTTGTTGTAGGCGTTGCTTTGATTTGATTAACGTTGCTTTTAAGCTTTGAATTATCTCCTAGTTGCCTCTCAATTTCTGACGGCTATACTTAGTCTCTCCTCAGCAACATGACGGTCTTATCTCCATTTTAGTTTATGTGAATTAGGGTTAGTCTTAGGTCCTTTTTACAGAGTTTGTGAGTTGATTTAGACCGTCGATGAAGCTTGGTTTAATAATAACCATTCGTTCAAAGGAGGGACCAACCAGGAGCTGACACCTAGCCCTAGTGACAAGGCAAGGCTCAGAAAATCGACCAAACACAGACCTGGCCAGCCAGGGTGGGCTGGGTTCGACCTGGCTCAGGGGCCAGGTCGACAGCCCAGTCGACACCGTGTCGACTTGGCAGTCGACACGGGTTACCCAGGTCGACTGCCCAGTCGACCTGGCTAGCCCCAGGTCGACTGCCAAGTCGACCTGGGTGCTTTGTGCGGGAATTTTCCCGCCTTGGCCAATTGGGCCCGATTTTGAATTTTAAACTTGTTTTTCTGAGCTTTTTTCGTCTGTTCGAATTTTAAACCTAATTCTGAAACTTCCGGAGGCCATATCTTGGTCATACGGACTCCGATTTTCGAAAACTCGGACTCTATTTCGCATATTTTTCCGAGACGAACGCAATGGCGTATCCCGTTTCCCTTAATTCTTTGATTTGAAATTAATTATACTTTAATTTATGAATTTCACGGTTATAGAATACACGGGGTGTTACAGTGTGGCTGCGTCCTCCCTGCCCGAGTTTGGGGAAGTCTTGCGCGCGTCGGAGGGGAGCGAGATGGGGGAGGTGCTGACGCGAGGTGGCGGTCTGGGGTGGAGATCGCTTGGTCGACGTCGAGCAGGAGCGGCGGCTCCGTTCTTCGATCGAGCTTTTGTTTTTTTTCCGTCTGAAATCGGTTTTGGGAATAGGGGGGCAGAAGAATAAAGAGATGGAAACAGGGGATTATTTTAATTTTAATTTTATATTATTTTAATTTCAAAAGGTAACTTTTTCATTCAACCTCGAAACAAGGCCCACCGCCTGTCGTCCATAGCTAATTACCCCCATTTCGAACACAATGGGATATGTATCGTAGGATGATTCGATCGTTTCGATCAGTTTTCGTTAAAATCCAAATATAACTCTATATATTGAATTTGAACGCACGTTTCAATTTACCAGGGTCACATATTAACTCGAAAAATTCCAGAAAAATATTTTCTAGCTTCGTATTGACGATACGGTCCTAATAAAACTAGTTTCGTCGAATTCTGAGACCGTTTGAAAAATGGCCAATTTCCAGTCGATTAAAATCAACTGAAACTGGTCAAACGCGTTTTCCTTCGCCATGCTCACATATTGATTCGAAAAATTATGAAATTTGGAATCTTGCAATAACTTGACATCACGGACCCAACAAAAGTGGTTTCATCGAAATCCGAGGTCGTTTGCAAAATGGCTATTTTTAAGGGCCGAAATTCCATAGCGACTATTCTGAATTTTCATTTGGCGATAACTTTTGATTCCCGCTATGAAATTTCAATTTTTTGGATTTGTTGGAAAGATATTATCGAATAGATTCTATTATTTTTGGTTTCGCTAAAATCCGGATTATCTTGCACCCGGTATATTCATTTGGAGTTTGAAATCGAATTATCGAACTACCGCGCCATTTTCAATTCCTTTTATAATTTAAATTAAATATTTATATTCTAACGACGATCCATATAATATATACATTCGAATTATATTCAAAATAAATTTTCTAGTCGATACTATTTAAAATAATTCATTTTAAATATTCAAAATTCGTCAAAATTGCTAAAATAAAATTTTTAAACTGGCCTAGATTTTCGGGTTGTTACATTAAACATTCCAGACAATCCAACCGTTGGATCTTCACAAAGTGGGTGTCGTTGGAAAGGTATTTCCAAAGTGAACCCAACGGTTGTGGTTTCGCGAAAATCTGATGGTCGGATCTCCAGCACTAATCGTTTGAAATCACGGTTTCAAAACACAAACTGCATCTTCTTATTCGATTTATTTTAATTATATTTATATAAATATATGTAAGTATAATTCTTTCTTCGATTTCAAAACCATATTCACTTCATATATTTGACAAAAATGATATTTTTATCGTCAAAAATATTTATTCAACAAATGAATATTTTTATCACTTCATATTCACGATAAAATTATAGATTTTATTGTTCAATCTATATATTCAACACATGAATATTCTCGACTTCACACATACAATAAAAATATGGTTTTTATCGTTCTAGTCCTTTATTCAACACATGAATATTTTATATAGTTTTTATATATAATAAAAATGTGATATTTATTGTAAAACAATTTATTTCAAAACACGATTATTTTATATAGTTTATACATAAGGTAAAAATGTTATTTTTGGTGTTAAAACAATTTATTTAAAATACTAATATTTTATATAATCTATACAGATAATAAAAATGTGATTTTTATTGTAAAACAATTTATTCAACACATGAACTTCATTCAACACACGAATATAGTTTCAACACATGAAAATAATTCTAACACATGAATATTATTGAAAATTTCAGCAGCATAACGGAAGGGTAGTTAAAACCGGCACCGTCCCTAGTACGGGTCCTCGCTCTACCTTAAAACCTCGTTGTTTTTGACAATGGGGATTTTCAATATCTAGTTCGTACACAGACAAATTTTCCCATATACTAATCCATTGGGATTTTAATCACAATCAATCATTTCAAATCAACCATTCATGATATTCACCAAATTTCACATCAACCAATAATCCAAACAATATCACAACCAATATATCGTCCATGGTCTGTGGACGAGGGGTGTATATATATATATGTATTCGTATATAAATATATTTCAATTTCATTTCACTATCATTTCAATTTATTTCAACGTATATATCACTTTTACAACGCATATATAACTTATACATCGAACATACAACTTATACAACGCTTATACATGTGGTGTACAATGCTTATATAACTCATATATCGACTATATAATTTATACATCATTGTTTTCCATATCATTTATAATTTAGAAATCTCACATTGGGTTCCACTCCACAAAAATTGCAGAAGGCTTAGAAAAATATGTGGTCTCTTCTAGAATGTAGAAGACGTCCACACGAGTCCACTGTCTCTTGTTTCACTGAATTTCGTCAAAAACGAAAAAGATATGATTTTTATAGTGAAATCAGAAACCGTAGCGCTTTAAAGTGCTGTAGAATAGTTTAAAATAAAATAGGTCGTTACCTTGCAATATTCTTCAAAACTAGGTCACGGATTTGCGTGAAATCCAAGCAACGATTGGACGTCAGGCTACGCCACCACGACGGGCTAGGAAGGGCGCACAGGTGCCACCCACGATGGCCAGTTTGTTGGCCAGATGAACGGGCGGCTGCTGTTTGAAGACGCCGAGTTTGGAGCGTCCGATCTCGAGCTACACGAAACGATGGACGGTGCTCCTTATATGGATTTGAAGCTCTCGGGATGATCTTCAAAAGGTTGAACTGGAGCAGGGTCTGATTCTTCCTGGTTTGGTCGGAAAATGGATGGGAACGGAGGGAAGCAGTTCCGCCGTCGAGACGAGGGAGTTACGGGTTTTTTTTAATTTTTTTTATAAATTTATTTAATGAATGAATTAATTTGATTGGCCTTTGTTTATTTAATTTCAAAAATACCTCCTTCCACACACGGACTCCAATCCAAACCCAACGACTGTCGCCCCTAGCTAAATACCCCCATTCCGAACACAATGAGATATGTTTCGTAGGCCCATTCGACTGTTTCAGTCTGTTTTTCTTCAAATTAAAATATAAAACATTCAATATTTGATTTGAACGTACATTTCAATTTGCCGGGGCCACATACTAATTCCAAAAATAAATCTGGCTATGTTTTGACGACACGGTCCCAACAAAACTAGTTTCGCCGAATTCTGAGACCGTTTGAAAAATGGCCATTTTCTGGTCGATCCAATTTAACAAAAATTCACCAAACACATTTTCTTTTGCCATGCTCACATATTAACTTCAAAAATTATGATATTTAAAACCTAGCAATAATTTGACATCCCGGATCCAACAAAAGGGGTTTCGTCGAATTCTGAGGTCGTTTGAAAATTGTCTATTTTCAAGGGCGATATATTCTCTATAGCGACCTTTCTGAAAATTCATTTGGCCATAACTTTTTATCCCCGATATGAAACTTCGATTTTTCAGATTCGTTAGAAAGATATTCACTAACAGATTTAAATATTTTTGGCTTCACTAAAATCCGTTTTATTTTGCACTCGGTACAATCAGTCAAAATTTGAATTGAAATTTTGAAACTGCCGCGCCATTTCAGGCCTTGTTTATAATTTAAAATAATTATATTTATTTTTAAACATTGATTCAACATACTTTTTGTCGCTATTATTTAAAATATTTATTTAAAATCCACTAAAATAGCCAAATTAAAATGTTTAAACTGACATAGATTTTCGGGGTTGTTACAATCTCCTCCACTTAAAACTTTTCGTCCCCGAAAAGGAACAAAGTCGAAAGTGGTTTAATTAACCAACTCTACTTTCCATCTGGCTTCAATTCTCCAACTTTTTAGTTTCTAAGAATTTTCAAATTCTTCAAAATTTGGCTAACACCCTGAATTTTCGAAAAAATTCGCCATAACCTCCTTTGTACAGGGGACTTCGGGATATTTCAAATAGCCTCCCATGGCCCCACCAATCCAAAAGAAAAAGAAAAGGTCAAGCGGCTCATAAAATCATCAAATCCGAAGAAATACAATAAACATGTACCTATTTGTCGGGCAAACAATTTTATTCCTCTGCTTAGCTGTTTATCCATAACCTGTTCACACATATATAATGCACATGTATATATTTCTATCTATTTCTAAATCAGTTCAATACTTGTTCAATGGCATACATTTAACTTCATTCTCTCATTGATCAAATTAACTATCATTCTAACAATTCAATTAATCTAATCCACAATCACACCACGCAAACATCAATCAATTTGTTTTTAACTTTTCAAAAATATACTAAATAATTCATATACTCTTTTAAAATCATCAGAGTATATAATTAAAAAGTTTACATGCATGAAAAGAGAACAACAGCAAAGTAGAGAATATAATGGTATTGCAAAGATATGGTAAATGTACCTTGCACCAGAGTCAATCAGAGATATCCACTCCGCACTTAGGATAGGTTTTCTTAATGCTTTCCTCTGTTTCCCAAGTACATTCACGCGGATCTCCACTCCATTGCACCTTGACTAAGTGAACCTTCTTGTTCCTCGGTTCTTTGGTTTCTTTGCCAATTATCTTTAGCGGCTCTCTTCTCATAGCCAATTCTGGAGTAATTTCTATATCCCATTGCACTGCTTCTTCCACGATCAAGTCTCGATCATGAACATGCTTTCGAATTTGAGATACGTGAAACACATTATGTACTCCAGGCAAGCAATCAGGTAATTGAACCCTATAAGCTAGAGTTCCAACCCGTTCCAGAATAGGAAACGGACCAATAAATTTGGGCGCCAATTTCCCTGTTTTATCGAACCGGATAACTCCTCTCATCGGAGATACCTTCAAATATACATGGTCGCCAACAGCAAATGATATATATCTTCTTCTCTTATCTACATAGCTTTTTTATCGGCTTTGAGCGGCGAGCAATCGTTTCTTAACGAAATTGACTTTGTCCGCAGCTTCGCGAATCATATCGGGTCCCAATACAAGTCTATCACCAGGTTCTACCCAACAAGCAGGAGATCGGCACGGTCTACCATACAATGCTTCGAATGGCGACATTGTCAAGCTCGCTTGGTAGCTGTTGTTGTATGAGAACTCGACCAAATGCAAATGGTCTTCCCATGATCCGCCAAAATAAATAACACAATCCCGCAATAAATCTTCAAGAATATGGTTCACCCTCTCAGTTTGACCATCTGTTTGAGGATGATATGCTGTGCTCAAGTTCAGTTTCGTTCCCAATTCTGCTTGGAATGCTTCCCAGAATTTACTAGCAAAAATAGGGTCACGATCACTAACGATGCTCATGGGAACTTCGTGCAATCTAACTATTTCCTTGAAATAAATCTGCGCCAGACTCTGAATAGTTCTATTCGATTTGACAGGCATGAAATGGGCGGTCTTCATGAAACGATCTATGATCACCCAAATACTGTCATTTCCTTTCCTGGTTCTGGGCAAACCATCTATGAAATCCATAGAAATCTGTTCCCACTTTCCACCTAGAACTTCCAAAGGTTGCAACAATCCCGCGAGCTTCTGCTGATCGCTTTTGACTTGTCGACAAGTAGGACACCGGCTAACATATATAGAGATATCTCTTTTCATTGCCTTCCACCAGAAAGTTCGCTTGAGGTCATTATACATTTTACTAACCCCTGGGTGGATACACAACTTGGACTTGTGACACTCATCCAATACTTCCCTTTTGAGCTCAATGTTGTCGGGAACACAAATCCTTCCTTTCAATCTCAGAACTCTTGCGTTATCCACCTGGAAACTGGAGGCCGGACCCTTTTGAATTCTTTTGATCATCTCTTTAACAAAACTATCGTCTTTCTGAAGAATAGCTATTTTATCAATCAATGATGGTGTAATGATAATACTGGCGATGATCACATTCTTCCTACTGAGCGCATCAGTGCTTTTCCCGGAGTATATAAAATATCTAGATCATAAGCTGCGAGAAATTCTAACCAATGTTGCTGTCTAATATTCAGATCCTTCTGGGTGAATAAGTACTTCAATGATTGATGATCAGTGAATAATTCAAACTTCTCACCCAATAGATAATGCCTCCAGATTTTCATAGCAAACACGATAGCTAGCAACTCAAGATCGTGAGTTACACAATTATTTTCATGTGATTTCAATTGACGGCTAGCATAAGCGACTACATGGCCTCTTTGCATTAACACTGCGCCAAGGCCTTCTTTAGAAGCATCAGTCCAGACTTTCAAGTCTTGGTTGCCATCAATAATTGTGAGCACTGGAGCAGTCGTCAATTTTAAATTCAACTCTTGGAAAGCTGCCTCACATTCGAGAGTCCAGTTGAATCTCAAATGTTTCTTAGTAAGCTTGGTTAAATGACTGGATATCTTCGAAAAATTATTAATGAACTTCCGATAATAACTGGCCAACCTAAGAAAATTTCTGACTTCTGTGGGCGTACGAGGCTGTTTCCAATTCTGAATAGAAGTGATTTTACTGGGATCCACTGAAATTCCTTGTTTTGATACGACGTGGCCAAGAAATTTGACTTCTTCTTGCCAGAATATACATTTGGAAAACTTTGCTTTCAACACATTCTTTCTTAGAATTTCTAACACTTGTTCCAAATGTTTTTCATGCCCACTTTCTGACTTAGAGAAGATCAGTATATCATCAATGAAAACCAGAACAAATTTATTCAATACTCCTCTGAATACCTGGTTCATTAGATTGACAAAATAGGCTGGAGCGTTACATAAGCCGAACGACATTACTAACCACTCATAGAATAAGTCTGGACCCTTGAATCCTGTCAAAGGTACACACTCTTCGGCAATACGAAGCTGATGGAAACCTGTAGCTAGGTCCATTCGTGAAAACACTTGTGCCCCATTCAATCGGTCCAACAAATCATCAATCCGTGGCAATGGATATTAGTTCTTCAGCGTCTTCTTATTCAAGTCACGATAATCTACACATAGTCTGAGAGTACCGTCTGACTTTGGGACAAATACGACTGCTACTCCCCAATCAGAGAAACTAGGCCTGATCAGACCTTTCCATACAAGCTGTCTAGTTTGATTATCTAACTCTTCTTTTTCCTTCAAGGTCATTCTTCAAATAGCATGAACTACTAGCCTTGCATTCGGAACTAAAGAGATTTTGAAATCAATTTCTCTCTATGGAGGTAAGCTAACAACTTCTTCGAACACATCCACATAGTTCTTGACAACTGGAATATTTTCTATGTCGACTGAAATATTCTCTGTAACGACAGGAACATGATCTATTTGAGCAGGAGATACATCTAAAGCTGCCCAGAAGTCTTTTCTATCAGAATTCAGACCTTCACAGGGAATTACAATATTGGCAAGCTTCGTTTTAACCTTGACAACCCTTTCTGCACATTTAACTTCCGCTTCGTATTTGGTTAACCAATCCAATCCTAAAATAAGATCGAATTCGGTAAAATTCATGACGATCGAGGTACAAGGGAACCGATAATGAGAAAAAGAAATCGGCACCCCACAAACCCAACTGAGATCGAGGGAACCCCCAACCGGATTATGGACAGTCGTGGGTTCTCTGAGCTTTTTCAATTTCAAATCCAATTTCTTAACCACACTCTTTGCAATAAAGCTTCTCTACGCGCCTGTATCAAACAATAATTTAACAGGAATGTTTTTGACAGTAAGCATGCCTTCTAAAACATCTGGCCTTTGCTGACTAGCTGAGGGTGCTGAAACTTCTACCACTTCATTTATTTGACCCTTTTCGAATTTCTTTAATAGCTGGCAAGCCTTTGAAAGATGACCAGCCTGATGGCATTGACTGTATTTTCTATTTTCATGAAATCCCTTCTTGGATTGAAGTCCACCTTTTAATCACTTCTTTAAGGGTCCACAGTTTATCTCCAAATGCCCTTTCCGATTACAGTTAGAGCAGGTGGCAGTTGTTACTAGCACTTTCTCAGATTTAACCTTTTTCCCGATTGAATCTTGGCTTCTTTCTGAGCTCAAACTTCGAACTGGCCTCAGGCTGTGCACCTGTCTCTGGGCTATCAGTTTCAAACTTCCTTTTGTTGCAAGAACAGTCTTCCTCTTCATCGACAAAAAGGCCTCGCTTATCTAGATCCTCATACTGATAAGCCATGTATATCATTTCAGAAAAAGGAAGCTTCACATGCCCCATTACACTATTCTGGTATTTTCTTTGAAGACCATTTATAAACCTCAGATTCTTCCTCTTTGGATCTTGAATTAGATGAGGGGAAAAATGAGAAAGTTCATTGAATCTATTATGATATTCTGGGATATTCATATCTCCTTGTATCAGATAATAAAATTCATCACATAACCGCTCAGTTGCTTCTGTAGGAATAAATCTTTCACTGAAATTTTCTTTAAATCTATCCCAGGTAATATTACCTTCTGGATTATCCTTAGTAACCGTTTCCCACAAGATTAAAGCTTCATCTTTGAGTGTCCAAGATGCCACTAATCTTTTCTGGTCATCACTCAGCTGGGAACGTTCAAAAATTCTTCCTGCAGAACTCATCCAAGCTTGAGTTTGAATAAGGGATTCATTGCCCGAGAATTGTGCTCCACCCAGATTTCGATATCTCTTTAATAGAGCCTCTAGATCTGGTTCTGCATTCCTTCTGTTTCTAACACTCATTTTCTATGTTTGCAAATAGCAGACAAAGTGTTAGGCCAACAAAAAAGGTAATTTTAAAACATAGAGACATATACTTGTATGTAAATGTGTCTATCGAGGGGTATTTCATTCTGCAATACTCATGCTAGGATATTACTGATCCTATCGGTAATGAGTCACTCGCCCTAGAACACTACCGGTTCTATTTCTGACGAGTTCGTTAATATGTTATATTCCAAAACTAAGCTTAACAAAGCTCTGATACCACGTTTGTAGCGACCCCAAACCCCGTACGACAGTGGCAAGGGTAATCTTTGGAATATAACACATAAACAGATAACAGCAGAACATAAATAAATAAATACACCAGATAATGTACAATAGAATACACCGGATAAACATAATCATCAGAGTTACATAGTATACAGGATCATACTTGGTACAAATACAGTTCAGCTATAAAAAAATGTCTACTGCGGAAAACAAACATAATATGTAAAATAGGAGCTGAACAACATAAAAAGAGATAAATGATAGAATCCATCTTCAGCCCCAGCTATCCAGAAAGAGCCTGCTAAAACCTGAATACAAGGCTGCCCGTGTAGAAAAAGGGGCACCCGAGTTTGCAAGTGAAACAAACTACGAGTCAGTCATGGGACTGGTATGAGAAATCTAATTAACACATTTTACAATATGGCTAATCACAGGACCACGCCACTTTTGCAGAACGGGTTTACTCCATTGGATTGCCAGTGCTTTAAAACAAATAAATCCTTTAAACATCGCAATGCTTTTTATAAAAATGAAGTCATTATAAGACTCAGTTCCCATCACACAATGCAACACAAACCATAGGATAGAGTTTTACCTTATAATGGCCAAAATATGCTTGATACGAGCAAAACAAATCATTTGATATTATTGCTAGTGTATATATGTTTCAAATACAATTTCAAATCATAAGTATCAATCATTGACGGCATTAATGCCCAATACCACTATGTCGCCATATATAGGTTTACAATCAAAATCGCACGGTATCGTATTTAGAAATTGGATTTCCATCATGAACCAAGGCAAAAGATAGTCCTTACCGAATTCGAGACGCTCTAGCCCATGTCTCAGGATCAGAGCTCGAGTAACCCTTAGGACCCACAGGGCCGGTCCACCGATGTGGATTAAAATGCCTGAACACTGCGTTTCCCCGCCCTTTGGGGGCGTCAATGAGTCCAATGACTCCATCGTCTCCACATAGTCACCGATATATCCGAGGCGCCTCGCAACAGCAACAACCACACAGGTGAAAATAATATAAATGTCAGGGCTGGTAAGTCACTTATACCACCCTAGCTATAAAGAAACGCATGTCCTCCCTGGATCCTTCTCCCGTTTCTTATCCATACCGGGGTGTGAGGCTCACGAATTCACGTTATACACAAAGCTACGCCACACAGGCCGTGCTTAGATCATCAACCACAAGACTTTGCTTTTCAATAGAAGCCTTGATCATCTGCCACTTAGGCATGCCACACAGGCAATTCACTCCATGCGACTGATTTCTATCGATATATAACCTCTGAGCTCGTACGTCTCAGAGAAGGGCGTTAAGCAAGAGAATAAATTCTCCGCAGCCAAACAAATATATATTTAATAGAGATCAATCAGCACAGAACAAAATCCAATGTCAGACACACAGTCCATTTACACGTTCGTTCTGCGTCTGAACGAAACCGGAGGCACTCAATACCTCGCACATCCGTACAATCCACAAGTACGTCCGGGCGGCTGCTACTTCAGCCCCTTTAAGGTAGCTACTCCCATCATGAGCATCAGTAGCACCCCTCCATTCGACGTGCAGATCATCGGCCTTGCACCATCTTCATATCTTCGAATTCAATCGTCGATCAGTTATTTGAAATGAGAATTAACTCGGCCTTTTCAAATAATTCACGTATATTTAGAATTTCAAATCAATTCATATCAATGGTTAAATTATTCGACATCAATAATTCTGTTCTTTAATGTAATTTTCACACCAAACACATCCTACCATCAAATATCAAATAAACCGAGCTGATTCAGTTTATTCTTATTCCATATCGTTTATAATATTTTATCACGATTTATCGCTATTTGTATTTATTTAAAAATAGCCAATTCATTCAAGCGACGCTTCAGGCCATAACGCGGCCGTGGCGCTGTTTTTCTTCAGATTTGATTTACACATATCTGAAAATCTAACCGTTGGATCTTCACAAATTTTATATCATTAGAAAGATCTTTTCAAAACGAATCCAACGGTTTCAGTTTTGGAAAAATCTGACGGTCGGATCTCCCGCACTAGTCGTTTGAAGTTACGATTTCAAAATACGAACTGCAGTGTCGTTATTCGATTTAATTTAATTATATATATATATATATAATCGATTCTGGCGTTGTTTTCCTTCAGATTTGAATTAAAAATTCCAGACAATCCAACCATTGGATCTTCACAAAGTGGGTGCCGTTGAAAAGATATTTCCAAAGCGAACCCAACGGTTGCGGTTTCGGGAAAATCCGATGGTCGGATCTCCCGCACTAATAGTTTGAAATCACGGTTTCAAAACACAAACTGCAGCTTCGTTATTCGATTTATTTTAATTATATTTATATAAATATATATAAATATAATTCTTTCTTCGATTTCAAAACCATATTCACTTCATATATTTGATAAAAATGATATTTTTATCGTCAAAAATATTTATTCAACACATGAATATTTTTAGCACTTCATATTCACGATAAAAATGTAGATTTTATTGTTCAATCTA
Source organism: Allium sativum (assembly GCA_030737875.1). Lineage (NCBI taxonomy): Eukaryota > Viridiplantae > Streptophyta > Magnoliopsida > Asparagales > Amaryllidaceae > Allium > Allium sativum. The sequence goes on along the minus strand of CM060916.1, from coordinate 5,188,384 downwards.
TATATTCAACACATGAATGTTCTCGACTTTACACATACGATAAAAATATGGTTTTTATCGTTCTAGTCCTTTTTTCAACACATTAATATTTTCTATAGTTTATATATATAATAAAAATGTGATATTTATTGTAAAACAATTTATTTCAAAACACGATTATTTTATATAGTTTATACATAAGGTAAAAATGTTATTTTTGGTGTTAAAAAAATTTATTTAAAATACTAATATTTTATATAATCTAAACAAATAATAAAAATGTGATTTTTATTGTAAAACAATTTATTCAACACATGAACTTCATTCAACACACGAATATAGTTTCAACACATGAAAATAATTCTAACACATGAATATTATTGAAAAATATGCGGTCTCTTCTAGAATGTAGAAGACGTCCACACGAGTCCACTGTCTCTTATTTCACTGAATTTCATCAACAAACGAAAAGGATATGATTTTTATCGTGAAATCAGAAACCGTAGCGCTTTAAAGTGCTATAGAATAGTTTAAAATAAAATAGGCCGTTACCTTGAAAAATTCTTCAAAACTAGGTCATGGATTTGCGTGAAATCCGAGCAACGATTGGACGATCAGGCTATGCCACCACGACGGCCTAGGAAGGGCGCACAGGCGCCACCCACGATGGCCGGTTCAATGGCCAGATGAACGGACGGTGGCAGTTTGAAGACACCGAGTTAGGAGCATCCGATCTCGAGCTACACGAAGCGATGGAGGGTGCTCCTTATATGGATTTGAAGCTCTCGGGATGATCTTCAAAGGTTGAACTGGAGCAGGGTCTGATTCTTCCTGGTTTGGTCGAAAAATGGATGGGAACGGAGGGAAGCAGTTCCGCCGTCGAGACGAGGGTGTTACGGGTTTTTTGATTTTTTTTATAAATTTATTTAATGAATTAATTAATTTGATTGGCCCTTGTTTATTTAATTTCAAAAATACCTCCTTCCACACACGGACTCCAATCCAAACCCAACGACTATTGCCACTAGCTAAATACCCTCATTCTGAACATAATGGGATATGTTTCGTAGGCCCATTCGACTGTTTCAGTCAGTTTTCTTCAAATTAAAATATAAAACATTCAATATTTGATTTGAACGTACATTTCAATTTGTCGGGGCCACATATTGATTCCAAAAATTCCCCAAAAACTAATCTGGCTATGTTTTGATGATACGGTCCCAACAAAACTAGTTTCGTCGAATTCTTAGACCGTTTGAAAAATGGCCATTTTCTGGTAGATCCATTTTAATAGAAAATCACCAAACACATTTTCTTTTGCCACGCTCACATATTACCTTCAACAATTATGAAATTTGAAACTTAGCAATAATTTGACATCCCGGATCCAACAAAAGTGGTTTCGTCGAATTCTGAGGTCGTTTACAAAATGTCTATTTTCAAGGGCGATATATTCTCTATAGCGACCTTTCTGAAAATTCATTTGGCCATAACTTTTTATCCCTGCTATGAAACTTAGATTTTTCAGATTCGTTAGAAAGATATTCACTAATAGATTTAAATATTTTTGGTTTCACTAAAATCCATTTTATTTTGCACCCGGTACAGTCAGTCAAAGTTTGAATTGAAATTTTGAAACTACCGCGCCATTTCAGGCCTTGTTTATAATTTAAAATAATTATATTTATTTTCAAACATCGATTCAAACATACTTTTCGTTGCTATTATTTAAAATATTTATTTTAAATATTTAAAATCCTGTAAAATAGCCAAATTAAATTTTTTAAACTGGCTTAGATTTTCCGGGTTGTTACAGGGAAAGAGCCTGGATGGACCTAATCTATTGATCGTGGTCTCCTTCGGTCAACCGTCCAAAAACAGGATTTAGACATCTGATCTAGAAAATCACACGTCTGAATTTTCTTTTTCCTGAACCAGCAAGGATTTAGTTCAATTTGGTGCTATTTTAGATGTCAGAAGTTTTTTGATTAGGCGTCTGAGTTAAAACTTAGACTTCTGAATTAAAAAATTCAGACTTCTAAATTCTGGCACTCATGTTTTTATTATTATTCATAGCAGGTCAGACATCTGTTTAAAAAATTCAGATGTCTAAACCTGAGCCTGAGCATAATATTGCCTAGATAACAAGCTCAAAGTGATATCGACAAATGCCCAAAGGCCTATGATGTTATATACATGCAAGTGAGGCTTCTAAAGCTTGCCGAAGCAACTCACAACACCAAACTCACATGCATAAACATTCATACAAGAGATTTGCAATGGTTTTGACTATAAGTTCAAAAGTGAACTAAATTCCAAACCAAAGCAATCAAACCTAATATAAGTGAATTGTGAAGTCTTAGAACTTCCCGGTGCGACAACGGATCTTCACAATATCGCAATAACAACTCATAGCATATCTATTCGATTGTGGGTACAATCTAAATGACAAATTCCATTTTTATGAGACTAAAACTAATGAACCGGAAAGTTTATACTTATCTAACTCATTCATATGCATATACACAAATCAAAATGAACCTAAATTACACTTTACAAGCCTCTAGACTTGCGGCATATATATGAGTTCATGAAGAACTCATAAAGAACTCACCTTTGCAGGTTAGAAGCAAGAAATCGATCCAATGACAAGCTAGAACAATCTCTCTTCGATAAAAACACTAGAATCAATAACCTATGAAAATATGAAAGGATTTCCTATAAATTAGGTTTAGGAAATCAAGAGAAATTAAAGAGGAATTAGATGGCGCAGATAAAGATACATTTACATAAGCTTCTCCTTTGATTTGCACTTGATTCCAACAAGAATTGGAGTCCCAAGGTTAAGATAGGGCTTAGGAAATTTTAATTTCCCATTCCCTACCCCATTTTCTATTTTTACTAAGTGTTTGGATGGAATGAAGAGGAGAGAGCTGATTTAGGGGTTATAAGAGTGAGCTAGGTTTAGCCATCTAAGCCCCAACCAAGGTGCTTAAACTCCAGAGCTCGGATTATATCAAAATTTATACTTTTCGAACTTGCAAATGACATTTTGAACCCAATGGAAGTGGTTTCGATTCCAAATTTGTCCATATGCAAAAAGTGATATATTTTGGTCATGCTCACAAAGAAAAGACCAAATTTCACCCAACTCTAAAGGTATCGATGTTTATAGTTTTCGAACTCGCAAACGACATTTTGAACTCAATGGAAGGGGTTTCGAGTCCAAATTCATGCGTATACAAAATGGCTATTTTAAGGGCTATATATAATATTAAAATATATTTAAATTCCATAGCGACTATTATAAATTTTAATTTAGACATAACTTACAATCTATAAAGTGAAATCTCAATTTCTTACATTCACTAGAAAATTACAATTCAAAATATTCCAATGTTTCTTATTTTATCAAATATTGATTTATATTGAATTCTATACATTCATTCTAAGTTTAAAAATCAAAATTTCAAACTACCGTGCCATTTCAAGTTAGTTTTAATTAAACTTTAAATTTATACATTCTAACTTTGATTAAAATAAATTTAAAGTCGTTTATTCTCAAAATAACTCATATAAAATATTTAGTTTCTATGAAAATCGATTAAAATAAATTTTTAATTGGTTCCAAAAATACGGGTTGTTACATGCATTCATGAGACACATGTTATTGTGATATGTTTACATTTTTCTCTTACAAAAGAATGTTTTTTTACATGCGTCTGTGTAAGTAAACATTACTCAATGTTAAAATATAATGTGATATCCTTTTATATATAAATTTTACATATAATCATTGAATATCTGATTGTCATTTCAATATTCTTCCAACATACGTGTATTGAATATGCAAATTCTCTAACATCACAGTTCTTTACAAATATATATGTTATACTTCAAATATATGTTTTCCAGTCATGTGGTCCCATGGTCTAGTGGTTAGGACATTGGACTCTGAATCCAGTAACCCGAGTTCAAATCTCGGTGGGACCTTTTTGGCATCTTTTAATCAATGATTTCATATTTGTGTGTTTTTTATTTTTTGTATCTGATTCAAATCAAATGGTTTTATTTTCATCAAAAAAGGGTACGTTAAATTTGTAGTTATTTAAATAAGTAAACCTATGTCAATTACAATTATCTAATCAACTTACATATCGAAATATATTATTTTTCTCAGGTAAATGTCACATTTATAATTTATACCAAACTAATGCGAACCCATGGTACGCACATGGGGTTCACAAAATATTTCAACTTATTATTTTAGAGTTTTTTTCCTACACGAAGGTCAAACATATGCTTTAGGATTGTAATTTTCTTGCATTAGGTTTACCTAAAACAACTAACAAACCTTAAATAAAAATGTGGTTAAATAATTTACAAAGGGCACAATGTGAAACAAAAACATTAGATAAAATGATGCATTACAATAGATATTAACATCACCTATGTGATAATATTAGCTTCTTAACATTTCATTTCTAGTAATGCCAACTTCTTAAATATAATGATTAGTCATTAAATCCTTTTTGTCAACTGCATGATAATATTATTTCGTAAGACTATAATTGTAAGGACCCGTAACTTCAAAAGAGAGTAATTCAAGGGACCATGCCGTATAACACGGAACAGGTTTCCTCCCAAGAACACTAGTGCATATAACAAAACAGCGCAATGCTTTTTGGAAAAATGAAGCTATTATAAGACCCAGGTCCCATCACACAATGCAACGCAAGCCGGAGGATAGGATTTTCCCTTATAATAGCCAAACATGCTTGGTACGTTTAAAACAAATCATTTGATACTATTATAAGTGTATAGTGTCAAAACATTTTCAATCATAAATATCAATCATAGACGGCATGGGTACCATATATCATGTCGCCATACTAGTTCTATAATCGGATCCATTATTTCGTATTGGAAATTGGATTTCCGTCATGAGTCGAGGCATGGGGCAAGCTCCTATCCGCTTCGAGACACTCTAGCAAATGCCTCAGGACTACGCACACTAGGTAACCCTTGGATCGGCTGGGCCGGTCCTCTCTTACGTTTGAGGATTGGCAATTCCTAAACACACGTTTCCTGGTCCTATCAGACCTAATATCGAGGCGCCTCGCATCCAATAACCACAAAGGTGAAAAGTATATATAAATGTCAGCCAGTTTAAGCACTGACACCACCCATAGCTTGAAAGAAACGTCGTGTTCTCCCAACGGTCCGTATCCCGTTTTTGACTCATACCGAGGTGTGAGGCTGGCGAATCCAAGCTATACACAAAGCTGTGCCACGTAGGCCGTGCTTTGATCATCAACCACAAGACTTTGCTTTTCAACAGAAACCTTGATCAATTGCCACTTACGCGTGCCACACTGGCAATTCACTCCATGCGACTGATGTCCATCGATATACAACCTCTGAGCTCATATGTCTCAGAGAAGGGCGTTAAGCAAGAGAATAAATTCTCCACCGCCAATCAGATGTATATTTAATAGAGATCAATCGACACAGAATAAAATCCAATTTCAGACACATAGTCCATTTACAAGTTCGTTCTGGGTCTGAACGAAACCGGAGGCACTTTCCTCGCATATCCATCGATCTCCAAGTACGTCTGGACGACAACCAACTGATTCCCTCATCTTGGGTGTACAGCCCAATCAAGATCATCAGTAATCACCCAAACGATGTGAAGACTTCCGGTCTTCGACCACCGTCTTCATCTTCGACATACCGTCGAATCGGTTATTCAGAATGGGTATAAACCCGGCCTTTCCGAATAACCCGCGTATATAATAAACAAATGTTACACAAACACAACATACGCCTCATTCCAATCCATAAGTCACTAACCGTGAATTAGCAAGAGAACAATTTCCCAAATATTAACCCTGAAGGCCGAAACCAACATCAGATCAATACCCAGGAAACCATCCATCTTAGCTAACCTACAGTTAGTTTCTACATTTCACATTCTTAGGGAAAGGTTCCCATTAATTTTATCAAAGATAAATTCCTTGAAATTTATTCTTTAATCTTTCTTTGGATATCGTTTCAAACCAAATTATGGTTTTACAAACTAGTCGGGATTAGCGAACCACACTGAAGTAATTATTTGTTTTATTTCCCAATCCCAACCTATTTATCCCATGAAGCAAAACTGGTAATACTCCATATCTAATGCCACGGTGTTATCGGTAAAATTAATTACCATTTCACGTTCAAATCTATTTAAAGATTTAACTATCGCTTTGGAGCAAAACTGGTGATACTCCGTTCTCGACCATTTCAATCTAATTAAAGATTCATTAAAACTTCACTTAGTTTTAATCTTTAACTGGGTTAAAGAATCAGTGTCATTTAAAACACGGTTCATGATAAACCCAAAGTCGCATTCCATTCTATCAGCCCTTAACCGTAAAATAGCAAGTGAGCAATTCCCTAAATATTAACCCCGAAGGCCGAAACCAACATCAGATCAATACCCAAGAAACCACTCAACTTAACTAATCTCCGGTTAGTTTCTGATCTTCTTAACTCAATTGGGTCTAAGAACAGTATTATTGAAGATACCATTCACGACAACCCAAAATCACATTCCATTAATTATCGGGTTAAAGAACAAGTGTTATTTAAAACACTGTTCACATAAACCCAAAAGTCAATACCAATTCAATTCCAATTAAATATTATTTAATTGGTACACTTCATTAAATCTAAATAAAAAGATTTATTCTTTTCCTCAGTTGGGCTTAAGAACAGTGTTAATGAAGACACCATTCACGACAAACCCAAATCACATTTGATATTAAATACAAGGCTCTGAATAGAAAATATATCGGCTTATACTCAATATTAAATTCTACGACCAACATATATCGTATTGGAAATAACGATATATATATATATATATCTTTCAAATTTCCATAACAACATCTGTATAATCACGAAATCCAACATCGAAATATTCCAAAGATAATTTCGATTCAAATCCATTTCCAATTCAATTATTGGAGATTCTGGTTACCTTTAAAACCCTTTTCAAATTCAATTTATTTATTTAAAAATAAATAGAATTATATTTCTAGTTCAAAACTAGTTCATTTTGATAAAAATCTATTTTATCTTTTCAAATGTGGGATTTTTCACCCCAGTTCTTCACAAATCATTTCTTATGATTTTACACAAATTATAGGTAATTTTAATAATTTTATCAAGCCCCGTACAGTCGATTTCCATCAACGGCTATCGAACTGCACTTACAGCGACCTTTTCCAAATTTGATTTGGACATAATTCCAAATCCAACCGTTAGATTTAAAATTTCTAATATTCATTGGAAAGCTCTTTTCGATACGAACCCAACGGTTCTGGGTTTAGGAGAATCCAACGGTCGGATCTCCCATAATGTCAATTCGAAGTCAATGGTCGAAATTCACGAACTGCCGCGGCGTGGCGCGTTCTATTCAGCCCATTATATATATATATAATATATATATATATATATATTATATATATTTCGTTGATTTTATTTAAAATAATTCATTTTAAATATTCAAACTTCGTCAAAATAGCTAAAATAAAAATTTTAAACTGGCTCGGATTTTCGGGTTGTTACAATAATTTAATATGGAATCGACATAGATAGTTGAAAATGTTGATTAATTAAAACTAAATGTGTCGCATTCTTTCCATAATTTAGGAGTTAAATCTATTTATCATAGTTAAAAATTCAATATGTACAATATTGAATTCACTTTGATTTACGTATGACTATAGGTACTCATACAAAATTACAGTGCTAATCAACGAAAAATAGGTACCATGTAGGAATAAGTATACACAAATTTTTATATGTAGTGTTAGATTAAATTATAGTAAATAGATTTGAGCTTAAACGAAATGGAGAAAAAACACATAACTATAGTTAATTATAATTATTATATTTCTTGCTCAAATTTAATTCGAATTATAGAAAAAGATATACAATAGTGGTAAATTTAATAATCTTTAATGTTAATTAAATAAGTTATTACCATTAACGGTCATATTCATTTTAATGACAACTAGTTAAGTTCATATCAAAGATAAAAATATATGATAACATGCATTTATAATATCAACACTGGAACTAATAAATAAATTACAAAAGTTTTAAATTAGTTATTACACATCTTCTTTATTAAATTTATATAAAATATTCCTTAACTAATATAAACTAAATAAATATAGCGTTAAATCCTAGATTAATATTGATTCTTTTGTGTAGAATGAGATGTTACAGGTCTCCAAAAGCAAAGTTAGTCTTTAAATTTGGATAATGAATTATTCAGATTGGGTATAATAGAGAAATATATAGATATTTGACATTATATAAACTTTTATTATGGTAACTAAATCTACTCTAGTATGCTTTGCTAAAAAAAATCTACTCTAGTACTTAAAATAAGTGCAAAACTAATATAAATGGTGGTCCTAAATTTAAAAAACATAAGAAAATTAGCTTAACATCATTTCGTGTTAATTAAATCTAGAGAGGAAATATATTTATATTATTTGAATGTAAACCAATACCAAAATAGAACGTAGTAAATGAAAGGTAATTATCAAAGAATAGTGCTAATCAATAATTTGTTTTTATTAATTTTTTATTTTATAATAAATCATTGAGGTAGGGAAATGGAGAAATTAGCGCAAAACTAAAAATCACCCGAATCAATTTTCTTAATTACTTGACTCATCATTTCCATTATTCCAGTCCGAAACTTGTTAACAATTTACACAAGTAAAAAAAATAAAAGAATAAATGATCCAAATTAAATATTAAAAATTTCATAATGGAAAACATTACATGTTTATATTATTCAGGATGTAAACCTAAATTTGAATTAAAACTAAATATACATATAAGAAAGGAAGTTAAGTGGATTTAATAAGAAACAAAAACAGAAACAAATTTTGTTTAAGTTTTCCTTCTAATTTTTGTGCAAGTACTTTCATAGTTTATATTTCATATATAAGAGTAGCATATAGAAGAAAATGCTAACTTAATGATGGCACGCTTTGTGTAAGAATGAAAATAAATTAATCAAACATTATATGTAACAAAATATATGGAGCTACATAAGTTCAGTTTTAAGGGATTACATTTTATTTAAATGATTAAATGAGTAGAGATACATACACGAAAAGATATAGTTTATATCTATATAATAAAATTCCCCCCCTAGACAAACCCTTAGACAAACAAGGAGACAAAGAGGGGCTATGATTTAAAGTTAAAAAGACATCCAATGGTTGAATAATTGCCAGGTTGGCCACTGCCTCACTGTTCACGACCCTGCTTGCCTTAATCATGCTCCATGATTTGCTTACCCCACGATCTACACGTCCAGCAGTTGCTTGCAGGCTTAATTTTCTCCTTAATCCTCTAATCAATCTTATTCTTCAATTAAATTCTCAAGCATAGTTTTCTCCATTCCTACCAAAGGTATTTCTCTCCTCCTTTCCAATTTTTTTATTCAGCTACCATGATTAACTTTCGAACAACGTCCACTCCACTAAATGTTTTATTTCTCATTCCAGTACTGTCAGTGACACTATAAAATAATATATTCATGTAATTTCAAATTGTGGATTTACAAGTATATTAAAAATATGGAAGGATACTTTATTATCTTTACAAATTAATAATTAATTAATGCATTCATTCAACATAAATTAATTCTATGTTATTTCCTTTTCCGGTACAGTAACGTATACAGCAAATGAATCATTTATTTACTTTATCCTCCCACTTAGTCCTTTTTTGGGAGCCATGAATGCCTGATGTAAATGAAATCATAAAAAAAGGATAACAATTAATATATACCAACTACGTATGTTTTACTGTCTACTTTTTCTGTGTTTTTTGGGTTGTATATGGCAACCATGCATGTTCTGCTGTGTATTTTTTCCATTTCCTCATTATGAACATCCACTCCACTAAATGTTTTATTTCTCATTCCAGTACTATCAGTGACACTATAAAATAATATATTCATGTAATTTCAAATTGTGATACTGATAAAGCTTTATGTGTTCTCACTTGAGATTGGATTGATAGAAGGGTAGACATATATTAAGGACTTGCAATTGGGAGGGTTTGCTACAGCTTTAGACCATGAGAGAGTTGATTGATAGAAGGGTAGACATATGTGGAGGCCATGCAATTAGAAGGTAATGGAAATTTTCGGCAATGCCTTTATACCAAGTTTCTCCATTGAACTTATGCCATTCGAATATCATATCTTTTGCCTAAAATTCTATACAATGACATGAATTATTGTGTGTGAATTAGTATTTTTATTGCCAGGTTTCTTCATTGTATGTACTTCGGTCTATTTCAAATTATGTACGTTGTACATAGAATGCTTTTATTTTAGATATATATTTGGTTTAACTAGCCAACGCTAACTAGATGGCAAATCTTGAAATGGATTGCAAGCAGATGGCTTAAAGTTTTGTTTCTTTTTCTTCTTCTTTTGTTGAAACTAAGATTCATCTTTCGGATTTTGCAGTTTACCAAGTAGCAGTTGAAGTATACTTGAAGACTGGACTTTGTGCATGACTAAGTTGGGAGATACGTCAATAATATTTGCTTCATGTTCCGCTGCATCGTGGCTATGATTTAAAGTTAAAAAGACATCCAATGGTTGAATAATTGCCAGGTTGGCCACTGCCTCACTGTTCACGACCCTGCTTGCCTTAATCATGCTCCATGATTTGCTTACCCCACGATCTACACGTCCAGCAGTTGCTTGCAGGCTTAATTTTCTCCTTAATCCTCTAATCAATCTTATTCTTCAATTAAATTCTCAAGCATAGTTTTCTCCATTCCTACCAAAGGTATTTCTCTCCTCCTTTCCAATTTTTTTATTCAGCTACCATGATTAACTTTCGAACAACGTCCACTCCACTAAATGTTTTATTTCTCATTCCAGTACTGTCAGTGACACTATAAAATAATATATTCATGTAATTTCAAATTGTGGATTTACAAGTATATTAAAAATATGGAAGGATACTTTATTATCTTTACAAATTAATAATTAATTAATGCATTCATTCAACATAAATTAATTCTATGTTATTTCCTTTTCCGGTACAGTAACGTATACAGCAAATGAATCATTTATTTACTTTATCCTCCCACTTAGTCCTTTTTTGGGAGCCATGAATGCCTGATGTAAATGAAATCATAAAAAAAGGATAACAATTAATATATACCAACTACGTATGTTTTACTGTCTACTTTTTCTGTGTTTTTTGGGTTGTATATGGCAACCATGCATGTTCTGCTGTGTATTTTTTCCATTTCCTCATTATGAACATCCACTCCACTAAATGTTTTATTTCTCATTCCAGTACTATCAGTGACACTATAAAATAATATATTCATGTAATTTCAAATTGTGATACTGATAAAGCTTTATGTGTTCTCACTTGAGATTGGATTGATAGAAGGGTAGACATATATTAAGGACTTGCAATTGGGAGGGTTTGCTACAGCTTTAGACCATGAGAGAGTTGATTGATAGAAGGGTAGACATATGTGGAGGCCATGCAATTAGAAGGTAATGGAAATTTTCGGCAATGCCTTTATACCAAGTTTCTCCATTGAACTTATGCCATTCGAATATCATATCTTTTGCCTAAAATTCTATACAATGACATGAATTATTGTGTGTGAATTAGTATTTTTATTGCCAGGTTTCTTCATTGTATGTACTTCGGTCTATTTCAAATTATGTACGTTGTACATAGAATGCTTTTATTTTAGATATATATTTGGTTTAACTAGCCAACGCTAACTAGATGGCAAATCTTGAAATGGATTGCAAGCAGATGGCTTAAAGTTTTGTTTCTTTTTCTTCTTCTTTTGTTGAAACTAAGATTCATCTTTCGGATTTTGCAGTTTACCAAGTAGCAGTTGAAGTATACTTGAAGACTGGACTTTGTGCATGACTAAGTTGGGAGATACGTCAATAATATTTGCTTCATGTTCCGCTGCATCGTGGCTATGATTTAAAGTTAAAAAGACATCCAATGGTTGAATAATTGCCAGGTTGGCCACTGCCTCACTGTTCACGACCCTGCTTGCCTTAATCATGCTCCATGATTTGCTTACCCCACGATCTACACGTCCAGCAGTTGCTTGCAGGCTTAATTTTCTCCTTAATCCTCTAATCAATCTTATTCTTCAATTAAATTCTCAAGCATAGTTTTCTCCATTCCTACCAAAGGTATTTCTCTCCTCCTTTCCAATTTTTTTATTCAGCTACCATGATTAACTTTCGAACAACGTCCACTCCACTAAATGTTTTATTTCTCATTCCAGTACTGTCAGTGACACTATAAAATAATATATTCATGTAATTTCAAATTGTGGATTTACAAGTATATTAAAAATATGGAAGGATACTTTATTATCTTTACAAATTAATAATTAATTAATGCATTCATTCAACATAAATTAATTCTATGTTATTTCCTTTTCCGGTACAGTAACGTATACAGCAAATGAATCATTTATTTACTTTATCCTCCCACTTAGTCCTTTTTTGGGAGCCATGAATGCCTGATGTAAATGAAATCATAAAAAAAGGATAACAATTAATATATACCAACTACGTATGTTTTACTGTCTACTTTTTCTGTGTTTTTTGGGTTGTATATGGCAACCATGCATGTTCTGCTGTGTATTTTTTCCATTTCCTCATTATGAACATCCACTCCACTAAATGTTTTATTTCTCATTCCAGTACTATCAGTGACACTATAAAATAATATATTCATGTAATTTCAAATTGTGATACTGATAAAGCTTTATGTGTTCTCACTTGAGATTGGATTGATAGAAGGGTAGACATATATTAAGGACTTGCAATTGGGAGGGTTTGCTACAGCTTTAGACCATGAGAGAGTTGATTGATAGAAGGGTAGACATATGTGGAGGCCATGCAATTAGAAGGTAATGGAAATTTTCGGCAATGCCTTTATACCAAGTTTCTCCATTGAACTTATGCCATTCGAATATCATATCTTTTGCCTAAAATTCTATACAATGACATGAATTATTGTGTGTGAATTAGTATTTTTATTGCCAGGTTTCTTCATTGTATGTACTTCGGTCTATTTCAAATTATGTACGTTGTACATAGAATGCTTTTATTTTAGATATATATTTGGTTTAACTAGCCAACGCTAACTAGATGGCAAATCTTGAAATGGATTGCAAGCAGATGGCTTAAAGTTTTGTTTCTTTTTCTTCTTCTTTTGTTGAAACTAAGATTCATCTTTCGGATTTTGCAGTTTACCAAGTAGCAGTTGAAGTATACTTGAAGACTGGACTTTGTGCATGACTAAGTTGGGAGATACGTCAATAATATTTGCTTCATGTTCCGCTGCATCGTGGTTACGTTTGTAGCTTTTACTTGGTTTAGGTTTTCTCAAGTTGTATGGGATAAAATGGTATATGTTCAGTCAACATATAAAGTTTCAGATCAAAGCTTTGCTCTATTTGGTTTGATTTTACCTTCATTTCATTCCTGTTGTCTCTGCTTCAAGCTTCAGTGTATTAAATATTTGGTTAGTTTAGTTCAACTCGAAGTCATGCTTCAAAGCTTCAGTCCATTACCTATTTAGCATGTAATTTTGATCACCAATCTTCACCCAGTTAGCTTCATAGATGGATAGTTTCTGCAGTCGCAGGTCAGCAGGTTCTGGTGTTATAGATGATAATGTTTTATTTCCAATATTGATTTGTTTCAACCGACTCAACATATGACTACTATATACATGTTCATTTTGCTTCCCAAAATATCATCGACCTTTTGTCCAATTTATTTGTGAGATTATGTCTTTTATATACTAATTATGTCTTAATTATAATGAAAGCGGTTTTTGTTTACCACTGTTGTTCTTCATTCTTCAATTTTGTGTATAACTCTATGACTAATTTAGCGTGAGTGGTGTTGTGTGATAGGGAAGAACGACATGCATTAGAAATCTAATTAAGTAGGCCGGACCTTCAATTTTATGAGTTAGCAGACAAAAGGAAGGTAGAAATATTGGATGGCTGCATCTCTAACGAGCCATCTTCCACTGAATGATAGCCCTTATGGGAATTGTGTATTATTGAAAATGTCTATTAGGATGTTATCATGCGTACAGGCATGTGGAGTAACATTTTAGAAACACGCATCATCCAAAGGTCTTAAAGTCTCAATACATAGAGCTGTTATTGATTGGGAACATGGAAATTAGATTTTGCTGGTGAATTTTTATTTCTTTATTTCTTTTTCCCCCATTTGTGAAATTAATGTGTCTGCTGGAAATGTGTAATTTTAGCAACCTATATTTTTTCATCCCCTTATGGTAGTATGTAAAGGTGATTAAATTGTAAAACATTAAAATTTTGCAGTGCATGGTTCATAATATTTAACATACACATTTTCCTATTTTAACTGGTATTATAAGGGTTAAGCTTTGGCTTTATCTCATATTTGTCCATTAAGCACATATTTCTCACGACATGTTTATTATTCCAACCAAAATATCTGCATTCCAAATTCAACTGTCTATATTGGAAGTTAGTACAAAATTTTAAATTAGAAAAAAATAAGAACGATTACTGTTTTATATACGTCATGTGCACTCAGCTGACATGAATTGTTTCATATTGCTCTTTTTTCTTCATCCTAAGTTATATTTCATTCTCATATAATGAAATGAAGAAAAAGTGAAACAAGTGAGTATTTCCTATGCATGTTTTAAATAGAAGCCACTCGGTTGTGTAGTTTATTCCCAGAAAATCATGTGACAACGTTGGTTTTGATGCAACCAATATTTTGAATAAATCAAATAGAAGCATCAAGCATGCATTTGGCAAGCTTTCAACAGTCTTCATCACTATTAATTTTTTGCTACTGAGTAATTGTGGCACTAATTAATTATAAGATAAAGATACTTGCAGTAAAATTTCTATTTTTAATAAGTTCATCTGCATAATTGCTAAAGACCTTATTCTTCATAAATTGTCTGTATATGGAAGGATAATAATTTGGAGTTTAAACTTAAAGTTTTAACAAACTAAACACCACAGAATATTGTAATATTGTTATTGGTAAAGCATAAACTTAGTGACCCACCAACCACTTCATTTTAAAAGATAAACAAGTTCCATGGTTACATTACATCAATTTTTTCATAGTTGCCTTCACCGAATTTGTTATTCTATGCTCCACGGTTACTAACGGATACGCACTTTCTCAGTAAGTAGACATCATTACCAAACTATGTCATATTTTTGATACATTGTACTACCACGTAGGCCTCCTACTAGCTATTTCAAGTAATCTGAACTTTTTGATGTCTTAGATCTCACAGAGGAATTGACTATTTTATAAAACTAAAGTGTGGTTGTGCAACCATAAGATGATGTACAGCATCCTGTCCCTACTTGCTATACATGCATTATTTACTTCTTGCTGCAAAACTTAGTTTATACAGTAGAATCCTAACACACACATATCTCACTTACATTACATATCTTGCTACTATATAATATGCTCTCACCGCTTATTGATGCATGCAAACTAAAACACTTAAAAGTCTATGCTTCCGTGCATCGCACGGGTTTCCACTCGTAATATACAAAAAGGCAAAATAAAACAACGATACAAAAAATTCAACGAGGTAGGTAAGATGAATATAATATTTTGAAGTGGGAAACGATGAATTGAAACAATAGTCATAACTCATTTTCTAAAATATCTACCAAATATTACCATTAAATGTTAGTAAAGTAAAGGAGTTTAAGACACCCCCATCGATTTTAGCATTTTTAGCTTCTTTCCTTAACTTAGTAGTGATAATTTATTTTAAATATTTTTTTTTACTAATTTTGAAATTTGTAAAATTAGTCTAACTTTTTAATGAAATCATGCCTACCATTTTACATTCAAAATCTTGTTTTTCCTTATTAACTCTTTAAATCCATCATTCCATTTTAAGATTTGCAGATAAATTTTTTTTTTTGAAATTAGGTTCCATTTATGCAAATTTTGGTATTGTATAACATACTACAAGGTAAGTGGGTTAAATACCTCAAGGCAAGATTCAAACCTATGAAATCTCGCACCATGTCAAAGTGACTTGACTCAATGGATAGTGGTGCTCATAGATAATTTATAGTTAGATAGGTGAAAAATCAACCTTACTTAAATGTAATAAACATAATAAAATGAACAACATTCTATATCTAGCAATTTTGTAATGGTTAACTTTAGGGGAATTTTTAAAAAGTATATTATGAATAAGAAAGGAAACCGTAGAACGGAAACATGAAAGAAAATTGATTGTAAAGGGAAAAAATCGAAGAGTTTGTTAGAGTAACTAGGGGGTAAGGAGGTGAGATGTATGGACCTAAAATGGAGAAAAGCGAGATTCTTTACATAAGGCTTCAGAGCAAAGGATATATTATAGAAAATAACGAAATTCCACCTTTATAATTCACATGGTAGCATTCTATTTGAAAAAACAATTTGATGGAATGAACAAAACAGAAACTAATATAGTCTTTAATAACATAGAGTGTGTGTGTGTGGCTATACACACACATACATACGTACATACATTTATGGAAGACGTGTTTTTTGTACTAAAATTTCATATGCATGCATGCAACACATGCATTAGGACATGTTTACATTTTTCCCTTACAAAAGAATATTTTTCTACATGCATCTGTGTAAGCAAACATTGCTCTATGTTAAAATATAATCTGATATCCTTTTATATATAAACTTTCCATATAATCTTTGAATATCTGATTGTCATTTCAATATTTTTCCAACATACATGTATTGAATATGCAAATTCTCCAACATCACGGTTCTTTACAAATATATTTGTTATACTTCAAATATATGTTTTTCAATCATGTGGTCCTATTGTCTGGTGGTTAGGACATTTGACTCTGAATCTAGTGACCCTAGTTAAAATTTTGGTGGGACCCTTTTGGCATCTTTTAATCAATGATTTCATATTTGTGTGTTTTTTATTTTTCGTATCTGATTCAAATCAAACGGTGTTATTTTCATCAAGAAAGTGTACATTAAATTTGTTGTTATTTAAATGAGTAAACCTGAGTTTATTACAACTATCTAATCAACTTACATATCCAAATATAATATTTTTCTAAGCTAAATATCACATTTATAATTTATACTAAACTATTTCGAACCTGTGGTACGCATACTGGGTTCCCAAAATATTTCAACTTGTTATTTTAGAGTTTTGTGTTTACACGAAGGTCAACATATGCTTTAGGATTGTAATTTTCTTGCATTAGCTTTTCTGAAAACAACTAAAAAACCTTAAATAAAAATGTGGTTAAAAAATTTCAAAAGGGCATGTTGGAAATGTTTTTCAACCAATAAGTGAATTATTAAAAATGCTGAATAAGTGTATGAATGGCTCCTATGTGTGAATAGTCCCACATCATGGGGTTATATGGAAGAGGCAATGATTTATACTTGTTTCTAAGAAATCATGTTGGGGCCTTGGGCTCCCAATACATGCTTTGTTGTGAGGAGGGAGACCATGCATCATGAACACCACACACGCGCGCGACCGACCGACCAACTCGACCCGACCCTGTCTGGTCCGGGCTCGGGCTTGGGCTTGGGCTTTGTGGTGTACACACTTATATTTTTGGACCATAAAACTTTGCAGTTTTCGAACCATTTTTTTATTGAAAAATTATTTACTGCACCGATAATTCTTTTCTGCAACGGTAAAAAGTTTGCAATGGTAAAAACTTTGTCCCCTGAAATTTTAGTAGATCCGATTTTTTCTCCCAAACCCTAATTCTTGTTCTATATATACTTTTTATCTGCAGACAAGAAAATGCACCGGTATCTATTTTTCTTCTAGCCTCCACCACTAAAAGCTTTCTTTCAGAAATTTCGAGCAATATTATTTTCGAAAGTGCAAATCTGCACTGATCTGTTGTGCAAGCAGATCGATTATCATTTTTAGAGGTTGTTTTATCCTTGAGGCGGCGACGAAGGAATGAACTGGTTTGCACCTCTGACCAGATCGCTGAATCGTCTTCAAGAAAGCGGCCTAGTCCGCGACTCAGCCATTATTTTCCAACAATTTCAAGATGAACCGAAACAATGGCTTCAAACTCAACCGTAGACGATGATGCTCCACTCTCTGCTTTCTAGAACCCTCTCGTGACTGCTGCTCCATTCAAATTCGAAGGCTTGCATTTCAAGCGATGTCGTCAGAAGATGGAGTTCTTCCTCAAGATCAGAAAGGTTGTGGCTATGCTGACTGCTGAAAAACCGCAGCTACCAGATAAACCTGACGAGGCTGATGCAGCGAAGATGGCATCATGGACTGAACAGTCAAAGCAACTGCAGACCTGGACTGAACAGGATTATCCATGCAAGAACTTTATTTTGAATGGACTGAGCGATGATCTGTATGATTACTATAACTCGGATGAGAAGACAGCAAAGGAGATCTGGGAAGCACTGAAAAAGAAGTATGATATAGAGGAGGCATGGGCAAAGAAATATGCTCTAAGCCGCTACCTAAAGTACCAGATGACTGACGACAGATCAGTTGAGATGCAGTCTCATTAGCTGCAGAAAATAGCTTATGAGATCATCTCCGAAGGTATGGCATTGGACGAACAAATTCAAATTGCGATTATCATTGACAAATTACCCCCTAGTTGGAAAGATTTTAAAAATGTTTTACGTCATATGACTAAGGAATTTTCCTTAGAAAGCTTGATCGCACGCCTCCGTATTGAGGAGGAGGCACGCAAACAGGACCAGAAAGAAGAGGTGTTGATTGTCAATAACAACACTAAAAAGACCACACCCGCTATTCTGAAACCGAATCAGAAATCTTTTAAGAATCAGAACAGGTGCAACAAACATAATGGAAATCCGCAAGGAAACCCAAAAGGAAAGCAGAAACCGGCCCAAAAGAATGATTCTGGACAATTGTTTCTTTGCTACAACTGTGGAAAACCAGGTCATATGGCACGAAAGTGTCGGAACAGGCCAAGCTGTGCACCGCAGGCTAACCTGACTGAAGAGCCTCTTACGGCTATGATTACTGAGATTCACCTTGTTGGTGGATCAGAGGGTTGGTGGGTAGACACTGGTGTCTCTCGCCATGTCTGCTATGATCGTGGCTTGTTCTCTACATACACGGTTGCTGAAAATCAGAAAGTGTTGTTGGGAGATTCTCACACAACTAAAGTTGTAGGGATTGGCAATGAGGAAATTAAGTTTACCGCTGGAAAGACTATAATTCTGAAAGATGTCATGCATACTCTAGATATTAGAAAGAATATGGTGTCTGGCTTTCTCCTTAATAAGGCTGGGTTTACTCAAGTTATTGGGGCTGATTTGTATACCCTAACTTATTAGGGAATGTGACGACACCAAACCCCGTACTGACGGCGGCAAGGGTAATCCTTGGAATATAACACATAAACAGATAATAGCAGAACAGAAATAAATAAATACACCAGATAATGCACAATGGAATATACTGGATAAAAGTAATCATCAGAGTTACACAGTATACAGGGTCATACTTAGTACAAATACAGTTCAGCTATACATAAATGTCTACAGTGGAAATAAAAAAAATATGTACAATAGGAGCTGAACAGCATAAAAAGAGATAAATAATAGAATCCATCTTCAGCTCCAGCTATCCAGAAAGAGCCAACTAAACCTGAATACAAGGCTGCCCATGTAGGAAAAGGGGCACCGGAGTTTGAAAGTGAAACAAACTACGAGTTAGTCATGGGACTGGTATGAGAAATCTACTCAACACACTTATTATATGGCTAATCACAGGACCATGCCACTTTCGCGGAACGGGTTTACTCCATTGGATTGCCAGTGCTTTAAAAACAAATTATTCTTTTAAACATTGCAATGCTTTTTATAAAAATGAAGCCATTATAAGACTCAGTTCCCATCACACAATGCAACGCAAACCGGAGAATAGAGTTTTACCTTATAATGGTCAAAATATGATTGATACGAATAAAACAAAAGCATTTGAAGTTATCACTAGTGTTTATAGGTTTCAAAAGAAATTTCAAATCATAACTATCAATCATAGACGGCATGGGTACCAAATATCATGTCGCCATATATATATACAATCAAATTCGCACAGTCACGTATTTGGAAATTGGATTTCCGTCATGAACCAAGGCAAAAGATAGTCCTTATCGACTTCGCAGCTCTCTAGCCCGAGCCACAGGATCAGAGCTCGAGTGACCCTAGGATCGTCAGGGCCGGTCCACCGATGTGGATTAAAATGCCTGAACAATGCGTTTCCCCGCCCTTTGGGGCGTAAATGAGCCAACGAATGACTCCATCGGACCCGGATCGTCCGATCAAACCGAGGCGCCTCACAACAGCAACAACCACATAAGTCAAACTCATCAGGGCATGTAAAACCACTGATGCCACTTCTAACTAGAAGGAAACGCATGCCCTCCCTGATGTCCTCTCCCGTTTCTGGTTCATACCGGGGTGTGAGGCTCGCGATTTCACGTTATACACAAAGCTACGTCACATAGGCGGTGCTTTGATCATCTCCACAAGACTTTGCTTTTCAACAGAAGCCCTGATCACTGCATCTTAGCACGCCACACAGGCAATTCACACCGTGCAACTGATGGCTATCAATCACACAGAATAAATTCCAATGTCAGACACACTGTCCATTTGCAAGTCCGTTCTGGGTCTGAACGAAACCGGAGGCACTATATACCTCGCAAACCCATCGATCACCACGTACGTCTGGACGATCACCACTCATTATCCATATTTCGGGATGCACCCCAATCAGGACCTCGGTTACCATCCAAACGAGGTGAAGATCTCCTGTCTTCGACCACCGTCTTCATCTTCGATTTCTTATCGTCGATTCATTGTATTCAGAATGGGATAAACCCGGTCTTTCTCAGCAAATCGCGTATATAATAAACAAGTGCAACACTAACATACACACGCATCATTTCAATTCATTAGTCACTAACCGTCAATCAGTAAGAGAACGATTTCCCAAATATTAACCCCGAAGGCCGAAACCAACATCAGATCAAAATCTAGGAAACCATTCGACTTAGCTAACCTTCAGTTAATTTCTAAATTTCACATCCATATCATTTATAATATTTTATAATGATTTATCGCTATTTTTATTTATTTTAAAATAGCCAATTTATTCAAAACGACGCTTCGGGCCATAACGCGGCCATGGCTCTGTTTTTCCTCAGATTTGATTTACATATATATGAAAATCTAACCATTGGATCTTCACAAAATTTACATCAATAGAAAGATCTTTTCTAAACGAATCCAACGGTTCCAGTTTCGGGAAATTCCGACGGTCGGATCCCCCGGTATAATCGTTTGAAGTTTCGATTTCTAAATACGAACTGCAGCGTCGTTATTCGATTAAATATAATTATATATATATAATCAATTCTGGCGCTGTTTTTCTTCAGATTTGAATTAAACATTCCAGACAATCCAACCGTTGGATTTTTACAAAGTTGGTGCCGTTGGAAAGATATTTCCAAAGCGAACCCAATGGTTGCGATTTCGGGAAAATCCGATGGTCGGGTCTCTCGGTATAATCGTTTGAAATCACGGTTTCGAAAAACGAACTGCAGCGTCGTTATTCGATATATTTCAATTCTATTTATATATATATATATATCGATTCTTCGATTTCAAAAACTATATTCTTTTCATACATTGGATAAAAATGATATTTTTATCTAGCTGTCTTCTATTTCAACACTTCACTATTTTTAACAATTCATGTATATAATAAAAATGTGATTTTTAATGTAAAACAATTTATTTCAAAACACGATTATTTTATATATTTCATATAGGTGATAAAAATAGGATTTTTATTATAAAACAATTTTTTTCAAAACAAGATTATTTTATACATTTCATATTGGTGTTAAAAATGGGATTTTTATTATAAAACAATTTCTTTCAAAATATGAATACCATTCAACATATGAATTTCAATTCAACGAATGAATATCGATTCAATACATGAAGGTTTTCTATAGTTTGTGTATATAGATAAAAATGTGATTTTTATATTTAAAACACGAATACCATTCAACGAATGAATATCGATTCAACACATGAAGGTTATCTATCGTTTGTATATATAGATAAAAAATGTGATTTTTATATTTAAAACACGAATACCATTCAACACATGAATTTCAATTCAACGAATGAATATCGATTCAACACATGAAGGTTTTCCATAGTTTGTATATATAGATAAAAATGTGATTTTTATATTTAAAACACGAATACCATTCAACACATGAATTTCAATTCAACGGATGAATATCGATTCAAAACATAAAGGTTTTCTATACAACGAATAAATATAGTTTCAACAAATGAAAATAATTCTAACACATGAATATTATTCAAAATTTCGGCAGCATAACGGCAGGGTAGTTAAAACCGGGGCCGTCCCTAGTACGGCTCCTCGCTCTACCTTAAAGCCTCGCAGCTTTTGACAATGGGGAATCATGCATCTTGTTCGCACGCAGGCGACATGTATATATTTTTCATTTCCACAAACTAATCCTATGTGGTTTCAACCAAATATTTCAACCACAAACGGGTATTTTTAAACCACAATCAATCAATATCAACCACAAACAATTTCAATCAACCATTCGCTATTAACCCATTTTCACACCAATCACAATCAATAAATATCGTCCATGGTTTGTGGACGAGGGGCGTGTATATATGTATATATATATATATATAGCATTTCACTTCTATTTCAACATATATATAGTTTTTACAACGCATATACAACTTATACATCGAACATACAACTTATACAACGCTTATACAAGAGGTGTACAATGCTTATATAACTCATACATCGACTATATAATTTATACATCGTCATTTTCCATATCGTTTACAAATTAGAAATCTCACATTGGGTTCCACTCCACCAAAAATAGCAGAAGGCTCAGAAAAATATGCGGTCTCTTCTAGAATGTAGAAGACGTCCACACGAGTCCACTGTCTCTTGTTTCACTGAATTTCGTCAAGAAACGAAAAAGATATGATTTTTACAGTGAAATCAAAAACCGTAGCGCTTTAAAGTGCTATAATATAGTTTAATTAAAAATAGCTGTATACCTTTCTGAAATGTTCAAAACTAGGTCACGCGATTTCGTGAAATCCGTGAATCGATAGCTCGATCGGGCTACGCAGTGTCGAAGGGGGAGGAGAGAGCTTCTCGGCGTTGTTGGTGGGGTCCAGTTCGACGCTGGCAGGAGGGTGTGGCGGCGGTTGGAAGTCGCTGACTTTGAGACGTTGGATCTGGATGATGGCGTAGCTACAGGGGTCGAATCAGGCATGGATGTGGAGAGGGGATCGAGACCTTCAAAAAGTTCAACTGGAGGGGGTGGCGAAAACGCCTGTAGCGGCGGTGATCGGCCTGGGAAGCTTTGGAGCCTCTTCTGCCTTCGATCGGGGAGAGAGAAAATTAGGTTTTCTTTTTTTTTAATTTTTTAAAAAAAATATGATTGGCCGAGGGAGTTTTAAAGGGGTTTTCTGACACGACCTCCAATCCAAATCCAATGACTATCGTCCCTAGCGTTTTACCCCCATTCCGAACACAATGGGATATGTTTCGTAGGCCCATTCGACTGTTTCTATCAGTTTTTCTTCAAATTAAAATATTCAATATTCGATTAGAACGTACATTTCAATTTGCCAGGGCCACAAACTGATTTGGAAAATCCCAGAAAAATAAATCTAGCTATGTTTTGACGATACGGTCCCAACAAAACTAGTTTCATCGAATTCTGAGACCGTTTGAAAAATGGCCCATTTCTGGTCGATCCAATTTAACTGTAATTGACCAAAACACGTTTTCCTTTGCCACGCTCACATACTAGCTTCAAAAATTATGAAATTTGAAACCTAGCAATAACTTCACATCCGGATCCAACAAAAGTGGTTTCGTCGAATTCCGAGGTCTTATGCAAAATGGCCATTTTCACGGGCTATATAAATTCCATAGCGGCCTTTCTGAAAATTCATTTGGTCATAACTTTTGATTCCCGTTATGAAACTTCGATTTTTCATATTCGTTAGAAAGATATTCACTAACAGATTTAAATATTTTTGGTTTCACTCAAATCCCTTTTTTTGCACCCGGTACAGTCAGTCAAAGTTTGAATTCAATTGTTGAAACTGCAGCGCCATTTCAGGCCTTATTTATAATTAGAATTAATTATATTCGTTTTCAAACGTCGATTCAAACTCACTTTTCATTGCTATTATTTAAAATATTTATTTTAAATATTTAAAATACATTATTTTAGCCAATTTAAAAAATTTAAATTGGTTCAAATTTTCTGGGTTGTTACAATCTCCCTCACTTAAAACTTTTCGTCCCCGAAAAGGAACAAAGTCTAAAGTGGTTTGATTAATCAACTCTACGTCCAATCTGGCTTCAATTCTCTAACTTTTCGGTTTCTGAGAATTTTTAAATTCTTCAAAAATTTGGCTAACACCCGGAATTTTCGAAAAAATTCGCCATAACCTCCTTTGTACGGGGAGGGGTTTGGAAATTTATTGGGCCGTATTAGGTACCCAATAAATCCTAATAAGCATACACATATTTATAGTGATATATTCTGGTGTTTACAGGGGAGTTTGTATTCATAATAACTCCAGAGAATAAATTCTCATCACCCTGTCAAAGCCTGAGGGAGTGTGTATTTTAAATGCTCTAGAGGATAAATCCTCGTCACCTCGTCCCGTGTGGGAAATAAATAGTCCATGTGCCGTATCTAATGACTAGAGAGACGTGGTTATTGTCAACTCCAGACCGATGTGGGGTTTTTATTAATCTGGCAATTTTATCGTTACAATTTTTAAATAGTCCATATCAGTCATCAGTTCAACCTGTAAAATATAGTCATCGCCATACAAGCCTCACGCTCGTATGGTAAATCTTCCACCTCGTCACACAAGCTCCAAATGCTTATGTGGTATATGATGAAGTATGCCTATCTTCAGAAGTATGCCATGTAGTGTAGTTCAAAATTAATTGTTACTATCCTATGGCGACATTTATTATTACACACAGAATAACCAGCACTCCGCATCCAATGGCATTCACAGCAGTTGATATAATAATATTTCGCATCCAACTCATTAAGGTTTACCTATTTGTCGGGCATGCAAATAAAATCTTTACTCAACAGCTATCCATTTACCTGTTCAAACATATATAATGCACATGTATATATTTCTATCTATTTTCTAATCAGTTCAGTGGGTGATATAATCGAATAAATTCTACCATTCGTTATATTATTGATTAAATTAACTATCGTTTTAATAATTTAATTAATCAAATCTACTATCACACAACACAAACAACAAGCAAATTGTTTTTAACCTTTCAAAAATATATATCTTTTATATATGTTCAAAAATCATATTTCTAAAACCAAATTAGATATATAATCACAAATACGTTATTTATAAACATATTATTCTCGACTCGTTCTAGGGCACTTTTGACCCCATCTCTAACGAGTTATTCTGTTTCTACTCTACTCATACTAGGATATTACTGATCCTATCTGTACTGAGTTACTCGTCCTAGAACGCTACTGGTTCTATCTCTGACGAGTTCATTATTATGTTATATTCCAGCACTAAACTTAACTAAAGCTCTGATACCACATTGTGACGACCCCAAACCCCGTACTGACGGCGGCAAGGGTAATCCTTGGAATATAACACATAAACAGATAATAGCAGAACAGAAATAAATAAATACACCAGATAATGCACAATAAAATATACTGGATAAAAGTAATCATCAGAGTTACACAGTTTGCAACCATCCCTTCATCCTCCAGTACAGCAGGTAAAACCTACCGTGGCTCACACTGGTCCCCCAGCCCCTTGTTTTACGGCGACCCTCTCGAGTCTCGCGCCTACTGGTGAACCAACACTCTAAACTACAACATGTAGGGGTAAGAGTCTCCCGTTCTCCACCAAACCGCGAAGCGAGAATCCCCTATCATGCGTACCCGTCCTACTCAGGGCCAGCAACAAGGACTGGTATGAGAAATCTACTCAACACACTTATTATATGACTAATCACAGGACCACGCCACTTTCGCGGAATGGGTTTACTCCATTGGATTGCCAGTGCTTTAAAAACAAATTATTCTTTTAAACATCGCAATGCTTTTTATAAAAATGAAGCCATTATAAGACTCAGTTCCCATCACACAATGCGACGCAAACCGGAGGATAGAGTTTTACCTTATAATGGCCAAAATATGATTGATACGAATAAAACAAAAGCATTTGATGTTATCACTAGTGTTTATAGGTATCAAAAGAAATTTCAAATCATAACTATCAATCATAGACGGCATGGGTACCAAATATCATGTCGCCATATATATATATATATATACAATCAAATTCGCACAGTCACGTATTTTGAAATTGGATTTCCGTCATGAACCAAGGCAAAAGATAGTCCTTATCGACTTCGCGACTCTCTAGCCCAAGCCACAGGATCAGAGCTCGAGTGACCCTAGGATCGTCAGGGCCGGTCCACCGATGTGGATTAAAATGCCTGAACAATGCGTTTCCCCGCCCTTTGGGGCGTAAATGAGCCAACGAGTGACTCCATCGGACCCGGATCGTCCGATCAAACCGAGGCGCCTCGCAACAGCAACAACCACATAAGTCAAACTCGTCAGGGCGTGTAAAACCACTGATGCCACTTTTAACTAGAAGGAAACGCATGACCTCCCTGATGTCCTCTCTCGTTTCTGGTTCATACCGGGGTGTGAGGCTCGCGATTTCATGTTATAAACAAAGCTACGTCACACAAGCGGTGCTTTGATCATCTCCACAAGACTTTGCTTTTCAACAAAATCCCTGATCACTGCATCTTAGCATGCCACACAGGCAATTCACACCATGCAACTGATGGCTATCAATCATACAGAATAAATTCCAATGTCAGACACACTGTCCATTTGCAAGTCCGTTCTGGGTCTGAACGAAACCGGAGGCACTATATACCTCGCAAACCCATCGATCACCACGTACGTCTGGACGATCACCACTCATTATCCATATTTCAGGATGCCTCCCAATCAGGACCTCAGTTACCATCCAAACGAGGTGAAGATCTCTGGTCTTCGACCACCGTCTTCATCTTCGATTTCTTATCGTCGATTCATTGTATTCAAAATGGGATAAACCCGGTCTTTCTCCGCAACTCGCGTATATAATTAACAAGTGCAACACTAACATACACACGCATCATTTTAATTCATTAGTCACTAACCGTCAATCAGTAAGAGAACGATTTCCAAAATATTAACCCCGAAGGCCGAAACCAACATCAGATCAAAACCTAGGAAACCATTCGACTTAGCTAACCTTCAGTTAATTTCTAAATTTCACATCCATATCATTTATAATATTTTATAACGATTTATCGCTATTTTTATTTATTTTAAAATAGCCAATTTATTCAAAACGACGCTTCAGGCCATAACGCGGTCATGGCTCTGTTTTTCTTCAGATTTGATTTACACATATCTGAAAATCTAACCATTGGATCTTCACAAAATTTACATTATTAGAAAGATCTTTTCTTAACGAATCCAACGGTTCCAGTTTCGGGAAATTCCGACGGTCGGATTCCTCGGTATAATTGTTCGAAGTTTAGATTTCAAAATACGAACAACAGCATCGTTATTCGATTAAATATATTTATATTTATATATATATATATATATATATGTAATCGATTCTGGCGCTGTTTTTCCTCAGATTTGAATTAAACATTCCAGAAAATCCAACCGTTGGATTTTTACAAAGTTGGTGCCATTGGAAAGATATTTCCAAAGCGAAGCCAATGGTTGCGATTTCGGGAAAATCCGATTGTCGGATCTCTCGATATAATCATTTGAAATCACGGTTTCGAAAAATGAACTACAGTGTCGTTATTCGATATATTTCAATTCTATTTATATATATATCGATTCTTCGATTTCAAAAACTATATTCTTTTCATACATTGGATAAAAATGATATTTTTATCTAACTGTCTTCTGTTTCAACACTTCACTATTTTTAACAATTCATGTATATAATAAAAATGTGATTTTTAATGTAAAACAATTTATTTCAAAACACGATTATTTTATATATTTCATATAGGTGATAAAAATAGGATTTTTATTATAAAACAATTTATTTCAAAACAAGATTATTTTATACATTTCATATTGGTGTTAAAAATGAGATTTTTATTATAAAACAATTTCTTTCAAAATATGAATACCATTCAACACATGAATTTCAATTCAACGAATGAATATCGATTCAACACATGAAGGTTTTCTATAGTTTGTGTATATAGATAAAAATGTGATTTTTATATTTAAAACACGAATACCATTCAACACATGAATTTCAATTCAACGAATGAATATCGATTCAACACATGAAGGTTTTCTATAGTTTGTATATATAGATAAAAACATGATTTTTATATTTAAAACACGAATACCATTCAATACATGAATTTCAATTCAACGGATGAATATCGATTCAACACATGAAGGTTTTCCATAGTTTGTATATATAGATAAAAATGTGATTTTTATATTTAAAACACGAATACCATTCAACACTTGAATTTCAATTCAACGAATGAATATCGATTCAACACATAAAGGTTTTCTATACAACGAATAAATATAGTTTCAACAAATGAAAATAATTCTAACACATGAATATTATTCAAAATTTCGGCAGCATAACGGCAGGGTAGTTAAAACCGGGGCCGTCCCTTGTACGGCTCCTCGCTCTACCTTAAAGCCTCGCAGCTTTTGACAATGGGGAATCATGCATCTAGTTCGCACGCAGGCGGCATGTATATATTTTTCATTTCCACAAACTAATCCTATGTGGTTTCAACCAAATATTTCAACCACAAACGGGTATTTTTCAACCACAATCAATCAATATCAACCATAAACAATTTCAATCAACCATTCGCTATCAACCAATTTTCACACCAATCACAATCAATAAATATCGTCCATGGTTTGTGGACGAGGGGCGTATATATATATATATATATATTTATATATATAGCATTTCACTTCTATTTCAACACATATATAGTTTTTACAACGCATACACAACTTATACATCAAACGTACAACTTATACAACGCTTATACAAGAGGTGTACAACGCTTATATAACTCATACATCGACTATATAATTTATACATCGTCGTTTTCCATATCGTTTACAAATTAGAAATCTCACATTGGGTTCCACTCCACCAAAAATAGCACAAGGCTCAGAAAAATATGCGGTCTCTTCTAGAATGTAGAAGACGTCCACACGAGTCCACTGTCTCTTGTTTCACTGAATTTCATCAAGAAACGAAAAAGATTTGATTTTTACAGTGAAATCAAAAACCGTAGCGCTTTAAAGTGCTATAATATAGTTTAACTAAAAATAGCCGTATACCTTTCTGAAACGTTCAAAACTAGGTCACGCGATTTCGTGAAATCCGTGAATCGATAACTCGATCGGGCTACGCAGTGTCGAAGGGGGAGGAGAGAGCTTCTCGGCGCTGGTGGTGGGGTCCAGTTCGACACTGGCAGGAGGGTGCGGCGGCAGTTGGAAGTCGCTGACTTTGAGGCGTTGGATCTCGACGATGGCGCAACTACAGGGGTCGAATCAGGTATGGATGTGGAGAGGGGATCGAGACCTTCAAAAAGTTCAACTGGAGGGGGTGGCGAAAACGCCTGTGGTGGCGGCGATCGGCCTGTGAAGCTTTGGAGCCTCTTCCGCCTTCGATCGGGGAGAGAGAAAATTAGGTTTTTTTTTCTTTTTAAAAAAAATATGATTGGCCGGGGGAGTTTTAAAGGGGTTTTCTGACACGACCTCCAATCCAAATCCAACGACTATCGTCCCTAGCGTTTTACCTCCATTCCGAACACAATGGGATATGTTTCGTAGGTCCATTCGACTGTTTCTGTTAGTTTTTCTTCAAATTAAAATATAAAATATTCAATATTCGATTTGAACGTACATTTCAATTTGCCAGGGCCACAAACTGATTCGGAAAATCCCAGAAAAATAAATCTTGCTATGTTTTGATGATACGGTCCCAACAAAACTAATTTTGTCGAATTCTGAGACCGTTTGAAAAATGGCCCATTTCTGGTCGATCCAATTTAACTTTAATTGACCAAAACACGTTTTCCTTTGCCACGCTCACATACTAGCTTCAAAAATTATGAAATTTGAAATCTAGCAATAACTTCACATTCCGGATCCAACAAAATTGGTTTCGTCGAATTCCGAGGTCGTATGCAAAATGGCCATTTTCACGGGCTATATAAATTCCATAGCGACATTTCTGAAAATTCATTTGGCCATAACTTTTGATTCCCATTATGAAACATCGATTTTTCAGATTCGTTAGAAAGATATTCACTAACAGATTTAAATATTTTTGGTTTTACTCAAATCCGTTTTGTTTTGCAGCCGGTACAGTCAGTCAAAGTTTGAATTCAATTTTTGAAACTACAGCGCCATTTCAAGCCTTGTTTATAATTAGAATTAATTATATTCGTTTTCAAACGTCGATTCAAACTAAATTTTCATTGCTATTATTTAAAATATTTATTTTAAATATTTAAACTCCATTATTTTAGCCAATTTAAAATTTTTAAATTGGTTCAGATTTTCTGGGTCGTTATAGGGAACTTTTGTGGGAAAGGGTTATGCTTGTGAGGGTATGTTTAAACCAAATGTTGAAACTAATAAAGTGACTACTTCTGCTTATATGTTATGTGATTTCAATATTTGGCACTCTAGATTATGTCATGTTAATAAACGAATAATTCACAAGATGAGCACCCTAGATATGATTCCTAAATTGACAGAATCTGAACTTGATAAATGTGTATTTTGTACACAAGCAAAAATCACAAAGAGATCTCATATATCTGTTGATAGAATTTCTGAACCCTTAGACTTGATTCATTCTGACATATGTGAACTTGATGGTACTTTGACTAGAAAGGACATCGTTATTTTATCACTTTTATTAATGACTGTTCTGATTTCACATATATATACCTTATGAAAAATAAAAGTGATGCTTTTGACATGTTTAAAACATTCAAAACTGAGATTGAGAATCAAGCAAATAAGAAAATTAAGAGACTTCATAGTGATAGAGGAACAGAATATGAATCCACTTCAATTCTGAAATTCTATAAACAACATGGTATAATACATGAAAGAACTACCCCCTATTCTCCTGAGATGAACGGTAAAGCTGAAACGAAAAATAGGACCTTTACTGAACTTGTAGTTGCCATATTACTAAATGCTGGTGTAGCAAAACATTGGTGGGGGATATTTTATTGACTGTATGCTATGTTCTGAATAGAATCCCCAAATCTAAGACTAAAATTTCACCTTATGAAATTTTAAAGAATCATAAACCCAATGTCTCATATTTTAGAACTTGGGGTTGTTTAGCATATGTTCGCATTCCAAACCCTAAGAGAATAAAATTGGCAAGTATAGCATATGAATGTGTATTTATAGGCTATGCTATTAATAGCAAAGCATACAGATTTTATGACCTTAATGCACATAACATAATTGAATCAAATGATGCCGATTTTTATGAATCCAAATTTCCTTTTAAATTAAGGAATAGTGGGGGCACTTCAAGTATGCCT
This sequence comes from Allium sativum, assembly GCA_030737875.1. Lineage (NCBI taxonomy): Eukaryota > Viridiplantae > Streptophyta > Magnoliopsida > Asparagales > Amaryllidaceae > Allium > Allium sativum. The sequence goes on along the minus strand of CM060916.1, from coordinate 5,156,444 downwards.
GTTAGAACAGAACTTAATGAAAATTCTGAAGCTGAACCTAGAAGAAGTAAAAGAGTAAGAACCATAAAAGATTTTGGTTCAGATTTTTGTGCTTTTACTATTGAAGAGGATCCCATAAACCTCCAAGAGGCCTTATCTTCCTTAGATGCCGATTTTTGGCAAGAGGCTATAAATGATGAGATGGATTCTTTAGAATCCAATAAGACTTGGCACTTGGTAGATTTACCCCCTGGTTGTAAGTCTATAGGCTGTACATGGGTAGTTAAAAAAGAAATTAAAACCTGATGGCACTATTGATAAATATAAAGCACGACTAGTAGCCAAAGGTTTTAAACAAAAAGAAAACATAGATTTCTTCGACACTTTTTCACCAGTTACTAGAATCACATCCATTCGGATATTAGTTTCACTTGCCTCTATTCATAATTTGTGAATACACCAAATGGATGTGAAAACCGCATTTTTGAACGGTGAATTAGACGAAGAAATATATATGGACCAGCCTGAAGGATTTGTGGTACATGGTCAAGAACATAAAGTATGCAAATTAGATAAGTCATTATATGGTTTAAAACAAGCACCTAAACAATGGCATGAAAATTTTGATAATTTAATCACTTCCTATGGTTTTAAAGTTAATGAAAGTGACAAATGCATTTATTACAAATCTGAGAATGACATTTGCACTATTATATGCCTTTATGTAGATGACCTACTCACTTTTGGATCAAACATTCATGCCATAAACTCAGTCAAATCCTTATTAAGTGCCAATTTTGATATGAAAGATCTAGGTGAGGCGAGTGTAATCCTTGGTATTAAAATTACTATAACGACACGCATTTCGCCCGACCTTAATCGATCGCTAGATCGCCTAAGACTGTTCAAAACCCGAGTACGTTAACTTTGGGAATACAACAACATCAGAACAATAACAGCAGACTTTTATAAACATTATAATAATGTAACATCAGAGTACATCGATAAATTACAGCGGAAGTTAAATTAAAATATTTTAATACATTACAGCGGAAACAATAAAATAGATAAAGCTTTAAGCTTCAATCCAGCATCCTGCTCGAGATAAGAACCTGTAGACAAACTGTTCGACTGCCTGTGTGGAAAGATGGCACCCGAGTTTGTAAAGGTGGAAACAAACAACGGGTCAGTCATGGGACTAGTGTGAGAATTCTTAACTAATTTAACTAATAGCAATAAGGCAAATCCAAGGACCACGCCGCTAACGCGGAACGGGTTTACTCCAATGGATTGTCGTGCATAAATTAAAGTAAATCGTTAAATAACACAATTCTTTTTAGAAAAATGAAATCACCATAAGACTCAAGTCCCATCACACAATGCAACGCAAACCAGAGGATAGAGTTTTACCTTACGATGATTAAACATGCTTGGTACGATAAAACGAATTTGATATTATTATTAGTATATATATGTTTAAAAACACTTTCAATCATAATGTATCAATCCTAGGAAGAATACATACTAGTAATACAATCAAAACCGCATGAGGTCGTATTGGAAATTGGGTTTCCATCATGAGTCAAGGATAGGGAGGAGCTCCTTACCGATTCGAGACACTCTAGCTAATGTCTCAGGATTCCCCGCAGTTAACCCTTGGATCCTGCAAAGCCGATCCACCATACGAGTTGCGGATTAGTTATTCCTGAACATACATTTCCCAGTCCTATAGGACCTATCATCCGAGGCGCCTCATTCCATCATCCACATAAGTAAAATGTCGGGCCGTGTTAAAACCCAAACACCACTTCTAGCTAGAAAGAAACGTGCTTGAAACACCCCACCTCCGTTAGGGTCACTCTCAAAGGGAATGCCCTAATTTTGGTGGAGGTTTATAAGTATAAATCACAGATTTACAAGACAGATATAATAACACATATTTTTGAAACAGCGGAAAACAACAACTTTTATTTCATTCAAATACGTGTTACACCAACCATACCATAATTATCTTACAACACTTCCAAAAACATAACATCTTCATAACTGTCTTGATTACATTATTTAAAGAAGCATAAAGAAAACATAAATAAAATGCAAAAGTCCCATAATTGCTGTCCAAAGCCATAGTCCAAAACGAAAAGATCCAAGCAATACATTCTTTCTCTTCAAGCTAGATATGAAGGCTGGTCAAGCTGCGGTATTCCCTCCCTGTGGACCCAGGGGGGAACGGAAGAAAAGAAGACGAAAGAAAAGTAGAGTCAGACATAAAGCCTGAGTAAGTCTAGGACTATTCAGTCTATGAATAAAGAACTGGGTATGATAAGTATAAACTAGAAATGGGAAAGCACCATAAACCAAGTTAAGTTGTCTAGGGTCGAATATACTATCGTACCCCATATTAATCTCTGTACCCATATAAACTAGTTCCCAACAGGCACCCCATAATCAGGGTGAAGTGATCCATTTTATGACGATTGGCTCCTACTCGCATAGTTACATGTGTCTTACGGCCCCCGATGTTGTAGTTACCTGTGCTGGTCCCACCATGGGGTGTATCAAGTCCCATGGTGGCGGCCCGACACAATCCTAGAATGCACAGGTATGCTACTGGTACCCAGTGCCTTATTTTTCTGCGCCGGAGTGTGTGCACGCCCGCACCCCGTTAGAACCTACACTGCTGCACCACCGCCGTCGATTTGACCTCTTACAGTCAGCCCAGTAATCGTGCCCCACCCTGCCTAGTTTCAGGGTATCATGATACGCCTTGTAGGGTTACTGCTGAAAAGGGTCCCCCGCTACTAGGTTTTCTATTTCTAGCCAACATGCTAAGTTGGTTAAGTGTTTTATAAACCTAACCCCCAATCAGTCTGTTTAGTTTAGCATGTTCCATTTTGATTAAGTATTAGTAAAATTTACTTAATCCTATCAATCCTGACTAAGCCTTAATTGTCTTATTAAAGCCTTGACCTCTCACATTAGACAGGTATTGTTGTGGCTGCCTGTTGCCGGTTGGGTCCGGGCAGTCTTACGCCACAACTCAGTCTAACCTCGGGTCCTTATTGGGCTCCGTGTTTAACCACCCACATTGGATAGGTATTGTTGTGACTACTGGACAGCCGGGCGGTTCCGGGCAGGTTTACATCACAACTCAATCCAACCTCGGGTTAATCACATCGTATTTTCTACATTTACATATTTTGTCTCTTTTCTTTTTATATGTAAATATTTGCGGCCCATTATTCAAATTTATCTTTATTGATTAAAATTTATTTATGTCACTTAATTGATTTTCAAGATTGTTGGCATGCGTCGAACATGCCAACACATATGTTCTATATTTTAGCCCAAACGTTATTACCCCTGTTTTACACGTTCGTTCAAATGTAAGGTGTGTTGGGTTTAATGCTTAAACCCAATTTAGCCATATGAAAAGGGGAGGCTTATAACATGGTGTTTATAAGGTAACATAAAAAGGGGAGTGTGAACGCATGAACTTGCAACATAACGGTTCAATTAACATAAGGTAGGCATATGTGAACTTGTAATAGTAACAACATACAATATAAGCAATACTTAAACATGAACCATTCTAATCATATAATTATGGCATAATCATAATTGAACATGAGTCCTTCTATTCATATAGTCATGGCATAAACATAATTGAACATGAATCCTACTATTCATATAATCATGGTTTTTATCCTATCTATGTAACTTATAAGTGGGATGTAATTCTAGTGTAATTTCTAATGTAACTTATGTGCCAAATATATTATCATATGATTATGATAACAACATAAGCCTAAAAACATGTTTTCAACTAGGCATAATAACAAACATAGTTTAGTCATGTTCATAAAATTAATACAAGCTTACAAAGACGCTTGCTTTTGTCACTATCACAAAATCATGATTTTTATACTTGAACTATGATGCCAATTCCAACATAACCTTCATATTAATCATAATACTTAAGTGGATCAAGTTACACTAAAGATGACTATAGAATTATACATCATGTTGACATAAAAATAAATCATATACTTGCATAAATTTCAAATAAACTATTACAACATATAGTTGTTGTTTCAACATGAATCTTATACTTGCAATTATCAAATGGGTGTTGTAAATAACTACCACAAACATGTAGTTTTCAATATGAATCATATGCTTGCATGAATCCCAATAAAAATTCCACAACATGTGGTTGTCAACATAAACCATATACTTGTATGAATCAAACCATAGCATTTCCAAATAGTTTAGAATCAAAATAACATACAAATATGAGTCATTATCGCCACAATTCCATTTCGTTTTCAACGCAAATCGCGTACTTGCAAATATCCAATCGCTTTAATTTGATTAACGTTGCTTTAAGCTTTTGATTTATCTCCTAATTGTATCTCTATTTCTGACGGCTATCCTCAGTCTCTCCTCAGCAGCATGACGGTCTCATCTCCATTTTAGTTTATGTGAATTAGGGTTAGTCTTAGGTCCTTTTTATAGAGTTTCTGAGTTGATTTAGACCGTCGATGGAGCTTGGTTTAATAATAGCTGTTCGTTCAAAGAAGAGACCAACCAGGAGCTGACACCTAGCCCTAGTGACAAGGCAAGGCTCAGAAAATCGACCAAACACAGACTAGGCCAGCCAGGGTGGGCTGGGTTCGGCCTGGCTCAGGGGCCAGGTCGACTCCCCAGTCGACCCCCAGGTCGACTCTAGAGTCGACCTGCCTGGGCAGGTCGACACCTAGGTCGACTCCCAGGTCGACCTGGCCTGGCAGGTCGACCCTAGGGTCGACCCCCAGGTCGACCTGGTGGGTTTGGGCGGGAATTTTCCCGCCTACTCTGATTGGGCTGAATTTAAATTCTGTTTTCGAAATTTGAATTTTCTGAAACTTCGTCGGGCCATAATTTGGTCATACGGGCTCCGTTTTTCGAAAACTCGGACTCTATTTCGCGTATTTTTCCGAGACGAACGCAATGGAGTATCCCGTATCCCTTAATACTTTGTTTTGAAATTAGTTATACTTTAATTTGTGAATTTCACTGTTATAAAATACACGGGGTGTTACAGTGCCCCTGAAGTTTAATATTTTGCATACAACCTCGGAATTCGATGAAACCACTTTTGTTGGGTCCGGGATGTCAAATTATTGCTAAGTTTCAAATTTCATAATTTTTGAAGCTAGTATGTGAGTGGGGCAAAAGAAAATGTGATTGGTCAATTTCTGTTAAAATGGGTCGACCTAAAAATGGTCATTTTTCAAACGAGCTCAGAATTCGATGAAACTAGTTTTGTTAGGACCGTATCGTCAAAACAAAGCTAGATTTATTTTTCTGGAATTTTTCGATTCAGTTTGTGGTCCTGGCAAATTGAAATGTACGTTCAAATTAAATATTGAATGTTTTATATTTCAATTTGAGAAATAACTGACTGTAATAGTCTAATTGGCCAACGAAACATATCCCATTGTGTCCGGAATGGGGGTATTTAGCTAGGGGCGACAGTCGTTGGGTTTGATTTCGAGTTCGTTTGTAAAAACACTATTTAAAATCTCCTATAAAGTCTCGACCAATAGGATTTTTCCTTTTAAAAAAAATCACGAGAAACCCTAGCCGCCTTTCTTCCTCTGGACGATCCGCATCGCTCGAGACTTCCCCTCGATTTTCCCGCCGCCACCGCCACCTATAGGCCGCGCCATCACCACAGTTCGACAGCCCTTCGTCCCCTCTTCACATCCGACCAAACGCCGCCCTCCACCATTGCCTGTATCGCCTGAACCACCCCCAGGAAGTCGACGCCTTTCCGACGCTGCCCAGCCTTCCTCCGACACCGAGCTGACCCTACTCCTAGGCACAGGCGCGTCTCTCCAAGCCCGAGGGCGTGGCACTACCAGATCAAAGCAACGATCGACAGATTTCTTGAATTTTGCAACCCTAGTTTTGAATCAAAAATAAAGGTACGACCTTTATTATTCTGAAATGAAAATAACACTATAAAGCGTTGCAAAACTTTGAAAAATAATATCGTTTTCGTTCGTTAAGGAAATTTGATGAAACAGGAGACACCGTGACCGCAAGGAGGCTCTCTACATTCTAGAAGAAGCCGCGGATTTTTCTGATCTTCCTACGATTTTTAGCACAGCAAAAACCAATGTGAGGAATCTAAACTAAATTGTGTGAATGGAATCGCGTTGTATAAATTATATAAGCGAAGTGTAAATTATATACACATTGTATACCTCATGTACATGTGTTGTATAAGTTATATTTGCAATGTATAAATTATACAAGCGTTGAATGAAACATATATGCTTTGAATTGTGATGAAATGCAAGTGAATTATAATATAATATATATATATATACTCCCCTCGTCCACAGACCATGGACGATATTTATTGCTTGTGATTGACATGATATTATATGGTATGACGAATGGTTGGAAATAATTGTTTGTGGTTGATATTGTGGTTGAAAATAACTTTGTGGTTGAAAAATACCCTCTAGTGGTTGAAACAAATTAGAATAGGATTGTGGAAATGAAAATAAAACATGTCGCCTGCGTGCGAACTAGATGCATGATCCCCATTGTCGAAAACCGCGAGGTTTTAAGGTAGAGCGAGGAGCCGTACTAGGGACGGTCCCGGTTTTAACTACCCTGCCATTATGCTGCCGAAATTTTCTGAAATATCAATGTGTTAGAATAATTTTCATTCGTTGAAATAAATTACATATGTTGAAACCAATATTCATGTGTTGAGTTGACGTTCATTCGTTGAATCGGAATTCATGTGTTGAATATTATTTGAATTTAAACAAATAGCTTTAGCGATAAAAATCACATTTTTATATATATTCAAACTATAACGAATATTCATGTGTTGAGTTGAAATTCATTCGTTGAATCGAAATTCATGTGTTGAATATTATTTGAATTTAAACAAATAGCTTTAGCGATAAAAATCACATTTTTATATATATTCAAACTATAGCGAATATTCATGTGTTGAGTTGCAATCCATTCGTTGAGTTGAAATTCATGTGTTGAATATTATTTGAATTTAAACAAATAGCTTTAGCGATAAAAATCACATTTTTATATATATACAAACTATAGAGAATATTCATGCGTTGAATTGAAATTCGTTCGTCGAATTGAAATTCATGTGTTGAATGTTATCGTATGTTAAAATAAAATGAATCGACAATAAAAACTAAATTTTTATTGTGAATATGAAGTGTTAAAAACATTCACGTGTTGAATAAATATTTTTGATGATAAAAATATTTCTTTTATCATTTATACGCTTTGATAAAAATACACACGTGTTGAAATAAATAATGGTTTGCTAGAAATATTATTATTAGCTTTGTTCTGCATATATATACATGTGTTAAACAGGAAAAATGGATTAGCTGTAGAGTAAAGAAATTATTTGCGTGCCTGAAAAATAGGTAACCCTTGATGAGTTGGCTGCACAATTTTATTTTTATATTAACTCTTGTGAATGCCATTGGATGCGGAGTACTGGTTATTCTGTGTGAAATAATAAATATCGCCATAGGATAGTAACAATTAATTTTGAACTACACTACATGGCATACTTCTTGACGATAGGCATACTTCATCATATTCCACATAAGCAATTGGAGCTTGTGTGACGAGGTGGAAGATTTACCATACGAGCGAGAGGCTTGTATGGCGATGATTTTATACTACAGGTTGAACTGATGACTGATATGGACTATATAAAATATAACGATAAATCGCCAGATTAATAAAAAACCCACACGGGTCTGGAGTTGACAATAATCATGTCTCTCTAGTTATTAGATATGTCACATGGACTATTTATTTCCACACGGAAACTGGGTGACGAGAATTTATTCTCTGGAGTTATTATCTATACATGCTCCCCCGTAAACACCAGAATATATCACTATAAATATGTGGATGCTTTTTAGGATTTATTGGGTACCTAACACTGTCCAATAAATTTCCAAACCCCTCCCCGTACAAAGGAGGTTATGGCGAAATTTTTCGAAATATTAGGCTTTAGTGAAATATTTGAAGTGAAAACGAAGTTGAAAATATAGAATGAACTATAGTAGGAATTATAGAATGAACTATATTTATATATATAAATATAAATATAATTAAAAGGAATCGAAGCCGTGCAGTTCGTGTTTCGGAATCGTAATTTTAAACGATTAGTACGAGAAATCCGACCATCGGATTTTCCCGAAACCGCAACCGCTGGGTTCGCCTTGGAAATATCTTCCCAACGGCACCAACATTGCAAAAATCCAACGGTTGGATTGTCCGGAATGTTTAATTCAAATCTGAAGAAAAGCAGTGCCAGAATCGTTTATATTTATATATAAATATAAATATAATTAAATTAAATCGAATAACGACGCTGCAGTTCGAATTTTGAAACTGTAACTTCAAACGACTAGTGTGGAAGATCCGACCGTCGGATTTTCACGAAACTGGAACCGTTGGGTTCGCTTTGGGAATATCTTCCCACTGATATAGACTTTGTAGAAATCCAACGGTTAGATTTTCCGATATGTGTAAAACAAATTAGGGGAAAAACAGCGCCACGGCACGACCTGAAACGTCGTTTAATTAAATATGGCCATTTTTAAATAAATAAAAATGGCGAAAAATCGTTATAAAATATTATAAGCAACATAGATTGCTAATAGACCAATTGGGCTTGAATTGTTTGATATTTGATGGTTGTATGTGCTTGACACGAAAATAACACTAAAGAACTGAAAGATGGATGTCGAATAATATAACTATGGAAAGAATCGATTTAAATTCTAATTACATGAATTATTTGAAAAGGCCGAGCTAAACCTCATTTCAAATAATTTATCGAACGATTCGAATTGGAAAATGCAAAGACGATTCAATACCGACGATCTTCGTATCGGTTGGATAGGCGCTGCTGAGGTTCCTGACCGGAGTTGCTACCGTGAAGGAACGGAAGTAGTAGCCGTCTGAACGTATGTGTTGATTGGACGGATATACGAGGAATTTGACGCCTCCGGTTTCGTTCAGACCCAGAACGGACTTGTAAATGGACTGTGTGTCTGACATTGGATTTTGTTCTATACTGATTGATCTCTGTTAAATATATATCTCTTTGGCGGCGGATAATTTATTCTTTTGCTTAACGCCCTTCTCTGAGACGTATGAGCTCAGAGGTTATATATCGATAGAAATCAATCGTATGGAGTGGATTGCCTATATGGCATGCCAAGATGCTGTGATCAAGGCTTCTGTTGCAAAGCAAAGTCTTGTGGATGATGATCAAAGCACGGTCTATGTGGCCTGGCTTTGTGTATAGCGTGGATTCGCGAGCCTCACACCTCGGTATGAGTTAAAAACGGGATACGGACTGTAGGGAGAGCACGACGTTTCTTTCTAGCTATGGTGGTGTCAGTGACTTACCAGCCCTGACATATATATCTATTTTTCACCTATGTGGTTGTTGGAATGCGAGGCGCCTCGATTATAGGTTTGTAAGGACCGGGAAACGTGTGTTCAGGAATAAATAATCCTCAAACGTAAGAGAGGACCGGCCCTGAAGATCCGGGTTACCCAGAGTGTGTAGTCCTGAGGCATTTGCTAGAATGTCTCGAAGCGGAGAGGAGCTTGCCCCTTGCCTCGACTTATGACGGAAATCCAATTTCCAGTACGAGATAACGGATTCGATTGTAACTTATATATGGCGACATAGTGGCATGGGACGCTCATGTCGCCTATGATTGATATTTATGATGCTATTCATTTTTGAAACATATATGCACTAGTAATAATATCAATTGATTTTGCTTTATACGTATCAAGCATATTTGGCCATTATAAGGTAAAACTCTATCCTCCGGCTTGCGTTGCATTGTATGATGGGACTTGAGTCTTATAATGGCTTCATTCTTTTTAAAAGCATTGCGTTGTTTTAAAAGAATTTACTTTGTTTTAAATGCACTAGCAATCACTGGAGTAAACCCGTTCCGCGAAAGTGGCGTGGTCCTATTATTTGCTCATTACTGTTGTTTAAACTGTTAAATAGATTTCTCATACCAGTCCCCATGACTGACTCGTTGTTTGTTTCACTTTGCAAACGCGGGTGCCCTTATTTTAACACGGGCAGCCTAGTTCACATGTGACAGGTTGTGTTTTTGGCTCTGCACTATTGGATAGAGTGCATTTTGGCTCATGGCGAGGCTGACTTCACAGAGATGACTTTGACATTTTCCGCCATTATTGTACTTATATTATGATTCCGCCACTGGCGATGCAGACTGCTTTACTTTCAGTACTTCTTATTGTATGTATATGTACCGCCTTCGGCGATGTAGACTGATACCCTTATTATGTCTCACTGCATGTATGTATTCCGCCTCTGGCGATGATGACTGATCACTTCCCTTTTATTTACTAAGTTATATCCTACGCTATGCTATTCTGATGTTGTTACATGTTGTGATTCCGCTGTCATATCCATGTTAAATTATTCTAGTTATTGTTTTTGCTATTATTTGTACTCTGCTATGATGATTAATGTGTTATATTCCAATGATTATCCTTAATACCGCCCCTCGGATTTTGGGATCGTCACAGTTGGTATCAGAGCTTTGGTTAACCTTAGTTCCGGGATCTAACACATTAAACACCTCGTCAGAATAGAATCAGTAGTGTTCTAAGGCGAGTAGCTCGTTTGAGATAGGATTAGTAATGTCCTAGAATGAGCTAAGCAGATTAGCAAAACAATTTGATCAGTACATCATTATCTTTCCTTATGTTCCCCTGCTTTATCATATATGAGAATTATCAAATCTGTGAGCTTGACTCTTTTCTTGCTTATACAGTACTCTCTCTGATGGCTACACGAGCAGCAGCAGCTAGAGGAGGCCGTGGAGGCCGAGCAGGAGTAGCAGGAGGACAGGGGAATATCCTCGTAGTTGAGGGAGGCCCTATTATTCAGCCACCAGCACCCGAGGACTTTGAGCTATACAGAGTAGCGAAGAGTTATAGGAACCTTGGGGGAAAACCCTTTTCTGGCACAGGTACAGTGACAGAGGCTATTGCTTGGTTGAAGACCTATGAGAAGATCTTTGAAGGCATGGGTTTGGGAACCAACAACAAAGAACGACTAGGTATTTGGGTCCTACAGGAGGAAGCAGAGCTGTGGTGGGATGCCATCACCTCAGAAGATGCAGCAGGTACTATCAGAACCTGGGAGCAATTCAAAACCATGTTCAACGAGAAGTTTGTACCTGAACAGGCCTTAGAGAGGATGCGAGAGCAGTTTGCTAATCTCCAGCAGGGAGATCTCTCTATCCAGGATTACCTCAATAAATTCACCCAGTTGTCGCGCTACGCCCCAGAGCTTATTATGACTAACAAAGCAAAGAACAAGAGATTTATATTTGGGCTAAAGCGCAAGTACCATGACAGAGCCATGAGCAACATCAAACTCTCCTTCTCAGAATTAGTAGAAATGGCTTGCAATTATGAAGATATGGATGAAAGACACGCCAGCCAAGACCACGCCAAAAGCCAAGCGGGAAATAAGCGCAAGGCTTCAGCAGATCAGCCAGAGTCTAGCATTACAGCTGCCGCTACTCAAAAACCTGGAAAGATACTGAAAGGAAATTGCTACAACTGCGGGAAGCCAGGACATTTTTCTAATGTGTGCAAAGCCCCGAGGAAGCCAAAGGAAAATCCAGACTCAGTCGAATGCTACAATTGCCACAAGAAATGGCACTATAGCAGGAACTGTCCTCTGAAGCAGAATGCACAAGTGGCTCATGTGTATGATGGGGGGCCCCGCCAGCTATCACAGATGGATCAGGTAAACCCGACGTCTTGGGAGGTACCCTTACCATTAAAAATATTCATGTTTCTGTACTTTTTGATACTGGTGCATCACGTAGCTTCATTTCTGGTAACATTGTTCACAAGTTAAAATTGAAACAAGGAAAACTTAAAGAACCAATTAAAGTTCAAAACCCGATAGGAGGTTCTGTTAGTCTCAGTTCATACTGTAGAGTGCCTGTCTCTTATTCTTGCTACAAGTTCTCTTTTAAAGTGATTGTCATGGACCATTCCGAATTCGATATTATACTGGGGCTAGACTGGTTGACAAAATATAAGGCCGAAGTTAAATGTATCGAACGAATCGTCAAATTTAAAACAAAATTTGGGCATATCACTATACCATGCCATGGTTCCGAAATTAATAGAACACAATTTTGGTCTTCTTTAGAAGTTACTCCCCCTTCATTAGAAAATATAACGGTAGTTAAAAACTATGCGGATGTGTTTGAAGAAGTAGAAAACTTACCGCCGCAAAGAGAAATTGAATCCAGGATAGATCTAATTCCTAACGCCCGACCAGTAGTACATCCAATTAGAAGAATGGCCCCGAAAGAAAAAAGAAGAGTTAGGTAGTCAAACCAGAGAATTGCTTTGGAAAGGTCTGATTAGACCGAGCTTTTCAGCTTGGGGAGCAGCTATAGTATTTGTTCCGAAATCAGACGGTACTCTAAGACTTTGTGTTGATTACCGAGATCTCAATAAACAGACACTGAAGAACAAATATTCCTTGCCACGTATAGATGATCTGTTAGATCAATTAAATGGAGCAACAGTATTCTCCAAAATGGACCTAGCTACAGGTTTCCACCAATTACGTATAGCCGAAGACTGTATTCCTTTGACAGCCTTCAGGGGTCCCGATTTATTTTACGAATGGTTAGTAATGCCGTTCGGCTTGTGTAACGCTCCGGCATACTTCGTCGATCTTATGAACAGAGTGTTCCGTGGTGTATTGAATAAATTCGTTCTAGTCTTTATTGATGACATTTTAATCTACTCCAAGTCGGAAGACGAACATGCAAAACATTTAGAACAAGTGTTGAAAATTCTAAGGAGAAATGTCTTGAAAGCTAAATTTTCTAAGTGTGTCTTCTGGCAGGATGAAGTTAAGTTCCTAGGCCATGTCGTATCAAAAGAAGGGATTGCTGTAGATCCAAGCAAAATTACAGTGATTCAGAACTGATAACAACCTACTACCCCCACAGAAGTTCGAAGTTTCCTTGGATTGGCTAGTTACTATCGGAAATTCGTTCAGAATTTTTCAAAGATATCTGGTGTATTGACAAAGCTTACAAAGAAGCATGAGAAATTCAAATGGACTCCCGAATGTGAAGAAGCTTTCCAGGAGCTGAAACTGAAGTTGACAACCGCTCCAGTATTGACAATTATAGAAGGCACCCAAGACTTGACTGTATGGACAGATGCTTCTATTAGAGGGCTAGGCGCAGTATTAATGCAAAAAGGCCAAGTGGTCGCATATGCTAGCCGTCAGCTGAAGCCGCATGAGAGAAACTATGCAACTCATGATCTTGAGTTATTAGCTATCGTGTTTGCTTTAAGAATCTGGAGGCATTATTTATTGGGCGAGAAGTTCGAACTATTTACCGATCATCAATCCTTGAAATATCTATTCACTCAGAAAGATCTAAATTTGAGACAATAGCGTTGGTTAGAATTCCTTGTAGCATAAGATTTTGAGATCATATACACTACGGGGAAAGCCAATGTTGTCGCAGATGCGCCCAGTAGAAAGGATGAAATCATTGCCAGCTTTATCATTACTTCTTCCTTAGAAGATAAGATTACTATTCTACAGAAAGACGATGAATTTATTGAAAGGATTAGCCAGCGGATCCGAGAAGAAAAACCCTCAGATTTTAGCCTTGATAGCCGAGGGGTCCTAAGATTACGAGGGCGAATTTGTGTGCCTGGAATTCCTGAGCTCAGAAGGGAAGTACTTGATGAATGCCACAAGTCCAAATTAAGTATCCATCCCGGTGTGAGCAAAATGTTTAACGATATCAAGCGCCCATTCTGGTGGAAGGCGATGAAAAGAGATATTTCAATATATGTTAGCAGATGCTCCACTTGTCAACTAGTTAAGAGTGATCAGCAGAAATTGGCTGGACTATTACAACCCTTAGAAGTTCCAGGATGGAAGTGGGAGCAAATTTTGATGGATTTCATTGATGGCTTGCCTCGAACTAGGAAAGGAAACGACAGTATATGGGTAATCGTAGATCGCTTCACTAAGACTGCCCATTTCATACCTGTCTGATCCAATAGAACGGCTCAAAGTTTAGCACAGATTTACTTCAAAGAAATAGTTAAACTGCATGGAGTGCCGCTCAATATAGTCAGTGATAGAGATCCCCTGTTTACTAGCAAGTTCTGGGAAGCATTCCAAACAGAATTGGGAACCAAATTAAATTTAAGCACCGCTTATCACCCAAAGACAGACGGCCAAACTGAGCGGGTGAATAAGATTCTAGAAGATTTACTGCGGGTTTGCGTTATTGATTTCGGAGGCTCATGGGAAGATCACTTACATCTAGCTGAATTCTCTTACAACAATAGCTATCAAGCAAGTTTGGGAATGTCCCCATTTGAAGCATTATACGGTAGACCGTGCAGATCTCCCGCATGTTGGGTAGAACCCGGCAACAAACTTGTGTTAGGGCCCGATGTGATTCAAGAAGCATCGGATAAAGTCGATTTCATTAAGAAGCGATTGAAAACCGCACAGAGCCAACAGAAAAGTTATGCTGATGCGAGAAGAAGAGATTTATCATTTGCCGTTGGTGATTATGTTTATTTAAGAGTTTCTCCAATGTGGGGAGTAATTAGATTTGGCAAGACTGGGAATTTGGCACCGAGATTTATTGGTCCATTTCCTATACTTGAACTGATTGGAACTCATGCATATAGGGTTTCATTACCTGATTGGTTGCCTAGTGTACATGATGTGTTCCACGTGTCTCAACTCAGAAAACATGTTCATGATCCAGATCTTGTTGTGGAAGAAGCAGCGCAACAGGATATAGATATAACTCCAGAATTAGCACTCAGAAGAGAGCCATTAAAGATAGTTGGCAAAGAAACTAGAGAGCTAAGGAGCAAAAAGATTCATTTAGTCAATGTGCAGTGGAGTAGTGATCTTAGAGACTGTACTTGGGAGACTGAGGAAAGCATTAAACAAGCCTACCCCAAATGCAGAGTGGACATCTCTGACTAACTCCGGTGCAAGGTACCTTTACAATACTTTGCATTTACATTTTGTTTCCTACTTAGCTGTTATTTCCTTTTCGAGGACGAAAAGTTTTAAGTGGGGGAGATTGTAATAACCCGGAAAATGTGAACCAATTTAAAATTTTTAAAATTGGTTATTACCAAAGAATTTGAATAATTGAAATAGCATATTTCAATAAAATAAAGAATTGGGTATAGTAAGGCAGTTTGAAATTTTGAATACAAACTTTGTCTGACTGTACTGGGTGGAAAATATAACGGATTTTAGCGAAACTGAAAATATTTTAATTTGTTTATGAATACCTTTCTAACGAATCTGAAAAATCGAAGTTTCATAACGGGAATCAAAAGTTATGGCCAAATGAATTTTCAGAAAGGTCGCTATATAGCATATATAGCCCCTGAAAATTGATATTTTGCATACGACCTCGGAATTCGACGAAACCACTTTTGTTGGGTCCGGGATGTCAAATTATTGCTAAGTTTCAAATTTCATAATTTTTGAAGCTAGTATGTGAGTGGGGCAAAAGAAAATGTGATTGGACCTAAAAATGGCCATTTTTCAAACGAGCTCAGAATTTGACGAAACTGGTTTTGTTAGGACCGTATCGTCAAAACAAAGCTAGATTTATTTTTCTGGAATTTTTCGATTCAGTTTGTGGCCCTGGCAAATTAAAATGTACGTTCAAATTAAATACTGAATGTTTTATATTTTAATTTGAAAAATAACTGACTGTAACAATCGAATTGGCCAATGAAACATATCCCATTATGTCCGGAATGGGTGTATTTAGCTAGGTGCGACAGTCGTTGGGTTTGATTTCGAGTTCGTTTGTAAAAACACTATTTAAAATCTCCTATTAAGTCTGGACCAATAGGATTTTTCCTTTTAAAAAATCGCGAGAAACCCTAGCCGCCTTTCTTCCTCTGGATGATCCACATCGCTCGAGACTTCCCCTCGATTTTCCCACCGCCACCTATAGGCCGCGCCACCACCACAGTTCGACAGCCCTTCGTCCCCTCTTCACATCCGACCAAACGCCGCCCTCCACCATCGCCTGTATCGCCTGAACCACCCCCAGGAAGTCGACGCCTTTCCGATGCCGCCCAGCCTTCCTCCGACCACCGAGCTGACCCTACTCCTAGGCGCAGGCGCGTCTCTCCAAGCCCGAGGGCGTGGCACTACCTGATCGAAGCAACGATCGACATATTTCACGAATTTTGCAACCCTAGTTTTGAATCAAAAATAAAGGTACAACCTTTATTATTCTGAAATGAAAATAACACTATAAAGCGTTGCAAAACTTTGAAAAATAATATCTTTTTTGTTCGTTAACGAAATTTGATGAAACAGGAGACACCGTGACCGCAAGGAGGCTCTCTACATTCTAGAAGAAGCCGCGGATTTTTCTGATCTTCCTACGATTTTTAGCACAGCAAAAACCAATGTGAGGAATCTAAACTAAATTGTGTGAATGGAATCGCGTTGTATAAATTATATAAGAGAAGTGTAAATTATATACGCATTGTATACCTCATGTACATGTGTTGTATAAGTTATATTAGCGATGTATAAATTATACAAGCGTTGAATGAAACATGTATGCTTTGAATTGTGATGAAATGCAAGTGAATTATAATATAATATATATATATATACTCCCCTCGTCCACAGACCATGGACGATATTTATTGCTTGTGATTGACGTGATATTATATGGTATGACGAACGGTTGGAAATAATTGTTTGTGGTTGATATTGTGGTTGAAAATACCTTTGTGGTTGAAAAATACCCTCTTGTGGTTGAAACAAATTAGAATAGGATTGTGGAAATGAAAATAAAACATGTCGTCTGCGTGCGAACTAGATGCATGATCTCCATTGTCAAAAACCTCGATGTTTTAAGGTAGAGCTAGGAGTCGTACTAGGGACGATCCCGGTTTTAACTACCCTGCCGTTAAGCTGCCGAAATTTTCTGAAATATACATGTGTTAGAATAATTTTCATTCATTGAAATAAATTACATATGTTGAAACCAATATTCATGTGTTGAGTTGACGTTCATTCGTTGAATCGAAATTCATGTGTTGAATATTATTTGAATTTAAACAAATAGCTTTAGCGATAAAAATCACATTTTTATATATATTCAAACTATAACGAATATTCATGTGTTGAGTTGAAATTCATTCGTTGAATCGAAATTCATGTGTTGAATATTATTTGAATTTAAACAAATAGCTTTAGCGATAAAAATCATATTTTTATATATATTCAAACTATAGCGAATATTCAAGTGTTGAGTTGCAGTTCATTCGTTGAGTTGAAATTCATGTGTTGAATATTATTTGAATTTAAACAAATAGCTTTAGCGATAAAAATCACATTTTTATATATATACAAACTATAGAGAATATTCATGTGTTGAATTGAAATTCGTTCGTCGAGTTGAAATTCATGTGTTGAATGTTATCGTATGTTAAAATAAAATGAATCGACAATAAAAACTACATTTTTATTGTGAATAGGAAGTTTTAAAAACATTCACATGTTGAATAAATATTTTTGATGATAAAAATATTTCTTTTATCATGTATACGCTTTGATAAAAATACACACGTGTTGAAATAAATAATGGTTTGCTAGAAATATTATTATTAGCTTTGTTCTGCATATGTATATACATGTGTTGAACAGGAAAAATGAGTTAGCTGTAGAGTAAAGAAAATATTTGCATGCCCGACAAATAGGTAAGCCTTGATGAGTTGGCTGCGCAATTTTATTTTTATATTAACTCCTGTGAATGCCATTGGATGCGGAGTGCTGGTTATTCTGTGTGAAATAATAAATATCGCCATAGGATAGTAATAATTAATTTTGAACTACACTACATGGCATACTTCTTGACGATAGGCATACTTCATAATATTCCACATAAGCAATTGGAGCTGGTGTGACGAGGTGGAAGATTTACCATACGAGCGAGAGGCTTGTATGGCGATGATTTTATACTACAGGTTGAACTGATGACTGATATGGACTATATAAAATATAACGATAAATCGCCAGATTAATAAAAACCCCACACGGGTCTGGAGTTGAAAATAATCACGTCTCTCTAGTTATTAGATACGGCACATGGACTATTTATTTCCACACGGAAACGGGGTGACGAGAATTTATTCTCTGGATTTATTATCTATACATGCTCCCCCGTAAACACCAGAATATATCACTATACATATGTGGATGCTTTTTAGGATTTATTGGGTACCTAACACGGCCCAATAAATTTCCAAACCCCTCCCCGTACAAAGGAGGTTATGGCGAAATTTTTTGAAATATTAAGGCGTTAGTGAAATATTTGAAGTGAAAACGAAGTTGAAAATATAGAATGAACTATAGTAGGAATTATAGAATGAACTATATTTATATATATAAATATAAATATAATTAAAAGGAATCGAAGCCATGCAGTTCGTGTTTCGGAATCGTAATTTGAAACAATTAGTACGAGAAATCCGACCATCGGATTTTCCCGAAACCGCAACCGCTGGGTTCGCCTTGGAAATATCTTCCCAACGGCACCAACCTTGCAAAAATCCAACGGTTGGATTGTCCGGAATGTTTAATTCAAATCTGAAGAAAAGCAGCGCCAGAATCGTTTATATTTATATATAAATATAAATATAATTAAATTAAATCGAATAACGACGCTGCAGTTCGAATTTTGAAACCGTAACTTCAAACGACTAGTGTGGAAGATCCGACCGTCGGATTTTCACGAAACTGGAACCGTTGGGTTCGCTTTGGGAATATCTTCCCACTGATATAGACTTTGTAGAAATCCAACGGCTAGATTTTCCGATATGTGTAAAACAAATTAGGGGAAAAACAGCGCTAGTGCCACGACACGACCTGAAACGTCGTTTAATTGAATATGGCCATTTTTAAATAAATAAAAATGGAGAAAAATCGTTATAAAATATTATAAGCAACATAGATTGCAAATAGACCAATTGGGCTTGAATTGTTTGATATTTGATGGTTGTATGTGCTTGACACGAAAATAACACTAAAGAACTGAAAGATGGATGTCGAATAATATAACCATGGAAAGAATCGATTTAAATTCTAATTACGTGAATTATTTGAAAAGGCCGAGCTAATCCTCATTTCAAATAATTTATCGAGCGATTCGAATTGTAAAATGCAAAGACGATTCAAGACCGACGATCTTCGTATCGGTTGGATGGGCGCTGCTGAGGTTCCTGAACGGAGTAGCTACCGTGAAGGAACGGAAGTAGTAGCCGTCCGAACGCGGGTGCCCTTATTTTCACACGGGCAGCCTAGTTAACAGGTGACAGGTAGTGTTTTTGGCTCTGCACTATTGGATAGAGTGCATTTTGGCTTATGGCGAGGCTGACTTCACAGAGATGACTTTGACATTTTCCGCCATTATTGTACTTATATTATGATTCCGCCACTGGCGATGCAGACTGCTTTACTTTCAGTACTTCTTATTGTATATATATGTACCGCCTTCGGCGATGTAGACTGATACTCTTATTATGTCTCACTGCATGTATGTATTCCGCCTCTGGCGATGATGACTGATCACTTTCCTTTTATTTACTAAGTTATATCCTACGCTGTGCTATTCTGATGTTGTTACATGTTGTGATTCCGCTGTCATATCCATGTTAAATTATTCTAGTTAATGTTTTTGCTATTATCTGTACTCTGCTATGATGATTAATGTGTTATATTCCAATGATTATCCTTAATACCGCCCCTCGGATTTTGGGATCGTCACAGTTGGTATCAGAGCTTTGGTTAACCTTAGTTCCGGGATCTAACACATTAAACACCTCGTCAGAATAGAATCAATAGTGTTCTAAGGCGAGTATCTCGTTAGAGATAGGATTAGTAATGTCATAGAATGAGCTAAGCAGATTAGCAAAACAATTTGATCAGTACATCATTATCTTTCCTTATGTTCCCCTGCTCTATCATATATGAGAATTATCAAATCTGTGAGCTTGACTCTTTTCTTGCTTATACAGTACTCTCTCTGATGGCTACACGAGCAGCAGTAGCTAGAGGAGGCCGTGGAGGCCGAGCAGGAGTAGCAGGAGGACAGGGGAATATCCCCGTAGTTGAGGGAGGCCCTATTGTTCAGCCACCAGCACCTGTGGACTTCGAGCTAGACAGAGTAGCGAAGAGGTATAGGAACCTTGGGGGAAAACCCTTTTCTGGCACGGGTACAGTGACAGAGGCTATTGCTTGGTTGAAGACCTGTGAGAAGATCTTTGAAGGCATGGGTTTGGGAACCAACAACAAAGAACGATTAGGTATTTGGCTCCTACAGGAGGAAGCAGAGCTGTGGTGGGATGCCATCACCTCAGAAAATGCAGCAGGTACTGTCAGAACCTGGGAGCAATTCAAAACCATGTTCAACGAGAAGTTTGTACCTGAACAGGCCTTAGAGAGGATGCGAGAGCAGTTTGCTAATCTCCAGCAGGGAGATCTCTCTATCCAGGATTACCTCAATAAATTCACCCAGTTGTCGCGCTACGCCCCAGAGCTTATTATGACTAACAAAGCAAAGAACAAGAGATTTATATTTGGGCTAAAGCGCAAGTACCATGACAGAGCCATGAGCAACATCAAACTCTCCTTCTCAGAATTAGTAGAAATGGCTTGCAATTATGAAGATATGGATGAAAGACACGCCAGCAAAGACCGCGCCAAAAGCCAAGCAGGAAGTAAGCGCAAGGCTTCAACTGATCTGCCAGAGTCTAGCATTACAACGGCCGCTACTCAGAAACCTGGA
Source organism: Allium sativum (assembly GCA_030737875.1). Lineage (NCBI taxonomy): Eukaryota > Viridiplantae > Streptophyta > Magnoliopsida > Asparagales > Amaryllidaceae > Allium > Allium sativum. The sequence goes on along the minus strand of CM060916.1, from coordinate 5,135,466 downwards.
AAGATACTGAAAGGAAATTGCTACAACTGCGGGAAGCCAGGACATTTTTCTAATGTGTGAAAAACCCCGAGGAAGCCAAAGGCAAATCTAGACTCAGTCGAATGCTACAACTGCCATAAGAAAGGGCACTATAGCAGGAACTGTCCTCTAAAGCAGAATGCACAAGTGGCTCATGTGTATGACGGGGGGCCCCGCCAGCTATCACAGATGGATCAGGTAAACCCGACGTCTTGGGAGGTACCCTTACCATTAAAAATATTCTTGTTTCTGTACTTTTTGATACTGGTCCATCACGTAGCTTCATTTCTGGTAACATTGTTCACAAGTTAAAATTGAAACAAGGAAAACTTAAAGAACCAATTAAAGTTCAAAACCCGATAGGAGGTTCTGTTAGTCTCAGTTCATACTGTAGAGTGCCTGTCTCTTATTCTTGCTACAAGTTCTCTTTTAAAGTGATTGTCATGGACCTTTCCGAATTCGATATTATATTGGGGCTGGACTAGTTGACAAAATATAAGGCCGAAGTTAGATGTGCCGAACAAATCGTCAAAGTTAAAACAAAATTTGGGCATATCACTATACCATGCCATGGTTCCGAAATTAATAGAAAACAATTTTGGTCTTCTTTAGAAGTTACTCCCCCTTCATTAGAAAAGATACCGGTCGTCAAAAACTATGCGGATGTGTTTGAAGAAGTAGAAAACTTACCACCGCAAAGAGAAATTGAATTCAGGATAGATCTAATTCCTAACGCCCGACCAGTAGTACATCCAATTAGAAGAATGGCCCCGAAAGAAAAAGAAGAGTTAGGTAGTCAAACCAGAGAATTGCTTTGGAAAGGTCTGATTAGACTGAGCTTTTCAGCTTGGGGAGCAGCTGTAGTATTTGTCCCGAAATCAGACGGTACTCTAAGAATTTGTGTTGATTACCGAGATCTCAATAAACAGACACTGAAGAACAAATATCCCTTGCCACGTATAGATGATCTGTTAGATCAGTTAAATGGAGCAACAGTATTCTCCAGAATGGACCTAGCTACATGTTTCCACCAATTACGTATAGCCGAAGACTGTATTCCTTTGACAGCCTTCAGGGGTACCGATTTATTTTACGAATGGTTAGTAATGCCGTTCGGCTTGTGTAACGCTCCAGCATACTTCGTCGATCTTATGAACAGAGTATTCCGTGGTGTACTGAATAAATTTGTTCTAGTCTTCATTGATGACATTTTAATCTACTCCAAGTCGGAAGACGAACATGCAAAACATTTAGAACAAGTGTTGAAAATTCTAAGGAGAAATGTCTTGAAAGCTAAATTTTCTAAGTGTGTCTTCTGGCAGGATGAAGTTAAGTTCCTAGGCCATGTCGTATCAAAAGAAGGGATTGCTGTAGATCCAAGCAAAATTACAGCGATTCAGAACTGGAAACAACCTACTACCCCCACAGAAGTTCGAAGTTTCCTTGGATTGGCTAGTTACTATCGGAAATTCGTTCAGGATTTTTCAAAGATATCTGGTGTATTGACAAAGCTTACAAAGAAGCATGAGAAATTCAAATGGACTCCCGAATGTGAAGAAGCTTTCCAGGAGCTGAAACTGAAGTTGACAACCGCTCCAGTATTGACAATTATAGAAGGCAACCAAGACTTGACTGTATGGACAGATGCTTCTATTAGAGGGCTAAGCGCAGTATTAATGCAAAAAGGCCAAGTGGTCGCATATGCCAGCCGTCAGCTGAAGCCGCATGAGAGAAACTATGCAACTCATGATCTTGAGTTATTAGCTATCGTGTTTGCTTTAAGAATCTGGAGGCATTATTTATTGGGCGAGAAGTTCGAACTATTTACCGATCATCAATCCTTGAAATATCTATTCACTCAGAAAGATCTAAATTTGAGACAACAGCGTTGGTTGGAATTCCTTGCAGCATACGATTTTGAGATCATATACACTCCGGGGAAAGCCAATGTTGTCGCAGATGCGCTCAGTAGAAAGGATGAAATCATCGCCAGCTTTATCATTACTTCTTCCTTAGAAGATAAGATTACTATTCTACAGAAAGACGATGAATTTATTGAAAGGATTAGCCAGCGGATCCAAGAAGGAAAACCCTCAGATTTTAGCCTTGATAGCCAAGGGGTCCTAAGATTACGAGGGCGAATTTGTGTGCCTGGAATTCCTGAGCTCAGAAGGGAAGTACTTGATGAATGCCACAAGTCCAAATTAAGTATCTATCCCGGTGTGAGCAAAATGTATAACGATATCAAGCGCACATTCTGGTGGAAGGCGATGAAAAGAGATATTTCAATATATGTTAGCAGATGCTCCATTTGTCAGCTAGTTAAGAGTGATCATCAGAAATTGGCTGGACTATTACAACCCTTAGAAATTCCAGGATGGAAGTGGGAGCAAATTTTGATGGATTTCATTGATGGCTTGCCTCGAACTAGGAAAGGAAACGACAGTATACGGGTAATCGTAGATCGCTTCACGAAGACTGCCCATTTCATACCTGTCCGATCCAATAGAACGGCTCAAAGTTTAGCACAGATTTACTTCAAAGAAATAGTTAAACTACATGGAGTGCCGCTCAATATAGTCAGTGATAGAGATCCCCTGTTTACTAGCAAGTTCTGGGAAGCATTCCAAACAGAATTGGGAACCAAATTAAATTTAAGCACCGCTTATCACCCACAGACAGACGGCCAAACTGAGCGGGTGAATAGGATTCTAAAAGATTTACTACGGGCTTGCGTTATTGATTTCGGAGGCTCATGGGAAGATCACTTACATCTAGCTGAATTCTCTTACAACAATAGCTATCAAGCAAGTTTGGGAATGTCCCCATTTGAAGCATTATACAGTAGACCGTGCAGATCTCCCACATGTTGGGTAGAACCTGGCAACAGACTTGTGTTAGGGCCCGATATGATTCAAGAAGCATCGGATAAAGTCAATTTCATTAAGAAGCGATTGAAAACCGCACAGAGCCGACAGAAAAGTTATGCTGATGCGAGAAGAAGAGATTTATCATTTGCCGTTGGCGATTATGTTTATTTAAGAGTTTCTCCAATGTGGGGAGTAATCAGATTTGGCAAGACTGGGAAGTTGGCACCGAGATTTATTGGTCCCTTTCCTATACTTGAACAGATTGGAACTCTTGCATATAGGGTTTCATTACCTGATTGGTTGCCTAGTGTACATGATGTGTTCCACGTGTCCCAACTCAGAAAACATGTTCATGATCCAGATCTTGTTGTGGAAGAAGCAGCGCAACAGGATATAGACATAACTCCAGAATTAGCACTCAGAAGAGAGCCATTAAAGATAGTTGGCAAAGAAACTAGAGAGCTAAGGAGCAAAAAGATTCATTTAGTCAAAGTGCAGTGGAGTAGTGATCCTAGAGACTGTACTTGGGAGACCGAGGAAAGCATTAAACAAGCCTACCCCAAATGCAGAGTGGACATCTCTGACTAACTCCGGTGCACGGTACCTTTACAATACTTTGCATTTACATTTTGTTTCCACTTAGCTGTTATTTCCTTTTCGAGGACGAAAAGTTTTCAGTGGGGTAGATTGTAATAACCCGAAAAATGTGAACCAATTTAAATTTTTTAAAATTGGTTATTACCAAAGAATTTGAATAATTGAAATAGCATATTTCAATAAAATAAAGAATTGGGTATAGTAAGGCAGTTTGAAATTTTGAATACAAACTTTGTCTGACTGTACCGGGTGGAAAATATAACGGATTTGAGCGAAACTGAAAATATTTAAATCTGTTTATGAATACCTTTCTAACGAATCTGAAAAATCGAAGTTTCATAACGGGAATCAAAAGTTATGGCCAAATGAATTTTCAGAAAGATCGCTATATAGCATATATAGCCCCTGAAAATTGATATTTTGCATACGACCTCGGAATTCGACGAAACCACTTTTTTTGGGTCCGGGATGTCAAATTATTGCTAAGTTTCAAATTTCATAATTTTTGAAGCTAGTATGTGAGCGGGGCAAAAGAAAATGTGATTGGTTAATTTCTGTTAAAATGGGTCGACCTAAAAATGGCCATTTTTCAAACGAGCTCAGAATTTGATGAAACTGGTTTTGTTAGGACCGTATCATCAAAACAAAGCTAGATTTATTTTTTTGGAATTTTTCGATTCAGTTTGTGGCCCTGGCAAATTGAAATGTACGTTCAAATTAAATATTGAATGTTTTATATTTTAATTTGAAAAATACCTGACTGTAACAGTCTAATTGGCCAATGAAACATATCCCATTGTGTCCGGAATGGGGGTATTTAGCTAGGGACGATAGTCGTTGGGTTTGATTTTGAGTTCGTTTGTAAAAACACTATTTAAAATCTCCTATAAAGTCTCGACCAATAGGATTTTTCCTTTAAAAAAAAATCGCGAGAAACCCGAGCCGCCTTTCTTCCTCTGGACGATCCGCATCGCTCGAGACTTCCCCTCGATTTTCCCACCGCCACTATAGGCCGCGCCACCACCACAGTTCGACAGCCCTTCGTCCCCTCTTCACATCCGACCAAACGCCGCCCTCCACCATCGCCTGTATCGCCTGAACCACCCCCAGGAAGTCGACGCCTTTCCGACGCCGCCCAGCCTTCCTCCGACCACCGAGCTGACCCTACTCCTAGGCGCAGGCGCGTCTCTCCAAGCCCGAGGGCGTGGCACTACCTGATCGAAGCAACGATCGACAGATTTCACGAATTTTGCAACCCTAGTTTTGAATCAAAAATAAAGGTACGACCTTTATTATTCTGAAATGAAAATAACACTATAAAGCGTTGCAAAACTTTGAAAAATAATATCTTTTTCGTTCGTTAACGAAATTTGATGAAATAGGAGACACCGTGACCGCAAGGAGGCTCTCTACATTCTAGAAGAAGCCGCGGATTTTTCTGATCTTCCTACGATTTTTAGCACAGCAAAAACCAATGTGAGGAATCTAAACTAAATTGTGTGAATGGAATCGCGTTGTATAAATTATATAAGCGAAGTGTAAATTATATACGCATTGTATACCTCATGTACATGTGTTGTATAAGTTATATTAGCGATGTATAAATTATACAAGCGTTGAATGAAACATATATGCTTTGAATTATGATGAAATGCAAGTGAATTATAATATATATATATATACTCCCCTCGTCCACAGACCATGGACGATATTTATTGCCTGTGATTGACGTGATATTATATGGTATGACGAATGGTTGGAAATAATTGTTTGTGGTTGAAAATACCTTTGTGGTTGAAAAATACCCTCTTGTGGTTGAAACAAATTAGAATAGGATTGTGGAAATGAAAATAAAACATGCCGCCTGCGTGCGAACTAGATGCATGATCCCCATTGTCAAAAACCGCGAGGTTTTAAGGTAGAGCGAGGAGCCGTACTAGGGACGGTCCCAGTTTTAACTACCCTGCCGTTATGCTGCCGAAATTTTCTGAAATATACATGTGTTAGAATAATTTTCATTCGTTGAAATAAATTACATATGTTGAAACCAATATTCATGTGTTGAGTTGACGTTCATTCGTTGAATCGAAATTCATGTGTTGAATATTATTTGAATTTAAACAAATAGCTTTAGCGATAAAAATCACATTTTTATATATATTCAAACTATAACGAATATTCATGTGTTGAGTTGAAATTCATTCGTTGAATCGAAATTCATGTGTTGAATATTATTTGAATTTAAACAAATAGCTTTAGCGATAAAAATCACATTTTTATATATATTCAAACTATAGCGAATATTCATGTGTTGAGTTGCAATTCATTCATTGAGTTGAAATACATGTGTTGAATATTATTTGAATTTAAACAAATAGCTTTAGCGATAAAAATCAAATTTTTAAATATATACAAACTACAGAGAATATTCATGTGTTGAATTGAAATTCGTTCGTCGAGTTGAAATTCATGTGTTGAATGTTATCGTATGTTAAAATAAAATGAATCGACAATAAAAACTACATTTTTATTGTGAATATGAAGTGTTAAAAACATTCACGTGTTGAATAAATATTTTTGATGATAAAAATATTTCTTTTATCATGTATACGCTTTGATAAAAATACACACGTGTTGAAATAAATAATGGTTTGCTAGAAATATTATTATTAGCTTTGTTCTGCATATATATACATGTGTTGAACAGGAAAAATGGATTAGCTGTAGAGTAAAGAAATTATTTGCGTGCCCGACAAATAGGTAAGCCTTGATGAGTTGGCTGCGCAATTTTATTTTTATATTAACTCCTGTGAATGCCATTGGATGCGGAGTGCTGGTTATTCTGTGTGAAATAATAAATATCGCCATAGGATAGTAACAATTAATTTTGAACTACACTACATGGCATACTTCTTGACGATAGGCATACTTCATCATATTCCACATTAGCAATTGGAGCTTGTGTGACGAGGTGGAAGATTTACCATACGAGCAAGAGGCTTGTATGGTGATGATTTTATACTACAGGTTGAACTGATGACTGATATGGACTATATAAAATATAACGATAAATCGCCAGATTAATAAAAACCCCACACGGGTCTGGAGTTGACAATAATCATGTCTCTTTGGTTATTAGATACGGCACATGGACTATTTATTTCCACACGGAAACGGGATGACGAGAATTTATTCTCTGGAGTTATTATCTATACATGCTCCCCCGTAAACACCAGAATATATCACTATAAATATGTGGATGCTTTTTAGGATTTATTGGGTACCTAACACGGCCCAATAAATTTCCAAACCCCTCCCCGTACAAAGGAGGTTATGGCGAATTTTTTTGAAATATTAAGGCGTTAATGAAATATTTGAAGTGAAAACGAAGTTGAAAATATAGAATGAACTAAAGTAGGAATTATAGAATGAACTATATTTATATAAATAAATATAAATATAATTAAAAGGAATCGAAGCCGTGCAGTTCGTGTTTCAAAATCTTAATTTGAAACGATTAGTACGAGAAATCCGACCATCGGATTTTCCCGAAACCGCAACCGCTGGGCTCGCCTTGGAAATTTCTTCCCAAAGGCACCAACCTTGCAAAAATCCAACGGTTGGATTGTCCGGAATGTTTAATTCAAATATGAAGAAAAACAGCGCCAGAATCGTTTATATTTATATATAAATATAAATATAATTAAATTAAATCGAATAACGACGCTGCAGTTCGAATTTTGAAACCGTAACTTCAAACGACTAGTGTGGAAGATCCGACCGTCGGATTTTCACGAAACTGGAACCGTTGGGTTCGCTTTGGGAATATCTTCCCACTGATATAGACTTTGTAGAAATCCAACGGTTAGATTTTCCGATATGTGTAAAACAAATTAGGGGAAAAAACAGTGCCACGACACGACCTGAAACGTCGTTTAATTAAATATGGCCATTTTTAAATAAATAAAAATGGCAAAAAATCGTTATAAAATATTATAAGCAACATAGATTGCAAATAGACCAATTGGGCTTGAATTGTTTGATATTTGATGGTTGTATGTGCTTGACACGAAAATAACACTAAAGAACTGAAAGATGGATGTCGAATAATATAACCATGGAAAGAATCGATTTAAATTCTAATTACGTGAATTATTTGAAAAGGCCGAGCTAACCCTCATTTAAAATAATTTATCGAGCGATTCGAATTGGAAAATGCAAAGATGATTCAAGACCGACGATCTTCGTATCGGTTGGATGGGCGCTGTTGAGGTTCCTGACCGGAGTAGCTACCGTGAAGGAACGGAAGTAGTAGCCATCTGAACGTATGTGTTGATTGGACGGATATACGAGGAATTTGACGCATCCGGTTTCGTTCAGACCCAGAACGGACTTGTAAATGGACTATGCGTCTGACATTGGATTTTGTTCTATACTGATTGATCTCTGTTAAATATATATCTCTTTGGCGGCGGAGAATTTATTCTTTTGCTTAACGCCCTTCTCTGAGACGTACGAGCTCAGAGGTTATATATCGATAGAAATCAATCGTATGGAGTGGATTGCCTATGTGGCATGCCAAGATGTTGTGATCAAGGCTTCTGTTGCAAAGCAAAGTCTTGTGGATGATGATCAAAGCACGGTCTACGTGGCCTGGCTTTGTGTATAGCGTGGATTCGCAAGCCTCACACCTAGGTATGAGTTAAAAACGGGATACGGACTGCAGGGAGAGCACGACGTTTCTTTCTAGCTATGGTGGTGTCAGTGACTTACCAGCCCTGACATATATATCTATTTTTCACCTATGTGGTTGTTGGAATGCGAGGCGCCTCGATTATAGGTCTGTAAGCACCGGGAAACGTGTGTTCAGGAATAAATAATCCTCAAACGTAAGAGAGGACCGGCCCTGAAGATCCGGGGTTACCCAGAGTGTGTAGTCCTGAGGCATTTGCTAGAATGTCTCGAAGCGGAGAGGAGCTTGCCCCTTGCCTCGACTCATGACGGAAATCCAATTTCCAATACGAGATAACGGATTCGATTGTAACTTATATATGGCGACATAGTGGCATGGGACGCTCATGTCGCCTATGATTGATATTTATGATGCTATTCATTTTTGAAACATATATGCACTAGTAATAATATCAATTGATTTTGCTTTATACGTATCAAGCATATTTGGCCATTATAAGGTAAAACTCTATCCTCCGGCTTGCGTTGCATTGTATGATGGGACTTGAGTCTTATAATGGATTCATTCTTTTTAAAAGCATTGCGTTGTTTTAAAAGAATTTACTTTGTTTTAAATGCACTAGCAATCACTGGAGTAAAACCGTTTCGCGAAGGTGACGTGGTCCTATGATTTGCTCATTACTGTTGTTTAAACTGTTAAATAGATTTCTCATACCAGTCCCCATGACTGACTTGTTGTTTGTTTCACTTTGCAAACGTGGGTGCCCTTATTTTCACACGGGCAGCCTAGTTCACAGGTGACAGGTTGTGTTTTTGGCTCTGCACTATTGGATAGAGTGCATTTTGGCTGATGGCGAGGCTGACTTCACAGAGATGACTTTGACATTTTCCGCCATTATTGTACTTATATTATAATTCCGCCACTGGCGATGCAGACTGCTTTACTTTCAGTACTTCTTATTGTATGTATATGTACCGCCTTCGGCGATGTAGACTGATACCCTTATTATGTCTCACTGCATGTATGTATTCCGCCTCTGGCGATGATGACTGATCACTTTCCTTTTATTTACTAAGTTATATCCTACGCTGTGCTATTCTGATGTTGTTACATGTTGTGATTCCGCTGTCATATCCATGTAAAATTATTCTAGTTGTTGTTTTTGCTATTACCTGTACTCTGCTATGATGATTAATGTGTTATATTCCAATGATTATCCTTAATACCGCCCCTCGGATTTTGGGATCGTCACAAGTTGTAACTTATATTTACAACTCAATCACAATATTAAATTCCTATTTCCTATATTTATAAATTATATATAAAATTTGATATAATCGAAATCCAAATTTTATATTTCTTTTATGGGAATAATTAATTAATTCAACATCCTTTACCATTACAAACTAATATCCTCTCTTGATAATAGTGAAGTCGTTCAAGTTGGGGTATTTTATTTACTACTCAGACCTTGATCGACAACATTCTTATCTTGAGACAGACAAGAGTTTGTAATACAAAAAAACTGATATCATTTATCATAAAAATCCCCTTTGCTTCTAAGGAGAAATGTCTTGAAAGCTAAATTTTCTAAGTGTGTCTTCTGGCAGGATGAAGTTAAGTTCCTAGGCCATGTCGTATCAAAAGAAGGGATTGCTGTAGATCCAAGCAAAATTACAGTGATTCAGAACTGATAACAACCTACTACCCCCACAGAAGTTCGAAGTTTCCTTGGATTGGCTAGTTACTATCGGAAATTCGTTCAGGATTTTTCAAAGATATCTGGTGTATTGACAAAGCTTACAAAGAAGCATGAGAAATTCAAATGGACTCCCGAATGTGAAGAAGCTTTCCAGGAGCTGAAACTGAAGTTGACAACCGCTCCAGTATTGACAATTATAGAAGGCACCCAAGACTTGACTGTATGGACAGATGCTTCTATTAGAGGGCTAGGCGCAGTATTAATGCAAAAAGGCCAAGTGGTCGCATATGCTAGCCGTCAGCTGAAGCCGCATGAGAGAAACTATGCGACTCATGATCTTGAGTTATTAGCTATCGTGTTTGCTTTAAGAATCTGGAGGCATTATTTATTGGGCGAGAAGTTCGAACTATTTACCGATCATCAATCCTTGAAATATCTATTCACTCAGAAAGATCTAAATTTGAGACAATAGCGTTGGTTAGAATTCCTTGTAGCATAAGATTTTGAGATCATATACACTACGGGGAAAGCCAATGTTGTCGCAGATGCGCCCAGTAGAAAGGATGAAATCATTGCCAGCTTTATCATTACTTCTTCCTTAGAAGATAAGATTACTATTCTACAGAAAGACGATGAATTTATTGAAAGGATTAGCCAGCGGATCCGAGAAGAAAAACCCTCAGATTTTAGCCTTGATAGCCAAGGGGTCCTAAGATTACGAGGGCGAATTTGTGTGCCTGGAATTCCTGAGCTCAGAAGGGAAGTACTTGATGAATGCCACAAGTCCAAATTAAGTATCCATCCCGGTGTGAGCAAAATGTTTAACGATATCAAGCGCCCATTCTGGTGGAAGGCGATGAAAAGAGATATTTCAATATATGTTAGCAGATGCTCCACTTGTCAACTAGTTAAGAGTGATCAGCAGAAATTGGCTGGACTATTACAACCCTTAGAAGTTCCAGGATGGAAGTGGGAGCAAATTTTGATGGATTTCATTGATGGCTTGCCTCGAACTAGGAAAGGAAACGACAGTATATGGGTAATCGTAGATCGCTTCACTAAGACTGCCCATTTCATACCTGTCTGATCCAATAGAACGGCTCAAAGTTTAGCACAGATTTACTTCAAAGAAATAGTTAAACTGCATGGAGTGCCGCTCAATATAGTCAGTGATAGAGATCCCCTGTTTACTAGCAAGTTCTGGGAGGCATTCCAAACAGAATTGGGAACCAAATTAAATTTAAGCACCGCTTATCACCCAAAGACAGACGGCCAAACTGAGCGGGTGAATAAGATTCTAGAAGATTTACTGCGGGTTTGCGTTATTGATTTCGGAGGCTCATGGGAAGATCACTTACATCTAGCTGAATTCTCTTACAACAATAGCTATCAAGCAAGTTTGGGAATGTCCCCATTTGAAGCATTATACGGTAGACCGTGCAGATCTCCCGCATGTTGGGTAGAACCCGGCAACAAACTTGTGTTAGGGCCCGATGTGATTCAAGAAGCATCGGATAAAGTCGATTTCATTAAGAAGCGATTGAAAACCGCACAGAGCCAACAGAAAAGTTATGCTGATGCGAGAAGAAGAGATTTATCATTTGCCGTTGGTGATTATGTTTATTTAAGAGTTTCTCCAATGTGGGGAGTAATTAGATTTGGCAAGACTGGGAATTTGGCACCGAGATTTATTGGTCCATTTCCTATACTTGAACTGATTGGAACTCATGCATATAGGGTTTCATTACCTGATTGGTTGCCTAGTGTACATGATGTGTTCCACGTGTCTCAACTCAGAAAACATGTTCATGATCCAGATCTTGTTGTGGAAGAAGCAGCGCAACAGGATATAGATATAACTCCATAATTAGCACTCAGAAGAGAGCCATTAAAGATAGTTGGCAAAGAAACTAGAGAGCTAAGGAGCAAAAAGATTCATTTAGTCAATGTGCAGTGGAGTAGTGATCTTAGAGACTGTACTTGGGAGACTGAGGAAAGCATTAAACAAGCCTACCCCAAATGCAGAGTGGACATCTCTGACTAACTCCGGTGCAAGGTACCTTTACAATACTTTGCATTTACATTTTGTTTCCTACTTAGCTGTTATTTCCTTTTCGAGGACGAAAAGTTTTAAGTGGGGGAGATTGTAATAACCCGGAAAATGTGAACCAATTTAAAATTTTTAAAATTGGTTATTACCAAAGAATTTGAATAATTGAAATAGCATATTTCAATAAAATAAAGAATTGGGTATAGTAAGGCAGTTTGAAATTTTGAATACAAACTTTGTCTGACTGTACTGGGTGGAAAATATAACGGATTTTAGCGAAACTGAAAATATTTTAATTTGTTTATGAATACCTTTCTAACGAATCTGAAAAATCGAAGTTTCATAACGGGAATCAAAAGTTATGGCCAAATGAATTTTCAGAAAGGTCGCTATATAGCATATATAGCCCCTGAAAATTGATATTTTGCATACGACCTCGGAATTCGACGAAACCACTTTTGTTGGGTCCGGGATGTCAAATTATTGCTAAGTTTCAAATTTCATAATTTTTGAAGCTAGTATGTGAGTGGGGCAAAAGAAAATGTGATTGGACCTAAAAATGGCCATTTTTCAAACGAGCTCAGAATTTGACGAAACTGGTTTTGTTAGGACCGTATCGTCAAAACAAAGCTAGATTTATTTTTCTGGAATTTTTCGATTCAGTTTGTGGCCCTGGCAAATTAAAATGTACGTTCAAATTAAATACTGAATGTTTTATATTTTAATTTGAAAAATAACTGACTGTAACAATCGAATTGGCCAATGAAACATATCCCATTATGTCCGGAATGGGTGTATTTAGCTAGGTGCGACAGTCGTTGGGTTTGATTTCGAGTTCGTTTGTAAAAACACTATTTAAAATCTCCTATTAAGTCTGGACCAATAGGATTTTTCCTTTTAAAAAATCGCGAGAAACCCTAGCCGCCTTTCTTCCTCTGGATGATCCACATCGCTCGAGACTTCCCCTCGATTTTCCCACCGCCACCTATAGGCCGCGCCACCACCACAGTTCGACAGCCCTTCGTCCCCTCTTCACATCCGACCAAACGCCGCCCTCCACCATCGCCTGTATCGCCTGAACCACCCCCAGGAAGTCGACGCCTTTCCGATGCCGCCCAGCCTTCCTCCGACCACCGAGCTGACCCTACTCCTAGGCGCAGGCGCGTCTCTCCAAGCCCGAGGGCGTGGCACTACCTGATCGAAGCAACGATCGACATATTTCACGAATTTTGCAACCCTAGTTTTGAATCAAAAATAAAGGTACAACCTTTATTATTCTGAAATGAAAATAACACTATAAAGCGTTGCAAAACTTTGAAAAATAATATCTTTTTTGTTCGTTAACGAAATTTGATGAAACAGGAGACACCGTGACCGCAAGGAGGCTCTCTACATTCTAGAAGAAGCCGCGGATTTTTCTGATCTTCCTACGATTTTTAGCACAGCAAAAACCAATGTGAGGAATCTAAACTAAATTGTGTGAATGGAATCGCGTTGTATAAATTATATAAGAGAAGTGTAAATTATATACGCATTGTATACCTCATGTACATGTGTTGTATAAGTTATATTTGCGATGTATAAATTATACAAGCGTTGAATGAAACATGTATGCTTTGAATTGTGATGAAATGCAAGTGAATTATAATATAATATATATATATATACTCCCCTCGTCCACAGACCATGGACGATATTTATTGCTTGTGATTGACGTGATATTATATGGTATGACGAACGGTTGGAAATAATTGTTTGTGGTTGATATTGTGGTTGAAAATACCTTTGTGGTTGAAAAATACCCTCTTGTGGTTGAAACAAATTAGAATAGGATTGTGGAAATGAAAATAAAACATGTCGTCTGCGTGCGAACTAGATGCATGATCCCCATTGTCAAAAACCTCGATGTTTTAAGGTAGAGCTAGGAGTCGTACTAGGGACGATCCCGGTTTTAACTACCCTGCCGTTAAGCTGCCGAAATTTTCTGAAATATACATGTGTTAGAATAATTTTCATTCATTGAAATAAATTACATATGTTGAAACCAATATTCATGTGTTGAGTTGACGTTCATTCGTTGAATCGAAATTCATGTGTTGAATATTATTTGAATTTAAACAAATAGCTTTAGCGATAAAAATCACATTTTTATATATATTCAAACTATAACGAATATTCATGTGTTGAGTTGAAATTCATTCGTTGAATCGAAATTCATGTGTTGAATATTATTTGAATTTAAACAAATAGCTTTAGCGATAAAAATCATATTTTTATATATATTCAAACTATAGCGAATATTCAAGTGTTGAGTTGCAGTTCATTCGTTGAGTTGAAATTCATGTGTTGAATATTATTTGAATTTAAACAAATAGCTTTAGCGATAAAAATCACATTTTTATATATATACAAACTATAGAGAATATTCATGTGTTGAATTGAAATTCGTTCGTCGAGTTGAAATTCATGTGTTGAATGTTATCGTATGTTAAAATAAAATGAATCGACAATAAAAACTACATTTTTATTGTGAATAGGAAGTTTTAAAAACATTCACATGTTGAATAAATATTTCTTTTATCATGTATACGCTTTGATAAAAATACACACGTGTTGAAATAAATAATGGTTTGCTAGAAATATTATTATTAGCTTTGTTCTGCATATATATATACATGTGTTGAACAGGAAAAATGAGTTAGCTGTAGAGTAAAGAAAATATTTGCATGCCCGACAAATAGGTAAGCCTTGATGAGTTGGCTGCGCAATTTTATTTTTATATTAACTCCTGTGAATGCCATTGGATGCGGAGTGCTGGTTTTTCTGTGTGAAATAATAAATATCGCCATAGGATAGTAATAATTAATTTTGAACTACACTACATGGCATACTTCTTGACGATAGGCATACTTCATAATATTCCACATAAGCAATTGGAGCTGGTGTGACGAGGTGGAAGATTTACCATACGAGCGAGAGGCTTGTATGGCGATGATTTTATACTACAGGTTGAACTGATGACTGATATGGACTATATAAAATATAACGATAAATCGCCAGATTAATAAAAACCCCACACGGGTCTGGAGTTGAAAATAATCACGTCTCTCTAGTTATTAGATACGGCACATGGACTATTTATTTCCACACGGAAACGGGGTGACGAGAATTTATTCTCTGGATTTATTATCTATACATGCTCCCCCGTAAACACCAGAATATATCACTATAAATATGTGGATGCTTTTTAGGATTTATTGGGTACCTAACACGGCCCAATAAATTTCCAAACCCCTCCCCGTACAAAGGAGGTTATGGCGAATTTTTTTGAAATATTAAGGCGTTAGTGAAATATTTGAAGTGAAAACGAAGTTGAAAATATAGAATGAACTATAGTAGGAATTATAGAATGAACTATATTTATATATATAAATATAAATATAATTAAAAGGAATCGAAGCCGTGCAGTTCGTGTTTCGGAATCGTAATTTGAAACAATTAGTACGAGAAATCCGACCATCGGATTTTCCCGAAACCGCAACCGCTGGGTTCGCCTTGGAAATATCTTCCCAACGGCACCAACCTTGCAAAAATCCAACGGTTGGATTGTCCGGAATGTTTAATTCAAATCTGAAGAAAAGCAGCGCCAGAATCGTTTATATTTATATATAAATATAAATATAATTAAATTAAATCGAATAACGACGCTGCAGTTCGAATTTTGAAACCGTAACTTCAAACGACTAGTGTGGAAGATCCGACCGTCGGATTTTCACGAAACTGGAACCGTTGGGTTCGCTTTGGGAATATCTTCCCACTGATATAGACTTTGTAGAAATCCAACGGCTAGATTTTCCGATATGTGTAAAACAAATTAGGGGAAAAACAGCGCTAGTGCCACGACACGACCTGAAACGTCGTTTAATTGAATATGGCCATTTTTAAATAAATAAAAATGGAGAAAAATCGTTATAAAATATTATAAGCAACATAGATTGCAAATAGACCAATTGGGCTTGAATTGTTTGATATTTGATGGTTGTATGTGCTTGACACGAAAATAACACTAAAGAACTGAAAGATGGATGTCGAATAATATAACCATGGAAAGAATCGATTTAAATTCTAATTACGTGAATTATTTGAAAAGGCCGAGCTAACCCTCATTTCAAATAATTTATCGAGCGATTCGAATTGTAAAATGCAAAGACGATTCAAGACCGACGATCTTCGTATCGGTTGGATGGGCGCTGCTGAGGTTCCTGAACGGAGTAGCTACCGTGAAGGAACGGAAGTAGTAGCCGTCCGAACGCGGGTGCCCTTATTTTCACACGGGCAGCCTAGTTAACAGGTGACAGGTTGTGTTTTTGGCTCTGCACTATTGGATAGAGTGCATTTTGGCTTATGGCGAGGCTGACTTCACAGAGATGACTTTGACATTTTCCGCCATTATTGTACTTATATTATGATTCCGCCACTGGCGATGCAGACTGCTTTACTTTCAGTACTTCTTATTGTATATATATGTACCGCCTTCGGCGATGTAGACTGATACTCTTATTATGTCTCACTGCATGTATGTATTCCGCCTCTGGCGATGATGACTGATCACTTTCCTTTTATTTACTAAGTTATATCCTACGCTGTGCTATTCTGATGTTGTTACATGTTGTGATTCCGCTGTCATATCCATGTTAAATTATTCTAGTTAATGTTTTTGCTATTATCTGTACTCTGCTATGATGATTAATGTGTTATATTCCAATGATTATCCTTAATATCGCCCCTCGGATTTTGGGATCGTCACAGTTGGTATCAGAGCTTTGGTTAACCTTAGTTCCGGGATCTAACACATTAAACACCTCGTCAGAATAGAATCAATAGTGTTCTAAGGCGAGTATCTCGTTAGAGATAGGATTAGTAATGTCATAGAATGAGCTAAGCAGATTAGCAAAACAATTTGATCAGTACATCATTATCTTTCCTTATGTTCCCCTGCTCTATCATATATGAGAATTATCAAATCTGTGAGCTTGACTCTTTTCTTGCTTATACAGTACTCTCTCTGATGGCTACACGAGCAGCAGTAGCTAGAGGAGGCCGTGGAGGCCGAGCAGGAGTAGCAGGAGGACAGGGGAATATCCCCGTAGTTGAGGGAGGCCCTATTGTTCAGCCACCAGCACCTGTGGACTTCGAGCTAGACAGAGTAGCGAAGAGGTATAGGAACCTTGGGGGAAAACCCTTTTCTGGCACGGGTACAGTGACAGAGGCTATTGCTTGGTTGAAGACCTGTGAGAAGATCTTTGAAGGCATGGGTTTGGGAACCAACAACAAAGAACGATTAGGTATTTGGCTCCTACAGGAGGAAGCAGAGCTGTGGTGGGATGCCATCACCTCAGAAAATGCAGCAGGTACTGTCAGAACCTGGGAGCAATTCAAAACCATGTTCAACGAGAAGTTTGTACCTGAACAGGCCTTAGAGAGGATGCGAGAGCAGTTTGCTAATCTCCAGCAGGGAGATCTCTCTATCCAGGATTACCTCAATAAATTCACCCAGTTGTCGCGCTACGCCCCAGAGCTTATTATGACTAACAAAGCAAAGAACAAGAGATTTATATTTGGGCTAAAGCGCAAGTACCATGACAGAGCCATGAGCAACATCAAACTCTCCTTCTCAGAATTAGTAGAAATGGCTTGCAATTATGAAGATATGGATGAAAGACACGCCAGCAAAGACCGCGCCAAAAGCCAAGCAGGAAGTAAGCGCAAGGCTTTAACTGATCAGCCAGAGTCTAGCATTACAACGGCCGCTACTCAGAAACCTGGAAAGATACTGAAAGGAAATTGCTACAACTGCGGGAAGCCAGGACATTTTTCTAATGTGTGAAAAACCCCGAGGAAGCCAAAGGCAAATCTAGACTCAGTCGAATGCTACAACTGCCATAAGAAAGGGCACTATAGCAGGAACTGTCCTCTAAAGCAGAATGCACAAGTGGCTCATGTGTATGACGGGGGGCCCCGCCAGCTATCACAGATGGATCAGGTAAACCCGACGTCTTGGGAGGTACCCTTACCATTAAAAATATTCTTGTTTCTGTACTTTTTGATACTGGTCCATCACGTAGCTTCATTTCTGGTAACATTGTTCACAAGTTAAAATTGAAACAAGGAAAACTTAAAGAACCAATTAAAGTTCAAAACCCGATAGGAGGTTCTGTTAGTCTCAGTTCATACTGTAGAGTGCCTGTCTCTTATTCTTGCTACAAGTTCTCTTTTAAAGTGATTGTCATGGACCTTTCCGAATTCGATATTATATTGGGGCTGGACTAGTTGACAAAATATAAGGCCGAAGTTAGATGTGCCGAACAAATCGTCAAAGTTAAAACAAAATTTGGGCATATCACTATACCATGCCATGGTTCCGAAATTAATAGAAAACAATTTTGGTCTTCTTTAGAAGTTACTCCCCCTTCATTAGAAAAGATACCGGTCGTCAAAAACTATGCGGATGTGTTTGAAGAAGTAGAAAACTTACCACCGCAAAGAGAAATTGAATTCAGGATAGATCTAATTCCTAACGCCCGACCAGTAGTACATCCAATTAGAAGAATGGCCCCGAAAGAAAAAGAAGAGTTAGGTAGTCAAACCAGAGAATTGCTTTGGAAAGGTCTGATTAGACTGAGCTTTTCAGCTTGGGGAGCAGCTGTAGTATTTGTCCCGAAATCAGACGGTACTCTAAGAATTTGTGTTGATTACCGAGATCTCAATAAACAGACACTGAAGAACAAATATCCCTTGCCACGTATAGATGATCTGTTAGATCAGTTAAATGGAGCAACAGTATTCTCCAGAATGGACCTAGCTACATGTTTCCACCAATTACGTATAGCCGAAGACTGTATTCCTTTGACAGCCTTCACGGGTACCGATTTATTTTACGAATGGTTAGTAATGCCGTTCGGCTTGTGTAACGCTCCAGCATACTTCGTCGATCTTATGAACAGAGTATTCCGTGGTGTACTGAATAAATTTGTTCTAGTCTTCATTGATGACATTTTAATCTACTCCAAGTCGGAAGACGAACATGCAAAACATTTAGAACAAGTGTTGAAAATTCTAAGGAGAAATGTCTTGAAAGCTAAATTTTCTAAGTGTGTCTTCTGGCAGGATGAAGTTAAGTTCCTAGGCCATGTCGTATCAAAAGAAGGGATTGCTGTAGATCCAAGCAAAATTACAGCGATTCAGAACTGGAAACAACCTACTACCCCCACAGAAGTTCGAAGTTTCCTTGGATTGGCTAGTTACTATCGGAAATTCGTTCAGGATTTTTCAAAGATATCTGGTGTATTGACAAAGCTTACAAAGAAGCATGAGAAATTCAAATGGACTCCCGAATGTGAAGAAGCTTTCCAGGAGCTGAAACTGAAGTTGACAACCGCTCCAGTATTGACAATTATAGAAGGCAACCAAGACTTGACTGTATGGACAGATGCTTCTATTAGAGGGCTAAGCGCAGTATTAATGCAAAAAGGCCAAGTGGTCGCATATGCCAGCCGTCAGCTGAAGCCGCATGAGAGAAACTATGCAACTCATGATCTTGAGTTATTAGCTATCGTGTTTGCTTTAAGAATCTGGAGGCATTATTTATTGGGCGAGAAGTTCGAACTATTTACCGATCATCAATCCTTGAAATATCTATTCACTCAGAAAGATCTAAATTTGAGACAACAGCGTTGGTTGGAATTCCTTGCAGCATACGATTTTGAGATCATATACACTCCGGGGAAAGCCAATGTTGTCGCAGATGCGCTCAGTAGAAAGGATGAAATCATCGCCAGCTTTATCATTACTTCTTCCTTAGAAGATAAGATTACTATTCTACAGAAAGACGATGAATTTATTGAAAGGATTAGCCAGCGGATCCAAGAAGGAAAACCCTCAGATTTTAGCCTTGATAGCCAAGGGGTCCTAAGATTACGAGGGCGAATTTGTGTGCCTGGAATTCCTGAGCTCAGAAGGGAAGTACTTGATGAATGCCACAAGTCCAAATTAAGTATCTATCCCGGTGTGAGCAAAATGTATAACGATATCAAGCGCACATTCTGGTGGAAGGCGATGAAAAGAGATATTTCAATATATGTTAGCAGATGCTCCATTTGTCAGCTAGTTAAGAGTGATCATCAGAAATTGGCTGGACTATTACAACCCTTAGAAATTCCAGGATGGAAGTGGGAGCAAATTTTGATGGATTTCATTGATGGCTTGCCTCGAACTAGGAAAGGAAACGACAGTATACGGGTAATCGTAGATCGCTTCACGAAGACTGCCCATTTCATACCTGTCCGATCCAATAGAACGGCTCAAAGTTTAGCACAGATTTACTTCAAAGAAATAGTTAAACTACATGGAGTGCCGCTCAATATAGTCAGTGATAGAGATCCCCTGTTTACTAGCAAGTTCTGGGAAGCATTCCAAACAGAATTGGGAACCAAATTAAATTTAAGCACCGCTTATCACCCACAGACAGACGGCCAAACTGAGCGGGTGAATAGGATTCTAAAAGATTTACTACGGGCTTGCGTTATTGATTTCGGAGGCTCATGGGAAGATCACTTACATCTAGCTGAATTCTCTTACAACAATAGCTATCAAGCAAGTTTGGGAATGTCCCCATTTGAAGCATTATACAGTAGACCGTGCAGATCTCCCACATGTTGGGTAGAACCTGGCAACAGACTTGTGTTAGGGCCCGATATGATTCAAGAAGCATCGGATAAAGTCAATTTCATTAAGAAGCGATTGAAAACCGCACAGAGCCGACAGAAAAGTTATGCTGATGCGAGAAGAAGAGATTTATCATTTGCCGTTGGCGATTATGTTTATTTAAGAGTTTCTCCAATGTGGGGAGTAATCAGATTTGGCAAGACTGGGAAGTTGGCACCGAGATTTATTGGTCCCTTTCCTATACTTGAACAGATTGGAACTCTTGCATATAGGGTTTCATTACCTGATTGGTTGCCTAGTGTACATGATGTGTTCCACGTGTCCCAACTCAGAAAACATGTTCATGATCCAGATCTTGTTGTGGAAGAAGCAGCGCAACAGGATATAGACATAACTCCAGAATTAGCACTCAGAAGAGAGCCATTAAAGATAGTTGGCAAAGAAACTAGAGAGCTAAGGAGCAAAAAGATTCATTTAGTCAAAGTGCAGTGGAGTAGTGATCCTAGAGACTGTACTTGGGAGACCGAGGAAAGCATTAAACAAGCCTACCCCAAATGCAGAGTGGACATCTCTGACTAACTCCGGTGCACGGTACCTTTACAATACTTTGCATTTACATTTTGTTTCCACTTAGCTGTTATTTCCTTTTCGAGGACGAAAAGTTTTCAGTGGGGTAGATTGTAATAACCCGAAAAATGTGAACCAATTTAAATTTTTTAAAATTGGTTATTACCAAAGAATTTGAATAATTGAAATAGCATATTTCAATAAAATAAAGAATTGGGTATAGTAAGGCAGTTTGAAATTTTGAATACAAACTTTGTCTGACTGTACCGGGTGGAAAATATAACGGATTTGAGCGAAACTGAAAATATTTAAATCTGTTTATGAATACCTTTCTAACGAATCTGAAAAATCGAAGTTTCATAACGGGAATCAAAAGTTATGGCCAAATGAATTTTCAGAAAGATCGCTATATAGCATATATAGCCCCTGAAAATTGATATTTTGCATACGACCTCGGAATTCGACGAAACCACTTTTTTTGGGTCCGGGATGTCAAATTATTGCTAAGTTTCAAATTTCATAATTTTTGAAGCTAGTATGTGAGCGGGGCAAAAGAAAATGTGATTGGTTAATTTCTGTTAAAATGGGTCGACCTAAAAATGGCCATTTTTCAAACGAGCTCAGAATTTGATGAAACTGGTTTTGTTAGGACCGTATCGTCAAAACAAAGCTAGATTTATTTTTTTGGAATTTTTCGATTCAGTTTGTGGCCCTGGCAAATTGAAATGTACGTTCAAATTAAATATTGAATGTTTTATATTTTAATTTGAAAAATACCTGACTGTAACAGTCTAATTGGCCAATGAAACATATCCCATTGTGTCCGGAATGGGGGTATTTAGCTAGGGACGATAGTCGTTGGGTTTGATTTTGAGTTCGTTTGTAAAAACACTATTTAAAATCTCCTATAAAGTCTCGACCAATAGGATTTTTCCTTTAAAAAAAAATCGCGAGAAACCCGAGCCGCCTTTCTTCCTCTGGACGATCCGCATCGCTCGAGACTTCCCCTCGATTTTCCCACCGCCACTATAGGCCGCGCCACCACCACAGTTCGACAGCCCTTCGTCCCCTCTTCACATCCGACCAAACGCCGCCCTCCACCATCGCCTGTATCGCCTGAACCACCCCCAGGAAGTCGACGCCTTTCCGACGCCGCCCAGCCTTCCTCCGACCACCGAGCTGACCCTACTCCTAGGCGCAGGCGCGTCTCTCCAAGCCCGAGGGCGTGGCACTACCTGATCGAAGCAACGATCGACAGATTTCACGAATTTTGCAACCCTAGTTTTGAATCAAAAATAAAGGTACGACCTTTATTATTCTGAAATGAAAATAACACTATAAAGCGTTGCAAAACTTTGAAAAATAATATCTTTTTCGTTCGTTAACGAAATTTGATGAAATAGGAGACACCGTGACCGCAAGGAGGCTCTCTACATTCTAGAAGAAGCCGCGGATTTTTCTGATCTTCCTACGATTTTTAGCACAGCAAAAACCAATGTGAGGAATCTAAACTAAATTGTGTGAATGGAATCGCGTTGTATAAATTATATAAGCGAAGTGTAAATTATATACGCATTGTATACCTCATGTACATGTGTTGTATAAGTTATATTAGCGATGTATAAATTATACAAGCGTTGAATGAAACATATATGCTTTGAATTATGATGAAATGCAAGTGAATTATAATATATATATATATACTCCCCTCGTCCACAGACCATGGACGATATTTATTGCCTGTGATTGACGTGATATTATATGGTATGACGAATGGTTGGAAATAATTGTTTGTGGTTGAAAATACCTTTGTGGTTGAAAAATACCCTCTTGTGGTTGAAACAAATTAGAATAGGATTGTGGAAATGAAAATAAAACATGCCGCCTGCGTGCGAACTAGATGCATGATCCCCATTGTCAAAAACCGCGAGGTTTTAAGGTAGAGCGAGGAGCCGTACTAGGGACGGTCCCAGTTTTAACTACCCTGCCGTTATGCTGCCGAAATTTTCTGAAATATACATGTGTTAGAATAATTTTCATTCGTTGAAATAAATTACATATGTTGAAACCAATATTCATGTGTTGAGTTGACGTTCATTCGTTGAATCGAAATTCATGTGTTGAATATTATTTGAATTTAAACAAATAGCTTTAGCGATAAAAATCACATTTTTATATATATTCAAACTATAACGAATATTCATGTGTTGAGTTGAAATTCATTCGTTGAATCGAAATTCATGTGTTGAATATTATTTGAATTTAAACAAATAGCTTTAGCGATAAAAATCACATTTTTATATATATTCAAACTATAGCGAATATTCATGTGTTGAGTTGCAATTCATTCATTGAGTTGAAATACATGTGTTGAATATTATTTAAATTTAAACAAATAGCTTTAGCGATAAAAATCAAATTTTTAAATATATACAAACTACAGAGAATATTCATGTGTTGAATTGAAATTCGTTCGTCGAGTTGAAATTCATGTGTTGAATGTTATCGTATGTTAAAATAAAATGAATCGACAATAAAAACTACATTTTTATTGTGAATATGAAGTGTTAAAAACATTCACGTGTTGAATAAATATTTTTGATGATAAAAATATTTCTTTTATCATGTATACGCTTTGATAAAAATACACACGTGTTGAAATAAATAATGGTTTGCTAGAAATATTATTATTAGCTTTGTTCTGCATATATATACATGTGTTGAACAGGAAAAATGGATTAGCTGTAGAGTAAAGAAATTATTTGCGTGCCCGACAAATAGGTAAGCCTTGATGAGTTGGCTGCGCAATTTTATTTTTATATTAACTCCTGTGAATGCCATTGGATGCGGAGTGCTGGTTATTCTGTGTGAAATAATAAATATCGCCATAGGATAGTAACAATTAATTTTGAACTACACTACATGGCATACTTCTTGACGATAGGCATACTTCATCATATTCCACATTAGCAATTGGAGCTTGTGTGACGAGGTGGAAGATTTACCATACGAGCAAGAGGCTTGTATGGTGATGATTTTATACTACAGGTTGAACTGATGACTGATATGGACTATATAAAATATAACGATAAATCGCCAGATTAATAAAAACCCCACACGGGTCTGGAGTTGACAATAATCATGTCTCTTTGGTTATTAGATACGGCACATGGACTATTTATTTCCACACGGAAACGGGATGACGAGAATTTATTCTCTGGAGTTATTATCTATACATGCTCCCCCGTAAACACCAGAATATATCACTATAAATATGTGGATGCTTTTTAGGATTTATTGGGTACCTAACACGGCCCAATAAATTTCCAAACCCCTCCCCGTACAAAGGAGGTTATGGCGAATTTTTTTGAAATATTAAGGCGTTAATGAAATATTTGAAGTGAAAACGAAGTTGAAAATATAGAATGAACTAAAGTAGGAATTATAGAATGAACTATATTTATATAAATAAATATAAATATAATTAAAAGGAATCGAAGCCGTGCAGTTCGTGTTTCAAAATCTTAATTTGAAACGATTAGTACGAGAAATCCGACCATCGGATTTTCCCGAAACCGCAACCGCTGGGCTCGCCTTGGAAATTTCTTCCCAAAGGCACCAACCTTGCAAAAATCCAACGGTTGGATTGTCCGGAATGTTTAATTCAAATATGAAGAAAAACAGCGCCAGAATCGTTTATATTTATATATAAATATAAATATAATTAAATTAAATCGAATAACGACGCTGCAGTTCGAATTTTGAAACCGTAACTTCAAACGACTAGTGTGGAAGATCCGACCGTCGGATTTTCACGAAACTGGAACCGTTGGGTTCGCTTTGGGAATATCTTCCCACTGATATAGACTTTGTAGAAATCCAACGGTTAGATTTTCCGATATGTGTAAAACAAATTAGGGGAAAAAACAGTGCCACGACACGACCTGAAACGTCGTTTAATTAAATATGGCCATTTTTAAATAAATAAAAATGGCGAAAAATCGTTATAAAATATTATAAGCAACATAGATTGCAAATAGACCAATTGGGCTTGAATTGTTTGATATTTGATGGTTGTATGTGCTTGACACGAAAATAACACTAAAGAACTGAAAGATGGATGTCGAATAATATAACCATGGAAAGAATCGATTTAAATTCTAATTACGTGAATTATTTGAAAAGGCCGAGCTAACCCTCATTTAAAATAATTTATCGAGCGATTCGAATTGGAAAATGCAAAGATGATTCAAGACCGACGATCTTCGTATCGGTTGGATGGGCGCTGTTGAGGTTCCTGACCGGAGTAGCTACCGTGAAGGAACGGAAGTAGTAGCCATCTGAACGTATGTGTTGATTGGACGGATATACGAGGAATTTGACGCATCCGGTTTCGTTCAGACCCAGAACGGACTTGTAAATGGACTATGCGTCTGACATTGGATTTTGTTCTATACTGATTGATCTCTGTTAAATATATATCTCTTTGGCGGCGGAGAATTTATTCTTTTGCTTAACGCCCTTCTCTGAGACGTACGAGCTCAGAGGTTATATATCGATAGAAATCAATCGTATGGAGTGGATTGCCTATGTGGCATGCCAAGATGTTGTGATCAAGGCTTCTGTTGCAAAGCAAAGTCTTGTGGATGATGATCAAAGCACGGTCTACGTGGCCTGGCTTTGTGTATAGCGTGGATTCGCAAGCCTCACACCTAGGTATGAGTTAAAAACGGGATACGGACTGCAGGGAGAGCACGACGTTTCTTTCTAGCTATGGTGGTGTCAGTGACTTACCAGCCCTGACATATATATCTATTTTTCACCTATGTGGTTGTTGGAATGCGAGGCGCCTCGATTATAGGTCTGTAAGCACCGGGAAACGTGTGTTCAGGAATAAATAATCCTCAAACGTAAGAGAGGACCGGCCCTGAAGATCCGGGGTTACCCAGAGTGTGTAGTCCTGAGGCATTTGCTAGAATGTCTCGAAGCGGAGAGGAGCTTGCCCCTTGCCTCGACTCATGACGGAAATCCAATTTCCAATACGAGATAACGGATTCGATTGTAACTTATATATGGCGACATAGTGGCATGGGACGCTCATGTCGCCTATGATTGATATTTATGATGCTATTCATTTTTGAAACATATATGCACTAGTAATAATATCAATTGATTTTGCTTTATACGTATCAAGCATATTTGGCCATTATAAGGTAAAACTCTATCCTCCGGCTTGCGTTGCATTGTATGATGGGACTTGAGTCTTATAATGGATTCATTCTTTTTAAAAGCATTGCGTTGTTTTAAAAGAATTTACTTTGTTTTAAATGCACTAGCAATCACTGGAGTAAAACCGTTTCGCGAAGGTGACGTGGTCCTATGATTTGCTCATTACTGTTGTTTAAACTGTTAAATAGATTTCTCATACCAGTCCCCATGACTGACTTGTTGTTTGTTTCACTTTGCAAACGCGGGTGCCCTTATTTTCACACGGGCAGCCTAGTTCACAGGTGACAGGTTGTGTTTTTGGCTCTGCACTATTGGATAGAGTGCATTTTGGCTGATGGCGAGGCTGACTTCACAGAGATGACTTTGACATTTTCCGCCATTATTGTACTTATATTATGATTCCGCCACTGGCGATGCAGACTGCTTTACTTTCAGTACTTCTTATTGTATGTATATGTACCGCCTTCGGCGATGTAGACTGATACCCTTATTATGTCTCACTGCATGTATGTATTCCGCCTCTGGCGATGATGACTGATCACTTTCCTTTTATTTACTAAGTTATATCCTACGCTGTGCTATTCTGATGTTGTTACATGTTGTGATTCCGCTGTCATATCCATGTAAAATTATTCTAGTTGTTGTTTTTGCTATTACCTGTACTCTGCTATGATGATTAATGTGTTATATTCCAATGATTATCCTTAATACCGCCCCTCGGATTTTGGGATCGTCACAAGTTGTAACTTATATTTACAACTCAATCACAATATTAAATTCCTATTTCCTATATTTATAAATTATATATAAAATTTGATATAATCGAAATCCAAATTTTATATTTCTTTTATGGGAATAATTAATTAATTCAACATCCTTTACCATTACAAACTAATATCCTCTCTTGATAATAGTGAAGTCGTTCAAGTTGGGGTATTTTATTTACTACTCAGACCTTGATCGACAACATTCTTATCTTGAGACAGACAAGAGTTTGTAATACAAAAAAACTGATATCATTTATCATAAAAATCCCCTTTGCTTTTATATTAGAAATATTTTATTATTATGAACTTATATAAATATAGAATCCATTCCATATTGTATAGATTTAAAACAAATCCAATTATCCTTTCTGGCGATAGTTGATTTGATATAATTGGATTTTAATTATAAATCCATATGGATTTATCCCGATACAATTTATATTCTGAACGTTAAAATAAATTTCATTTTTTTCCTTCCCTGAAATGATTTCAAATTATAAATCTCTTTTTAAGTTCATACTTGAATTTAAGTTTATAGATTATCCACTGAAAATTCCCATTCTTTAATTATGAACATCGTTTATAAATTTCACTTCTAGTTCTAAATATCGAAACCAATTTCTATTTCAAATTCAATTTGAAATCCAATTTCCACTTCGAAAAATAAATTTTCCTTTTTAAATTCTTTCTTGAAATGAAAATTTAATATTATCAAATGATAATATTTATTTCCATTTGTAAATATCATTTATAAATTAAATCACTTGTTTTTGTTATCAAAATAAGTAAATATTTCCTAATCCGTTTGAAATTCCATTTCTATTTCAGAAATTAAATTTCCTTTTTAAATCTAAAATTCCTTTTGTATAATATTTTTAAATATCAATATTTAGGGCCAGTGATATTCAAGCATCCAAAACACACAATTTCCAATCAATGGTTTCAAACACATCATATAAGATAATATACATGGAAACAAACAATTATAAATTTTGAGGAATCCAGTTGGATCCCTCCAACCTGTTTTCTTGCATCCACAGATGTTAGTCAACACAAATAATAACAATCCTGCTTCATGGCAGGATATCGCGGTATGAAGGTCATCCATTCGTATATCGTGGGGCGACAGGGTCATCCACTAATGATACTACGGGCATCCTCTAATGGTACTGCGGGAAATATCCAATATATATATATATAATAACCACAACCACCAAGCCTAAATAACTAATATATATATATAATAACCACAATTTATCAATAAACCGCAATGCAACCAACAAACAACATATAAATATTGTATTAAATAAAAATTCAATTATAATAAATTATAATCAAACCAGAGAGTCAGTTTACTCACCTTGATTATCATTTTCGGATATCCCATCAAAATGCCATATCCTCTCGGCTAAGCATTTACTTGAAATGTCACAACTGAATTTATCCCAAATAAATTTATTTTGTACCTATGATTGTCAACTTTTATTCAATGATTAACGGTTTTTAATTTAAATTAACTACTTAAACCAATAGTAACTTATTCTATGTAATTAATTTTCGTAAAAACCATATACCTTGTCATCTTGTGAATTTCCGACTAATTGACGCAGAAAATCGCCAAACAGTCCAAAATAGTGCAAACAACCCAAAAACGGTGCTCCATTCCTTTTTGACATTTCACCAAGCATCCAACAGTCGATCTCCTTTTCATTATTTACGTCAACTGTTTCCTGCTTCATCACTACAAGCTAATGCTGCACTTCCCCGTCACATCTCCTACCATTTCGAAATTCCCGTTACAGTAACTCAACTCAATAGACCCGGGACTTCGAATAGCACAAAGAAAGGGAAAAAAGTCGCATCTCCCCCCATCAAAGTTCAAACTCCCTCCCATCATAAAAAAAAACTTTACTCCACCACGAACATAAATCCTTAGCCAAAGAGGAATGACTTCAACTGCAGATCCCTCTGAAATTCCACGATCTCAAACTTCATCGCATCACCCAGAAACCATAGTACCCTCTCCTCAAACAATCGCGCTACTCCTCTGTTTCCAAATACTTGTTCACCCTCAAACACCCAGTTTGACAATCGAACTTCCCAATTCAACATTAGCTTGCAACGCTCAAACGTCTAATGTTGAACCCTAGTTCCCAACAAATAAAGACGTCGGCTCCTCTTAAAGTTTTGCACAACTCACGATGACTCCCCTTCCTTTCTGAACGCGAATGCTTCCTTACACGTTAGCCCTTCAAGCTTTATGTGAGTTTCCCTTTTTAATTTAATTTTGGTGAAATGGTTTTCATTTGATTTCAATTTTTTTGTTATTATTATTTATGGAATCGGATTTTTCAATTTTGTGGTGACTACAAAGAATAGAACGGAGAGGGAAAGGAGATGAAATGGTTTGTGGGTTTGAGGAATGATAGAAAAGAATCGCAAACAAAGCTAAATATATAGGTGCGAGAGCAGACAAAGGTACACATGCCATTAAAATGGTGTTCCCTTGATATGGCAGATAGGGGACATTTTCTACGGCAGAAAGAAGAATAGGTCTGTGCTTTTAAGAAGAAAAGGTCGGCTTTGTTCGGCTGATATTTTAAGTGAAAAGATTTTGATTAGATTTTTTTAATAAAATAACTAAAATATCTCGTGTCCCTTAACTCACAATCCCTAATGGCTACTTCAACGTAATGACCATCGTTTCCAATGTTACTCGCCACTCCGAACTCATGGAAATGATTCTGAAATTTAATTTGATTGTATAGAAGTGATAAGAGTTTAAATTAACGATTTAAATAAAATTCGATTTAAAATATAAATTGATTTCAAACAATTAAATTCATTGATAATAAATCACTATTATCGTTCTAATTCAATATAGAATTTATATTGACCGACTAAATTGTTTCGATTCTGTTTTAAATTCTAAATTCAATTATTATCGTTTCGTATTACGATACCTGATATATTTGATATTAATTCGTATATCAATTATTAAATCGATAAATTCCATATTAAAATTCATAATTGAATATTTAAAACTAATTTAAATATTCATTAATAAAAAACAAAAATTTAGGACGTTAAATAAAATCTTTAGATCTACAACACTCAGGTATGACCCGAGCATTTCATGTAAAACACAAAATACTCGAGTCAGGTTTAATATTCTTATGCAAATAAAATCAACTAACATGAAATAATTAGGTGGCATGTACAAATAATTTAACACAAGAATATTTTCAAGATCCTGACATCATATCTCATTTTATTAAATGGTTCCTTTCAATCTCGACTTCGCTATCATTTCCAAAAATAGTCTTAATATTCAAATTCAAATTTCAAATCCCAATTCATGTCATATATTAGTTTTAATGTCAAATTCGATTTTTATATATTTCAAGAAGATTCATTTCCAAATTTCAATTATAAATTTAATCCTTTCCATTTAATTAAATCTAAATAACCCAATCAATTCAAGTCTTTTAAGATTGAATTTAACCTTTAAATCAACAAATTAAATATCAAATTGGATCACTATATCCAAAATTAAATTCAATCTTTCCGCTAAATCGTTTCTTTTATTAAAACCAAAAATTTCAAGCTTAATTTCCAAGTTCAAACACAAGTTCAAATTTAAAATTTTGAACTAAATTTCTAAATCTATTCATTTAATCGAAAATCTTGATATATCACATTTAACACTTATCAATATTTCCATGAAATTTCATACAATGTCAGGAACTTGCCAATATGATAGCAGGTCTGATAAATGATCAAAACAAAACAATAAACATACAACAATCACCATAATCGCAGTATATAAATCAAATACCACTTAAATCAAATTTATCAACAGTTATTTCAGGTAAATTATCAACAACTATTTCAGGGAAATTTGGACTATCACATATGATTAAATCAAAAAATCAAAAATTTAACAACTAATAATTGAAACAGATTTCAACTAATAATTCATAAAATGCGACTAAAAATTTAACGATTAAAATTCATGAAAGTAACAGTTTACTAACCAATCAATTTTAAACTAACAATTCAAACAGTTTTCACCCAAACAAGCACAAAATAAATTTGATACCATTATCATTTCATTTGATGTTAAATTTCTAGCATATGAATATTAATCGTGAGAGCAATGCTCACCTTACATGGTTTGATGAAGACAAGAAACAAACACGGACAATGACCAATCCTATGTAGCGAATTCAAAATTGAAAATCCTTTTTTTGCTTTCGAGAAGGAGGACAGACAAAAATTTTAGAAGAAGATATCGTGAAACTTTTAGGGAAGAGGAGGCTGCGTTTTTTTATTATTTCTTTTTATTTTGAGATTGTAGACATAAAGAGAAGAGAGAAGAAAAGGACACACTAATGGCATACTTTCGTTTGAATGAATAAGAACGATGAACAGAAGAGTAGAGATAGGAGAGAATAAATACATGGTTTATTTAACTAAGATGCCTCTTTGTATTAGGCAAGTTACAAATAAATTAAACGAAATGAAATAATTGGAATATAAACTAAAGATAATGGCAGGTTATAAATGGTGGGGGGAAACAACAATATGAGATGTTAGGTTGTAAATGAGAAAGTAATGGTAGGAGGAAGTTTAAAAGGAACAATACATGAAATAGGAAATAAAAGATAATTAGGATATAAATCAAATAAATGAGGAACCGACAATTAATATCTTTAACTACTTTATACAAATTCAAACTCATTTGTATTTTATATAAACATAAGCATAGGTTTCTCTTTCTAAAACCATTGATTACATTTATTTTTATTTTTATTACTAAAGAATTCCAATTCATTTCAACATTAAATTCTAAATTAGATTGCAATTACTAGAAATAAATAAAAGATTGTATTCTAATTATACTAATTCAAATATATTTTTAAACTACGATATACAAAAAATATATATGAATTTCCAATTAAATAAGCATATCATTATTACTGCAGCCAACATTGCTTAAATACATATCTGTATTACTGAGTTTTACCATGATAAATGTTACACTTATTACCCTGATTCAACATATGTCATTAATAGGATTCCATGCATATATTTGTTTCAAAAAACTTCCTCTTTAGTTGATTTCGCTGATATAAGCAACAATTAGGGAATTGGTGCGTTGATTAGATAATTATTTATTTCTTTTCAAAATTCAAGGGAACAATTCACATTTGAAAATTTATTAACTAATGAATGTTACACTTTGAATAGATAGGGAAAGTATTAAAGAAACAACCGAAGATATATACATGTATGTTGGCATAATTTATTTCACTTAGAATCTACACATTTTGTCAAATCAAATGTAACTTTTATATCGTTGACACTCAGCATCGTGATAATTTCTTAATAAGAATCATATTGAACCATTCATTATTATTATAAATTATTTTGAAATCATATTAAATTCAATAACTTAAATGGTCGAATTTTTTTTATTTGCACGAGAATGACAGTTACCAAATATTTAGTGCCAATTAATAAGTGTCCCCGCAAATTAATTTCACCTATTCTATTTCAAAGGGATAACATCAAGGAAGATATAGATTACTTTCAGACAAGTATACATATAACAAACATTGTTCTTTTTTGTCCCTTTTATACTTATAAACGCGAATTCTAGACAAATGAAATTAAATTTCAACAAACTAAAAATGATGAATGCTCAAAATTTAGTATAGGTTCATAAAAAATGATGAGTTCGAATTTTGAAAACATTAAAAAAATTACAAAAATTCAAATTTAACCAAATTTGACACAAAATTTATTTTTTCGGAAAAATTTAATATTTCAATAGATTTGGAATGTTAATATATTCATTAATTCTATTATAATATTTAAGTTTAAATGTTATAAACTTACATAAATTTAATTTACACAATTTTGAACCAGTTAAACAGTTACGTTTATATTAGACAATTGTTCAATTTAATTGTTCAGCGTTACATATTATTGTTCATTTACAAAATAAATTCATTTATTTCATTCAATTCCAAATAAAATGGAGTTTTTAAATATTAAAATTTAAAATTCAATCAAATTATTAATTTCAAACTTATTTAAAAATTCAGATTGTTACACCTAAAATGGAGAAAAGGGAGATTCTTTACATAAGAAGGCTTCAGAGTAAAGGATATATTATAGATAATAAAGACCATTTACCTTTATAATTCACATGGTAGCATTCTATTTGAAAAATAATTAGATGGCATGAACAAAAAGAAAACTATTCTCATCATTAATAGTAAAGAGTGTGTGTGTGGCTATACACACACATACATACGGGTATACATTTATGAAACATGTGTTTTTTGTACTTACATTTAATATACATGCATGCAACACATGCTATTGGGACATGTTTACATTTTTCTCTTATAAAAGAATATTTTCCTACATGCATCTGTGTAAGCAAAAGTTACTCTATGTTAAAATATAATGTGATATCCTTTTATGTATAAATTTTCCATATGATCATTGAATATCTGATTATCATTTCAATATTCTTCCAACACACTTGTATTGAATATGCAAATTCTTTAACATAATATTTCTTTAAAAATATATTTGTTATATTTCAAATATATGTTTTCTCAATCATGTGGTCCCATGGTCTAGTGGTTAGGACATTGGACTTTGAATCCTATAACCCGAGTTCAAATCTCGATGGGACCTTTTTGGCATCTTTTAATCAATGATTTCATATTTGTGTGTTTATTTATTTATTTATTGTATATGATTCAAATCAAATGGTGTTATTTTCATCAACATAGTGTACGTTAAATTTGTTGTTATTTAAATAAGTAAACCCGTGTTTATTATAATTATCTAGTCAACTTACATATCCAAATATATTATTTTACTAAGGTAAATGTCACATTTATAATTTATACTAAACTGGTGTGAACCCGTTGTATGCATTCAGGGTTTACGAAATATTTTGACTTATTATTTTAGAGTTTTATGTTAACACGAAGGAAATGCTTATGCTTTAGGATTGTACTTTCCATGCATTAGCTTATTACACAAAGGTCAAACATACTTGGCTTCCCTTGTAAAAATGTGGGCACCCGAATTTGCAGGGGAAAAACAAACTATGAGTCAATCATGAGACTGGAATGAGAAATCCTAAGGTTACTTAACTTATTTCAGATAAGGCAAATCATAGGATCACGCCATATGTCATGGAACGGGTTTACTCCCTTGGATTGCTGGTGCATAAGATAATGTGAATCAAGTAAACAATGCAATGCTTTTTAGAAAAATGAAGCCGTTACAAGACTCAGTTCCAATCACACAATGCAACGCCAGACGGAGGATAGATTTTTACCCTATATTGTCCAAATATGCTTGATATGCATAAAAAAATCATTTGATATTATTATTAGTGTCTAGATGTTTTATAAACAATTTCAATATAAATGTATCAATCCTAGATGACATAATAACCAATCCTACTATGTCGCCAATAGTATACAACTAAAACTGAACGATGTCGTATTGGAAATTGGATTCCATCTATGACTCGAGGCAAGGGATCTTCCTTATCGGTTCCGGATCACTTCTTGCAAGATGTCCAGGATCACCCC
Organism: Allium sativum; assembly: GCA_030737875.1. Lineage (NCBI taxonomy): Eukaryota > Viridiplantae > Streptophyta > Magnoliopsida > Asparagales > Amaryllidaceae > Allium > Allium sativum. The sequence continues at coordinate 5,100,618 of CM060916.1, read as the reverse complement.
TATGGGAAACCTTTGGTTAGCAGCAGCATCGGCCCACACCTAACATTCGTGGATTATTTATTCCTAAACAATACGTTTTCCATTCTGGTAGGACCTATAACCTGGTCAGTACATCTACCGTATGAGCCTTTTAGTCAGCTCTATATATGAGGAGCCTCGCAACCCATCGTCCACATAAGTCAAAAATGTCTGCGCTCCATACCAAGACATCACCCATAGCTAGAAAGAAAAGCATGCTCTCCCTGCCATCCCCATCCTTTTTTGACTCATACTGGGGAGTGAAGCTCGCGAATTAACGCTATTCACAAAGCTATGCTAATTAAAGTCGTGTTTGATCATCAACCACATGACTTTGCTTTTTAACAAAAGCCTTGTTCACTGCATCTTAGCATGCCACATTGTCAATCCATACCATACCATTGATTTCCACCAATACATAACCTTTAAGCTCGTACGTCTCAGAGACGGGTGTTAAGCAAGAGAATAAGTTCTCTGCCACCAAATAGAGATATATCTAGAAGAGATCAATGAATATAGAACACCATACAATATCAAATATACAATCCATTTATAAGTTCGTTCTGGGTCTGAACGAAACCGGAGGCACCTTATTCCTTATCACGAATGTTCAATACATGAGAGATGTCCTTGCATATTTGGAAAATCAACAAGTAAGTCCGGACAACTACCGCTATAACCTTTTCAAGAGTGCTACCAAACTCAAAGACGTAAGTAATAATCCATTTGATGTGAAGATTGCCGGTCTTGCATCGTCTTCATTTCTTTAACTTTTTAGTCATTGTTGAATTATTTGAAATGAGAATTAACTCAGTCTTTTCAAATAATACTCACATATATAAATCAAATCAAATTCATTCCTTTGGTTAAGTTATTGGCCTTCGCCATTCATTTCACCACCTGACATTTAAAAAAGGTTTAATCGAGAATTTAATTCGGTCGTCGAATTAAATACTCAAGTCATATCTGATCCATTATTCACTTGATAAATTTTCATGCCAAATTGCACTTAACCATTATTATTCTTACAAACCAACTATAATTGGTTCACGCACATTCTAAATTGCTTATTTAAATTTAAAATGATTTTCGCTATTTTTATATATAAATAAAAATATCTCAATTTATCCGAACGACGTTTCAGGTCATTCGACTGCACTGGTGCTGTTTTCATTCAATTGTTTATTAAATATTTCTAATGATCTAACCGTCGGATCTCAACATATTAATTATCGTTGGAAAGATCCTTTCGAAACGAACCCAATAGTTCTAATTTCAAGAAAATACGATGGTCAGATCTCTCGGTATAAACGTTTAAAATTACGAGTCGGAAATGCGAACTACTGCTATGCGATTCGTTTAATTTAATTTATATTTTTCGTATAAAAATATAATTCGTTAAACGACTTCGAAATTGTTTAATTGACTAGATATTTGGCTAACGCCTTTAAATTTCTTAAAAATTCGCCATAACCTCCTTTGTACGGAGTGCTTAGAAAAATCGCAAATGCCTCAATAGACCCATAATAAATCACAGTATATCAATACAACAATTGTCTATTGGGAGAAGTGCAAAAATAAATCACCCCAACACCCGTGTGGGAACTAAAAATCATGTGAACATCCATTGTTCCTTACACACAACCCCAAGACAATGTGTACAATTTAATTAAACCAATTCCTATGTATCGTAACTAAGCAAGAGTGACGTGCATATTTTTGTCCTCTCCTAAAGTGTGTAGGGTTTATTATTATATCTTACAAAATTATTTATGAGTTTAATTTAGTCCAACTAAAGTCCCTTACTCACATCTGATCAATATGATGTATACCTCATCTCCAGTCATTTATTCTCATCGTATAGCATCAAATAAATGATTGCAATACGGTTCACATCATATAAGCATCAATCAGCTAATTGGTTATATGGGTATGTTGGGCTATGCTTATGTAATGTAGTCCAGTACTTGTTTTCTATCTTATGGTGTCGTTTAACTGATCCATGGAAGCATCACTCGCATATAATGCACACACTATAGCCATAAATAATAAATACTCAGTCATTCAATGCCATTTAAGGCGCGATAAGTGTCTATCCATGTAGTATGAAATGCGAGTATCACATATTCATACAAAGCTTCTAATGCAAATGATTTGTGACTATTTCATGTGTTGAACTAACAAGAATATAAATGAATGAATATAACCAGTGATGAACATCAACAAACATGCTTAAATATTTTTAATCGCCAACCACTAATCAAATAAAATCCACTTCACTATTTTTCCATTTCTAGTTTGGCGCAAGTTTAAATATACACTTACATAACGATTAAAAATAATATTTTTACATCGTTAATCGCTTGCTAAAATAATAATAAATTTTTATTATCATTCTATATTTATCGTATTACTTTGCAGTTAATTTTATTTTTAACTACAACCAATCAACGCTTAAATCATTAAATTTTCTTAATCAATTCAAGTTACAATTCCATTATACCAATATGGTTTTGTTCACACACCACATTTCTAATCGAGTTTAGATTTCTCACCGCGAGTTCCACTCCGCCAATTCTTTAGATGCGAAGGAATGAGAATTTACCGAGCTTTAATGTGGCTTCTCAAAGGTCCACAACACTCAACTTCTCTTCTACCCTTGCCAATACTTGTGTATTGGTAGACCTTGAGGTAACAGGCTCGATGGAGACAAATTCGGGCAGAAATGGAGCACCCAAAAATTACCTCTCCGCTTTCCAGAGTTGTAGCGTTGAAAAGAGGAGACTTTGGACATGGTAGAGTGGTCTAGAGGAGGTAGGAGGAGTAGTAGGAGGTGTATGAATCTTTAGGAGGAAGAAAGCGGGAGTTTTGGAGGAAGAAGAGGGAGAGGAGGGGGCTGCGTCGCACGCAAGGGGAGGAGTGGGAGTCCGTCGGCTGTAGGGCGGTAGGTAGTGCGGCAGCTAAGGGAAGGAGGGGAGGAGGAAGGATGAGCTAGGGTTTGAGAAGAGGCCATTGATTTTTGGAAGAAGGAGGAAAAAGAAATGATTGAGAAGTGAGGAGAGAAATGGAAGAAAGGAGATTTATGTAGGAATTATCTGCCTCTCCTCTCTGATTGCTCAACTGCAAACAATGTCCATTTGCTACGAAATTTCTTCACAAGCTAATACACGTCATTACTAATCCAAAGAATCAAGTTTAGTCGAATTTTGAGTTCATTTGACCTTCCGTTTTATTTTTCTCTCTAGCTCACATTAGCTTAAAAAAAAGCAATTTTGGCTTATATTTACTTCTTGCATACCACACACTGACTCCAAGAATTATGAAACTTTGGATTCCTCCATTATTTAACAACACGAATCCATAAAAAAAGTGAAATCGAATTCTGAGATCATATCAATAACGTTCCTTTGTAAACCAAGCGACGGTTTCTTAGCAAATGCGTCTACCTCTTACGACCACATGCTAACTCCGTTTAACGTGAAATTTGAAATCTAGCAATGATTGATTATTCCGAATCCAATAAAAAAATTCTAAGTGGATTCTGAGGTCGCTGTCAAAATTTCACTTTTTAAGGGCTATGTGGTGATTTAAAAATCAAAATTTTAAATTCTGGCGCATTTTCCGATAAAATTATATTAAAAATAAATTAACACTAGTTGTGAAATTCTGGGTTGTGACAATCTCCCCTAGCTAGAAATTTTCATCGCCGAAAAGGAAACAACTAAAAAGTAGGAAACAAAACAGTAATGTAACATAACATAAATTTACCTCTCACTAGAGCTAATCAGAGATATCCACTCTACACTTGGGATAAGCCTGTTTAATGCTATCTTCTGTTTCCCATGTATAGTCTCTAGGATCTCTGCTCTATTGCACTTTGATTAAATGCACCTTCTTGTTCCTTCTAACTATGGTTTCTCTGCCAATAATCTTCATCGTCTCTTTATACACAACCAAACTTGGAGTAATATCTAATATCGGTTGATTTTTCCCTTCCACGATCAAGTTTGGATCATGTACATGCTTCTAAAGTTGAGAAATGTGAAACACATCATGCACTCCGGGCAACCAATCTGGCAACTGAACCTTGTAAGCTAGAGTTCCAATCCTCTTGAGTATATGAGACAGGCCAATATATCTAGGTGCCAACTTCCCCGTCTTCCTAAATCGAAATACTCCTCTCATTGGAGAAATTCTCAAATATACGTGATCACTAACAGAAAATGCCAAATCTCTTCTTCTAAAATCTGCATAACTCTTCTATCGGCTAAGTGTTGCTTGCAGTCGCTTCTTAATGAAATCTACTTTATTTGAAGCTTATTGGATCATATTTGGACCCAACACTAATCGATTACCAGGCTCTATCCAACATGTAGGAGATCTATGTGGTCTACCATATAATGCTTCAAATAGAGATAATTTCAAAGTCGCTTGATAGCTATTATTATATGAAAACTCAACCAAATGTATGTGATTTTCTCAAGGCCCTCCAAAATCAAGAATACAAGCCCACAATAAATATTCTAACATATGATTCACCCTTTTAGTCTGGTCATCTGTTTGAGGATGATATGCGGTGCTAAGATTAATCTTCGTTCCTAATTCAGATCGGAATGCTTCCTAGAACTTACCAGCAAAGATCGGATCTCGATCACTAACAATTATGCTAAGGACTCCATGCAATCTGACAATCTCTCTCACATATATCTGAGTGTGGATCTGAGCGGCTCTAGTTGATTTCACTGGAATAAAATGGGCGCTCTTCGTAAAACGATCAACAATAACCCAAATATTGTCATTGCCTTTCTTAGTTCTAGGCAAACCATTAATGAAATCCATATAAATCTGATCCCACTTCAATTTTGGAATCTCTAATGGTTGCAACAAACCAGTGACTTTCTTCTGATCACTCTTAATCTGTTGGCAAATGGAACACCTGCTAAAATATATAGAAATATCCCTCTTCATCGACTTCCACCATAATATGCGTTTGAGATCGTGACACATCTTTCTTACTCCTGGATGAATACTAAGCTTAGATCTGTGACATTCATCCATCACTTCCCTTTTGAGATCAGGAATATTTGAAACACATATATGGCCCAAAAATCTCAGAATTCCCTTGCTATCAATCTGAAAACTCGAGACTTCGCCTTCCTGAATTCTCTTAATGATGCTTTGAATAAAACCATCATCTTTATAAAGAATAGATATCTTCTCAATCAATGAAGGCGTGATAATAAGATTAGTGATCATTGCATTCTTCCTGCTAAGTTCATCAGCTAAAACATTGGATTTCCCTAAAGTATACAAAATATCTAGATCGTATGCTGCAAGAAATTATAGCCAACGTTGCTGCCTCGAATTCATGTCTTTTTGAGTGAACAGATATTCCAATGATTTATGATCTATATACAATTCGAACTTCTCACCCAAAAGATAATGCCTCCATGTCTTCAAAGCAAATACCATGGCTAACAACTCAACATCCTCAGTAACATACCTCTTCTCATGCGGCTTCGACTTACGGCTAGCATAAGCAACAACTTGACCTCTTTGCATTAATACCGCACCTACTCCTTTATGAGAAGCATTTATATTTACACCAAAAATTGTCTAAACACCCAAGGTACTAAACGGTACTTCACCAATTTGGTAAGAAATAAATGGAACCGTGTTTAATCAGTAGTAAAAAGTGAAAAATGCGAGAAAAGTAAAATAGAGACAAGATTTAGAGTGGTTCAGCCATTAACGAGGCCTACATCCACTATGAAGGTGATTTCCTGTCTTATAATGAGAATTACAAAGTACATCAACTTCCACTTTTCATACATCTCTATATTCACTCAATATACCCTCATTTATATATTTCAATCTAAGGAATTATACAAGAGAGTAGTAGAATTTGAGGAGAAGAAGGACGGACGAATGATTAAGAAGAAGGATGTCTTCGTTTTCCTTCATTGTAAGATTGTCCTTAACGCCATGGCCGAATCTGTGGTTGAGGATGAAATTCAGCAGTACTTCATGGTTTTTTCGCAGTCCCCCCTTTATGTTGGTAGCCATGGTGTATTTATAGGTGAACTTCCGTTGGTAAATGATCTGGAATCCGTTTATCCAGGCAGTGGATCGTTCATTCTATTAATTACAACTATGCCACCGGCTAGTTGTAGCCAGCTGTCCGTAGCTGTATCCAATTATCATGTGCGGACGGCTCGTTGGAACGAGTATCTTGAATAGCTGAGCAGGTAAAATGTAAGCGAGCGTCCTGTGAGTGCTTTGGGAGATCTTGTGAGAGCGGAATGCGGGTCTGGAGTTGATTCTCCTTTGTTCCCTACGCGACCGTCCTTCTTGGTCCAAGGGCGCTCGTTTTCTTGCTGCCTTTGTATGGCACTGTTAGGCTTTACGGCTATGTTATGAGGTCGCTCCCGCTTATGTTGAATGGGCGACTTGCTTTACTTTGGTGTTTGAGCGGTTATCAGGATATGCGACCTTTATCTTTATCGGGTCGCACTTCTCATAATATGTTATGCCGTTATCTTAGGTCGCATTAGTTGACTTGACCTGCCTTGGGTTCGATATTTGGGTCTTGCTCTATGCGGTTGCATCGTGCACGGCCGACCCTGGTGATATCCGCCTTGTACCCTTTACCCAATGTGCGTATGGATTTTTAGGGATTAACACTTGCCCCTCGAAGTTCGTGATTTCATTTTGTATGGAATGACGGGCTTCGACATATTTGATCGCACATTGGTTGGTGGGTTTGTCCTGACTTGCAGAGGGCTCGGTGGTGCCCAAGATTAAGATTACTTCATTGTCATTGATTGGTATTGTCTCTTCCTGTGAGCGAGAGGCCCGATGTATCTTTTTGATTATTGTGCGAAAAGCAGAATTTCGAGATGTCAGCTAGGACTTGATGAGACACTTTTGTGTAGTCAGGCACTAAGCTGACGTGGCGAAAATTCTCTGAATGAATGCCTTTTAGTCTTCCTTATTTACCTTTAACTTGCTTCATTTCATTTTTATGTATTTCGAAAAACTCTCCGGTCATAACGGCGCTCCCTCGAGAGTTTAATCAGGTAATTTATGTTTGACATTTTCGCCTTGATTTTCCTTCGAAAGGTTTTGGCTTTCTCATTCCATCATTTTGCCTTTTATTTGTAGTAGCATCTGTCTGTCTTGAGCAATCTTCTCTGAGGTGCCATGATTTTCCTAGGTAAGATTTTTGTACAACGCAGATACCGTTTCTGTACTTATCTTTGAAGAACATGAACCATCCTGTGGTTTTTCTTTGGAACATCGATGTTTGGTATTTGTTCATAAATTGCTTGGTGAAATGCCCCAGGCTTCTACAGTTGAAATATTTGTATCTATGCTTGAACCTGACTAGGTTGTTCCCCTTTTCCATGGTTGTTGTTTGTGTTCATACTGATCCTTTTGAAGAAGGTCGCCCGAGGATGGAATTTCTCATGTCTAAGAAGCTTAGGAAGAAGTAAGCGAGGAGGGCTGGTAGCAAAAAGACGCCCCGAGGTAAGGAGATCTCGAGTGTGAATGGTACTCACAGTCTTTGTTTGCTTAATGGACTCTCTGACTCAGATATTCAAACCGCTGTTAGTCGTACGGTCTCTTCACCTATCACGTTAGATCCTGTAGCCGTACCGGAGCCTCTTCCTATTACCAACCCTTGCCGTCCTGAACTCGCTGAGGACTTTGTGGCTCAGTGTCCAGCAAGCTCGCGTTCTGGTGTGTACATTGACCCATTCGATAGATGGTTTATCGCAGGAAAGATGGATGCCATGAAGGACAGCATATTGGCCGAATTCAATTAGTTGGAATCACGTCCACATCTAGTTAAAGGCCTCATCACAACAGTCAGAGACTATATTGTGGAGCAAATGGGCGGCTGGCACTCCTTGGTTGAAGATCTTCAACAGACAAATAGAGAGAATCTTGAGCAACTTCATGCTTTGGAAGAAGATAGGCACAAACTTGTCGAGGCCCTGAAGTCTAGGGAGAGGATCATTTCTTACCTCATCTAAGTATTGTGGCCTGCCCATGCTTCACCTGTTCAGTTACTTTGGTTTTGATTTTGAATAGTATTTTTAAGTCTGGCTTGTATATGCGGGAGCCAGCCTCGCCTATTCTCGTACACTTTAATTTTTGACTTCTAAGGTTTGTTTACGTGCGGGTGCGTCGCACGCTGCACCTTTGTTTTCTGATTTACACATTCGTCCAGGCGCTTTATTAATCGTTTGGTTGCACTTGATTTTCTATTGTTATTATTATGGTTAGGATTTAGTTATCCTTTTAGGTTTCTCGCTTATTGAAGGCTATTACGCAGTTGTATTATTATAAGCGCGTTTGGTATCTTTTATTTATTAGTATTCAATCTCGCGCCTTACTGACTGGTAATTCGAGCCCTTCAGAGGCTGGTTTTGAATACGTACCCCGGGGAGGTCTTGGTTAAAGATTTTTGATCCATTTTAGACAATTTGATAGTTTTAGTTATTCAAATAGGTTCTAGAATGGATACCCCTTTATGGCTAGGATTTCTGATACCCCCTTTCGGCTAGGATTTCTACTGTTGTAATCCATCCTTGGCTTTGCTTGACTTGGTTAACAACAAAGAACAAGAATGGCCACCTCCTTTTGGTTGGGTTTCTGTTTTTGCGCTGGTCTTTCCAACATGTTTAATCCTTCCCCATTTTATGCTTCATCCCGAGGAGCGGACACTAATTTATCTCATCGAGCCTTGACTCAAAGAGATAAACTTCGTGCCCTTCACCTAACAAGGCACCCCCCCCCCCGTGATTGGCAATTTTTTCTGTTTCAGGACATGTCGGTTTTTCCGACTTTTTGCCTTACCTTAGGACACAGACATTGGTTTACCTCATTGAGTTTTTTTTCTCAAGTTGGAAAACTTGTATCCAGCACCTAGGAAGGTCACCTAAGAAGGTGCTTCTTCGGTGAGCTTAGCAATTTTAACCGTGGGACCTTTTTTTTGCTTCCTCTTCAGTATTGGCTTCTAGGAGATGGACATCAATCCTTGCTGCCGAATTTAACTCCGGTTTTAAGGAATTCATGTCCTGTACCTGAGAGATCACTTCATTGGGGTTAGCAATTTTATCTGAGGGACAGATTTGGTGATATTCCTGTTTTTTCAATGAGGTCTGGTGGCAGTCCTTTGAATGAGTGTTTGCCAAGCATTCAGCATACTCCATAATGAGAGGTGCATTCCTTCGTCTTACTGTTTGTCTCAGAACAGCTTGTTCCCTCTGAGGCGATGAGTCCATTTCTCCCGTTTGATCTTGCTTGATGTTTGTGATTCCCAAAGTGCTTCATTTAGTGTGTGCCCTGGGATTTTTTGTTACAGCCCCGCTGTGTATGCGGATTGCTTTTGCTATACCTACATTCCAAGAGATTATTCTCCTTTTAGCATGGACCAATAAGTATGTTATTCAAGTAGGCACATAATTAATTTCTGATGCACACAGTTTTTTTTGTAAGTAAACCACTACTTAATACGAACATGGTGAATAATAAAGCAAGTTAAAAAAGTTTTAACAATAAGATAAAATCAGGGGAACAAGGTAATGTAATGAGAGCTTTGGTTTAATGCTCCATTATTGAGATATTGGTAGTTGGTCCCTGTGATGAGCGTCCTCCTTGGATTGGTTTGAGCCCTTTCCTTTTTAAGGTGTACTGCCCCTTGTTTTAGAAGAGTCGGGATAATTCTTATGATTTTGTACATACTGTTGCAACCGATCCTTCCTGATCAACCCCTCGAGTACTGACTTCAAGTGCCTGCATTCATCGGTATCGTGTCCTGGCTATTTGTGGAACTGACAAAATTTTCCTGACTTCATGGCGGCACTTTTGACGTGTCTTTGTTCCAAAACCAGATATCTCTCGGTGCCTTTAGTTGCCATGAAGATGTTTCCCATGGAATCGTTAAGGGGAGTGAATTCGGAGTTCTTGAAAAAGCGTAGCTTCTTTCTTGCTCGACCGTCTTCTTCTTCATTGCTCCTTTTTTGGTTATCCAAGTTGCTTTGCACCTTTCCATCCTTTTATGCTTGTGTGTCTCTTCCTTCAGTACTTTCACATTTTTTGGCTTTGCTAAGTAACCGTTCGAGTATACATGGTTTCTTCTTCTTGATCCATCGTCCTACCTTGGTTTTCTTACATATGCTCCTTTTAAGAGCCATTAAGATCAGGCCGGGTTCGAGATTCTTGACTTTAGCCAATGCCATATCAAAGCGAGTGAGAAAAGCTTTGATGGGCTCTCCTGGTCTTTGTCATAGTCCGCTTAGCTCCGTAGCATTCCGAGTTTCTAAAGCATGGGATCTGAACTGCTCATTGAATAGCCTAGTCAAGGTCACGAAATCATCCACAGACTGTGACGGTAGCTTTGTGAACCAAAGATAAGCCACTCCTTCTAGATAAGTTGGGAAATATAAGCATTTGATTTAGTCAGTAGCGCATGCTCCATTCATGTACTGGTCATATTTACACAGAAATACATTAGGGTCGCTTGCCCCATCGTAGGGCTGCAATGATGGAGGCTCGAATCTTTGTTGGTATACAGTTTTCTTAATCCTCTCGGTAAGTGGGGTCTTAGCTAAGAAGCATTCCCATTCTCTCTGGTCATCCTTCCTCTTTAGGCTTTCCTCCACAATTGCTTGCGCCATTCCCAAGATGTACTTTCGTTTGTTGGTTGGATCCATGGGTTGACCATCTTTTTTACTATCAACCCTCGATCATGCTGTCTTCATGGACCGGGGATAAGGAACTTGGGCATCCTTTCGGCAGGGACGTCCTGATGACAGTAGGACTGTCTTCCCGCTCCGCGATTGTATCACCAGAGTAATCGCGCACAGGTGCTTTGCCCCTTTCATAGTTTGGATTGGTGCGACGTGCAACTTTCGGGGTGGAATCCTGCTGTCTTGAGTTTGAAACGGGAAGCTCTGTTTCTGACTCGCAATTCGTTCGAGTCAGCGAGGAACAAGTAGCGCTTAGAGCGGCTTTTGCGGTAGCGGCTTGAATGGCGAGTATCATTTCGAGCTTCTTCATCATTGCATTGCTTGCAATAGTTATTTGACTCATTAATCCTGTCATCGCCTCCTCCAATTTTTCCCTGGTTATAGTTTCTTTAATTTCCAGCAGCTCCCCTTCCTCGGAGTCGCTATCTAGCGGTGTGACGGTGTTGATGCCGCTGTTGGGGTTGTTGACTTCATCGGTGATTCTCCTCAGAGTGTTCATGATTATATACATAGTGCCTCTCAGAAAATCTTGTCAGATCTGAAACGAAAAAGCAAAACACGGCCCCACGGTGGGCACCAAAATGTTTACACCAAAAATGGTCTAAACACCAAAGGTAATAAACTGTACTTCACCAATTTGGTAAGAAATAAATGGAACCATGTTTAATCAACAGTAAAAAGTGAAAAATGCAAGAAAAGTAAAATAGAGACGAGATTTAGAGTGGTTCATCCATTAATGAGGCCTACATCCACTATAAAGGAGATTTCCTGTCTTATAATGAGAATTACAAAGTACATCAACTTCCTCTTTTCATACATCTCTATATTCACTCAATATACCCTCATTTATATATTTCAATCTAAGGAATTATAAAGGAGAGTAGTAGAATTTGAGGAGAAGATGGATGGATGAATGATTAAGAAGAAGGACGTCTTCGTTTTCCTTCATCGTAAGATTGTCCTTGACGCCATGGCCGAATCTGTTGTTGAGGATGAAATTCAGCAGTACTACGTGGTTTTTTCGCAGTCCCCCCTTTATCTTGGTAGCCATGGTGTATTTATTGGTGAACTTACCTTGGTAAATGATTTGGAATCCGTTTATCCAGGCAATGGATCGTTCATTCTATTAATTACAACTATGTCACCGACTAGCTGTAGCCAGCTGTCCGTAGCTGTATCCAATTATCATGTGCGGACGGCTCGTTGGAACGAGTATCTTGAATAGTTGAGCGGGTAAAATGTAAGCGAGCGTTCTGTGAGCGCTTTGGGAGATCTTGTGAGAGCAGAATGCGGGTCTGGAGTTGATTCTCCTTTGTTCCCTACACGACCGTTCTTCTTGGTCCAAGGGCGCTCGTCTTCTTGCTGCCTTTGTATAGCGCTATTAGACTTTACAGCTATGTTATAAGGTCGCTCCGCTTATGTTGAATGGGCGACTTGCTTTACTTCGGTGTTTGAGCAGTTCTCAGGATATGTGACCTTTATCTTTATTGGGTCGCACTTCTCATAATATGTTATGCCGTTATCTTAGGTCGAATTGGTTGACTTGACCTGCCTTGGGTTCGATATTTGGGTCTTTCTCTGTGCGGTTGCATCGTGCACGACCGATCCTGGTGATATCCGCCTTGTACCCTTTACCCAATGTGCGTATGGATTTTTAGGGATTAACAATTTATATAGACATTCAAATCCTGATTTCCATTTATAATAGTCAACACTAGAGCAGTATTCAACCTTACTTTCAGCTCTTGGACAGATGCCTCACATTCCATCGTCCAATTAGACCTTGCATACTTCTTTGTAAGCTTCGTCAATGGACTAGATAATTTCGAGAAATCCTCAATGAATTTCCCGTAATAGCCTGCCAATCCCAGAAAAATTCTGACTTCTGTAGGAGTGCTAGGTTGCTTCCAATCTCGTATGGTTGAAATTTTGCCTGGATCAATTGAAATTCCTTATTTTGATACCACATGACCAAGGAACTTCACTTCTTCTTTCCTGAATATGCATTTAGAAAATTTGGCTTTCAATGCATTCTTCCTCAGGAAGTCCAAAACTTGTTCCAAATCCTTTGCATGCTCGTTAGCTGACTTAGAGAAGATTAAAATATCATCAATGAAAATTAGCACAAATTTATTCAACACTCCACGAAATACTCGATTCATCAAATCAACAAAATAATAAAGAGCTCGGCAATCCGTAGCTGATGGAAACCTGTAGCTAGGTCCATCTTTGAAATCACTCTCGCTCCATTCAAGAGATCTAATAAATCATCAATGCGCGGTAATGGATATTCATTCTTCAAGGTTTGCTTATTTAGATCTCGGTAGTCTACGCATAACCTGAGAGTACCGTCTAACTTAGGAACAAATGCTACGGCTGCTCCTCAACTCGAGAAACTAGACCTGATAAGACCTTTCCATAAAAGATGCTAAGTTTTATCACTCAACTCTTCCTTCTCTTTTAACGTCATTCTTCAAATTGCATGCACAATTGGCCTTGAATTCAAAACTAGATCGATTCTGAAATCAATTTCTCTGTGCGGAGGAAAGCTATCAACTTCTTCGAACATATCCACATAATCTCTAACAACGAAAATATTCTCAACGGAGGTGGGAGAAACTTCTAGAGTAGACCAAAATTCTTTTCTAGCAGATCTTGAGCCTTCACACGGTATACTAATAATGTTTCACAATTTTGTTTTACCTCTTACAATTCTTTCGGGGCATTTAACTTCAGCCTCATACTTCGTTAACCAATATAACCCAAGTATGATATCAAACTCAGAAAAATTCATAATAATAGAAATAAAGCCAAAGCGATAATGAGAATAAGAGATGGATACTCCACAACACCAACTAAGATCAAGAGACCCTCCTATCAGATTGTGGACACTAATGGGTTTTCCAAGGTTTATCAACTTTAAATCAAATTTTTTACCATATTACCCGAAATAAAACTTCGCGACGCACCCATATCAAATAATATTTTAACAGGAATCTTTCTAATCATAAGTGTACCTTCCAAAACATCTAGTCTCCCTCCTCCAGTAGAAGAATCTGGCTCATTTGCCCCATCATAAACATGAGCTACCTCATCTTTCTTGGTTAGTGGGCAGTTCCTTGCAAATCCTGTCTTATGCAATTATAACACTCTCCACTGTTGCGAAGCTGCTGGCTAGGTCCGGATTCATTTCTTTTGGGTCCCTTAGGATCATTACATTCCCTAGACCAATGTCCAAACTGGCGGCGACTAAAGCATTTAATCTTTGCTCTCTTATTCTACTGGCGCTTAGCTGCCTCAGTCTTCCTTGTCTCAGACTTCGCGTCGTGAAGCTTTCTTTTGTTACTAGCTTTGCTTCTTTGCCGATCCGCTTGAGAGTTTTTCTTATCGATATCCTCATATCTGCAAGCCATCTCCACAATCTAAGCAAATGGAAGTTCTATATGGGTTGTCACTCTGCTGTTCTACCTCCTCTGAAGACCATCAATCTCTTGTTCTTCATGATCAGTTCCTGAATTAATTTTGGTCCATAGCGATAGAGTTCATTAAACTTGCTAATCATACTCATGAATGGTTTTGTCACCTTGCTGGAGGTTAGCAAATTCATCATGCATGCGCTCGACTTCCTGTCGTGGAACAAACCTTTCCTCAAAGACATCTTCAAACCTAGCCCATGTCATATCAACTTCTAGATCACCTATAGTCACTACTTCCCACCAGATTAGAGCCTCGTCTTAAAGTAACTAGGATGCCATGAATCTTTTCATGTTATATGCTAATTCTATGCCCGTGAATATCCGCTTGGAAGACCTTAACCAAGCTTGAGCTTCCATTATGGTTCCAATGCATGTGAATGGCACTCCGCCCATGTTCTTATATTTCTTGGCGACTACATCAAGATCAAACGGTTGTTGGAGGGTTGCTGTTGCAATGCAGCCTCACGGTTAACTTCAGATTCTACTTCATCGAGCTTATGTTGATTATTAACAACGGGGATATCACCCCTTCCTCGGCCTCTGCCTCTTCTGCCTCTGCCTCGTCCAATCATTTCGTTTAGTTCTGCTAATGCAAGAAAAGAGTTAGGCCAACATAAAAGATATCTTAAGGAATTTTAAAAGCATAAAGACATATGCATGGATAAGGATGTAATAATCAAGTTATATGCTAATCTGATGCACTCATTATATGATATTACTATTCCTATCTCTAATGAGTTACTCGTCCTAGAATACTACTCATTATGTCTTTGATGAGTCGTTTAATATGCTATACTCCAGAGCTAAGGTTAACCAAATCTATGATACCACGTCTGACACGAACCAAGCCCCCGCTCCACGGTGGCAAAGTCTGTCTTTGGAATATAACACAATAATCACATTAGTAAATTACAGAATATACTGTAATACATAAAATCAGAGAATAATTTACATCATATCATAAAAACAGAATCATAACCATTAACATCAAAGTTACACAAATACAGGATCCTACTTGGTACACAATAAGTTTCATCAAGTAGAAAATAAGTCTACAATGGAATCAAATATAATTATACATAAGATAATATATTAATGAGTCCAAAAGAAATGATAAAATATAAGCCTCCAACTTCAACCAAAAAAGCATCAAATGCTATGGTGTGTGTCCAAAAGAAAGCCAATCACCTGTTTACTTGGCTGCCCATGTAAAAATGTGGACACCCAAATTTGCAAGGGAAAAACAAACTACGAATCAGTCATGGGACTGGCATGAGAAATCCTAAAGTTAATTAACTTATTTCTGAATCAGGAAAATCATAGGACCACGTCGTATGTCATGGAACGAGTTTACTCCTATGGATTGTTGGTGCATAAGATAAAGTAAAACAAGTAAACAACGCAAAGATTTTTAAAAAAATGAAGTCGTTACAAGACTCAGATCCCATCACATAATGCAACACAAGCCGCAGGATAGAGTTTAACCTTATAATAGCCAAACATGCTTGATAAGCATAAAACAAAATTCATTTGATATTATTTGTAACGACCCGCATTCTACGCATCGAAGAATCATAGAATATTTATTTCCTTCTCATAGGAATTCGTATGGTCATGTAACTTTGGGGAAAGACTATTAGGGTCATTTCCCATGTTCATGATTTTTGCCAATTTTTAAATGACCATTTTGCCCCTAACCGATCTTGTTTCGGCCATAAATTTTTATTGGTGAGGAGTTTTGACCTGAAACCACTTCCATTAAATTCGAATAATGGTTTACCTTTCCGTAGAGTGGTCTCATTAGCCAAACGGACTTACCGTTTGGGAGATATGGCTGAAACAAGGTTTAGAAGGTGAAAAACAGCTTAATTGGGCCTAAGTAGGGTGATTAGCAGCTAGGCCCATAACCCATTTCGGGATTAGGATTACGGGGAGGCTGAAATCAGTTAGTAAACCATCTCATTTCAGTTTTTACAGCCGCCACTTACCTCTCTTCAACCCTAACAATGGCCTCCAACACCTAAATCACCTTCTAATCACCGTTTAATCAAGTTTTAGCCTAATCTACATCAAATCAAAGAGAGATAGCACCAAATCAAGGTCAAAGCTGTTGTGTTGTCTTGGGAACAGTGCCAAATCAGAGATAGTTTCAGATCTAAAGTTAATTTATGGCTAAGGTGAGTGATTAGCATTGTTTTTACACTAATTACAGTTGATTAGGGTGATTAGTGTTAATTAATGAAATTATGCATGTTAAAAATCTGGAAAAATGTTTAGAAATCCTTAAATATTATTTTAAGCCTCTGTTAGGAGTTTGGGTTAATTTGGTTAAGTTTTGCTAATCCTATCATTAGATTTTCTTAAACATGCTTAAGGGGAAAATATGGGTTTTGGGTATTTTTGATCCGTTTTGACATATCAAATTGTTGTTTTGGTGTTTGTGGTCAATTATATATGTTGCTATGAATGTATGGTATGCTTTGTGATTTATTAAAATAGTTAGAATTGTCGAAACCACCGTCGTGTGGCGTAAAACAGTCGCTGGAAAAGTTGCAGGAAAAGGTGCAGGAATCGTATCGGATCGGTAGAGGACGACCCGACCCGCTCGTGGAGCACCCCCTTCCCACGAACCGCCTCTCAGGACTGCTGCATCACGAACCACAAGTGGACTGTCACGAATCGAGGAGCTCGACCCGACCCGGATTTTATGCCACGAACCGACCTGGATGGAGAAGCTGACCCGACCCAATGGGTGAGCACGTCCCGAGCCGCTTAGTGGACCACGAACCAGGCTTGCACACCCGGACCGAACCGATGCTCTGGAGTCAGGATCACGAACCGACCTGACCTGGAGAGGGATCCACGACCCGACCCGAATGATGTTGACGACCACGGACTGAACGAGGAGAAGAGGACCGATCCGAATGGAAGTTTGCTTCCCAACCGATCCGGAGAAGACAAAAACCCGAGATGCAAAGGTAGTCCAAATGGGAAGTAGAACTCGGGATCCAGATGGGAACCAACGAGTTAACTTCATGATTGGACTTTGCTGCGGGACGTGTGCTAAGGGGTTATCGACGTCCATAACTTTGATTCACCACCAGGACGGATGTTAGGCTATGGATCAGTGGAGTAGGGTAGCTATTACCCCATGGGGCAGAGTGATCGTAGCAAGGCTATGAGCCAGTGATGTGAAGTCGTCATGGCTTCATGGGGAAGAGTGGACATAGCAAGAACTAGTGGCTATGGATCAGTGCAGTGGAGTCGTCATGACTCCATGGGGCAGAGTGATCATAACAAGGATTTGGGTGATCAAAGGGGTGGATATCGTATGCTTTATGCAATGAGTGAGAGATGTGAGGATGGTTGCTATGCTTGATTGTTTGATATCACTATGACATGCACACCCCTCCCCCGTATCTTTACACCATATGTTAGTGTCACCTTAGAGTATTGTACATCTTGTTGTGCTAACTCTTTGGTTGCAGGTCCAGGTTCAGGTATGGTTTAGTATACCTGTTATTGTTCTGTTTTGCTGCTTATCGCTCATACCAGACTTTTGTCTGACCCAGAGTTTTATGTCTCTTCTTATTACTCTAGGTGCTCTTAAACGGGCAGACTAGAGACAGGTTAGCTGGTTGTGCACGAGTAGCTGTCCGGAGATGAGCAGGAGGCTTACACGTATTATTCCTATATATTCTCCCAGTGTCGCAGCTGGTCACTACTTTGGGCATTAGTAGTGTACCTTCCTTATTTTGCTTTAGAGACAGTTTTCAAAAGTTGTAATAATGATGATGTGGAATATAAGCTGTATTTGGATTTTCCGCTGCTATGATGGTTTAGTTTTCAGCTTATGCATTGTCTCGCCTGTTTTATGTCAAGTATGTTATTATTATATTTTATTCCATGTGCTGTGAGACATTCTACAGGTTCTTTGTTAGTCCACTGTTAAGTTTCCTTCCCTCTCCTTTCTTTGGCGACCGTCCTGTGCTGGTTGGACATTGGCACAGCGCACTTTCATTGGAAATGTTGGCTGGTGCGGGGTGGGACGTCACATTATTATTTGTGTATAGATGTTTTATAAACTAATTTCAATATAAATGGATCAATCCTAGATGGCATAGTACCCATCCTACTATGTCGCAAATAGTATACAACTAAAACCGTATGATGTCGTATTGGAAATTGGATTCCGTCTATGAGTCGAAGCAATGGATCTTCCTCATCGGTTTCGGATCACACCTATGGGCAACCCTTGGTTAGCAGCAGGGTCGTCCACACCTAACGTTTGTGGATTATTTATTCCTAAACAATACGTTTCCCGGTCCTGTAGGACCTGAAACCTGGTCAGTACGTCGAACATCTGAGCCTTTTACTCAACTCTATATCCAAGGCGTCTTGCAACCCATCACATAAGTAAAAAATGTCTGGGCTCCATACCGTGACATCACCCATAGCTAGAAAGAAACACATGCTCTCCCTGCCGTTCTCATCCTGTTTTTGACTCATACCGGGGTGTGAAGCTCGCGAATTAACGCTGTACACAAAGCTATGCTAATTAAAGCCGTGCTTTGATCATCAACCATAAGACATTTCATTTCTACAAAATCCTTGATTACTACATCTTAGCATGCCACATTGTCAATCCATACCATTGATTTCCACCAATACAAACCTCTAAGCTCGTACGTCTCAGAGAAGGGTGTTAAGCAAGAGAATAAGTTCTCCACCACCAAGCAGAGATATATTTAGAAGAGATCAATGAATATAGCACATCATACAATGTCAAACATACAATCCATTTATAAGTCCGTTCTGGTTTTGAACAAAAATGGATGCACCTTATTCCTCATCCTATATGCCCAATATAGGAGAGAGGTCCTCGCATATCCGAACAATCAACAAGTATGTACGGACAACTACCACTTTAACCTTTTCAAGGGAGCTACCCATATCGAAGGCATCAGTAGTAATCCATTCGATGTGAAGCTTGCTGGTCTTGCATACTCTTCATTTCTTTGACTTTTAGTCGTCGTTGAATTATTTGAAATGAGAATTAACTTGGTCTTTTCAAATAATCCTTGCGTATATAAATCAAATAAATTCTTTCCTTTGGTTAAGATATTGGCCTTCACCATTCATTTCACTACCTTGCAGTTAAAAAGGTTTAATCGAGAATTTAATTTGGTTGTCGAATTAAATACTCAAGTCATATCTGATCCATTATTCACATGATAAATTTTCATCACAAATTTCACTTAATAATTATTATTCTTACAAACCAACTATAATTGTTTCACACATGTTCTAAATTTTTTATTTTAATTTAAAATTATTTTCTCTATTTTTAAATATAAATAAAAAAGCTCAATTTAGCCGAACGATGTTTTAGGTCATTCGACTGCATTGGCGCTGCTTTCATTCAATTTTTGATTAAACATTTCTAACGATCTAACTATCAGACCTCAATATATTTATTATCATTGGAAAGATCCTTTCGAAACGAACCTAGTAGTTTTAATTTCAGAAAATACAATGTTCGAATCTCCCGGTGTACTCGTTTAAAATTATGAGTCGGAAATGGGTACTACCGCGCGATTCGTTTAATTTAATTTATATTTTTCGCATAAAAATATATTTCATTAAACGGCTTCTAAACTATTTAATTGACTAAATATTTGGCTAACACCTTTAAATTTCATAAAAATTTGCCATAATCTCCTTTGTACAGAGTGCTCAAAAAAACCGCAATACCTCAACAGGCCCCTAATAAATCAAAGTATATCAATATAATAATTGTCTTTTAGGAGATGAGCAAAAATAAATCATCCCAACACCAGTGTGGGAAATATAAATCATGTGAACATCCATTGTACCGTGTACACCACCCTCAGACAATGTGTACAATTTTAGTACCCCAATTCCCATGTACCATAACTACACAAGAGTGACGTGCATATTTTTGTCCTCTTCTGACCTGTGTAGGGTTTATTATTAAATCTTGCAAATTTATTTATGGGTTTAATTTAGTCCAAATCAGGTCCTCTGCTCACATCTAATCAATATGCAGTATACATGATCTCTAGTCCTTTGTTCTCTTCGTATAACATCAAATAAATGATTACAATACAGTTCACATAAAACAAGCATCAAGCAGCTACATGCTTATATGGGTATGTTGGGTTAGGCCTATGTAGTGTAGTCCAATACCTGTTTTCTATCTTATGATGTCGTTTAACTAATCCATGGAACCTTCACTCGCATACAATGCACACACGTTAGTCATAAATAATAAATACTCAATCATCTAATACCATTTAAGGCGCTACAAGTGTCCGTCCACGTAGTATGAAATGCAAGTGTCACATATTCATACAATGTTTCAAATACAAATGATTTGTGACTAGTTCATGTGTTGAAATAACAAGAATATAAATGTATGAATATAAGCAGTGATGAACATCAACAAATATGCTTAAATATTGTTAATCGCTAACTACCAATCAAATAAAATCCACTTCACTATTTTCCTAATTCTAGTTTGGCGCAAGTTTAAATATTCTCTTACATAACGATTAAAAATAATATTTTTACATCATTGGTCGCTTACTAAAATCATAATAAATTTTTATTATCATTCCATATTTATCGTATTACTTAGCAGTCAATTTTATTTTTAACTACAACTAATTAGCGCTTAAATCGTTAATTTTTCTTTATCAATTACAATTCCATTATACCAATACGGTTTTGTTTACATACCATATATCTAATCTACATCGTATACATTAGTTAAAAATCACATTTTTAACTAACTAAACGTTATTTCATAACTTAATAAATTTTATTTACTATCATACACTACTTTTTTAACTTAATAATTAGCTTATAAATAATTTTCTAATGATTCATTATCTTATCTAACCCCTTTCTAAATTGAGTTTAGATTTATCACCGCGAGTTCCACTCCGCCAATTCTTTAAATGCCGAAGAATACAACTTTCCTGAGCTTAATCCAGCTTCCCGAAGGTACACAACACTCAACTGCTCTTCTACGCTTGCCAATACTCGTGTATGGGTAGATTTAGAGGTAACAAGCTCGATGGAGATGAATTCGGGCACAAATAGAGCACCCAAAAATTACCTCTCTGCTATTCGGAGTTGTAGCGGAGAAAAGAGGTGACCTTTGAGGTGGTAGAGTGGTTTAGATGAGGTAGGAGGAGTAGTAGGAGGTGTATGAAGCTTTAGGAGGAGGAAAGGAGGATTTTTGGAGGAAGAAGAGGGAGTGAAGGGGGCTGCATCGCATGCAAGGTGAGGAGGGGATCCGTCGGCCGTAGGGCGGTAGGGGGGTGCGATGACTGGGGAGGGAGGGGAGGAAGAAGGAGGAGCTAGGGTTAGGGTTTGAGAGGAGGCCATTTATTTTTGGAAGAAGAAGGAAAAATAAATGAATGAGAAGTGAGGAGAGAAACAGAAAAAAGGAGATTTATGTAGGAATTTATCTCCCCCTCCTCTCCGATTGCCCGACTGCAAACAATCTCCATTTGCTGTGAAATTTCTTCACAAGCAAATACACGTCATTACGAATTCAATGAATCAAGTTTCGTCGAAATCCAAATTCGATTGACCTTCCATTTTATTTTTCTCTCTAGCTCAAATTAGCTTCAAAAAAATCCGATTTTAGCGTACATTTACTTCATGCACCCCCACACATTAACTCCAAGAATTATGAAACTTTGGATTCCTCTATTTTTTGACGATAAGAATCCTAAAAAAATTGAAATCCAATTCTGAGATCGTCTCAATATTGTTCCTTTGTTGTAACAACCTGTATTTTCAAATTCAATTTTAAATTTATTTTTAGTTGATTTTAATGGAAATTAAATATTTTGGATGATTTATTTTGAGAATAAACGACAAGAAATTTATTTAAAGCAAAGTTAGATTGTATAAATTTAAATTTATATTAAAACGAGTTTGAAATGGCATGGTAGTTTGAAAATTCAATTTTAAATTTCAATTTAATGTACATAATTCAATATAAATCAGAATTTGATAAAACAAGAAGTGTTGGAATATTTTGAATTGTAATTTTCTAACGAATGAAAGAAATTGAGATTTCACTTTATAAATTGTTAGTTACGTCTAAACAAAAAATTAAAATAGTCGCTATGGAATTCACATATATTTTAAGATTATATACGCCCTTAAAAATAGCCATTTTTCAAACGACCTCCGTTTTCGACGAAACTAATTTTGTAGGATCCAGAATGTCAAATTATTGTCAATTTTAAAATTTCAAGTCATCTGGAATTAATATGTAAGCGTAGTAAATTTAAATGCGTTTTGTAAATTAAGTTGAATTTAATAAGCTAGTTAAAAGTGTCATTTTTCAAACGATCTCCAAATTCGACGAAATTAATTTTGTTGGGACTGTATCATTAAAACATAGATATATTTCAAATTTCATAATTTTTGAAGTTAGTGTGTGACCCTAGTAAATTAAAATGTATATTGGAAATTAATATTGAATGTTATATTAATTTATATTTTAACTTTTATAAAAACTGGTCGAAATAGCCAAATTGGCTTACGAAACATATCCCATTATGTTCGGAATGGGGGTATTTAGTTAGGAATGACAGTCATTGGGTTTGATTTGGAGTTCGGATTGATAAACAAATAATTCATGAGTTAAATATTATATATATACGTATATATATAGTTATATAAACCATTATCACTAAACCCTAATTCACTTTATATCAGCGATCTCCAACAACGAGTAGCCAAAATTGCCCTAATCTTTCCTATTTAATTTCTCCCAATCCTTAGCTAATTAGAACTTTGTTTTTGAAAAAAATGGAAGAGCGTTGTGAGGGCTTTGATTTCATACAGGCATGATGAAATTTCGTGGCACATGGGATGGGAATCAGCTCCTCAAAGCTGACGCCAACGCACACTGTTTGAGGGCCAATGTAATGACCCAACTATTTAGTTGGTATCATTATATAAGAAAAGAAGTAGATAGAAGAATAGAACTAAGAAAAGACATCAGAATCTCACAGTGGAACTTAAGCCAATATATAACAATAGCCAAAATATTACATATTAAAGGTCAAGTACATAAAGTACTTCATACATAGGGATACATGACTTCATACATAGGGATACATATCGTTTTGATTACATAATAATCACTAGTGATACTAACTTGTTGAATAATAGTACATAACATCATAACTAAACCACCATCTGGATAATAATACATAACATAAGATAGATAAGCCAACGTCCCAGGGTCTGCCATCCTGCTACTCCAGAGTTATGTTAATACCTGGATCACTTGTCTATTCATAACAAATGTTATGAATACCCAAGAGTTTAAGGAAAACACAGAAAAATAAACTTTGGGTTAGTCATGGACTGGTATGAGTAAACGATTTATAAACAAGCTTAAATAAATCACCCTGATTCATAAGACCACGCCGTGAATACGGAACGGGTTTTTACCTTATGAGATCAAAACAGTTTATATACTTAAACAGATATTATGATAATGTCTAGGGTTTCCATAAATAATTTATAATCTAGTAAAATGCTTTCACCTCACATTTTACTATATTGTATACAAACAAAAACCGTTAAACGCGTATGGATATTGGGTTTCCAACTATGAAAAGGTATGGGATCACCTTCTAATAGTGTAACTCTAGATACGAATACATAGGGTTCAACAAGAACTTCTTGTAACCCGGCCACACATGACCGACCACTCATTTCTCTTGAGTGTATCGAACGTATATCACCAATGGTTGTGTACAGCAACCATTTCCCGATTCGGGACAGAATTGATAGAATAAGAAAACAAGGAAATATCTCTAGATAGGTGATGATACATCCTAATGGGAGCTAACCACATAGCCATGCTGCCTGCCCGATTTTTGTCATTTCTGGTTGTGAGGCTTGAGGCTAAACTTACCATTTTCAACACGATAATTCCTCTGAATATCACATTGTCAAATCTCGCCAATCTCTAATTGACTTTCCCAAAAATATAGTATGAGTATAAAGCAAGAGGAACGAGTTCTTCTGCCACTACGTACATACGTTTGGAAAGATCAACGTACGAGATTAGTAGAATTACTTTGTCAGATATTCATCAATACAAGTCGTCCTGGGATTGGACGAATCAAAGGTGTTATTCTATAAATCCATCTCAGGTAATTACTACCTAGGATTTACAGAATAATCCTTGCATTACATCGTCTTCTATTATCTTCGATAATTATTGACTGGCGACGATGAATCTGAATCGAAGTGGAACGTAGTTCCGGACTCTTCGAAACAATTTGCGTTTAATATATTTTAGGGACAAGTGCTACTTAAGGGATCAATTTTAAGTACATGATTAATTCACTTTTTATTTACAAATGATTTGATTCGTTAAATCATTTTAAATATGATTTCTGACTTAAGTTGACAAAACCGTAGTTCACTGTTTATTCAATACGTTTGAAAGTTCATATCGTCAAACCCTTTTCTCTTGATCCGCTTTTTTGTTTTATTTATTTTTTCTTGATTTAATAAAATAAATAACTTCCATACTTCTGATTTTTAATAAACTACACATCGATTTACATTTATAAACGTCTGACGAAGTGTTATATAAATTATCCCTAATTTATAAAATATATTAAGTCTCATTAATTTAATTATTTAATTTATACATAATAAATTAATTAAATAAATTTTCTGAAATAAATTTGCTTAATCCTTTTTATAATGTCAAAACACTTGTTCTCTAATGATCTGGCCAAGTGCCAGACCATGCAAATCATAGTGATCCATCATGGATCACTTACCACCGATTGGTGGTTTCATTTGCGCAAACCCAATGTGGTACAACCACATTTGCACACTACCAAGCCTTAAAACCCCATGCATTGATCAGCCCATCACCCCAAACCCTTTGTGTGCCACGCCTTGCCAAATCAAAGTGGTACTTCCACTTTGCAAAACTACCAGACCAAAAAACCACTTGCGTTTCTCAGCCAAACACCACAAGTTCATGTGTGCCACGCCTTGCCAAATCAAGTGGTACTACCACCTTTCCCTTTAACAGCCGTGACCTGCACAGTAAAACCCCATCCAAAAAAATGTCCCACCCCGTCGCCTCAGCCCCCTAGGACCCCAGCGCCTTCTGACATGACCTGTCCCTGACCTGCGGCGTCAGTCACCACTGGTGCGGCGGCCTTCCTCGCCGTAGGCGAGGCGCAGTTCAGGTGCAAATTGAGACAGCCAGACTCGACACAAACTCAACCAAAAACTTGATCCCACTCCAAAACCCCACGTTAGAAAAATATGTTTGTATTTTTCCTGAGTTCCAAACGTTGTGACACAGCTATATACCTATTCATTCGAGCTACAATGGTGTAGATCATCTACACTTACCCTATTCCTCTTTCTCGACCAAAACAGTTTTTCTTTTTAACCACAAAACTTAAAAATCACGGCGTTTGTTTTAAAAATCATGTTTTCTCATGGTACTCAGGTCTTATACCCTGATATCAGCACATATGTAGGTTTGGTTCCATGTTTAAAGGTTTGGTTTTATAAGTACATACGTTTTACTAGTTATAAGTGATCAAACATGCTCTATTGCTACTCAATACATGTGCATACATGTATATGAACCTGTGTGTGTACAGGGATCATATATAAAGGTGTTTATACGACTAACTTGGCCTTACGGTCGTAAAACAATTCAACAACAAGGCTATAAATGTGTTCATAGTGGTTTAACAGAGGAAACGAATATTTATATGTTAAAAACAGTTCGACACAGTAACATATACTTAAGCCCATGAGTTTAACGGCACCCATACCCTGGTGTATTCATAATTAGTTCAATAGAAAACATAACTTGTGTTCATCATAGTTCACACAGCAACCATATTCATATGTTCATGAGTTTGACAGTAAACCCATACTAATGTTTCATGAGTTAAATAGTAAGTATATATGTGTGTCTTCATCCTAGTTCCACTAGCAAGTATATAAATGTGTTCTATATAGTTCACAGCAAGTATATTCATGTGTTTCTAACAATTCAAAGATCCCAAGCCAACACAACAAATTTCCATTTACTTGCATACATCAATTAATAGGTGTTCATGACAGTTAGATGATCAAATCAACACAGCAAATTTCCACATACTTGCATACATAAATTCATTGGTAAAAGTGAAGTTTACTCAATTGAAAATTTCTGGTTTCTGGTGTTTTAAATTACTCTGTTTGCTTGCTTTTCTCTCGGGTTCTCAGGTGCAAAGATGTGTGGGTACTTGCAGCTTATTTATAGGCTAAAATATAATGATATTCTATGTTTAATTTTAATCATAATTATCTTAATTCCTTAATATCTCTGACTCTTATTTGGTGCAGGTTTTTGTAACAACCCGTAAAATGCGAGCCAGTTTGAAAATTTTTATTTTGGCAATTTTAGCGAATTTTGATATTTAAAATGGATTATTTTAAATAATATCGACGAGAAATTTATTTTGAATATAATTCGAACGTATATATTATACGCGTCGTCGTTAGAATATAAATAATTATATATAATTATAAATAGAATTGAAAATGGCGCGGTAGTTCGATAATTCGATTTCAAACTTCAATTGAATGTACCGGGTGCAAAACAATCCGGATTTTAGTGAAACCAAAAATAATGGAATCTAATAGTGAATATCTTTCCAACGAATCCGAAAAATCGAAAGTTAGTAGCGGGAATCAAAAGTTGTCCAGTTGAAAATTCTGAATAGTCGCTATGGAATTCAGGCTCTTAAAAATGGACATTTTGCAAATGACCTCGGATTTCGACGAAACCACTTTTGTTGGATCCGCAGTGTCAAGTTATCGCTAGGTTTCAAATTTCATAATTTTTCGAATCAATATGTGAGCGTGGCATAGGAAAACGCGTTTGACCAGTTTCAGTTGATTTTAATCGACTGGAAATTGGCCATTTTTCAAACGGTCTCAGAATTCGACGAAACTAGATTTGTTAGGACCGTATCGTCAATACGAAGCTAGAAAATATTTTTCTGGAATTTTTCTAGTTAGTATGTGACCCCGGTAATTTGAAAGGTACGTTTAAAATTCAATATAGTGATTTAAATGTAAATTTAACGGAAGCTGATTGTAACAGCCGAATCAGCTGACGATACATATCCCATTGTGTTCGGAATGGGGGTTAAACGCTATGGACGACAGGCGGTGGGCCTCGTTTCGAGGTCGTATGTGAAAGTCAACTCTTTAGGATAAAATTAAATAATTAATTAATTAAAAAAAGAAAAAAAAGCTTCCTCCCTTAAAAACCTTCTGGCCCCCCCTTTCATTTTTAAAATCGATTTATAAAAAAAAAAAAAAAAAAAAAAAAAGAAAAGGAAAGGGAGAGCGACAGGGGAGGAGCCGCCGCCCCTCCCCGATGATCCTCCGCCGCCGTACGATGGCGGTGCCATCTCCCCACCTCCGCCTGAGAAGGCGATGCCCCCTCCGCCATGATACGACGTTCGAGCCCCCCCCTCCCCTCAAGCCCGACCCCCCCTCCAGGCGCCAGGCGCCGCGAAACCCACAACCGCCCCCCCCCAGCGACTGCCTCCGGCCACCCCTATTCCCCAAGCGCCCCCAGGTAATTTTTAATTTATTTATTTTATTTTTATTTTGCTTTGTTTAAGAAAAATGAAGAAAAACTGATTTTTAACAAAAGAAAAACTGATTTTATTAGAAATGTAAAACTGATTTTATAAGAATTGCAAAAACTGATTTTTTATATTTTGTTAAAACTTTTTTTTTTTTTTTTTTTTTTTTTTTTTTATGAATAAAAACTGATTTTACTTTATGGTTTAAAAAATGAATTTGCTTTGAAAATATAATTTTTGTATTGTTTAAATCGAAATAAAAATATAATCTTTACTATATAGGAATATTAAAAATATGATTTTTATATTTTTAAAGTATTAAAAATATAATCTTTATAGGATAGAGAAGTTAAAAATATCACCTTTGTATATGTGGCGAAATAAAAATCTGATTTTTATTTTATATACATTGAAATCAAGTGATGAAATTTGAAAAGGTGAAATCTTTGAATTTAAAAAGGCGAGATTTTTATATATTGAACTTCGATAGAAAAATAGGATTTTTATATATTGAACTTCGAGTTAAAAATTCGATTTTTATATATTGAACTTTGAACTAAAAATTCGATTTTTATATATTGAACTTTGAACTAAAAATTCGATTTTTATATATTGAACTTTGAACTAAAAATTCGATTTTTATATATTGAACTTTGAACTAAAAATTCGATTTTTATATATTGAACTTTGAACTAAAAATTCGATTTTTATATATTGAACTTTGAACTAAAAATTCGATTTTTATATATTGAACTTTGAACTAAAAATTCGATTTTTATATATTGAACTTTGAACTAAAAATTCGATTTTTATATATTGAACTTTGAACTAAAAATTCGATTTTTATATATTGAATAACATAGTAAAAATTCGATTTTTACATATGTAGAGAATACGGGCGACGAAAGCGATAAAAGGCGAGATTGGTGAAGATTTCTATCAATGAAGAGCCGTGGAGCTGGATAGCTATAATGTGAGAACTTCTCACTCAAAGTATATTTTTCTAGTTATATATATATACTAGGATGCAGACGGTGCTTAGTAGCACCCGACACAATCGTCCACAGACCATGGACTTGTTTGTTTGGCTGTTTGGTTATGGATTGTGATATTGGTTTGAATGTGGTTTGTGGTGTGAAAAATCGAATCGATAAATTGGTTAGGATTAGACGTGCGCCGTTATAAGGCGAAGGAGTAAGGCTAGGTTAGACCCTTACTCCAAATTTTGTGGTTTGCATAACGAAAGTGAATTCGATTGATGTGTGAATGGCGTGGGCCTTCACTAGACCGGGGATAAGGCTAGGCCTCGTCCCGTTTCTAGTATCGTGCCGTTATGCCGCCGAAATTTTCTAAAATAAGTTAGAAAAATAAAAATATCATTTTATTTAAAGAATGAATTGAATAGAAGTTCATATGTTGAAATAAAATGTGTTATCGTTAAAAATATAATTTTTAACGTGAATGTGAATAAATAAATATTCATTTACAAACCGGATGGTTTGTTTATGTACACTTATTTGAATGACATTGATTGGGTCGATAAATTTTACACATCGCCTAACTGCACAAATAAAATATGTGTTTGATTGTTTGAAACCCCACACGGGTGTTAGGATGAAATTTGAAGTTCACTCATCCTGATTGATTAAATATGTCGATCGATTGATTGACAGACTGTTATAAGCGTTGAATATCTATATTTGATGCTTATACAGTGTAGTGCACTTTGGTTGATGGTTGATTATTTTCAATGCTATTATATACATGTGTTGTATGAAAATCCATATAATTAATTTTATATGGTAATTGATTGGGCCTCATTCCAGTTTTGAAAAAGAAATATTTGAAATAGAATATTTGAAAATAAAGGAATATATGAAGCCGTGTTGATTAGATTGACGCCATTTTGACGTGAACGATATTTATATCGATTTTAAAAACGATTTCGAAATGAATTGAATTGAAAACGATTTCGAAATGAATTGAATTGAAAACGAATTCAAAATGAATTGAAAATGAATTCGAATTGAATTGAAAACGATTTCGAAATGAATTGAATTGAAAACGAATTCCAAATGAATTGAAAACGATTTCGAAATGAATTGAATTGAAAACGATTTCGAAATGAATTGAATTGAAAACGAATTCGAATTGAATTGAAAACGAATTCAAAATGAATTGAAAATGAATTCGAATTGAATTGAAAACGATTTCGAAATGAATTGAATTGAAAACGAATTCCAAATGAATTGAAAACGATTTCGAAATGAATTGAATTGAAAACGATTTCGAAATGAATTGAATTGAAAACGAATTCGAATTGAATTGAAAACGATTTCGAAATGAATTGAATTGAAAACGATTTCGAAATGAATTGAATTGAAAACGATTTCGAAATGAATTGAATTGAAAATGAATTCGAATTGAATTGAAAACGATTTCGAAATGAATTGAATTGAAAACGATTTCGAAATGAATTGAATTGAAAACGATTTCGAAATGAATTGAATTGAAAACGAATTCGAATTGAATTGAAAACGATTTCGAAATGAATTGAATTGAAAACGAATTCGAATTGAATTGAAAGCGAATTGAAATGAATTCAAATTGAATTGAAATTCGAATTGAATAGAAATGAATTTTGAAACGAATTTATAAAGAAGAATTCAATTTTGATTTGAATTGAAAAGGAAGTTGAAATTGCTTTTGAAACGAATTTTAAAACTATTTATATAATTCGTTTTAAATAGAAATCGACGAAGTATATATTATATATATTATATATATAATATAATGGCCTGAATAGAACGCGCCGCGCCGCGGCAGTTCGTGAATTTCGACCATTTATTTCAAACGGACATTGCGGGAGATCCGACCGTCGGATTCTCCTAAAACCGGAACCGTTGGGTTCGTATCGAAAAGAGCTTTCTAACGAAGGCTAGAAATTTGAAATCTAACGGTTGGATTTGGAATTATGTCCAAATCAAATTCGAAAAAGGTCGCTGTAAGTGCAGTTCGATGGCCGTTGATGGAAATCGACTGTACGGGCCTTGATAAAATTATTAAAAATAGTAATAATTTGTGTAAAATCATAAGAAATGATTTGTGAAAGTTTGGGATGAAAAACTCCATATTTGAAAAGATAAAAATAGATTTTTATCGAAATGAACTAGTTTTGAACTAGAATTATAATTCTATTTATTTTTAAATAAATAAATTGAATTTGAAATGGTTTTGAAAATAACCAAAATTTCCAATGATTGCATTGGAGTGGATTTGAATCGAAATTGTCTTCGGAATATTTCGATGTTGGAATTCGTGATATTACAGGTGTTGTTATGGAAATTTGAAAGATATATATTTGTATCGTTATTTCCAATACGACATTTGTTAGTCGTAGAATTCGATATTGAATATAAGCCGATATATTTTCTATTCAGAGCCTTGTATTGAATATCGAATGTGATTTGGGTTTGTCGTGAATGGTGTCTTCACTAACACTGTTCTGGAACCCAGTTGAGAAAAGATTAAATCTTTTTATTTAGATTTAATGAAGTGTACCAATTAAATGATATTTAATTGGAATTGAATTGGTATTGATTTTTGGGTTTATCGTGAACAGTGTTTTAAATAACACTTGTTCTTTAACCCGATAATTAATGGAATGTGATTTTGGGTTTATCGTGAACAGTGTTTTAAATAACACTTGTTCTTTAACCCGATAATTAATCGAATGTGATCTGGGTTTGTCGTGAATGGTGTCTTCACTAACACTGTTCTTGAACCCAGTTGAGAAAAGATTAAATCTTTTATTTAGATTTAATGAAGTGTACCAATTAAATGATATTTAATTGGAATTGAATTGGTATTGATTTTTGGGTTTATCGTGAACAGTGTTTTAAATAACACTTGTTCTTTAACCCGATAATTAATCGAATGTGATCTGGGTTTGTCGTGAATGGTGTCTTCACTAACACTGTTCTTGAACCCAGTTGAGAAAATATTAAATCTTTTTATTTAGATTTAATGAAGTGTACCAATTAAATGATATTTAATTGGAATTGAATTGGTATTGATTTTTGGGTTTATCGTGAACAGTGTTTTAAATAACACTTGTTCTTTAACCCGATAATTAATGGAATGTGATTTTGGGTTTATCGCGAACCGTGTTTTTAGATGACACTGATTCTTTAACCCAGTCAAAAGATTAAAACTAAGTGGAGTTTTAATGAATCTTTAATTAGATTGAAAAGATCGAGAATGGAGTATCACCAGTTTTGCTCCAGGCGATAGTTAAATCTTTAATTAGATTTGAACGTGAAATTTAGAAACTAACTGTCGGTTAGCTAAGTAGAATGATTTTCTGGATATTGATCTGATGTTGGTTTCGGCCTTCGGGGTTAATATTTGGGGAATTATTCTCTTGATTAATTTACGGTTAATGACTAATGAATTGGAATGAGGCGTATGTTGTGTTTGTGTAACACTTATTTAAAATATACGCGAGTTATTCGGAAAGACCGGGTTTATCCCATTCTGAATAACTGATACGACGATAAGTCGAAGATGAAGACGATGGGAAGACCGGAAGTCTTCACGTCGTTTGGGTGATAACTGATGATCTTGATTGGGCAGTACACCCAAGAAGATGGAAACAGTTAGTGATCGTCCAGACGTACTTGGAGATCGATGGATATGCGGGGTACTAGGTGCCTCCGGTTTCGTTCAGACCCAGAACGGACTTGTAAATGGACTGTGTGTCTGACATCGGATTTCATTCTGTGTGACTGATATCGGTTGCATAGGATGGTTTGCCTGTGTGGCATGCTAAGATGCAAATGATCAAGGCTTCTGTTGAAAAGCAAAGTCTTGTGGTGATGATCAAAGCACGGCCTTTGTGGCGTAGCTTTGTGTAACGTTTACCTCGCGTGTTTCACACCAGGTATGAACCAAAAACGGGAGACGGACCTCAGGGAGGACTTGCGTTTCTTTCTAGCTAGAAGTGGCGTCAGTGGTTTTACACGCCCTGACGAGTTTGACTTATGTGGTTGTTGCTGTTGCGAGGCGCCTCGGTTATATCGGTTTCGGCCGATGCTTCTGGTCGGCTGACGGACCAGACTTACACCCCATAGGGTGGGGAAACGTAATGTTCAGGCATTTTAATCCACTCCGTGTGGACCGGCCCTGACGATCCAAGGGTCGATGCGCTCTGACCCTGTGGCTCGGGCTAGAGAGTCACGAAAACGGTTGAGGACTATCTTTTGCCTCGGTTCATAGACGGAAATCCAATTTCCAAATACGTGATCTTGCGGTTTTAGTTGTAATCCTATATATGGCGACATAGTGGGATGGGGCGCTCATGCCGCCTATGATTGATACTTATGATTTGAAGTGTTTTATACACTATGCACTTATATTAGTATCAAATGATTTGTTTTAAACGTATCAAGCATTCTTTGGTTGTTATAAGGGAAAACCCTATCCTCGACTGCGTTGCATTGTGTGATGGGACCTGGGTCTTATAACAGCTTCATTTTTCTTTATTTAGCATTTCGCTGTTGTTTTATGCACTGGTATTCTTGGGAGGAAACCCGTTCCGTGTTATACGGCGTGGTCCCTTGATTTACCTATCTTTAAAAATAAAGATTAATAACTGTTTTAGTTCTCACACCAGTCCCATGACTGACCTGGAGTTTATTGTTTTAACCTAAACTCTGGGTGCCCCTATTTTTGACACGGGCAGCTAGTAGTTTTGGTTTTGCAGATTTATATTCACAGGATCCTGGTTTACAGCTGGAACGATATCCGGAAAGCTTTGTATCCGTATATCTACTTCTAGTTGTGTATTGTATTATTTTCCGCTGCGATGTATTTAAATGTAATTTAAATCTCTGATATTTCTGTGTAATATTCATTTATACTCTGTATATTCTTGTAATCTGATGCATTGTTGTAATATACAATGAAATGTTCTTCTGTATGCGTTCTGCTGTGGTTTGTTCTCGAACTATCCGACGCTTTCCTTTACGGGGAAGTTGCGGGTCTTCACACGTGGTATCAGAGCTTTGGTTTACAAAGCAGAGAACAAGACACATTAGAACCATACGAAAGAATTCATCAGATAATTGGATTAGTAATATCCAATGGGATGACTCGTTAGAGATAGGATCAGTAGTATCCTAGAACGAGTGTGAAGAGTATATTTTTGAAAATGAAAACAAATTTTTGTTTTGAAAATTTAAATCAATTATTCGTATTTGATTATTTAGTTTATATTGATGTGGACAATCCAGTATATAAAGATTTTGCGTATACGTCTGATCCGCGTGTATTCAAGGTTTTAATATATTGGATAGATATAGCATCACACTCTAGTCGCCCGAAGATGATATTGATGATAGCGATCGCATCATCAACATTTATGTTCGAGTTTCGAAGGTGTGATTTTCTATATATTTCCATTAGGCTGGTGTGAGAACCAAAACTTATATATGGCTAGAATTCATTGTTGTGATTTGGCATCAAAAATCTGGTTTTCGACTATGTATCAAAGTTATGAATTTGAAACCCTAATTCACTAATTGATTGATGTTTGTGTTGGCTGTTTAATTGTTTGCTAATTTTGAACCATTATGCCTAATTTAATCGAATATTGAATTATATTAAAAATTGGTCGCATTTGCTTGCATATACATATACTTACATTGAACAGGTCATAGCAAGGAGGCTAGAGCAGAGAATAAAATTTGTTTGCCCGACAAATAGGTACATGTTTACTACATAATTTCCTGTTTTGTTTGGGTGATGATGATTTTGTGAGCCTATTGGCTAGCCGCTTGGCTTTTTCTTTTTCTTTTTGAGATCTGAAGGACCGGGGAAGCTATTTGAAATTCCCCGATGCTCCCGGTGCAGGGGAGGTTATGGCGAAATTTTTCGAAAATTTAGGGTGTTAGCCAAATTTTTGAAATTTTGAAAATTCTCAGAAACTAAAGAGTTGGAGAATGGAAGCCAGATCGAACGTAGAGTTGATTAATCAAACCACTTTCGACTTTGTTCCTTTTCGGGGACGAAAAGTTTTAAGTGGGGGAGATTGTAACAACCCGTAAAATGCGAGCCAGTTTGAAAATTTTTATTTTGGCAATTTTAGCGAATTTTGATATTTAAAATGGATTATTTTAAATAATATCGACGAGAAATTTATTTTGAATATAATTCGAACGTATATATTATACGCGTCGTCGTTAGAATATAAATAATTATATATAATTATAAATAGAATTGAAAATGGCGCGGTAGTTCGATAATTCGATTTCAAACTTCAATTGAATGTACCGGGTGCAAAACAATCCGGATTTTAGTGAAACCAAAAATAATGGAATCTAATAGTGAATATCTTTCCAACGAATCCGAAAAATCGAAAGTTAGTAGCGGGAATCAAAAGTTGTCCAGTTGAAAATTCTGAATAGTCGCTATGGAATTCAGGCTCTTAAAAATGGACATTTTGCAAATGACCTCGGATTTCGACGAAACCACTTTTGTTGGATCCGCAGTGTCAAGTTATCGCTAGGTTTCAAATTTCATAATTTTTCGAATCAATATGTGAGCGTGGCATAGGAAAACGCGTTTGACCAGTTTCAGTTGATTTTAATCGACTGGAAATTGGCCATTTTTCAAACGGTCTCAGAATTCGACGAAACTAGATTTGTTAGGACCGTATCGTCAATACGAAGCTAGAAAATATTTTTCTGGAATTTTTCTAGTTAGTATGTGACCCCGGTAATTTGAAAGGTACGTTTAAAATTCAATATAGTGATTTAAATGTAAATTTAACGGAAGCTGATTGTAACAGCCGAATCAGCTGACGATACATATCCCATTGTGTTCGGAATGGGGGTTAAACGCTATGGACGACAGGCGGTGGGCCTCGTTTCGAGGTCGTATGTGAAAGTCAACTCTTTAGGATAAAATTAAATAATTAATTAATTAAAAAAAGAAAAAAAAGCTTCCTCCCTTAAAAACCTTCTGGCCCCCCCTTTCATTTTTAAAATCGATTTATAAAAAAAAAAAAAAAAAAAAAAAAAGAAAAGGAAAGGGAGAGCGACAGGGGAGGAGCCGCCGCCCCTCCCCGATGATCCTCCGCCGCCGTACGATGGCGGTGCCATCTCCCCACCTCCGCCTGAGAAGGCGATGCCCCCTCCGCCATGATACGACGTTCGAGCCCCCCCCTCCCCTCAAGCCCGACCCCCCCTCCAGGCGCCAGGCGCCGCGAAACCCACAACCGCCCCCCCCCAGCGACTGCCTCCGGCCACCCCTATTCCCCAAGCGCCCCCAGGTAATTTTTAATTTATTTATTTTATTTTTATTTTGCTTTGTTTAAGAAAAATGAAGAAAAACTGATTTTTAACAAAAGAAAAACTGATTTTATTAGAAATGTAAAACTGATTTTATAAGAATTGCAAAAACTGATTTTTTATATTTTGTTAAAACTTTTTTTTTTTTTTTTTTTTTTTTTTTTTTATGAATAAAAACTGATTTTACTTTATGGTTTAAAAAATGAATTTGCTTTGAAAATATAATTTTTGTATTGTTTAAATCGAAATAAAAATATAATCTTTACTATATAGGAATATTAAAAATATGATTTTTATATTTTTAAAGTATTAAAAATATAATCTTTATAGGATAGAGAAGTTAAAAATATCACCTTTGTATATGTGGCGAAATAAAAATCTGATTTTTATTTTATATACATTGAAATCAAGTGATGAAATTTGAAAAGGTGAAATCTTTGAATTTAAAAAGGCGAGATTTTTATATATTGAACTTCGATAGAAAAATAGGATTTTTATATATTGAACTTCGAGTTAAAAATTCGATTTTTATATATTGAACTTTGAACTAAAAATTCGATTTTTATATATTGAACTTTGAACTAAAAATTCGATTTTTATATATTGAACTTTGAACTAAAAATTCGATTTTTATATATTGAACTTTGAACTAAAAATTCGATTTTTATATATTGAACTTTGAACTAAAAATTCGATTTTTATATATTGAACTTTGAACTAAAAATTCGATTTTTATATATTGAACTTTGAACTAAAAATTCGATTTTTATATATTGAACTTTGAACTAAAAATTCGATTTTTATATATTGAACTTTGAACTAAAAATTCGATTTTTATATATTGAATAACATAGTAAAAATTCGATTTTTACATATGTAGAGAATACGGGCGACGAAAGCGATAAAAGGCGAGATTGGTGAAGATTTCTATCAATGAAGAGCCGTGGAGCTGGATAGCTATAATGTGAGAACTTCTCACTCAAAGTATATTTTTCTAGTTATATATATATACTAGGATGCAGACGGTGCTTAGTAGCACCCGACACAATCGTCCACAGACCATGGACTTGTTTGTTTGGCTGTTTGGTTATGGATTGTGATATTGGTTTGAATGTGGTTTGTGGTGTGAAAAATCGAATCGATAAATTGGTTAGGATTAGACGTGCGCCGTTATAAGGCGAAGGAGTAAGGCTAGGTTAGACCCTTACTCCAAATTTTGTGGTTTGCATAACGAAAGTGAATTCGATTGATGTGTGAATGGCGTGGGCCTTCACTAGACCGGGGATAAGGCTAGGCCTCGTCCCGTTTCTAGTATCGTGCCGTTATGCCGCCGAAATTTTCTAAAATAAGTTAGAAAAATAAAAATATCATTTTATTTAAAGAATGAATTGAATAGAAGTTCATATGTTGAAATAAAATGTGTTATCGTTAAAAATATAATTTTTAACGTGAATGTGAATAAATAAATATTCATTTACAAACCGGATGGTTTGTTTATGTACACTTATTTGAATGACATTGATTGGGTCGATAAATTTTACACATCGCCTAACTGCACAAATAAAATATGTGTTTGATTGTTTGAAACCCCACACGGGTGTTAGGATGAAATTTGAAGTTCACTCATCCTGATTGATTAAATATGTCGATCGATTGATTGACAGACTGTTATAAGCGTTGAATATCTATATTTGATGCTTATACAGTGTAGTGCACTTTGGTTGATGGTTGATTATTTTCAATGCTATTATATACATGTGTTGTATGAAAATCCATATAATTAATTTTATATGGTAATTGATTGGGCCTCATTCCAGTTTTGAAAAAGAAATATTTGAAATAGAATATTTGAAAATAAAGGAATATATGAAGCCGTGTTGATTAGATTGACGCCATTTTGACGTGAACGATATTTATATCGATTTTAAAAACGATTTCGAAATGAATTGAATTGAAAACGATTTCGAAATGAATTGAATTGAAAACGAATTCAAAATGAATTGAAAATGAATTCGAATTGAATTGAAAACGATTTCGAAATGAATTGAATTGAAAACGAATTCCAAATGAATTGAAAACGATTTCGAAATGAATTGAATTGAAAACGATTTCGAAATGAATTGAATTGAAAACGAATTCGAATTGAATTGAAAACGAATTCAAAATGAATTGAAAATGAATTCGAATTGAATTGAAAACGATTTCGAAATGAATTGAATTGAAAACGAATTCCAAATGAATTGAAAACGATTTCGAAATGAATTGAATTGAAAACGATTTCGAAATGAATTGAATTGAAAACGAATTCGAATTGAATTGAAAACGATTTCGAAATGAATTGAATTGAAAACGATTTCGAAATGAATTGAATTGAAAACGATTTCGAAATGAATTGAATTGAAAATGAATTCGAATTGAATTGAAAACGATTTCGAAATGAATTGAATTGAAAACGATTTCGAAATGAATTGAATTGAAAACGATTTCGAAATGAATTGAATTGAAAACGAATTCGAATTGAATTGAAAACGATTTCGAAATGAATTGAATTGAAAACGAATTCGAATTGAATTGAAAGCGAATTGAAATGAATTCAAATTGAATTGAAATTCGAATTGAATAGAAATGAATTTTGAAACGAATTTATAAAGAAGAATTCAATTTTGATTTGAATTGAAAAGGAAGTTGAAATTGCTTTTGAAACGAATTTTAAAACTATTTATATAATTCGTTTTAAATAGAAATCGACGAAGTATATATTATATATATTATATATATAATATAATGGCCTGAATAGAACGCGCCGCGCCGCGGCAGTTCGTGAATTTCGACCATTTATTTCAAACGGACATTGCGGGAGATCCGACCGTCGGATTCTCCTAAAACCGGAACCGTTGGGTTCGTATCGAAAAGAGCTTTCTAACGAAGGCTAGAAATTTGAAATCTAACGGTTGGATTTGGAATTATGTCCAAATCAAATTCGAAAAAGGTCGCTGTAAGTGCAGTTCGATGGCCGTTGATGGAAATCGACTGTACGGGCCTTGATAAAATTATTAAAAATAGTAATAATTTGTGTAAAATCATAAGAAATGATTTGTGAAAGTTTGGGATGAAAAACTCCATATTTGAAAAGATAAAAATAGATTTTTATCGAAATGAACTAGTTTTGAACTAGAATTATAATTCTATTTATTTTTAAATAAATAAATTGAATTTGAAATGGTTTTGAAAATAACCAAAATTTCCAATGATTGCATTGGAGTGGATTTGAATCGAAATTGTCTTCGGAATATTTCGATGTTGGAATTCGTGATATTACAGGTGTTGTTATGGAAATTTGAAAGATATATATTTGTATCGTTATTTCCAATACGACATTTGTTAGTCGTAGAATTCGATATTGAATATAAGCCGATATATTTTCTATTCAGAGCCTTGTATTGAATATCGAATGTGATTTGGGTTTGTCGTGAATGGTGTCTTCACTAACACTGTTCTGGAACCCAGTTGAGAAAAGATTAAATCTTTTTATTTAGATTTAATGAAGTGTACCAATTAAATGATATTTAATTGGAATTGAATTGGTATTGATTTTTGGGTTTATCGTGAACAGTGTTTTAAATAACACTTGTTCTTTAACCCGATAATTAATGGAATGTGATTTTGGGTTTATCGTGAACAGTGTTTTAAATAACACTTGTTCTTTAACCCGATAATTAATCGAATGTGATCTGGGTTTGTCGTGAATGGTGTCTTCACTAACACTGTTCTTGAACCCAGTTGAGAAAAGATTAAATCTTTTATTTAGATTTAATGAAGTGTACCAATTAAATGATATTTAATTGGAATTGAATTGGTATTGATTTTTGGGTTTATCGTGAACAGTGTTTTAAATAACACTTGTTCTTTAACCCGATAATTAATCGAATGTGATCTGGGTTTGTCGTGAATGGTGTCTTCACTAACACTGTTCTTGAACCCAGTTGAGAAAATATTAAATCTTTTTATTTAGATTTAATGAAGTGTACCAATTAAATGATATTTAATTGGAATTGAATTGGTATTGATTTTTGGGTTTATCGTGAACAGTGTTTTAAATAACACTTGTTCTTTAACCCGATAATTAATGGAATGTGATTTTGGGTTTATCGCGAACCGTGTTTTTAGATGACACTGATTCTTTAACCCAGTCAAAAGATTAAAACTAAGTGGAGTTTTAATGAATCTTTAATTAGATTGAAAAGATCGAGAATGGAGTATCACCAGTTTTGCTCCAGGCGATAGTTAAATCTTTAATTAGATTTGAACGTGAAATTTAGAAACTAACTGTCGGTTAGCTAAGTAGAATGATTTTCTGGATATTGATCTGATGTTGGTTTCGGCCTTCGGGGTTAATATTTGGGGAATTATTCTCTTGATTAATTTACGGTTAATGACTAATGAATTGGAATGAGGCGTATGTTGTGTTTGTGTAACACTTATTTAAAATATACGCGAGTTATTCGGAAAGACCGGGTTTATCCCATTCTGAATAACTGATACGACGATAAGTCGAAGATGAAGACGATGGGAAGACCGGAAGTCTTCACGTCGTTTGGGTGATAACTGATGATCTTGATTGGGCAGTACACCCAAGAAGATGGAAACAGTTAGTGATCGTCCAGACGTACTTGGAGATCGATGGATATGCGGGGTACTAGGTGCCTCCGGTTTCGTTCAGACCCAGAACGGACTTGTAAATGGACTGTGTGTCTGACATCGGATTTCATTCTGTGTGACTGATATCGGTTGCATAGGATGGTTTGCCTGTGTGGCATGCTAAGATGCAAATGATCAAGGCTTCTGTTGAAAAGCAAAGTCTTGTGGTGATGATCAAAGCACGGCCTTTGTGGCGTAGCTTTGTGTAACGTTTACCTCGCGTGTTTCACACCAGGTATGAACCAAAAACGGGAGACGGACCTCAGGGAGGACTTGCGTTTCTTTCTAGCTAGAAGTGGCGTCAGTGGTTTTACACGCCCTGACGAGTTTGACTTATGTGGTTGTTGCTGTTGCGAGGCGCCTCGGTTATATCGGTTTCGGCCGATGCTTCTGGTCGGCTGACGGACCAGACTTACACCCCATAGGGTGGGGAAACGTAATGTTCAGGCATTTTAATCCACTCCGTGTGGACCGGCCCTGACGATCCAAGGGTCGATGCGCTCTGACCCTGTGGCTCGGGCTAGAGAGTCACGAAAACGGTTGAGGACTATCTTTTGCCTCGGTTCATAGACGGAAATCCAATTTCCAAATACGTGATCTTGCGGTTTTAGTTGTAATCCTATATATGGCGACATAGTGGGATGGGGCGCTCATGCCGCCTATGATTGATACTTATGATTTGAAGTGTTTTATACACTATGCACTTATATTAGTATCAAATGATTTGTTTTAAACGTATCAAGCATTCTTTGGTTGTTATAAGGGAAAACCCTATCCTCGACTGCGTTGCATTGTGTGATGGGACCTGGGTCTTATAACAGCTTCATTTTTCTTTATTTAGCATTTCGCTGTTGTTTTATGCACTGGTATTCTTGGGAGGAAACCCGTTCCGTGTTATACGGCGTGGTCCCTTGATTTACCTATCTTTAAAAATAAAGATTAATAACTGTTTTAGTTCTCACACCAGTCCCATGACTGACCTGGAGTTTATTGTTTTAACCTAAACTCTGGGTGCCCCTATTTTTGACACGGGCAGCTAGTAGTTTTGGTTTTGCAGATTTATATTCACAGGATCCTGGTTTACAGCTGGAACGATATCCGGAAAGCTTTGTATCCGTATATCTACTTCTAGTTGTGTATTGTATTATTTTCCGCTGCGATGTATTTAAATGTAATTTAAATCTCTGATATTTCTGTGTAATATTCATTTATACTCTGTATATTCTTGTAATCTGATGCATTGTTGTAATATACAATGAAATGTTCTTCTGTATGCGTTCTGCTGTGGTTTGTTCTCGAACTATCCGACGCTTTCCTTTACGGGGAAGTTGCGGGTCTTCACAGTTTTCTACTCAGCAAATATACATGGAGAATTTTGTGAAATCTCAGTTTGAGTTTGTTTTCTCCTGCACATGGCTTATATGGAGTGTTCTTGTTCATACAATGCTTTCTAGTATGTTGACAAAAGCATTTAATGTTGTGTACTCCTTCTAGAAGGTCTTATAGTTTATGATAAATGTTTTCTATGGATATTCTTCACGGTTACATTGCTTGGTTATATGAATTACAGCACATTCTTTCCGTATATAAATTTGTAAAGCTTTTAGATCTTTGTTATCCTTGCATTAAATGCTCCTGCGCAAAACACCTTTTTGATCATGGCAAAAGAATATCTAATACTCAAGTGTTTAATCCTCTAATCAAGAGTCACTTCATATATGTACTTCAGCCTTACTTATGAAGTATTTATCCATTTACATGGGCCTTGTTTTAGCTAAGAGGGTGATTATTTCTTGCGCACAAATGGGCTGAAATGAGCTTTGTTAGTTTAGGTGTTTAACTAAGGTTTATGGTAGATAAAATCCAAGGTGTTCATGGTGTTGGTTAGGTCCATGTTCCTCCTTACTTGCTGTTAGGCCTAGTGTGACAAAAGCTT
The DNA here is from genome assembly GCA_030737875.1 of Allium sativum. Lineage (NCBI taxonomy): Eukaryota > Viridiplantae > Streptophyta > Magnoliopsida > Asparagales > Amaryllidaceae > Allium > Allium sativum. The sequence goes on along the minus strand of CM060916.1, from coordinate 5,057,679 downwards.
GTATTTAAAGTATTTCAATGGCTTGTTTTTCCTTAGTAATTATTCTCATATAGTTCATGGGTTTCTTGCACATGAATGGCTTGAGTGCAAGTCTTGAATTTGAATAAATATCTAAGTCTTGCTAGCTTAGCGTATGTACTAGCTTGTGTCGAAATCATTTTGTTCATTTGCAAAATAATTCGTTTCTCAAAACACACTATTTATCTTAGTAAAGATTTAGCTACGCTTTTTGTTACGGTGATCGAATAACGCTTCGCTACAATGCTTTAGTAGCGCTGTCTTTGCTAAGTTTTAGTAATACTTACATTGTACTAAATTAGCTACGGTTTAGATCGTCGTAAATAAATCTTACTGAAGAGTTATCAACGTTAATTAGTTTACTTATTAATGTATCCTTCATTTCTTAGTTATTACAAATTTTGTTTTTCGTCTGAAATTTCCGAGTCATTACAGCCAAGGAGGAGGCCGAGCTAGTCAGGGAGGAGGGCGACAAGGGAGGAAGGTGACGTGGTCGTCGTGGAGTCAGTGGATTGAGGCCTCGTGTTGCATGCAAATTCGAGCCCTAAGGGCTAAGGGTTTTGCGTAAATTGGCTGTAGAAGAGGAACGGGGAAGAGAGATTAAGGATACTAAAGCTTAATTAATTAAAACCAATGGCATTATTTAATTATCAATGTTTAAAAATCTATAACTTTTTCACACGAGATCGGAATTCAATAATTTCAGTTGCATTGTGATCGTGGAGTCGAGCTCTATAGCATGTAACTGACCAGAATAGAAACAAAGAAAGTTGAGTTTTGTAAACGTTCGTTTAATTTAGTTTAATAATAAATCCTCGATTAAACACTGACGGAGTGGAAATCAAAGTGAGAACTTTCTCACTCAAAATATTTGTACAGTTATTTATTTTATAACTGAATATATAGATTGCTAGTATTGATTTTTGTTTGTTTTAATTATCATAAAATGTTGTACAGTATATGTTAGTTTACCTCACTGTTGTTTGAAAATCCATGAATGATATGATTGACTGTATGATGTTTTTGTGTGTGATTTTGAAGTGCTTAACATATTTTAAAAAATGTTAATATTAATGTGGTAATTGAAATTGGATATAAATATCCATTTATAATTTGAACAGTGAGAATCGCTTAATTTGAAAAATAACTCGAATGATACTATTTATGATTAAATTCATTATTCAGTAGTGAATTTCAAATTGATTTTTGTTGGTTGAAACCCCATACGGGTCTTGGGATGATATTTGACTTAAACGTCTCCTTTGTGTGAAATTGAGGTTGATCGGTTGATTGACAGATTTATATAAACTTCAATTACTTGATTGAAGCTTATATAAAAATAAATGCACATTGGATGTTATTCTGGATATTGACAGTTGTTTTATGACTATTATTGGATATATATATATATGACGAGTGGAATCCATATAAATTTATTTATATGGATATTGGTTGAATATTATTCCAATCCGGAATAAATGTGAATATTTTTATAATATAATATCCAATAAAGATTGGAAGTTGATTTTGATGTCTGATTTTGGATGGACACGGAAATATATAAAAATATGAAGTCAAGTTAAGTATGTGAACGCTATTTTAACTCGAACGGATTTTCATATCAAATTTATTCATTTTTATAATGAATACTAAGAAGACTGAATTTCAAAATATGACATTTTGAAAAGATTATTATTTTGAGATTATAATAATATGAAAATTTCAGTTTTAATTTAAAATTGAAATGGAAGTGAAATCGTTTTTTAACGAATTCATAAACGTTTTATAAAATACATTTTAAAAGGAAATCGACGAAATATAATATATATATATATATATGGCTTGAATAGAATGTGCCGCGCAGCAACCGTTCATAAATTTCAACCACTAACTTCAAATTGACGTAACATGAGATCCAACCGTTGGATACTCTTAAAACCAGAATCGTTGGATTCGTACCGAAAGGGTATTTCAAATGAATATATGAGATTTAAATTTGAATGGTTAGATTTTAAAATGTGTCCAAATCAATTTTTGAAAAGGTCACTGTGGATGCAGTTCGGTGACCAATATTTGAAAACGACGATAAGGGCCTTAATAAAATTATTAAAAATATGAATAAATTATTTAAAATCATAGTCAATGATTTGGAAAGATTTTGGTTGAAATATTCCATATTTGGAAAGATAAAATATATTTTTATCTGAGCGAACTAGTTAGTAACTAGATTAGAAATCTAATGATTTTTAAATTAATAAATTGGGACTGTAAATGGTTTTGAAATAACTAGAGTTTTCCAACGAATAAATTGTGATGGATTTGAATGGGAATTATCTTTGGATATTTCGATATTGGATTCCATAACTATGCGGATATTGTTATGGGAATTTGAAAGATATTGATACCGTTATTCCAAAATGATACCTGTTATTTTCAGAATTTGGTACAGAATATTAGTCGATATGGTTTTCATTTAAGATCTTATATTTACTATCAAATTGGATTTTAAGTTCGTTGTGAATGGTGTCTTAAATAATATTGTTCTTGAACCTATAAGTGAAAGGAATAAATCTTTTAAATAAGATTTAGAGAAGTTTTCCAATTTATTTAATTAAATTGGAATTAAATGAAATTTGATTTAATAATAATTGAAATTAGCTTCTGTATAGGAAGGCCCTTACTATTTATGGAATTTAAGAGGCTTCGTCGTATTCAGTTATAGTACTAGTCTGATATGGAAATTTATATCAATTATAAATTATTCAAATTTCCATGAAGATTCCACATCAATGGAAAATGGCTTTGGATTTATCGTGAATTGTGTTTTAAATAACATTTGTTCTCTAACCCAAGTAAAAACATGATTAATTTCCAAAGGTTGAATAATCATTAAACAATGATTTTTGAAGATTAAAACTGAACTAGAGTTTTAATAAATCTTTATTTAGATTGAAATGAGAATAAGGTAATTAAATTTACTAAGGTTAAGAAATGTTCGAGATGGAGTACCCCCCTCTCCCCACCCCCCCAGTTTTACTCCATGCAGGGACGGATCTATATACATGCTTACCTGGGCTACAGCCCGGGTCCTCTTTCCCAAAAATAAATACTGTGTATTATGTTTCAGCCATATTCTCGTTTTTCACAAAAGAAGAAATATTGCAATTCTTCTTCCTTTATGCCTATGGAGGCTACCAAATTATTTCCTCCCCCAGCTCATAATCGACAATAGCAAGCTTTGCTGCATTTTTATACCAATCTTCTTTCTAGATCTAAGCATTCTCCACTTCCGCAGCACTACATTTTGCCAATCTGATACTTGATAGATTCTCAAATTAAATCTAATTTGTCACCCAATTATAGAGAATTTCTAGATAGTTGCATAATGGTAGAGCGGTAATCTTTTCCCCAATTAAGTTAGAAACCATATTGTCCAACAAGCAAAAATTATAGGATGTTTCATCTCTTCTTTCTCACTAAAGCAACAAAAAAGAATGCAAAATCATAGTCTCCATTTATCAAGCTGCTGCTCCTTTGGTCATTCACAGACTATTACTTGCAATTTTTGACATTATTTAGCTCCATTTTTTTCATTTCTTTTATTTTGCCTCTTTTTTTTAGCCCGGGTCGGACTATAATCCTGGCTCCGTCCCTGACTCCATGCGATAGTTAAATTTTTAATTAGTTTTGAACGTTAAGTGGTAATTAAATTTACTAATAACACGGTGGGTATTAGATATGGAGTACTACTAGTTTTTCTCCATGGGATGAGTAGGTTGGGATTGAGATAATAAAAATAAATGATTACTTCGGTAAAACTCGATAAGCCCTACTAGTTCTTAAACCTTAATCAGGTTCAAGTTGTGGAAAGATGAAATATAATGTTCTGAAAATGATATCCAAAGGAAGATTAAAGAATAAGTTTAAAAGAACTTATCTTTTATAAACTTAATGGGAACCTTTCCCCAAAGTTGTGAATTTTTAAACAAAATAATAATCTTGATTGGAATGAGATGTGTGCTATCTTTGTGTGTTTATCACATGATTATAAAGATACGCCAGTATTTGGAAAGACCGGGTTTAACCCGTTTTGAATAACTGTTACGAAGACTAAAAGTCAAAGATAAGAAGGCAGTGGTTGAAGACCAGAAAATGCATTCAGTAATTCAAAGGATGTTTGGGATCACCATCCATTAAGGATCCGTCAAACTAATACTATATAGTATAATACGCTATATACAATAGTGTCTATCAGTAAAGTAAATATTAAAATAGCGTAAGCAGGACTACCATTATTAATTACCCTTACACCGTTTATATATTCCCATAATATATACATTACAGTAACTCCTCCGTAAACTTAAGAGCCATCAGAGGGCACTCCATATAAAATAGTACAAAACAAAGTCGTAGTGGGCTCGTATATGGCATGTGACAAGGTACACAAGGAATGCCACAGTGAATTCACAGTTTGCAGATCTGGACCGGTGGTAACACATAACAGCTGTGACACCCCATGTCCGTTATTGTCACTCTATATAGAATGCATTAAGTTTCGTGAAGCGTTATAGGTAAATGAGAACATAATATCACAAGATAGACATTAAAATAGCATCGGAGTTAAAAACTTTATTTAAATCAAAACATCATGGTCCCAAATACTGAGTTTACATCATAAGTTTGAAGTAATCAATTATATTAATAATCTGTCTTGCCAAAAATATCAGAGTATAAAAGCATAAAGCCATATTTCCCATGCAAAGCCATAAGAGAGTTGACAAGAAGCCAAAGCGGTAAATCAATATCCAAAATCCAAGCTAAGCTGAAAGAATCCAAACCAACTCTAAGCACACCTACCCTGAGAACCTAGGGGGAATGGAAGAGAGAGAAGAGGAAACAAAAAGGGTCAGACATAAAGTCTGGTGAGTCCAGTTACTTTAAATATAAATAAAAGTATCATGGCAGGCATATAAAAACTGGAAGAGCAAGATAACAATAACCAAGAAAAGTGTGAATTGAGCAAGATAAGATGAACACAATATATTCTGCTTCTTAAATATATTTTTCTGCACTGCACTGATACTAGTATATCAAAAAAAGAATGATCCCTACCAATACTGTTCCATTACACTTTCTTGATTATTAGGTTACTTGGGTTAATAGCACTTCAAGACTTATCCGCGCATCGTACCCATTTACTTTCCCATGGATTAACCTAATACAATATATGTAGCTATCTCTCAATATTGAGATACACCCCATGGTACCCCACTCGCACGGTCTCCACTATAATGAACGTAGTCCCTCATCCTACGCTGAAGTGATGTACGGATCACTATGTAATAATGTTACATTCCACATAAATCTGTCGTTACTATGCTACGTAAGTGTATGGACTGCCACCTTCGATCGAATCAGATTTCATTCCAGAGTAATGCCTTCAAGTCTACGATACACCACCCAGAGCTGATATGCATGTATCTAGACTGTCCCACGTACATACCGTTAATTGTAGCTCGATGCATCAACTGCACGTCCTCTAATGTGCACCGAGTTCCGTGATAGGGTGATACAAGAAAAACAGAACTCAGTCGGTAGCTTTTCCATATCTGTATAGGGCCGCATTTAAGTGCCTAAAAATATAGATATTCCTAGGGTCTGTTTTCACGGTGGCTATTGTAACAACCCGGAAATTCTGAACCAATTTAAAAAATTTATTTTAGCAATTTCAATGGATTTTGAATATTTAAAATTATTTATTTTAAATAATAACGATGAAAAATTTATTTTAACCGAAGTTAGAACGAATAAATTTATTTTAAGGAAATTTTGTTAGAAAATGCGTCAGAATTTAAAAATTCCATTATTAAATTAAATTATTGAATATAAAAAGGTTTTTAAATAAAATCATGATGTTATTTATGAATGATTTCAAATTTAATTCTAATAAAAAATTATTTGTAATTAGATAAATAGCGATTATAACAATTGAAATTAGTATCAAATTATATGTATATTTGTAATAATTAACTTCAAACAATTGATAATAAAAGAAAATAGTAGTTGAATTATTGTTTTGTTAAAAACTTTAATATATGAGTTTTATGATAATTAGTAATAAATCAACACATAATTTCTTTGCTTATTCACATTTCATGCAAGTTTATTTAGCTTTCCTTTCTTTTTCTAACTTCATCAAATTCACTACCTCTTTTCTCACCACTCTCCATTATTTATGCATTCATTTCTTTTCTTTATTTATTAATTTATTACTCTTCATTCTATTAACTTATTTCTCTTCATTCTATTAACTTATTTCTCTTCATTCTATTTTCACAAATATATTCTTATTTCTTAAATTTACATCCCCTTATTTCTTTTTTTTCTTTTCCTTTTATTATTTCTCTCCAAAAACAATTCAACTCCATGTACGTATATTTCTCTTTATTTGTTCTTGCATGAGCATTGAATAGGTTCCTTTAATTCTGAAACGTTAATATTAAATGTTTTGAAAATTGAAAAGTTATAAACTTTCTAACAATTGGCATTAAACAATAAATCATGCATTAATTACATTACCGTTTTCTCTTTCCCTATGTTTTTCTTTTGAATTTTGGAATAGGAGATAAATGCTGATTAGATTAACACCTGCTAGTCATCTAATTTAATTCCTTTGTAACCTACTATATGTGAAGAGACACATTAGGGTAATGACATAAATGTTTGTTCGTTAAAAATAATAATAATAAAAATTTTAATGTATATATAGAATGGATAAAATTTACATGCTACAGAGTAGTTATTGGTTAGTTAAAAATATAATTTTTAACTAATGTAAGTGAAGAAAATAAGAATTGAGAAATAAATACGCCATCTCAGCCAATTTATTTCCCTTGTAACATAAAACATATGTAGGGACACAAGTAAGGAATAAAGTAAAATATATAACCAAATAAAGAAAGTAAAAAAATAAAAGAAAAGTCGTCTCCTTCGTAAAATAAACAAATAAAATTTGAAATTATATTCAATGGAAATTAGAGGCGTGTCATTCATTGCAGGAAAAAAATAAAGAAGGAAAAATGAATAATGATAATGATATTAATAATGGCCGCATGCATTTCATTCATATCCTTTATTTCTTTTATGTTCTCTCTCTTGCTCTCATATGCATATATGCCATATTTTATCCCTTTTATAAATACAAGAAAAAAAATGATAAGATAGACAATTATTAAATTAAATATTATTTAATTTATATATACCCTAGTATATACGGTCAAAACCTAACCCTAATTCTCTTCATTACGTTGCCGCCGCTTTGAACTAAATCAATGGCAACCGTGCTCCCAAATTCCTCTCCCCTTTCTTTGAATCCAATCAGTAAATTCGAGATCTTCCAAAGAGAAAAACAAAGAATTCCTCACGATCTTTCTAGTCAATGGTGAAGATTGGTTGTGCAATATCCAGGCTACACGGGAATAAGAAAATAATGGCCTTATGAATGTAATTAAGTAAATAATGAAGTGAATTATATTACAATCAATTTGATTATGTAATTAAAATTTAGAAGCTTATATCTTCTTCTTACGAAATCAGAATCCAGTGAATTTCGAAGCGTTGGAATCGTATTCAAGAGAGCTACGCAATGGCATTGACCGGAACAAATTCAGAAGCAGTTAGGAATTTTGATTTGATTAAACGCAGAGTTTAATCCAGCTAAAAACAATCATTAATTATCGATTTCGAAACCAATCAAGGTGAGAACTCTCTCACTAAATTCTATTGTACAGTTATTTATTTTTATAACTGAATTTGTGTTGATTGTCTGTTAGCTCACCATCCTCCTCCACAGACCATGGACAATCTAAATTGATTGTTTTGAGTTGTGATTACGATATGAATAAAAATATATACATGTGAGAATTCTATTTATTTATAATTAAAATTAATTAATTGTGATTGTGATTTTTTTTCCAATCCGCTGTTAAATTCTATTTGTTGTTATACATGATTTGATTTGGGATTGATGACTGATGTTGTTGTGTAGATCTATTGATTTGATGATTATTGTGTTAAAATAAAATAGTTGAAACCAAAATGACATTTTTGTGGAAACAAAATAGTTGAAACAAAAGTTACGTTTTTGTTGAAATAAAATTGCTAAAACAAAATTTACATTTTTTATGAAATAAAATAGTTGAAAACAAAATTTTACATTTTTGTTGAAATAAAATTGTTAAAACAAAATTTACATTTTTGTTGAAATAAAATAGTTGAAAACAAAAGTTTACATTTTTATTCAAATAAAATAGTTGAAACAAAAATTTACATTTTTGTTGAAATAAAATAGTTGAAACAAAATTTACATTTTTAATGAATTAAAATAGTTGAAACAAAAATTTACATTTTTGTTGTAATAATATAGTTGAAACAAAATTTACATTTTTGTTCAAATAAAATAGTTGAAACAAAATTTACATTTTTGTTGATATAAAATTGTCAAAACAAAAATTTATATTTTTGTTGAAATATAAAGTGTCAAAACAAGAATGTCATTTTCACTGTATTAGATTAGTGTCAAAACAAGAATGTCATTTTCATTATATTAGACAAGTGTCAAAACAAGAATGTCATTTTCATTGTATTATATTAGTGTCAAAACAAGAATGTCATTTTCATTGTATTAGATTAGTGTCAAAATAAGAATGTCATTTTCATTGTATTAGATTAGTGTCAAAACAAGAATGTCATTTTCATTGTATTAGATTAGTGTCAAAACAAGAATGTCATTTTCATTGTATTAGATTTGTGTCAACATAAGATTGTCATTTTCGTTGTATTAGAATTGACAAAAATAAGATTGTCATTTTCATTGTATTAGATTGACCATATAAAATTGTCATTTTTGTTGAAATTAGAATTGACAATATAAAATTGTCATTTTTGTTGAAATTAGAATCAACAAAATAAAATGTCTTTTTTGATGTATTAGAATTATCAATACAAAAATATCATTTTTATTGAAATAGAATTGTCAACAAAAATGGAAATGTCATTTTTATATGTTTGGTTGAAATAAAATTGTCAACAAAGTAGATGACAACAAAATAAAATTATCATTTTTATTGTTTTGTTGAAATAGAATTATCGATTAAACAAAGTTATCATTTTTATTTATTTTGTTGAAATGGAATTGTCAACAAATTACAAGAATCATTTTTATTTATTTTGTTGAAATAGAATTGTCAACAAAATATAAGAATCATTTTTAATCATTTTGTTGAAATAGAATTGTCAACAAAATACAAGAATCATTATTAATTATTTTGTTGAAATAGAATTGTCAACAAAATAAGTCATCATCATTTTTAATCATTTTGTTGAAATAGAATTGTCGATAAAACAAAGTAATCATTTTTATTTATTTTGTTGAAATGGAATTGTCAACAAAATAAAAGAATCATTTTTATTTATTTTGTTGAAATAGAATTGTCAACAAAAATGAAAGAATGATTTTTAATTATTTTGTTGAAATAGAATTATCAATAAAATACAAGAATCATTTTTAATCATTTTGTTGAAACAGAATTGTCAACAAAATAAAAGAATCATTTTTATTTATTTTGTTGAAATAGAATTGTCAACAAAATAAAAAAACATTTTTATTCATTTTGTTTGAAATAGAATGGTCGACAAAATATAAATATCATTTATTGTTAGAATTAGATTTGTATGCAAATGAAAATGTCATTTTTATTTATTAGGTTACATGATAATGTAGGAATTGTAAAATACATAAAAATATCATTTTTATGTTACATGTTAAAGTAGGAACTGCAAAACAAATAAAAATATCATTTTTATTTGTTATGTTAAAAATAGATTTGTAAACAAATAAAAATATTATTTTATTCGTCATATTAATGAAGGAATTTATATACAACATTAGAATATCATTTCTATTGGCTATGTTATTATGTAGAATATCATTTTTATTTGTTATATTAAAAAATAGAATTGTATACAATATAAAAGAGACATTTTTATCTTCATATTCAAAATAGAATTGTATACAATATAAAATAGACACTTTTATCGTCATGTTATACATTAGAATTGTATACAATAAAATGGACATTTTTATGTGTCATGTTATACATTGAAATTTCATACAAATAAAAATATTTCTTTTTATTTGCTAGGTTAAAAATTGAAATTGCATACAAATAATGAAAATAAAAATTATTTTTTATTTGTCATTAGCGACATATTATGCAAATAAATTATATTTTATTTGACTTTAGAAAACATGCAGTGAATGTATGCAAATAAAATACATTTTTATTTTGACATTAGAAATGTAGAAAATGTCATGTAAATAAATTATATTTTTATTTGACATTAGAAACATGTAGTGAATTATTGTAAATAAAATACATATTTATTTGACATTGGAAACATGTAGAAATGTATGCAAATATGACACATTTTTATTTGACATTATAAACATGTAAATGTGTTATGCAAATAAAACATTCTTTATTTGGCATGTTAAACACGTTAGCGGAATCGTCAAATGATTTATATTTATATATATAATTATATATATATAAATATAAATTAAAATTAAACAAATCGCGCGCAGTAGTTCGCATTTTGGAATCGTAAATTTAAACGATTATACCGAAAGGTCCGACCGTCGGATTTTCCCAAAATTGAAACCATTAGGACCGCTTTGGGAAGATCTTTCCAACAATATAAAGTTTGTTAAAATCCAACGGTCGGATTTCGAGAAAAGTGTAAATCATATTTGGGTAAAAATAGCGCCATGGCCGCCTATTGACCCGAAGCATCGTTAAATTAAATTGGGCTATTTTTATATAAATAAAAATAACGATAAATTATTATAAAATAATATTAACGATATCAAATGATTTAAATTATATATATTCGAGAATTATTTGAAAAGACCGAGTTTAATCTCATTTCAAATAATTATATGACGATTTAAAGTCGAAGACATTGAAGACGGTGGTTGAAGACCGACGATCTTCACATCGAATGGATGACTACAGATGCCTTAGACTGATTTGCTCCCAGGAAAGGGTTACAGTGGTAGTTGTCCAAACGTACATGTTGATTGTATGGATATTCGAGAACCTCTTTTCCATATTGGACATACGGGACAAGGAATAAGGTGTCTCCGGTTTCGTTCAGACCCAGAACGGACTGGAAAATGGATGTATGTCTAACATTGGACTTCATTCCATGTAAATTGATTTCTACTTAATATATATCTGTTTGGCTGAGAAGAATTTATTCTCTTGCTTAACACCCTTTTCTGAGACGCATGAGCTCAGAGGTTATATATTGATAGTTATTGATCGCATGGCATGGATTGTCAATGTGGCATGCCAAGATGCAAATGATCAAGGCTTTTGTTGAAAAGCAGAGCCTTGTGGTTGATGATCAAAGCACAGCCTGTTTAGGCATAGCTTTGTGTATAGCGTTACTTCGCGAGCCTCACACCCCGGTAAGAGTCAGAAACGGGATAAGGGAACGCAGGGAGTGCACACGTTTCTTTCTACCTAGAAGTGGTGCCATGGTATGGAGCCCAGACATTTTTACTTATGTGGATGATGGATTACGAGGCCTCGGATATATTGGTCGATAGTGGCCAATTAATAGGTCCAATAGGATCGAGAAACGTGTGTTCATGCATAATTAATCCACTAAGATGTATTTGTGGACCGGCCCTGCAGGATCCAAGGGTTCACTGCGGGGGATCCTGAGACATTTGCTAGAGTGTCTCGAATCGGTAATGAGATCATCCCTTGCCTTGACTCATGATGGAAACCCAATTTCCAATACGACATTGCGGATTTGATTGTAAATTTACATATGGCGACATAGTATATGGTAGCTATGCTATCTAGGATTGATACATTTACTTTGAAAGTATTTTTAAACTGATTATGCACTAATAATAATACTAAATATTATTTTATACGTGTCAAGCATGTTTGATCATTATAAGGTAAAACTCTATCCTCCGGTTTGCGTTGCATTGTGCGATGGGACTTGAGTCTTATAATGGTTTCATTTTCTAAAAAACATTGCGTTTTTTTTTAAAAGATTTATTTAATTTATGCACTGGCAATCCAATGGAGTAAACCCGTTCCGCGTTAGCAGCGTGTTCCTGTGATTTGCCTTATTATTAAATAGGTTAAGTAAGATTTCTCATACCAATCCCATGACTGACTCACAGTTTGTTTCACTTGCAAACTCGGGTGCCCTTATTTCCACATGGGCAGTCGAGTGGCTTGTTTTGCAGATATTTGTTTTTGAGCAGGATTCTGGATCGAAGCTTAAAGTTGTGTCCAGAGCATTGATACTCTTCCGTTGTGTTAGTTTAATTGTTCCGCTGTGCACTGTATTAAATTTATTGTAAATTATCTTCCGCTGTATTATTTTTTGATGTACCATGATATATTCTGCACTCTGATGTAACATTATTATTATGTTTATAAAAGTCTTCTGTTATTTGTTCTGATGTGTTGTATGCCCAAAGTTAGCGTATGCGGGTATCGAATGGTCTTGGTCGATTTAGCAATCGACTAGGTCCGGGTGAAATCCGTGTCGTTACAGCTATGGCCCCACCTTGGCCCTTCCCTCAACTAGTAAAGACTACAACAGCTATACTACTGCCCCTAATAACAAACAATCTAAACATCCATTTGGCGTTTTCCCTCAACCACCCGTACCCCTAGTGAAAGGTGATTGGTCTGTTGGTTTTAGCTCTAGTCTTTTCACATCCCACTGGCTGCCGATGACGGGCATCCGACGATCTACTATCCTTGTTGGTCGTGACCCTTCACCTCCCCGTAAAGGCAACCGCCGAATTACCCTAACGTCACCGCGTCACAACATTCTGACCGCATAGCTACTTTTGCAGTCAAGGCCCACCCAACTAGTAGTTATGCGAAGACCCAACCTCTGTGGGCACAGCCTAATCATTTGCCACCACACAAAGGACTACCAAGAGCACCTTACATACCTTAGGAAGCCACGTGCTTCCCCTTCCAGTCCTTCAGAGCCGCCAGAATAATCGGATGAATGTGCGCTCCCCTCGTGCCTGATAACACCACGATGATCTATCGCGTTAGGTTATTCACCCTCAAACGTACGGACTGGTCCAAGCGCCTCATTTCAATGTGTCATTAGACCCTATGTCTAAAAATTCTTTTACGCGCTTGCTTTACCTCACCATGTTTCCATTTAACTTGATTATCCCCGTTCACGTTGACTTCTTATTCAAGTTACCAAGTTTCTCTTGCTTATTAATTTCAGTTATATAACTTAAACCATTTAAGTTTATCAATAAGCCCACAACATGTTATTCCCTAGATTGTGGTCCAGTGTCTATAATCCACAATCCCTTTGTTTGAGTTCATTGTTAAAATAACATGTTCTACTTAACATTATATCTCAATTCACATGTTTTCTTGTTTAACATGTCAGTTATTATTTATGATTAAATATAACTTATTCCATTAGTTTTCCTCTTTCTTTCTCATTTAATCATAATTCCATTTTACACCGTTACTACAACTTATCGTTGTTTGCTTATTAACCTAGTTCTCCTAACTAAGGTCCACTAATAAGTTTTCCTCCCCATCAATATAATTATGTTGTCCTAATCCGTAAATTTCAGATTCTTGTTCTTGTAAATAACTTAATTTACAATTAAGTATAATTTATCCCATTACATAAGTTATTCTATTCCTTTTTTCTTTTATTATAACCTAAGTTTTAGTTTCCACTTGTCCCTAGGACAAGTCTAAACATGTAATTCTTATCAGCATATTTCATACTTCCAAGTTTACAGATTACTTAATTTATAATTAAGTACAAATTCCTACGTTTCATAAACTTTCCCCCTTTCTCTCTACTTATTACAAATAACTGGTTTCAGTTTTTTCCCCGTTTGCTGATTACTTAATTTATAATTAAGTTTCACTTACCTTATCTCACCTGTTACCTCATTTCCTTACTAGTTTATTAGAACCTAAGTTATAATCTTTACTTATCACTAGGACAAGTCTACCTATTATTTCTCCTGTTTATACATGTTAATGCCCTCGAGTTTTCACATTAAGTCAACCACTTGTGGATGCTTGATATGCCGGGCAGCTCCTGGAAGACTTAAACCACAAGTTTAGACTTAACCTCGTGTCGTGGCGCCGTTTCACACTAGACCTATCACATTAGATTATCCACTTGTTGTCGTTGGATATGTCGGGCAGCTCCCGGTAGATTTATACCACAAGTGTAATCTAACCTCGTGTCTAAGCGTGATTACAATTCCAATTTTTAGGCATATCCATATTTGCAATTATCCTATTTCAATTATAGGTTTCCATGCCCTAAATCAATATTCACATGTGTTCCAGTTTATGCCCCAAATTGACATTTACATATGTTACAATCTATGCCCAAATTCATAATTACATATGTTCTAATTTATACCCCAAATCAATATTTACACATGCACCAATTTATTCCCAAATCAATATTTACATATTTCAGTACAAGTTATACCCAAATTCATGTTCACATATTTTCCAATGTATGCCTAAATTCTTATTCATATTATCCAACACGATATATGCCCCCAAATCCATACTCGTATATTTCCAAATTTTATGCCCAAATTTATATTCATATTTTCCAATACCAATTATGCCCCAAATTATATCTTTCCCAATCATTCCAAGTTTTTGCACGTTCACATATTTCAGCGTTAGGCCCAGGCTCGAAGGTAGCTTGGCTATAAAAATAAAAAGGGAAACGAGGGAGAGAAAAGAATTAGAACAGGCATAATAACAAATTAATAATATAACGGTAGAAATAGGCATAAAAACTGAATAGGCATATTATGACAAGATTAGACATGGTGATGATATAAACATATAAGAATAGATCTGATGAATATGTCATAATAGAACTGATTAGGCACCGATTCAAGATCCAATTTTTATATACATATCAAGAATACTATTTAAATTTTTAGATCTAAAAACAACATGAATCCACAGTGAATAGATCGAAGGAAATGGATCCAAATTATTGAGAAGAACACGTTGAATTTGTTGTTGTTGCAATCGTTGAATTTGTATAATCTTTGCTGAATTGGATTTGGAGAAGAAAAGGCCATTCAATTTACGTTGCAGCAGAGCTCCCCCATCGCCACCATTTTTTTAGATGAATAAAACCTAGGTTTAGGGTCCTTTATATAGCCTAGAACCAACGAATCTACCCCCGAAATCGGTCCAAGTTCAGAAAAATGTATTCTGTCCAGATCTGTAAGGGGCCGACCCCCTTCATGGGTGTCGACCCCGGGACGACCCCCAAGAGCTTGGGTCGACCCCTGGGTCGACCCAGTGGGGTGTCGGGCCAACCTCATATGGTCGACACTTCCGTGTTTCACACGCCGGATTTTTGAATATTTTTTTTGAATTTATATGTATATATATATATATCTTTCTTATATGCATACAAAGGTCAAACCATAATAATTTCTTCATACAAAGTCTGTTTTACGTAAACCACGTGTCTATCTTGACCAGAATTCCGGGACGGACACAAGGGTGTAGTCCGTTTCACTTAATTCTGATATTAAATTAATTATTCTTTAATTTATCACCTTTAGTGTTGTTAAAATTATTGGGTGTTACATTCTCCCCTACTCAAAGGATTTCGTCCCCAAAATCTCAAAATTAAGAAGAACATATATCCTAACATCCAACAATCATACATTCACCAAGCAATCACAGGCACCCATTGTCCTTAAGGAATTTCTAATGCTTTTATGAACACATGCAATAGTGTATGCTTATGTCCGTAAACTAATGTGGGAAATCAGGCGGTCTACTGATTCATTTGACCTCCTTAATGTAATGTATGTTTGTTCCATGTAACCAAAATGTATGCAAATCATCCTACTATAACATGTAAGCTCATATGTGTGCACAATCATCCATCCAAATGCAACATCAATGTGATGATGCACCCATTTTCATCCATAAAATTTTAAAATGCACACACATCCATATGTAATATGTAAGTGATTGAGTCGATCTAGTGCCTACTATGTGTGTATGCATCCACGAGCAATCACTAGCAAACACTTGCATCCATCAAACATAACATGTCTCAAACACATGTTTACATTCATTAGTTTTCTACCTGAATACTCGATCGATAGGAGATATTCAAACGAAAGATACGAGTATTAATTCGAAGCTTAGAAAAAGAAGTTAAGAACATATTCTCGAAAAGGAAAGGATGTGAAGCGTGAATCTTGTCTTCAACCTCCCAAGTAGCATCCTCGCGGTCCTCTCCCCATTGCACTTTTATTAGCTTCACTTCTTTATTGCACAATTTCTTAACCTTCGATCCAAGTATGCAAGTCGGAACTCGTCCAGTCGTTGCTTCCTTCTCTACTTTCACTTCCTCTCGTAAGTTTGGCTCCACTACCTCAAACTCTATACATTTTATCGCCGCTTGGATGAATAGACATCTTAGAATGATGGGCTTCCTCAAGGACTGTCTTTAGTAGGATTCCCATCCCGATATGATTCATCTAAAAAACCACTTCTCAAGTAGATCCCCTACTTGCTTACAAAGTTCCCTCTTTTCTTTTCGGAGTCACAAGTCGCACAGGCAATGCAACTGGCTTTATTGTCCACCAAGTATATGAGAAAACCAATCTCATGCCTCGGGGGTAAACCCCAAACCTCATCAAAAACATCAGGATACTCATAACCATTGGTACTGATCGCAAATCATCGATAGATATATCAAGAGGTTCTAGGGGACTATAATTTTAAAATGATAAAATTCTCAAAATATCATATTTTGAAATCCATTTCTTTTTCGTATTCATTATCAAATGAATAAAATCGATCGATAAACCCATTCGGGTTAAAATGGCATTTCTATACTTAACCCGGCCTCACATATTTTTATATATTTTCGTGTCCATCCAAAATCGGACATCAAAATCATATTTTGATTATTCACTGAATATTATTTTAAAATATTCGTTATTTCTGAATCGGAATGCAACTCAATCAATTACCATATAATTTCAGTTATATGGATTTCATACATCACATGTATTCAACAATAACGATAAATAATCATCAAATAGTCAATTCACATCCAGAGTGCAATTTACAATTGTATAAGCATTAAATAATTAAATAATGCTTATCACAGTCTATCAACCAATCGATTGACATACAACTAAATATTGGGATTAGTGTATGTCAAATATCATCCCCATACCCGTGTGGGGTTTTCAAACAACAACAGTCTATTTAAAATAATCACTAGTTAATAAATTTAACCAGTTCTAATTCAATTGAATTATTTTTTTAATTAACCAATTTTCACTGTTTAAATTATAAATGGATATTTATAATTAAATTTCAACTACCACATTAATGTTAACATTATTTTCAATATGTTAAACATTTCATCATCACAATCAAAACACAATACAGTCAATTAAATCGTCCATGGTTTGTCGACGAGGGAGATAAGTTAAAAGGCAATGTATACAATTTATAATGATTTAAACTGATAAAAATCTACACTGGCAATTCTATATATTTTTATACATGAATACAATAATATGATAAAATAATTTTGAGTGAGAAGGAGTTCTCACATTGGTTTCCACTTTGTCATTCTTTATTTGAAGATTTAATTTTTCAACTAAATTAAACACCGTTTAATTTAGCTTAAAAATCAACTTGCTCCGTTTCCATTTTGGTCAATTCCATGTTGTAGAGTTAGTCGCTGCGAATCCAACGCAACTGAAATTGTTGGATTTGGACCTCGTACGAAGAAGATATCACTATGCCATAAATGGCCTACGGCAACCCCAGAGAAGTGATGCGGTAGGTGCAAAAAAGTGTTTCTATAGGCAAAAAATGATCTATGGCAACACTTTTTTGGGATTGCCTTTTGTCGCGTTGCCTTAGAGTCAAAGGCAACGCCTTTGCGACTCTATGGCAATATCGGTACAAGTGTTACCACAGGTACTAATACAACAAAAAAATACCCTTTTGCAACTGCCAAAAACATTTGTAATATGTCTAGTACAGCTGGGAATTGTAATAAAGTCAACCTTTTTTACAACTGTTTCTAGCAGTTGTTAAAATTTGTTTTACAACTGCTAAAAGTAATTACACCTCAACTGCTATTAATCACAGATTTCATAATATTATAATATATATTATTATAACACAGTATTTTATTCAAATAAATATTTTATTTCAACATTTCGAATGGTACAAAATTTTTGAGTACACTATTGTATATTCACTCATATATTACATAATCATTCATATTTACATACATTCATCACTACATTATCACTCGATGATTCCTAAATAAATAATTACGTCGTATACCTCAAATAGATCTCTTTCTAATGCTGGGTCATCGGTGTAACACCCCACTTCCATTAATGTCACTCACAAAGGGAATGCATTAACTTCTATGGAGCATTTTAAGTTAGTATAGAACAGAAACTTAACAACAAGACAGATATAAACAGTACTTGAAAATTAAAACTTTATTTCATTGCAGCGGATAAACCCATATGTTTGATTACATCATCAAAAACCAGAGTCAAAGTACATAATATCCATCTTGACTACCAAAAGTACATAAGTTGACAGACATAATCCCCAATACAAAATAACCATAAATAAAAGAGAAGCTGAACTTTACTTCAGCGATCCAAGCAATCTTCTAAAAGCAGTCCAAAATCAATCTCCACTGGTGCTAGTTCCAACCTGAGCACCTTGGGGGGGGGGGAGAAAAGAGGAGGAAATAATGGGGGTTAGACATAAAGTCTGGCGAGTGCGATAACTTTAACAATATAATTAACAAAGTAACTAGGCAAAGGCATATTTTGTAAAATAAGGAAATGACCATGAACCATTGAGTATAAGGAAACAAGGTGAACAACGATATCGTTAAAGCGCACCTAACCCACTGTAAGATAAATACTAAACTACACCAACACTATGAGATAATTGCTATACTGCACCACCACTAGTATACTACACCACCACTAGTCACCCTAAAGTTGATCCCGCCTACAAAACTTAATAATGATATTGGTAGTTTTGTGCACCCCTAGCTGCCTTCATAGGTGCCTCCTGCCCCTATCTCAACTAGGTGTACCCACTACCCCAAGCGATCGGCTCCCTAACTCATAGATACCCGTGCTAGACCCACAGTGGGGTGTATCACTCCCCAAAGTGGAAACCCGATACCACCAATGATGCACGGCTTAACCTACACGATGCAACAACGTCTTACCTACCAGCCCGAGTCCACACACGCATATGAACCCCTTGGACTTACGTTGCCACCGCTAACCCGGTTTGGCCTCTTACAGTCAAGCCCTGTGTAACACCCCGTGTATTCTATAACAGTGAAATTCACAAATTAAAGTATAAAAAATTTCAAATCAAAGAATTAAGGGAAACGGGATACGCCATTGCGTTCGTCTCGGAATTCTGCTTGAGATAGAGTCCGAGAATGTGTAAAACGGACTCCGTATGAAGAAGATATGGCCTCCGGAAGTTTCAGAATTCGGTTTAAAATTCAAACAGGCCAAAACAGCTCAGAAAACTAATTTAAAATTCAAAATTGGGCCCAATTGGCCAGGGCGGGAAAATTCCTGCCCAAGGCACCCAGGTCGACTTGGAAGTCGACCTGGGGATAGCCAGGTCGACTGGGCAGTCGACCTGGGTCACCCGTGTCGACTGCCAAGTCGACACGGTGTCGACTGGGGTGTCGACCTGGCCCCTGAGCCAGGTCGAACCCAGCCCACCCTGGCTGGCCTGGTTTGTGTTTGGTCGATTTTCTGAGCCTTGCCTTGTCACTAGGGCTAGGTGTCAGCTCCTGATTGGTCTCTCCTTCCAACGAACGGCTATAATTAAACCAAGCTCCATCGACAGTCCGAATCAACTCAAAAACACTATAAAAAGAACCTAAGACCTAGCCTAAATCATACTATTTCATTGTAGCCTCAAGCCGCCGCCATTAAACCTAGAGCTCTAAATTAAAAATACAAAGAACAAAAATTATAGAAGACGAAGGACGAATCTTGAAGGCTACAACTAGAAGCTACAACAACTACGACGCTTTAGACAACGGATTTGGGGCTATTTGATTTGGAATTTTCTATTTTGATTACTTGCTTCATATTGTAAGTTCTATGTTACTTTTTAGGCAAAAACGCTAAAATAACATGGACATACCATGAATTGAAACCGGATTTAGGAACTATTATTAATCCATGTTTATATTGTTTAACTTTGAATCATAATTTGGGAATATTGCTATGTCAACGTTGCAAGTTAAACTCATCATGATTTTGATGTTGTTATGAATCACTTGGGCTTAATTGTATGGCAAGTTGGACTAATACATGTCCATGGAATCACTATGTTTATTGAAATCTTTATGTTGATTAAACCATGCCTATGATGCCAATTAAACCATGTCTATGATGTTGATGGAACTATGCCTGTGATGTTAATATACCTACCATGTTAATGACAAATTGGGAATTGCTAGGTTATGATGAAAAGTTGGAATCATTATGTTTATAATGCTAGATGAGAATCATTATGTTAAAAATGCTAAATTGGAATCCACTATGCCTATTAGAATTACCATGCCTTTAATGTTTCATGTTTGTAATAATATTATTATTATGCCCGCAATGATTTTATGCCTATGATGTAAAGTTGAAATCATCATGTTAAACTAAGTTGGAACCATTACTATGCCAAGTTATCATCATGCTAGTATTGAAACCATGTGATATGTTATAGCCTGTTTATTATGCAAGTGATGTTGGAATTGTCACATATGCCTATCACATGTTTGGTGTTATTCCCCTTTTATCTCTTGAATTGTTTATGCTTGTGAACGAAGTACGTTTATATACGTTGGGGATACGATTGGGTAGAATAGGCAAAACTTGAATTGATTATAATCATAAACCGTGAAATTTGGCATAAGTAGAACATGAAATATGGCACGAAAACTTGACTTGAACATGCCATAACTTGACTTGAAAAACATGCCTTAGTTGGGCACGAAGTTGACATATGAACATGCTATGGAAATAGCACGAATCTGATAAGAATATGGGCATGACTTTAGAAAACAAGAAAGTGGCAAACTCGAGGTTGGGTTGAGTTTGTGGCGTAAACCTGCCCAGAACCGCCCGGCAAATCCAGTTGCTACAAACAATAGGATCCAATGTGGGTAGTTGGTCATATCGCGCTTGAAACCCGAGGTTGGGTTGAGTTCGTAGCGTAAACCTGCCCGGAACCGCCCGGCAAATCCAGTGGCTACGAACAATAGGATCCAATGTGAGTGGTTCGGTGCATTAACGAATCAATTAATGCCAATTAGGGTTAAGTCATGAACATGAAAAGACAACTTAACCAACTTGAACACGATTTGTAGGGCTAAGTTATGAACTTGAAACGACAACACTTATCCAACTTGACATGACACGTAGGCGGGTTAAGTCGCAAATTTAAACAACATACTTAACCCTCTTGACATGACTAGACTGGAAGAGGATTAAGTCACGAATTACATGACTTAATCGGTTAGGCAGGTTAGGTCACGAATTACATGACCTAATCTGTTAGGCGAAACCCTAGACACGACCCTTTTCAGTAGTAACCCTCTTGATGTATCAAGGTACCCTGGGGCTAGGCCGGGTGGGGCACGATTACTGGGCTGATTGTAAGAAGTAAACGACGGCAGTGGGGTACGCCAGTGTAGGTTCGGTGGACTACGGTCATGCACGTATTCCGGGGCAGACACTGGGTGTCTGTAGATTTATCTATGCATCTTGAATCGTTTCAGGGGTTGACACCCTTGGGCTGATACACCTGAAGGTGGACCCAGCACAGGTGACTATATTCGTGATTAGCCGTATGACACGGACACTTGACGAGCTAGAACTTGTAGGGAGCCGATCGACTAGATAAGCGCTCCGTAGGACCCCGTACTTGGGTCAGACCCCGTTTTAGGGTCGTTTCACGATATTGGGCCTTGCGATTTATTTCGTGATTAACTCGTGACTTGGGCTTGGTATACTAGTACAGTCAATGCAACGAATCTTGAACATGTGATGCTTTATTTGACTTGTCTTGACTTATCATGATCACCTTAGTCTATCTTGTCCACCTTGACACCCTTCTTGAGTTTATTTCCAGTTCATACATGACATGTTGTTTTAACCGTTTTTACACTGAAAGTCACTAGGACTTACTCAGTCTTTATGACTGACCCTTTTCCTTTCGCCTCTTTTTCTTTCGTTCCCCCCCAGGTTCACAGGGAGGGAATACCGCAGCTTGACCAGTTTTCACACCAGCTTGAAGATAAAGAATGTATTGCTTGGATCTTTTCCGTTTTGGACTATGGCTTTGGAAAGCAATTAGGGGACTTTTGCAGTTTATTTATGTTTTCTTTATGCTTCTTTAAATAATGTAATCAAGACAGTTATGATTTTGGAAGTATTGTAAGACAAATTATGACATGGTTTGTGAACACGTATTATGTTGAAATAAAAGTTGTTGTTGTTTTTCCGCTGTTCAAAAATATGTGTTCTTATATCTGTCTTGTATATCTGTGACTTATACTTACAAACCTCCACCAAAAATTAGGGCATTCCCTTTGAGAGTGACCCTAACGGAGGTAGGGTGTTTCACTTGGTATCAGAGCATAGGTTTACCAGATTAGATAAAAAGTTTTGAAAATTTATTTTTCAAAAGGGAATTTAAAGAAGCATTTTTAAAAAGATAAAATATTATTTTATTTTAAAGGCAAAGTCCCCCAAAGCCATAGGTACTATCTTTTATCCTTCGTTTTTAATCTATCCTTTGTGTTTCAGCATGTCCGAAGAACTTAACTTGCCAGAGGGTATACCAATACCTGGTTGGTTTAGACGATTCTTAGAAGCAAGGGCCACTCAGCCAGGTCCTACCGTTCCTCCTCCCCCAGCTGCAGGAAATCATCCAGCTGCAGCAGCACCTCTTCCTCCACATCCACCGCGGGGAAACACTTTTGCTAAGATATGTAAAGATTTTAAAGCTATGGGAGGAAAGGATTTCCATGGAACTGAGTCCGTCGTGGCAGCTAGAAATTGGCTAAAGGAAACCGAGGACTTATTCGTCATCTTTGAGGTAGAAGATAGGCAGAAGGTACAACTGGCAGTATGGCTACTTAAAGGCGAGGCTTCCTACTGGTGGGAAGTCACCAATGCAGAAAGACCAATGGAAACATGGGAGGACTTTAGGGCAAGGTTTGAGGCTAAATTTCTCTCAGAAGCTGAAAGGAGTTTGCAGTTGGAAAATTTTTTATTTCTTAAACAAGGGAATATGACAGTCAAAGAGTATGTTAATCAGTTCGATGAGTTGGCTAGGTTCAGACTGGACCTAGTCAACACCCCGCACAAGAAGGCTCTCCGCTTTGTCAAGGGGTTGAATGAGCCATTACACAGTTTGGCCATGACCCATATACCCATGGGAGCTACGTATGAAAGGTTGGTGCAGATGGCATTGCTGAACGAAGAAGATAAAGGCAAGAAGGAAACAAAGGCAGAAAACTCTCAAGGGAAGAAAGAGGTCAAGCCCAACGATTCTCAAAATAAGAAGGTAGACTCCGAGAAAGGAGGCAAGAACGACAACTCACGTGATAAAAGGAAATGCAATTTCTGTGGTACGGAAGGGCACATAGCCAAGGATTGTAGAAAGAGGAAGAGAAAGCAACGTGAATGTTTTCATTGTGGGGAGACTGGACACATCAGCAAAGACTGCCCTAAGAAGCAGACCGGACCTTCTGGGGGTACGTCGTTAACTTCTTCTAGATGCTTTGTTTTATCTTGTTTCTCTCCTCGATCCTATCTTGAGAACCATAGGTAGAATCTTTTTGGATGTAAACATGTAATTGAAACATGTTATGATTGCGAAATGGTTGCAAGTGGTCGCAAGTGGTTGCTCGTGGATGCATGAATACACATTAGGCACTAGATCGGCTCAGACACATTTTTCATGTTGCATATGCATATATGTTTGCATTTGTATATGGTTGAACTTTAATGTGTTGTCATATGGATGTTGCATTTGTATGAATGATTGTGCACTCATGTAGAGTCATGAATAGGAGAATTTGCATACATAATGGATTCATGGCACTTACATAATTCGCATTAAGGAGGTCAACTGAATCAGTAGACCGCCTGATTTTGCATTAGATAAGTACATGTACACACACACACACTTCACATATGATCATGAAGCATTAGAAGTCTTTTAAGGACAATGGATGCTCGTGTTTGATGGATGAGTAGATGGATGTTTGGATGTTAGGATATACATTCTTCCTGAACTTGAAGATTTCGGGGACGAAATCCTTTTATGTGGGGGAGAATGTAACACCCCGTGTATTCTATAACAGTGAAATTCACAAATTAAAGTATAACTAATTTCAAATCAAAGAATTAAGGGAAACGGGATACGCCATTGTGTTCGTCTCGGAATTTTGCTTGAGATAGAGTCCGAGTTTGTGTAAAACGGACTCCGTATGAAGAAGATATGGCCTCCGGAAGTTTCAGAATTCAGTTTAAAATTCAAACAGACCAAAACAGCTCAGAAAACTAATTTAAAATTCAAAATCGGGCCCAATTGGCCAGGGTGGGAAAATTCCCGCCCAAGGCACCCAGGTCGACTTGGTAGTCGACCTGGGTCACCCGTGTCGACTGCCAAGTCGACACGGTGTCGACTGGGGTGTCGACCTGGCCCCTGAGCCAGGTCGAACCCAGCCCACCCTGGCTGGCCTGGTTTGTGTTTGGTCGATTTTCTGAGCCTTGCCTTGTCACTAGGGCTAGGTGTCAGCTCCTGATTGGTCTCTCCTTCCAACGAACGGCTATAATTAAACCAAGCTCCATCGACAGTCCGAATCAACTCAAAAACACTATAAAAAGAACCTAAGACCTAGCCTAAATCATACTATTTCATTGTAGCCTCAAGCCGCCGCCATTAAACCTAGAGCTCTAAATTAAAAATACAAAGAACAAAAATTATAGAAGACGAAGGACGAATCTTGAAGGCTACAACTAGAAGCTACAACAACTACGACGCTTTAGACAACGGATTTGGGGCTATTTGATTTGGAATTTTCTATTTTGATTACTTGCTTCATATTGTAAGTTCTATGTTACTTTTTAGGCAAAAACGCTAAAATAACATGGACATACCATGAATTGAAACCGGATTTAGGAACTATTATTAATCCATGTTTATATTGTTTAACTTTGAATCATAATTTGGGAATATTGCTATGTCAACGTTGCAAGTTAAACTCATCATGATTTTGATGTTGTTATGAATCACTTGGGCTTAATTGTATGGCAAGTTGGACTAATACATGTCCATGGAATCACTATGTTTATTGAAATCTTTATGTTGATTAAACCATGCCTATGATGCCAATTAAACCATGTCTATGATGTTGATGGAACTATGCCTGTGATGTTAATATACCTACCATGTTAATGACAAATTGGGAATTGCTAGGTTATGATGAAAAGTTGGAATCATTATGTTTATAATGCTAGATGAGAATCATTATGTTAAAAATGCTAAATTGGAATCCACTATGCCTATTAGAATTACCATGCCTTTAATGTTTCATGTTTGTAATAATATTATTATTATGCCCGCAATGATTTTATGCCTATGATGTAAAGTTGAAATCATCATGTTAAATTAAGTTGGAACCATTACTATGCCAAGTTATCATCATGCTAGTATTGAAACCATGTGATATGTTATAGCCTGTTTATTATGCAAGTGATGTTGTAATTGTCACATATACCTATCACATGTTTGGTGTTATTCCCCTTTTATCTCTTGAATTGTTTATGCTTGTGAACGAAGTACGTTTAAATATGTTGGGGATACGATTGGGTAGAATAGGCAAAACTTGAATTGATTATAATCATAAATCGTGAAATTTGGCATAAGTAGAACATGAAATATGGCACGAAAACTTGACTTGAACATGCCATAACTTGACTTGAAAAACATGACTTAGTTGGGCACAAAGTTGACATATGAACATGCTATGGAAATAGCACGAATCTGATAAGAACACGGGCATGACTTTAGAAAACAAGAAAGTGGCCAACTCGAGGTTGGGTTAAGTTTGTAGCGTAAACCTGCCCGGAACCGCCCGGCAAATCCAGTTGCTACAAACAATAGGATCCAATGTGGGTAGTTGGTCATATCGCGCTTGAAACCCGAGGTTGGATTGAGTTCGTAGCGTAAACCTGCCCGGAACCGCCCGGCAAATCCAGTGGCTACGAACAATAGGATCCAATGTGAGTGGTTCGGTGCATTAACGAATCAATTAATGCCAATTAGGGTTAAGTCATGAACATGAAAAGACAACTTAACCAACTTGAACACGATTTGTAGGGCTAAGTCATGAACTTGAAATGACAACACTTAGGCAACTTGACATGACACGTAGGCGGGTTAAGTCGCATTTTTAAACGACATACTTAACCCTCTTGACATGACTAGACTGGAAGAGGATTAAGTCACGAATTACATGACTTAATCGGTTAGGCGGGTTAGGTCACAAATTACATGACCTAATCTGTTAGGCGAAACCCTAGACACGACCCTTTTCAGCAGTAACCCTCTAGATGTATCAAGGTACCCTGGGGCTAGGCCGGGTGGGGCACGATTACTGGGTTGATTGTAAGAGGTGAACGACGACAGTGGGGTACGCCAGTGTAGGTTCGGTGGACTACGGTCGTGCACGTATTCCGGGGCAGACACTGGGTATCTGTAGATTTATCTGTGCATCTTGAATCGTGTCAGGGGTTGACACCCTAGGGCTGATACACCCGAAGGTGGACCCAGCACAGGTGACTACATTCATGATTAGCCGTATGACACGGACACTTGACGAGCTAGAACCTGTAGGGAGTCGATCGACTAGATAAGCGCTCTGTAGGACCCCGTACTTGGGTCACACCCCGTTTCAGGGTCGTTTCACGATATTGGGCCGTGGGATTTATTTCGTGATTAACTCGTGACATGGGCTTAGTATACTAGTACAGTTGATGCAACGAATCTTGAACATGTGATGCTTTATTTGACTTGTCTTGACTTATCATAATCACCTTAGTCTATCTTGTCCACCTTGACACCCTTCTTGAGTTTAGTTCCAGTTCATACATGACATGTTGTTTTAACCGTTTTTACACTGAAAGTCACTAGGACTTACTCAGTCTTTATGACTGACCCTTTTCCTTCCGCCTCTTTTTCTTTCATTCCCCCCCCCCCCAGGTTCACAGGGAGGGAATACCGCAGCTTGACCAGTTTTCACATCCAGCTTGAAGAGAAAGAATGTATTGCTTGGATCTTTTCCGTTTTGGACTATGGCTTTGGACAGCAATTAGGGGACTTTTGCAGTTTATTTATGTTTTCTTTATGCTTCTTTAAATAATGTAATCAAGAACGTTATGATTTTGGAAGTATTGTAAGACAAATTATGACATGGTTTGTGAACACGTATTATGTTGAAATAAAAGTTGTTGTTGTTTTTCGGCTGTTCAAAAATATGTGTTCTTATATCTGTCTTGTATATCTGTGACTTATACTTACAAGCCTCCACCAAAAATTAGGGCATTCCCTTTGAGAGTGACCCTAACGGAGGTGGGGTGTTTCACCCAGTATGCGTGTCCCGTCCTCGACTTGGGTCGAGCCCACAAAGATACGTATGGGTTACTGGTTGAAACGGGCCCTCATTACTTGACACAGGCTAACCACCTAAGCTTGGTCCCCTCTAGTACATCCCACTTAACCCACTTCTTATTCATGTTCACTTACATGTTTCAATTTTTGGTTAAGTGTTTCTAATCGTATTTCCAATGCCACCCAAGGCACCCACTAGATTCCACATGCCACCCAAGACACCTACTTAACCCCTTTATGTCCTACTACATGTTTATCTGGTTAGGTGTTTCTTAATTCATTAAGACCGTAACCTCATAAAGACCTCTCACATTAGACTGGCATTTGTGGCAGCTGGATTTGCCGGGAGGGTCCGGGCAGTCTTACACAACAAAAGAGCCTAACCTCATGTCTTTACAATTGTTATGTATTTAGTTTATGCCTAAGACCTCTCACATTAGAATGGCATTTGTGGAAGCTGGATTTGTCGGGCGGGTCTGGGCAGTCTTACACCACAAAAGAGCCTAAGCTCGTGTCTTAGACGATTAATTACTCCTAATTAATCATTCCCCAATTTGAATTACTTTCCCTATTCAAATTATCAATCAATTCCATGTTTAACGATGTCCATAATTGACTCAATTATGTCCATCCATTTATGGTATGTAAAATCATACCAATTATCTTCACATATTAATTTTATGCCATTTAAGGCATTTACGCCAATTAAATCTTTTAATATTATCCCTTTTACCCCACATTGTACGTTCGTTTGTTTAACGTAAAATATACGTTAGACTCGAATAATCTAACTCATGGAATAAAGAGAAAACATCACAATATACACATAATTAAAACATAAATCTAAACATAGGGGTGAACTTGCATGTGTAAATGATGTTCTACATCTAAAACTTGCATAGGCCAAAGTTACAACTTGCATAAAACAACATATGTCATAAATCCAAATCTAAAGGTGTAGACTTGCATAGGTAATAACCACAAACTTGCATAAATCATGTATGTCATAGATCTACATCTAAAGGTGTTAACTTGCATAGGCAATAACCCTAAACTTGCATAACATGATTCATATTCCAAACTCATATATTTATATAAACTTGCATATGTGATTTATGCAACATAACAATGGTTTAAACTTACATCTAAACAAGTAAACTAGCATGTAGAATTTGGCATATAACTCACACATGTCATAGCCTAACTTTAGATCTAAAATAGGTGTCATGTAAAGTTGTAGATAATTTTCACTAATCATATGCTTCATGTCTTAAATCAATATCTAAACTTGCATACATACTTGCGATCTATCATATGAATCAACATCACCAAACTAGCATATGAATAACATGATGATTCAACTAGACATAAGCCAATCATAGATTTACAACATGGGTGATAGTATCATAACTTTACATCATAAATGACAGCATCATAACATCATAGAAATTACAACACAATTCTACAACATAATTACAACATGCAGTCAATAATTCACATCATATCCAAATTATCCGCATCATAACTCAATCCAATTAATTTACTAATTATTTTGTTAAAACTATCGAACTCACTACTCAAAAGCGGTCTTGAGTTCTGAATTCTGATTTCTGGAGTTGTATTAGCTCTCCTTTGAAGATGATTCGTTGTTAGGGTTGAATAGAACTGATTTGATTTGCTGTTCTTCCTCTTTAATTTGTGGCGGCTACTCTAGGTTTCAAGACGACAGTATGACAGCCATAGTTTCAGTTTTAATTTTGATTTAGGGTTTGAGTCTATGGGTCTTTTTATAGAGTTTTGAATTAATTTAGGCCGTCGGATGATCTTAGGGTTAATCAAAACCATTCAGTCATGATAGGGTGACACCTCAGCCCTAATGACTCAGCAAGGAGTCAGAAAGGACTTAGCAACATGGGTCAGTCTGAACCAGAAAGCTGTGCAGGCCTGCTGCCTCGGCCTGGGCGCACTTGGCAGGTGCACCAGTGCAAATTTGTACTGGCGCACTTCCCAAGTGCACCAGTGTAATCTTTTTTTTTCCACCAAACTTTGTTCGTCCATAACTCCTTCATCCGGTACCCGTTTTCCGCAAACTCGGACTCTATTCCAACCAGAATTCCGAGACGAACACAATGGCGCAACCCCATTCCCTTAATTCTCACGTCTGATATTAATTATTCTTTATTTTAGTTAATTCGATAATTCAAAAATCCGGGGTGTTACATTCTCCCCTCCTTAAAGGATTTCGCCCCCGAAATCTCCAAGTTAAGGAGAATGCATATCCTACCATCCAAACAACCATCTGCTCAACCATCAAACACGGGCATCCATTGTCCTTATAAAATTTCTAATGTTGTATGAACATATGCAAGAAGTGTGTGTATATGTTCCTTATCTAATGCAAAATCAGGCGGTCTACTGATTCAGTTGACCTCCTTAATGCAAACCATGATAGTGCCATGTGTCCATTATGTATGCGAAAGAACCTTATCGATACATATCATTTCTACATGTGTGCACAACCATTCACCAAAATACAACATCCATATGATGGTACAACCATTATTCATCCATTAACTTAAATATGTACAAACATTTATATGCAATATGCGATATGAAGTGACTGAGTCGATCTAGTGCCTAAAGTGTGTGTATATGCATCCACGAGCAACCACTAGCAAACAATTGCATCCACATGCATCCATCATACACAACATGTCTCAAACACATGTTTCAACCATAGGACTACCCTATCTAAAGGCCAAAGATACTAGCGAGAGGACATACTAAAGATAAGATAAGTACAAGGTAAGCGATAAAGGAGAAATTAAAAGACATACCCTCGAAAAGAAAAGGGTATAATGAACGCATCTTCGCTTCCATCTCCCAAGTAGCGTTGCTCTCATCATCTCCCCATTGCACTTTGACTAGTTTGACCTCTCGATTCCTCAACTTCTTAATCTCCGACCCAAGAATGCACGTAGGAGCTCGTCGAATCGTCGCATCACGCTTGATCTCCACCTCTCTAAGCAAGCTCGGCTCTACCACTTCCGCGGTCTCGTGCAAACACTTCCTCAAATGTGATACATGGAATACATCGTGTACGCCACTTAGTCTCTCAGGAAACTCCACTCTGTACGCCATCTGCCCAATCCTTTCCTTAATAGGAAACGACCCTACGAACCTTGGCGCTAACTTCCCAACGGACCCAAAGCGAACGACATTCCATAATGGAGACACCATGACAAAGACCATGTCCCCAATATCAAACTCAAGATCTGACCTCCTCTTGTCCGCATAAGATTTCTGCCTGCCTTGCGCCGTCTTCATCCTTTTTCGAATCAAATCAATCTTTTCCGAAGTCTGTCTCATTATATCGGGTCCAAGTAAGATCTTGTCTGTAGAATCCCACCAACATGTAGGCAAATGACACGGCCGTCCATAAAGAGCCTCAAATGGTGTCAAGCCAATGCTAGACTGAAAGCTATTATTATATGTGAACTCCACCAATGGAAGATGTTCTAAGACACATAACCTCAATAGGTCCTCTATAATATGATTCACCCTCTCGGTCTGGCCGTCCGTCTGAGGATGATATGCGGTACTCAAACATAACTGAGTCCCTACCGCCTCTTGCAAGCTTTTCCAAAATTTGCTAGTGAAAATAGGATCGCGGTCGCTCACTATGCTAGAAGGAACACCGTGCAAACGAACTATCTCTCGAATGTATACGGAGGCTAACCATGGAGCAGTCCTTTTACTCTTCACAGGAATGAAATGGGCGCTCTTAGTAAGTCTGTCTACCATGACCCAAATCCCCGTATTATCCTTCCTCGATCTTGGTAATCCGTCAACAAAGTCCATCGAAACGCTTTCCCACTTCCATTGTGGGACCTCCAATGGGTGAAGCAACCCATCGGGCTTCTTTTGCTCTGCTTTTAATTGTTCGCACACCAAGCATCTAGCGACATACTCGGCCACATCCTTCTTCATGCCGTCCCAAAAGTAAACTCGTCTCATGTCCATGTTTATCTTGTCCCCGCCGGGATGGATGGTCATCTTCGAACGATGCGCATCATCAAGAATGGTCTTCCTCAAATTCCCGTCCCATGGTACACAAAGTCTATCGTCCCTACGCAACCAACCCTTATCATCTAGGGTATATACCTACAGAGATGGCTCGATGACTCCCCTCTTTTGAGATTCTCTACTAACTCAACCAACTGTGGGTCGTCTCGCTGTGCCTCGCCAATCCGTCCCAAAAGCATAGGTATGACCTCTAAGGATGCTAGCAAACCGGGTACAAAGTCAACGGAAGGTTTAAAGCCAAACGTAGAGATGAACTCTAAGCTTTGCCGCTCAACAAACAACGGACTCAAGGACAACCTTTTTCTACTTAAGGCGTCTGCCACCACGTTACCCTTGCCAGGGGTACATGCTATCTCGAAGTCGTAGGATGCTAAGAATTCCATCCACCTTTGCTGCCTTAAGTTCAAGTCCTTCTGAGAGAATAAGTATTTTAGCGATTTGTGGTCAGTGAACAATTCGAATTTCTCGCCAAAAAGATAATGACGCCAAGACTTAAGCGCAAAGACAATAGCTGCCAACTCTAGGTCATGTGTAGGGTAATTTCTCTCATGTACTCTCAATTGCCTTCCACCATAGACTATTACCCTTCCCTCTTGCATTAAGAATGCGCCTAGTCCTGTCCCACAAGCATCGGTATAAACGGTAAATGGCTTACTCCCATATGGCAACACTAAGACTGGGGCTGTGGTCAAAGATCTCTTCAAACGTTGGAACGCATCATCACAATCTACGTCCCATGTGAAAACTAGATTCTTCTTCGTCAAGCGTGTTAATAGGGCTGATATTTTTGCGAAGTCCTTGATAAACTTCCTATAGTAGCCAACCAACCCTAAGAAACTCCTCACCTCGGTAGCATTTTTAGGAACCTTCCAATCTTGGATGGCCATTACCTTCGCGGGATCCACAGCTATCCTCAGCCACTCTCAACTGATGGAAACCAGTGGCTAAGTCCAACTGCGAAAACACTGAAGCACCAACTAACTGATCGAAAAGATCGTCAATCCACGGCAGTGGGTGTCTATTATTCTTAGTAAGCTTATTAAGTTCTCTATAGTCCACACAAAGTCTAAGGGACCCATCCGCCTTCATGGCAAACACTACTGGAGCACCCCACTCCGATATACTACGCCTGATGACTTCTCAAGCAATTCTTTCACTTGCTTACTGAGTTCTCTTCTTTCTCTTGGAGCTATGTGGCGCACTGGCAATTTAACTGGCTTTGCATTATCTACTAGATATATTCGAAAGTTTATTTCACGTTTTAGGGGTAAACCCCTCACCTTATCGAAGACATCAGCATATTCACGGACTATGGGAACAGAATGTAAATCATCATTGGATGCGTCAAGGGATTCTAGGTAGCTAAGCATTACTGGACCTTTAGGATCACAAGAAATATCAAGGGTCTTTCCAAAACGAGTCAACAATCTAACTACCCTTCTTTCACAATCTAGGATGGCCCCATATCTAGTTAGCCAATCCATATCTAGAATAACCGTGGCCCATGAAGCCAAGAACAAAAGCGTTGCACTCAAACTCAACGCCCAAGATAACCACTCTCAAATCCCGACAAATCATAGAAAGATGAGCCGAACCACCAATAGGATTTGAGACTACTAAGGGATCAGTAACAAGACTAGTATCTAGGTGCAGTGTTTCAACTAATGATGTAGAGATAAACGAATGTGGTGCACCAAAATCAAATAAAGTACGGACAGGATGATCAAACAGAAAAACTAAACTTTCAACGGAATTTGCTCTACCTCGTTCTTGCAGTGGTGGGACCACGAGAGCCTGAACTTGTCCCCTTGCCTGCCCTGGTGCCATAAGAGCTTGCACCTGTCCTCTAGAGGTAGACCCTGCCCTCTGCCCTTTCTTTGGGCAGTCCTTAATAAGATGTCCCGCCTCGCCACAGTGGAAACAACCAGTCTTCTTTTTCTTCCTACAATCTTTGCTTAGATGGTCGGGTGTCCCAAAGTTAAAGCGTTTCTTTTTCCCCTTAGCATTGTTGCCTTTGCCACCTTTCTTGTTCTGTTGTTGCTGTTGCGACTTCTTTGGATCCCCTTTCTTCTCGGGTGCCTTATTAGCATTGGCGCCCTTCTCCTCTTCATGCATGAGCTCCATGTCAACTAGTCTCTCGAAGGTAGCCCCCATGGGAATGTGGGTCATATCTAACCCATGAAGTGGCTCGTTTAAACACTTAACAAATCTTAGAGCCTTCTTTTCTGGAGTATTCACCAAGTCCAAGCCAAACCTTACCAATTGGTTGAATTTGTTGACGTACTCTTTCACTGATAGATTCCCTTGCTTCAGCGCCAAAAACCCTTCCATGTATAGATTCTCTTTAGCCCGCGAGAGAAACTTCACCTCAAACCTCTACCTAAAATCTGGCCATGTATCGACTGAACGTCCCCCATTAGTGAACTCCCACCAAAACGAGGCCTCATCCTTCATTAGCCAGGCAGCTAGCTAGACTTTTCTTCCATCATACACTTCAAAGATTCCAAACAATTCTTCCACCACCTTTAGCCAATTACGAGCTTCAACAAATGTCACCGTCCCGTGAAAAGGTTTTCCACCCTTTGCTCTAAAGTCCTTACTTATCTTAGCAAAAGTATCGACGTGAGGAGGAGGAGCATTTGCTGGACCTATGGTGGCGGCCATACCCTCGAGATATTGACGAAACCAACCGGGTAAATGAACACCCTCTGGTATCTCAGATGCTTCAGACATGCTGAAAAGAAAAAGGAAAGATTCAATATAAAAGAACCGAGGGAAAGATATACGGCTCATGGGGTTATGCTTTCTAAAATATACCTTTCTCTTGAAAATACTTTCCTTAAAACATACTTTTGAAAGTACTTCTTTATAAAATGCTTTAGAAAAACAGTTTTTCAAAATTCATATTTGTTTTGGTAACCTTCAGCTCTGATACCACGTGTAACACCCCACTTCCATTAATGTCACTCACAAAGGGAATGCATTAACTTCTGTGGAGCGTTTTAAGTTAGTATAGAACAGAAACTTAACAACAAGACAGATATAAACAGTACTTGAAAATTAAAACTTTATTTCATTACAGCGGATAAACCCATATGTTTGATTACATCATCAAAAACCAGAGTCGAAGTACATAATATCCATCTTGACTACCAAAAGTACATAAGTTGAAAGACATAATCCCCAATACAAAATAGCCATAAATAAAAGAGAAGCCGAAATTTACTTCAGCAATCCAAGCAATCTTCTAAAAGCAGTCCAAAATAACGCTCCACTGGTGCTAGTTCCAACCTGAGCACCTGGGGAGGGGGAAGGAAGAAAAGAGGAGGAAACAAAGGGGGTCGGACACAAAGTCTGGTGAGTGCGATAACTTTAACAATATAATTAACAAAGTAACTAGGCTAAGGCATATGTTGGAAAATAAGGAAATGACCATGAACCATTGAGTATAAGGAAATAAGATGAACAACGATACCGTTAAAGCACACCTAATCCACTGTGTAACACCCCGTGAATTCTATAACGTTAATCTTCACAAATTAAAGTGTAATTAATTATAAATGAAAGAATTAAGGGAAATGGGTTACGCCATTACGTTCGTCTCGAAATTCTGCTTGAGATAGAGTCCGAGTTTGCGTGAATCGGACTCCGAACGAAGGAGTTATGGCCTTCGGAAGTTTCAGAATAAAATTTAGAATTCAAACAACTCGGTTTAAAATTCAAAATTCGAAAAAAAAAGGTTCAAACTGGGCTGGGTGGGTAAATTCCCACCCAGGGACCAGGTCGACCATAGGGTTGACCATGGTGTCGACCTGGGTGTCGACCTACCTGGTCAACTTGGATGGCTGGGTCTGGCTCTGGCTCGAATTTCTGTGGCTCGGTGTGTCACTAGGGCTGACAAGTCACCACTTGATTGGCTCTTTGAACTTTGTATGGTCTGGATTCCTCCTGTCTTCATCTGACGGCTCAAAGCAATTTAAAAATCTATAAATACACCCTAAGTCTCAACTAAAATTCACACAAAAAAATAAGATGGGAATCGTCATGCTGTCAGGAAGGAATTGAGCATAGCCGTCAAGAGAGAGGAGCTTAGAGAGGAATCAAATTAAGAAGAAGAATAAAGCTTAATCAAATTTATCAACACAACGTTAATCTACCCAAAGGAGCGCATCTCAATTTCAGAATTCAGAATCCAGAATTCAAGATTCTGCATTCGTTGTAAGTAGATTGACCTTTCAGAATATGAATAAAACTGTGACATGATTTGATGTAAATGAAAATAGAATTGTGTTATGGTATAAATTCTGTGTATTGTAATGATTCTGTTATGACTTATGTATTGTTATTTGTGGCCTAAATTGATTGATGCAAGCCTATTGAACAATTGTATATGAAAATAATGGCACTTGCAAGTTGTGGCAAAAACTAGAATTTGATTCCTTTATGTTTATGTCGATGGCATGGACGATATACATCCCCTAAGTCCAAGTTAAAGCTTATGTAAACATGTTCTAGATTTGAGACCTTTTATGCCTATATGACCCAAAACCTATGAACTCATTCTTATGATTATTTGCAAGAAAAATTGGATCTATGTTAAGTGCCGTTTGGGTTACATAAACTATGCAAGTTTCATATTGAAATAGGCTATATGATTAGTTGTTAAAAATTAGACATTTTGGTGATTATTCAATATGTTAGTTTTGTGTTTGACATTATGCCAAGTTAAACATGTTTAACTCAAGTTTGTGTAAACCTAAACTATGCCATTTCATATGTCAACTACTTAGTTATACTTTGATTTGAATGCAAGTTCACATGACCCATAATTTGTGTTAGTTGAATCGTTAAATTGCAAGTTCATGCGCCACACACCTTTATGTATTGATAAATATTACATGTTCATGATTTCCCCTTTTTTCTCATGTTTAAAAAGTTGGGCTGAATTGTTTCAAGCCCAACATTTGTTATAATGTTGCGAACGTGCAAACGGGGGTAATAACGTTGGGTGTAAAACATGAAAAATATATGTTGGCATGTTTGGCACATGCCAACGACAATGATATTTAAGCGGTATAAATTGTTATACCCAAGAATAAAGGACATGACATTTACATATAATTGAGAAATGGTAAAATACGTAAATTTAGAAAACACGGTATGCTTAACCCAAGGTTGGATTGAGTTGTGACGTAAAGCTGCCCGGAACCGCCCGGTTCTCCAGTAGTCACAACAATACCTATCCAATGTGGGTGGTTAAGCATTGAGCCCAATAAGGACCTGAAATTAGACTGAGCTACGGTGTAAACCTGCCCGGAACCGCCCGGCACATTCAGTAACTGTAGCAATATCTGTCTAATATGAGTGGTCAGGTGCTCTAAGAGGCTAAGGACAGATGGTAGGGTTAAGTCAACTAAAAACACTTAACCAAATTCAACATGTTAACAAGAATTGATGGGTGAGGTTAGATAAATACAGACACTTAACCACTTAACATGTTTGACTAGAAAACCCTAGTAACGAGGGACCCGTTTCAGCAGTAACCCAAGTTAGGTATCATGGTACCCTGAAACTAGGCAGGGTGGGGCACGATTACTGGGCTGATTATAAGCGTCAAAACGACGGCGGTGGGTGCACAGTGTAGGTTCTATCGGGGTGCGGGCGTGCACACACTCCATAGCAGACAAACAGGGCACTGGGGCACCAGTAGTATAACCTATGTATTCCAAGGTTTGGGTCGGGGCCGCCACCATGGGTCTTGATACACCCCATGGTGGGACCAGCATAGGTATCTACAGTTTTTGGGGGCCGTATGACACGTATGTTTATGCGAGTAGGAGCCGATCTTTAGAAACGTAATCACTTCACCCTCAGTATAGGGTGCATCTTTAGAAACGGGATCACTTCGCCCTCAGCATGGGGTGTCGGTTAGAATAAGCTCAAGTAGGTGCAGAGATATACTGTGGGTGTGATAGTACATTCGATTCTAAACTACACTTCCTTAGCTTGTAATACTTTACTGTTTTCAGTTTATATCTATCATGCCCTTTTTCCTATTCACATACTGAAGAGTTACTAGATTTACTCAGGCTTTATGTCTGACCCTATTTTCTTTTCGTCTTCTTTTCTTTCGTTCCCCCTCCCCCCTCCCCCAGGTCCGTAGGGAGGAAAAACCCCAGCTTAGTCAGACTCTTTGCAAGCTTCAAGACCGTAGATGTATGATTTGGATCTCTTTTGCTCGGACTATGGCTTTGGGTATCACTATGGGGATTTTTGTTACTTTATTTATGTTTTATGCTTCTTTAATAAGCAAGAAAGTAATGAGGTTGTAATGTTGGAAGTATTTTGAGACAATTATGGAAATGCTTTGATGGAACACGTATTAATGAGATAAAAGTCTGTTTGGTTTCCGCTGTTTAAAATATGTGTATTTATATCTGTCTTGTGTTTACCTGTGACTTTTACTTATAAACCTCCACCAAAGTTAAGGCATTCCCTTTGTGAGTGACCTTAACGGAGGTGGGGTGTTTCACTTGGTATCAGAGCATAGGTTTACTAGATAAGATAAAAGTTTTTGAAATTATTTTCGAAAGAGAGTTTAAAGAAGCATTTTTCAAGGAAAAAAAATGTTATTTTTTAAAAAAAGGCATAATCCCCCAAAGCCATGTGCACTATCCCTCTCTGTCCTTCATTTTGAATCTTTCCTTTCTGTTTCAGCATGTCCGGAGACCTTAACCTTCCAGAAGGAGTGCCGATACCCGGCTGGTTTAGGAGGTACTTAGAAGCAAGGGCCAATGGCGCGAGCCAAGCAGACATTCCTCCTCTAGTGGCCGCAGTTCCTCCTCCTCCACCTCCTCGTGGAAATTCCTTCGCAAAAACATGTAGAGACTTCAAGGCTATGGGCGGAAAAGACTTTTATGGGACTGAGTCCTTTGTAGGAGCAAGAAACTGGCTACAGGAAACCGAGGATCTGTTTGTCATTTTCGGAGTTGATGACAGGCAAAAGACACAGCTAGCAGTGTGGTTACTTAAAGATGAAGCTTCCTATTGGTGGGAGATTACCAATGCTCAGAGGGCAGTGAAAACATGGGAAGATTTCAGGACAAGATTTGAGATGAAATTCCTCTCCCAAGCTGAAAGAAGCCTGCAAATGGAGAAGTTCCTAACTCTTAAACAGGGGAGCATGACGATCAGGGAGTACGTCAACCAGTTTAATCAGCTAGCTGGGTTTGGGCTGGACTTAGTAAACACCCAACACAAGAAGGCGCTTCGTTTCGTCAAAGGTTTGAATGAGCCTCTACACAGCCTTGCTATGACCCATGTATCCACGGGAGCGACTTATGAAAGCTTGGTGGACATGGCATTGCTACATGAGGAAGACAATGACAAGAAAGAGACTAAGGTGGAAGAAAAGAAAGAGGGTTTACAAGCTAAGAAAACAGACTTCAAGAAAGGAGGGAAGAACAATAAGCCCCATGAGAAGAGAAAGTGCAATTTCTGTGGCATTGTGGGACATATAGCAAAAGACTGCAGGAAGAAGAAGGCAAAAATAAATGGTGGTTGCTTCAGTTGTGGAGAGACTGGGCACTTGGCTAAGGACTGCCCAAAGAAGCGAGGGCAGGGGCAGAGAACTGGATCCACCTCTGGAGGTCAAGTTCATGCACTGGCGGCACCTCCGCAGGGACGAGGTAGTAATATTTCTGTAGAAAGTGTAGTCTATCTTTATGATCATCCAGTTCGCACACTTTTTGACTCTGGCGCATCACACTCCTTTATTTCATCTGCCTTAGTAGAATCCCTGCATCTAGACACTAGTATGGTAGAGGATCCCTTAGTAGGTTCAAATCCAATTGGGGGCTCCGCTTACTTGTCAATGGTTTGTTTGGGTTTGAATATCTCTATTCTCAGCATTGAGTTTAGTTGTAATGCCTTTGTTTTGGGCTTCTCGGGATATGGTTTGATCTTAGGCATGGACTGGTTATCCAGTAATGGTGCCATTCTTGATTGAGAGAAAAGAGTAGTTAGACTCTTGACTCGACTTGGTAACACTCTAGAAATTTCTTGTAATCCCTTGAATGTTGTTATGCTTAGTTATCTAGAGTCGCTTGATGCTTTTGATGAGAATTTTCAGTCTGTTAGAGTAGTCCGGGAATATCCGGATGTCTTTAAGGAGGTGAAGGGCTTACCTTCGAGGCGGGAAATAGACTTCCGCATATATCTTGTGGATAATGCAAAGCCTGTAGCTTTACCGGTCAGACACATGGCTCCAAAGGAGAGAAAGGAGCTCACTAAGCAGATTAAAGAACTTCTCGAAAAGGGGCTCATTAGAAGGAGCATTTCAGAATGGGTGCTCAAGTGGTGTTTGCAACCAAAGCAGATGGTTCGCTTCGCCTATAGGGAATTAAACAAATTGACCAAGAAAAATAGGCACCCTCTTCCTTGAATCGACGATTTGTTTGATTAGCTTGTAGGTGCGTCGGTCTTCTCCCAACTTGATCTGGCAACTGGGTTCCATCAGCTAAGAGTAGCTGAAGACAGCATTGATAAAACGGCGTTCAGAACCCCAGACGGTTTCTTCGAGTGGCTTGTCATGCCTTTCGGCTTGACAAACGCACCTGCTTATTTCGTAGACCTAATGAGTAGGGTATTCAGAGAATTCCTCAATAAATTCGTGGTGGTCTTCGTAGATGATATCTTGATCTTCTCAAAGAATGAGGAAGAATATGCTCAGCATCTGAAAGAAATCATGGAAACTCTCCGAGTTCGTCAGCTAAAAGCCAAATTCTCCAAGTGCCACTTTTGGAGAGAAGAAGTATGATTTATTGGGCATATAGTGTCCAAGGAAGGGTTGGCGGTGGACCCCGCGAAAGTGGTGGCAGTGCAAGATTGGAAGACACCAAGAAATGCAACCGAAGTCTGAAGCTTTCTTGGGCTAGCAGGTTTTTACCGAAAGTTCATTAGGGATTTCGCGAAAATCTCAGCTCCACTCACAAGGCTAACAAAGAAGAATTTAGCATTTGCTTGGGATTTGGACTGTGACATTGCCTTCCAACGCCTAAAAAGAGCTCTTACAACAGCTCCAGTTCTAACTCGGCCTGACGGAAGCAAAATGTTCACAGTATATACAGATGCATGTGGAACGGGACTAGGGGCTATTCTAATGCAAGAAGGAAGGGTAGTAGCTTATGGTGGAAGACAATTGAAAGTCCATGAAAAGAACTACCCAACCCACGATCTTGAGTTGGCCGCCATCGTCTTTGCACTTAAGTCTTGGCGCCATTATCTCCTAGGTGAGAAGATCGAATTATACACTGACTATAAATCATTGAAATATCTCTTCTCGCAGAAGGATCTTAATTTGAGGCAACAAAGGTGGATGGAGTTTCTTGCCTCATATGATTTTGAAATTTCCTATACTCCCGGCAAAGGCAACGTAGTAGCAGAAGCGTTGAACCGAAAGAAACTGACCTTAAGCCCTCTCTTTGTGGAAAGGAAAGGCTTGGAGTATATAGCCAGTTTTAACTTTAGGCCCTCCTCAGATTTTGTACCGGGTTTGTTAGCATCTCTCGAAGTACGCCCTACTCTCTTGGACTCAATAGGGGCTGCATAACGTGAAGACCCTCAGCTTGTTGATGTGATTGATAAACTTATTAGGGGTGAGACTTCTAGTCAACTCAATAGATATACCATCGATGATAAGGGTTGGCTGAGGCGAGATGGGAGATTATGCGTCCCACAAACAAGGGAGTTGACAAAGAAGGTTCTCGAGGAAGCACATCATTCCAAGATGACTATACACCCTAGCGGTGATAAAATGTACAAGGATATAAAAAGAACTTTCTTTTGGAGCGGCATGAAGCAGGACGTGGCAGATTTCGTTTCTAAGTGCATGACTTTCCAACAGGTCAAGGCGGAACAGAAAAAGCCTGGAGGACTACTACATCCTTTAGAGGTCCCACAGTGGAAGAGGGATAGCATTTCAATGGACTTCATTGATGGACTGCCTAGGTCAAGAAGAGGCAATACTAGCATTTGGGTAATAGTGGATAGGCTTACTAAAAGCGCCCACTTTATACCCGTTAAAAGTAGAAGGACTGCCTCATCTCTAGCATCTCTTTATCTCAAGGAAGTAGTTCGACTCCATGGGATACCCTCCAGCATTGTTAGTGACCGAGGCCCTATATTCACAAGCGAGTTTTGGCGGAGTCTGCAAGAAGCTGTATGCACACAGTTATGTTTGAGCATGACCTATCACCCCCAAACAGATGGCCAGACGGAAAGGGTGAATAGAGTTTTAGAGGATCTTTTGAGACTTTGCGTTCTTGACTTTGGAGGGACATGGGAGGATCACCTTCCTTTAGTGGAATTTGCCTACAACAACAGCTACCAAGCTACCATCGGTATGGCGCCCTTCGAAGCCTTGTATGGAAGACCGTGCAAATCACCAACTTGTTGGTGGGAGTCTACAGATAAACTTATACTTGGGTCGGACATGATTCGAGAGACTTCAGAGAAAGTGGACTTGATACGGAGAAGGATGAAGACAGCCCAAGACAGACAAAAATCCTACGTCGACAAAAGAAGGACCGACCGTGAGTTTGAGGTTGGGGACAGGGTTTTCCTTAAGGTATCTCCTTTAAGGAACGTCGTTCGCTTTGGATCCACAGGAAAGTTAGCACCAAGGTTTGCAGGGTCGTTTCCTATCATCGAGAAGGTTGGGAAGATGGCCTATAGATTAGAGCTACCAGAGAGACTGCCCGGAGTTCAAAACGCCTTTCATGTTTCTCACCTCCGGAAGTGTTTGCATGTGTCTACTGAAGTGATGGAACCTAGCATTCTAGAAGAAGCCGAAGTGGAACGTGAAGCAACTGTGAGGAGAGTTCCAACCCGCATCTTAGGAACTGAAGTGAAAAGGCTACGCAACCGCGAAGTCAAACTCGTTAAAGTTCAGTGGAGCGACGCCGAGGAAGACGCGACTTGGGAAACTGAGGATAGAATACGCGCTGCCTACCCTTTTCTTTTGAGGGTACATCTTTGATCTCTCTTTTTCCTTAAGTTATGCTTTATCTATCTTTTTAGGTATATCTCCTTGGTCCTTTTCCTAACTCCTTAGGTAGAAAACAAATGGATGCAAACATGTATTTGAAAACATGTTATGGATGATGGCTGCAAATGGTTGCTAATGATTGCTAGTGGTTGCTCGTGGGTGCATATACACACACACCCTAGGTTTTAGATCGGCTCAGTCACTTCATATTACATATGCATATATGTATTCTCATTTATATATGGTTGAAACTTAATATGCTGTCATATGGTTGTCGCATTTGTATGAATAGTTGTGCACTCATGTAGAATTATGAGTAGGAAAATTTTGCATACATAATGGATTCATGACACTTTCATGATTCGCATTAAGGAGGTCAACTGAATCAGTAGACCGCCTGATTTCTGCATTAGATAAGGACATGTACACACACAATGCATATAATCATGAAGCATTAGAAGTCTTTTAAGGACAATGGACGCCTGTGTTTGTTGGTTGAGTAGATGGACGATTGGATGGTAGGTTATACATTCTTCCTATCTTAAAGATTTCGGGGACGAAATCCTTTTAGGGGGGAATGTAACACCCCATGAATTCTATAACGTTAAGCTTCACAAATTAAAGTGTAATTAATTCTAAATGAAAGAATTAAGGGAAATGGGTTACGCCATTGCGTTCGTCTCGACATTCTTCTTGAGATAGAGTCCGAGTTTGCGTGAATCGGACTCCGTACGAAGGAGTTATGACCTTCAGAAGTTTCAGAATAAAATTTAGAATTCAAACAGTTCGGTTTAAAATTCGAAATTCGAAAAAAAGGTTCAAACTAGGCTGGGCGGGAAAATTCCCTCTCAGGGACCAGGTCGACCATGGTGTCGACCTGGTCACCCCAGGTCGACCTGCCAGTCGACCTACCTGGTCGACCTGGCTGACTGGGTCTGGCTCTGGCTCGAATTTCTATGGCTCGGTGTGTCACAAGGGCTGACATGTAACCTCTTGATTGGCTCTTTGAACTTTGTATGGTCTGGATTCCTCCTGTCTTCATCTGACGGCTCAAAACAATTTAAAAATCTATAAATACACCGTAAGTCTCAACTAAAATTCACACAAAAAAATAAGATGGGAGTCATCATGCTGTCAGGAAGGAATTGAGCATAGCCGTCAAGAGAGAGGAGCTTAGAGACGAATCAAATTAAGAAGAAGAATAAAGATTAATCAAATTAATCAACGCAACGTTAATCTACCCAAAGGAGCGCATTTCAATTTCAGAATTCAGAATCCAGAATTCAAGATTCTGCATTCGTTGTAAGTATAGTGAACTTTCAGAATATGAATAAAACTGTGACGTGATTTGATGTAAATGAAAATAGAATTTTGTTATTGTATAAATTCTGTGTATTGTAATGATTCTGTTATGACTTGTGTATTGATATTTGTGGCCTAAATTGATTGATGCAAGCCTATTGAACAATTGTATATGAAAATAATGGCACTTGCAAGTTGTGGCAAAAACTAGAATTTGATTCCTTTATGTTTATGTCGATGGCATGGACTATATACATCCCCTAAGTCCAAGTTAAAGCTTATGTAAACATGTTCTAGATTTGAGACCTTTTATGCCTACATGACCCAAAACCTATGAACTCATTCTTATGATTATTTGCAAGAAAAATTGGATCTATGTTAAGTGCCGTTTGGGTTATATAAACTATGCAAGTTTCATGTTGAAATAAGCTATATGATTAGTTGTTAAAAATTAGAAATTTTGGTGATTATTCAACATGTTAGTTTTGTGTTTGACATTATGCCAAGTTAAACATGTTTAACCCAAGTTTGTATAAGCCTAAACTATGCCATTTCATATGTCACCTACTTAGTTATACTTTGATTTGAATGCAAGTTCA
Organism: Allium sativum; assembly: GCA_030737875.1. Lineage (NCBI taxonomy): Eukaryota > Viridiplantae > Streptophyta > Magnoliopsida > Asparagales > Amaryllidaceae > Allium > Allium sativum. Next base: position 5,012,737 of record CM060916.1, on the reverse strand, counting down.
CATGACCCATAATTTATGTTAGTTGAATCGTTAAATTGCAAGTTCTTGCGCCATACACCTTTATGTATTGATAAATATTACATGTTCTTGATTTCCCCTTTTTTCTCACATTTAAAAAGTTGGGCTGAATTGTGTCAAGCCCAACATTTGTTATAATGTTGCGAACGTGCAAACGGGGGTAATAACGTTGGGTGTAAAACATGAAAAATATATGTTGGCATGTTTGGCACATGCCAACGACAATGACATTTAAGCGGTATAAATTGTTATACCCAAGAATAAAGGACATGGCATTTACATATAATTGAGAAATGGTAAAATACGTAAATTTAGAAAACACGGTATGCTTAACCCGAGGTTGGATTGAGTTGTGACGTAAACCTGCCCGGAACCGCCCGGCTGTCCAGTAGTCACAACAATACCTATCCAATGTGGGTGGTTAAGCATTGAGCCCAATAAGGACCCGGGGTTAGACTGAGCTACGGTGTAAACCTGCCCGGAACCGCCCAGCACATCCAGTAGCTGTAGCAATATCTGTCTAATGTGAGTGGTCAGGTGCTCTAAGAGGCTAAGGACAGATGGTAGGGTTAAGTCAACTAAAACACTTAACCAAATTCAACATGTTAACAAGAATTGATGGGTGAGGTTAGGTAAATACTTAACCACTTAACAAGTTTGACTAGAAAACCCTAGTAATGAGGGTCCCGTTTCAGCAGTAACCCAAGTTAGGTATCATGGTACCCTGAAACTAGGCAGGTGGGGCACGATTACTGGACTGATTATAAGCAGTCAAAACGACGGCGGTGGGTGCACAGTGTAGGTTCTAACGTGGTGCGGGCGTGTGCACACTCCGGAGCAGACAAACAGGGCACTGGGGCACCAGTAGTATAACCTATATATTCTAAGGTTTGCGTTGGGACCGCCACCATGGGTCTTGATACACCCCATGGTGGGACCAGCATAGGTATCTACAGTTTTTGGGGGCCTTATGACACGTATGTTTATGCGAGTAGGAGCCGATCTTTAAAAACGGAATCACTTCACCCTCAGTATAGGGTGCATCTTTAGAAATGGGATCACTTCACCCTCATCATAGGGTGCCGGTTAGAATAAGCTCAAGTAGGTGCAGAGATATAGTGTGGGTGCGATAGTACATTCGATTCTAAACTACACTTCCTTAGCTTGTAATACTTTACTGTTTTCAGTTTGTATCTATCATGTCCTTTTTCCTTTTCACATACTGAAGAGTTACTAGATTTACTCAGGCTTTATGTCTGACCCTATTTGCTTTTCGTCTTCTTTTCTTTCGGGTCCCCCCCCCCAGGTCCGCCAGGAGGAAACAACCCAGCTTAGTCAGACTCTTTGCAAGCTTCAAGACCGTAGATGTATGATTTGGATCTCTTTTGCTCGGACTATGGCTTTGGATATCACTATGGGGTTTTTTGTTACTTTATTTATGTTTTATGCTTCTTTAATAAGCAAGACAGTAATGAGGTTATAATGTTGGAAGTATTTTGAGACAATTATGGAAATGCTTTGTTGGAACACGTATTGATGAAATAAAAGTCTGTTTGGTTTCCGCTGTTTAAAATATGTGTATTTATCTGTCTTGTGTTTACCTGTGACTTTTACTTATAAACCTCCACCAAAGTTAAGGCATTCCCATTGTGAGTGACCTTAACAGAGGTGGGGTGTTTCACACTATAAGAGAATTACTAAACTACACCAACACTATGAGATAATTGCTATACTGCACCACCACTAGTATACTGCACCACCACTAGTCACCCTAAGGTTGATCCCGCCTACAAAACTTAATAATGATATTGGTAGTTTCGTGCACCCCTAGCTTCCTTCATAGGTTCCGCCTGCCCCTATCTCCACTAGGTGTACCCACTACCCCTAAGTGATCGGCTCCCTAACTCGTAGATACTCGTGTTGGCCCCACAGTGGGGTGTATCACTCCCCAAAGTGGCAACCCGATACCACCAATGATGCACGACTTATACCTACACGATGCAACAACGTCTTACATACTAGTATACTGCACCACCACTAGTCACCCTAAGGTTTATCCCACCTACAAAACTTAATAATGATATTGGTAGTTTTGTGCACCCCCTAGCTGCCTTCATAGGTGCCGCCTGCCCCTATCTCCACTAGGTGTACCCGCTACCCCCAAGCGATCGGCTCCCTAACTCGTAGATACCCGTGCTGGCCCCACAATGGGGTGTATTACTCCCCAAAGTGGCAACCCGATACCACCAATGATGCACGGCTTATACCTACACGATGCAACAATGTCTTACCTACCAGCCCGAGTCCACACACGCATATGAACCCGTTGGACTTGCGTTGCCACCGCTAACCCGGTTTGGCCTCTTACAGTCAAGCCCAGTATGCGTGTCCCGTCCTCAACTTGGGTGGAGCCCACAAACATACGTATGGGTTACTAGTTGAAACGGGCCCTCATTACTTGACACAAGCTATCCACCTAAGCTTGGTCCCCTCTAGTACATCCCACTTAACCCACTTCTTATTCATGTTCACTTACATGTTTCAATATTTGGTTAAGTGTTTCTAATCGTATTTCCAATGCCACCCAAGGCACCCACTAGATTCCACATGCCACCCAAGGCACCTACTTAACCCCCTCCTGTCCCACTACATGTTTATCTGGTTAAGTGTTCCTTAATTCATTAAGACCGTAACCTCATAAAGACCTCTCCATTAGACTGGCAATTGTGGCAGCTGGATTTGTCGGGCGGGTCCGGGCAGTCTTACACCACAAAAGAGCCTAACCTCGTGTCTTTACAATTGTTACGTATTTAGTTTATGCCTAAGACCTCTCACATTGGACTGCCATTTGTGGCAGCTGGATTTGCCGGGCGGGTCCGGGCAATCTTACACCACAAAAGAGCCTAACCTCGTGTCTTAGACAATTAATCACTCCGAATTAATCATTCCCCAATTTGAATTACTTTCCCTATTCAAGTTATCAATCAATTCCAAATTTAACGATGTCCATAATTGACTCAATTATGTCCATCCATTTATGATATGTAAAATCATACCCATTATCTTCACATATTAATTTTATGCCATTTAAGGCATTTATGCCAATTAAATCTTTTAATATTATCCCCTTTACCCCACGTTGTATGTTCGTTCGTTTAACGTAAAATATACGTTAGACTCGAATAGTCTAACTCATGGAATAAAGAGAAAACATCACAATATACACATAATTAAAACATAAATCTAAACATAGGGGTGAACTTGCATGTGTGAATGATGTTCTACATCTAAAACTTGCATAGGCCAAAGTTACAACTTGCATAAAACAACATATGTCATAAATCCAAATCTAAAGGTGTAGACTTGCATAGGTAATAACCACAAACTTGCATAAATCATGTATGTCGTAGATCTACATCTAAAGGTGTTAACTTGCATAGGCAATAACCCTAAACTTGCATAACATGATTCATATTCCAAACTCATATATTTATATAAACTTGCATATGTGATTTATGCAACATAACTATGGTTTAAACTTACATCTAAACAAGTAAACTAGCATTTAGAATTTGGCATATAACTCACACATGTCATAGCCTAACTTTAGATCTAAAATAGGTGTCATGTAAAGTTGTAGATAATTTTCACTAATCATATGATTCATGTCTTAAATCAATATCTAAACTTGCATACATACTTGCGAACTATCATATGAATCAACATCACCAAACTAGAATATGAATAACATGATGATTCAACTAGACATAAGCCAATCATAGAATTACAACATGGGTGATGGCATCATAACTTTACATCATAAATGATAGCATCATAACATCATAGAAATTACACTACAATTCTACAACATAATTACAACATGCTGTCAATAATTCACATCATATCCAAATTATCCGCATCATAACTCAATCCAATTAATTTACTAATTATTTTGTTAAAACTGTCGAATTCACTACTCAAAAGCGGTCTTGAGTTCTGAATACTGATTTCTGGAGTTGTATTAGCTCTCCTTTGAAGAAGATTCGTTGTTAGGGTTGAATAGAACTGATTTGATTTGTTGTTCTTCCTCTTTAATTTGTGGCGGCTACTCTAGGGTTTAAGACGACAACATGACGGCCATAGTTTCAGTTTTAATTCTGATTTAGGGTTTGAGTCTATGGGTCTTTTTATAGAGTTTTGAATTAATTTAGGCTGTCGGATGATCTTAGGGTTAATCAAAACCATTCAGTCATGATAGGGTGACACCTCAGCCCTAATGACTCAGCAAGGAGTCAGAAAGGACTTAGCAACATGGGTCAGTCTGAACCAGAAAGCTGTGCAGGCCTGCTGCCTCGGCCTGGGCTCACTTGGCAGGTGCACCAGTGCAAATTTGTACTGGCGCACTTCCCAAGTGCGCCAGTGCAATCTTTTTTTTTCTTTTGCCACCAAACATCGTTCGTCCATAACTCCTTCATCAGGTACCCGTTTCCCGCAAACTCGAACTCTATTTCAACCAGAATTTCGAGACAAACACAATGGTGCAACCCCATTCCCTTAATTCTCACGTCTGAGATTAATTATTCTTTATTTTATTTAATTCGATTATTCAAAAATTCGGGGTGTTACAATCGGCATTGTGTACGAGTTTTTGGTTTGCTTGTGCTGGCATGTTCACTCCTAGTTGCACCGGCAGTCTTCCAACACCAGGCATGTTCATGTAGTGTTGGCAAGCCATTCTGTCCTATAAAATTCATTTCAAAATAATTAAAGAAATGTACAATTCCTTTTAGCTCCCAAATCAAAGATGAATAACATTACTTCCATCACCATTTACCAGCTGGTAATGTCATACAGAAGCAATAACCTGAAAATGCAACATGAAAATCTGAGATGAATTAACTCAAATAGCATATACTCAATTTGTGATGATATACAAACATGAAAAAGCAAGAATGCAAGTAGTGATACACATAGCCTAACCTGTATGCACCAAACATGAAAAATGTCATATGTCCCATAGTTGTATCGACTCCAAGGTAGAAGCCAGTTGCTCGTTTGAAATCTAGTCCGCCAAACCTGCAACCAAAATCATCAACAAATGAAGTACATACACGTACTACCACATTGCTTATGGTATATACAATTATGTAAAGTTAAAGCAGTGATATCAATCTCAGATCAACCCTATGAGTACGTTTTGCCTTGGTATTCCAGCATGTGCACTCTGGTAGTGCTAGTAGACCAAGCACTATCAATAATATGGTTTATTGTCAACTCGTGGTGTCAAAAGAAACGCCCAACATCAGCCAGTATTCGGAACTCATCAAAGCAAAGTATATTGCGTGTGTATCACATAGTTATAGCACAACATACGATAGTGCACTGGCTTGAAACTCCCATTATTTTCAATACCATCTAAACAAAATACATTTAAAACTGCACCGACAATTCCATAGATCACAACGTGTCTAAACTTTCTACAAATACAAAATCAAGTTCTACCAAAAAACATAAATTAGGAAGACTTACTGGCTTGAAGAAATAAAAAATTCATGGAACATAACATGTTCGTCGCAATTTTTACAGCAATCTCCATAAGATTTGGTGTTGTAAATAAGAACCAGCAGAAGGTCCCTATCTTACTTGATCAGATAAGAGTCCTGGATTCCGAACAAAAAATCATAAACAAAAACATCAATGCCAAAAGTCAAATAGATCCTTCCATGATAGCAGCAGCAATGAATATTTTCAAAGCTGTAAAATTCAGGGCGGTGCATCTCAATCCAACAATACCATTCAAAAGACCGAGATTTTTCATATGATGCTCTAACTTAAGAGGTGCCAGAAACTTCACTTGACTTAATTGCCTTGACAATATGCTATAGAAAGTTATATGCACGTTTTCATTATGGAACATGGAAGTATAAATTTTCATTTGTGGAGAACGCATGAATAATATATTATGAAAAAATGAATATTTGTTTACGAAAAAAAATTTGATGATTGCATAGTCATTGTTATACTACATACACTATCAAATAATGGTGATACTCTAATTCAATTTATCTACTTATGGTTAAAAGTTTAACAGTGCTTCTACAAACATACCATGATTTGTTTCCCTGAATAAAAAGGATATATAAGCAATAAGTGAAAAGGATGCATAAATTATGGTAATCTATATTTTTTTGGTATTAACATATTTGACCCCTTCTATGGCGCAATTTAAGTATAGTTTTAACATGCTTACCATACCAATTTGTTAGAGATAACATATATGTAGGTTTGAAATGGTAAGCAAAATTAGTTAGGATAAAATATACTTCTATAATAATTAAAATAAGCATAAGGAAAGGCTTTAGTAATAGAAGGAAGTTTGATAAAAGAAGGAAATATCCATAAGCACCCTTGTAAATATTATAAATATCTACAAAATCATGCATATAACATATGAATACATGAATTGTTTTGTACTATCAAGTGATACCTGAATTGCTCTTAAATCTGTAATTATGCTTAGCAATACTACAACAAAAACACCATATTACAACTTCAATTTTACAACGATGGTAAAAGCACCATTGTAATAAATGGTTTTTACAACTTTTTTTCTAGAAAAGTTGTAATAAACTTATTTTTAACAACTGTACTACTTTGACAGTTGTAATAAAAGCCTATCACAATTTTTATTTTTTGACTGTTGTAATATATGACTGTGTTTTAATATAATTAATTAACAACTAATAATTAATATTTAATACATTTATATTGATTATACATAATTAATAACTAATAATTACTATTAATAATTAATTAGGAAGCAATAGTTATTAAGAAGTAATATTACTATTTAATAATAATAAATAATAGTTAATTTGAAAACATGCAATAACTATAATTTTACAACTGTCATAAAATACCTGTTGTAATAGATGTCTTTTACAACTGTGATTTCCCGAAAGTTGTAATAAACATATTTCTGCAACTTTTTTATTCTGACAGTTGTAATAAATGTCTATTACAACTTTTCTCTATTACCTGGTGTAATAAGTGACAGTTTTAACAATTAACATTTTATAATTAGTATTTATATAATAATAAATTAATATTTTCTGTTAAATAATCAATAATTAGTAAATAATTTTTAACATCTAAAATTAATAATTAGTATAATAAATAATAAATTATTAGTATTGTTAAATAATTAATTTTTAGTGATAAATAATTAAGATATAACCATTAATATTAATAATTAAGAAGTAATAAATAAGAAGTAATATTTATACTAGTAATTAATTTTGGTAATTAATAATTAAAATGACTTTATTAGAAAAAAATTCAAAATTATTTTTAGCATTTCTTTTTTCTACCAATTGTAATAGAGACCTATTAAATATTAGTAATATCTAATATTTAATAATTAATAATATTAATATTTTAATAATAATTAATAACCAATTTTAACCTTACAAATAAATAATAATTACTATTAAATAATAATTCCTTAATATTTAATAAATAGTAATTATTTTTTAATAATGATTGTTAAGTATTTAATAATGAGTAATTTGGTGATCAACATGCTGAATTTGCTTGACTCCATGCATTGAATGAAGCCTATGAATATGTCATGCCTCTAGAAATAATCCTAGTCGTCGCCATATAGTTGTTGGTAATCTCTGACTAGTGACGATGACTGTTGAGCACTGCGCTACGGCACGGGTTTGTGGGCATCGCCCTCGGAAAAACAAATTAGACCCTTTTCTTCAAATTTAGATCATACTTGATTTTTTTTTAATATACTTCTTGGCTTTGAAAACAAAAACATTTCAGCTTTCAAAAAAACGCATTTTGGCTCCAAATGAAAAATCAAAACATTCCGAAACAAAACTTTTAGGATCCTGTAAACCGATTTTTTCGCTTCCCTCCATAATCCCAGTTGTATGTCCCCGAAATTTTTATCTTCCCTCCGAAAGCCCGCTTTTCTAACCCAAATTTTCATGAACCCAATTAAACTTTGAGACCTAACCCTAGCTCTCCAGATCTTTAATAGCTGCCTCAGAAAAGGGATTACGGTCTTCACCAGCCTCTCACACCACCGCCTCAATTAAACTCACGACTCATGATACCCAACACCACCGCCCCAATTAAACTCACGAGACCCAACTCCACTTCTAACACCACCGCCTCCTTCTCCGACAACGACTGTGAGCCTCCGGTATGAATCACTATTTCTAGATTGTTTACACTTTGAGGTCTAGTTCCATGAACACATGAAACCCTAATGTAATGCTCAGAGCAGCTTTGGTTGCCAAGAAGGCTTGCAAGCTTGGTTTGGAGGTAAGTTTCTACGTTACCCTTTTCAAGGATGACTGAAGTTTCAATACTCGAATTTAAATATGAACATTGCTGGTTGAATTCATGACTAGCTCGATTGGTGGCGTTAATCATAGGAGTAAGTGGGATAGTATAGCTCGGTCAGTCGGTTGGAGCATGGCATCTCAATATGGTTTCATGCATTGTTGCGCTCGACGGAATGGGTACAACAATTTTTTTTCGAGATGATATGTGTACCCTTTTTTTTTTTAAATTACAGGTTAGACTGGAGTTGAGATAAATTATTCTGTTTATCTTGTGTTTTTGAAAAAGTAAGGCATATTTGATAGTTATTTACATTTGCATATGTAATAGGATTCAGATAGGTTGAAACTGGACTCTGTTATTATTTTCTTCTATAGAGTAGCTTATTAAAGATGGTTTTCCACATTACTCATTATGTATAGTTGAATTATTAGATATGATTTGCAGCTAGTGTTATACTGTTACTTCCACATTTGATGTTCACCTCAACCCAGGGGCTGAAGAAAAGAGAACTGTACCAATATTTTGAGTCTCTATTATTCCACACTAAAGCACTAATAGTAGCGGCTAACCCTTGTTCAGAAAAGGGTAGCAGTTCAAATCCCTTATGCCCCCCCCCCCACATTTATATTTCAGATCCCAGGATGTTGTTTTACTCTGGGAAAAACACTATTTTTTGCGAATATTAGTTAATCATTCCATAAATGGTCACTTGGAGGAACTTAGGAGAAATCATATAATGGGAATTTAGAAAGGAGACATTTATATTAGATAAGTGTTTGAAAATTCAAGATGCAGTAACCTATGGGTTGCCTTGCAAATTGCGAAGGATCAGTGAACTTTCTGCTCTAAAGCCGAACCAAGTTCAAAAGTAATTCTTGGTTAGTCCTAATTTTTCCTAATCATGCTATTTGAAATTTTGTTAGGTTGCACTTAAATTCTTCACGACAAAGTTCAACTGTATTAGTTTTTCAAATATTAACGTTAATCATATTATAAAATACATCAAGTTAGGGTGAGGAGATCAAGCATTTAACTTCTAAGGTTGATCATGCGGAAAACCATGCAAGTAATTTGACTTCCAGGTTGGAGGTAATGTTCACGTCTTTCAAAAATTGATTAGCTTCCTTGGTTTTTATTTTCTGATAATGTTTTGTTTTATCTTCATTTTTGTTGAGAACTACAGAACCCAAAGTCCAGACTGAAGAGCTGCGAGATGGAAACTAATAACCTAGACAATGAACCAAAGGCTGTAAACGCTGAAGCAGTTCAATTTTTATGTGGTAATTGGGCTTTGTAATTAGGTTAAAGGCGAGGACAATTGTAATTTTATACATTTTTATGTCGTATATGATTTATAATTTGTATTATGGATATAAAGTTGTGATTTTTATCAATGAATGGATCATGGTGCCTTTAAACTTACATTTATTTCTTATGTTATTTATTTATTTATTGTTGCACATATAAAATATATATAGAATCTTATGAATATAATTTGTAGATATATTACCAATGTAAAATAAAAGTTGTAATAAAATGTATCACAATGGTTATAAATAGTTGTAAAAATTACAACAACAATGGTGCATAACTGTTGACGATGCATAACTGTTGTAATAAAGTTTATTACAATAGTGGAAAAAAGTTGTAAAATATACATATTACAACGGTGTTGGAACAGTGTAAAAAAGTTGTAAAAGATTTTGGTCTATTACAACTTCTTAATACACAACGGTTAGCCCACCGTTGTAAAATGTATATTACAACGGTGTTCCACCGTTGTAATATGGTCATTTTGTTGTAGTGCAATGGTTCGAGTCTAAAAATGATTTCGGTTATGGATAATTCTAATGTTTGTTGACCTCCAAATATGGTAGGAGCAAAAAATCGAACGGAAATATAAAATGAATAGTTGACACTTATGGCATCTGATTTTATTAAAATAATGTAAAAAAGAAAATTTTCAAAAGCTATATGGCCTAGCATTTATAATGGCAACAACAATGTAGTAAACTTGGAATATTATTCTATCTCATTATTTATGTCATTAGTAATTAAACGTTAACATAAATTACATGATTTGCAGCGTAACATACATGCATGCCAAATCAATTGCAATGTACACAAACAAAGCTTCCAAATAACAGGTAACGATTTAATTGAGAAAACAGCTATGTTATCTTCAAGCTAAATGGCACTCAATGTATTAAGATAAATGCAGTTCTGGTAGCGTACCTGAAGATCAAATGAAAACATGTCTAAACTCCAAATCAGATTCTTTTAAGGTGTCACATTATGTGCTAGCCATTGACTCTCCTTCCAGCTTAATCCCGTCAATGTCATGGTTCTACAAACATACATGGCGACCAATTTAAGTATATGTACAAAGGGAACTCATCAACAAAAATGATAATATATATAGGTGAATCACCTCAGTTTAGATGACATATTAAATTATTGTAGGCTAATCAGATCCATAACTTGTATCATGACATTTTAATATTGTTTATGATAAATAGGTGTGTCTGAAAAACCATTAATCAATACAGATGTATATCAAACATTTTTATGTCAAGGTTAATACTGTTTATCATATAAATAGATCAATAACTTGTATCATGACAGATCCATGTATTTAAGAATTAATAATCTAAAACCCCTAAAAAAATTAAACAGAATCAATATCAAGTTAGAATCAAATTCACAAATTTCTCCAAGCAATACAATTGATTAATTAGGAATTTGAACATAATAAGCCTAAATCAGAAAGCGAATTTCAATTTATTGCAAACCTTGCTCTGATACCATTTATGGGGTTTCAGATCCTATCGATTAACCCAATTATCCGATTTAACAAACTTAAATATAGGATCTATACAACAAAATTGAAATCGAAACTAATTTAGGTTAGAATTCATACCTGATACGTCGAATCTATGAGAATTTGGAGTAAGGGTTTCGATGGATTTTGGAGTAAGGGTTTCAGTGGATTTTGGAGTAAGATTTTTGGCTATTGGTAGTAAGGGTTTTGGTGAATTCATATGAATAAGCTATTGGAGGTATGGAGGATTTGGACAACCGATCGGATGAGATTTTGGATTTAATTGATCCTCTTTCGTTGGATTTTAGTTTAGGGTTTGAACGATTTAGAGTTGGGAAAGTGGAAGTCGGCCATGATTTTCTCAAGTGAAAACAACGAGAATTATTTTTCAGTGGGAAAATGAAAATTTGGGGAAAAGAAGCTGAGGTGTTGAAGGAAAATCAGATTGACGGGGATCAGTAACGTGGACCGTTGGATCGTGTTGGCGTGGATTGATAATTTTATTCGCGCGGCTACTGCAACACATGTTGATATCTATGCTAACACATTGAAGCGTGCATTGCAATAGACAAAAAATAGCATAGCAATGACAACATTGTAGCTAGCAACACCATGGTTTTCGTTGTGATAGGCCATCTATGGCGTAGTGTATTGTATTATGTACATTAATTACTAAAATTAGGATAATTAATATAATTAATAACTTAATTCCATCTTCTATCCCTTAATCCTTCGTTTTCCACGCTGACCCATTAGCTCGCACCGATCTTCATGCCACTGCCGCCGCCACAGGCCTTGTGTAACAACCCGTATTTTCAATAATCTGTTATAACATAAATCGAGGCAGAATTTAATTTAAAAATCTGAATCAAGGGAAACGGACTATGCCATTGCGTTCGTCTCGGAAAAATACGCGGAATAGAGTCCGAGTTTTCGAAAATCGGAGTCCGTATGACCCAGTTAAGGCCCATTGAAGTTTTCAGAAAATTCTTAAGTATAAACAGATTTAAATTTCGAATTAAGAAACTAGGGTTAGGGCAAACTGGGCAGGCGGGAAAAATTCCCGCCCAGGACCCCATGTCGACAGGGGTCTTGGCATGTCGACTGCCCTGTCGACAGCCCTGTCGACAGGGGGTGCCCGGCTGTTTAGCCTGGTGCACCATTTCTGATTGGGGTTGGGTCTTGTGGCCTGTTTCTAGAGAGTTCCGAGATCTGATGGCCCTAATTCAACCTAGGGTTAATCCTATGGTCTAAATCACTAACCTAATCTATAAATAAGACCCTAACCTACCCTAAATCACTCATTATTCAATCTAGCAACTAAACTATGCCAAAATCCATCCTCTCATGGCCTCCACCCTCTTCATACAATTCCTAAACAAATCCCTAAGAGATTTCCATGCATACAAGGGTATTTAGGCTTGTATGATCCTCCTTAGTTTGCATTAAAGGCTTGTTTTTCTATTGGCATCATAAAGGAGGAGTCTTGATCAAGTTTGCTTGCATTTGGGGGTTTTAAATTAGTTGCATAAGGGGTTCCTTACATTTGCTATACTCATTTGAGTCCGCCTAAGCATTGTAAGCCCTCTTACCTTCATTCTAGAAACTCTAAAGTTAATGTGTGATGAAAGTTGGGGTTTATGCAAGTTTGCTAAGCCATGATTTGTATGTTTATTGAGTTATGCATGTTTATGCAAGTTTGCTAAGCCATGATTTAGATGTTTATTGAGTTATGCATGTTTATGCAAGTGTACTAAGCCATGATTTGCAAGTTAATTGAGTTATGCATGTATACTAAGCCATGATTTGCAAGTTTAACAAGTTATGCATGTTTATGCAAGTTTACTAAGTCATGATTTGCAAGTTTAACAAGTTATGCATGTTCACCAAGTCATGATTTGCAAGTTTAACAAGTTATGCATGTTTATGCAAGTTTGCTAAGCCATGATTTGTATGTTTATTGAGTTATGCATGTTTATGCAAGTTTGCTAAGCCATGATTTGCAAGTTTAACAAGTTATGCATATTTATGCAAGTTTAAAATGACAAGTTGTGCATGTTTGACAAGTTGTGCATGTTTGACAAGTTATGCATGTTTATGCAAGTTCCCTATGCCATGTTAGGCAAGTTTAACATGTTATGCACGTTTATGGTAATATGCAAGTTCAAGATGCTAAGTTGTGCAAGTCTAACATGTTATGTGTGTTTGTTGTGATATGCAAGTCCATCATGTATGTTGTGCCAAGTTCCCTCTTACTATCCTTTATGCGTTATTACGAATATGTAAACGATAGAATGACGTTGGGGGGGGGGGTTTGGGTAAACTTAAAATACATGAAAATATAAGATTGGGAATTTACCTATTAAGTTAGGTCTACCCCTTGGGAATTTACCTATTAAGTTAGGTCTACCCAAGTAATTGTTGACTTGTAATTATGTTTTGAAATAAAGTGGACATGACACTTAGAAAACATAAGTGTGGCCAACTCGAGGTTGGGTTGAGTTTGTAGCGTAATTCTACCCGGAACCGACCGGCTTAACTAGTGGCTACAAACAATAGGACCCAATGTGAGAAGTTGGTCATGGGGTGCCAAGACCCGAGGTTAGACCAAGTTGTGGTGTAAAGCTACCCGGACCCGCCCGGCCTAACTAGTAACCACAACAAGGTCTAATGTGAGAGGTTGAGGTGCATTAAATTAATTAATGCCTCATGATTAGGGTTAAGTCAGGGTCCACTAATACTTAACCAACTTGGGGATTAGAGGGATTGAAATGGGGTTAAGTGTGAACTATTGGTTACACTTAACCAGTTTAATCTAATTGGGGGTTCGAGGGATTAGAATGGGGTTAAGTTACACTTAGCCAATTTAATCCGTGATTAGTGAAGGGTTAAATCGCACTTAACCCTCTTAGGAAACCCTAGCACGTGGTCTGTTCCAGCAGTAATCCCAGTTTGGTATCATCACAACCCTAGAGGCTGGGCTAGGGCGGGGCACGATTACTGGACTGATGTAAGCGACCAAAGCGACGGCTGAGTGGTACAGCGGTGCGGGTCCGGCGGGCTACGGACGTGCACGTAGTCCGATGTTGGACAAACTCGAGGCACGGGTACCAGTAGACTTAGACTGTGCATTATTGCTTAAGTGTCTGGGGATGACACCCGAGGGCTTGATACACCCAAAGGTGGACCCAGCACAGTCTAACTACATCCATGTGGGCCGTATGGACACCAACACTTGACGTGTTAGGTTTATAGGGAGCCGATCGACTAGACCGTTGGGCTGGACCTTGTATTAAGGTCACCTCATGTTATTGGGCCAAAGCTTGGGCCAAGGGATCAATATCTGTTATGTTGGGTTGCTAGTACACCGTGGTGCAAAACTTAACCATGTTTATGCGATGACACCTCTATCTATCTTGTAGTTAATTTACCATGCCAGTATGTTGTTATCTATGATCATCTCAGTTTCCATCATGATGTTAACTTTATTAGTTTATAGACTGATCGTAGCAGGGCTTACTCAGTCTTTTTGACTGACCCGTTTTCTTTCGCCTCTTTTCTTCCGTTTCCCCCCCCCCAGGTTCTCAGGGAGGGAATATAGGAGCCTAGCTTGGATCTTAGCTGCTTTCTTGGATAGCTCGTGTATGCTTTGGACTTGAGCTCGCTATGGTTTCTTCCACTTTGGGGATAGCTACTTTTATGTTTTCTTTTTCAGTTTCAGATGATGTTATTTCATGTACTAGACTTGTTTATTTGGGAAATTGACATTTTGATGTACCAGACTTGTGTTTTGAAATGGTTTTAAAATCTTCCGCTGTTTTATCTACTTACTCTGTTTATTTATATATATATATGTCATGTCCTGCCTTGCTATATCATTATGCATGTTTACCTTGTTTTAAAACGCCCCACCAAAGTCAGAGTCGCTTGAAAGAGCCACCCTGGCGGAGGTGGGGTGTTACACCTTGCACCATCGATCAGACACCACCGCGACAACCTCCGTCAGCCACTCCTCCCACGCCATGACCGGCGTCGACCCCGATGGCAGTGCACCTCAAAAATTGCACCCAAACCGGCCGACTTCGAACTGTGATTTCCCCCAATCCACCACACGATACTCGATTAAACCAATATGGAATTGAAGATCTGAAGATGCTCTCGAATTTTTGTTTTGAATCAAGGAATTAATTTGATCTAGATTAGGATATTTTTAGGGTTTTATTTCGGAGCTCCTGGTCCGTCGGTTTCCACTAGATGGGGGCTACCTGATATGTGATTAGGGTTAGGGCATAAAAGGTGTATTTATATAATATTTAATTATTATTTAATTCATTTTTAACTGGTTTATTGTTCCGAACTCCAATTCAAACCCTACGACTGTCTCCTTTAGCCAAATACCCCCATTCCGGACACAATGGGATATGTTTCGTTAGCCAATTCGACTATTTTGATCAATTTTTCTTTAAATTAAAATATAAATCTATATGCTAAAATTTTAATCGTACATTTTAATTTACCGGGACCACATACTGACTTCAAAAATTACAAAAAAATAAATCTAGCTATGATTTGACAATATGGTCTTATCAAAACTAATTTCATTGAATTTGGAGTCCGTTTGAAAAATGGCCCTTTTCCAATCGATTAAATTCAAATTGAAATTACAAAACACATTTATATTCAACATGCTCACATATTAATATCAAAAATTATGAATTTTGAAACCTAACAATATTTTGACATTTCGGATCTAAAAAAATTGGTTTCATCAAAAACAAAAGTCATTTGCAAAATGGCTATTTTTAAGGGCTATATATTATAATATATATATATTAATTTTATAGCGACTATTCTGAATTTTAAACTGGACATAACTTACAATTTATAAAGTGAAATCTCAGTTTCTTATATTCGTTAGAAAGATATAATTAAACAAATTCTAATGTTTCTGGTTTTATTGAAATCCGATTTATTCTGAATCCTATACACTCAATTGAAGTTTAAAATCGAATTTTCAAACTACCACGCCATTTCAGGCTCGTTTTATAAAATAAATTTATACATTCTAACTTCGATTTAAATACATTTTAGTCATTATTATTTAAAATAAATCATTTTAAATGTTCAAAACCCATCAATTTAGCTAAAATAAAAAATTAAAATTGGTTCAGAATTTCTGGAGTGTTCCATGCAACCCGGAAATTAAACCAGCTCAGAATGCTCAAAACGACAAATAGTTGTTTAGCTTACAGGGTTTAAATAGAATATCACACAGAATCATAGACACAAAAATTGCAACGGAACAAATTTTATATAAATATCAGAGTTTATAAAATATTTGTATAGCGGAAGATTATACATAAGTTTAAAAGAGTAAACTTACATTTCAGACGAGCCTTACGCCCACATATGCGTCTTTACGTGCCTCTCCGATACGCAAACCGAAAACTTTAAACCAGGAACACTCATATCGAACCCGAGCGTTCCATGCAAAAACATAAAACACTCAAGTCAGGATTAATCTTCGCTCCAGTAAACAATTTCACATAAAACTGAAATATAATAGTTTATCCCAACTTCAAATATACATAATCTGCAGAGTATACAATCATGTGATATCAATTCTATATCGGTTATTTTCCATGGAATGTGATCACCGGAGCCTGCATATGCACACATTTACAAGTACATGTGTGCACTGCCTCAGCATCCCAGAAATGAGCATACTTGCGAAAATAAATAAATAAAAATGGAGGGAACAAAATGAAGATGATGTGTAAGGGAATCCATTAGCAAGCATGTCACTAATATATGATTTTGTTCAGGTGCAAACTAATACAACGGACATATTACACGGCATTTCTACGAAATAAAAAGGTGCAACTAACAAAATGAAGATCATGTATTAAGGGATCCATAGCAAGCATGTCACTAACATGTAAATAGGTTCGGATCAACAAAGGAAACATGTTTAAATACTTGAAATCAAGTGATATGGTGGCAGCAAAAGGTCAATGCAAAAATTTAAGGTAGATGTAATGTATTATAACATACATAGCAAGTGAAAAATAAATTATCCAAAATAATAAATTATGTAACATGATTACAATATGCTTATATGTAAAGGAAATTCTCTTTATATGTCATGTACCCTTTTATATCATACTTTGACCAACGTGATGTTTCCCAAGAAGCATGTCTTCACAATAAAGGTGAACATTTCTGAAAGTAGTTTCAAACAATGACATTGGCTCACTCATAATTAGTTCCAGACATTTGCATGAAATGAAGAGCAAAGGAATTTCCATAACATTTTATTAACCTATAGGAAATCGAAAAATCACAAATCTACAAACAAGGATTGCTCATTTTGGTCACAATTGACTTTTGTCACAAGTTTTCAAAATGGAATCTGTAACAACCCGGAATTTCTGAACAAATTTAATTTTTTTATTTTAGCTACTTTAATGGATTTTGAATATTTAAAAGGATTTATTTTAAATAATAACGACTAGAAATTTATTTAAATCGATTTTAGAACGTATAAATTTAATATTTAATTAAAACGAGCTTGAAATGGCGTGGTAGTTTGAAAATTCGATTTTTAATTTCAAATGAATGCACAGAATTCAACATAAATCAGATTTCAGTAAAACAAGAAACTTAGAATCTACTTAATTATATCTTTCTAACGAATGTAAGAAATAGAGATTTCACTTTTTAAATTGAAAGTTATGTCTAGTTTAAAATTTAATATAGTTGCTATGGAATTTAATTAAATTTTAAATATATATATAGCCCCTAAAAATAGCCATTTTGCAAACGACTTCCGTTTTCGATGAAACCACTTTTGTTGGATCCGAAATATTAAATTATTGCTATATTCAAATTTTCATAATTTTTGGAGCTAGTATGTGGCCATGTGCAATAAATAGTGAACCGATCAGTCATTTAAGCCAGAAACAGAGCTTTTTTAGTAAACGGACTCGGAATTCAGCGAAACCAGTTTTGTTAGGATCGTATCGTCAAGACATAGAAGCATGTCAATTTTCATTGCCAACGGAGTTCATGTATGACCGTGGCATCGATAACTATCGAATGGAGAGAGCGTGAACTAGAGAATTAATATAAAATCATAAACCCCCACTATATAATAACTTTTCCACTTCCCAAACCCCATTCTCCTTCCTCTTTTCAAAACCGCAGCTAAACCCCTCCCTCTCTCCTGAAATTTTGCAAAAAAGACCCCAAAACCAAATTAATTTATATCTTCCAATCCATCAACAATTAACCCAAATATATAAAAGCAAAGTTGTTGTGTATGATGATCTCTACCTACCACAAAAATTTCATGGCCTATTGTCGCACGGATTCGCCAGAATCGGGGGTCAACTCCGGAAAAGTAGTTTCGGTTTTTGAAGATTTCTGGAAAAACAAAGAAGAATTTGTAGATGGCACCAAAGGGAAAGTGGTAGAGGGGAGGATGCTCGACTAGTTTGCTTTGGGGTGTTTGGTCTGAATCGGTCTGTCGTGGCGGGAATCTCGAGATGAACGGAGACAACAGTTTTCGGCTGGCTTCGAATGGACTTAGCCAATTTCTGGCCAACTGGTGCAATAAATGGTGAGGCGGCTGAAGGTCGAAGGTGGATGGAGGCACGACAGAGCTTTTGGGTGGGGTCCGCGACCACCATTGGTCATGGTGGCGTTGGAATTTAACACGAATGGGAGTTGGGGCTAACAAGAAATTCAGATTAATGGAGGCGATAGGGGCAGTGCCACCTCAGGCGCAGGCATGTGGTGGAAGGGGGAGGAGGCCGGTGGTGATGGTCGACGTCTAGGAGGCCGACGACGATGGTTCAGACGATGGAAGGGGTGGAGCAGCATTGAACGTGATTTGAAAGGTAATTAGAATTTTATAATTTAATTAATTACTTTAATTACAAAATCAATGTTTAAACGTTAATAACTTTTTTCTACAAACTCAGAACCACGCAAAACTGAATCCATTGCGATCGTGGAGTTGAGAGCTTCACAACAAAACTGATTGGGCCTAATTTGGACAAGTTGGAATTTGGGGCAGATTTAAGTCCAAATCATCAATTAGAGACTGACGGAGTGGAAACCAAAGTGAGTACTCCTTCTCACTCAATATTTTATGATGTAGTTATTTTTGGAGTTCAACACTCGAACTCCCACAAATCATTTAAATTTGAAAGCGACATATGGATATTAGCGACACTCGCATTTCATACTCCACGGATGGCCACTTGTGGCACCGTAAATGGCATTGGGTAGTTGAGTATTTATTTATATGGATGATTTGGTGATTTGTGTATTGTGATGGTGGTTTTGTGGTATCTAACATGTTAGAAAAATGTTAATATATTTATGGTAGTTGAAATGGAATAATTATTCATTTACAAGTTGAAAGACTTGTTTATGTACACCTATTTAACTGATCTTGAATGGGACAATAATTTTTACACACCGCCCAAATGCACAAATAATAATCCGTATTTGTTGGGTGAAAACCACGCACGGGTATTGGGATGATATTTGACATACACTACTCCCAATATTTAGTTGTATGTCAATCGATTAGTTGACAGACTGTGATGAGCATTATTTATTTATTTTAATGCTTATACAGTTGCAGAACGCACTCTGGATGATGTTTGAATGTTTGAAAATTATTTATCATTATCGTTAAATACATACGATGTATGAAATCCATATAACTGAAATTATATGGCAATTGATTGAGTCGCATTCCAATTCAGAAATAACGAATGTTTTAAAATAATATTCAGTGAATAATCAAAAATATGGTTTTGAAGTCAGATTTTGGATGGACATGAAAATATTAAAGTGAATGAAGCCAATTTTGCGCCATTTTAACTCGAACGGATTTTTATATCGATTTTAATCACTTTGTAAATGGATACGAAAGGGAAATGGATTTCAAAACCAGATATTTCGAAAATATTATCATTTTAATATTATATATATTTGAAACGAAGTTGAAATCGTCTTAAAACGAATTTATAAGCGATTTATAAAATACATTTTAAAAAGGAAATCGATGATATATATATATACACAATATATATATTTAATGGCTTGAAAAGAACGCGTCGCACAACGACCGTTCACGAATTTCGACCATTGACTACGAAGTGGCATAATGGGAGATCCGACCATCGGATTCTCCTAAAACCAAAACCGTTGGGTTCGTATCGAAAAGATCTTTCCAATGAATATAAGAGATTTAAATTTGAACCAATAGATTTTAAAATATGTCCAAATCAATTTCAGAAAAGGTCGTTGTGGATGCAGTTCGATGGCCGATATTGGGAACCAACTGTACGGGCCTTAATAAAATTATTAAAAATACGGAAAAATTGTGTAAAATCATAGTAAATGATTTGGAAAGATTTTGGATGAGAAAATTCCATATTTGAAAAGAAAAGAAAAAATTATCGAAATGAACTAGTTATTAACTACAATAATAATCCAATTGTAACAGCCCGGATTTTCAGAACCAACTAATTTTTTTATTTTAGCTATTTTAATGTATTTTGAATATTTAAAATGATTTATTTTAAATAATAACGACTAAAAATTTATTTTTATCGAAGTTAGAACGTATAATTCTATTTTAATTATAAAGCAAGCCTGAAATGGCGCGGCAGTTTGAAAATTCGATTTCAAATTTTAATTGAATGTACAGGATTGAAAATAAATCGGATTTTAGTAAAATCAGAAATATTTATCTTTCCAACGAATGTGAAAAATCCATATTTTGTAACAGGAATAAAAAGTTATGTCCAGTTTAAAATTTAGAATAGTCGCTATGGAATTTATATATATTTTATATAATATATAGCCCTTAAAAATAGCTTTTTTGCATACGACCTCTATTTTTGACTAACCCACTTTGGTTGGATCCGGAATTTCAAATTATTGCTAGATTCCAATTTTCATAATTTTTGGAATTAATACGTGAGCGTGGTAAATTTAAACGTGTTTGGTCGATTTAGTTTAAATTTAATCGACTGGAAAATGACCGTTTTTCAAACGGTCTCCAAATTCGACGAAATTAGTTTTGTTAGGACTGTATCATCAAAACATAATTAGATTTATTTTTCTGGAATTTTTGGAGTCAGTATGTGGTCCCAATAAATTAAAATGTGCATTGAAATCAATTTTGAACTTATATTAATTTATATTTTAATTTTGATGAAAACTTATTGTAATAGTCGAATTGGCTTATTGGACATATCTGATTGTGTTAGGAATGGGGGTATTACGCTAGGGGCGTTAGTTGTTAGGTTCTATTTGGAGTCCAAACGAAAAGGCAGCTTTTTGGAAATTAAAAGAAAATAAATATATAAATTATACATTTCTCCCTTCCCTTATCTCTCTCCTCACTCCCTCAAACCCGTCAGTTTTCAAAATAATAAAAAAAAAAAAAGGAAATTGCACGAACCCAAGCCCGCCGCCAGCACCGATTGTCGCGCCTCCCCTCGCCAACGCTGCCCTCCGTCGCACCCCCTGGCCTCGCCGCGCCGCCCCCTTCTCTCTCTAGCCCGAAAAACCCTAGCCCCACAGCACCAATCCGCCGCCGCTACCCAGAGGCCCACCACCGCCTGCCGCGACCTCCAACCACCTACCCCCAACCACCAGCGCCTCCAGCGAACGAAAGAGCTAAGCCCCTCTAATTTTTGCGTTGGTTTCCTCGCTTGATTCCTCTTTTGATTGCTCTAAATTTAATTCCAATAGAAAGATTAGATTTTTAATAATAGAAAATTATAAACTATCTTTCGGATATAAACTACTGCCATCCTCTTACTCTTAACTAGAATGAAATGAGCGCTCTTTGTAAGTCTATCTACTACCACTCAAATGCTGGTGTTGCCTTTCTTTGATTTAGGCAAACCATCTATGAAATCCATAGAGATGCTATCCTACTTCCACTGTGGAACCTCCAAAGGATGATGTAAACCACCAGGATTCTTTTGCTCAGCTTTAACATGCTGGCAAACCAAACATTGAGAAACAAACTCCGCCACATCTCTCTTCATCCTAGGCCAAAAGAAAACCTGCTTCATATCCTTATACATATTATTGCCACTTGGATGAATAGTCATCTTAGATTGATGGGCTTCTTGTAGGACTGTCTTTATCAAGCTCCCAATTTGGGGAACATAGAGCCTTCCATCTCGCCGCAACCACCCTTTATCGTCTGTGAAGTATCTACTGAGGTGACTAGAAGTCTTCCCTTTACTGAGTCTATCCAAGATGTCTAAAATCTGTGGATCATTTCGCTGCAAAGCTTCTATTTGATCCATAATAGTAGGTCGTATCCCTGGCGATGCAAACAAACCGGGCAAAAGCTCGATGGAGGGTCTAAAGTTAAAAATCGATATGAACTCCAAGCTTTTCCTTTCCACAAATAGAGGACTTAAAGTCATCCTCTGTCTACTCAGTGCGTCTGCCACCACATTACCCTTGCCAGGGGTATAAGCGATTTCAGAGCCATATGTTGCTAAGAACGCCATCCACCTTTGTTGCTTCAGTTTAGTATCCTTCTGAGAGAACAAATACTTAGAGATTTATGATCAGTGTACAACTCGAACTTCTCCCCAAGAAAATAATGACGCCACATCTTACTCATGAATACTATGGCAGCTATATCTAAGTCGTGGGTAGGGTAGTTCTTCTCGTGAACTCTCAGTTGTCTTCCTCTTAACATACTACCTTCCCTTCTTGCATTAGAACCGCTCCAAGCCATGTACCACATGCATCAGTGTATACTGTAAGCACTTTATTCCCGTCAAGCAAGGTTAAGACTGGGGCTATTGTAAGAGACCTCTTCAGTCTTGGAAAGCAACATCACAATCTATATCCCATGAAAACGCCAAATTCTTCTTCGTCATCCTGGTGAGTAGGGCTGATATCTTTGCAAAGTCCTTAATGAACTTCCTATAATACCCTGCCAATCCGAGAAAGCTTCTCACTTCCGTTGCATTCTTTGGAACTTTCCAATCTTGTACTGCAACCACCTTTGTGGGATCTAATGCTATCCCTTCTTTAGAAACCACATGCCCTAGGAGTCTCACCTCTTTTCTCCAAAAATGGCATTTGGAGAATTTTTCCTTAAGCTGATATGCACGGAGGGTTTTCAAAACTTCCCTCAAATGTTGGGCACGCCCTTCTTTTCTCTTTGAGAAGATCAAGATATCATCAACAAAGACCACAACAAATTTATTTAGAAACTCCCGAAACACCCTGCTCATCAGATCGACAAAATAGGTGGGTGCATTCATCAACCCAAAAGGTGTTACAAGCCATTAAAAGAAACCATCCGGAGTCCTAAAAGCCGTCTTACCTATACTTTCCATAGCCACCCTCAACTGATGGAACGCCGTGGCCAAGTCTAACTGAGAGAATACCGAGGCACCAACAAGCTGGTCAACCAAGTCATCTATCCTCGGAAGTGGGTGCCTGTTCTTCTTAGTGAGCTTATTCAACTCTCTATAGTCCACACACAAACAAAGCGGACCATCTGCTTTAGTCGCGAATACAACTGGAGCACCCCATTCAGATATGTTTTGCTTGATAAACCCTTTCTCAAGTAGCTCCCCTACTTGCTTGTTAATCTCCATCCTTTCACTTGGAGCCATATGGCGCACAGGCAATGCAACTGGCTTTGCATTGTCCACCAAATATATACGAAAATCTATCTCGTGCCTCGGAGGTAAACTCTGAACCTCATCAAATACATCAGAATAATCTCGGACTACTAGAACAGATTGCAAATCATTGATAGATGCATCAAGAGACTATAGGAAACTAAGCATAACAGACCCTTGTGGGTCAAAAGAAATCTCGATGGTCCTCCCGTGAGAGGTCAGAAGTCTAACTACCCTTCTCTCACAAT
Source organism: Allium sativum (assembly GCA_030737875.1). Taxonomy (NCBI): domain Eukaryota; kingdom Viridiplantae; phylum Streptophyta; class Magnoliopsida; order Asparagales; family Amaryllidaceae; genus Allium; species Allium sativum. The sequence goes on along the minus strand of CM060916.1, from coordinate 4,988,591 downwards.
CCAGAATGGAACCATACTTGGTTAGCCAATCCATCCCTAGAATCAACCCATAGACCATAAACCCGAGCACATACGCATCGCATTCAAACTCGACGCCTAAGATAGATATTCTCAAACCCCAAAAAATCATAGACAAATGAGCCGAACCACCAATGGGGTTTGAGACAACAACGGGATCCAATATCATACTAGTATTTTAATGCGGAGATTCAACCATGGAACTAGATATAAATGAATGTTAAGCACCAGAATCAAAAAGAGTTCTAGTATGATGACTGGAAAGAAAAATCAAACCTTCCACAGAATTTTTCCTACCTCTATCTGGAGCACTGGTCGCAAGAGCATGCACTTGCCCTCTAGAAGCTCCTGCCATTTTACCTTGTCCCTGTGTTCCCTTTTTCTTTGGGCACTCCCTAGTAAAGTGTCTGACCTCTCCATAATTGAAGCAAGTATTCTTCCTTCTTTTGCATTCTTTGACCAAGTGACCTTCTCGTCCACAACCGTGACACTTCCTCTTAACCTTGGCCTTATCATTCTTTCCGCCTTTGTTTTGTTGTTGTTGTTGTTGTCCTTACTTGGGTCATACCTTCTTATTCTGTGTTGTTTCCTCAATTTAACTTCCTTTTTCCCTCCTTTTTCTTCCTCATGCATCAAGGCCATATCGACAAGCCTTTCAAAAGTAGCTCCCATTGGAATATGGGACATAGCTAACATATAAAGGGGTTCATTTAGTCCTTTAACAAACTGTAAAGCTTTCTTATGCGGAGCATCTACCAGCTCTAATCCAAATCTCGCCAGTTGGCTGAATTTGTTCACATATTCTTAACGGTCATGTTTCCTTGTTTGAGCGCCAAGAACCTCTCCATTTGCATGCTTTTATCAGCTTGAGAAAGAAATTTCATTTCAAACCTCTATCTAAAATCATCCCATGTCTCCACCGGACGTCCAGCTTGGATTACTTCCCACCAGAACGAGGATTCATCTTTCAGTAGCCAGGCAGCTAACTGAATCTTCCTTCGATCTTCTGCTTCAAAGATTACAAATAAGTCCTCGGTCTCCTTGGGCCAATTCCTTGCCTCAACGAATGCTTCGGTTCCACAGAATGGTTTCCCTCCCATGGCGTAGAAATCATTGCAGATCTTAGTGAAATTATCTGCTCTTGGAGGAGGAGGAGGAGGAGGAACGACGGGTGCAACTGGGGGAGGAACGTCAGCTTGACCTCCGGCAGGTGTTATGGCATCTAGATACCTACGGAACCAGCCTGGTATCATACACCCTCAGGGATATTTCGTTCCCCAGACATGCTGAAACGAAAAGGAATGAGATTTAGACAATGGACCGAAGGATATAACATATAGCTTTGGGGAATATATTTTTCAAAACAAACTTTTCTTTTCAAAAAATGTTTTTTTTAAACCTTTTTGGAAATAATTTTCAAAAACTTTTATCTAATCCAGTAACCTTCAACTCTGATACCAAGTGTGACACCCCACGTCTGTTAATGTCACTCATTAAGAGAATGCATTAAGTTTCGTGAAGCGTTATAGGTAAAAAGACACAGAATATTACAAGATAGATATAAAAGATAGCAGGGAATTTAAAATTTTATTTAAAACATAATTCATAACATCGTGGACCAAAATATCACAAGTTTGGAACTACATAAAAACTATTACAATAGCATAAAACTTCTATCTTGTATCATCAGAGTACAGAAATACATAAAAAGTATTATTCCTCACAAAATGACAAAGCCATATTAGTAAAGAAGAAAGCTTGAGCAATACTTCAAAAGCAGCTCCTAGCAAAATGATAGCCGAGTCCTGATTAAGCCTGGATATTCCCACCCTGAGAACCTGGGGGGAAACGAAAGAAAGAAGAGGAAACAAAAAGGGTTAGACATAAAGTCTGGCAAGTCTATTTACTTTTAGTAAGTAAATAAGTAAAAGTAGCATGATGGGCATATAAAGTGGATAAGAAAGATAACATCATAAGGGTAAGTATGACATGGTAAATATGATGGAGAGTATACGCTTCTCTATTGATTACTCTGCACTAATACTAGTATAACCAGAAATAATATGATCACAAGAACTATCCAATGGTTGACTTAGGCATACGTCCAAATGTATCCTAACTACTACCCTAATCGATCGGCTCCCTACTCCGTAGATACTCTGTGCCAGTCCCACAGTAGGAGGCATCCCTTTCCTAAAGTGGAAACCCTTTGCTAATGTGCACAGCCATACCTATTGGTGTCACGGTCGTCTTAGCCTGCTCTGCCCGGCCCATGCACGCACATGTCCCCTATTGGTTTGCTCCGCCTATACCGTCCTCCTCGTTTGGATCTCTTACAATCAGCCCAGTAAGCGTGCCCTAACTCCGACCTAGTTCGGAGTACTTGTTTGATACCTATTAAGGGTTACTGACTGAAATGGGTCCCACACAATATGATATAAGCTCTCCCCTTTGTTTTTTTATCCCCTCTAGGATTTCCATTGGTTATGTATACCACTAGGTGTCTTTAATTACATAACCCTATCATTTCTACAAGTCATGTTTACCCTAAAAAGGTGTCTTTAATTGCATAACTTCAACATTTCCATAGGTTATGCTTACCACTAGGTGTCTTTAATTACATAACCTTATCAGGTTAAGTTTGTGGGCCTATATATAAATATTACCCACCCCCTCAGATTTACTTAACCCACCCATTGTTCAACCAAATTTACTTAACCCCAATTTAAGTTCATGTTCATACAATCCCTATGGATTCAACTAGGTTAAGTATTCAAGGTTTATTACCATATTTTCATTTATGGTTACAGTATGCTAGACCTCCCACATTAAGCCTACCATTTGTTGATGCTGGACATGCTGGGCGGGTCCGGGCAGACTTATTGCACAAATCAGGCTTAACCTCATGTCTTAGCACGTCTCGTGATTGTGCAGTTGGACCTCTCACATTAGATTCACCACTTGCGGTCGTTGGATATGTCGGGCAGTTCCGGACAGACTTCCACCATAAGTGTAATCTAACCTCGTGTCTAGACGCAGTTACAGTTTCTAATTATTGTAATCCTAAGCATTCCATTATTAGCCAATTTTACCTATGTCGTTATAGGTTATATGTTTCATGCCCCCTTTTCCCCCAATTATGTTCATAGTGAATTATGTGTCCACATTCATATACATAAACATTATTCAAGTTATGCCAATTTTTCTCTTTTACAAGTTATTCCCAATTTCAATGTTTTTTCCCTCGTTCCCAAACTAACGCATTCGCATAATTTTAGTGGCATGCCTAGGCTCGAGAATAGCCTGGCTATATAAAATAAAAGGGAAAGGCGAAGGGAAGATGACAGAGATGATTATTCTAACAAAATTGACATAAACATATGATAGCATAATGTTAAGATGAACATATAAGAACAGATCGGTGAACTTGTGATAATAAAACAAGTTCTAACATAGTAGGCATGATTAGATTTAAACAAGGATTTAGATGTCCAACTAATGATAGATCTAAATTATCGTATGGACTTGGAAATTAGGTTATGGCACTGATTCAAGTATATATATAGAGGGGTTTGATTATTTTATTATATTACGAAACTTCAACGTGAAGTAGTTGATAAAAACCATTACAAACGACTTCTGTCTTCTGATAAAAAAGCTAATCTTGGTGTAAAAAGGTATTCCGGACCAAATGGGACAAGTTTCGTCGAAATCTGAGGTCGTATGAAAAAAATTCCTTTATAAAACCATAAATAAACACACGTTTAATTTTTTCACGATCACCAGATAAATTAAATCAACTTGAAATCTTAAAATAATTCTTCAATACGAACCCAACGGCACCAGTTTCGTCGCATTCTGAGACTGTTTCCCCGGTAGCTACTTTTACGTGCACCGCAATGCACATTTGAACACCAAATTAACCGATCTCCAAAAATAACAAACTATATGCTTATCCTGACTCTAATCGACGATACGAACTCAACGGAGTTGGTTTCGCGGCTTAATTTGATCGTCTATTCAAGTTGCACTCGAATATCCCTTTATTATTTACGCGCTATAGAAAATGAACGGGCGTTTACGGCTACCGTGGCCACAACGACGTCGGTTTGCCATGCCATTTAACACCATACAATAATTTAACGTTACGGTCCCAATGAAACTGATTTCGTCGAAAACGAAGTCCGTTTGCAAAATGGCCATTTTAAAGGCCGATATTTAAATAACGATTTTTCACAGCGACTATTTTAAAATTTGATTTAGCCTTAACTTACAGTCTATAACACGAAATCTGAATTTTCCTCTTTTATATGAAAATTATCATCGATACGGTTCCAATGTTTCCTGTTTCACAGAAATCCGACTTATATCGAATCCTGTATATTCAGTTGAAGTTCAAAATTCAATATTACGAACTGCCACGCCATTTCGAGCTCGAATTATATATATATATATATATATATATATAAGGTTCAAACTTCATTTTAATAACGAATTAAATATCAAAATCCATTAATATTCCAAATATAATATTTAAAATAATAAATAAAATAAAATATTTGACGGCCAAAAACACGGGAGGTTACATTCTTCCCCCCTTAAAATAATTTCGTCCTCGAAATTGCTAAGGTAAGAAAGAACGTTACAAACCCATTAATTTCCAAATCCAAATTTATTTTAAATTAAAAACCAATTCAATATCATAAATAAATATTTTCAAAAATATCAAAAAATTTCTAACACATTAAATTCCTAGAAAAATTCAGTAGAGTCTCCCCTGCACGGAGTGACATCTGCGATATCGTAAGAACAAATAATATATATACATTGACCCACACGTTCGGAAAACAAAAATAAAAATTCCAAAATTTGATATTTTCGCGTAGATGTACCTTTTTCAAGCACTATTGAGCGTGTTTGCTCAACATATATGCGATTTACTCAACCAATATCAATTTGCTCAGCCATCTGGCACCTGTACTCAACTCGCTTCACATATCAGTACAGATATATGAAATTCTTAAGTAATATTTCACTAATCAACGGGTATAACCACACCAATTCTAGAATCAAACACACAACATCAATTCATTATCAAACACAGGGTTAAATCGAAATTTCCAATTCATATGTAGCTTCATTCCAGTTTTAATTATACTGGAAATTATTCTTTAGTTTAAAATTCATTTAGTCCCATTAAATTAATGATTATTCGATTCAAAGAAACTACCATCCAATAACAAACAATTCACAACCAGCAACCAATACACAACCAAATCAATTGAATTTACATTCAATATTAACATTTTACCATGGTTTCTCATATTTAAACATTAATCGATCAATTTCTATTTGATTATTATTTATTCAACAAATTTCCAATTTAATTTAATTTCAATATCATTCTTAATTTAATTACTCTTAACCAAGTTAAGTCTCGATTCAAATTTCAATCCGATTTGAATCCTATTCAAGTTAATTAACACACAACCCAATACCTCAGTAATTTGAGAAAATTATTTCTTTTCTATACAAAAATTATAATTTGGGTAAAATTATTTCATTTACCCTCCTCTCAAAACAATACTGTATCGATTTGCCAGTTCAACGCTTCTCAACAATTGAACTGATCAACCAACACAATACAAAACATTTGTATATAAAATTTACAATTACGCTCTCATATATATACACTCAATCTCGATCTAGGGTATTACTAACCCAATCTCTATCGAGTTACACCACAGAGCCAAGTTTATTACTAAACCAATAGCTCTGATACCACTGTAACGACCCAGGGATTTTCAGCCCGAAAATCGACATAAATACCTTTACCGTATCTCATGTCGACCTTTCAAGCACCAAAAACACCGGAACGTTATTAGAAAGAAATTTGAGGGTGAGATAAGAAGGAAAGAAATATTAGAATAGAAGAAGAAGAAGAAGAAGAACCAACACAACACAGAGTCTCACGTCGCAACGGAACAAAGTATAATATAGAAATAAATCCTTATTGAGAGCTTTTAAAAATACCTACAATATCAAAGTACATCAACATCTCTGGACAGTTATAAAAATCTGTCCCATATACAACACACAGCGGAATAGTAGCTATATAATATCATATGTCTGGACTTTTCCATCTCGTATCTTCACAGCATTCGATAACCGGAACCTGTACACCTCGGGCTAACTCGAGTATTTACAAAACACCGGGTCAGTCTGGTGAACCAGAGTGAGAAAACTCGCACAGTATTAAGGGTATCACACAACCTAATTTTAAAGTTAAAATCTTTTCGAAAGAAAAGGATAATCGTAAGAATAAATCCACACATAAATACGGACGGTTTTTACCTTACGATAACCCAAAACGTTTTTGAAATCAATATCTTTTCTGATATTATAATAGTGTCAAAATACAAGTAAATATCAATCTAGCGGAACGCTTGCATCTCACGCTCCACATATATAGTATACAATCAAAACCATAGGCGCTTATTGGAGATTGGATTCCGACTATGACAAGGTATGGGACCGCCTGCTGATAGTGTATCTCTAGAGGCGAATACACTGGGGTCAACAAGAACATCTTGCAACCCGGCCCACACACGACCGACCACTCATTTCGCTTGAGTGTATCGAATGTATATCACCAACGGTTGGGCTCAAACCACCGTTTCCCAAAAAGGGGCAGCATCGAAATAGATTAAAGAAGCAAATGGAATTTCTCTAGATAGGTGATTATACACCCTAATGGGAGCGAACCACATAGCCATGCTGCCTGCCCGATTTTTGTCATCTCCCGGTTGTGAGGCTTGAGGTTTAAATTATATTTTGGAACACCTGGCCACCATTCACTTTGAATGCCACATCGTCAGATCCGCTAGATATCACTAATTGACGTCCACAAACATACTTTATTTGGGAGCTACCCAGGTACGTTTGAAGAAATCAACGTACGTGATCCTTCTGTAAATACTCCGTCAGACATTTGTCAATACAAGTCATCCAGGAACAGGATGAACCGAAGGTACCCTCCTACTACATCCTAGGAATCACCCTACAGATCAGTAGCGAGTAGTCCTTGCAATCCGTAGATTCCAACCACGACAGAATCACAGCTTATCTCTGCTTACAAGGCAGAGAATCTTAGTGGTTCTTCCGTTTATGAAGATCTATGGTCTTCAACGCTCCATCTCGATCTTCTTCTAATATCTTCACATATTTGTTGGTCGGAATGGTTTTCGAATATAAATTCGATCCCGGTCTTTCCGTACCAACAATCGTATTGGACAGATTTGATAGTCTGTGATTTAACTATCAAAATAAACAATGTTTCAATCATGACAATCCAAACAGTTCACGGGTTCAATATTCAGCATCACTTGGCCCTTTAATTAAAACAAATGTAAATTCAAATCTCTTAAATCTTTCGATATTATAAATATAGTTTTCTCACTTCTTATTTAACATAAGATTTCACTTTAACCAAATTCATTTTAATACAGAGGAAAGTCCTATATCATGTCTGGTTTGTCTATTTTCACTTTCAAACATTGGCCACATTATTATTTAAAATTATGAATTCAATTTAACTTATTTTCCCTAAAACAGCGTTAAGAAATAATTTTTATTTCACTACTTAAAACAATAACCCATACTTATCTTCCTAGAATAGAACTCAATTTTACGTTTCCTTTTTTATTCAAAAATATCATTTTAATTTCCCATAATTCCTTTTTGTTTCCCTTTTACTTTGGAGTCCTTATTATACCCAAAATTTCCACCAAAATGTTGCGTTATTATTTCTCTAATGAAATAATAAATTTCACTAACCTCCTTTACCATTACAACTTATATCATCCTCAGATAATCCTGAAGTCGTTCAAGTTAGGGTATTTTAATTACCTCTCAGACCTTGATTAACAACGTTCATATCTAAAGATAAATATAAATGGTAATCCAAAAACTGATACTTCATTCATATATCAATACAAATTCCATTTCACTACTTTATTCAAAATATGGTTTCATACAACCTTCTACTCTTTGAAAAGCTCTTTCTCGGATATGCCCGATCTTTCTTAATAATAATAAATATCTATTTTCCTTTTAATAAACTTTTATTCAAATAATTATGTTTCAAAATTTATTTCCAGTTATAAAATAACTTTTATAACTTCAGTTCTATCGATTCACCTGACGGTGAACCAATATAATCAAACCAAATTATTCTTAGGCCAATTACTGCCGATTACCCAACCAGTATTGCCCATTGGTTAAAACAAAATACAGTTTGAAATTCCAGAAAACTATCGATAATTAAACCAATCACCCAATCAGGACAATTCATATATTGATAATATATGAAAATAAATAATATGTTTGAGGAATCCGGTTGGATCTCTCCAACTTGTTCTTCCCTGGTTATTCCAAATCAATCATTCAGTTTCACTTAACTGATAACAATAAATAACAACCATTTAACCTCAACCATAAGCAATTCAAACAATTCAACCAATTAAACACGTTTATTTTATAAACGTGACCAACAAGGTAAGTTACCTTTATTGGAACCAATCGTTAAAAATAACGATTTGGTATTTCACTGAAATTGAACAATGGTTTAATTTCATCATTTAAAGCAACAATAACTAGCAAATAGTCAATCATTGGCAAACAGAACACACAAAATAAAAACCCAGTTTATATAAAATATAAAGGGGTAAAACTGAGTGAGTTTAACTCACCTTGATTCCAATTAATTTTGAAATGGTTGGTTACAGTCAAATTAAACAATCGTTTAATTTTAACTGTAAATTCCCACTGTCTGCAATTCAAACCAGATTAGATCCATAATGTTCTGCTCGTTGAGACGAGTCCAACCTCTTTTGTTCTACCCAATTCTGATGCTATATGGATAAGTTATAATTATTTTAGTAAAACGACTTAATTAAATAAAATAAATCCTAAATCAATTTAATCATGAAACTACTAATTACATTTAATATTTTTACATGGCCGATCCTTAATCCCTTGGTCCCTTTTATTTCCTATTACACGATACCAGCTTTGTTCGCATTGTTCAAACCTGATGAGATATAAGCAATATTGAGTTTTCTATTAAATTTCAAATAATTATTCTTAATTAATATAAATTAATTTCTAATTACGAGATTAGCAGTTTCAGGTTGCGTTCTGTGTTTGCCCTCACGCCTTCATTCCCAGTTGACTTCGTTTTGCCACAAAAACGCTCTGCATAAAGTTATAAATTTCAAAGATTAATGATTTAATTAGTAACTTCAGTCTTAATTATTAAATTATAACATAATTATTGTTCATTAACCATTACCAAGGCCAACGTGTTCTGCTACTTTCGAATAGCCTAATCCCTTTTTCCACTGCGTTGATTCCGCCTGGATTGAAAACACCAAAAACTTCTTCGTTCTATCTCATTCAAGCCACCGCCCGTGGATCGAAGGTTCCCACCGAAAACGCCTGAGCCTCGACAATCAACACCCCATACCCCGGCCTACTCGATCCATCCTCCATGCGGCAAACCCTTAAGAACTGACGCCTCTTTCAGGCTCCTCCACGGCCACCACAGATCAAATTTTTCCATCACAACCGATCTTTAGTTAGGTTTTGTTGAGTTCTAGGATTTTCGTTTGGGATTATATGGTTTTAGTAATTGGATCATAATATTTGAGGTGAGGGAAAACTGGAATTTTCAGCCGTTCGTTTTGGTAAGGAGGCGGCGGCGCAAAACGTACGGACTTGGAAATTAGGTTATGGCACTGATTCAAGTATATATATATAGAGGGGTTTGATTATTTTATTATATTACGAAACTTCAATGAGAAGTAGTTGATCAAAACCACTACAGACGACTTCTGTCTTCTGATAAAAAAGCTAATCTGGGTGTAAAAAGGTATTCCGGACCAAATGGGACAAGTTTCGTCGAAATCCGAGGTCATATGAAAAAATTTCCTTTATAAAACCAGAAATAAACACGCGTTTACTTTTTTCACGATCACCAGATAAATCAAATCAACTTGAAACCTTGAAATCTTAAAATAATTCTTCAATACGAACCCAACGGCACCAGTTTCGTCATATTCTGAGACTGTTTCCCCAGTAGGCTACTTTTATGTGCACCGCAATGCACATTTGAACCCCAAATTAACCAATCTCCAAAAATAACAAACTATATGCTTATCCTGACTCTAATCGACGATACGAACTCAACGGAGTTGGTTTTGCGGCTTAATTTGATCGTCTGTTCAAGTTACACTCGAATATCCCTTTATTATTTACGCGCTATAGAAAATGAACGGGCGTTTACGGCTACCGTGGCCACATACGACATCGGTTTGCCACGCCATTTCACAACATACAATAATTTAACGTTACGGTCCCAATGAAACTGATTTCGTCGAAATCGAAGTCCGTTTGCAAAATGGCCATTTTAAAGGCCGATATTTAAATAACGATTTTTCACAACGACTATTTTAAAATTTGATTTAGCCATAACTTACAGTCTATAACACGAAATCTGAATTTTCCTCTTTCATATGAAAGTTATCATCGATACGGTTCCAACGTTTCTTGTTTCACAGAAACCGACTTATATTGAATCCTGTATATTCAGTTGAAGTTCAAAATTCAATATTACGAACTGCCGCGCCATTTCGAGCTCGAATTATGTATATATAAATTTATAACGTTCAAACTTCATTTTAATAACGAATTAAATATCAAAATCCATTAATATTCCAAATATAATATTTAAATTAATAAATTAAATAAAATATTTGACGGCCAAAAATACAGGACGTTACGCATTTTTAGAGCACCTCCGAACTCCAAAATTCTATTTTGATATGTTCATTTCATTAAGAAAAACGAGATCTACAACTTCTGTTTATAGGGCCTTGGCCAAAAATGCGCGGATTGAAAGTTATTGAGGAAAGAAGAAAGAGGGGTGTTTTTGCAAAATGGGATTTTTGTAAAAGAAGGGTTTTAGGATGAAGTGGGGCCCACGGCCGGAGGAGGATGGGCTGCAGGCGGTGGCAGGTCGGAGGGGAGGTGGCGGCTGCGGTAGTAGGGTCCGGGGAGGTGGCAAAGGTGGAGGAAATGGGTTTCTTGGGTTTGTAGAGGAGGAAGGATGAGAGGAGGAGAGAGGGGGGAGGAGTGGCACCGGAGGAGGTGGAGGCAGTTAGGGAGGTGCAGCGGTGGGGAAGAGGAGCGGCGGTAGTAGCTTATGGTGAGAGGTCACCATTTTTGAAGAAAGAAAAAGGAAGAGGGAAGGAGGAAATAATGAAGAGAGAAAGGAGAAAATGGATTTAAGAGATTTCGTCTCCTTTTCTCTTCGATTGTCCGACTGCAAACGATCTCCGTTTGCCATGAAATTTTGGCACAAGATAATATACCGAGTTACAAGTCCAACGAATCAAGTTTTGTCGAATTTCGAGTTCATTTGACCTTCCGTTTAATTTCTCAATTAAGCTCAAATTAACTTCAAAAATGTGATTTTAGCGTACATTTTCTTCTTGCACGCCCACACGCTAACTCCAAAAATTATGAAATTTTGGATTCTACTGTTATTTGATGATACGAATCCGGAAACAAAAGTGTCATCGAATTCTGAGATCGTCTCAATGACATTTCTTTGTAAACTGACTGTCAGATTTTCCCCAAACGGGTTTGCCTCTCATGGCCACATACTAACTCCGCTTTGCGTGAATTTTGAAATCTAGTCAAGACTTATTATTCCAAATCCAATAAAATTGTTCTTGTCAAATTTTGATCTCGCTAGCAAAATTTCATTTTTTAAGGGCTATGCGATGATTTTAAAAATTGAATTTTCAAAATTTTCAAATACAAGGCTTATAAATCAATTTTAATAATTTTACTGAAATTGTTTTAAGTCAAATAAAATATAAAAACTAATTTTAAAATTATTCTCAAAATTTATTTATCAAAAATAACCAATTTATATTCAATATTCATTAAATAGCTTAAATCAAAATTTTAAATTGGTTTTGAAATTTCGGATTGTTACGCGCACGCTACCCCCTTGCATCATTGCATAACTTTTTGTCGCCAAATTCAACCAAACATTGCCCAAAAACCCATTCCAACCTCTCAATCAAAAATAATAACTAAACCGTGTATCGTTGCTTCAATCTTCACTAATACCCAACCCAAGCTCTCATTTCTCTTTACTGTAAAAATAACAAACGTGTATCGTTGCTTCAATCTTCACTAATACCCAACCCAAGCTCTCATTTCTCTTTACTGTAAAAATAACGCAACCCCCAAACCTCCTTCAAACCCCTCAACCCCTACATCAATTCGAAGAGCATGCTCCAAGGATCACAAATACATGTGTATCGAGATTTATAGGATTTTATTTGATTTGTTCTTGGTCTTAGTATTTGCTAAAATTAGGTTTAGGAATGGAAAAGTGGGCTGCGTGAAATTTGGGTTTAGGGTTAGGAAAAAAGTGTTTGAAACAATCTATAGTGGAGCAAAATTATTATTTTAATGATTCCATATTTAATTATACTCAATTTTCGCCTGTTTTAATCATTTGAAAATACGTGTGATCGGCTGCGGATCCCATTTTTAATGAAAGTTGACATGCAGCTACTCTTCGACATTATGGATCCAACGAAACTTGTTTCGTCAAATTCCGAGTTCGTTTGCACAAACAGCGAATTTTTAAAGTCAAAATATTGACTATTTTTCATAGTAAAATCACGCACAGCCATATACGGACTCTAAAAATCACAAAATTCAGAATTCTACCATTATTCGACGCTAAGACTCAATAAAAAAAAATGTTCTGTTGAATTTCTAGGTCGTCTCAATAACGTACCTTTGTAAAAATGCTCGAATTATTACATCGAACTGTTATATCGTGCCCGACCACATACTAAATCTGTTTGGCATGAAATTTGAAATCTAGCAATAATTAAATATTCTAAATTCAAAAAAATTAGTTTTGTCAAAAACGGATGTCGTTTGCAAAATGTCCATTTTAAGGCCTATGTAATATTAAAATATTAATAAATTCCATAGTAACTATTTTGAATTGGACATAACTTATATTTTATAATATGAAATCTAAATCTTTCACTTTCATTAGAAAGATATTGTTAAATAAATCCTAACGTTTCGTATTTTACTGAAATCTGACTTATATTGAATTATGTACAATCATTTAAAGTTCAAAACATATTATTACGAGCTACCGCGATATTACGAGTTCATTTTAATTAAAATTTAAATTTTAACATTCAAACTTCATTTAAAATAAATTTTAAGTCGTTTATTCTCAAAATAAATCATTTAAAATATTTAAAATCAATTAAAAACCAAATTTTAAATTGGTTCCAAAATTTAGGCTTATTACAGGAGACCACTACCAGTTTGTTTTAGCATTATAGTTATAGGGAACTCAGTGGCTACCATTGTTATTGATTATGTTATAGGACCTTCATAGTTTATATTCTTAAAAGTGTGAGAAAGATAATTAATATGAAGCCTTAAAACTATTTCAATATTTACTTTACTACTATATGTCACATATGTATTGTATCTTACTAGATACAGATATTTTAACTGATCCTTTGAAAATGGAAAATTCCATAACATCTCTTGAGTTATTATACCAATTGCACTTATTTCTAAGTTAATTTACATGAGGATTTAGTTCTGACTCGAGTACAAGCTTTCATTATGTTGGGGTTGGCTTGAGTTGTTTCCATTTATTTGGAGCAGTTTATGCCTTAAAGATGCTTTTTAAGACGGCCATAATTACTAGTATTATATCATTGCTTTGTTATGTTATGTTTGTTAAATGTATAACTTTTCTTATATCGTATAATGAATTTAAATGTATATTGTAGTATAGCTCATGAATTATCTATATACTATTTTTTCATTCTACCGTTGGAGTTTGTGTATTATTCTCCCTTCTCTTCTCTAATTCTTACCATCCTCATTATTAATATGCCATTTGAATGATTTAATTCATCTAAAAAAGGTAGATCGCGACAAAATGTTTGTGCATATATCGTGACTCTGAGTGTTTAAGTGTGTTTTATTTGTAGTTTAATTGTAAAGCATAGGCAGAAGAGTGTATTTATGCATGATGAGCATATTGGGTCGAGTTGTGAGTGAATGCACTATGTATGTAGGGATATCCATATGTACATGTGAGTGTGGTGTATGAATATTTATGCCTTGCTTATTTATGTTCATATATTAAGTATCTGATATTGTATTATTTCCATGTTTTAACCTTATTAATTTGATCCTATGTGGAACAACCTTTAGTTTATAATTAGTTTAATAATGTTGTTTTACGAAAGAAGTGAATTCACGAAATTGTATTATATAGAATAAATTTTACAAGAAGTGTATAACGTTATAACCATTCCAAAAAAAATATTATTCATCACTTAATATTTACTTTATCATACGAAAATATATGTTTTGAATGTGTTGTTATTAAATATGCATTTGTGTATTTAAATAATAAATTTTTATATTAGTTTAAGACTTCTTATTTCTTGTGTTTTTTTATGGATTCCAATAACATAACTTATTCACCATTATTATCGTTTAGTTGAATATTTTAGTATGTTAATGTGACGAATCCCTTCTATTGGTTATTTATATTTTTTTTATGTGATAAGAATTTAGATTGAATGACATAATGACACCATCTAGTATGAGAATTTCAGAAACACTTTTTTGATTATTCTTTAGACTAATCGTATAGAATACTGTAGGGCAACTGTGATACGTGATTGTTGTATAAACGGATTAGTAACAAACAATGTTGAGGAACATCATTCTTTTATTTATTCGGTAATCTTTTGCTTACGCGTAATGATCGACATTGGGGTATGAATATAATATTTGCTGAAGAAAATATATTATAGTCAATTATATAATTATAGGGGTCGTGCATCAGCAATATGTTAGTTACTATATATAATTACCGCATTTTTGAATCTTTATCCAACTTACTTTATAGTGCGGAAGCAGTTTGCCAAGTATCCGCTTGATGATCTAGTCGAGGTGTGCGGTTGCGCCCAGATTTATGTTTGCAAAGTTATAGTCCGGTGTCAACAATTTTATAGTCATGAGTTGGCGACAATATAGTGGTATATTGGCAATGTTTAACCTTAGGGTCACTTAAGCCAACAATTTGTTACTGTTGACCCGCCTTTTTGCAAGGCAGTCACAATCAAGATTTCATTATATCAGAGTGCTCCCGACTCAGGCATGCGCTTAGGCAAGCTCAAATACACTTGATCTCAGCATTGGATTTTCTAGAAACTTGGACTTTGGATGTTTGAATTCCAGCTTGGCAATGTTGATTCGTCCAGCCACCCCACCAATTCATTTAAGAATGGATACCTCGGCTTGATCAACTCAGTCCGGCGTGGGGATCGTCGCTACTTCATCATACAATACTCGGATCGATATTTCCGGTTCGGCCATGCCGAACCGATGAAGATGTAACCATAAGACGTGTTCTACTACCTAAACCTAAGCAACCCACTACACTTATGCTTCCGTATCATCCTCCACGTGTCTATCCTGAACCTGATTCGACCACTCCTATAAATACATGGATTTTGGACATTCGAAAGGAGGAAACTCTTGTTTTCTCTAGCATAATCATGCAATTACATTGCTCCTTCCAAATTCACCTCCTTCTCTCTTCTTTCTTACATTTAAATTAACTATGTTACAATCATACGGTATAATTAAAGACAGATTACACAATGTGGATGTCGGCTCGATTGCAGAACCACTATAAAATTTGCATGTCTCTTTCCTTTACTGTTTCTCTATGATTTGATATTCTATAATCGTGTTATTGTTTTTGTGGTTTGGTTGTTGTACTTGGAAGAATCAATTTTACCTTCAAAATTTTGGCATGCCTTGAAGGGGGCACGTTGCTTGATCTCTAGCTCGAAGGAAATAGGTTGCTTCAGGATTGGAAGATGGTTAAGCGAAAGAAATTTGATGTTAGCACTAATGAATAAGTCGTAGGGAATGAAGGGAGTCAGGAGGATTCCTTCGCTGGCAATCCCTCCATTTATCTTACCAGAGAGGAGATGGATGGAGTGCAAAAAGGTTTGGAATCATGCATGGAGCGCCAGGGCGAGCTCCTCCGCAGACAGGAGGATGTGATCAATACCTTTCTCTCACGGCTCGATGGACTTAGAAGGACAGGAGGCCAGGGCTTAGTCGCTGGGGATAGACCTTGCAACGTAGCAGCAATTCGCTCAGGAGTTATTCCCCGATCGAGACCCAGTTCGATGGCATCCCTAGTTCGTCCTAGCATGGATTTTGATATGCATATGGCAGGGGACAACCCCCCCCCCCCCAGACATGGCACCATTGTTCATGACACTTAAACTAGTGATGTCATGCATCATAATATTGGAAATATGGAACGGGCTCTACCACATAGGACTTTGGACGGAAATAACGCTGCTGCATAGGAAGCCCAAGCCAACCATGCCTAACCGGATGTTGGAGGCATGGCTGAACCAGATATGAATGTTGTGAACAGGCACCAAACTACTACTGGATTGCAAGCTGTGGACAACAACATTGGTTGGATGGCTAGCAAAAGCTACTCGACGACGGAAATCAAATCACAAACGTGATTCGTCACTTAGGATAAGTGGAGCATCTCAAAAGGATATGGATTGCGTTAACTGTAGTCTTTTTACTCAAGATATCAAGAATCTTAAAACCCACCAGATTTCAAATTGTCCGTCCTTGAGGTATACGATGGTATAGGATTCCTACTGTGCACTTGATGGGCTATACGAGCCATATAAAAGTATTATCGGTGTCAAATAACGTCATGACTAAGTGTTTCCCACTTTACCCCACTGACATTGTTGTTATGTGGTTCAAGCAGTAAGAATCAGAATCGAACAAAAGTTGGAACACTTTGGTCGCTAATTTTTTGTGAACAATTCAAGATCCACATCACACAACCCAAAAACTGATGATTCTCACATTGATCAAGCAGAGGACGGGAGAAACTCGACTTTCTTTACTGGAAAGGTTCAATGCATCGGTGGCGTCGATGGATAGACCAGAACCGTTTATGGTACTTATGGGTTTTGTATCTAGTGTCTTGGATAAGTGAATTTTAAGATCTTTTTGCAATGGGATCCACCACGGGACCATGGCGAATTTTGTTTTAAAGAAGGCAGATTTCTGTGAGAGGTGAATGCAGGAGTAGAGAAGGATGTTACTGAGATTAATATGACTAAGAATGAAGGATCGTCCAAATATGGAAAAAGAAAGAAAAAGGATAAAGGCAAGGGAAAAGCCCTAGTCAGGAATGATTGAAATGCTAAAGCATGTGGAGACCCCATGTTCTCAAGATAAACCAAACTCAACTTATGATTGGAGGACATCTACATGGAAATTCACGAGACATATCCATCCATGAAGTGTAACACCCCGTAATTTTGAAACATGACATTAGAGATAATTAAAGAATAATTAATTT
Source organism: Allium sativum (assembly GCA_030737875.1). Lineage (NCBI taxonomy): Eukaryota > Viridiplantae > Streptophyta > Magnoliopsida > Asparagales > Amaryllidaceae > Allium > Allium sativum. The sequence goes on along the minus strand of CM060916.1, from coordinate 4,971,007 downwards.
TTAAAAGAAGAATTTGGTGAAACGGGTTACGCCATTGCATTCATCTCGGAATTCTACTTGAGATAGATCCGATTTTGCGTATAACGAATATCATATGAGGAAGTTATGGATGATAGAAGTTGGGCGGAAAAATCAGAAAACAGGCTGGGATAACTGGCGCACTTGGGAAGTGCGCTCATGCCGAGGAAAAATCTGCACAGAATTCTGGAGAGTTCTATGATGACGTGTCCTTTGGGGATTGGCTGGATGACGTATCTTTTGAGTTGTGTGGTTCTGATGATCTCTAATCTAATCTAAAGGCCCTAATTCACCTAATACATCTGTAAAAACACGTAGACCTAATCCTAATTTCATTACACTAATCCATGGCGCCTCCATGCTGTCCTAATCTAAATTAAAACTAGCCTCTCTCCTCTTTCCAAAGCAAATCAGAATAGGAGTATTCAAATTGGAAGATAAGAATCAAATTCTACAACAACGGCTTAGCTAATCAAATTCAGAATTCAGAACTATTCTCTTCCTAAATCCAATCTCGGTGAGTCCATTGATTATTTTTAGATTTAAATAATACAAAAACAATTCTAACATGTTGTAAATTGAAGTTGGGAATTAAACATGATAATAATATTTGAACTCATCAGTTCTATCTTAGCCTATATATCAGATTCATGATTCTTATATGCCCATGTTGATATTATCATCAGTTTTATCGGTTTTTTCATATCTTTATGATCATTTCATCCTTATGCCTATTTCGTTGTTATTATTATGTTTGTTTTGTATCTCTTCCCTTCCTCCTTCCCTTTTTATTTTTATAGCCAGGCTACTTTCGTGCCTAGGCCAAATCTCGTAGAGATGAACGTACGAATGGTAACCTAGGGAACGTTGGGAAATATGGCATAATACATGTTGGGTTGATTTGGGCATGATTAATGTTAAATTTTCGGCATGATATGAAATTAGGGATTTTGGGTAATTAGCATAATTAACCTGAAAATGGCATAAACTGCAAATAAATAAATTGGCTAAGATAAGCATGCCAAGACACGAGGTTAGACTCTGTTTGCGATAGAAGCCTGCCCAGAACCAACCGGCCTAACCAGCAACCACAAACGGCCAGTCTAATGTGAGAGGTCGTAAGCATAATTAAAAGAAGCCTAGACACGAGGTTAAGTCTGGCTTATGGTAGAAGTCTGCCCGGAACCACCCGGCACATCCAGCAGCCACAAGCCATCGAATTAATGTGAGAGGTCTGTGCATTAATAACTAATTAATGTTGATCAAAGATGAATATGATACCTAAAACATGTTAGGTGGGTGGGGTTAAGTTAACCTGTGTGAGATGACAACTTAACCAATATTACATGAATAAAGTGGATAGGGTTAAGGCAAGCTTAACCAATAATACATATTGATTTGATAAGTGGATGGGGTTAAGTCAACTGGGCGGATAGACAACACTTAACCAATATAGGTTGGGTTAGGATAAACCCTGGGGAAAAACCTAGTAGCGGTAGGGACCATTTTCAGACAGTAACCCACTTAGAGGTATCGGGAACTCTGAGCTAGGCAGGGTTGGGGCGCTCTTACTGGGCTGATTATAAGCGGTCAAATAAGAGCAAGGGTGTAGCAGTGCAGGTTCCAATGGGTTCGTTAAGCATTCACAAGGTGTTCCCGGCATTGGAATATTTAGCCACTATACATCAGTAGGTATAAAGCTTTGCAACCACGGGTTGCCGCTTAGGGAGTGATACACCCTAAGTTGGGACCCGCACATGTATCTACAAGTTAGGGAGCCGATCGATTAGGGGTAGTGTGGGGACATCTAGTATCTATTATTGGCAAGTAGGCTTTCAAGGATTGTATGGGGCAGATACCTCTTACTAGATGTTACGACTGAGGGATACCAATTGAGGGGTTGGGATCATTTCGTTAAGAATTACTAGTAGGTGGTGCAGAGCATTAAATTAAGTAAGAAATCTGGGAAGCGCGCTAGACATTCCTTTATATTCATCATGTTATCCAGCTTTACCGTATTTCATGGTTATACTTTCCATCCTGTTTATTCCTGTCATATTGCTTTACTTATTTTCATACTAAAAGTAACTGGACTTGCTAGGCTTTATGTCTGACCTTTTTGTTTTTGCCTCTTTTTCTTCCGTCCCCCCCCCTAGGTTCTCATATAGGAAACACTCGAACTTGACTCGGATTTCTTTCTTCTGGAAGCACTTGGAAGTGTTGAAAGTAATGCTCTGCTTTATCTCTTTTTCATTATGGCTATTTGGAGTGGGATTATTGTTTTACTTTTATGTACTCTGATAATAATTGTGTACAAGATGGATATTTGTGTACTTGACTCTAGTATGTGGTTTTGATGTTGTAACCAAACATGTTTTGCTTTTCCGCTGCAATGAATAAATTTTCAATTTTCTTAAGTACCATTTTATATATCTGTTTTGTGATATTCTGTTCTATTCTCTTATAATACTCCATGAAATTTAATGCATTCCCTTAGTGAGTGACATTAATGGACATAGGGTGTTACACGTGGTATCAGAGCTGAAGTTTACCAGTATAGATAAAAGATTTTGAAAACCATTTTCAAAAGCATTTTTTTAAAGAAGTATTTTCCAAAAACATGTTTTAAAGAGGGTACTTTCAAGAGAAGAGTTTACTATGAAAAACGTAATCCCCAAAAGCTATATATCTATCTCTCGATTCTCTGTTTTGAATCTCTTCCGTTTTCCTTTCAGCATGTCTGGGGAACCCGTTATACCAGAAGGCGTATAGATACCAGGCTGGTTCAGAAGGTATCTGAAGGCTAGGACTACTGCCGCAGGCCCAGCAGACATTCCTCCTCCCCCAGCTGCAGCCGATCCTCCTCCTCCCCATGTAGATGCTTTTTCTAAGATATGCAAAGACTTTCGTGCGATGGGCGAAAAACCGTTTCATGGGACTGAGACATTTGTTGAGGCTCGGAATTGGCTCAAGGAAGTGGAGGACTTGTTTGGTATCTTTGAGATAGACGATGGAAGGAAAGTTCAGCTAGCTGCTTGGTTGATGAAGGACGAAGCTTCCTTTTGGTGGGAAGCAACTAATGGAGGACGTCCAGTGGAGACGTGGATAGACTTTAGACGAAGGTTCGAGTTGAAATTTCTTTCACAAGTGGAGGAGAGTTTATACATGGAGAGGTTCTTGGCTTCGAAACAAGGGAATTTATCTGTGAAAGAGTACGTCAACAAGTTTAACCAGTTAGCAAGATTTGGTACGAAATTAGTTAATACACCACATAAGAAGGCTTTGAGATTTGCCAAGGGTCTGAATGAACCATTACACGGGTTGGCTATGTCCCACATTCCTATAGTGGCTACTTTCGAGAAACTTGTTGACATGGCGCTGGTGCATGAAGAGGAGAAAGGTGCTAAAGTAGATAAGGCACAGGACAAGAAAGTGGATCCTAAGAAGAGTGGGAAACCCCGAGATAAAAGGAAGTGCCATTTCTATGGTGTAATAGGTCATATAGCTAAAGATTGTAGAAAGAAGAAGGCAAAAAAGACTGGTTACTTCCAATGTGGTGAGGCAGGACATATGATTAAGGACTGCCCAAGGAGGCAGGGACAAGGGCAAGGACAGAGGACAAGATCTACTTCTGGAGGGCAGGTTCATTCTCTCATGGCAGCTATGCAAGAGAGAGGTAGAAACATTTCTATTGAAAGTTTGATTTTCTTCTTTGATACTCCTGTACGTACTTTGTTTGATTCTGGTGCTTCACATTCATTTATATCTACTTCTTTTGTTGAGTCTTTACACCTAGATACTAGTATAGTAGTGGATCCCGTCGTTGTCTCAAATCCTATTGGGGGTACGGCTCATCTTTCTATGTTATGTCGGGATTTGAGAATATATGTATATGGCGTTAAGTTCGAATGCAACGCCTATGTGCTTGGTTTCACGGGCTATGGGTTGATTCTAAGAATGGATTGGCTAGCTAGGAATGGTGCCATTCTCGATTGTGAAAAGAGGGTAGTTAGACTGTTGACTAGTTTTGGGAATACTCTTGATATCTCATGCGACACTAAGGGTTCTGTTATGCTTAGCTATCTAGAATCTCTTTACACATCTATTGATGATTTGCAATCTATTCGAGTAGTCCGTGAGTATGCAGATATCTTTGAGGAGGTTAGGGGCGTACCTCCAAAACGCGAGATAGATTTCTGTATATACTTGGTAGACAATGCAAAGCCAGTTGTATTGCCTGTGCGCCATATGGCTCCCAGAGAAAGGGGGAGCTTAGTAAATAAGTGAAAGAGTTGCCTGAGAAAGGGTTCATAAGAAGAAGTATCTCGGAGTGGGGTGCTCCAGTTGTTTTTGCAACGAAGGCTAATGGTTCACTTAGATTGTGCGTGGACTATAGGGAGTTGAATAAGCTCACGAAGAAGAACAAACACCCATTGCCAAGGATAGATGATTTGTTCGATCAGTTGGTTGGTGCTTCGGTTTTCTCGCAGTTGGACTTAGTTATAGGATTTCATCAGTTGAGGGTAGCTGAGGATAGTATAGATAAGACTGCTTTTAGGACTCCTGACGGTTTCTTTGAATGGCTCATCATGCCTTTTGGTTTGACGAATGCACTCGCATATTTCGTAGACTTGATGAGTAGGGTGTCTAGGGAGTTTCTAAACAAATTCGTGGTGGTCTTTGTGGATGATATTTTGATATTTTCTAGAAGCAAGGAAGAGCATGCCCTACATCTTAGGGAAGTCTTAGAGACCCTTCGAGCACATCAACTCAAAGCTAAGTTCTCCAAATGTCATTTTTGGAGGAAGGAAGTAAGGTTAGGACATGTGGTCTCTAAGAAAGGGATAGCAGTGGATCCCACGAAGGTGGTGGCATTCCAAGATTTGAAGGTTCCTAAGAATGCAACAGAAGTAAGAAGTTTTCTTGGTTTGGCGGGCTATTACAGGAATTCATCAAGGACATTGCTAAAATATCAGACCCACTAACACGGTTGACGAAAAAGAATTTGACCTTTTCTTGGGATGTTGACTGTGACGATGCTTTCCAACGTTTAAAGAGGGCATTGACGACAGCTCCAGTTTTAGTTTTGCCAGATGGGAGTAAACCGTTCACAGTGTATACCGATGCTTGCAGGACGGGGATTGGTGCAGCTTTGATTCAAGAGGGAAGGATGATATGTTATGGTGGAAGTCAATTGAAGGTCTATGAGAAGAATTACCCTACCCATGACTTAGAGTTAGCTGCCATAGATTTTGCGCTTAAGTCTTGGCGTCACTATTTGGTTGGTGAGAGGTTTGAGTTGTATACAGACCATTAGTTACTAAAATACTTGTTCTCCCAAAAAGATTTAAACTTAATGCAACAAAGCTGGATGGAGTTCTTAGCATCCTACGATTTTGAAATTGCATATACCCTTGGCAAGGGTAACGTTGTAGCTGACGCCTTGTGTATAAAGAAGTTGACTTTGAGTCCTTTGTTTGTCAAGCGGCAGAGTTTAGAGTATATCTCTACCTCTGACTTTAGACCCTCTATTGATTATGTACCCGGTTTGTTGGCATCGTTAGAGGTACGACCTACGCTTTTGGCACAGATAAGTGCAACACAGCGAGATGACCCATAGTTGATAGAGATAGTAGACCAGCGCATCAGATGGGAGTCTTCGAGCCATCCTAGTAGGTATACTATCGATGACAAAGGTTGGTTGCGTAGGGATGGGAGACTTTGCGTATCTCAAGACGAGGGTTTGAGGAGGACAATCCTTGAAGAAGCACATCATTCTAAGCTGACCATACATCCCGGTGGAGATAAGATGTATAAGGACATGAAGCGAGTTTTCTTTTGGGCCGGAATGAAGAAGGATGTGGCTGAGTTTGTTTCTAGATGGTTAGTGTGCCAACAAGTCAAGGCTAACCAAAAGAAGCCTGGTGGTTTGCTTCACTCTTTAGAGGTTCCACAGTGGAAATGGGAAGTGTTTCCATGGATTTCGTTGATGGGTTGCCGATGTCAAGGAAGGGTAATACGGAAATTTGGGTAGTTGTAGATAGACTCACCAAGAGCGCCCATTTCATTCTCGTTAAGAATAAAAGAATAGCGGTATGGTTAGCATCTGTTTATCTCCGAGAGATAGTTCGTCTACACGGCATACCTTCTAATATTATGAGCGACCGAGATCCCATTTTCACTAGTGAGTTTTGGAAGAGCTTGCAAGAGGCCGTAGGAACGCAATCGTGTTTGAGTACCGCTTATCACCCTCAGACAGATGGCCAAACAGAAAGAGTGAATCGGATTCTAGAAGATCTTTTGAGGTTATGTATCTTGGACTTTGGAGGGACATGGGAGGAACATCTTCCATTAGTAGAGTTCGCCTACAACAACAGCTATCAGACTAGTATTGGTATGGCACCTTTTGAAGCTCTATATGGACGACCTTGCCGATCACCTACTTGTTGGTGGGAATCTACGAATAAGATTTTGCTTGGGTCCGAGATGATTAGGGAAACTTCAGAGAAGATAGACTTGATTAGAAGACACATGAAGACGACACAGGACCGGCAAAAGTCATATGCTGATAAGAGAAGGACTGATCTTGAGTTCAATGTTGGAGACATGGTCTTTATTAAAGTATCACCATTGAGTAATGTAGTTCATTTTGGGTCCGTAGGGAAATTGGCACCAAGGTCCGTAGGGCCATTCCCCATTATAGAGCGAATTGGACAGATGGCCTACAGAGTGAAGTTGCCTGAGAAGCTTAGTGGTGTTCATGACGTATTTCATGTGTCGCATTTGAGGATGTGTCTACACGATACCATGGAAGTAGTAGAGCCGAGCATGCTTAGAGAAGTGTAAGTAGAGCGAGATGCCACGGTTAGACGAGTTCCTACATGCATCCTTGGATCGGAGGTCAAGATGTTACGCAACTGAGAGGTCAAGTTGGTTAAAGTCCAATGGGGAGATGATCAAGGAGATGCGACTTGGGAGATTGAAGACAAGATACGCGCGTCGTACCCTTTCCTTTTTGTGAGTATGTTCTTAACTTCTCCTTTTTCTACCGCTTTGTTTATACTTGTTCTATCGTTTAGTGTATCCTCTCGATTATATCTTCGATCTTTAGGTAGAAAATCCTATGGTTGTAAACATGTGTTTGAGACATGTTATGTTTGGTGGATGCAAGTGGATGTAAGTGTTTGCTAGTGGTTGCTCGTGGATGCATTTACACACACATTGGGCACTAAATAGGCTCAGTCACTTTCATATTGCATATGAATGAGTGTGCATATTTAAATTAATGGATGTATATTAAATGTGTAATCATATGGATGCTGCATTTGAATGAATTGTTGTGCACTCATATAGAAATGATATGTATCATTAGAATTCTTTTGCATACATAATGTATGCATGGGACTATCAAGTTTTGCATTAAGGAGGTCAACTGAATTAGTAGATCGCCTAATCTTTTCATTAGATAAGGAACATATACACACACTTTTGCATATGTTCATATAGCATTAGAAATCTTTTAAGGACAATGGATGCTTGTGGATGATGGATGAGTAGATGGATGATTGAATGGTAGGATACATTCTTCTTAACTTGAAGATTTCGGGGATGAAATCCTTTAAGGAGGGGAGAATGTAACACCCCATAATTTTGAAACATGACATAAGATATAATTAAAGAATAATTGATTTTTAAAAGAATAATTAGGTGAAACGAGTTACTCCATTGCGTTCGTCTCGGAATTCTGCTCGAGATAGAGTCTAAGTTTGCATAAAACGGATACCGTATGAGGAAGTTATTGACGATAGATGTTGGGTGGAAAAATCAGAAAACAAGCTTGGATAACTGGCGCACTTGTGAAGTGCGCCAAGACAAAAATGCACTGGCACACTTGGGAATTGCACCCATGCTGAGGCAAAATCTTCACAAAATTCTGGAGAGTTCTCTGATGACGTGTCCTTCGGGGATTGGCTGGATGACGTGTCTTTTGAGCTGTGTGGTTCTGATGATCTCTAATCTAATCTAAAGGCCCTAATTCACCTAACACATCTATAAAAACACACCTAGACCTAACCCTAATTTTATTACACTAATCCATGGCGCCTCCATGCTACCCTAATCTAAACTAAAACAAGCCTCTCTTCTCTTCTCCAAAGCAATTCAGAGCAGGAGTATTCAAATTGGAAGATAAGAATCAAATTCTACAACAACGGTTTAGCTAACCAAATTCAAAACTATTCTCTTCCTAAATCCAATCTCAATGAGTCCATTGATTATTTTTAGATTTAAATAATACAAAAGCAATTCTAACATGTTGTAAATTGGAGTTGGAAATTAAACATGATAACAAGATCTGATCTCATCAGTTCTATCTTAGCCTATATATCAGATTCATGATTCTTATATGCCCATGTTGATATTATCATCAGTTTTATCATATCTTTATGATCATTTCATCCTTATGCCTATTTTGTTGTTATTATTATGTCTGTTCTGTGTCTCCTCCCTTTCTCCTTCCCTTTTTATTTTTATAGCCAGGCTACTTTCGAGCCTAGGCCAAATCTCGTAGAGATGAACGTACGAATAGTAACCTAGGGAACATTGGGAAATATGGCATAATATATGTTGGGTTGATTTGGGCATGATTAATGTTAAATTTTCGGCATTATACGAAATTGGGGATTTTTGGTAATTGGCATAATTAACCTAAAATTGGTATAAACTGCAAATAAATAAATTAGCTAAGATAAGCATGTCGAGACACGAGGTTAGACTCCTTTTGCGGTAGAAGCCTGCCCCGAACCAACCGACCTAACCAGTAACCGCAAATGGCCAGTCTAATTTGATAGGTCGTAGGAATAATTAAAAGATGCCCAGACATGAGGTTAATTCTGGCTTGTGGTAGAAGTCTGCCCAGAACCGCCCGGCACATCCAGCAGCCACAAGCCATCGACTTAATGTGAGAGGTTTGTGCATTAATAACTAATTAATGCTGATCAAAGATAAATATGATACCTAAAACATGTTTGGTGGGTGGGGTTAAGTTAACCTGTGTGAGATGACAGCTTAACCAATATTACATGAATAAAGTGGATAGGGTTAAGGCAAGCATAACCAATGATACATATTGATTTGATAAGTGGATGGGGTTAAGTCAACTGGGCGGATAGACAACACTTAACCAATATAGGTTGGGTTAGGATAAACCCTGAGGAAAAACCTAGTAGCGGTAGGGAGCCTTTTCAGACAGTAACCCACTTAGAGGTATCGGGAACCCTGAGCTAGGCAGGGTTGGGGCACGCTTACTGGGCTGATTATAAGCGGTCAAATAAGAGCGAGGGTGTAGCAGTGCAGCTTCCGATGGGTTCGTTAAGCATGCACAAGGTGTACCCGGCATTGGAAGATTTAACTACCGTACATCAGTAGGTATAAAGTTGTGCAACCACGGGTTGCCACTTAGGGAGTGATACACCCTAAGCTGGGACTTGCACAGGTATCTACAAGTTAGGGAGCCGATCGATTAGGGGTAGTGTGGGGACATCTAGTATCTATTATGGGCAAGTAGGCTTTCAAGGATTGTATGGGGCGGATACCTCTTACTAGATGTTACACCTGAGGGCTAACAATTGCGGGGTTGGGATCATTTCGTTAAGAATTACTAGTAGGTGGTGCAGAGCATTAAATTAAGTAAGAAATCTGGGAAGCGCGCTAGACATTCCTTTATATTCATCCTGTTATCCAGCTTTACCTTATGCCATGGTTATACTTTCCATCCTGTTTATTCCTGTCATATTGCTTTACTTATTTTCATACTAAAAGTAACTGGACTCGCCAGGCTTTATGTCTGACCTTTTTGTTTTCGCCTCTTTTTCTTCCATCCCCCCCCCTTCCTCCAGGTTCTCAGGGAGGAAACACTGAAACTTGACACAAATTTCTTTCTTCTGGAAGCGCTTGGAAGTGTTGATAGTAATGCTCAGCTTTATCTCTTTTTCATTATGGCTATTTGGAGTGGGATTATGGTTTTACTTTTATGTACTCTGATAATAATTGTGTACAAGATGGGTATTTGTGTACTTGACTCTAGTATGTGGTTTTGATGTTGTAACCAAACATGTTTTGCTTTTCCGCTACAATGAATAAATTTTGAATTTTCTTAAATACCATTTTATATATCTGTCTTGTGATATTCTGTTATATACTCTTATAATACTCCATGAAAGTTAATGCATTCCCTTAGTGAGTGACATATGGACGTGGGATGTTACATGAAGCCTCCTAGAAGGGATCCCACGTAGAAAGATAGGGAGTCCGGAAAATACTGCATGTTTCATGAACTGGATGGTCATACCATAAATGAATGCAAACATCTGTGGGATATGATCAAGGAGTGTGTCAGACGAGGAGAGCTAGCATAGTATGTTATAAATCGGGCTAAAACGGTGGAGCCGGCACAACCTTCCATCGCCCTTCGGAATAGGAATCAGTTAGGATCAGGCTCGCGTGGATTGATCACAAACTAATCTAGCTTGTAGGATTTCAGATTCTCAGGATTTGTAGTCTCTTGAACTTTTATTTCTTTGGCTATTGGGTTCGCGTGGCTACATTGGCCCACCGTGTATGGGATTAGGACTTAATCCCTAGGCATTGTGATAACCCTAAACTTCCGTAGTACGAAAGAAAGGATAATCATTGGAATATAACATAATTACAACAACAGCAGATCTCAGATAACAGCGTAACACATAAATTATTGCAGCGGAAATGGAAATGTCATCAACATCACAACATCAAAACATCAGAGTGGCACAGTTACAGGATACATCTTAGCAAATAGAAATAAGTCTAAACTCCATCAAGTACATCATAGATAAAGGATGTCTATATGTCTCAAAGTAGAAATAAAAAGATAAAAATGTTCTTTATCTTCCATCCATCGGCATACTTCAATCTGGCATATGTCCAAAATAGTCTGAACCTGTCACTTGGTTGCCCATGTGAAAAAAAGAGGGCACCCGAGTTTGCAAAGTTAAACAAACTACGAGTTAGTCATGGGACTGGTATGAGAAATCTTTCTTAACTTATCTAACAATATGGCTAATCACAGGACCACGCCGCTAACGCGGAACGGGTTTACTCCATTGGATTGTCAGTGCATAAATTAAATAAATTTTATTCAAAACAACGCAATGCTTTTTAGAAAAATGAAATCATTATAAAAATCAAGTCCCATCACACAATGCAACGCAAATCGTAGGATAGAGTTTTACCTTATAATGATCAAACATGCTTGATACATAGAAAATAATATTTTGATATTACTATTATTAGTGTTTAATCAGTTTTGAAATACTTTAAAGTAAATGTATCAATCCTAGATGGCATACTACAACATCCTACTATGTCACCATATATAAGTTTACAATCAAAACCGTAACGTCGTATTGGAAATTGGGTTTCCGTCATGAGTCAAGGCTAGGGACGATCTCCTTACCGATTCGACACACTCTAGCAATGTCTCAGGATCCCCCGCAGTGAACCCTTGGATCCTGCAGGGTCGGTCCACAAATATACCTTAGTGGATTAGTTATGCCTGAACACACGTTTCTTGGTCCTATTGAACCTATAATTTGGTCACTATCAACCAATAAATCGAGGTACCTCATAATCCATCAACCTCATAAGTAAAATGCCAGGGCTCACAAAACCCTGATACCACTTCTAGCTAGAAAGAAACATGTGCACTCCCTGCGTTCCCTTGCCCCGTTTCTGACTCTTACCGGGGTGTGAGGCTCGCGAAGTAACGTTATACACAAAGCTATGCCGAAATAGGCTATGCTTTGATCATCAACCACAAGGCTCTGCTTTTCAACAAAAGCCTTGATCATTTGCATCTTGGCATACTACATTGACAATTCACGCCATGTGATCGTTAACTGCCAATATATATCCTTTGAGCTCGTGCGTCTCAGAGAAGGGTGTTAAGCAAGAGAATAGATTCTCCACCACCGAACAGATATATATTAAATAGAAATCAATTTACTTGGAATAAAATCCAATGTCAGACACACATCCATTTACATGTCTGTTCTAGTTCTAAACGAAACCAAAGACACCTTATTCCTTGTCCCGTATGTCCAATACGGAAGAGAGGTGCTCGCTTATCCGGACAATCAACAAGTACATCCGGACAACTACCACTTTAACCCTTTACTGGGAGCTACCCAATGTCGGGCATCAGTAGTCATCCTTTCGATGTGAAGATCGTCGGTCTTCAATCACCATCTTCTATATCTTCGGTTTAAATCGTCGTATAATTATTTGAAATGAGTTTGAACTCGGTCTTTTCAAATAATTCACGCATATATATAATTTAAACCATTTCATATTGTTAATATTATTTTATGACGATTTATCGCTATTTTTATTTATATAAAAATAGCTCAATTAAATTTAACGACGCTTCGGGTCAATAGGCGGTCCTAGCTCTGTTTTTATCAAAATTTGATTTACACTTTTATCGAAATCTAACCGTTGGATTTTAACAAAATTTATATCGTTGGAAAGATCTTCCCAAAGCGGTCCTAACAATTCTAGTTTCGGGAAAATCCGACGGTCGGATCTTTCGGTATAATCGTTTAAAGTTATGATTCCGAAACGCGAACTACCGCGCGCGATTCGTTTAATTTTAATTTATATCTATATAATATATAAATATAAACCATTCGATGATTCCACTAATGTGTTTAACACGCCAAATAAAAGAATATTTTATTGGCATATCATTTCTACATGTTTCGTAATGTCAAATAAAAAGATATTTTTAATGGCATATCATGTATTTATTTATATGACGTTTGCTAATGACAAATAAAAAGATAATTTTTTTATTTTCATTATTTGTATGCAATTTTTATTTTTGACTTTAACAATAAAAAGAAATATTTTATTTGTATATATATAATTTCAATGTATAACGTAACATATAAAATGGTTATTTTAAATTTGCATACAAATTCTAATGTATGCATTGAGAATAAAAATGATATTTTAACTTTGCATACAAATTCTAATGTATGCATTGTCAATAAAAATGATTCTTCGACTTGCATACAAATTATAATGTATGCATTGACAATAAAAAATGATACTTTAACTTTGCATACAAATTCTAACGTATGCATTGTCAATAAAAATGATTCTTCGACTTGCATACAAATTATAATGTATGCATTGTCAATAAAAATAATACTTTAACTTTGCATACAAATTCTAATGTATGGATTGTCAATAAAAATGATTTTTTGACTTGCATACAAATTCTAATGTATGCATTGTCTATAAAAATGATACTTTAATTTTGCATACAAATTCTAATGTATGCATTGTCAATAAAAATGATAATTTAACTTTAGTTGACAGTTCTATTTCAACAAAATGATTAAAATGTGATTCATTCATTTTGTTGACAATTCTATTTCAGCAAAATGATTAAAAAGTGATTCATTCATTTTGTTGACAATTCTATTTCAGCAAAATGATTAAAAGTGACAATTTCATTTCGTTAACAATTATAGTTTAACAAAATGATTAAAAAATGATGATTTCATTTTGTTAACAATTTTAATTTAACAAAATGAATATGAGTGATGGTGGCATTTATGTTGATAATCCTAGTTTGACAAAATTAATATTTTTGCTCAAACACAAATCTCTTTAACCAAAATTGTTATTTTTGTTATAACTTAAATCTTATTTAACAAAAATGTAATTTTTGCTTACAACCATGATATTTAACAAAAATGTAATTTTTTGTTTACAACCATGATATTTGACAAAAATGTAATTTTTGTTTACAACCATGATATTTGACAAAAGTGTACATTTTGTTTCAACTAAGGTACTTTGACAAAAGTGTACATTTTGTTTCAACTAATGTATTTTGACACAAATGAATATTTTAATCCAATAATTGTATTTTGACAAAAATGATAATTTTAATCCAACAAATATGTTTTGATAAAAATTGAATATTTTATTTCAACTAATGTGTTTTGACTAAATTGAATATTTTATTTCAACTAATGTGGTTTGACAAAAATGAATATTTTATTTCAACTAATGTATTTTGACAAAAATGTACATTTTGTTTCAACTAATGTGTTTTGGCAAAAATGAATATTTTATTTCAACTATGTACTTTGACAAAGATGTACATTTTATTTCAACTAATGTACTTTGACAAAAATGTACATTTTATTTCAACTAATGTACTTAAATAAAAATGAACATTTTAATCCAATTATTTTAATTTGACAAAAATGATAAATTTTGTTCAACTCAATTCTAATTAACAAAAATGTAAATTTTTAATTCAACAAATCTAATAAACACAATATGATAATTTTTGTTTAACTATTTTCTAATTAACACAAATGTTAATTTTTGATTCAATACATCTAATAAACAAAAATGATAAATTTTGTTCAACTATTTTCCAATTAACACAAATGTTAATTTTTGATTCAACACATCTAATAAACAAAAATGATAAGTTTTGTTTGACTATTTTTCTAATTAACACAAATGATAATTTTTGATTCAACACGTCTAATAAACAAAAATGATAATTTTGTTTGACTAATTTTTAATTAACACAAATGTTAATTTTTGAAATGTAGATCTCGGACTCACGATCGCAACGCTTCTGAAAATTTTCAATTCTGAGATCGTATGCATTAATTTAGATTAATAAAATTTTTAAAATAAATTAATTAAATAGTAAAGGGGAAAATATACCCTTCTTCTTCCTCTTCAGGTTAAGGCCCATATGTCCAATAATTTGTTCAAAACTAGGTCTCCGTTTAACTTCTGATCGGTGCAGGAGGAGGCCGATCAGGCGCTACCACTTCGGAGCGCTAGGGGAGGCGCGCCAGAGGACAGACGGCGTCGAACTCGGTGGCGGCCTGGTGGGGGTACAGGCGATGAACGGCGGTGGGTTTAAGGGCTCGGTTCTCAAGATTTACAACTTGAGGGTGCATCCAATCGTATAGATGTGAAGAGGGAAAAATTCTCTTCGATTTTGTCTTAAGAATCAATTGCTAATTCGTGAAGAATGGAAGGAGATCAAGGGATCAAGTTCGGAGTAAATCGGCCATGGATATTAGGAAGGCGGCGGCTGTTGTTTGTGATTAGGGTTTAGTCCTAATCTATTATTTATAATATAATAATATTAAATTCTCTTAATTATTGGTTTTAGTCCATTAATCCTTAACAGCTCCAATTTCAGCCCAACAAAAGTTGTTCTTACCCAATTTCCCCCGTTTCGGACACAATGGGCTAGGTCCCGTCAGCCCAATCGGTCATTTTCAGCCTGTTTTCTTTAAATTAAAATTAAAATCATTTATTTATTTAATTCGATCGTACATTTAAATTTACCGGGGCCATATACGGACTCCGAAAATTCCCGAAAAATAAATTTATCTATGTTTTGACGAAACGGTCCTAAAATAATTAATTTCGTTGAATTTGAACACCGTTTGAAAACAGCCTTATTGACGGTCGATTAAATTCAACAAAAATTATTGAACACAGTTTAATTTACTACGCTCACATATTAATTCCAAAAATTATGGAAAATTAAACTTAGCAATAATTTGACATTCTAGATCCTAAAAAAATGATTTCGTCGAAAACGGAGGTCGTTTGTATAACGGCCCTTTATACGGGCTATAAATTATATTAATTTCCATAGCGACTATTCCGAATATTCAACTGGCCATAACTTTTTATTCCCGCTATGGAATTTCAATTTTTTGGATTTGTTGGAAAGATATTTTCAAACAGATTTAAATATTTTTTGTTTCATTAAAATCTGATTTATTTTGAATCTTGTACATTCAGTCAAAGTTCAAATTCAAATTTTCAAACTACCGTGCTATTTCTAACTCCTTTTAAAATCAAAATAAATAAATTCGTTCTAACTTCGATTTAAATAAATTTTAAATGATTATTATTTAAAATAAATCATTTTAACTATTCAAAATTCATTGAAATAGCCAAAATAAAAAATTTAAATTGGTTCTGATTTTCCGGGTTGTAACAGGCATGCTCTGTACTTGACAATCTCTTAGAACTAATCTATTTGTAAGTGGAAATAAAATGGCTGAGTTGGCTTACACACATACAAGGTTAGGATCATACCACTGGGCGTGCTTTGCATCCAACGATAAGTCGTTCTATCTTACAGTAATTCTGTAGTGGTTATGAATTTTAATAAATGGGTTTCCAAGCATGGACTTCATTTGAGGGATTGGGCTGTCTCGCCAGTATTTGGCTAGATCACTCGATAATGGTTTCCAAGCATGGATTATGCATGAAGAGACGAGTTATCAAACAAAAAATTGGCAAGATCACTTGTCCATGGCTTAAGCATGGACTATTGTCGATTGGATTTACAAGCATGGACTATGCTTGAATAGTCTTAGCCATCTTGTCATGTCTTGTCAAGAAGGCATGATCATAAATTGGGTATGGAATATACTCGATTAGACTTGAATTGTTTTTGTAACGACCCGGATTCCGCCCAACCCGATCCACCGAAAGATCGACTAAGACCCCTCAAAACCCGAATACGTTAACTTTGGGAATACAACACATCAGAATAGATAACAATAGACTTTAATAAATATTATAATAATGTTACATCAAAGTATAGAATACATCAGAGTACATTGATAAATTATACAGCGGAAGATTAAATTACAACAAAACTAATACAATGCAGCGGAATAATTAAAACAATCACAGCGGAAGACTACCAATGCTCTGGACACAGCTCTAAGCTTCGATCCAGAATCCTGCTCAATATATCTGCAAAATAAGCTACTCGACTGCCCGTGTGGAAAGGAGGGCACCCGAGTTTGCAAAGTGAAACAAACCACGGGTCAGTCATGGGACTGGTGTGAGAAATCTTTACTTAACTTATCTAATAAGAAGGCTAATCACAGGACCACGCCGCTAACGCGGAACGGGTTTACTCCATTGGATTGCCAGTGCATAAATAAAGTGAATCGTTAAAACAACGCAATGCTTTTTAGAAAAATGAAACCATTATAAGACTCAGGTCCCATCACACAATGCAACGCAAGCTGGAGGATAGAGTTTTACCTTATAATGGTCAAAAATGCTTGATACGATAAAAACAAATTTCATACTATTATTAGTGTATATATGTTTTAAAAACATTTCAATCATAATGTATTAATCATAGACGACATAGTACCCCATCCTACTATGTCGCCATATATAGGTATACAATCAAAACCACAGGATGTCGTATTGGAAATTGGGTTTCTGTAACGACCCGGATTTTTGGTCGATTTATTTTAAATATTTAGTATGGTTTTAAATATTGAATTTATAATATAAATGGTATTTTATTGGGTTATCGATTAAATAATCGAAATACGATTTATTTTGATAATCATCGTAATACGAGAATTTAAAATAATTCAATTCGAAGTTAGAATTAAATCAAAACAATTTAGATGATCAGTATTAATTGTATTTGAATATAGATGATAATAAAAATATTTTATTATCAGAGAATTTATTTGTTTTTGAATTTAAAAAATATTTTATCGATTTAATATGGGTATTTTATATATACACGTCCAGAATAAATTTCAGAAAAATATTCTGTTGTGTTCAGTATAACGTTATAACATTATAACGACGGTCGGTACGCTAAAATAGCAGTTCACGATTTTTAATTGTGAACCCCGATTTATTCGATCAGTGGACAGGATCAAAATCAAATCGATATCTATTTAAAATAAAAATTAAAGACTTGTTATGTACTTTAGCCTACACAAATTAAATGGATTTTGTACGTTGGTCTGCTCTCATGCCTATATAACCACCATCGCACCTCCTTTTCTTGATTCCTAAAAACCGAAAGGGAAATAATTCAACTCTTTTGCCATTTTCGTTCATCTCTTTCCCAATTAAAAGACCGATACTTAACTTCTCAAATCAAAAGGAGAAACCGTGCTCTCTCCAGTGTTTAGAAAATCAGAACCCGAGCTTCGAAACAGGAATTAGAAATGGCTACCATTTCTTCTTTTTTTTCGCAAATCCTAAAGTAAATCGAGTTTGGTTTCAAATCTAGAATTCAGATCTAAAGTAAAGGTTCGCAATGGGTTCTATCGTAGGGTGAACAGAGCTTGTGGAAGGACTTCTGACATCGATGTGGTGAATGAGGCGTTGTGGTTTTCGGAGGAGTTGAGAGTTGCGATGGGATGGCTCCAGGTTTGGTTCGAAGGAAAAATAGGGTTGCGCGATGACAAGGAGTGCAGTTTATGGGGACTTTTCGTGAGTTGCCTCGCGATTTGGTACTGGGTATTCGCGATTTGGGATTCGAGATGCTGTTTTGAGCATGACTGGCGATTGTCAGTGCCATTCACAGACAGTATGATGGTGTCTTGGGGGAGCAAAGATTCTGGAAGGTCATTCTGAGGAGTATCACAAATCGAAAACTGTGAGTTCCAGCAACCAATGTCGTGGAGTAGTTGACTTAAGGCTGTGAACTTGGCCACGGTCTGAATTGAGTAAATGTCGAGATTGGGTCAGTGGAGGTAGGGGGTGACTGGAGAGCAAATGGATAGGGAATTATTTCAGATATTGGTTTGTGTAACCATATTTTCTCTATGTGCAAGAGTAAAGGGGGTTAGTAAATCTTTAGAGTTGGACGATCAGGGAGTAATGATTCTGAGGTTTTGAAAAAGGGAAAAGGGATTAAAGGTCCGAATTCATTCGAGGAGATTCGTAGTCGATGGTTTGGAAATAAGCATAATATTAGACAACTGAAATTTCGGTGAGTAATTCTCACTCACCTTTTATTTAAAATTATTTTTATCCGTTAAAAATAATTGTTGTTGCTTGTTTGGATTTTTCTGGTTGCTCTAAATATATTAGTTATTTAGGGTTGACTATTATATATATATATATATATATATATATTGGGTTGATGATTGGTTGGATTCCCGCAGTCTCATCAGCGGATGCCCGCAGTTTCATAGCGGATGATTTCCCTATGCGGCCCACAAATATATTAGTGGATGACCTTCATACCGCGATATCCTGCCTCGAAGCGGGATGGGTATTATTTATGTTGACTAACGTCTGTGGATGCAAGAAAAACAGGTTGGAGGGATCCAACTGGATTCCTCAAAAATATATTATCTGTTTGTTTATTTATTTGCATATATATTGTCATATATGATGTGTTAGAAAACATGAAATAAATAATTGGTTGTTTGGTGTTTAAATATCACTACGCCTAAGTGTTAATTTATAAAAATACCCTGAAAGGGGTATTTGAGATTTAAAAGGGATATTCTATTTTAGAAAAATAGAATTTGAATTTTTAAAAAGATTTGAGATATAAACTTGTTTTGAAAAATAAAACAAGTAGTTGCTTTATAAACGAAGTTTATAAATAGTTCTTTTACAAACGAAGTTTATAAATGAAGTAAAATGAATTATCATCAGATAAACTCAGAAAAAAATACAAGTGTGAAATTGAAAAGGGAAATCTATTTTCCAAAAGTAGAAATATCGATTTCAAAAGGACTTGAAATCGAGACTTGTTTAAAAATGAATAAAGAAAATTCAAATAGAAATTCAAATGGAATTCAAATATAGAATTTGAATATCGAAAGTGAAATGGAATTTGAACAAAGAAATTTAAAAATGGAATTTGAATATAGAAATTCAAATAGTTTAAATATGGAATTTGAATATAGAATTCAAATAGTTTGAAATGAAATTTGAATATAGAATTCAAATAGATTGAAATGGAATTTGAAAATAGAATTTCAAAATAGAATTTGAAATGGGAATTTGAATATAGAATTCAAAACGAGTTGAAATGGAATTTGAATATAGGTAAATTCAGTTTGATTGAAAATAGATTTGAATATAGAAATTCCAATGAAGTTTGAAAATAGATTGAATATAGAAATTCAAATGGAGATTGAAAATGGAATTTGAATATAGGAAATTCAATTTGAATTGAAATAGAATTTGAATATAGAAGATCGAAGTGCAAATAAATTTATTTCCGAGTTAGGGAAAATCGACAATTTTAGAAAATCGGAAATATTACGTTGAATTGGAAAATTGGATTTGATAAATATTAAAAACCTATCAGAATGGAGTTGATTGTTATTATAAACGAAGTTTAAATGTTTATATATATAAATATAATTAAAACGAACTCGCCGCGGCGCGGTAGTTCGTAAATTGGCGATTCGAACTTCAATTGAGTATACAGAACTCAATTGAAGTCGGAATTCTTTGAAACAAGAATCGTCGGGACCGGTTGAATAATAGTTTTCTAATGAAAGAGAAAAATCTGTATTTCGTAGTATAGATTTTGAGTTATGTCAAAATCAATTTTTCAGGAAAACAGCGCCATCATCGTTTTAAAAACGATAACAGTTTATAAAGGAATTTAAGGAAATAAAATCCGAATTGACATTAGAAAAATCCAGACTGAAGACACAAAGCAAATATGAACTCCATTGAAGTAAGTGAAATGATTTTTGAGACAAAAATCATATTTTTAATTATCAAATAGAATTAACTAAATTGGAAAATAATTAGTTAAAGGAAATTTGAATCGAAATTGGGTTTCTGGATAAGTGAAAGAGACTGAGGATTTATATTTGAAATCGAATATATAACTCGAGTTGAAATAGAATTGATTTGGTTCGTGAGTAGATTAAAATATATTTGAATGTGATATGTTCAAATAACTTAGTGAAATAGGCAAAGAGTTAATTTAAGCGTTAATTAACGAAATTGAGTTAAAACGATCAGGTATAGTTGAAATAAATTGGACAGGTATAGATATACAGGAGACAGGTATAGATATACAGGAGACAGGTATGGATAAGGTATGAAGGTATATAAATAGAATGCTCGACAAAAAGGCACATGTTTAAATTCATATATGAGATTTTATGCGCCGTATCGGCAAGCCGCTTGGCTTTTTCTTTTTCTTTTGGATTAGTGAGGGCCATGGGAGGCTATTTGAAATATCCCGATGCTCCTGGTACAAAGGAGGTTATGGCGAAATTTTCAGGAAATTTAAGGAGTTAGAATATTTTTAAGAAAAATTTGAAAGTTAGAAATCAATGTATCAATATATATAGAATTCGATAAGGAAACGAATTTAAAATAGAATGTTATAGACAAAAAGGAAATCGATAAGCTGGTAATAGAAAGAGAAACATATATACGTTTAAAAATGAATAATTTGTTTGTATGGTGTTGATTATTCGAGGTAAGTGGTTTTATCTGTTTTGAAGTTAATGATGTTTTCAGTCAAGGTCTAAGAGGTAATTTTACCCCAACTTGATTGATTTCATTCTTAATTGATAAATAGCAAGATCCGGTCTCGAAGAGAAGTGTTTGAATAAGAGTTAGTTGAATAAAATATTTTGGGTTGTTGTAACGATGTTTTACACAGCAGTCGTTATAACCCAAGTGGTGGGAATTTTGGAAATATAAAAGTAAATATTTCCTAAGTATAATTAAAGTAGTCGGGAAAGAGATAAGTGATTGAAATTGTTTTCAATTGCAAATAGAGATATTTTCTAAATATAGAAAATAAAAGAAGTTGATATTTGGAAACGTTTTCCAAATGGCGTAAGAGGCCAAGATGATTATCGAAATTATTGGGTTAACAAATATTGATAGAGAAATAGAGAGGTGAATTAATTAATGAAATATTAACTAACAGGCCCAGTGATTGTTCGATGTTTTGAATGGATGTTTGTTTATTTTTCTTCGATAGTTAAAGAACCGACTATCGAAGTGGTTGCCAATATCGTTGTCAATATGGAGAGACCAGTTGGATTATTAGCCGTGAACCACTCTGTATTAGCAGTAGCGTTGCGAATCAGATTATATGAAGAAAATCGAAGACGGAGTGAAGTGCAAGGGATTTTTCTATTAATAGAAACTGTGCCATCTGTTTTGTTCAGTCCCAGAACGAACGTAAATGGATGAATGTCTGACAGAGTATTTCCAATAATCGAATATGTTGGTCTGTATAAATATATATGGTTGCAACGGATTTATTCCCTTAGCATAACATCCAAAATATTTGTGCAAATCAATTAGTGATTAACGGATCTGACAATGTGGCATTCAAAGTGATTGTGCTATCAATGAATAGAGAGTAATCGTAGCCTCAGGCCTAAATAATCGGGAAATGACAAAAACCGGGCAGACCACATGGCTATGTGGGTCACTCCCAATAGGGTGTATAGTCACCTATCTAGAGATTCATTTAATTCCTTATTCTATTCGATGTTGTCCCATTCGGGAAACGGTTGTTGATCCCAACCGTTGGTGATATACATTAGATACACTATAGCGAAATGAGTGGTCAGTCATGTGTGGGCCGGGTTGCAAGATGTTCTTGTTGAACCCAGTGTATTCCTCTCTAGAGATACACTATCGGAAGGTGGTTCCATACCTTGTCATGTTGGAAATCCAATCTCCAATAAGTGCCCTGCGGTTTTTGATTTTATACTATATATGTATAGCGTGAGATGCAAGTGTTCCGCTATATTCTATTTATTTGATTTAGACACTATTATAATATCATTGGATTTTTGTATCAAAGTGTTTTTGGGTTATAGTAAGGTAAAAACCATCCATGTTTATGTGTGGCTGGTCTTACTATTATCATTTCTTTAGAAAGGTTTTTAAAGTTAAAAAAATGGTTGGAGTGTACTCACACCAGTCCCATGACTCACCCAGAGTTTATTTTGTTTTGTTTTTCCTAACCTCTTGGGTGCCCAAATTTGTACGGGCAGTCAAGTAGTCCGGATTTTTCAGATTCACTTGGAAGAGCTGGAAGCAGGAGGCTTCACCAGTTAGCTATAGACTATCATATATTCGGCTGTGAACCATGTTTGTATCTGGAAACAGGTGTTTATAACTGTTCCAGGAATAACTGTTGTGCTCTGATGATGGTATGTATATAAAGTTACTGATTTGTATTTCACAAGTTATGTTATATAATATATTTTATTCGTTCCGCCATGAGATCTGTCTTCTTTGTTTTCTTCTATTCTAATATTTCTTTCTTTCTATTTCTCATCCTCTAACCTCTTTCTAATAATGATTCATATTTCTGTGCAATTTGGGTTGGACATGTGGTGTTAGTAGTCAACTCAGATAGTACGGATTTGCGGGTCGCTACAGTTGGTATCAGAGCTTAGGTTGAGAAAATACCTAGGCTGTGGTGAAATTGTGCTCATTAGAAATAGGGCTAGTATTACCCTAGAATGAGTTGAGTGTATATATATAGGAGAGAGCGTATTTGTTATTTGATGTTAAAACTATTTTATATTGTGTTGACTAGTCTATTGAGTGATTTATGAATTCTGATCGAATCGTGGGACGCCACAAAGTCGATAGGAATTTCTAAACACTTGAACAGAAAAATTCAACACGATATTGTTTTTAAGTGGGTAAATGAAATAATTTTACCCAAAATTCTATTTTGATAGAAAAGGAATAATTTTCTGAAATTATTATATATGGATGTGTTGGTTGTTATTATAATTCGTTAAGATTATAAAATTGGAATGGTTATAGATAACCAAATATAATTTGTATATGAATAAGATATACAAATGAGATGAATTAAAATTGAGTTTATAATTTGAATTAAGAATTTAAATCCTGGGTGTTTGGAAAAATATTTTTGAAGTGTATTAAAATAATATAGTTTTATTTTGAAAGGGTTTTTGAATGAAAATCATTTTGAATTGATTTTTAAAATGATAAAGCAATAAACTCACTTCAGTGGCTGGGAAATAATTTTGATGATGACTGCAGCATCATCAGTGTTCATTTTCGAGTTTCTAAGTGATGGATTGCTACCTTAGAAAAGTTTTGATGGAAATTTGTTTTGAAAGAAAACAAGTGGTTTGAAAATTCAAATGTTTTGAATTTGAGATGGAAATAAATATATGTATATATTTATGTGATTTCGAAAGGATATAAAATGAAATCCGAGGAATGTGAATGTGGAAATTTAAACGAATCAAAGTGAATAAATTGAATCAGAATCAAGTTGAATGAATTAGAATGCATATGAAAGAAAACCAAAAGTTTTGGTGGAATTAAAATTTGTTGAAATGTGAAGAGTTGAATTTCAATGTAACAACCCGGAAAATCTGAACCGGTTTAAAAATTTTAAATTGGCTAAAATAGTGGATTTTGAATATTTAAAATAAATATTTTAAATAATAGTGATGGAAAGTATGTTTGAAAATAAAAATAACTATTATAAATTATAAACAAGGCCTGAAATGGCGCTGCAGTTTCAAAAAAAATGAATTCAAACTTTAACTTACTGTACCAGGTGTAAAATAAAACGGATTTGAGTGAAACCAAAAATATTTAAATCTGTTAGTTAATATCTTTCTAACGATTCTGAAAAATGGAACTTTCATAGTGGGAGTCAAAAGTTATGGCCAAATGAATTTTCAGAAAGGTAGTTATAGAATTTATATAGCCCGTGAAAATAGACATTTTACAAACGACCTCAGAATTCGACAAAACCACTTTTGTTGGATCCGGGATGTTAAATTATTGCTAGGTTTCAAATTTCATAATTTTTGAAGCTAGTATGTGAGCGTGGCAAAGGAAAATGTATTTTGGTCAATTATAGTTAAATTGGATCGACCAGAAAATGGCCATTTTTCAAACGGCCTTGGAAATCGACGAAACTAGTTTTGTTGGGACCGTAGCGTCAAAACATAGCTAGATTTATTTTTCTGGAATTTTTCGAATCAGTTTGTGGCCTTGGAAAATTGAAATGTATGTTCAAATTGAATATTAAATGTTTTATACTTTAATTTGAAAAATAACTGACTGTAACAGTCGAATTGGCCAACGAAACATATCCCATTGTGTTCGGAATGGGGGTATTTAGCTAGGGACGACAGTCGTTGGGTTTGAATTGGTGCTCGTTTGGTCAAGAAGATATTTTTGAATTTAAAATAAATTAAAAATAAAATATAAAGGGCTAATCACTATCTTTCTCTCTCACCTCCCTTTGACCAGTCAAAACACGCCTCCCTCCTTCGTTCACGACGGAAACAACCTCCGTTCTTCTCTCCCATTTTCCGGCGAAACCACTCATCAAAACCACCACTCCTTTGCAGCTTTTTATAGCTCATCTCCTCCTCTTCAAATCAAAACAAACCCCACCTCCTATCGTGCAACCTATCGCGAGAACCAACCCTCCAAAGTTCACCGGTTTCGCACCGATTTCCGGCCAGGGTTGGAGTTCGAACTCCACCATCTTCCTGGCGCAGGGGCGCCCCTCGAGGCCCGTCAACATGGTGCAGTTCGATTTCGACGAAGTACAACGGATTTGGTTTAAAATCGAAACCTAGTTTCGAAGAAATTCTAAAGGTATCGGCTTTATTTTCTTTGAACTGAAAATAACACTTTTAAGTGTTGCAAAGCTTTGAAAAATCATATCTTTTTCGTGTATTGACGAAATTCGATGAAACAGGAAACATCGTGACCGCGAGGACGTCTTCTACATTCTAGAAGAGACCGCGTATTTTTCAGAGCCTTCTGCTATTTTTGGTGGAGTGGAACCCAATGTGATATTTCTATTTTATAAACGATATGGAAAACAACGATGTATAAATTATATAGTCGATGTATGAGTTATATAGGCATTGTACACCTCATGTATAAGCGTTGTATAAGTTGTATGTTCTATGTATACGTTGTAAAAATTATATATGCATTGAAATCACATTGAAATGAATTGAAGTGAATTGAAATATATTTATATACGAATATATATATATATACTCCCCTCGTCCACAGACCATGGACGATATTTATTGGTTGTGATATTGTTTGGATTATTTGGTTGATGTGAAATTTGGTGAATAATACGAATGGTTGATGGAATTGTTTGTGGTTGAGAATGATTGATTGTGGTTGAAAAATATCCATCTGCGGTTGAAAACAAAATTAGAATAGGATTGTGGAAATAAATAAAACATGCCGCCTGCGTGCGAACTAGATGCATGAATCCCCATTGTCAAAAACCGCATGGTTTTAGGGTAGAGCGAGGAGTCGTACTTCGATACGGTCCCGGTTTTAACTACCCTGTTGTTATGCTGCCGAAATTTTCTGAAATATTCATGTGTTAGAATTATTTTCATTTGTTGAAATTATTTTCATATGTTGAAACCGTTCATGTGTTGAATAGAAATTCATTCGTTGAATAGAAATTCATTCGTTGAATAGAAATTCATGTGTTGAATGGTACTCGTATTTTAAATAAATTATTTTATAATAAAAATCATATTTTTATCATCTATATGAACTGTATAAAATAGTCGTGTTTTGAAATAAATTGTTTTACAATAAAAATCACATTTTTATTATATATACAAACTATAGAGAACATTCATGTGTTGAATAGAAATTCATTTGTTGAATAGAAATTCATGTGTTGAATGGTACTCGTATTTTAAATAAGTTACTTTAACAATAAAAATCACATTTTTATTATATATACGAACTATAGAGAACATTCATGTATTGAATAGAAATTCATTCGTTGAATAGAAATTCACGTGTTGAATGGTACTCGTATTTTAAATAATTTGCTTTAACAATAAAAATCACACTTTTATTATATATATGAACTATAGAGAACATTCATGTGTTGAATAGAAATTCATTCGTTGAATAGAAATTCATGTGTTGAATGGTACTCGTATTTTAAATAAATTATTTTATAATAAAAATCATATTTTTATCATCTATATGAACTAATAAAATAGTCGTGTTTTGAAATAAATTGTTTTATAATAAAAATCATATTTTTATCATCTATATGAACTGTATAAAATAGTCGTGTTTTGAAATAAATTGTTTTACAATAAAAATTACATTTTTACGATATACATGAATTGTTAAAAATAGTAAAGTGTTGAAATAAATGTCTGTTGGATAAAAATATCAATTTTATCAAATGTATGAAAAGAAGATCGTTTTGAAATCGAAGAATCGATTATATTTATATATATAAAAATATAATTAAAATAAATCGAATAACGACGCTGTAGTTCGTGTTTTGAAACCGTGATTTCAAACGATTAGTGCGGGAGATCCGACCATCGGATTTTCCCGAAACCACAGCCGTTGGGTTCGCCATGGAAATATCTTTCCAACGGCACCAACTTTGTAAAGATCCGATGGTTGGATTGTCTGGAATGTTTAATTCAAATCTAAAGAAAAACAGTGCCAGAATCGATTATATTTATATATGTATATATATAAATATAATTAAATTAAATCGAATAACGACGCTGCAGTTCGTATTTTGAAATCGTAACTTCAAACGATTAGTGCGGGAGATCCGACCGTCGGATTTTCCCGAAACTGGAACTGTTGGATTCGTTTTTGAAAAGATCTTTCTAATGATATAAAATTTGTGAAGATCCAACGGTTAGATTTTCAGATATGTGTAAATCAAATCTGAAGAAATCCAGCGCCACGGCCGCGTTATGGCCTGAAGCGTTATTTTTAATAAATTGGCTATTTTTAAATAAATAAAAATAGCGATAAATTGTGATAAAATATTATAAATGATATGGAATGAAAATAAATTGATTTTGCTCAGTTTATGTAATATTTGATGGTTGAATGTGTTTGGCGTGAAAATTACATTAAAGAACAGAATTAGTGATATCGAATAATTTAACCATTGAAATGAATTGATTGGAAATTATAAATATACGTGAATTATTTGAAAAGGCCGAGTTAATTATCATTTCAAATAATTGATTGACGATCGAAAGTCTAAGATATGAAGACGATGCAAGATCGATGATCTTCACGTCGAATGGAGGGATGCTACTGATGCTCATGATAGTAGTAGCTACCTAGAAGGTGTTGAAGTAGTAGCCGTCCAGACGTACATGTTGATTGTACAGATATGCGAGGAATAAAGATCCTCCGGTTTCGTTCAGACCCAGAATGGACTTGTAAATGGACTGTGTGTCTGACATGGGGTTTCATTCTGTGTGATTGATAGACATCAGTCGCACAGCGTGGACGCCTGTGTGGCATGCTGAGATGCAATGATTAAAGCTTTTGTTGAAAAGCAGAGCTTTGTAGTTGATGATCAAAGCAACGCCTGTGTGGCATAGCTTTGTGTATAACGTGAATTCGCGAGCCTCACACCCCGGTATGGACCAGAAACGGGAGAGGAGTTCAGGGAGGACATGGGTTTCTTTCTAGCTAAAGGTGGTGTCAGTGCTTAAACTGTCTGACATTTATATTATTTTCACCTGTGTGGTTGTTGCTGTTGTGAGGCGCCTCGGATATATCGGTCGTTCTCGAACCGATGGAGTCATTCGTTGGCTCATTTACACCTCATAGGGCGGGAAGACGTAGTGTTCAGGCATTTTAATCCACATCGGTGGACCAGCCCTGGCGATCCAAGGCTTGACTGAATACTTGCCTGAGACATGGTAGGCTAGATTGTCTCGAAGCGGTGAGGACGATCCCTGGCCTCGGTTCATGACGGAAATCCAATTTCCAAATAGGACATCGTGCGGTTTTGATTGTATATATATATGGCAACATGATATATGGTACCCATGCCGCCTATGATTGATATTTATGATTGTATCTAAAATTAGAAACTAACTGGAAACAAGCTAGGACGGATGGTTTCCTGGGTATTGGTCTGATGTTGGTTTCAGCCTTCGGGGTTAATACTTAGGAGTCGTTCTCCTATTAGTTTACGGTTGGAGTCTGATTAAGAAATAAATGATAAAATTCCCATTTCAAATGATTTGTTTTCCTCGTATCAAGCATATTGTGGTCGATATAAGGTAAAACTCTATCCTCCGGTTTGTGTTGCATTGTGTGATGGGACTTGAGTCTTATATCGGCTTCATTTTTATAAAAAGCATTGCGATGTTTAAATGATTTATTTGTTTTAAAGCACTGGCAATCCAATGGAGTAAACCCGTTCCACGAAAGTGGCGTGGTCCTGTGATTAGCCATATTTGAAATGTGTTTAGTAGATTTCTCATACCAGTCCCATGACTGACTCGTAGTTTGATTCACTTGCAAACTCGGGTGCCCTTTTTTCTACACGGGCAGCCTTGTATTCAGGTTTTAGCAGGCTCTTTCTGGATAGCTGGAGCTGAAGATGGATTTGATCATTTATCTCTTTTTATGTTGTTCAGCTCCTGTTGTACATATTATGTTTTCTTTTCCACAGTAGACATTTATGTATAGCTGAACTGTATTTTGTACTAAGTATGATCCTATATACTGTGTAACTCTGATGATTATAATTATCCAGTGTATTCTATTGTACAGTATCTGGTGTATTTATTTATTTCTGTTCTGCCATTATCTGTTTATGTGTTATATTCCAAAGATTACCCTTGCCACCGTCTTATCGGGAATGGGGTCATCACAAACGTGGTATCAGAGCTTTGGTTAAGCCTGGAATATAACATATGAACGAACTCGTCAGAAATAGAACCGGTAGTGTTCTAGGACGAGTAACTCATTACAGATAGGATCAGTAATATCCTAGTATGAGTATAGCAGAATGAAATACACCTCGATAGACACATTTACATTCAAGTATATATCTCTATGCTTTATAATATCTTTTCTGTTGACCTGACACTTGGTCTGCTATTTGCAGAAGTACTAGAAAATGAGTGCCAGAAACAGAAGAAATGCTGACCCAGACATTGAAGCTCTATTTATGAAATATAGAAATCTGGGTGGAGCACTATTCTTGGGCGAAGAATCTATTGCTAAAACACAAGCTTGGATTCGTTCTGCTGAGAAAATCTTTGAAGGTTTAAAGCTGCGGGATGACCAGAAAATATTACTGGCATCTTGGGCGCTCAAAGACGAAGCTTTGTTCTAGTGGGATTCAATTGTTAAAGATAATCCAGAAGGTGATATCACCAGGGATAGATTCAAAGAGCTTTTCAGTGCAAAATTTACTCCTCCAGAAGCAACTGAGAGGTTATATGATGAATTCTACTATTTGATACAAGGAGATATGGATATCCTTGAGTATCATAAGAGATTCAATGAACTTTCTCATTTTTTCCCTCATCTAATTCAAAAGCCAAAGATGAAGAATCTGAGGTTTATTAATGGCCTTCAAAGAAAATACCAGAATAAAGTAATGGGGCATGTGAAGCTTCCTTTTTCTGATATGATATACATGGCCTACCAGTATGAGGATCTCGATAGGAAAGGTATGTTGCGAGACGAAGAGGAAGTCAGTTCCAGCAGCAAAAGAAAACTCGAAACTGATAGCCCCGAAACTAGTGCACAGCCTGAGGCCAGTACGAAGTCTGAGTTCAGAAAGAAGCCTAGGGTCGATCAGAAAAAGGTTAAGGCAGTCGTATGTTTAAAGTGTAATAAGCAGGGACATTCGATGAGGAACTGTGAATCCTCGGAGAAAGAAAGAAATTTCGGATTTAAATCCAATAAGGAGCCAAAGAAACCTCATGGTACAAGGGAATGCTATAAGTGTCATCAGGCAGGTCATCTGGCTAGAAATTGCCGATTGGCAAAGACATCTGAAATAGTACAAATAAATGAAGTGGATGAAACTTTAGAACCCTCTGCTACCTCGAGAAAGCCAGATGTTTTAGAAGGCACTCTTACTGTCAAGGATATTCCAGTTGAAGTACTGTTTGATACAGGCGCGTCGCGAAGCTTTGTTGCAAAAAATGCAGTTAAGAAACTGGAATTGAATTTGAAGAAGCTCAGAGAACTCATGACGGTTCATAATCCGGTCGGGGGTCCCCTCGATCTTAGCTGGGTTTGTGGAGTTCCAGTCTCTTTTTCTTGTTATCGGTTCCCCACTATCACGATCGTTATGAATTTTACCGAATTCGATCTCATTCTGGGATTGGACTGGTTAACCCAATATGAAGCTGAAGTTAAATGCGCCGAGAGGGTCATTAAAGCAAAAACAAAGTATGGGGAATATATAACCATTCCATGCGAAGGACCGAATTCTAATAGAAAAAACTTCTGGGTAGCATTAGATGTTTCTCCTGCTCAAATAGATCATGTTCCTGTTGTCACGAAGAATATTCCGGTCGACATTGAAAATATCCCAGTTGTCAAGAACTATGCGGATGTGTTCGAAGAAGTAGCTTACCTCCACAAAGATAAATTGATTTTAAAATCTCTTTGGTCCCGAATGCAAGGCCAGTGGTTCACGCCATTCGAGGAATGACCTTGAAGGAGAAAGATGAGTTAGATAATCAAACTCGACAGCTGGTATGGAAGGGTGTGATCAGACCTAGTTTCTCAGATTGGGGAGCAGCAGTGGTATTTGTCCTGAAGTCAGATGGTACTCTCAGATTATGTGTAGACTATCGTGACCTGAATAAGCAGACACTGAAAAACAAATATCCATTGCCGTGGATTGATGATTTGTTAGAGCGATTGAATGGCGCACAAGTATTTTCACGAATGGACCTAGCTACAGGCTTCTATCAGCTTCGTATCGCCGAAGAGTGTGTTCCTTTGACAGCATTCAGAGGTCCAGACTTATTCTACGAGTGGTTAGTAATGTCGTTCGGCTTATGTAACGCTCCAGCCTAATTGTCGATTTAATGAACAGAGTATTCAGAGGAGTATTGAATAAATTTGTTCTGATTTTCATTGATGATATCCTTATCTTCTAAAAATCAGAAAGTAAGCACGAAAAACATTTGGAACAAGTGTTAGAGATTCTGAGAAGGAATGTTTTAAAAGCAAAGTTTTCCAAATGTGTATTCTGGCAAGAAGAAGTCAAATTTCTTGGCCACGTCGTGTCAAAAGAAGGAATTTCAGTGGATCCTAGTAAAATCACTGCTATTCAGAATTGGAAACAGCCTCGTATGCCCACAGAAGTTAGAAGTTTTCTCGGGTTAGCCAGTTATTATCGGAAATTCATTAAGGATTTCGCGAAGACATCTAGTTCCTTAATAAAACTGACTAAAAAATATTCGAGATTCAATTGGACTCCGGTATGTGAGGAAGCTTTCCAGGAGCTGAAATTAAAACTGACGACTGCTCCAGTGTTAACAATAATAGATGGCAATGAGGACTTGAAAGTCTGGACTGACGCTTCTAGAGAAGGCCTTGGCGCTGTGTTAATGCAAAGAGGTCAAGTGATTGCTTATGCTAGCCGTCAGTTGAAACCACATGAGAAGAATTACGTTACTCATGATCTTGAGTTGTTAGCTATCGTATTCGCTTTGAAAATCTAGAGGCACTACCTTTTGGGTGAGAAATTCGAACTGTATACAGACCATCAGTCATTAAAGTATCTGTTCACCCAGAAGGACTTGAATCTGAGGTAGCAGTGTTGGCTAGAATTTCTTGCGGCGTACGATTTTGAGATTTTGTACACTCCAGGGAAAGCCAATGTTGTGGCTGATGCGCTGAGTAGAAAGAATGTAATAATCGCTAGTTTTATCATTACAAAGTCATTGATTGATAAAATATCTTCTCTTCAGAAGAATGATCACTTCATTCAAAGAATCAAAGAAAGAATACAGAAAGGCGAGGCCTTGAGTTTTCAGATAGATGACGAGGGAATCCTAAGGTTGAAAGGCCGAATATGTGTGCCGAACATTGCTGAACTTCGAAGAGAAGTATTGGATGAATGTCACAAAGCCAAGTTTAGTATCCATCCAGGAGTGAGCAAGATGTATAATGATATCAAACGCACTTTCTGGTGGAGATCTATGAAACGAGACATCTCCTTATATATAAGTTGGTGTTCTACTTGTCAACAAGTCAAAAGCGATTAGCAGAAGCTCGCTGGACTATTGCAACCTTTAGAGGTTCCAGGTGGAAAGTGGGAACAAATTTCTATGGACTTCATAGATGGTTTGCCCAGAACCCGGAAAGGAAATGACAGTATTTGGGTGATTGTAGATCGTTTCACGAAGACCGCCCATTTCATACCTGTCAAATCGAATAGAACTGCTCAAAGTCTGGCGCAGATTTATTTCAAGGAAATAGTTAGGCTGCACGGGGTTCCTATGAGCATCGTTAGTGATCGTGACCCGATTTTTGCCAGTAAATTCTGGGAAGCATTCCAAGCAGAATTGGGAACGAAACTGAACCTGGGCACCGCTTATCATCCTCAAACAAATGGCCAAACTAAGAGGATGAATCGTATTCTAGAAGATCTATTGCGGGCGTGTATTATTGATTTTGGCAGATCATGGGAAGACCATTTACATTTGGCGGAATTCTCGTATAATAACAGCTACTAGGCAAGCTTGAAAATGTCTCCATTCGAAGTATTGTATGGTAGACCGTGCCGATCCCCTGCTTGTTGGGTTGAACCTGGTAACAGACTTGTATTGGGACCTGATATGATTCGCGATACTGCAGACAAAGTCGATTTCGTTAAGAAACGATTACTAGCCGCCCAAAGCCGACAGAAAAGCTATGCAGATAAGAGAAGGAGAGATATATCATTTGTTGTTGGCGACTATGTATATTTTAAAGTATCTCCGATGAGAGGAGTCATCCGATTCGGTAAAACGGGAAAACTGGCGCCCAAATTCATTGGTCCGTTTCCTATTCTTGAACGGATTGGAACTCTCGCTTATAAGGTTCAATTGCCTGATCGGTTTCCTGGAGTGCATGATGTATTTCACGTATCTCAACTTCGAAAGCACGTTCATGATCCAGACTTTCGTTGTGGAAGAAGCCGCACAACAGTATTTGGAAATCACTCCAGAATTGGCAGTTAGAAGAGAGCCGATGAAGATAATTGGCAAAGAAACCAAAGAACTGAGGAACAAGAAGGTTCACTTAGTCAAAGTGCAATGGAGTGGAGATCCGCGAGATTGTACTTGGGAAACTGAGGAGAGCATTCAGAAAGCCTATCCTAGGTGTCAAGTGGATATCTCTGATTGACTCCGGTGCAAGGTACATTTACCATACTTTGCATTACCATTTAATTCTCTACTCTGTTGTTATTTTCTTTCCATGGATGTACACCTTTAATTCTATAGTCTGAATGATTTTAAAAGAGTGTATGAATTAATTTGTATGTTTTTGAAAAGTTAAAAACAAATTGATTGTTGTTTGGGTTGTGTGATAGTCGATTTGATTTATTAAATTATTAGAACGATAGTTAATTTAATCAATAAGAGAATGAATGGTAGAATATATTCGATTAAATCACACATTGAACTGAGTTAAAAATTGATAGAACTATATACATGTGCATTATATATGTTTGAACAGGTAAATGGATTAGCTATTGAGTAAAGATTTATTTGCGTGCCCGACAAATAGGTAAACCTTAATGAGTTGGATGTGCACTTTTATTATTATATCAACTCCTATGGATGCCATTGGATGCAGAGTGCTGGTTATTCTGTGTGTAATAATAAACGTCGCCATGGGATAGTAACAATTAATTTTGAACTACGCTACATAGCATACTTCTTGAAGATAGGCATACTTCATCATATACCAGATAAGCATTTGGAGCTTGTGTGACGAGGTTGAAGATTTACCGTACGAGCGAGAGGCTTGTATGGCGATGAGTATATTTTACAGGTTGAACTGATGACTGACATGGACCATATAAAATTGTAACGATAAATTGCCAGTTTAATAAAAACCCCACATAGGTCCGGAGTTGACAATAATCACGTCTCTCTAGTTATTAGATACGGCACATGGACCATTTATTTCCCACACGGGACGAGGTGACGAGAATTTATTCTCTGGAGTAATTAAAAATACACTCCCTCAGGCTTAGACAGGGTGACAAGAATTTATTCTCTGGAGTTATTATCTATGCACGCTCCCCTGTAAACACCAGAATATATCACTAAAAATATGTGTGCTTTATTGGATTTATTGGGTACCTAATACTGCCCAATAAATTTCCAAACCCCTCCCCGTACAAAGGAGGTTATGGCGAAATTTTTCGAAAATTTAGGGTATTAGCCAAATTTTTGAAGAATTTGAAAATTCTCAGAAACTAAAAAGTTGGAGAATGGAAGCCAGATTGAAAATAGAGTTGATTAATCAAACCACTTTCGACTTTGTTCCTTTTCGGGGACGAAAAGTTTTAAGTGGGGGAGATTGTAACAACCCGGAAAATCTGAACCAGTTTAAAATTTGTAAATTAGCTAAAATAGTGGATTTTAAATATTTAAAATAAATATTTTAAATAATAGTGATGGAAAGTATGTTTGAAAATAAAAATAACTATTATAAATTATAAATAAGGCCTGAAATGGCGCTGCAGTTTCAAAAAAATTGAATTCAAACTTTAACTGACTGTACCAGGTGCAAAATAAAACGGATTTGAGTGAAACCAAAAATATTTAAATCTGTTAGTGAATATCTTTCTAACGAATCTGAAAAATCGAAGTTTCGTAGCGGGAGTCAAAAGTTATGGCCAAATGAATTTTCAGAAAGGTTGCGATAGAATTTATATAGCCCGTGAAAATAGACATTTTGCAAACGACCTCAGAATTCGACGAAACCAATTTTGTTAGATCCAGGATGTCAAATTATTGCTAGGTTTCAAATTTCATAATTTTTGAAGCTAGAATGTGAGCGTGGCAAAGGAAAATGTGTTTTTGTCAATTACAGTTAAATTGGATCGACCAGAAAATGGCCATTTTTCAAACGGCCTCGGAATTCGACGAAACTAGTTTTGTTGGGACCGTAGCGTCAAAACATAGCTAGATTTATTTTTCTGGAATTTTTCGAATCAGTTTGTGGCCCTGGCAAATTGAAATGTACGTTCAAATTGAATATTAAATGTTTTATACTTTAATTTGAAAAATAATTGACTGTAACAGTCGAATTGGCCAACGAAACATATCCCATTGTGTTCGGAATGGGGGTATTTAGCTGGGGACGACAGTCGTTGGGTCTGAATTGGTGCTCGTTTGGTCAAGAAGATATTTTTGAATTTAAAATAAATTAAAAATAAAATATAAAGGGCCAATCACTATCTTTCTCTCTCACCTCCCTTTGACCAGTCAAAACCCGCCTCTCTCCTTCGTTCATGACGGAAACAACCTCCGTTCTTCTCTCCCATTTTCCGGTGAAACCACTCATCAAAACCCACCACTCCTTTGCAGCTTTTTATAGCTCATCTCCTCCTCTTCAAATCAAAACAAACCCCACCTCCTATCGTGCAACCTATCGCGAGAACGAACCCTCCAAAGTTCACTGGTTTCGCACCGATTTCCATCCAGGGTTGGAGTTCGAACTCCACCATCTTCCTGGCGCAGGGGCGCCTCTCGAGGCCCGTCAACATGGTGCAGTTGGATTTCGACGAAGTACAACGGATTTGGTTTAAAATCGAAACCTAGTTTCGAAGAAATTCTAAAGGTATCGGCTTTATTTTCTTTGAACTGAAAATAACACTTTTAAGTGTTGCAAAGCTTTGAAAAATCATATCTTTTTCGTGTATTGACGAAATTCGATGAAACAGGAAACATCGTGACCGCGAGGACGTCTTCTACATTCTAGAAGAGACCGCATATTTTTCAGAGCCTTCTGCTATTTTTGGTGGAGTGGAACCCAATGTGAGATTTCTATTTTATAAACGATATGGAAAACAACGATGTATAAATTATATAGTCGATGTATGAGTTATATAGGCGTTGTACACCTCATGTATAAGCGTTGTATAAGTTGTATGCTCGATGTATAAGTTATATATACGTTGTAAAAATTATATATGCGTTGAAATGACATTGAAATGAATTGAAGTGAATTGAAATATATTTATATACGAATATATATATATATATACACTCCCCTCGTCCACAGACCATGGACGATATTTATAGGTTGTGATATTATTTGGATTACTTGGTTGATGTGAAATTTGGTGAATAATACGAATGGTTGATAGAATTGTTTGTGGTTGAGAATGATTGATTGTGGTTGAAAAATACCTATCTGTGGTTGAAAACAGAATTAGAATAGGATTGTGGAAATAAAAATAAAACATGTCGCCTGCGTGCGAACTAGATGCATGAATCCCCATTGTCAAAAACCGCATGG
Source organism: Allium sativum (assembly GCA_030737875.1). Classification (NCBI taxonomy): domain Eukaryota; kingdom Viridiplantae; phylum Streptophyta; class Magnoliopsida; order Asparagales; family Amaryllidaceae; genus Allium; species Allium sativum. The sequence goes on along the minus strand of CM060916.1, from coordinate 4,933,798 downwards.
TTTTAGGGTAGAGCGAGGAGCCGTACTTCGATACGGTCCCGGTTTTAACTACCCTGCCGTTATGCTGCCGAAATTTTCTGAAATATTCATGTGTTAGAATTATTTTCATTTGTTGAAATTATTTTCATATGTTGAAACCGTTCATGTGTTGAATAGAAATTCATTCGTTGAATAGAAATTCATGTGTTGAATGGTACTCGTATTTTAAATAAATTATTTTATAAATCATATTTTTATCATCTATATGAACTGTATAAAATAGTCGTGTTTTGAAATAAATTGTTTTACAATAAAAATCACATTTTTATTATATATACAAACTATAGAGAACATTCATGTGTTGAATAGAAATTCATTCGTTGAATAGAAATTCATGTGTTGAATGGTACTCATATTTTAAATAAGTTGCTTTAACAATAAAAATCACATTTTTATTACATATACAAACTATAGAGAACATTCATGTGTTGAATAGAAATTCATTCGTTGAATAGAAATTCATATGTTGAATGGTACTCATATTTTAAATAAATTATTTTATAATAAAAATCATATTTTTATCATCTATATGAACTAATAAAAGAGTCGTGTTTTGAAATAAATTGTTTTATAATAAAAATCATATTTTTATCATCTATATGAACTGTACAAAATAGTCGTGTTTTGAAATAAATCGTTTTACAATAAAAATTACATTTTTATGATATACATGAATTGTTAAAAATAGTAAAGTGTTGAAATAAATGTCTATTGGATAAAAATATCATTTTTATCAAATGTATGAATAGAAGATCATTTTGAAATCGAAGAATCGATTATATTTATATATATATATATATAATTAAAATAAATCGAATAACGACACTGTAGTTCGTGTTTTGAAGCCGTGATTTCAAATGATTAGTGCGGGAGATCCGACCATCGGATTTTCCCAAAATCACAACCGTTGGGTTCGCCATAGAAATATCTTTCCAACGGCACCAACTTTGTAAAGATCCGACGGTTGGATTGTCTGGAATGTTTAATTCAAATCTAAAGAAAAACAGCGCCAGAATCGATTATATTTATATATATATATATAATTAAATCGAATAACGACGCTGTAGTTCGTATTTTGAAATCGTAACTTCAAACGATTAGTGCGGGAGATCCGACCGTCGGATTTTCCCGAAACTGGAACCGTTGGATTCGTTTTTGAAAAGATCTTTCTAATGATATAAAATTTGTGAAGATCCAACGGTTAGATTTTCAGATATGCGTAAATCAAATCTGAAGAAATCCAGCGCCACGGCCGCGTTATGGCCTAAAGCTTTATTTTTAATAAATTGGCTATTTTAAAATAAATAAAAATAGCGATAAATTGTGATAAAATATTACAAATGATATGGAATGAAAATAAACTGATTTTGCTCAGTTTATGTAATATTTGATGGTTGAATGTGTTTGGCGTGAAAATTACATTAAAGAACAGAATTAGTGATATCGAATAATTTAACCATTGAAATGAATTGATTGGAAATTATAAATATACGTGAATTATTTGAAAAGGCCGAGTTAATTCTCATTTCAAATAATTGATCGACGATCGAAAGTCGAAGATATGAAGACGATGCAAGATCGATGATCTTCACGTCGAATGGAGGGGTGCTCTAAATAATTGTTGTTGCTTGTTTGGATTTTTATGGTTGCTCTAAATATATTAGTTATTTAGGGTTGACTATTATATATATATATATTGGATTGATGATTGGTTGGATTCCCGCAGTCTCATTAGTGGATGCCCGCAGTTTCATAGCGGATGATTTCCCTATGCGGCCCACAAATATATTATTGGATGACCTTCATACCACGAATATCCTACCTCGAAGCGGGATGGGTATAATTTATGTTGACTAACGTCTGTGGATGCAGGAAAAACAGGTTGGAGGGATCCAATTGGATTCCTCAAAAATATATTATCTGTTTGTTTATTTATTTGCATATATACTATCATATATGATCTGTTAGAAAATCAGAAATAAATTATTGGTTGTTTGGTGTTTAAATATCACTGGGCCTAAGTGTTAATTTTTAAAAATACCCTTAAAGGGGTATTTGAGATTTAAAAGGGAAATTCTATTTTAGAAAAATGGAATTTGAATTTTTAAAAAGATTTGAGATATAAACTTGTTTTGAAAGATAAAACAAGTAGTTCCTTTATAAACGAAGTTTATAAATAGTTCTTTTATAAACGAAGTTTATAAATGAAGTAAAAAGAATTATTATTGGATAAATTCAAAAATAAAAAAAATAAAAGTGTGAAATTGGAAAGGGAAATCTATTTTCCAAAAGTAGAAAAATCAATTTCAAATATATATATATATATATATAATTCGATAAAAAAAATACAAGAAAAATTTGATAGTTAGAAATCAATGTATCGATATATATAGAATTCGATAAGGAAACGAATTTAAAATAGAATGTTATAAACAAAAAGGAAATCGATAAGCTGGTAATAGAAAGAGAAACTTATATACGTTTAAAAATGAATAATTTATTTGTATGGTGTTGATTATTCGAGGTAAGTGGTTTTGTCTGTTTTGAAGTTAATGATGTTTTCAGTCAAGGTCTGAGAGGTAATTTTACCCCAACTTGATTGATTTCATTCTTAATTGATAAATAGCAAGATCCAGTCTCGAAGAGAAGTGTTTGAATAAGAGTTAGTTAAATAAAATATTTTGGGTTGTTGTAACGATGTTTTACACAGCAGTCGTTATAACCCAAGTGGTGGGAATTTTGGAAATATAAAAGTAAATATTTCCTGAGTATAATTAAAGTAGTCGGGAAAGAGATAAGTGATTAAAATTGTTTTCAATTGAAAATAGAGATATTTTCTAAATATAGAAAATAAAAGAAGTTGATATTTGTAAACGTTTTCCAAATGGCGTAAGAGGCCAAGATGATTATCGAAATTATTGGGTTAACAAATATTGATAGAGAAATAGAGAGGTGAATTAATTAATGAAATATTAACTAACAGGCCCAGTGATTGTTCGATGTTTTGAATGGATGTTTGTTTATTTTTCTTCGATAGTTAAAGAACTGACTATCGAAGTGTTTTCCAATATCGTTGTCAATATGGAGAGACCGGTTGGATTATTATCCGTGAACCACTCTGTATTAGCAGTAGTGTTGCGAATCAAATTATATGAAGATAATCGAAGACGGAGTGAAGTGCAAGGGCTTTTTCTATTAATAGAAATTGTGCCTTCTGTTTCGTTCAATCCCAGAAAGAACGTAAATGGACGAATGTCTGACAGAGTATTTCCAATAATCGAATATGTTGGTCTGTATAAATATATATGGTTGCAACGGATTTATTCCCTTAGCATAACATCCAGAATATTTGTGCAAATCAATTAGTGATTAACGGATCTGACAATGTGGCATTCAAAGTGATTGTGTTATCAATGAGTAGAGAGTAATCGTAGCCTTAGGCCTCAACAACCGGGAAATGACAAAAATCGGGCAGGCAACATGGCTATGTGGGTTGCTCCCATTAGGGTGTATAGTCACCTATCTAGAGATTCATTTAATTCCTTATTCTATTCGATGATGTCCCATTCGGGAAACGGTTGTTGATCCCAACCGTTGGTGATATACATTCGATACACTCAAGCGAAATGAGTGGTCGGTCATGTGTGGGTCGGGTTGCAAGATGTTCTTGTTGAACCCAGTGTATTCCTCTCTAGAGATACACTATCGGAAGGTGGTTCCATACCTTGTCATGTTGGAAATCCAATCTCCAATAAGTGTAATGGCGCGTTTTGTAAGGTATAATAATTAAGTTATTTAATTATTTAAATAACGAATATATTAAATAAACGATAGTTGAACGTATAAATTATAATAATAATTATAATCGAGCCCGTAACGACGCGGCAGTTCGTTATTTGGCGAGTTGAACTTCAACTGAATGTACAGGATTCGTTTTAAGCCGGATTTCTGTGAAACAAGAAACGTGTGGAGCTGGTGGAGTATATCTTTCTAGTGGAAGAGAAATATCGGGATTTCGTCGTGTAGATTTTGAGATATGTCCAAATCAAATTTCAGAATAGTCGCTATAGAATCGTTTATCGGCCATAACGGTTATTTCAAAATAACTAGATATCGGGTGTGAATTCAGACAAGGTTCTTTTGGGAAATAGCGATAATTTAATTTTTAGAATTTTACTGTAATTTTTAATTAACTAAATAGGCAACTTTTTATTTGAAGTATTCCGCACCCCGAAATCAACATTTTGAAGTTTCAAAATATGAGTCCATCTACCGGTATTATTATATCTATGGGATCGTGGTACGTTGGTCGTCACAACGATATAGTTAATTCTGTCTATAGCAGTCTGTACATGAACGAATTTTATATAACTGAGTACACTATCATTCATAACTTAGACCTATATTTTTAATCCTTGCATATGGTTGAGTTTTCCCATACTGACTACACGCAAGACCAGACTCGACATACCATTCCATTTATGTGGACCTGCCTCCTCTACGACTTCACTTAAGTATATGCTTGTGGACGTTACTGCACCACCAATACGATGACTACGTGGCATCCTATATATCACACAAAAGGGGAAAACGTGGACATCCTATGTATCACGACAGAAGCGGAAAACGTGGACATCTGAACTCCTTTCTTAGCACCTAATTTCCTCTTCTATTTATACATGAAACTGATGCGAGCTGCCTTTATTTTCAGAAATAAGAAAAAATATATATAAATAAAACAAACCGAAGTGGCAAAACAAAAGGGCGTCGGCCTGAAGGTCCGTAAGTGAAGGGGATGCTAACGTTTGGACTAAGGGGTGTACTGCCGTGGGTTTTGGGCAAATGAACGTGGATATGGGAAAGGACAGGAGGCCTTGACGTGAATCAATGAAAGGGAAGGCCTTGACTTCTTCAGGGTGGTTCTCGGCCAGGGACGGGAAGCAGATATGGTGACCGGAAGTTTCAGTAGAGGAGTTAAGGGTGACGTGAGTCCGAGATGATGGTACTCCATGGGTGCGAGCTCACATTGAGGTGTAACGGTCTTGATATAGGTGCAACTCGCGGTTGGAAACAAGTTGGCAAAGAAGAGTCAGTGAGCTGATGATGAGGTGAGGGAAAAAGGGTAGTGCGATATAGTAAATGGTTTCAGAAGTGTTGTAAAGGGAGAAGAAAAGGGCGTGAGGCACTGGCAGCAAGATGCGATCCACCGTGAGTATGATGAAGTTAAAGGGAAGAGCTTTTGTTTGGGTACGGCTCCTGTTGTGTGATGGACAATATTTTTAATGAAAAGAAATATGAAGATTTCAGTATGGAGTTGCTTGTACAGGCCGTTTTTCCTTTGATTTTGTTGAGCAAAGAGGTCAGTACGGTTTCCTGTTTTGCGTTGAGGAAGAAGATGGATATGCGGTGGATGTTCATATGGGTATATGTGCCGATGGTTACAAAGCATATCTCGCACATACGTTGCCTGTTTTGCGAACGGTTGGATCCGTTAGGATCGTATGGACGAGGAAAACACCGTGACACTGACTGGAAGTCCATCAGAGCTCGTTACAATTTATGGCGAAATAAATTGTCAGACTGGATCAAATAACGCAAACCGTTATTTAACGGTTAACGCGCAAATGTGAGTAAAACTCACCAACTCTATACAGTTCTATTTTTACAACGTGTTCTTAGAACTGTTAATTATCTGTTGTTTGACTGTGTGTTGACTGTTTGATTGAACTGCTAGTCAGTTAGTAGAAATTATATGTATATATATATATATATATCTATATAAACTGTTAATTATTTATATGTTGATTCTGCTTAACAGAATAATATACTGGTGTTGTCTAACATCTGTGATGCAGGGAAACAGGTCGGAGGAATCCAACTGGATTCCTCAACAGTTATTTTACTGTGATTTATATATTGTGATATATGAATGTGATTTATAATCTGTTGTGATTATGTGTGTTTGGACGATATTCATCGTTATTATGGGGTGTGTTAAACACCATAAGAAAATACCAGAATGTAATAAAGAGATTTTCAAAGTATATTTTGGAAATAATTTATTTATATAAAATCGATGGATTTTATATATAAAAGAAAAGGAGATATATTTTAAAACAAAGAAAAGGAGATATATTTGGTAAAACAAATATAGAGTAAATATATTTGGTAATTCAATTATAAAGGAGATATATTTGGTAAAACAAATATAGAGTAAATATATTTGGTAATTCAATTATAGAGGAGATATATTTGGTAAAACAAATATAGAGTAAATATATTTGGTAATTAAATTATAAAGGAGATATATTTGGTAAAACAAATATAGAGTAAATATATTTGGTAATTCAATTATAAAGGAATATATTTGGTAAATCAAATATAGAGGAAATATATTTGTGAAACAAATATAAAGAATAATATTTGTAAAACATTTACAAATAAAATAGAAAGAGAAATATTTGAAAAACCCTTTATTTATATAGAGTTAAAAAGATGACATTTATTTAGGGATTAAATAAATAGAATCAAAGGACATATTTATTTGTTAGAATAAATAAAATCAAAGGACATATTTATTTGTTAGAATAAATAGAATCAAAGGACATATTTATTTGTTAAATAAATAGAGTTAATCAAAGTAAATTAGTTGAGTTAAACTAAGTGAATTGGTTAGAGTTAATCAAAGTGAATTGGTTAAGTTAAACTAAGTGGATTAGTTAAGTTAATCAAATTGAATTAGTTGAGTTAAACTAAGTGAATTGGTTAGAGTTAATCAAAGTGAATTAGCTAAGTTAAACTAAGTGGATTAGTTCAGTTAATCTAGACGAGTTAACCAGTTAAGTTAAACCAGTTAGAGTTAACCAGTTAGAGTTGACCAGTTAGAGTTGACCAGTTAGAGTTGATCAGTTAGAGTTATCCGAAGTAGAGTTATCGAATACAGTGTATTTGAGGGAAGAGTAATCGAATATAGTTTATTCGAGTGGAGAATCAAATGTGGTTCATTTGAGAAGAGTTATCGAATATTGGTTATTCGAAGTTAGTTAATCCGAAGGAGTTAATCGAAGAGTTAATCCGAAGGAGTTAGTTGAAGAGTTAATCCAAAGGAGTTATTCGAAGTTAGTTAATCCAAAGGAGTTATTCGAAGTTAGTTAATCCGAAGGAGTTAATCGAAGAGTTAATCCGAAGGAGTTATTCGAAGTTAGTTAATCCAAAGAAGTTATTGGAAGTTAGTTAATCCAAAGGAGTTATTCAAAGTTAGTTAATCCGAAGGAGTTAATCAAAGAGTAAATCCGAAGGGGTTAGTCGAAGAGTTAATCCAAAGGAGTTATTCGAAGTTAGTTAATCCGAAGGAGTTAATCGAAGAGTTAATCCGAAGGAGTTAGTCGAAGAGTTAATCCAAAGGAGTTATTCGAAGTTAGTTAATCCAAAGGAGTTAATCGAAGAGTTAATCCGAAGGAGTTAGTCGAAGAGTTAATCCAAAGGAGTTATTCGAAGTTAGTTAATCCGAAGGAGTTAACCGAAGAGTTAATCCGAAGGAGTTAGTCGAAGAGTAAATCCAAAGGAGTCATTCGAAGTTAGTAAATCCAAAGGAGTTAGTCGAAGAGTTAATCGAATATAGTTATTCGAAAGAAAGTGGTAATCGAATATAGTTTATTCGAGTAAAGTTAAAAGAGTTAATCGAATATAATTTATTCGAGTAGAGCTAGAGAAGTTAATCGAATATAGTTATTCGAATAGTGTTGGAGGAGATATCGAATATAGTTTATTCGATAGGAGTTAAGTGAATGGGGTTAATCAAATAGAGTTAAGCAAATAGAGTTAATCCAATAGGGTCAGTCCACTAGGGTTAATTGGAAAGAGTAAATCGAATATAGTTATTCGACAGAAAGGTTAAGTAAGGAAGTTAGTTAAAGGAATTTAAAGCGAACTTTACCTATTTTCAAGGTTAGAAGTGTTGTTCAATTAAGGTCTGAGAGGTAATTATACCCCAACTTGATTGACTTCAGAATTGACAAAGGAATAGTTGTGGTTCGATCTAAAAGGTTGATTAGGAATAAAGTTAAGGAATAAGCGATAAATGGATTAAGCGAAACGATGTTTTATACAACGTTCATTGGAAATCCGTAAATGAGTTTTGGAAACGTTTTCCAAATATAGTCAGATATGTTTTCTAAACATAGAAAATGAAATGTTTTCATGATAAGAATTTAAGAAATAGAGTTTAGCAAATTCAGAAACTGACTGGAGAGGGTAAGTTGAACGGTTTTCTAAGTGACGATCTGATGTTGGTTTCGACCTTCCAGATTGATACTTAGAGAATTGTTCTCATACTAATTACAGTTAGGGACTGATAGTTGTGAAATAATAGTGATGTGAAAATAAGTTATGGAAATGTTTTCCAATGATTAATAACATATATTTTCTAAATATATGAAATAAGGAAATATGAACATATGATGATTGATCGATCGAATTCCCATTTGGAAATAAGATCGTTGTTTGTACACCGACATGCTTTCATTTGATAGTTAAATCACAGACTATCAAAGTTTTTACCATTTTAACGTTGTTAATATGGAGAGACCGGTTGGATTATTATCCAAAGAACCACTCTGTATTGGCATAAGCGTTGCGAGCAATATATGCCAAAGATAAATTGAAGACGGAGTAAAGTGCAAGGGCTGTTGTATAAGTCTTAGATAACAGTGACTAAGATGGATATACTGAATAGTGCCTTCGGTTTGTCCAGTCCCAGGACAACGTATATGGAAGAAGGTCTGACAGAGTATAACCAATGGATCGCGTAAGTTGATCTGTTCAAACGTATTCACGTTTGGTGGCGGAGGAATTCGTTTCTCTTAGCTGTATAACCGTGTTATTTTTGGATAAGTCAATTTATGATTTGGCGGGTATGACGATGTGGCATTCAAAGTGAATGGTGATCAGATGTTCTGAAGATAGACGTAGCTTCTAGCCTCACACCAGGAAGTAACAAAAGTTGGGCTAGGCAGCATGGCTAGTTGGGTCATTCCCAAGCAGGGTGTATTGTCACCGATCTAGGGAATATTCATATTTATACTTCTTTTTGATTCTGTATCTTCGGATGACGGTTTGATGGCCTATAACCGTGGTGGCAATATATTCGCGACACTCAAGCTAAATGAGTGAGCGGTCATGTGTGGCCGGGTTGCAAGACGTTCTTGTTGAACCCTGAGTGTATCACCTCTAGAGTACACTGATCAGAAGGTGCTCCCATACCTTGTCTGTTGGAATCCATTCCCCGAAAAGCGCCCTGTGATTTATGATTTTATACTATGTATGTAGAACGTGAGATGCAAGCGTTTCTGCTAGATTGATACCTATTGGTACTTAGACATTATTATAATATCACAATGATATTGCTTGTCAAAGTTGTTCAGATACTCATAAGGAAAAACCCGTTCCGTATTCACGGCGTGGTCTTATGAGATATCATATACCTGTTTTAAACTGTTTTACTCATACCAGTCCCATGACTGACCCGGAGTTTACTTTGTTGTTTTCCCTAAACTCTTGGGTGCCTAAATTTGTACGGGCAGTCAAGTAGTCGGGATTTACAGATATACTTGGAGAGCTTGGAGCAGGAGGCTGCAAGATTCTATAGCTATAGTTATTTCCGCTGTGTTGTAAGTGTTGTACTCTGATAAAGTGCTATTATATATATAACTGTTATGTTTCAAAGATATGTTATATATTATATGTTATTCGTTCCGCTGTGAGTTTCGTGTTTACTCTGATTCTGATGTTCTTCTTCTTCTTCTATTCTATTAGTTCTATCTTTTCTTTCTCACCTTTTAAATTCTTTCACTAACGTCGCGGAATTTTCGGCTCTCGAGGAGTCGAAAATTTCCAGCCGTTACAGTTGGTATCAGAGCTTAAGTTTAGAATTACTTGGCTCTGTGGCGTGACTCGGTAGAGATAGGGTTAGTAATACCCTAGATTGAGTTTGAGTGTATATATACGAGTGCGTATTTGTATTTGATATAAAAATAAATTTTTATTGTGGAGATTCATTGGTTGAGTAGTTTGTGAATTCTGGTCGATCAGTTTGATCCACTGTATCGATAGGGGTTACTAAAACACTCGAATACGATGGACCGACACGGTATGTTTTGAAAGGAGGGTAAAAGAAATAATTTTACCCGAATATATTTTGATATAATATATTGGTAGTGTTGGTTGTTATTATAATCGAGTAAGATTATAACATGTAAAATGGTTATATATAACTAATCAGAATTCATATAAGTAAAGTATATGAAATAAGATGAATTAAATATGAATTTAAATCAGATTTGGAATTAAAATAAGGAAATTTTAAGTTCCTGGGAGATTTTGAAATGTTTTCAAAATGGAAGTATTTAGTAATAGTTTTGAAAATAATATAGTATTGAAATCACTTGGGTCGCTGGAAAATAATTCCGATGATGACTGCGCAGTATCATCGGTGTGATTTTCGAGTTCTAAGTGGTGGATTACTACCAAAGATTTTAATTTGAATTGTTTTGAGGAAACAAGTTGTTTAGAAAATTCAAAGGCTTTGAATTGGCAGTATGATTTCGAATTGATTTGAAATTTACCCAGGAATTTAAGTTCTAGAAATTAAAATTTAACTTGTGAAGTTAATTCGAATGGGATGGTAAAAGTAAATAATAAACCAGAATTTAACTTGAGATGATAGGTTAAGAAAAACTGGAAGTGATTGGAGAATAATATGGTTTTGGATTTGAAACGATTAGTTAAGAGTTTAAAATTTGATATTGGAGTTTGAATGGAATTTGGCTTGGGTATAAGCGAATGATTTGGTTTGAGGATATAAACTGAGTGGAATGACCATGATATATGCAGAAGTGATAACAGATCAAAAGGGATATAATGATACGACCGACAAAAAGGTACAAGTTTATATTATATATGAGTTTGGATTTTATGAGCCGAATTGGCAAGCCGCTTGGCTGTTTGATTTTCTTTTGGGTTGGAGAAGGCCTAGAGAGGCGAGGGGTGGTTTGACATATTGACCAATACAAAGGAGGTTATGGCGAAATTTTTCGGAAATTCCAGGCGTTAGAACATTCTCATGATTTATGGAAATTCAGTTAGCCAGAATGAATTAATAATTTAATTGAAAATTTAATGGTTCAGTTGAAACTGGAGTTGAGAAGTAAACTAAAAGATATTTAAATCAAGTTAGTAAAGTTGGTAGCATTTTCCTAGCTTAGCAATTTCGAGGACGAAATTATTTTAAGGGGGGAAGTCTGTAATGGCGCGTTTTGTAAGGTATAATAATTAAGTTATTTAATTATTTAAATAACGAATATATTAAATAAACGATAGTTGAACGTATAAATTATAATAATAATTATAATCGAGCCCGTAACGACGCGGCAGTTCGTTATTTGGCGAGTTGAACTTCAACTGAATGTACAGGATTCGTTTTAAGCCGGATTTCTGTGAAACAAGAAACGTGTGGAGCTGGTGGAGTATATCTTTCTAGTGGAAGAGAAATATCGGGATTTCGTCGTGTAGATTTTGATATATGTCCAAATCAAATTTAAGAATAGTCGCTATAGAATCGTTTATCGGCCATAACGGTTATTTCAAAATAACTAGATATCGGGTGTGAATTCAGACAAGGTTCTTTTGGGAAATAGCGATAATTTAATTTTTAGAATTTTACTGTAATTTTTAATTAATTAAATAGGCAACTTTTTATTTGAAGTATTCCGCACCCCGAAATCAACATTTTGAAGTTTCAAAATATGAGTCCATCTACCGGTATTATTATATCTATGGGATCGTGGTACGTTGGTCGTCACAACGATATAGTTAATTCTGTCTATAGCAGTCTGTACATGAACGAAGTTTATATAACTGAGTACACTATCATTCATAACTTAGACCTATATTTTTAATCCTTGCATATGGTTGAGTTTTCCCATACTGACTACACGCAAGACCGGACTCGACATACCATTCCATTTATGTGGACCTGCCTCCTCTACGACTTCACTTAAGTATATGCTTGTGGACGTTACTGCACCACCAATACGATGACTACGTGGCATCCTATATATCACACAAAAGGGGAAAACGTGGACATCCTATGTATCACGACAGAAGCGGAAAACGTGGACATCTGAACTCCTTTCTTAGCACCTAATTTCCTCTTCTATTTATACATGAAAGTGATGCGAGCTGCCTTTATTTTCAGAAATAAGAAAAAATATATATAAATAAAACAAACCGAAGTGGCAAAACAAAAGGGCGTCGGCCTGAAGGTCCGTAAGTGAAGGGGATGCTAACGTTTGGACTAAGGGGTGTACTGCCGTGGGTTTTGGGCAAATGAACGTGGATATGGGAAAGGACAGGAGGCCTTGACGTGAATCAATGAAAGGGAAGGCCTTGACTTCTTCAGGGTGGTTCTCGGCCAGGGACGGGAAGCAGATATGGTGACCGGAAGTTTCAGTAGAGGAGTTAAGGGTGACGTGAGTCCGAGATGATGGTACTCCATGGGTGCGAGCTCACATTGAGGTGTAACGGTCTTGATATAGGTGCAACTCGCGGTTGGAAACAAGTTGGCAAAGAAGAGTCAGTGAGCTGATGATGAGGTGAGGGAAAAAGGGTAGTGCGATATAGTAAATGGTTTCAGAAGTGTTGTAAAGGGAGAAGAAAAGGGCGTGAGGCACTGGCAGCAAGATGCGATCCACCGTGAGTATGATGAAGTGAAAGGGAAGAGCTTTTGTTTGGGTACGGCTCCTGTTGTGTGATGGACAGTATTTTTAATGAAAAGAAATATGAAGATTTCAGTATGGAGTTGCTTGTACAGGCCGTTTTTCCTTTGATTTTGTTGAGCAAAGAGGTCAGTACGGTTTCCTGTTTTGCGTTGAGGAAGAAGATGGATATGCGGTGGATGTTCATATGGGTATATGTGCCGATGGTTACAAAGCATATCTCGCACATACGTTGCCTGTTTTGCGAACGGTTGGATCCGTTAGGATCGTATGGACGAGGAAAACACCGTGACACTGACTAGAAGTCCATCAGAGCTCGTTACAATTTATGGCGAAATAAATTGTCAGACTGAATCAAATAACGCAAACCGTTATTTAACGGTTAACGCGCAAATGTGAGTAAAACTCACCAACTCTATACAGTTCTATTTTTACAACGTGTTCTTAGAACTGTTAATTATCTGTTGTTTGACTGTGTGTTGACTGTTTGATTGAACTGCTAGTCAGTTAGTAGAAATTATATATATATCTGTATATATATATATATCTATATAAACTGTTAATTATTTATATGTTGATTCTGCTTAACAGAATAATATACTGGTGTTGTCTAACATCTGTGATGCAGGGAAACAGGTCGGAGGAATCCAACTGGATTCCTCAACAGTTATTTTACTGTGATTTATATACTGATATATATGAATGTGATTTATAATCTGTTGTGATTATGTGTGTTTGGACGATATTCATCGTTGTTATGGGGTGTGTTAAACACCATAAGAAAATACCAGAATGTAATAAAGAGATTTTCAAAGTATATTTTGGAAATAATTTATTTATATAAAATCGATGGATTTTATATATAAAAGAAAAGGAGATATATTTTAAAACAAAGAAAAGGAGATATATTTGGTAAAACAAATATAGAGTAAATATATTTGGTAATTCAATTATAAAGGAGATATATTTGGTAAAACAAATATAGAGTAAATATATTTGGTAATTCAATTATAGAGGAGATATATTTGGTAAAACAAATATAGAGTAAATATATTTGGTAATTAAATTATAAAGGAGATATATTTGGTAAAACAAATATAGAGTAAATATATTTGGTAATTCAATTATAAAGGAATATATTTGGTAAATCAAATATAGAGGAAATATATTTGTGAAACAAATATAAAGAATAATATTTGTAAAACATTTACAAATAAAATAGAAAGAGAAATATTTGAAAAACCCTTTATTTATATAGAGTTAAAAAGATGACATTTATTTAGGGATTAAATAAATAGAATCAAAGGACATATTTATTTGTTAGAATAAATAAAATCAAAGGACATATTTATTTGTTAGAATAAATAGAATCAAAGGACATATTTATTTGTTAAATAAATAGAGTTAATCAAAGTAAATTAGTTGAGTTAAACTAAGTGAATTGGTTAGAGTTAATCAAAGTGAATTGGTTAAGTTAAACTAAGTGGATTAGTTAAGTTAATCAAATTGAATTAGTTGAGTTAAACTAAGTGAATTGGTTAGAGTTAATCAAAGTGAATTAGCTAAGTTAAACTAAGTGGATTAGTTCAGTTAATCTAGACGAGTTAACCAGTTAAGTTAAACCAGTTAGAGTTAACCAGTTAGAGTTGACCAGTTAGAGTTGACCAGTTAGAGTTGATCAGTGTGACGGCCCGCCCCGCACCAGCCTGCATTTCCTCCAAAAGTGCGCTGTACACATGTCCGACTAGCACAAGACGGTCGTCATAAGAAAGAAAAGAAGAGAATGAACTAATCAAGAAACCTGCAGAATGTCTCACAGCGCATGGAATAAAATATAATAATAACATACTTGACACAAAACAGGCGAGACAGTGCATAAGCTGATAACTGAAATCAACATCAATCATCAAAGCAGCGGAAATCCAAATACAGCTTATTACAATTTTCCAAATTTACTGTCTCTAAACAAAGAAAGCTGAAGTAGAAGATACACCAACAATGCCCAAGCAGTGATCTTCAACAACACAGGGAGAATACTATATATATTACGTGGAAGCCTCCTGCTCGTCTCCGGATCATCTACCCGTGCATCACCAGCTAACCTGTCTCTAGTCTGCTCGTGTGAGCACCCAGAGTAATAAGAGGAGACATAAAACTCTGGGTCAGACATAAAGCCTGGTATGAGCGATAAGCATCTAAACAGAATAATGACAGGTATACTAAACCATACCTGAACCTGGACCTGCAACCAAAGAGTTAGTACCACATACCGTACAATACTCCAAGGTGCCAAAATAAATAGTGTAAGAATACGGGGTGTGGGGTGTGTATGTCACAGTGATAGCAAACAAATCATCCATAGCAACCATCCTCACATCTCTCACTCAGTGCGTAAAGCGTACGGCATCTACCACTTTGGAACACTAGACAAACTGAGGCAACGACGAATCCCGACTTGTAGAAACCCTGCTGTGACCAAGCCAAACACTTGGAGTCATGACCAAACATTTCAATGACTCACTTCATTGGTCATAGCCCTTGGTTTTACCGATGCCATAATGGCCCTGAATCCGCCTTCGTACCCCCTACCATAGTGGTCCAAAGCTATAGGTGTCGATAACTCCTTGGCACGCGTCCCGCAGCAAAGCCCAATCATGAAGTGAACTCGTTGATTCCCATCTGAATCTTAAGCTCTAACTTCTCATTTGGACTTCCTTTGCATCTCGGGTTTGGTCGAATTGGAGTGGGTCTTCAGAAAAGTTGTCGTGCAGTAGCAGCTCTAGAATTCGGTTCGGTTCGGTCACCCATGCTCGGTTCGGTTCGGAGTGCCACCTTCCTCTGGGTTCGGGTCCTTCTCCTTGTCTTCTTTCATTCGATTCGGGTCGGGTACTTCGCTCCGGGTCGGGTCGGGTGTCCTTCCTTCCAGCGCTCCGATCCCTAGCTTATTGCTTCACGTATTCCGATCCGATCCCTCCTTGCCATCTGATCTGCGTGGCTTTCCCTCTTGCTAGTTCTCCCGAGTGTTTGCATCCGATCCGAGCCCTGCATCTCCAAGTCGATCCGATCTGGCCTCCAATCACTCTTCCGATCCGATCCGCTCCATCGCTCCGATCCGATCTTCTGTCCAACTCCAACCCTAAGTAATGGCCTTCCTTCCTGCCAAACTTCTTCCCGTGGCAAGTCCTCATCCAGTTCGGATTCCCTTGGTCAGTTCCCTAGTCCGATCCGACCCCTTTTCTCCGATCCGAACCGGTTCGGAGCCTGCACACTTCTGCAACTTTCCAGCAAGCTTTCTACGCCATTCGACGACGTTTTCGAGCAATTTAACTATTCTAATCAATCATAAAACATACCATAGAGTCATAGCAACATGTAGTAGCAACCACAAACAGCAAACAACAATTCAAATGAATCAAAATGGATCAAAAAGTGACTAAAACTTCATATTTTTCCATAACCCTCTTAATCATGTCTAAGCATACGATTAGCAAAACACAACGAAATTAACCCAAATTTCTAACAGAGCCTTAGAACATTATTTTAGAATTTTAAGAATTTTTCCAGAATTTATTTACGCATAAATTCGCTAATCTTCACTAATTACCCTAATTAACCGTAATTAGTGTCAAAATGATGCTATCACTCACCTTAGCCACAAATAAAATTCTCAGAACTGAAACTCCTCTGGTTTGGGGCGAATACTGATGTCTAACAGCAGCTCTAACCTTGCTTTGGTGCTTTTTCTCCTTAATTTGGTGTTGCTAAGCCTAATCTTCAATTAGAGAGTGATTTGGGGTGTTTTAGATGTAGGAAGCCATTACTAAGGTCTCAAGGAGGTTTGTGGCGGCTCAAAACTGAAATGAAAGTGATAACCTAACCCTACTCAGACCTCCTATACCTCTAAACCCGAAATTCCCCTTGGGCCTAACTGCTAATCACCCGGTTAAGCCCAATTAAGCTGTCTTTCACCATCTGAAACTTGTTTCAGCCATATCTCCCAAACGGTGAGTCCGTTTGGCTAATGTGACCACTCTACGGAAAGAGAAACTATCATTCAAAGCCAATGGAAGTGGTTTCAGGTCAAAATTCATTTCCAGTCAAAAGTTATGGCCAAAACAGTGCCAACTAGGGGTAAAATGGTCATTTAAAAATCGGGAAAAATCATGAACACGGGAAATGACCCCAATAGTCGTCTCCCAAAGTTACATGACCATACGACTTCGTATGTGAAAGAAATAAATATTCTACGATCCTATGATGCGCAGAATGCGGGTCGTTACACTCTCCCCCCCTTAAGAAATTTCATCCCCGAAATTCCTTAACCCAAAACATACAAAGGATCCTGCATGCCTAACCGCCACATACAACAATCAAACATGCAAAGCAAGCAACAAGTCTATCCTAGCATGCGGAAAACTAAATCGCTAATAAAATCTTACCAGACAAAGAGTTCTGGATACTTCTTCCTTATGTCCTCTTCTGTTTCCCAAGTACAATCATTCTCGTCTTCGCTCCACTGTACCTTGACTAGCTTCACCGACTTTCTTCGAAGTTGCTTCATGTCGTGTGCGACAATACGGGCCGGCTTGCAGTTTCCAACCGCCTCGGGTTCTACTTCGAAGTCTTCCAACTGATCAGGTGAGATAGTCATATCTGAGTCGTGAACGAACTTCCTTAGTTGGGAAACATGAAATACGTTGTGAACTCCCGCCATCTTCTCCGGTAAGTCAATTCTATATGCCAAATTCCCGACTAGTTCAAGAACAGGGAATGGGCCAACAAATCTTGGTGCTAATTTACCTCTCCTGCCAAATCGTATTACGCTCTTCAACGGAGAAATCTTGACAAACACCAAGTCACCAACGGAGAATTTTAAGTCTTTTCTTCTCTTATCAGCATAACTCTTCTGCCTATCTTGGGCTGCCTTCATTCGTTGCTGAATGATCTTGATTTTATCTGAAGTTTCCCTCACCACATCTGGTCCAAGTATAAACTTCTCGCCAGTTTCTATCCAACATGATGGTGAGTTGCACTGTCTTCCATACAAAGCTTCAAATGGAGCCATACCGATACTGGATTGGTAGCTATTATTATATGCAAACTCTACTAGATGCAAATGGTCATCCCATGATCCACCAAAATCCAATATACATGCTCTCAAGAGATCTTCTAAAATACGATTCACCCTTTCCGTCTGACCGTCGGTCTGAGGATGATATGCGGTACTGAGATGTAACTCTGACCCTAGCGCCTCTTGCAAGCTCCTCCAAAACCCACTAGTGAACAACGGGTCTCGGTCGCTCACAATGCTTTTAGGTACTCCATGAAATCTCACTACCCACTTCATATACAATTCTGCTAACTTAGCTGCCGTTCTAGTCGATTTGACTGGTATAAACCTTGCACTTTTAGTCAGTCGATCTACAATTACCCAAATGCTGTCATATCCCGATCTAGTCCTTGGTAATCCATCGATGAAATCCATCGAGACTTGCTCCCATTTCCATTCGGGGATTTCTAAGGGCTGTAACAACCCACTAGGCTTCTTTTGCTCGGCTTTAACTAGCTGGCAATTCACGCACTTGGATATAAACTTCCCAATGTCTCTTTTCATCCCTTCCCAGTAGTAGGTCTGCTTCATATCTCGATACATCTTATTACCACCGGGGTGTATGGTCAGCTTTGAGTGATGACATTCTCTAAGCACTTCATCTCTCAATCCATTGACATTGGGTACAACAAGCTTTCCATTCTTTCTAAGCCATCTATCTCGATCAAGCCCATACTTGTTCATCTCCTCATCGACTCCCATCTCTAACTTGGAGATGATTTCCAATAGGTTAGGATCGTCCCTCTGACTAGAGCCGATCCGCTCAATCAAAGTGGGTCTGATCGTCAAACTCGCTAACATTTCTGGATCCAGTTCGCACTTTGGTCTGAAATCAAACCCCGCGATAAACTCCAGTTGCTTCCATTCAAGGAACATAGCCCCTAAGCTGGCATGTCTTCTACTCAATGCATCAGCCACCGCATTGCCCTTTCCAGGTGTGTATGCGATGTTAAAATCATAGGAAGCTAAGAACTCTAACCATCTCTGCTGACGGAGATTTAAATCCTTCTGGGAGAATAGATACTTTAACGACTTATGATCTGTAAATAGCTCAAATCTTTCTCCCAAGAGATAGTGTCTCCACATCTTTAACGCAAACACGATCGCTGCCAATTCTAAATCATGGGTAGGGTATCTTCTCTCGTGCGGTTTCAATTGCCGACTTGCATAAGCTACAACCCTACCGCCTTGCATCAATACAGCACCCAGCCCGGTACCACAGGCATCCGTGTATACCGTCATCTCTTCATCCCCCTTAGGAATGACTAACACTGGTGCGCTTGTCAACTTGTCCTTTAGACTTTTAAATGCATTCTCGCACCTCTCATCCCAGACAAAAGCTTGATTCTTCTTGGTCAACTGGGTCAATGGTGCTGCTATCTTGGAGAAACCTTGGATAAACTTACGATAATATCCCGCTAATCCCAAGAAACTTCTTACATCAGTTGCATTCTTGGGCGTAGGCCAATCTTGTACCGTAGCCACCTTTGCTGGGTCCACGGCAATACCACTCTCTGATACAACATGGCCCAAGAACCTCACTTCCCTCTTCCAGAAGTGACACTTAGAAAACTTTGCTTTCAATTGGTGTTTTCTCAACACCTCCATCGCTACTCTTAAATGTTCCTTGTGTTCCTCCTCTGTCCTCGAATAGACCAAAATATCATCAACGAACACAAGGACAGACTTATTCAGCTGATCTCTGAATACCCTATTCATAAGGTCCACAAAATATGCCGGGGCATTAGTCAGTCCAAATGGCATAACCAACCATTCATAAAATCCAGACGGCGTTCGAAATGCCGTTTTAGCTATACTCTCAGCTTCCACTCTAAGCTGATGAAAACCTGTCGCGAGATCCAACTGAGAAAATACTCTCGCGCCACTCAACTGATCAAACAAATCATCTATCCGCGGTAGAGGATACTTGTTCTTCCTCGTCACTTTATTCAACTCGCGGTAGTCTACACACAAACGAAGGGAACCATCCGCCTTGGTAGCAAACACAACTGGTGCTCCCCATTCAGAAACACTCCTTCTGATAAATCCCTTCCTCAAAAGATCGCTGACTTGCACCTCGAGCTCTCGCTGCTCCCTTGGTGCCATACGACGAAGTGGCATCACTATAGGTCTGGCATCTTTTACCAAATCAATACGAAACTCAATCTCTCGGTGTGGTGGAAGTCCGGTCACTTCTTCGAAAACATCCGGATACTGGCCAACCACGGGCAAACCTGACAACTCACTATGCGGAATGTCGAGGGAGTTTAGAAAACTAGCCAATACCCCCTTACTGGGTAGACTACCAAACACTATCCTCCGCCCATCATCTGCTCTAGCTGTCACCAACAAACCCTCACAGTCTACCACCACCCCGTATCTTTGGAGCCAATCTACTCCCAAAATAATGCCAAACCCAGTAAAGCCCAAAACAAAGCAATCACAAACAAACATGCATCCATGACTCGATAGAACCACATTACGGCAAATCATGCTAAGGCTAGTTGAACCACCAATCGGGTTCGTCACTATTAAAGGTCTATCGACAATTTCGGACTCCAATCCCAACCTATCTACCAGGTCACTAGATATGAAAGAACTGGAAGCTCCGGTATCAAACAAAACTCTAACAGGAACATCATAAACAGAAAGCATACCTTGAATGACGACATTCTTTCCCTTCTCCGCCGCAGTTGGGGCATTCGACGAAGAAGGAATAGCATTAAGAGCATATGCTTTCACCATTTGCTTTTCCTTAGGGGGCTGTGGACACTTGTCCTTGTGATGTCCCATTTGGCCGCAGTTGAAGCACTTCCTATCCGCTGGCTTGGCCCGACAATTACTAGCATAATGGCCCTTCTTACCACAGCTGAAGCACTCCACATCCTGCTTATTCTTTTTCTTCTGGCCATCCTTAGCCTGATTCTGCTTTCTCTTATTCTGGGAACCACCTTTGCCTCCACCACTTGCTTGTGGCTTTGGCTCATCTGCGGAAGCAACCTCAGTCTTCGGCTTAGGGTAGAGACTTTCTGACCTTAACGCTTTCCCCACAATCGATTCAAACGTCTCATCGATGTGGTTAATAAGTTTTTCCCCCAAGTACTGATCCAATCCAGTTATGAATTTCTCATTCTTTTTCTCGGCAGTATCTATAAGAGATAACCCATATTTTGACAAAGTGTCAAATTCAGCAATATACTCCGAGACAGCCCTGCCATTCTGCTTGAGCTCCAAGAATTTCTTAAACAACAATGACTTCTGAGCAGCTGGGATGAACTTCTCACTAAAGCGAGCCTTAAACTGCTCCCAAGTAATCTGGTCTTCGGGAGTAGCTGCCTTTATAGCATTCCACCAATTCATTGCCCGCCCTTGCAGCTGACGGGACGCTAACTTTCTCTTCATCGCATCCTCGATACCCAAATCCTCGAAGATACGTTCGCAACTATCCACCCAATCCTGAACATCCGTAGCCGACTCCGTTCCGTGGAACGGCTTCCCACCAAGGCTAGTATAATCCTTATTCAGCTTGGCGAAGTCGACTCTTGGCGCCTGCACCATTGGACCACCACCATTTCCACCATTGGGAGCTGCCCTCTGAACATCTCTAAGCATCTCTCTCATGAGGTCAGTAAACATCGCCCTCATGTCAGTAGCATTCCCATTATTGGCCCCTCTACCGGTACCTCTAACATATCGGCTCATCGTCAATCTGAAAAAGAAAATGATTAACGACTCCATAGTGGTGCTAGTGCAGTACGACTTCATCCCTATACTACTAATAGTATATATATATATATATATAGCTTTTGAAAACCAAAATAATCACAAATACGCTCTCTCGTGTACGTATACTATCTCTCCCTGATAACTTCCCTAGGTTAACTACGCAGCCTAGAGCTCTGATACCACGTGTGACAGCCCGCCCCGCACCAGCCTGCATTTCCTCCAAAAGTGCGCTGTACACATGTCCGACTAGCACAAGACGGTCGTCATAAGAAAGAAAAGAAGAGAATGAACTAATCAAGAAACCTGCAGAATGTCTCACAGCGCATGGAATAAAATATAATAATAACATACTTGACACAAAACAGGCGAGACAGTGCATAAGCTGATAACTGAAATCAACATCAATCATCAAAGCAGCGGAAATCCAAATACAGCTTATTACAATTTTCCAAATTTACTGTCTCTAAACAAAGAAAGCTGAAGTAGAAGATACACCAACAATGCCCAAGCAGTGATCTTCAACAACACAGGGAGAATACTATATATATTACGTGGAAGCCTCCTGCTCGTCTCCGGATCATCTACCCGTGCATCACCAGCTAACCTGTCTCTAGTCTGCTCGTGTGAGCACCCAGAGTAATAAGAGGAGACATAAAACTCTGGGTCAGACATAAAGCCTGGTATGAGCGATAAGCATCTAAACAGAATAATGACAGGTATACTAAACCATACCTGAACCTGGACCTGCAACCAAAGAGTTAGTACCACATACCGTACAATACTCCAAGGTGCCAAAATAAATAGTGTAAGAATACGGGGTGTGGGGTGTGTATGTCACAGTGATAGCAAACAAATCATCCATAGCAACCATCCTCACATCTCTCACTCAGTGCGTAAAGCGTACGGCATCTACCACTTTGGAACACTAGACAAACTGAGGCAACGACGAATCCCGACTTGTAGAAACCCTGCTGTGACCAAGCCAAACACTTGGAGTCATGACCAAACATTTCAATGACTCACTTCATTGGTCATAGCCCTTGGTTTTACCGATGCCATAATGGCCCTGAATCCGCCTTCGTACCCCCTACCATAGTGGTCCAAAGCTATAGGTGTCGATAACTCCTTGGCACGCGTCCCGCAGCAAAGCCCAATCATGAAGTGAACTCGTTGATTCCCATCTGAATCTTAAGCTCTAACTTCTCATTTGGACTTCCTTTGCATCTCGGGTTTGGTCGAATTGGAGTGGGTCTTCAGAAAAGTTGTCGTGCAGTAGCAGCTCTAGAATTCGGTTCGGTTCGGTCACCCATGCTCGGTTCGGTTCGGAGTGCCACCTTCCTCTGGGTTCGGGTCCTTCTCCTTGTCTTCTTTCATTCGATTCGGGTCGGGTACTTCGCTCCGGGTCGGGTCGGGTGTCCTTCCTTCCAGCGCTCCGATCCCTAGCTTATTGCTTCACGTATTCCGATCCGATCCCTCCTTGCCATCTGATCTGCGTGGCTTTCCCTCTTGCTAGTTCTCCCGAGTGTTTGCATCCGATCCGAGCCCTGCATCTCCAAGTCGATCCGATCTGGCCTCCAATCACTCTTCCGATCCGATCCGCTCCATCGCTCCGATCCGATCTTCTGTCCAACTCCAACCCTAAGTAATGGCCTTCCTTCCTGCCAAACTTCTTCCCGTGGCAAGTCCTCATCCAGTTCGGATTCCCTTGGTCAGTTCCCTAGTCCGATCCGACCCCTTTTCTCCGATCCGAACCGGTTCGGAGCCTGCACACTTCTGCAACTTTCCAGCAAGCTTTCTACGCCATTCGACGACGTTTTCGAGCAATTTAACTATTCTAATCAATCATAAAACATACCATAGAGTCATAGCAACATGTAGTAGCAACCACAAACAGCAAACAACAATTCAAATGAATCAAAATGGATCAAAAAGTGACTAAAACTTCATATTTTTCCATAACCCTCTTAATCATGTCTAAGCATACGATTAGCAAAACACAACGAAATTAACCCAAATTTCTAACAGAGCCTTAGAACATTATTTTAGAATTTTAAGAATTTTTCCAGAATTTATTTACGCATAAATTCGCTAATCTTCACTAATTACCCTAATTAACCGTAATTAGTGTCAAAATGATGCTATCACTCACCTTAGCCACAAATAAAATTCTCAGAACTGAAACTCCTCTGGTTTGGGGCGAATACTGATGTCTAACAGCAGCTCTAACCTTGCTTTGGTGCTTTTTCTCCTTAATTTGGTGTTGCTAAGCCTAATCTTCAATTAGAGAGTGATTTGGGGTGTTTTAGATGTAGGAAGCCATTACTAAGGTCTCAAGGAGGTTTGTGGCGGCTCAAAACTGAAATGAAAGTGATAACCTAACCCTACTCAGACCTCCTATACCTCTAAACCCGAAATTCCCCTTGGGCCTAACTGCTAATCACCCGGTTAAGCCCAATTAAGCTGTCTTTCACCATCTGAAACTTGTTTCAGCCATATCTCCCAAACGGTGAGTCCGTTTGGCTAATGTGACCACTCTACGGAAAGAGAAACTATCATTCAAAGCCAATGGAAGTGGTTTCAGGTCAAAATTCATTTCCAGTCAAAAGTTATGGCCAAAACAGTGCCAACTAGGGGTAAAATGGTCATTTAAAAATCGGGAAAAATCATGAACACGGGAAATGACCCCAATAGTCGTCTCCCAAAGTTACATGACCATACGACTTCGTATGTGAAAGAAATAAATATTCTACGATCCTATGATGCGTAGAATGCGGGTCGTTACAATCAGTTAGAGTTATCCGAAGTAGAGTTATCGAATACAGTGTATTCGAGGGAAGAGTAATCGAATATAGTTTATTCGAGTGGAGAATCAAATGTGGTTCATTTGAGAAGAGTTATCGAATATTGGTTATTCGAAGTTAGTTAATCCGAAGGAGTTAATCGAAGAGTTAATCCGAAGGAGTTAGTTGAAGAGTTAATCCAAAGGAGTTATTCGAAGTTAGTTAATCCAAAGGAGTTATTCGAAGTTAGTTAATCCGAAGGAGTTAATCGAAGAGTTAATCCGAAGGAGTTATTCGAAGTTAGTTAATCCAAAGAAGTTATTGGAAGTTAGTTAATCCAAAGGAGTTATTCAAAGTTAGTTAATCCGAAGGAGTTAATCAAAGAGTAAATCCGAAGGGGTTAGTCGAAGAGTTAATCCAAAGGAGTTATTCGAAGTTAGTTAATCCGAAGGAGTTAATCGAAGAGTTAATCCGAAGGAGTTAGTCGAAGAGTTAATCCAAAGGAGTTATTCGAAGTTAGTTAATCCAAAGGAGTTAATCGAAGAGTTAATCCGAAGGAGTTAGTCGAAGAGTTAATCCAAAGGAGTTATTCGAAGTTAGTTAAACCGAAGAGTTAATCCGAAGGAGTTAGTCGAAGAGTTAATCCAAAGGAGTCATTCGAAGTTAGTAAATCCAAAGGAGTTAGTCGAAGAGTTAATCGAATATAGTTATTCGAAAGAAAGTGGTAATCGAATATAGTTTATTCGAGTAAAGTTAAAAGAGTTAATCGAATATAATTTATTCGAGTAGAGCTAGAGAAGTTAATCGAATATAGTTATTCGAATAGTGTTGGAGGAGATATCGAATATAGTTTATTCGATAGGAGTTAAGTGAATGGGGTTAATCAAATAGAGTTAAGCAAATAGAGTTAATCCAATAGGGTCAGTCCACTAGGGTTAATTGGAAAGAGTAAATCGAATATAGTTATTCGACAGAAAGGTTAAGTAAGGAAGTTAGTTAAAGGAATTTAAAGCGAACTTTACCTATTTTCAAGGTTAGAAGTGTTGTTCAATTAAGGTCTGAGAGGTAATTATACCCCAACTTGATTGACTTCAGAATTGACAAAGGAATAGTTGTGGTTCGATCTAAAAGGTTGATTAGGAATAAAGTTAAGGAATAAGCGATAAATGGATTAAGCGAAACGATGTTTTATACAACGTTCATTGGAAATCCGTAAATGAGTTTTGGAAACGTTTTCCAAATATAGTCAGATATGTTTTCTAAACATAGAAAATGAAATGTTTTCATGATAAGAATTTAAGAAATAGAGTTTAGCAAATTCAGAAACTGACTGGAGAGGGTAAGTTGAACAGTTTTCTAAGTGACGATCTGATGTTGGTTTCGACCTTCCAGATTGATACTTAGAGAATTGTTCTCATACTAGTTACAGTTAGGGACTGATAGTTGTGAAATAATAGTGATGTGAAAATAAGTTATGGAAATGTTTTCCAATGATTAATAACATATATTTTCTAAATATATGAAATAAGGAAATATGAACATATGATGATTGATCGATCGAATTCCCATTTGGAAATAAGATCGTTGTTTGTACACCGACATGCTTTCATTTGATAGTTAAATCACAGACTATCAAAGTTTTTACCATTTTAACGTTGTTAATATGGAGAGACCGGTTGGATTATTATCCAAAGAACCACTCTGTATTGGCATAAGCGTTGCGAGCAATATATGCCAAAGATAAATTGAAGACGGAGTAAAGTGCAAGGGCTGTTGTATAAGTCTTAGATAACAGTGACTAAGATGGATATACTGAATAGTGCCTTCGGTTTGTCCAGTCCCAGGACAACGTATATGGAAGAAGGTCTGACAGAGTATATCCAATGGATCGCGTAAGTTGATCTGTTCAAACGTATTCACGTTTGGTGGCGGAGGAATTCGTTTCTCTTAGCTGTATAACCGTGTTATTTTTGGATAAGTCAATTTATGATTTGGCGGGTATGACGATGTGGCATTCAAAGTGAATGGTGATCAGATGTTCTGAAGATAGACGTAGCTTCTAGCCTCACACCAGGAAGTAACAAAAGTTGGGCTAGGCAGCATGGCTAGTTGGGTCATTCCCAAGCAGGGTGTATTGTCACCGATCTAGGGAATATTCATATTTATACTTCTTTTTGATTCTGTATCTTCGGATGACGGTTTGATGGCCTATAACCGTGGTGGCAATATATTCGCGACACTCAAGCTAAATGAGTGAGCGGTCATGTGTGGCCGGGTTGCAAGACGTTCTTGTTGAACCCTGAGTGTATCACCTCTAGAGTACACTGATCAGAAGGTGCTCCCATACCTTGTCTGTTGGAATCCATTCCCCGAAAAGCGCCCTGTGATTTATGATTTTATACTATGTATGTAGAACGTGAGATGCAAGCGTTTCTGCTAGTTTGATACCTATTGGTACTTAGACATTATTATAATATCACAATGATATTGCTTGTCAAAGTTGTTCAGATACTCATAAGGAAAAACCCGTTCCGTATTCACGGCGTGGTCTTATGAGATATCATATACCTGTTTTAAACTGTTTTACTCATACCAGTCCCATGACAGACCCGGAGTTTACTTTGTTGTTTTACCTAAACTCTTGGGTGCCTAAATTTGTACGGGCAGTCAAGTAGTCAGGATTTACAGATATACTTGGAGAGCTTGGAGCAGGAGGCTGCAAGATTCTATAGCTATAGTTATTTCCGCTATGTTGTAAGTGTTGTACTCTGATAAAGTGCTATTATATATATAACTGTTATGTTTCAAAGATATGTTATATATTATATGTTATTCGTTCCGCTGTGAGTTTCGTGTTTACTCTGATTCTGATGTTCTTCTTCTTCTTCTATTCTATTAGTTCTATCTTTTCTTTCTCACCTTCTAAATTCTTTCACTAACGTCGCGGAATTTTCGGCTCTCGAGGAGTCGAAAATTTCCAGCCGTTACAATAAGCGCCCTGCGGTTTTTGATTTTATACTATGTATGTAGAGCGTGAGACGCAAGCGTTCCACTAGATTCTATTTATTTGATTTGGACACTATTATAATATCATTGGATTTTTTATCAAAGTGTTTTTGGGTTATAGTAAGGTAAAAACCGTCCATGTTTACGTGTGGCTGGTCTTACTATTATCATTTCTTTAGAAAGATTTTAAAGTTAAACAAATGGTTGGAGTTTACTCACACCAGTCCCATGACTGACCCAGAGTTTATTTTGTTTTGTTTTTCCTAAACTCTTGGGTGCCCAAATTTGTACAGGCAGTCAGGTAGTCGGGATTTTTCAGATTCACTTGGAAGAGCTGGAAGCAGGAGGCTTCACCAGTTAGCTATAGACTATCATATATTCGGCTGTGAACCATGTTTGTATCTGGAAGCAGGTGTTTATAACTGTTCCAGGAATAACTGTTGTGCTCTGATGATGGTATGTATATAAAGTTACTGATTTGTATTTCAAAAGTTATGTTATATTATATATTTTATTTGTTCCACTGTGAGATCTGTCTTCTTTGTTTTCTTCTATTCTAATATTTCTTTCTTTCTATTTCTCATCCTCTAACCTCTTTCTAATAATGATTCGTATTTCTGTGCAATTTGGGTTGGACGTGTGGTATTAGTAGTCAACTCAGATAGTACGGATTTACGAGTCGTTACAATTTCCATCATGAGTCGAGGCTAGGAACGATCTCCTGACCGATTCGAGACACTCTAGCAATGTCTCAAGATTCGGACACTGGCGAACCCTTGGATACAGCATGGCCGGTCCATAAATACTTTAGTGGATTGGCAATTCCTGAACACACGCTTCCCGATCCTGTTGGACCTATAAATTGGCCATTGCGGCCAATAAAAATCCGAGGCGCCTCAAAATCCATCAACCACATAAGTAAAATGTCGGGCCGTGTTAAACCCAAACACCACTTCTAGCTAGAAAGAAATGTGTGCACTCCCTGCGTTCCCTTGCTCCGTTTTTGACTCATACTGGGGTGTGAGGCTCGCGAGGTAACGAAATACACAAAGCTATGCCTAAGTAGGCTATGCTTTGATCATCATCCACAAGGCTCTGCTTATCAACAAAAGCCTTGATCAATTGCTTCTTGGCATGCCACATTGACAGTCCACACCATGAGATCGATAACTACTAATATATAACCTCTGAGCTCATGCGTCTCAGAGAAGGGTGTTAAGCAAGAGAATAAATTCTCCGCCACAAACAGATATATACTAGATAGAAACCAATTTACATGGAATGAAATCCAATGTCAGACACACATCCATTTACAAGTCCGTTCTGGGTCTGAACGGAACCGGAGGCACCTTATACCTCGCATATCCGAACGATCAACAATACGTCCGGACAACTACCACTGGAACCTTTTCAAGGTAGCAACTCCAATCAATGGCATCAGTAGTCCTCATCCATTCGGTGTGAAGATCGTCGGTCTTCAATCACCGTCTTCATCTTCGACTTTTAATCGTCGTAGTAATTATTCAGAATGGGTTAAACCCGGTCATTCCGAATAACTCGCATATTTTTATAATTAAAAATCAAGTGTTATAAGGATACATCCAACGCCTCTTTCCAATTCAGAATATTCTTTAAATAAAATATTCAAATTATTAGGGAAAGGTTCCCATTAATTTTATCAAAGATAAAATCTTTTAGATTTATTCTTAAATCCTATTTTCAAAGATTTATGAATATTCCAGTTCAAATTTTAATATCAAAAATTACTACTTTACAATTATTCCAATTTAAGAACTAAATCTTATATTTAACTGGGTTAAAAAATCAATGTCATTTAAAAACATTGTTCACGATAAACCCAAAATCACTTTCAAATAAATAAATATAAATTGAAATACCAATAATCTTAGTTGAAAGATTTATTCTTTATTTAAAAGAAATTCTTTGTTTAGAAAAAATATTCTTTATATGAAGGATATTCTGAATCGAAAAGCGACTCAACCATTTACCATATAACTTTGGTTATATGGATTTCATACATCGTATGTAAATGACAATAATAATTCATCAAACCATCCGTTCAACATCCAAAGTGAAGTTCTCAACTGTGTGAGCATTAAAATGAAACAATAACGCTCATCGCAGTCTGTAAATCTATCGATTGACATACAAATAAAATTGGGACTAGTGTATTGTAACAACCCGAAAATCTGGGCCAGTTTAAAATTTTTATTTTGGCAATTTTAGCGAATTTTGATTATTTAAAATGAATTATTTTAAATAATAGCGACGAGAAATTTGTTTTGAATATAATTCGAACATATATATTCATTTGAATCGACGTTAGAATATAAATATTTATTTATATTTATAAAAGGAATTGAAAATGGCGCGGTAGTTCGATAATTCGATTTCAAACTTCAAATGAATGTACCGGGTGCAAAATAAACCGGATTTTAGTGAAACCAAAAATAATGGAATCTAATTGTGAATATCTTTCCAACGAATCCGAAAAATCAAAATTTCATAGCGGGGATCAAAAGATATGTCCAGTTGAAAATTCTAAATAGTCGCTATGGAATTCAGGCCCTTAAAAATGGAAATTTTGCAAATGACCTCGGATTTCGACGAAACCACTTTTGTTGGGTCCGTGATGTCAAATTATTGCTAGGTTTCAAATTTCATAATTTTTCGAATCAATATGTGAGCGTGGCAAAGGAAAATGTGTTTGACCAGTTTCAGTTGATTTTAATCGACTGGAAAATGGCCATTTTTCCAACGGTCTCAGAATTCGACGAAACTAGTTTTGTTAGGACCGTATCGTCAATACGAAGCTAGAAAATATTTTTCTAGAATTTTTCGAGTTAGTATGTGGCCCCAGTAAATTGAAATGCGCGTTCAAATTCAATATATAGAGTTATATGTTGATTTTTACGGAAACTAATTGAAATGGTCGAATCAGCTTACGATACATATCCCATTGTGTTCGGAATGGGGGTAATACGCTAGGGACGACAGGCGGTGGGTCGCGTTTCGTGTTCGAAATAAAAGTCAACCCTTTTTGAAATTTAAAATAATTAAATATATATTCCATTAACCCCTCTTCTCTCTCTTATACTCAGATCGAACAAATGAAAAAAAAAACTATGCCCTAAATCGTTCAGCTGTCACCCACGCATCACCACCCATCGCCACCGCCCGACGAAGCCAGCGCCCACCACCCTCGAGCTCCCCTCTACTCCTCCTCCAACCTCTTCTCTTCCGCCCCCTTCTACTCTCGAGCAAACCGCAGTCCACCCGCCACCCTGAAGACCTGGCGCCGCCACTCCAGAAGGCCGCAGCACCTCCTCCCACCACCGAGAACGCAGCGCACCCCCCCTCTTCCGATTTGAACAGTACGTCTTTTTTAATTTATTTTATTCTTTTTTTTCCTTTATCCTAACACATATATGTAAATAGTTAGGATTGTAAAAATATGATTTTTATCATATATGAAGATTAAAAATATGATTTTTATTAATGTAAAGATAATATTTTTATATGAGAAAATATAATATTTTTGTATGAGAAAAGATAATATTTTTATGTGAGAAAAGAATATGTTTTTATCTATGAAAAAGTTCGGATTTTTAATATATACATTAACATGAAAAGTTTAGATTTTTACATGCAATCTCTTCGATTAAAGACACGATTTTTTTTAACAAAGGAAAGGCGGGATTTTTATTCATGTGAATCGAAAGTAAAAATTCGATTTTTATATATTGAATAGCGAAGTAAAAATTTGATTTTTATATACTGAATAGCAAAGTAAAAATTCGATTTTTATATATTGATTAGCAAAGTAAAAATTCGATTTTTATATATTGAATAGCGAAGCAAAAATTTGATTTTTATATATTGAATAGCGAAGTAAAAATGTGATTTTTACATATGTAGAGAATACGGGCAAAGAAAGTGACAAAAGGCAAGAACGACGAAGATTTCTACCTAAGAAGAGTCGTGGCATTGGATTAGCAATTCGGTGAGAACTTCTGACCTCTACTTTTATTTTTCTAGTTATAAATATATACTAGGATGCAGACGGTGTTTAGTAGCACCCGACACCCGTCGTCCACAGACCATGGACGGCTTGTATGCTTGTTTGTTTGATTTTATTGTGTAGATGATTGTATGATGTGATGTGAAATGAAATAAAATATTTATATAGTTAAAATATTTTATAGTTAAAAATAGAATTTTTAACGTGTATATGAAAAGAAATAAAAATAAACAAATCGGACAATTTGTTTATATACACACATTTGACTGATATTGATTGGGACGATAAATTTTACACATTGCCCAACTGCACAAATAAAATCTGTGTTTGATTGTTTGAAACCCCACACGGGTATTGGGATGATATATGACATACACTAATCCCAATAATTAGTTGCATGTCGATCGATTGATTGACAGACTGTTATGAGCGTTAAATATTTATATTTGATGCTTATACAGTGTAGAATGCACTTTGGATGATGGTTGATTATTCATCATTGTTATGGTATACCTGTGGTGTAGAAAATCCATATAATTAACATTATATGGTAATTGATTGGGCCTCATTCCAGTTTCGAAAAAGAAATATTTAAAATAAAAATATTTGAAATAGAAATATTTTAATAGAAATACTTGAAAGAGAAATATTTGAAATAGAAACATTTGAAATAGAATATTTGAAAATAGAAACATATGAAGCCGTGTTGGTTAGATTAACGCCATTTTGACGTGAACGATATTTATATCGATTTTATTCATTCTTCAATGAATATTGAATAGATTTGAAATTCGAACTATATTGAAATTAATTGAAATTCGAATTATATTTAAAGTGAATTGAAATTCGAATTAAACTGAATTGATTTGAAATTCGAAACACACTGAAATGATTTGAAATTTGAATAGAAATGAATTCGAATTGAATTTGAATAGAAACGAATTCGAATGGAAATTGAATAGAAACGAATTCGAATTGAAATTGAATAGAAACGAATTCGAATTGAAATTGAATAGAAACAAATTCGAATTGAAATTGAATAGAAACGAATTCGAATTGAAATTGAATAGAAACGAATTCGAATTGAAATTGAATAGAAATGAATTCGAACTGAAACTGTATAGAAATGAATTCGAATGGGAATTGAATATAAATGAAATAGAATTGAAATCGTTTTGAAATGAATTCGAATAGAATCGAAATAGAATTGAAATCGTTTTGAAATGAATTCGAATAGAATTGAAATAGAATTGAAATCGTTTTAAATTGAATTTAAAACGAATTGAATTTGAATTGAAATCGATTTGAAATGAATTTAAAACGAATTTATATTGGAATATTCAATTTTGATTTGAAATTGAATATGAAGTTGAAACCGTTTTGAAAATGAATTTAAAACGATTTATAAAGCACGTTTTAAAAAGGAAATCGACGAAGTATATATTATATATAATATAATGGCCTGAATAGAACGCGCCGCGCCGCGGCAGTTCGCGAATTTCGACCATTGACTTCGAACGGATATTGCGGGAGATCCGGCCGTCGGATTCTCCTAAAACTGGAACTATTGGGTTCGTATCGAAAAGAGCTTTCCAACGAATATTAGAAATTTGAAATCTAATGGTTGGATTTGGAATTATGTCCAAATCAAATTTGGAAAAGGTCGCTGTAAGTGCAGTTCGATGGCCAATGATGGAAATCGACTGTACGGGCCTTGATAAAATTATTAAAAATAGTAATAATTTGTGTAAAATCATAAGAAATGATTTAGAAAGAATTGGGATGAAAAACTCCATATTTGAAAAGATAAAAATAGATTTTTATCGAAATGAACTAGTTTTGAACTAGAATTATAATTCTATTTATTTTTAAATAAATAAATTGAATTTGAAATGGTTTTGAAAATAACCAGAATTTCCAATGATTGCATTGGAATGGATTTGAATCGAAATTGTCTTCGGAATATTTCGATGTTGGATTTCGTGATTATACAGATGTTGTTATGGAAATTTGAAAGATATAGATATGTATATCGTTATTTCCAATATGACATCTGTTGGTCGTAGAATTTGATATTGAATATAAGCCGATATATTTTCTATTCAGAGCCTTGTATTTAATATCAAATGTGATTTGGGTTTGTCGTGAATAGTGTCTTGACTAACACCGTTCTTGAACCCAGTTGAGAAAAGATTAAATCTTTTTACTTAGATTTAATGAAGTGTACCAATTAAATAATATTTAATTGGAATTTAATTGATATTGATTTTTGGGTTTATCGTGAACAGTGATTAAATAACCCTCGTTCTTTAACCCGATAATTAATGGAATATGATTTTGGGTTTATCGTGAACCGTGTTATAATGACACTGATTCTTTAACCCAGTTAACGATTAAAACTAAGTGGAGTTTTTATGAATCTTTAATTAGATTGAAAAGATCGAGAATGGAGTATCACCAGTTTTACTCCAGGCAATAGTTAAATCTTTAATTAGATTTGAATGTGAAATGGTAATTGAATTTACCGATAACACCGTGGTGTTAGATATGAAGTAAGACCCGTTTTACTTCATGGGATGAATTGGTTGGGATTGGGAAATTAAAACAAATGATTACTTCGGTAAAGTTCGTTAATCCCGACTAGTTTGAATTGATATTCAAAAATAGATTAAAGAATAAATCCAAGGAATTTATCTTGGATAAAATTAATGGGAACCTTTCCCTATGAATGTGAAATTTAGAAACTAACTGTCGGTTAGCCAGGCAGAATGGTTTTCTGGATATTGATCTGATGTTGGTTTCGGCCTTCGGGGTTAATATTTGGGAAATTATTCTCTTGATTAATTTACGGTTAGTGACTGATGAATTGGAATGAGGCGTATGTTGTGTTTGTGTAACACTTATTTAAAATATACGCGAGTTATTCGGAAAGACCGGGTTTATCCCATTCTGAATAACTGATACGACGATAAGTCGAAGATGAAGACGGTGGTTGAAGACCGGAAGTCTTCACATCGTTTGGGTGATTACTGATGATCTTGATTGGGCTATACACTCAAGAAGAGGGAATCAATCGGTGGTCGTCAAGATGTGCTTGGAGATCGATGGAGATGCGAGGAAAGTGCCTCCGGTTTCGTTCAGACCCAGAACGGACTTGTAAATGGACTGTGTGTCTGACATTGGATTTCATTCTGTGTGACTGATTCGGTTGCATAGGGTGGTTTGCCTGTGTGGCATGCTAAGATGCAACTGATCGAGGCTTCTATTGAAAAGCAAAGTCTTGTGGTGATGATCAAAGCACAGCCTGTGTGGCACAGCTTTGTGTAACGTGAATTTGTGAGCCTCACACCCCGGTTGTGAACCAAAAACGGGAGACAGACGTCAGGGAGGACATGCGTTTCTTTCTAGCTAGGCTGGTGTCAGTGACCTACCAGCCCTGACATTTATATACTTTTCACCTGTGTGGTTGTTGCTGTTGCGAGGCGCCTCGGTTAGATCGGACGATCCGGGTCCGATGGAGCCATTCGTTGGCTCATTTACGCCCCAAAGGGCGGAGAAACGTAGTGCTCAGGCATAATAATCCACATCGGTGGACCGGCCCTGAGGATCCAAGGCTTGCCTGCGCGCTTGCCTGAGACTCGGGCTAGACTGTCTCGAATCGGTTGAGGACTATCTTTTGCCTCGGTTCATAGACGGAAATCCAATTTCCAAATACGTGACTTTGCGATTTTGATTGTATAACCTATATATGGCGACATAGTGGCATGGGATGCTCATGCCGCCTATGATAGATATTTATGATTTGAAGTTGTTTTATACACTATGCACTTATAATAGTATCAAATGATTTGTTTTAAACGTATCAAGCATTCTTGGCTATTATAAGGTAAAAACTCTATCCTCCGGCTTGCGTTGCATTGTGTGATGGGACCTGGGTCTTATAATAGCTTCATTTTTCTTTATTTAGCATTGCGCTGTTTGTTTTATGCACCGGTATTCTTGGGAGGAAACCCATTCCGTGTTATACAGCGTGGTCCCTTGACTTACCTAACTTTAAAAATAAAGATTAATAACTGTTTTAGTTCTCACACCAGTCACATGACTGACCTGGAGTTTATTGTTTTAACCTAAACTCTGGGTGCCCTTATTTTGACACGGGCAGTTTTGCAGATTTATATTCACAGGATCCTGGTTTACAGCTGGAACGATATCCGGAAAGCTTTGTATCCGTATATCTCCTTCAGTTGTGCATTGTATTATTTTCCACTGCGATGTATTTAAATGTAATTTAAATCTCTAATATTTCTGTGTAATGTATATTCATTTATACTCTGTATATTCTGGTAATCTGATGCATTGTCGTTATTAACAATGAAATGTTCTTCCGTCTGCGTTCTGTTGTGGCTTGCTCTCGAACTATCCGCTCTTTCCCTTACGGGGAAGTTTCGGGTCTTTACATGTATATCAGTTATCACCCCAATACCCGTGTGGGGTTTTCAGCCAATCAACAGTACATATAAATAAATAATTGGTTAGTGAATTTAACCAATTTTGAATACTACCAACATGTTGATAATGATGGACAAAAATGATATTTTATTCCTAATGTCGAAATAAAATATATTTGGCTCGCATAATTTCTTTTACATTTCTAATATATAATAGAATGTAATTTATTTATATAACATTATTGTGGATGACAAATAAAAGATAATTTACATTATACTTTATTTGTAAGTAATCATTCTTAATTTTAACACATAAAAGAAATAATCACATTTGTATATGTTTTCAATGTATAATCCAACCCTTAAAAATGTTTATTAAAATTGCATACAAATTCTAATGTATGCAACAACATATAATGATGTCACCTTAACGCAATTATACATTCTGATGTATATTTTGACCAATAATATGATTCTTATAATTGAATATAAATTTCAATGCAAGATTGCAAATAAAAATGATTTTTATATTTGCATATAAATTCTATGGTGTGTTATGCAAATAAAAATGGTTTTTATATTTGCATATAAATTCTATTGTATGCTATGCAAATAAAAATGGTTATTATATTTGCATAAAAATTCTATCTCACCAAAATGTATAAGAAGTTCCTTTATGCTGACAATTCTTATTTTTATCAAAATGGATATTGCTATAGTAACATAAACCTATTTCACAAAAATTCTATTTGTGTTTAACTCTTTCAGTTGACAAAAATGTAAATTTGTCTTAATTCAAATCTAATTAACAAAGGTAATTTTTGTTTCAACTATTATATTTTTAACAAAAGTAAATATTTTTAACAGAAATAATTATTTTGGTTCAACTAAGCTATTTGTCCAAAATGGGTATTTTGATTCAACTTGTCTACTTTGACAAGAATATATATATTGACAAAAATATATGGTTTGCTTTAACTAATCTATTTTGTCAAAAATGAATATTTTGACAAAATGTATATTTTGACATAACTACTCTATTTCAACAAAACAACAAAGATGACGACTTTGGTTTGTTGACAAATCTAATTCAACAAACAAATATAAGTGATGAGTTTGTTTAGTTGACAAAATGATGATGTTTTGTTTTAGCCATTACATTTGACAAAAGCGACAAAATGTATTTCAGCTATTGTAAATTGGTAATGGTGAATGTTTCTGCTACATTCTTTTAAGCAACACAAAAATGGATAGTTTGCCTCATTCCTCTAAAATGACCAAAGTGAATACATTTGTCTTAACCTTTTAAAATGACAAATTAAATAATTTTGTCTCATTCTATGTAAATGATAAAAATGTATCTTTTTGTATTGCAACAAAAGGACAAATAAACCTTATCTATCTATTACTCTTTTTATTTTAGCTAAGATGACACTAAAAATATATCTTTTTAATTCTAATATTTTTGTTATAATCTATGATGAAAATAAAAACACTTTAATTAATTTAACAAAATTACAACAAAGATGAATTCATTTTATCATAATCTTTTTTTATTTACTCTAGAAAAAAAATGATATTTTTAATCCCATTCTTTTATTAGCATCCAATATGCAATAAAACTGTAACTTATTAAACTATGCTTTTTATTTGCATCTAACATGCAAATAAAAATGTAATATTTTAATTTATGATTTATTTTCATCAAGGAATGCAAATAAAGATACAACTTTTAATTTCATGTTTTATTTGCATCAAAGAAGGCAAATGAAAAATTCAACTTTCAAATACGGTGTTTGTTCGCATCAAAGAATGCAAATGAAAATATAATCTTTTAACTACGATATTTATTTGCATCTAAATTTGCAAATAAAATAAAATCTTTTAATTCATGCCTTGTGTTTGTTTGCAACTAAATTTACCAGCAAAAATGTAACTTTTGAAACCATATTTGTATTTTTATCTAAAATACAAAATAAAAATGTCATATTCATTCCAGTGTTTTTGTTTGCATTTATAATTGCAAAAATGAAGTTTTAACTTTAATGTTTGTTTGCATCTAAAATTTCAAATAAAAATATAGTTTTACTTCTAATGTTTTGTTTGCATCTAAAATAGCAAACAAAAATATAGCTTTCCTTATTTCAATGTATATTTGCGTTAGAGAATGCAAATAAAAGAATATTTTATATTTCAATATATATTTGCATAAAAGAATGCAAATAAAAGAGCATTTTTCTATGTCTAAAAGAATGCAAATAAAAGTACATTTTTTATTTCTATGTATATTTGCATAAACGAATGCAAATAAAAGAACCATCTTTATTTATTTAAATTCTTTTTATTGTAAACAACATTACATAAAAATGTAATCTTCTACTTTTATTCAATTACATGAAAAATGTAATTTTTACTTTTAAATCTAATTACATTAAAAATGTAACTTTCATTTCTTTAATCTTATTCACATTAAAAATATTTTCTTTCTTTTATAACAAACATGACGGTGAAAATATTCATTCCATTATTAACACATAACGGTGCAAAATGTTCATTTCTACATTATCACATAACGGTGTAAAAATAATGTCAATTTCTAAATTAACACATAACGGTGTAAAAATTGTTCATCACATTTCTAACAAATGACGGTGCAAAATAATTTCAATTTCATTTTAACAAGTGACGGTGCAAAATAATGTCAATTTCATTTTAACAAGATCCATGAATATTTTCATTCTTAACAAAATGATAGTGAAAAACATTCTTCTCTTTTTAACAAAAATGATATCTTTTTACATTTTCAAAACAAAGACAAAATGATATTTTTTTTTACATTTTCAAAACAAAGACAAAATGATTATTATTATTTTCATTTTTAAAACAAAGACAAAAATGATATATTTTTTCTTTTATAAACAAAAGTAAATACTTTTATTTACAAACAAAAGTGAATTATATTCATTTACCCACAAAAGTGACTTCTTTTTATTTAAAACCAACAAAATGAAAGCTTTTATTTTAAAACAAACAAAGTTACAATCTTTTAAAGTACAAACACAACGAATATTTTTCATACATGGATTCAGAATAGAATTCAGATCTACAACTTAGATTAAATTAAAACGGGGAATTCTGGTTTTACAAAACCAGATCTATCACACACGAATAGTACAACAGTCACCATCAATAACCAATACAATTTTAAGTACAATAATCGCATATTCAATTAAACAAATACGTACATATGAGATTTAAACAACAAGGAATAAAATATAATTTAAAAAAAAATAGAAATCTCACAGTCGTGTCGTAAATTGGTCCAAAATTCAAACAGCCCGGAATTGTCCCGCTTCAGTCTAGGAGCGTAGATCTTTGTCGTACAAACACAACGCTTCTGAAATCGCGTTATTCTGAGTTAGTATGATCGAGTTATGGCTTAAACAAGATTGGTATTATTTTTAAAATTAAATTATTAAAATATAAAAAGGGATTTAAACCTTTCTTCTCTTTACAGATACAAGGCCGTGAGTTTTCGTTCTTTGTTCAATTCTAGGTCTGACTTTTGCTCTCGAATGGTGTAATGGTTTGATGATCGGAAGGTGGCACTTCGACCGGCTAGGGGAGGCGCACGTGCGCTGGTGGAGGGGGATCACTCGGTGGTGACTGGGTGACGTGGTGACGGTGGTTTTGGCCGACGTTTGGGTGCACGGTTCTGGGAGTTCGGGCCACTAGAGAATGATCAAGCCGTATAGAAATGTAGAGGAGGAAGAGAGCTTCGATACAGTATAAAGGGTGGAGTCTAATTCGTGGAGGATAGGGAGGTTTTAGTGGATGAGTGTGGATTTGGCCATGGGTTAGAAGAGGGTGGCGGCTACTGTGAAAGGGATGAGGGTTTTGTGAAGATGATGTTATTTTATAATATTTAATTCTGATTTTTTGAAATAAGTCCATACGTTTTAAACCAAACCAATTTCAGTCCAACTGGAGTCTACCCTACCCAATAACCCCCATTCCGGATCCAATGGGCTAGGTTTCGTGAGCCCAATCAAATGTCTTCAGCTTGTTTTATTTAATTTAATATATAAAACATTTATTTAATTAATTCAATCTTACATTTAAATTCACTGGGGCCACATACGACCTCTAAAAATTCCAGAAAAATTATTTATAGCTATGTTTTGACGATACGGTTCTAACAAGGCTAATTTCGTCGAATTCTGAGACCGTTTGAAAAATGGCCATTTTCAAGTTGATTAAAATTGACCGAAATAGACAAAACACGTTTATATTTACTGTGCTCACATATAAATTCTAAAAATTATGGAAAATTAAACTTAACAATAATTTGACATTCCGGTTCCAACAAAAGTGGTTTCGTCGAAAACGAAGGTTGTTTGTAAAATGACTATTTTTAATATTAAAATATATATATAAATTCTACAATGACTATTCTGAATTTTAAACTGGGCATAACTTTTGATTCCCGCTATGAGATTTTGATTTTTGGATTCGTTGGAAAGATATTTTTAAATAGATTCTAATATTTTTGGTTTCACTAAAATCCGGTTTATTTTGCATCCTGTACATTTGGTCAAAGTTCAAGTTTGACTTTTCAAACTACCGTGCTATTTCTAACTCCTTTTATAATTAAAATTAAAATTTTCGTTCTAACTTCTATTTAAATAAAAAATATATCGTTATTATTTAAAATAAATTATTTTTTACTATTAAAATTTCTAAAATAAAAAATTTAAATTGGTTCAGAATTTGTGGGTTGTTACAGTTTTTCTAGGACTTGGTAAAGCAAATAACTTCGTTTATTGTTCGTATGGATGATACTCACATTGGATAGGTCCGGCGAGGCCATGGATTTTGATTTCTCTCATAATAAGATCTGGAGAGATTGTTGGATTCTACTGGTTTTCTACTATGTTAAGATCTGGAGAGATCGTTGGATTCTGCTGGTTTTCTATTATATTATGATCTGGAGAGATAGTGGAGCCTCACTGTAATTATGTATTTATGATTATCTATTAATACGATCTGGAGTGATCACATGGATTTTAGGTTATCAATTATTACGATCTGGCGCGATCATAGATTTCTAGTCTTTGAATACTGGAATTCAACTTGGATTTCTCTCGGCCTTATGGATTTCTGAATTATCCAAAACACGTTTTCTACCTGAAAGACATGTTTTAGGGGGAAATTGTTGACCCGCCTTTTTGCAAGACAGTCACAATCAGGATTTTCACCTATCAGTGTGCTTGGGCATGGGCATAGATGATCTCAAATCTCAAACGCGCTTGATTGTAGCATTGGATTTTCCAGAAACTTAGACTTTTGGGCTTGGATTCTGGATCGGCAATGCCAATTTGGCCAACCACCTCACCGCTTCATTTCGAATCGGCTACCTCAGCTCAATCAACTCGGTTTGGCAAGGGGTTCACTGCTACTTCATCATACATTACCCGAATTGATATTTTCGGTTTTGTTATGCCGAACTAGATGAAGATATAACTAGAAGACATGTTCTACCACCTAAACCAGGTCAACTCACTATACATATGCTTCCGGATCGGCCTCTAAGTGTCTATGCTGAATCAGATTCGACCATTCCTATAAATACATGGATTTTGGACTATCTAAAGGAGGAAACACTTATTTTCTCTGGCATACTCATGCAAAGACAATACTACTATCAAATTCTCATCTTTCTCTCTTTTTTCTTACATAGAAATTAACTATGTTGTAATTATATAGTATAATAAAAATATATTACACTAAGTGGATGTAGGCCTGATTGTCGAGCCACTATTCAAATTTTGTGTGTCTCTTTCCTGTATTGTTTCTCTATGATTTGATATTCTATAATTGTGTGATTTTCTATATGTTTGGGTGTTATACTTGGAAGAACCAATTTCCACACCAACAGTTACCATTTAAGGGCACATGTAGGGTTGGGAAAAATCCAAAACATAGTCCTACAATGTATTTATGACATGTGACAGATAAGTTTCACGATGTCTATTGAGGGAGCCAGGAATGTAGGAGTCGTTAGAC
Organism: Allium sativum; assembly: GCA_030737875.1. NCBI lineage: Eukaryota > Viridiplantae > Streptophyta > Magnoliopsida > Asparagales > Amaryllidaceae > Allium > Allium sativum. Next base: position 4,891,808 of record CM060916.1, on the reverse strand, counting down.
ACATTGGTAGTGTTCATCAGTAACGAGTGTAATTTGTAGGAGAAGAAATGTCAATCGGTCTCCCACCTAGTTCTAGTATGTATGATATAGGAAAGCACTTATTCTTCCATTGGAGAAGATGAGTGCGATTATACTATATACCATGTTTTCTGCATGACTAATCCCCATGTGTCGCTTATTATCCTTCTTGGGAGTGTATCGCCAATCATTATCGTTTATTGGCTATTGTTCTCAATCACCTTTTTAGATGTGTGTCACCAATTATGCTTAATAGGCATTGACTATATTTTTATAAGCAAGTGTCACCTTCAGCGTGTGCCACATCAGCTAGTTTTTTATTATGAATGTCCATATATATCGGTATTATGGATGTTTATTATTGGAAATTGAATGATATATTTGTGAATGGGTGCATTTTAACCCAATAATGCATGGTGATTGATCCTTGTAGATTCTTTTGGAATTAGAATTTTGATTTATGAAAATATGTGATTTACCCATTTTTTTGTATTTTATTATTCGTGTATTGATGCATTTCTATATGGACGATGACATCTTTTAATATCGAATCTTGTTATTTCCTATGGATGAGATATGTGGGTGGTAGTGTAAGATACATTAGGTGATGTGAAGCCTCATGTTTATTATGGAATTACACTTGTACTCGAGTTATCTATCATTATATTTTTTGACATCCTTTGACATTATCTGATGATTTCACTATTATTGTTAGGGTATTGCATATTTAGTCTGCGTACCTCTGTCATTGCATTTGATTAGAAATAGCATGACATGTATGTTATTATAATACTCAGACCAGTCTGGAATATTTTGAATACTATGACTTAATATGCCTATGTTATAACAGTCTTAAAGGAGGTATAAATTTGGATAATTATATGAAATTTATACAACCCTTATTCTTTTTATATATTAATAATAAGTTGTATATATTAATTATCTACATTAGGATAGTTAACCTTGGAATGATAATTGAACACTTGTTTCTTTATTGTATTTTATACTATATGTTGTTGTTGTGATTAATTTTGTGTTCACTATTTTTACGGTGTATAGTGTATTGTTCTATACTAGGAAATTATATGCTTATTTCTTTGTACCAATAGTGTATACATGTAAGTGAGTCATCCATTAAATGTTTAATACATATAAGTCTTAGCCCAGGAAATTATTCACGTGTATATCTCATAAAGCCTCATCTTTACATTATCCGACAGTATTAATCTACATTTCTTTGGGATAATACTGGTATAAAGGTGGGGTGTCATAGTGTTTCTACATGCCCAGTAAGAATCATTATGAGCTATCATCATATTTAGACCTATTATAGGTTGTTTCCTTACATTTTGTTTATTGACCAATTTTTTTAATTGTAATACACACATATAAATAAATATAACTAGTATGATGGTATCTTACTCTACCAACACATAAGATATGTGAAGTGTACGCTAAACGGTGTTCGACCGATGTGGATGATCATCAAGGTAGGAAAAAACTAAACAACATAGTCCATGTCTTCTATCTCACAGCGCATGTTTGATATAAAATACGCGAGATAGTAAAAAAAGTGAGATGATTCTCAGTATCATTGCAACAAATCCAAAATTGTACATAGTAGACTACATCTCCAAAATAACTCATAGAAGTTGTCTCTCAAAATAAAGCACTAGTAAGCCATATAGTGCAAAACAACTGAATAATAGATTTATAAATAAAATAATATAAGAAACATCCAATTGATCACTACCTAAATAGATCTATGTGCTCAGTAAACCTGTCTCTAAACTACTCCTTTAAGAGTACTTGGATTAATAAGAAGCAATGCACAGAACCCTACGTCAGACAATAGTCTGGTGTAAGCGATAAAAATCACAAACACTATAAGATTAAATAAACATGTTAATTGAAGAACCATATTTGACGTGTTTGTACGTCCATAAAGTTAGCTCATAAAAAGCATATATTACTCTATGACTATCATAAAGAGTGTGCCAAAAGTCTACATACCACAAACATAACATCCATCACCCATCCTCACATTCACTCACTAAGTGCATTGGATGTGAGATATAGGTATATCCCACCGACAACTCAAGAACTTACTACAAGCTGGTTATTTTGTTTTCGAACCATGATGCTTAGATGGATAGGAGTGAAATTATCCAATTGATAGTCCTGGGCACCCAAATCATAAGATTAAAGAATCAATGATAACTTCCAATGGGCTAATGGCGCCAAAGTGAGTATCTAAGGCCAACGACACCAAGCGGATTTCACAAACTTACCCCGGCTTTTTGAATACACATTAAAACCTACAGACACCACTAATACCTTGGCACATTATTTGCAGCAGAATCTATTTCCAATTACCTTTATAAGCTCTGTCTGAAACCATCACTAGTTTCGAACCATCTTAATCAATCAACAATCGTAAAATGTCACTATCCTATAACCCTCCTCCAATAATCCTATCGTCTCGACTCAAGTCTTATACTTTGCACCTTGAAGCATGGCTAATCATTATTAGTCATCATCAAATCAGAGAAGATAAGCGATCAATTATTAATTACAACCACACCATCTGAATCCCATTGAAACCCCTATCTACTGTGACAACTTGTATTCCTCTGAGCCAAAAGATAAAAATTGAAATCTAAGTCCATCAAAACACAGATCGTTTTGTTCGGCACCCAAGGAATTATCATGAGAAATATCAGAGTCATATAAATTAAAATCACAACCGAATTAGATAGGATAATAAACACCGAGTGTGTCAACTATCTAATGATTAGTAAAAGTCCTTGGAAGCCAAAGGTCGCATCGACAATGAGGATGATATAATTAAGACTTTACCGATATCTGATCATCTACAGAGACCTATCCCTCTAGGGTTGGGATCGCCTGGACCCATTCCCCCCTGTTTCCATGGACCGAGCCAATGAAATCACCCCATTTTGGAGTGATTTACACTTTAGCCTCCTGAATTACACCCGAATTTCAGAGGGTAAAGTGCAAAATCCCCAAAATCAGGGGTTTTTATTGACTCGGTGCATGGGAACAGGGGAGAATGGGTCCAGAGGATCCCAACCCATCCCTCTATATCATTATTATGAGTTGTAATCATGAGGGGGTAAGAATAACTATTCTGGTGAATGGACATCAAAATACAATATACAATATGAGTTTCACCGATTGGTATCCACCTAATGGTTATGTCTATTTTCTAGGTTAATTAAACTTAGTATTTAGCATGTACGGTTAACTATCCTTGATATCAATGAATAATATTCTAATGAATCACATTGACCACCCAATAATCATAATTCATCAACCACTTGATATGTCCAATGGAAGTGGGCTCTTTCTCTTATCCATTAGTCACTTAATAGTTTTTAAAATAGTAAACTCACAGGCTATTTGATACCTACCAAGGCGGTTTCTAAGTATTGTCACTATTTTTATTATCCAATTAAGATAGGTAGACGAATTGACCATTTAATACCTATCAATGTGGTTTCTTAATAAACATTGCTACTAATAAGTGGGCGCTAGCTACTAGGACCTATGATTGCTATTTAAGGCTTTTATCAGTCAAATTGCACCTTATAAATTTATGATGCGGGAGACACCTGTGGTCGCTTAATACTGATAGGAGAGGGAAATGAAATAGTCATTTAAGATCTTTCCTAGGAGGACCGTGCATTATTATATAGCTGGCATTAATATGGTAATCCTCTTGCCACTTAATTCTTTCCATAGGATAGGAATACCTCATGTCAATTTAATACCTACACTTAAGCAGACTCTAACACAGTCATGTAATATCTAACAAGAAATGGACCCTTCCATGGATACCGTAAGCCACATTCATTCAACCATTTAATACTTTACACGAAAAAAGGTGAATCCTTTGGTTACTTAGTACCTAGTAAGGGTGGATCCTATAACTACTACCCGTACTTGTTAGAATAGTGCCATAAGAAAAGTGGTTGGTCTCAATCACTTATCAAGGAAGATTTCTCTGACCAATCATTTAAATCATTAAAATCTCACTAGGTTTCTTCTTTCGGTAGAAAATTTGATCCATCGGCCACTTAATACCTCAGTGCTTGAAGTAAACCATTTTAGAGATATCCTCATCGCTTATTTAGGATATTCTATACATCAATAAAGGTAGGTCATAACTCTCGCATGGTCACATTCTATTAGATAGTGATATCTCACATCAATAATAAGTGCACCTTACTATTGGCAGCCTCAAAGTGAAGGCTGGCTTTTACCGAATGAACCTATTGACCTCATATCACTAATCCACTAAGTCCAATAAATTATCCTAAGTTGGGTGATTACAATTCCTATTTTGGTTTTGGATTTATCCATATATTACTTACCCAATAATCCCCATTAAATTTGTATACCATAATTGTCAACCTAAGATATTCAGGTAAGTTGGTAATTTACAATTAGTAAACATTATTATTCCATTTATAACCAGGTCAATTAACCATATTCCCAATTTGCTTTCATTCATTGTTCTTTTTACTAACTTGCAAACATTTATTATGTTCGAATTGCCTGCCACATTTTGAACATTAAATCACATTCATTTGACATTTATTATGGGCAATCACATATTTCCAATTATTACATTACATTTAATTTCAACTTTTTTAATTTAAATCCTCAATTAATTAAGGTTGTAATCTTTCATTTTATATTAATTGATTGGCGACTATCAATTATTGGAATTAATCACCCTTTCCTAATTCACAATGATGTATTTTTTTTAATGAATTATTTATTAATTAATTCAATTTTAAATGAATTAATTCATTTTTTGAATGAATTATTTATAAATTAATATATTTCCTAAATGAATTATTTATTTAGTGAGTGTTTACTATGTATAATTTAGTTAAATTTAAGTTTCGTTCGATTTATAATATATTTTATATGTGAATTTCTAATCTTTACCAAAAACTTAAGGTATTCTAGTCGCATCTAACTACTAGAACATGTTTCCATATGTAACTTGCTGAAACTACAATTCTTAGGACGATTTTCCATTTAATTTCCATAAATTTAATCAACTAAAAGATTTTAATTCCATTCATAATTACAAGGAATGCTTATAAATTTAATTTCCATAACTACTAGATCATGTTGCAATTAACATTAAGCAAGGAAATCATAAAGCAACTCAAGATAATGCTGACGTACAAAAAGAAACTCTAAAATTGCTTGTACTTGGAAACTCTGATGGATGTAGCAGTGGTGAGGTTACGACACTAGAAGCTGTTGTGATGACATGCATGGAATCACCTGTACCCTTGGTTAGCAATAGAGTGGAAGCAAATATTGATGAAATAAATATGCAGCAAACGAAAACAAGCACAAGCCAGAGCGATGTCGACCCTGTTAAGGCAGCAGAAGTTCGAGCAATTAATGAAGACATTCAGCTGATATCCAGAAACCTTCAAGCTGAGCTTACAAAGAGGGTGAAGAATTCTAAAGAGTACTATGAGACAGAGAAGGAAGTGAGTGATTTTAATGTTTTCCAGTCAACCATAGTTCTTGAACAAATGGATAAAGTGAGGCTTGATAACATGTCAGCAATGCTAAGACAAATAATTGCAAGTAGCAAGAAGAAAACCCAAATGTCTCCTACAGCATTAGCCAAGAATACATCAGTGAACCCATATGCACACATTGCTGCATCACCTGGATACAAGAAGAGACCTCCAGATATTATTATTGATCATACTGCTTCAAGCTCCAACGAAAAAACAGGGCCTAAAACTCTGTTACACGGAGCATGAAGAAGGAGATGCTCAGGAATTTGCAGTAGAACGGCTAGCTGTCAACTATTGACAATGTAGTCTAGATGGAGATACGTTGGCATAACTAATAGTTAAAAGTAATGTTATGTTGTAATTGTAACTGGTGTAGTGCAATGTTGTATCTCTATCTTCCCTGCGTGGAAGCATATAGCTGGTATACTTCTTGTGTGTCACCTGAACTATCTTGTATTTTCTTATATTTTGATAAACAGTGTTACGGAACACTATAAGAACTGGTTGGCCTAGCCAAAAAAAAATGTTTATATTTCCTTTTATTTGGAATAGACGGTGCAAAATATGAAGAAATTTGCGTACTTTATACATCTCTTCCTTTTTTTTATTTGTTTATTTTCCTTGTAAAATCCAATGTTATATTTTATGAGGAAAAAATGGAAAAAAAAATAAATTTATAAATATTTATAGATAATTTTCCTATAAATCAAGTTATGGAATCCCAAAATATTTCAAAAATTAATATAATCCTTAAGTAAAATTATTTCCCTTTTACCTAAATTCATAGATATAGATTTAAAAGTCAATTTACTCAACTATAATTCTGTTGGGACGCCTCCTAAATCTGGATGAAAAAATAAACAGAATTTACAAATGAATATGTATGCAAAAGATTTAATATTAAAGATATAGATCTTGACAAAAAGATCAAATTCGTGCGACCAAAATAAATTTTATTTTAAAATAGTAAATATAGTTTCCCACTCACCTTGAAAGTGTGCTCCCAATCCCAAATATGAACTATAATTCTGAATAAAATTCAATTTTTTTTAATCCAAGAAGATGTGTATAAGAGGAGAAAACCACAAATCGGGATTAAAAATATAAAGAAAGATTTGAAATTACAAAAGAAAAGAATTTTTTGAAATAAAAATGTGTGATCTTCTGAAAAGAAGAGAGCACACATATATATAATAAAATCAAAACTACAGGGTCCAACTATAGTACATAAAAATACAAGATAAAACCTAACACGAGACTAGGGAAGTAAATGATAATAGATAAGTGAGCTCCGGATAAACCACCTCCCATTTACTCCAATATCGAATTCCGGTCAGGCCACCACCCGATATTGAAGTATATCCACTCCAATACAATATCCCATACACTCTATGTAATAGCAAAAATAATGTAGTACAACATCAAAGAACTCTCTAACAATAAACCCAAAAGACTACAAATGAAATGCAAATCTTCAATCCAAACAGCAATCTTCTAAGCTCCACAATAATGTCCATCAACCTAACAACTTAAAAGTGCTAAACAAAAACATAAGTACCCTTCACATATATGTATGGATATGAATGAATATATATACATATATATAAGTATATATATACAGAAATATATATATATATATATGTATACATTAATACATATATATAAAAAAAAAATCCATACATATATGTGATAAAAGAGGGGAAAAAACGACCGATTAACCCAAAATAACAGAGATTAAGCACAAATGCGGTTCTGATTACCACTAAAGTATCTATTAATTCTCATAAATAAGCTCAAATTAAGTCTTACCTTATATAAAAAATAACCTAATCTAGAAGCCTTATAGCGCATCGTGGACATCCAAACTATACAGTAATTAACTGTCTTAATAATTAAATTCTCAGCTGATAATGTAATAGAATGAAAAAATCTCTGATTTCTTTCCAACCAAATGAACCAACTTGTTATAATAACTAAAGAGTCCAACACTTCTCTCCATTTAGAGTTATGGCCTAATATGTAATGATTCCAATATTCGTCACAACTCCTAAAAAAGTTAAAACTAACAAAAGCAAAAATCCTAAAAACCATGGTTAAAATATAATTTGTAAAATTGCATGAGAAAAATAAATGATCAACATCTTCATCCAAAAGAGTACAATAACAACACCTAACATTAAACAAAATGTTCTTTTTCTTTAAGAGCTCGACCGTATTAAGCTTTTTGTGAATAATTAGCTACATAAGAAACTTTGCTTTAGGAGGGGAATTAGAACTCCAAATAAACTTAAAAGGGAGGAGAGAAACACCAGAAAAATTGATAAGATTATACATAGAATTGACTGAGTATACTAAACGCTTATCTAAACCTCAACTAAAGGAATCACCATTCTCATCCAAGTGATACAAGGCTAACTTAGCTTTTAGTAAGGCTAATTGCCTAATCAAATCCCCTTCCAATACATTAACAAAGGAAAACTCCCACGGGGGATCTAAATCCCTTTTATGGACATTGGCAATTAAAGCATTCTTAAAACCAAAAATATTAAAAAGCTCACTAAATTCAGTTTTAAGCGGCACAATGGAAATCCAAGCATCATGCCGAAAAAAAGTGGAATTACCAGAATGTACAATCACCTTACAACCTAAATTGAAGAAGTCAAAACAATACAATACAGACTTCCAAAAGTAAGATAATCTATTAGACCAACTAAATCCCGACCCCACAATAAACTCATCCCCAGAATAATAAGACTTGGAAACATTGACTTTCCAAGTAGCCGATATATCAGGACACCTAAATCTCCATAACCATTTTCCCAATAATGCAGAATTAAAATTATAAAGATTAATGATTCCTAAACCCCCATCTCTCTTGGGCTTACAACACACCTCCTAATTAACTAAGCATTTATAACCTTTACAAATAGGAACACCACTCCAAAGGAAGTTTCGTCTGATTCTATCTATTTTCCCGATAACCCATTGAGGAAAACGTTGAACAGCCATCCAATAAGTTGGAATTGCCGACAAGACTGAATTAACTAAAACTAATCTACCTACTATAGAAAGAAATCTGTTATTCCAACTCGATAATATATTATTAATCTTATCAATAATGACTAACCAATCATCCTTCTTAAGTTTCGAAGGTCTAATCTTAAAACCTAAATAATCAAATGGGAAACTCATGATAGAACAGTTCAAGGTACTGGCAACTAAAGACTCAACATTATCGCTATCGTTGAGAACCATTACAGCACTCTTATCAAAGTTGATTCGAAGCCCAGACAACATCTCAAAACAATAAAGAATAAACTTTAGGGCAATGACATGTTTTGGTAAATGAGAGGAAAAGAATAATGTATCATCTGCAAATTGAAGAATAGATAATTCATTATTAAACTCCTCATTCCCAACAGTACCTATTACACCTAAACTCCCAGCTCTCTTAATGATTCTAGAAAATACATCTACCGCTAAATTAAACAAAAAAGGCGAAAAAGGATCTTCTTGTCTAAGACCTCTCTTAGACTGGATCTTCTTGCCAACTACTCCGTTAACCATAATATTAGAGCAACCGGACCTAAGCAAAAGCATGATCCAGTTGGTCCATTTAACACTAAAGCCCCTAGCAAGACATAGCTCGCAGATAAAATCCCAATCAAAGGAGTCAAAAGCCTTCTCAAAATCTAACTTTAGCACAAGTAAAATTGTTTTACAACAAACATTAATGTACTCCTGTACAGCAGCTACTCCATCCACTATATTTCTACCCTTTATAAAAGCTGTTTGTGAAACATTTATAAGATCATTCATCTTTGTACTAAGTCTGTTAGCAAGGACTTTTGATATGATCTTAACCGAAACATTAATTAATGAGATTGGTCTAAAATCCTTAAGAGAGTTAGCACCCACTTTCTTATGAATAAGAATGACATTAGCAACATTAAAACTACCTAGACGCAAATCACCACTATAAAAATCATTGAAAAGATTAATAATATCAAACTTTAAAACCTCCCAAAATTGTTTATAAAATAAAACTGAGAAACCATCTGGTCCAGGAGCTTTGTCACTAGGCATATCACAGATAGCCTTCCAAATCTCCCTCTCAGTAAAAGGACTGTCTAGATCTGCTAACTCGACCTTAGTGACCGGCGGATAAATGTCATTCCATCTAACTTTAATTCTTCTATTAGTCCTAGTACCTAAAATCTTCTTATAATACCTAGTAAAGGCCTCATTTAAATCCTTCTGGACAGTTACCTCTACATCATTAATAAAAATAGAACGAATCAAATTATCACGTCTCCTCTTATTAGCCACACTATGAAAGAATTTCGTATTATTATCTCCTTCCTTAATCCATCGAACTCGGGATCTTTGCTTCCACATGATTTCTTCTTGTTCTAAAATCAACTTGAGATCATTTCTAAGGTAGCAAAGTCTATCTTTCTCATTTGGATTAAGAATCCTGGTTTCGCTAACTTTATCTATATCTAACATCTCACACAAAATCTTATCTTTCCTAATTCTAACACTACCAAAAATGTACTTATTCCACCATTTAAGAAAAAATCTCAACTTGCCAAGCTTAGCAACGAAAATCTTCGCAGAATTGCCATTATACAAATTATTAATGTAAAATAAAGAATTCCATTTAACCGAAACTAAATTACTAAAACTGGAATCTAATAACCACATTTTTTCAAATTTAAAGCTATTACTAATGTGTACATTCGAATCACACGAAAGAATGATGGGACAATGATCAGACAATAAGAAAGGCATACCCTTAACTCTACAAATGGGAAATCTGTCCTCTACCTCAGTACTAATAAAAAATCTATCTAAGAGTGCGAAAGAAGGCTCATCTCTAACATTAGACCAGGTGAACATTCTATTATTAAGAGAAATCTCAATTAAATTTTTATCTATTATAAAATCATTAAATTCCTCCATATCAGAGAAATCACCTTCTCTAGGTGATCTCTCCCCTAAAAATTTAGTAACATTGAAATCCCCCCCAACTATCCATTGATTGGGAATGAGATTTCTAAAATCAGCGCATTCGGTCCACAAGTGTCTTCTCTCAATTTTTGTATGAGGACCATACACATTTGATATGCCCAGTAACGAATTATCTACTAGTGAGGCTAAAATAATATGGAGGGAGTGCAACATAGGGAACTCCTGAACGAGTCAAAATTGATTGTCTTTCCAGCCAATCATAAGCCCACCAGCACTACCTAAGGCCGGAAGACATGACCAATTCCGAATAAAGGACCCACCTAACACATTATAAAATCTAGGATCAGGATTTTCTATTTTAGTTTCTTGAAGTAAAACAATATCAATGTGAAAATCTTTAAAGAAAGATCTGACCTTTACATGTTTTTTAGGTTCGTTTAACTCTCGAATATTCCAACTAACAATCCTCATCGACTCAACGAGGATACTCTCTCTAATTCCCTACCCCTAATGTAATCAGCATCCTAATCCATATCAGTAAATACAAAGGCTGTGTCACTAGCGAGCTGAAATAACTGGCTAGACGAAATACTACCTAATGCAAAAGGAGAGTAATCGCTACCATAAACAGGAACCATACCTAAGCCCAAACTCGCATTGCTACTGCTAGCTAACGAGCTCGGGAACCTACCATGAGATGAAGCAGATCTGTGTCTTAATCTCGCACTGCGTCTAACCAGTCCAGAACTATGCACTGTTCGCCTCCTTCTCCCCCTCCTGGGGGAATAAGAACCATCACCAATTAGAGAAGACCCTTCACCAACTTTAGTCCCCCCGACAGGAATTAAATCACTGGACTGCTCTTCAGAACAATTCATGGCTCTTGTCAATTGAAACTCGCCAAAGCACGGACTCCAGACTGCAGAAAAAACACCCTCTAAGGAAACTTTGAATCGAGTCAAACAACCTGACTTAACCAAACATACCATCATACCATTCGAACCATAACAATCTAACCGCGTTAGCCCTATCAACTCTTTGCCAAGCAAATTACTATTATTATAAACCGCACAACTATCAACATCATTTATCCTGACACCATCCTTTACCCCCAAATCACTACTAGCCATAGTTGAATAACCAAAACCACTAGCCTGGTAGCCCATCACATCCAACCTCTCACCGCCAGTCACCATACATTGGTCTGAAAAACCCTTCATCGAACTAATAATCCCCGACATCTTCTTTTGTCTCCTAACAGTTCTTACCTTTCCCACTCGAAAGCCCGTTCTACCCCTCGAAGAATAAGACAGAGACCCCAAAGTCTGATCCTCATCGCTCCCCTCTTCTTCCACAAGTTCCTTCAGTGTATCAAAGCAGTTAGACAAAACCACTTCCTCGGTCACAAACCAATCACACCCCTCCTCCAGAACATGATGCTGCACATTACTAACAGTAGAAACCCATCATATTCTTTCATATCCGCCCTATCATCCCCCATCATCACCTCCTTTATCTTATCAGATCGCACATACTTGTCAACACTGTGACAACCTTCACTGCTAAAGCCTTGACAAAGAATAACAACAGGATCATCACACATAGGATCAATTTTCAGAAAAGTCTTTTCCCTCCCATCAACACCCACCAATTCTTCCACAAACAGCTCATAAACATGATCAGACCGGTCCCTTAAATCCAACGCCCTACTCATCCCTGTATAATCTGAACCCACATTCGAAGAAGACCCTACATACCTCAATAGCGCATAATCATCACAAATACTCGATACTTGAAAGTCACTAACACAGCGTTCGCAATTAATAGCTGAGTTAATTACATCAAAATGTTCCAGAATTCCCTCTAACAGCAATATGGCTCTTTTCTTGTTCCTTACAAACGAGGCTGAATACATTTTCCTCAATTTCAAAAGATTGAGACAGAAGTGAAACGCATATTCCTTTCGATTCATTGGACTCGGTAATGGAGGAGTAACGATGTCAAAAGAGATGCTTTTACGCCACAGTAAACCATCTATAATACCTTCTAGATGCCACCCCAACAACAACAATGAATAAGCACCATCAGTATCCTGATATGAAAAATCCGAATCATATAGATCAATGAGGGCCGACAATTTCAGACATAACCTCAAACAATTATGGTGCATCAGTTCATAAACTATTTTGCCTCTAAAAATATCTGGACAGCTTGGCAAACGATGGTCGATACCTCTACACTTAAAACAACGTATACCATTCCTACATTCCTTCGCAAAATGATCAGAGCCCCCACATTTAAAGCATGAACGATCACTTAAAGTTTTCTTCCGATAAAAACTATTAAACGATGCATTTTTCCATGAAATATGTGGTGAAGAAAACTTAATAACATCCACAAACGATCTCTGGAAAGAGTTAAATACGAACTGAGAAGCATAATGAGAACTCGTATCTAAAAAATTCTGTCTAAAAGTGAGATTTAGCCTACCTGATCTCAGGTTTGTCTCCTCAATTGACCAATTCGGGGCCGTATCTTTGAAAATTCGAGAAATTCCATGAAATATGTGTCTAGATTTACCCCCAAATATTAATACATCACCTTGCCAATCCATTATTCCACTCATCCCTATACACAAATTCGGCCGAGTCACCGATGGAAAATGATATTACAGGAATACCAGCCGAGTGGCTTTCTTTACTTTCGTCTCTATCTTGGTGAAGACCAAGTTTACCTTCATTATTATAAAAATTGACAATACATATATCAGGTTTCATATTAGGAAGATCTTCATCTCCCCCACCATTCTCCTTTATCACCTTATGAGCAACATCGAGGGATTCGCCAACCATGAATTTGAATTCATTCGGAATTTCAGGAGGAGTCTCACCGTCACAAATTTGCCTATCTTCATACGTTTTTGTCATTGGATTCCAATTTTTTCCGAGACACATCATATAAAGATTTAACTTTGCCCCATTATCATATCCTGGTCTGTGAAAACCTCCTTTACCAATTCCTAGTTCTTGACATTTTTTAACCACATTGATCTGATCTTGATTACTCATAAACTTCTTTAATAGAATCATACCGGAATTCAAAATTTGATGGTGAAGTTCAACAATCCTTTCCTCCTTTCGATCAGATCTTTTAGTTTGCAGACAGATATTAAACACATTTTTCCCTAAATTATCAATTGAATTTCTAACGAAATCCTTGGTGGAAAATTTTCCCTCATCATACTCCACGCAATTAGTGTTGTATATAATGGTGTTGTATACACAATTATATGATTTTTGTTTGATGATAACAACCAAATAAATATTATTTTAATGTGTTTGATATTGTACTATTATTATACATCACAGACTGGAATATAATATTTATATTTAAATAAAATACGACTGTACAGAAATTTAAATATTCACACAGTATTTTATTTAAATATAATATTTTATTTCACTATCAAAACAGTACAAATTTATAAACTCCACTATTTATACATTTCTCTTATATTCACTGATATTCACTACATCACAATACATTCAAAGACTCATTTACAGATTTTTTTTCATATACAGACACTTATACACTTTTACTAACACTGTCTTCTATCTTTCATCTTCTGTCTTCACAGCTTACAAGTCAGTCCAGTCTTCATACAGTCAGTCTTCAATCTCCACAGTACTTCACTGTCAGTCCAGTCATCATCTGCATACCTGTCATATTCAGAAACACACACACACAGTACACTGCAATAGAATTTAAACTGAATATATGCGAATATAAATTTTATTTTTAAAAATTTTATTTGCCTCAGTTTTCTGGTGTGTTTCTCATCATTTTTCTGACTTGATCTGATTTGTTAATCCGACTATGTCTAGACAGTATATATATAGTACAGGGAAAGGAAAATTTTCTGATGGCTGCAAATACACAAGTGTATAAATACACGTGTGCACTGCCTCGCCAATCAGTGTATACAGCTGTGGAGCAGTCACATGGACCAAGCTCGACACATTGCACAACTCAACACATTTCAAGACAGTGATGCTATCAACAAAAATGGCAAAGCACGTATGTTCAAATGTTTAACAAAGTCAACAAAGCATGATTCAAGCCAGCAAAGTGTAAATACCACATGAAAACAACAAAGTCAAAGTCAACAGCAATGGTTCAACATAGTGAAGCATGGTCAACAAGCATAGCACATGTTTCAAATGACAAGGCCAAGCAAAGTCAAATATGACATGACAAAGAGGTGCAGCCAAGAAGTGATCAGTAAAAGTCGATCTCATATAAGTGAAATGCTAATGAATTTAGCACAACAGCAAAAGCAAATGGCCGAGGACAATTCAAAGTTGACATGGCCGAATACACAACACACAATCAAGACTGGAGCATACATGGCATGTACACAGCAGTCCATAGTGACACACATCAAAAAGAAATGGACACAATTGTGTACAAGTTTTTAGTGCAGCATGGGTTCTAGGAGCACAAACAGCAAGTTCAAGTATGGAGTCAAGCAAAATCAGCAAGTGTGTAGGAAAGATTTTAAAGCAGGTTTCAGCAATGATCAAATCAGCATTTTTATATGTGCATGCAAGAATAAAGTTTCTGCTATGTACACAAATGTTTCATGGTACAACAATGTAGTGAAAGACAACATACTAAATCAGGTTTCAAGTAACCATAGTGGAACACAATATGGTGATGTATATATGACAAGAGCAGGCAGTTCAAGTACAAAAAGTGGTCAAGACAGAACAAGTTTCAAGTGCAGCAAGTGGTCGAACAAATCAGTTTGTGTTCAAGACCATACAGTGATGTTCATGCTCAAGGTAAATAAATACAGGGGTGCAGTTTCATGTGTGTATCTCATTTTATGTGGTCGAGCTAGTCGAGTTCAAGCAAGTTTCAAAATACTAAAGTGACAAAATTGAGTGGCATGTACAATGCATACACAACTAAGCATAAATGGACAAGGATGCAAAAATGAGTCAGCAAATACATGGTGATTTGGTTTCATGCACACAAATCAGTGAAGTTCAAACCAGACCAGCCAAATGATAAGCATACAAGATATGAATGGAGCAAAGTCTTTATTTCAGAATGGCTCAACCCAAACAACATGTTCACAACAACCACATGGGCAAGACAAATATGGACATAAAGCAAATGATTTTACGCAAGGAATAATTCAAAAATTCATGGGGCCACAAATAAATTCTTTCCAGAACTTCTCATTTTATCAAAGCGGTTTCAAATTATATCGAGGTAATCAAGTGGTCAAGGAATTCATTTCATTCAAGCCGCAAATCAAAAAGGGGAAACCAGACAAATTCAGAGCAAGCCATTAATCAAGAAATCAGAGTAATCAGGGTTTTATTTTTAACCCTATAAACACCTATTACATCATTGGAAAAAATTGATCATCAAAAGCCATCCCAACATTTCAGATCGAATCCATACAAAACCCTAAAAATCAATACAAGGATTTTAAAAGCAGAAAATTCAGAAAGCTCACGTTTTGATCGAACCAGAGAGCAATCCCAAATTGGACGAGCGAAGCCACAAAGAATCGAGCCTCAGAGAAGCCATTCAATCAATTCCAGAAAGCCATCGAAGTTACAATCGATTTGTGGACGATTCCATTGAAACCCTAGAGAGCCGCCGCCATTTCTTTTTCCACAGAGTAAAGAGATCGGGTGAAATGAAAATGAGAAAGGGTTGGCCTATTTTTTCATTTGGCTAAGATTGTTTTTAAAAGGGGATGACCCCTTTTTATTCAAACTCCTAAAAGGGTTTTTGATTTTGTTTTTAAATTTGTATTGTTTTATTTGCTCTGTAAAAATCATCTGAACAGTTTTCTAGTATCTGTATAAACTAGAGTGAATCAGTCAGGGTGTTGACTGTCAGTTTCAAAGTCTGTAAAATCTGGGTTACGAATTACATGGTTGTAATTCGGTGAATCTGATCTAGGGGTTTAGATCAGTCTATGGTTTTGAGCGTAGGGTTAGAATAGGAGCAGGGTTTGCGAGTGTACATGGTCTTGTATGCGGGATCTGTTCTATCACCTAGTAGAAACCTTAGAAATGCAGCAGTAGGCAGGGTTTTGCCGAAGCTGGGTATATCTGTGTGTGATTTGTTTTCTGCATTTCTGTTTCCGTTATATTCTGTGATCTGTTTATTATTTTAATATTCTGTTTGATTTTTAATTTAGTTAAAAACTGTGATAAACCTTATTCACCCCCCCCCCCCTCTAGGGTTAATCTAGTTCCAACAATTAGATCTTCTATGTCCAAATTTACCACAATTAAAACACTTAACCTAATTCCTACAGTTTCCCACCAAGTGATTTTTATCCCCACAACAATAACAATGTTTGAGTCGATTCTGGGTTCTTGAAGAAATCGGAACCGTACAGGAAGATTGGATCACCTTATTCGCCTCAACATACGATCTGAGGTTACCAGAATAAGATTGAAAGGGTTGCAGATTAGAACGAGAAGAAGAAGAAAAAATTGCGGCCGCCATTCATTCAACAAAAGAAAAGAATAGATATGATAAATTAGATTTATATCTGGAGAATATACCTTAAGTGCAAATGTTAATGGATTCAATTCTATTTTCTTTATTTTGATTTATAATCTCCTCTAAATTTTATGTATAAGAACATAATTTTTTTAGGCTAATTCTATTTATACACCAAAAATTATAAAAAATTACTATACACCGTATATTACTTTACGTACACCGTTTCTTTTACTAAATTATCCATGTTCTCATCTTCTTTTTCTTTCCGCTTTCAAACTTAAAACACAATTACCTAAAATTATAAATTCTTTGCATTAAATTGAGTAAAATTTAACAAAATAAAATTTATTTCTTGTACAAATATCATAGCTTTTATAAACTTTTTGAAAAGAAATTAATTAAAATTACTCTAATTTTACGAAATAAATCAACACTTCTAAATTAGACCATTATTTCTGAATGTTTTCTTAATTGAAATTTTAGATTTCATGATTAAATAATTCATTAACATCTTCATTAACATATCTATTTTGCATCGAGTTTCCATACTTTTAAGAATAGTTTGACTATTTATATGCAAAAATTTTAAAAAAGCAGCAATGAGAAAAGGGCAATTTAGTAATAGAATTTTATAGAAAAAATAATGGTGTATATTAAGTGATTTTCGGTGTACAAATAGAATTTGCCTTTTTTTATTATAGTTTAGGAAGAAAGAGGAGGAGAAGAGGAAACAACAGAACTGTGCTCTTTTATCCAAAAAAAAAAACATGAGAAGAGAATGAAGGGTTGGGACTTTATTTATAAGCGCAGGAATTAACCATGTTTGTTCGATCTAATATATTTAATCTAGACAATTCAGGCTATGACAAATTGGAGCTTTTGACCCACAGCGGGTCGACTGCCTGGTCATCCGCTTGATAAAGGCAGGTTTACCTATGGATTCCTCCAATATATTAGATATTTTTGTTAATTAATTATGTTCACCATCATTTTTGTTTATGACTTTTTCGTACGGACTCCATTGGTGAAACTCTTAATATGAAAGTTGCTCAGATTCGCTACGCATGCAACGTTGCAAGTTTTGGTCAAATTCCATTGCATAAATTCCATATTTAGAACATAACTATTCATTAAAATAATTAATGCCAAAATCCTAAGGTGTTACACCTACCATAGGGGTTGAACTGCTACCAAGGATTGATATTGATCCTTTATACATGATTGATTCCAAAAGTTTTCCTCCTTTTTCTTACTTTCCTCATCACGTACAAACTCCAGTCGATCCCAAACATCACTTACCCACTCTAACATACCAACTCAAAAGTTCTTAACCATGTTCCACGGTAGTCTCAACCCCATGGAACAAATGCCTAGGGATTATAGGCTATCTAATTCCTCCAAGCTAGTATGATCTCTTCATACTTAGTCAAATCTCCATTATCATTTCAAGTTGTTTTGATCCCTCTATACTTTACCAAAATCTCCATTATCTCTCCAAGTCTATCTATTCTATCACCAATCAACTATAACCTCTTCATAAGATCCCTAAATAGCTTAAAATTTGATATGCAACCTCGAGATGTCTTCCTTAATTCTCTCTAAATCGCATGTAATTATGAGCATTTTGAATTTTTAGGAGCTTTAGCGATCCCTTATAAAATCCTATGTTTAAGTCATCATGTGATTGATGTTTTCACATAACTGAATATAGAAAAGTCGTGCATACAACATATATAAGAATTAACAATCGTTAGACAATCAATTACAATAAACTTTGAAGGATTTAGAACTAAGGTACAAATCGAAGATCCATAAGAAGAAATTAAGGACCTATAAAACACGTTTCTGCAAATCAAACCCAAACCATATGGAATTCATATATGTATATGTGTATATATATATACACACACACGCATATATGCATGTGCATATGTATGTATTTATGTATGATTCAAAATAACATAAAAGAATTTCTAACATTGTTATTCAGATTCTTGGATGAGATCTAGGATAGTAACACCTTAATTTAGTAGGTGAGAAACTAGATAACTCTACTTAGCCAATGCAAACTCTATAAATGAATATATCTCGATGCTTTCCAAACATTAGCAAAAAAACTCCCTTCTTCTATATGTAGATCTCACTAATCTTCTTTTTATATGATATTTTAATTAAAAATTATTATTTTTGTATGTATTAAAGAAGAAGAAATGTTTTAATCCAGGTTAGAAATGTTTTAGGGAAAAGAAATGAAGTTACAACACCTGTTTCAACTTATTCATCTTCTGCCAAAATTAATGGGCCTAACCATGAATGGTGCCCATTTTCTCATTTAACCTGTTTAAAACATGATAAACCTTAAGATAGTCATAACTTTCAAATTGCAAGCTTGTTTTCTTAATATAACCTCTCTACAAAATGAGAAACTATCATCCCAATCCAAGAAAAGTGGTTTTAGACCAAACTTGCACTTCAATCAAAAGTTTTGAGAAAACAAGATTCGGCAAGGGTAATGAAATTGTTGATTTTTTTTTATATAAAAATTCTAAAAATGACAAAAGAAAACCCCTAATAGGCATTACCTAAAGTTACAGAATCATATGATTATATGATAATTTGTGCAGTTAATGCCCCGCTGTAACCCCATTATATCCAATAGCGGATTACTACCGCTACAATTTTTCCAAATAGCCTCTCCGCTTTCAGCCCTCCTATGTATTCTATTGTCCCCTATATATCCAGTTATTTCTTCTATATTATGTTATTCCCGCTACATCTTTGGTGAAAGAAACGAACTGAAAATGACACATGCATTATAAAAATTATGAAGTTAGGTTTTTTTAATTGAATTTTTTTAATATATATATATATATATATTTAGAAACAAAAACACTCTATATTCTATAAAATTTTATAAAGTTAAATAGCAATTTATATTTATTTACAAATATTTGCACATGTTTTTATTTAAAATTAATTTTCCAAACCAATAGATACTGGAAAATAAAAGTAACAACTTACTGTTTGGAAGACAATTAAGCTTAGCATCACATATTGGTTTTTTTTTCAAATATGGCAAAATTCAATGAAAATTACTGTAGCACCTCCCCTATATGGCTTGATCTGGAAAAATCCTAAATCACTATGCCAACAAAAGAAAAGAAAAGCCCAAAAGTGGTTACTCGTACGTGGAGCAAAAATTACCAAAATGCACCAAATGGAAAAAACCAAGACTCTTTATCTACTACGTACCTCTTTTCAAGCAAGCTTACCAATTAGATGTAAATAAAAGCAAATTAGCATCCAACAAATGAAATCTTGCTTTTTCATACTTGGGCATGTACTTAACAAAGAGAATTAGACACAATAGTATAAATAATAACAAGGGAATAAACATGTTAAATAAATTAAATAAACATGTCAAGTCATGTATGGATTTTGTTTCGAATAAATAGACAATACAACAATACAATTATCCTACATGCCTAGCAATCATAGAAATATAAATAGACATGCAAACATCATCAATAGTCAAACATGAGTGAAAAATAGCAGCAATCATAAAGATAACATCCATACCTATCCTAGCATGCAAGATACCAACCTAACTAATATGACACATCCAATATTAAATTTAATATATGTATGACTCAACAACTTGGTTGCCGTTTCAAAAATAGGGAATAGTTATCTAGCGTCTCTCGTCAATAAATCAATTATGACTCGAGCGCTATCATACTATTCCTAATTTCCATGGCAACCCATCGATGGAAACCATCGACAATCATTCCTACATCCATTCGGAAACCTCGAATAGTTATAGAAATCTATTCGATCTATCCCATTCAACTATCACAAGCTGATATCGCATTCATTATAAAATAAACGCGTAATCAACACCTTTCATGCAGCCGAAAACAAACAATACTCAACCTATATGGAACCAACCATCGCGGTCGAATCCATACTACCTCACCTCTAGTTACGAAATCATTTCCAGTAATAAACACAAGTTACTTTCATTAATGAAATATCGCTTCAGAATGGGTACATCTCCAACTCGACACACACGAGCAACTGCATTACTTATACATGCCTATAGGAAATCTCATACAGGTAGGAGGCTAAGAATTCCTACCGTGGCCGCCAGCAAATATTGAGATACCTCTCAGGGAGGAGAAATCTCGATGAAATGACATCACCAACGACTTTAACTCCCTTGCTAATAAATAGAGCCTCTAACTCACCAAAAAAACTCTATCACCATCGATTCTGAATTGGGAGTCGACTACTCTTTCTCAAATGGTTTTGGTTATCGACTAAGACATGATAACTCCTAATTCAAAAACAAGCCACTCAAACCACCCGCACAACCAAGTGAATGCTATCAGCTTATCGTTCCTGCTAGGAAAGAGATATCAATATAGTCATGGATCGACCTTAACTTCCAAACCATCTGAATTCTCGTAGGACTCATAATGGCATCCTACTCGAGAAAACATAACCCAAGCACTCCACCAGCCAATTAAGAATGTCGATTCACTGGTTGGCCCAAACGTCCCGACCAACCAATTAAAATCAAAGCAGCGTATAAAATGTTGTACTCTGCATACAACAATCAACTACTCACACCACAGAATTAGACTCAAATACGGTTGCAAATTGATCACCTCATCGAATGTGTCCAGATACTCTCAAGCTACAAGCTACAAGCTTAGGTAACAACTAGCTACTAGAGAACTGTCTCAGCCCGCTACCGTCCAATCATAAGCGACTTGACTACTGAAGATCTAAGTCTCAGCTCACAATTGCTAAACCAAAGATGATTCATTACTGAGCTTTGTCCTATCCCACTATCGTCACCAACAACCACTCACTACAACCCATATTTTTCATCCCCCTAGTAATTGAATTTTTGGACTTAAAAACTAAATCTAGTCTAGCACAACAATCAACAAGCAATCAATTAGCAAATATGCAACCATGATTAGATGAATTTAAGTTTTAAAGAACCATATATACTGCTTAGTATAGATTAAATATGTCATAACACTCCACCACTTTGAGGCCCGACATTAATAGCTATGAATGCTGCAGTCACTCTTAGTATTAAGTTCTAGCAACCAAACACGTGATGTTACACACATATATAGTCTAACTAAGCCCTCAACACTATAAGTCACCATAAAGAAAGACAAATACATTCACAAGTCACAATATCGTTCCATCCATCGAATTGCACTTTCAAACGGAATGATGAAATCTTGACGTCAAACTAAAACACACATGGAAACACCATTAATGGAGACATATATTAGCATTCCCGACCCTTTGCCAAAGCAGGGGAAGCAACCGCTTAGGGCCCCAAGTTGTCCAGGCACCAAAATTTACCCATACGAAGAAAAAAACACAAAACAATGGCAATTCCGAAATCACGATTTACAACTACGAGCGAACGGCGAGCAAATGGACCGATTCACGATTCATCCATCAATTGCAGCGCTCCATTCTTCATTTAGCGGTAAGCGAACAATGATTTTCAGTTGAATTTTTTTAAATTTTCAGTCTTCCTCTCCGATCTGATTCATGAAATTGAATGATCACTAGAAAAACCATCGTTGAAGCCTGGAAGGTATAAATTGAATTTCTGTTGAAGACGAGGTTTGAAGGTATTATTTTGGATTTTGTTAGTTGAAATTTTTAGTTGTTGCCTACTGTGTTGGTTTAGATGCTGAGTTTATGTCATTGGATTATATTTGGTTTGCAAACTGATGCATTGTGTTCAAAACGAAATTCAATACAGTTGTCATCGATGCTCCATATTTCACATGGATTGAAGATTTTTTTTGTTAATAAGTGAAATAGTTAAGCTTCGGATTATGGAAGAAAAAATGAGAAAGGATGTGTTTTAGACTGTAGTGGAAGAGGAAATGCTAATGGATGTATGCACAGTTTTTTCATCTTTCTAACTTTGATAATTTCATCATTTTTAGTAGCCGAATGCTTCAGATGGCAGCCAAAAGAATGTAAAGGATGAACATGCTTGAAAAGGAAGATGATAAGTACGGACCAGTTACTACATTCAAGTAAATTAAAAAAAAGGAAAAGGTACGAATACCAAGTGCTCCCTATTTCACATGGATTGAAGATGTTTACGAATTCAAATGTTAAAATAAATAAATAAAATTCTTATATGTGCGTATGATTGAACTTGTGTGTTAGATGTTGAGTTTAAGTTGCTGGACTCTATTTTCTTTGCAAACTGATGCTGCGATTCATAAAATAAAATTATGAACATCTACGCTACCGTGCAATTGCAGTTTATTTTTGCTTCGAAAAAGAGTGCAAATCCAATTTTGATTTTATTTTTTAATATTTAATTTTAGGTTAGTTGTCATATATTAAGTTAAACATTAATTTGTAGTTAAGAGAATATCGTTTAATTCAAAATTGTTATATTCAAATTCATATCTGATATAGTTGATAATTTTATAACGGTTTATTTGGCAGCAGTCATTAAATTTTTTATTGGCTAATTAATGTGTAATTTGTTGATAACTACCTTTGTTTTCATAGGAAGTTGGAGTTAGTTTACTAGTCTATAGTATTTGGTCTCTTTATGAGGGCATCATTTTCGTATTTTGCTTTAGGTACCAGAACTTCTAGGACCGGCCCTGTATATTAAGCGATGACATTGTTATTTCCCACTTCATCGAGGGAGCGCTCGATGGAACGGGAACGACAATCGACACAAACGTCTCCACGATTCGTCCTGAAAAAGTAAGAACTTCTATACTAGGCGCAAGCTCAAACATCTCGAGGTTATTCGATCGACTCCTCCAAACCATAGCATGATTAGAGGAGTCGTTGATGCCTACAGTTACAAGCTACTCCACTTGGATAGCAGTGTAACTGTTGCATAACAGTGATCTATGTTACAATCATGGAGTAATTCAATCAAGAAGTCGAATATGTTTCCGTACTAGAATAATTAGATTATTAGTACTAGTTGGAAACAAAAAATTATACTCGAACAAACAATCGAACTTGATATTCCCATGAATTGTATATCTTTTGAATTCTAGTTCCTTACTTGCCCCTTCTCGAGGCTGGATTTTTTTTTTTGAGTAAGGGAGATTGTAATGAACCGTGATTTCGGACAATTTTAAATATTAAATTATATTTAATTTTGAATAGAATTGTTTTAAAATATAAATTTACGATATGAAATAAAACTCTTAAGTGATAAATTTCAAAAAGATGGAAAATGATAACATATATTAGAATATAATTTGTAACTTATATAAAAATTTGAATTTTGACAAAGTTGTAGTAGTAGATGTGAAGGAGTGATTATATTACAAACTTAAAATTTTAATAAAATTAGATCTTGTACATATCAATTGTATCATTGATTATTACCTTTGCTAAATAGATAGCTATAATTTAACTTGTCTTTTATATTTGATTTGATGTTGAACATATTAAGTGCTTGTATGATAAGAAAGATGCACAATTTAGGTCTATTTTTAATTTAATATTGACACTAATTGTACTAACTTGATAGGACTTTTTCAATTTCAAAAAAAATTGTACGTTAATTATAATCAATGAGTTATTAATAGGAAAAATATGTTTATGTTAAGTTAAAAAGGAAGATTTTAATAAATTAATTGATTGAGTTTGGGATTATGCGTTAAGTAAAAACGTGATTTTAAAAAAGTGAATTTAGAGCCCAGTTTCATCTTTATGTCATGAAATAGTGATCACATTCAGTTTTATTTAATAGTATAACAAAAATGCAAGATTCCTTCTTTAATGGGGACTAGGTTTCACCCTTAAAATTCTTCGTATCTTTCTTCCACCAATTTATGATTCTCTTCCCCTTCCACCTTCAAATCTCTCCTACCATGCCATTGACTCTCAATCTCTCTTACCTTGACCTAGCTTTCGCCATCGTGCAATTTCGTTTTGTTAATCCTAATCATTAACCAAAATCGATTTCACCTACGTTCCTACCTTGATGTAGCAAGCCTTGAGTCCTCCTTTCCATATCTGTCCTTTGCAATACCACACCTATCCTTCGCTTCTTCTCGAGGTGCCCCTTTTCGCCAACCTTTTGTTTGACTATAGCATATTTATGAGGCATAGCGCGACCCCCAAGCTTGATTCACCTCTTGCGGCTCTGGATCTCGGTATTTGTAGTGAAGCTCATCAAAAGGCACACTGTGTAGTTGTGGGCCAATTAGTCGATATGCTAGCGAGTGATGTTTATTGCTGTCTTCTGGCATTTTATATTGGTCGTCTTTGGTTTGGTTTTGGTTGGTTTGTCTATATGCGTGTATTAGTGGTTAGATAGTTTCTGTATGTTAAGTGTGTTTCGACTTGAGTTGAGTGTGGTTGCTAATGTTTTGGTTTTGTTTTTTCTTAAAGTCTTTTGTGTTTAGTTGATGTGTTTAGTGCTAATGTAGCTAGGTGGTTGTATCATTTTCTTTTGTTTTGGCTGTTGTGTCTCGCTTGGTGAAGAGTGTGTTAGGTTACTTTTTTGATGATGCCATTGTTCTTCTAGGTGGTTTTCACTTATGATGGTGCTATATTGAACCAGAGACGTTGTAGTGAAAGGAAATTAATCTATGTCATGTTCCATTTGCATTCTTGGGAAAGTGTTGCAGTATGTCAATACCACATTTGCAAGAAACCAGGCCATTGGAAGAGAGATTGTCCGGACTTAAAGAAAAAAATTGAAGTGGTAAATTCATCGGTTGTGGTGGAGAATTTTTTGTCTGATGACTTGTTGATAGCGGTAGTATCAGATGTATCAGACCATTGGGTGCTAGATATGGGGACATCTTTTCATATGACACCTAATAAGAATTATTTCAATTCTTTTAAAAGAAAAAGAGGGAAACTGATTCTTATGGGAAATGATGCTAGTTGTAGAGTCATGGGCGAAGATACTATGCAGATTCGCGTGTATGACAGGGTAATACGCACCTGGATAGGTGTCGGTTATGTTCCAGGTCTTCGAAAGTCAATGATGTCTCTTGGGAAGTTGGCATCCAAAGGATGCAAGGTGACTATTGATAAGGAGAATCTACGGGTTTCTAAGGGTGCATTTGTAGTGATGAAGGGAGATTTGTTTCATAATTTGTATCACCTGAGGGGAAGCACTGTACTTGTAGAGTCAAGGGTTGGAGCCCATAGTTCTCGTGGAAAAGAGGTCAAAGCTAGACATACGAGAAGGGATTTTGAGTTTCTGCATATGCAGAATATGATCAAAGGGGAAAACTTCAACAAGGTGGGATTTTTTCAAGAGGATGTGCTTGATAAGCGGAAGGAGGGATCATCTGAAGTTGGTTAGAGATCAAAGGAGAAAGCAGTGGATATGCATAAATCTTTGCAGACTGCTAAGTTCGGCCGTTGCTCAAGCTGGAATC
Organism: Allium sativum; assembly: GCA_030737875.1. NCBI lineage: Eukaryota > Viridiplantae > Streptophyta > Magnoliopsida > Asparagales > Amaryllidaceae > Allium > Allium sativum. The sequence continues at coordinate 4,865,260 of CM060916.1, read as the reverse complement.
CCTTATCGAAATGCTAGGTGCCACGCGGTGGCACGGTGTGGGGAGAGAGTTGAGAAGGTTCATGGAGTCATTTGTTTTCATGGTGAATATTGATATGTATTACAAGAAGGGGGTACTTTAAACACTTTGTTGGAAGGCGGTGGCGTTGCCGGAGTTTGTTGACAAAGTGCAATGGGTGATGGCCATGCCGAAGCTCATTGGGGAAAGTAACCATGGTGTCTTATCCCATAAGATACTTAGAGTAAAAGGATGTAGGTGGTGTTGGTATGCTTTCAAGGAAATATAGTATCAAGGTGGAGATTGTTAGAATTTTTGATACAATATTTCTATTTGCAGAAGATTTGGACGATATTATCGATTATGGTGATACAATATTTCCATTTAGGGAAGATTTGGGAAATATTGTTAATTTAAGTAATATAATATTTCCAACTACAGAAGATTTGGAAGATATTAGAAAATTTATTGCCTCTTTTTTTTGTAAAATTAGATAGGGCAATAAATTACCTATATAAGTGGAAGAATGTGATGAAGTTTCTTTTAGGATATTGAAGTAAGGAATTAATTCTCTGATTGGAGAATTAATTAGGCATTGATTTATATACATAAATCAATTACTTCAACCCCAAGTACTAACCCTTATATAAGGATAGGGATTAGGTAAATGTATGGTAACATCTCTCAAAGTTGTATTTCTTCTTCTTCCTCCCTATTATCAGTCTTGTAATATTTTCTTATTTAGAAAAGGAATAAAACCTCCTCTCCCCAAGTGGACATACACTAACAAGACTTTAGTGGAACCACTATAAATCTCTTGTGCTCTTTCTTTTATTGCTTGATCTGTGATTGTTTCGCTGGTGATTATCTGCTGTTTGTTTTGCCTCGCCATAAATTCGTTCCTATTTGTTTTTCCGCAAGGTTGAGTTTTATTCTCAAGGCCTTTTTGGGAAAATCTTTACCCCAACAATTGGTATCAGAGCTTCATGGTTCGAGGGACCGGTATGTGTAGCATGACCGAAGCATGACTCCAAAGGGGCTTCGGCATGGGATGCTCGTCAAGGTGGAGATACAATTATAAGCAGTCTGCCTCCACCGCTACTTATGAGAACTCGGGGTAGCAGTCTGACCAACTGTAAAGAGGACTCAAGGTGTAACTCCAAGATGACTTGAGCAATGCTCGCCAAGGTGGAGATTGTTAGGTGTGGCTCGAGTGGGTGCGTGGATTGAACAGACGAATTGTTCCACATCGCAAGAAATTAATAAAAGATCGTGGTATATATATGGTGTTGGTGGCATGTAACATTAGGGATTCCTTTTGTTACAACAAACGTTTGCCAATACCAAATTATATGCTCGATGGGGGATGTTCAATCGGGACGCCGGCATAGGAAACTTCGCCCGTTGACCCCGGATAGACACATTGAAGAGCGTACGGTACGCAGTGAATGCCGAAACTCAACAAGTTCAGATTTTTGATCTTTTATGTGAAGCTTTCTATGCTAAGTAATGCGTATCTATTCTGTTCTAATGGTGCAGCTAGCATATGTTATTGTTTTTAACACCAATATGGTGTATGTAAATGTCTTTTTTTTATGTTATTCATAATAATGTGGTGTATGTTGATGTAATGGGTGCTCTCTGCGTGGATTATGTTACCATTTAAGTCCAAATATCTGGTCTACCTCATGTTCTATAAGTTAGGATAGTTGAAGTGGATGGTCCACTCCAAAAGTCGTTGGTAGTTGTTAGGCAATCTGCTTATCATATGTACTTTACTGTATTTATTGTTTGCTGTAACGAGAAGTGTTACAGATCATTATTAAACCCTTTCTTCCTTACCAAAAAAATACTTGTCACACTATGTTTCTTTTAATTTATTGTGCATTAATAAAATATATGGGTGAAATTTGAATATATTGGGTTTACTGAATTCAATTAAATGGCCAATATGTTTTGAGAATTGACTGTTTTCACTCGTAGTGTTTGTTAATAGCTTCTCAAGTGTTTTATTTCAAGTTTCCCCTTTATTTCTTTTATTAATAATGCATGCTTTTGTTCAGCTCTTTTTATTTGTTAAATTTTTCAAATTTCAATTAATGCATTCATTTCCATTATTTCATTCATATCATCTATTTCCTTTATTTCCATCATTTTTCTTCATTTAAGCCCATCTTCTCATAATTATGGTCATATCTGTTCCATTTCTTTATAAATTGTGATGTTGAGTATTTTATTTGTCTAAAATTATCTAAATAAGCAAATTTCTGAAAATTCATTTTTGTCATATTTGGTTAAAATTTGAACTTAAGTTGAAATTTAAAAAGTTATACATTTGAAAGTTTATGTATAAAAAAAATCTTGACTAAATTCTGAGTTAGTTACCGCTTTTCATTTCATGAAAATCGGAGTTCTTGAGCTCCAAATATGTTATTTATAGTCTAAAAACATACACACAGACAATGATTGGACATGTTACTTTTGTTCTTTCTCTAAGTCCTTTTCTATATTATTCCTGGCTTCTTGAGAAAGTTTTAGCTTACTGCATCACACCTTGTCATTAAATTGTACGTTTAAATTTCAAAAGTCTCTGAAGAAATAAGTGTATGTATTCTTTTTCTCAGCGTCTCATTCCTATTTTCCGAAAGCTTTTGTTTTTCATTCTCCATCTTCCTTTCTTATTTTTCCTCTCTGTGAATTCTTTGCAAATCTCTGTGTCTTTTCTCTCCACAAAAACTCCTAAAGCCAAATCTAAACTCCTTTGTAATTTTCAATCCACCTCTTCCTTTTACCCGCCCTAAAAACTAATTTTCTCCTACCTAGCACCCTGTGCTACCATCTCCTCCCCTAAACCACCATCTTAATCCCCTACCCAAGCTAACCAGGCCAGCTGCACCACTTGACCACATCCTAGCCACGTGGAATCGTCCATCCGGTCAGACCAAACCTAAAATCCTAACCCTAATCCTCAAATTCTATGCTTTGATTTATTTTCTATTTTTTCATATTTTTACCCTTTTTGTCGCAGCCATAACTTTCTCATAAAGACCCAAAAATCACTTTTTTATCCAAATTCAGTGAAATCGAGTTAGCCACAATTTTTATGTTTACCACTTTTACAAATTTTGTGTTTTACTGTGTCAAAATCACGAATTTTTCGGGCTAATTTTCGAACCTAGATTTTCTGATCCAAAATACATTTTACTGTTTCATTCTTCCTTCAAACTTTTCGAATTTGGTGGATAACAGGTTCAAAAATAAGTTTTACGATGACTAAATTTCTATGCGGTTTTTGTAAATTCTATGAAACCAAAACTTATATTCCCTAGACAGAATCCTATTGCCCTCTTATATTCCCCTCTTCTTAAAAAACATATATAGAAAACCAATTTGTTGTTGAAGGTTTGTCGTTGTCCTGTGTGTTCACATTCATTCATTTGTTGTGTTTTTCTTCTCGTTATCCTGAAAGGTGAGAATCTCACTCACGATAAACATTTGATTGCAAGTTAGTTTATTATCACATGAAATGTTGTGATGATAGTATTGTGGTTAAAATTTAAGTTGTTAGTTGTTTATTACATGATGTTAAATAAATTATTACATGTACAATAAGTTATCATTCACATGATTTGTTGGTAGTAAATTACATGAAGTATTAGTTATTATCTACATAAAATGTTAGTTGTTAGTTTTATGAAATGATAGCGTTAATTTACATGGAATAATAGTTGTAAATCGACTAAAATAATAAGTTATTGATTCATGTGATTTTTGTTATTGTTAATCTCTATGTTATGTCTGTTTATATGTGTGTTATTTAGATTGTTAATTCATTTGACACCATTCTGGTTATCATATTGCAAGTTTCTGACATCATATTCTATATATGGAACCATTATGAAATTGAATTGGGATATTCATCAAAAATTGATAAAACATAATTATTTAACTTAAACTGTTAATTTAAATTAATTAATGTGAATAATTAATTAAAACCATCAAATTAAATTGGTTTATGAAAATGGTTTAGAACTGAAATTTGATTGTTTATTTTAAATTTGAAACATTTAAGCTTTAAGTTGATTTGAAATTGAGATTTGAAACCTGAATTATTGTTAGGTTGAATTACGGAAATATTGGATATTTGGATTGGATTGGATTGAATTATAAAAATGTTTTAATTTACCATTATTTTATATTAACTATCTTTTAAAACTAAATTCTCTTGCACTATTTATTTTCATACTACTATTTATATTTTGTAACTAATTCATTTAAGTTACTTTTATATTAAATTTAACTATTTATATTTCATAAATTGAATTTTATTTAATTTTATCCTAAATTTAACTATTAATATTTTATATCTATTTTAATAAGATCAATTTATATTAAATTTAATAGTTTATATTTCATAACTATTAGACTGCTATATATATATATATATTTAAAAACATTCACTATTATGTTTATATATTTATTTTAAATAAAGGTTTATGTCCAGTTTGAACAGTTTAAAATTTTCAAAACTTTTATATATAAGATTTCATTAAGATAAATTGTAATATGGAAAACAAATCAAAGTTTAAGTTTTGAAAATGAGCAATCTAAAAATATGGGAATTTGAACTTGAATCCTATAAAGTTGAATTTGGATTTGTATTTGAATTTTCATATTGAATTGATTAGAAAAATGATAACGAAAATTAGTGCTTAAACTGAACAGTTTATGACACAAAATACAATGTTTACTTAAACTTGATATTTCACTGATTGAATTACTTGTATATTTTCCTTGAACATTTCACTTGAGTTAATTTACTTGCATAAGAATGTTTTTTCTAACTGAATATTCTTTTCTTTTTTACTTTACGCTCGGGTCAAACCGAGTATTTAAGTATGCCTAAGACCAATTTATTTCTGAAGATGAAGATGGAGTCAAAGACGGTATCTACTATTATATTCTATTGCATTAGTTATTCTTCTTGTTAAATGTACAATTCTTTTTATGGTGTAAAATGTAAATTATGATTTTGTTGTAAGACAACTTCATGAACTGTTTATGTATTTATTATATTTATGTATTATTATTTTCTTCCGCTGCGAGATTTTGTATTTGTTCTTCTAAAACTTTATTTCTTTAGAACAAAACGCATTAACAATCTGTATATTTGAATAGTTTGAATCGGACATGTATGGTTTATTGTCGATTTAAATGGTCTAAAAAGACAGGCTGTTACAATCCTCATATGTATAATTCGTTCCCTTACTTTCATTCCTTGAGTTTTTTATATAACTTCGTAAAATATCTTTGTAGTATATTTTAAAATACTGCATAACTCAAAGAAATGGTAATAGTGATATTATATGATTATGGTAAACATTACCTTAAGCAAAATCTAGAATGAAACATCAAAATGAGGAAAAATCAACATAATAAGAACCAGAAGGGATCCATAATAGATGTAGAATATAATTATGGTAAAGGCTATCTTAACCTAAAGCATGAGGAATTCTTCGAAATGGAAAGCTTATGTCAATTTCTGCAAAATTAAGGAAAGAATTATTCTTGAAGTCCAAAAAAGCTTTAATAATACTTTTAGCTATGGGATGAAGAAGCTACCATAGCATTTAGATATGTAGTTATTGTGTTGATAAGGCTACCGTATCTATGAATCTATCGTGCTGATATGGCAATCTTGTTTATGAAGATATCGTGTTAGGTGGGCTATCATATCCAGGAATCTAGCATGTTGATAAGACTTTTATAAAACTTATGGAAACTAGCATGCTTATAAAGTCTATGAAACCTATCGACTTTAGGAAGCTACCAAGTCTATGAAAAGTATTCAGTTTATGAAGCTATAAAGCCTATGGAAGTCGTTAATGTATGAGGTTATAAGATTGAGGATATGTGTGCGCGTACGGAGCTATCAAGTATATGAAGTGAAATGTGCTATCGGAGCTATGAAGACGAAGCCCTGTTAAAGTTATGAACTTACCCGTTTGTCAAATTTCAATCAAGCAGATTATGCCTCATCAACAAGAGTGCAGTCGTAATGATACAAGTGACCATTTTAAGAACTTTACATGTTACATCATTAATATGCCACATCATCATTCTCCCTAAAAATCATGGTTGTTCAAAAGCCATGATATGTCGTGTATCAAGAATCCAGGAATTTATTTTCACTATAATTATGCATATTCCTCTACATTAGAATAGACTTTTTGTGAATCTTCTTCTCCTCCTTTAGTCTCATTTGTAATTCGAGAACTTTGTGAAGACCAATTAAGAATTTAATGACTGATTAGGTCAAATTGAAATCAAATTTTTTTAATCAACGATATATAAAAACTATATTTGCACACCTGATCGTGATGGCCTCCTTTAATGCATTTGCTAAAAAAAAGTTTAACTCTTTAAAGTTACGCGGAACATTTGGCTTAACATAACTAAAACAATATGCTTAGAACATAACTACAAATTCACTCTCAAAGTACATGTATTAACGAATAATAAACTAAAGATCAAACTTTTAAATTGAGTTTGACCGGCCTACTCATAAGGTTTTCTAAAGGCTTTTAAACAATTTTTACCTTGAAAACAAAAGCATTGAAAGCAATAAGTAAAAATGTAATGTCTGGTAACCAGTGTTAGAATTTGTGATACAATATTTCCATTTGCTGAAGATTGGAAGATATTATTTATTATGGTGATAGAATATTTCCAATTAGAGAAGATTTGGAAAATATTGTTAATTTGGGAATATAATATTTCCAATTTGCAGAAGATTTGGAAGATATCAGACATTTATTGCTCTTTTATTTGTAAAAGGGATAGGCAATAAATTACCTACATAAGTGGAAGGATTTGAAGAAGGTTTCTTTTTGGGATAGTGAAGTAAGGAATTAATTCCCTAATTGGTGGGTTAAATAAGGAAGTCTATCAGGAGAATTGGAGAATTAATTAGGCATTGATTTATATCATAAATCAATTACTTCAACCCCAAGCATTAATCCTTATATAAGGATAGGGATTAGGTGAATGTATCATCATCTCAAAATGTGAGGTGGCATCTCAAAAGTTGTATTTTCTTCTTCTTCCTCTCCATGATCAGTCTTGTAATTTTTCTTTTGTAGAAAAGAAATAAAATCTCCTCTCCCCAAGTGGACGTACACTAACAAGACGTTAGTGGAACCACTATAAACCTCTTGTGTTATTTCTTTTATTGCTAGATCTGTGATTGTTTTGCTGGTTTAATATGTTGTTTGTTTTGCCTCACCATCAATCCGTTCCTATTCGGGTTTTTTTTCGCAACAACCAGAAAATTAGAATGAATAGAAAGTGATGATGAAATTTAATCAAATCCTAGTCAAATTAAAGAAAATTAAAAGAGACTGATTAAAATTTATTTAGAAAGAATTTTGAATTTAATTTAGTTTGAGAATATGTGTGTATAAAATTATATGAAACTGGAAAAATGAAAATGATAACATTATATGGAATGAAATTGTAGGAACAGAAAACCAAGAGACGAAGGAAATTTGAAAAGAATGAAAAATTGGAGAAGAGAAGAGAATCATCTTAGATAATAAAGAAATAGTGGTTACGAGTTTATCGGAAAAATACTAACATTCATATAAGTAGCTTTTGAGATTTTGTTGGTTAGATAATTGAGTTGAATTACCACTAATTACTTAGCTAACGTGGGAGATAACTAACTTTTGGTAGCGTGCAAAATATAAAATGTACATTAAATTAAGAAGAGTGAGGGTATCTCTATTTGATAACACCCAATTTGCACATCATTTTAGGCTATAAGTTTATATTTTAATAAGTTAGTGGGAAGTGGGAGAAACAAGAATTTATGGTGAAAATCAAGAAGGCTATAAGGATGTTGTTGATCCTACCCATATAGATATATACATAACCACACATATCCCCTTTTTTTCCTTTTATGTAAAATGTTTATGAATCAAGATGAACTTGAAATTATTTGAAGAATTATAATCCGTTCAAAATTACATTTTCAATTAATTGTTAAAATGAATATTTCGATGGTTTGTATTAACTTACAATATCAGAGAAGTTAATTTTTTTAAACAAATTCAAATTTACATGTTGAGCTTGCTAATGAACACACACCCTCGGTTTCTTTTCTTTTAATGTAAACCTTTTTTTCTATTCTTATCTCATAACAGTGCACTCTCCTTAATTTAATGTACATTTTCCTTTTTTATCTTTTTGTGTAACAAGTTTACGAATCTAGATGAATTTGAAATCATTTCGAGCATTACGACCCCTTCAAAATTGCATTTCCAATTAACGGTTAAAATAAATATTTCGATGGTTCGTATTGACTTGCAATGTTGAAAAAGCTAAAATTTTTGAAAAAATCCAAACTTCATCAGATGAGCTTACTATTAAACAAACGCATTCAAATTTTCACTTAACTATTAGTATTTTATAGAAATGACTCAAACGGATTTCATGGAGGAATAAATATCTTTCATCAAAGATAAACATCTCAACAAAATAAGACTACATACTAGATAAATAAATAGAGAAATGTAAAAAGAAAAAATTAAACAGAAAAATATTACAACATCATTCAACATAACAGAATGTTTGAGGAATGTTTGTTATGATAATGGTAAATTTATCCTTAACATACCAATAAAAAATGTAGAAAATTATTATTAAGTCATTCAATAGAACAAAATATCTCAAGCATTGCATTTATGATAATGGTAAATTAAAGTTACCATTACCATGCCAATATGAAGTAATTATTAGCTAACGTCAATCTACGTTGGTATATAAATGCTCTCGGTATAGCGACATTGTTAACGGTAAATTGAGGGTAAATGAATGCCAAAACCTATTATAAGTTTATTAATCCGATTAATTTTTCTTTTCCACTATTTTATTAATTCTAACCTTAATTTTTTTTTCGTGCAAGTTTATCATATTTTAAGGATATTGTCATTGTATCATTTACAATGGTGCCTCCTTATGGATTTATTAACTTCTAAGTGTAAGATTAGCAAAATTACTATTAAATATTATTGTGGATAAGTTATGGTGCAACAAGAAATTTTTTATTGACTACCAAGTCAAAATGTTTATATAAGCAATAATGGAGTTATGATTAATAACAAAATATTTATTACTTTATCATCATCAAAATTTTAGTATAACAAAATTTTATTTTATATATCAGCAAATTACAATTACAAGTCAATGGTTCACTAGTTTCTCGATACACCAGTAAGTATTCTACCAATGTATTACTCACGGTTACCTTGACATAACAAACCTAATTTCAGGTGTAAACAAAGTACAATAAAAAGCATAAATTTCGAAGTTTGCTTTGAATTAAATTAATAGTCATACTTGCACTTTGAAACTTTAAATTTCTTGCATTTTGTTATCGCATAGTTGAGATTTACTACATGGCAATTGCTTTGCCACGTATATCAATATGTTTTTGCCTTGCCTGTCATTGTGTCATTGTATTTGATGTAATGATGCTCCCCGTGGAATTTGAGGTCATTTAGTAGTTTAGATATTTGATCAAACTCATGCATTTTAAACTAGGATAGTTGTAGTGGACGGTCCACTTTAAAACCAATTATAGTAGTTTCACAAACTGCACCAACTCCTGAACTTACTTGTATTTATTATTTATTATAATAAAAATGTTACGAATTACTATAAAAACCGGTCAATTTCGAGAAAAAAAAGGTTTTACTACATGGCGTTAGCCAGCTGAGAGAAAAAACCACTAGTAATCTGTGTTGGTAAAGCATATAATTTAAAACAGGATGAAAACGGTCTAATATGCACTCTCAAGTTAGTTTGTTTCACTCTGGCTGTATTGGACTTTCGCATGAGCCACACTACCATTTTAAGCATCTTTGGCTTCATAATATGCCTCAGGCGTAGCTTAGCAAACAATTTAATGACAAAACCGCATTTCAACCCAAATCACTAAAGTATCCTAAATATCAATCTGTAAAGAGGCAAAATTTCAACTACATTTCACTTGTTCAACAACTAAGATACAAACAAAACAACTAAAATGCACACGAGAGCGCAAATGCACGGGAGTGTGTACATACAGACACACAAAGCTCACTACCGGCCAACTCTTAGGGCTATTTCTTCCTATTGTTGTAACATATGACATTAGCACAGTAGTAGACCTGTCTTGCTAAGCTTGTTGCATGATTCTCCAACTGGCCCAGGAGCAATGAACAACTTAAATAGAATAATTAGGCCAGGACACAAGCTAGGTATATATATACACACATACACCATGCAGTTTGCTTAACAAAATGGTGCATCTCAGTCAGACAAATAAAAGGACAAAACAAGTACATATTCTCCCACACAAGCAGAATTCCAACTTCGCATTTATAAAGTTAAGAGTGAGAGCTGACATAGCCATTCAGTACATAAAGCCCAAATTCAAAATAATGATAGCAAAACCTACTACACTCAGGACTTCAGCAGAGCCTGAGAAACAATCAATCGTTCAAGGCAGTAAAACTAGGACAAAGTATTTGTCAAGCATGGTATTTTTCACCACGCGATGATTTATCTCTACTTCTCGAATCATTCTGCAGATTTCGATGAAATTATACAAGTAATTAGTATCGGGTAAACAACAAAACTGGTAAATGGGCTATAAGAAAATTAGAAGGGCAGGTGCATACATGAGACGTAAATGAAATTTTCTCACTGACATCAAGTATTTCCTTCCATTTCTTGCCAATGCTCATCTGCATAATAGAGTGTCAATTATTGTATCATGGTAAGATTATCGATCCGTCCCATGTGTAGTTTAAGCGCTTAACAGCTTTATAACGGTCGAGATGCGTAAAGTTATAACGTGGTAAGGTGGAAATATAACGGAAAATAAACAGAGATGAAAAAAGCTTCATTAAATAAATAAACGAATGTTAATTTATTCCCAAGTCGAAGAATATCATGATATATGCTGCCTAGATTTATCATGACTACAACAGATTTCTTACTTACTTTGATCACTTATGCCCTAAAATTAAAGATATAATCCTAACTTTATTAATTTGGTTTAAGAAATAGTGCAATCAACTCTTTTATATTAATTTTGCTAGCGGTTGATAAAAGTTTTGATTTAGCGGATAAGGCAGAAAATGACAGAGCTAAACACGGATCAACCTCACTGGGGCTAAATTTAAAAAAAAAATGTAACCGTCGAAGCACGCTAAGCGCTACAGCGAAGATTTTGTAGGGTATTAACTGCACAGTCCGCAGTCCGCCCCTTATTATCGAACTTAGTACGGGAAAACCCATCCAGAAACAATTTTAAACAATATCCCTAGTCTATTTTCAACATCTTTCCTTTTTTTGTATTTTTTTTCAAAAGAACATCTGCAGTTCACCGCAAGAATCTATGGAACCCCCCCCCCCCCTTTTTTTCCCTTATTAGGAAATGTTTTTTAGAAGGTAAGGGTCTTAGGTTTTGAAACATAAGAGGGTGTTCTACATAAGTTTCCTATATCAAATTGCTATTGAAATAATCAGCGTAAGGCATGGTGCCCTTCTACTAAAGGCAACAATGATTCGACGATAAGCAACAAATTCTTTACAGCTATGGTCATAAGCACATTGAAAACTAACTTGCACAGAGTAGAGAAACATGCATGAAACAAGGTGTAAAAAGAATCTGACACAATCAGGTTCTCTGCTATAAGCAATTTCTCTGATGAAGCATTTGTTTGAAAACCCTTTTTTAATATCATTTTTTATAAATTTATCACAATATACTAAATGACAAGCACAATAGAAATGGGAGGAAGATAAACAGAAAATGCTACAATAGAAATGGGAGGAAGATAAACAGAAAATGCTACAATCAACTTCAAAAAACAAAATTTGGAGGAAAACGGAAATTTGATTCAAAAGGAAAATCAAAATTTTCCAAACCAATCAATAGGTAACTAGATTGAGGATGTCAAATCAATTTTTGACTAAAGCTTTTTGGGAACTTTCAAATTGACTAAAGCTTATATAAAAATGAACAGTTGATTAAAAAGGCATTTTGTTAGTCTTCCATAAAGCTAAAACAATGATTTTTTGCAAATGAAGAAATTAGGTTTTCAGCTTTATATAAAATTATAAAAATGTCTTTTTAACTTAATTTTCTAGTTTTAATAAAATCCAGGAAGTTACAAAATCTTACCTACCTTCCAATTTATCGTTACAGCAATCAAGGTTACAACTTGCAATCAAGGTCTGACAGCCTAGTTTTCGGTCGTTTGAAATTCTTTATTTTCGGACAAATTTGAAAATGTTAGAAATTTCGGTTCCGGTCCATATTTCAGTTTTCAATGGTTTGTTAACCAGCATGTATATTGTTTCCATTGAAATTGAAATTATATCGGCTTGGCCCATCAACCATTCATATCGTTTTCAGTCAAATTTGGAATTAAATCAGCTTAGCCGACCTACCATTTATTTTGCCTTCAATGGTACAGATCTTCATTTGAAATTAGATCTACCCAGCTCAAATTTTATTGTTTTAATTATAACCAAAACCCTAAAACTATACCAAGTCAGCATGCTCCTTAAATTCTCAAAGTTAGCCCACCCAAAACTCAGTTTTCCTTTAACCCAAATCAGACGTGGCTCTTTCCCAAAACAAAATCACAAACGCGTTGCTTCCAAATCAAAATTGGAGACCCCCTAACTTTCATCAATGGTTAAAAACAAAGTAGGACAAAGATGAACAAAAATCGTGCTCCCAGACAATCAAAGAAAGCCTGAGACGCTGCCTTGAGAAGGGAAGTTGAAGTAGAGAACGAGGTTTTAAGTAATAATTATCGATTTTCTTCTATTCTGATTTTTCAGTTTTTTTTTTTTTTTTTTTTTGGTGTCTTTGCTCCTTAGAATCAATTTTTTGCTTTAAGAAAACAAGTATTTTTATTACAGTAGTCAAAACCTTATTAATCATCGGTTTCAGACCGAAGTAGGCCGGTAACGATCTGATACACCAGAATTTCAGCGTACCAGCCGAAAACTTGTAAAATTGTTTACGATCAACATTGAGAAGCCTAAATTTTTAAAAAAGAAGTAAAAACAAAATAAAATAGCATATTTTTCAGAGAAAACAAAATAGAATAAGAGTAACAGAAATATCAAATAAAGAAAAGGAAATCCCAGAAAAAGTATGGCTTAAATTTGAAATTTTGTGGGTCCTGTTTCCAAAATAAAATTCAAGAAGCATAGGGGAGGAGGGGACAAAAAAACCTTGGCCATTACAACGAAGAAGAGAAAATAGTTTTTCATATTTTCCAGAAGACCCAAAAAAAATCATTTCAATCATATTCCATCATTTCCTCTGTTAATACCGTAGATACTGATTTTGATGACAACAAAAATATAAACACGTATTGATGCTTTCCTAAGTCGTATTGAATATTTTGCAGGATATTGCATAGGCTTGTGCAAGTACACAGAGTCTGAGAATTTATATTTTACTTTCAAAATATCTCTACAAATATTTTATAAGATTTTACATATTAAAGCATTTAGATACTATTTTTAAAACTTTAAAATTTTACAGAAGTTCAAATTTTTGAAACACCTTAAAAGCGCTTTTGTTTTCCCAAACATACATATGTCTACAATAGTATGCTGATATAAGTACCATTGAAGAGGTGTCATTTGAATTTTGAATATTGTGCTTTTTGGTACCATCTTTCTGTGAATAAACATGTCTCTTGGTAACATCTTTTTGTGAATAAACATGTCTCTTCAAACAATACAGAGGACTAGAAAATGAATTTAACAACTACTTCTCTATACTCAATATCTATTTTCTACATTTATTTTCTACAATCCACTCACTGATCTGCAAGTATTCTCCCTCAAAGATCTAAATGATATCAAAGGGCTATAGAATATTTTATATTCAGGTACAACTATTTGTATTCTGAATCAACAGTTATCCATTAGTATTTGTGTAGGTGGGCTTGTTGCTCGTTCAAATTAAAATGATGTGTTTGTTGCCCGATTAAATTAAGTGAGCCGATTCTAAGCTCGGAAACTCGGAAGTTATATCTCGATGCCTTGAAATTGAGATTGCATTCTACTTTGTTTGTTACCAGCTCAAACTGAGCGTCTGAAAGGAAATCTGAACATCTATTGTACAAGATTGGATATATGATCAGTTAGTCCGAACCATTACAAAAACTCATAGTGTCATCTCTGTTAACTTTACTTCCAGTGCATTTACATATATTTGTGACTGTCTGTTAATAGATATCTGTGTTGATTTTATGTGTTTGAGCTCAAATCTAAAAACAATATTAAAAAAATCTGTTAAAATTACAAAACACTATTCATTATCTTCTTCTAGTGTTTAAGTAGCAATAAGACTCATTAAACTAATATAATTTATATACATTGCTTTCCACATTTAGGTACCTATTGGAAGGCCAAAATGGCTGGTTTTCCGTGATTGACGTGTGTGTATAACGCGTCAAACACGAAAACTACCCATTTTGGCCGTTTGTCAAAAGCTAAAAATTGAGCAATGCCCAGATAAACGACCCCTTGCCTCATTCCTCTTTCCACCTCGTCTCCTTCCTCCTAACGATATTTTTTCCGATGGTTTGACGCAAGAATCAGGTATGCATTTAGATCATAAACTGTAAAAAAAAATCATATACATATACATACATATATATATATGATTAATTTTTCGAATCAGAATATAAAACCGTCAAAAGCATCATTGGTCTTCGAAATGTACTCGATTCCTACTGAAAATAGTTGTATCCGTTCATGTGAAATGCATGCCAACAAAAAGGGTGTGCAAAAAGTCATTGTTCAAAAATTTAACTAGGTGGTGAAGAAAATCAACATACAAAGACATGATTTTCTAGAATTGATAGAAGATACCAAAGTTTGACACAAATACGAAAGTCGTAAAAAAAAGTAGGCCAAATGAGAAAGCTTGAACAATAATACAGGTGCTGACTGGAATCCTAACAGGCAAATTGTTTCAAGCAACGACAACTGGTGACAAATTGCTTTATTAAGCAACGACAACTGGTGGATTGATCGTGCAAGAATATTTTTCATAAATACAAACTTCATATATTTAAAATCGTTTATTATTTACATTACATGAATTTGACTAGAATATTCTAAAATATAAAAGAGCAACGCTTGATAATTCGGATCTGCAACAACAACCGTTCCAAGGGACTTATGCAATAGGTCAAACGTCGTATATGCCTACTCAAGCCAAAGAAAAATTCACTCAAACTCCGATGCCTCCCCCTTTAACAATCCGTGGAGTTTTGAAGAATTTCAAAATCCACTTGATGGTACCGAAGATCAAGACCAATACATTCCAAATTTGAATTTACCAACCAATCTTCCATCATACCAATATTTACCGCAACAAACTCCAGTGCAACAAACTCGACACATTGGTTCTTTTCTTATGCATATAGCAGTTGAAGAAGACGTCGTAATGAAATTGATGATAAGAATGGCTGAAAGTTGACGTCATATACAAACAACAAATGAAAAAAAATCAAAACAGTAATATTCAACAAAGACGGAATCAAGGAAATCAGAGGGATTTTGGTTCAGTAGCACTCGTTAATGGCATCAAGGCCTTTCCCCCTTTTCATCGATTCTCTTTGTTATTCTATTCTTTCATTTTTTACAAATCAGCTCTAGATATCTTCCACTCTCCCTCCTCTTCCTTTTTTTCGCTTGCGTAGGTGCTACCCTCAACCATGGTTTTTCAATGACTTTATCTTAACCCTCATCTCCAAACTCCCTCTTCCTTATCTTGCTACCTCCCCTATCTCGTGCATGTTTTCCTTTCTCTTTGCGCAGCGTGGTGACCTGCTAGGTTTAATCGAGCTATCTAGTGTGAGCTTTGTAGTTCTGATTCGCAATTTTACGGCTGTACGAACTCCAGTAATGAGCAGCGTGAGGTATCGCAACGAGTTCGGCCAATACATTGTAGGGTGGATTTTTGTCCGGCATCTGTCTGGCTCGTGCCAGGTGGAAGGGTGACGGCTTTGGAGTTGTTGGGTCTACTGTGTTGCTTACGTTAGTTGGTTTCGATTAGGTCTGGTCTGGTTTCGACTTGCTTGGTCTTGAAAGGTATGGGTCCCTCACGGAGTATCTTCGATTCGCAGCAACTTCCCGGTCCTTGTTTTTGTTTTCGCGACTCAACAACCATATGACTGTTACGTTAAACTTTCCATTTAATCAAGTAGCTTGTGATGTCTCCGCTTGGTGAGCTGATGTTGCTATGCTTGGCATTTCATGTATTTTGGTTCGGTTGTGATGGGACAGAATAAGGGACTTGATAGGATTTCGTCTTGTTGAAAACATTTCGGTCACAATGTGTGAGGGTTTGGATTGTTGGTATTTTGTGTGCGTTTTTGGATTGTTTATTTCGGATGTTTAGAGATTAGTTGCAATGTTGCTTAAGGGAATCTGTGTGGAAAGTTTGATGGGCTTAGTGTCGGTTATGTTCTGAGTTATGACGTTCTGGTTAAAGTTTACTCCTTCATTTCTCTTTTTGGCAATCCAAGTAAAGCTTTGGCTCGTACTTCTGCTGAATTGGCTGGAGGAGTTCATTGCCTTCCTTAAGTCGTCCTGACTGTGCTAGCCTTCCTGGTGATGGTCATGCCCTTGACTGACTGCTTCTTCATCCCTAAGTTAAGCTAAGATGCGATTAGTCAAGGGCTTTCTATCCTTGCCTGCTCAGTTGGAAACATGCTTTGGTACTTTTGTCCTTGTGTCCTTGTTGTAGGAATTGGTATAGAGTGGTGCTCGAGGAAGGCTACGGCTTTGTTGTGTGGTCATATTCATGTGATGATGTATTTTACAGCATTAGCTATGGCTATGTTGTCATGGTTTCTGCTGCCCCTTGTGCAGCTTGACCGTGATATCTTGTTGTCCTTTGTTATATTTATATTTCGCATGACAGTGCTGTAATCTCCCTGAGTGGTGTATGTTATGTGTAGACTAGTACTAGTGACTAACTCCAGTGCTATTACCTAGATAAGACAAGGGTGGACGGTCCACGTTAAAAACTGAATATGTTCATATCCGGTTAATCTCCTGTATTATTTGTTGTTATAATAAGTGTTTGCGGTCACTTTTAAAAACCGGTTGGCTCTGCCAAAACGAACAAATGAAAAAAAATCTAGTTCAACTTTAGATAATTCAAACACGAACAACGTACGTTCAACAAGAAATTCCTTATGCTACACAAATATTGTTGCTCGCGTTAAACGTCTAGCAGAAGAAGCAAAACTTTTACTGAAGCTTTATGCATTGTTACCCATAACACAAATTCATTCAATACGTCTGATGATGATGCTAAGGAATTGTTATCGTATACAGTAAATCTCGAACATATTTCTACAAGTTGCAAAAAAAATCCGATCCAAGGAGGTGGTGGAAACAAATAGAATTGTCACAAATCGTATTTCTGTATTAATTACTGCAATTTATCGCTATATTTGTTAACGTATTCTAATTATTGCATTTTAATATGCATGCATTTCAGTTTCTGTACTGTTACTTTATTTCAATTAAACGCATATTACACAACAAAGCATGTTATTTAACTAACTATTAAGTAATTAAATCAAAAATCACAAATCAACATACTCGGCTTAAATGTCTCGCTTAACGCATACCCATTTTAACTTCCAGCTCCGTTTAAACACCCGGCATAAATATCTCGCTAAAATGCCTTATTACTGTTACGCACAAATGCACTCTTAATATTCAAGCATTAAATTTAAAAAAAAAAATCGTTATTTGATTTTAAAAAATATAAATAGCTGATAACACTATTAGTGCATTTTTAACACTTTTGTGGAAGGACAATACTTGCTAGACCTTGACCATTTAACGGTAGAAATTATGCTTCTTGTTCTTGTAGACTAAAAATTTATTTACAATCTGATGATTTTGATATTTGAAATATCTAACTATATACAATGAACCTTAAACTGATTGTTCACAATAAATACCTGACCAAAAGTCACAAGCACTCAATAACCCTAAGCCCATGAATATTTTACTTTTACATAAAAATGAATTTAACCGAATCGATTATTTGTACGTCTGGCTATAAAATTTGGAGAACATTGCAAGTTACACGTGAGATTACTAATAAAGTAAATCAGCCTAAGATTTCACGTAAACCAATCAACTTCGGTTTTAAAGAAAAAACACATTTCTGACGCGTATTCTAAATTTCAAGATACAATTCACTCATGGGTACCATAAAGGAAAATTTTCTCATAAGACGATCAAATTCGAAAAGTCCTCAATTCACTTTTCTGAATAGGATCAAAAGACATTAGCAAAAGAGGAAGTCAATGATATTAATATATTGAAAATTGATAATCAACTGGATGTAATGTCCCATAAACTAAGGGTGTTGATCAAATGGACAATACTGACCATAGAAATGTTCGTATCCTATTCTATAGGAGCTCCGCACGGACACAGACCAAACGAGAAGTTGACTCGAACACTTTTCGTATGAGTCGAACAGCGAACGAACGTAATACAAACAATTGAAAATTCGTTGAACTCATACATATGAAATATCATACAAAGATTCTTTTCACAATTTGTGTCCTAATGAAAAATGGACAAATATGAACGAAATTTTTGACTTTGAACCGATCCAAATAACGGACACTCATATAAAATTAACACCCCTAGGGAAAACAAGACGACTGGAAAAAACCAATTGCATTTAATGCACGAACCGACGACCAAAATTCAGATGATGGTGATGGTGATGGTGATGAGCGGATTGCTTTTATGACGAGAAATTTAAAAAATAAATACAAAAAGATGAACTATGAAAATGTTTTTAAGTGCTACAAGCGTGGTAAGTCTGCCCATCTGTGAAGAGGCTATCCAAAGCAAAAGTAAAACAAAAAATTCGCCAAATATCGATTCCTTCAAAAGAAGAAAAAAAAGGCTTATAATGCAATTTCGAACGCTTCTGGTACTACATCCTTGGTGTATGATGTTGATGATGTGCCGACTGACGAAAATATGATAGGGATTAATAGACGACTAGAGTTGTGAAGGTAGACTTTAGAATCCGAGAGTTCTAGGCTTAGCTGAACTAAAACAATATATAAAGTGTGAGTTTAGCGGTTTCAGGTTAAAAGGATGGAGATATCACCATGGTTGGACGAGTAGTGTGGTATTTAAGATCAACATTGCAGTTTGATTGTGAGATTAATGAAGATGTTAGTTTTAAATTTCGAGCGAGATGGGTGAATTGAGAACTAGCATGTGGCATTTTTTATAAGAGGAAATCCCGCAAAAGCATAAAGGAAAGTTCTACAAAACAGCAATTAGACATGCGATGTTATATGATGCAGAATGTTGGCCTACTAAAAGGTAACACGCCCTAAAGATAAACATAGCAAAAATGCATATGCTGCAATGGAGCTATGCGCATACAAGACGGAACCAAATCAAAAATGATGATATACGGAACAAATTAGGAGTTACACCAATTGAAGAGAAGCTAGTCCAACGCCACTTAAGATAGTTTAGACATCTCCAACTGACCTTACGATGCACATGTGCGTGTTGGAATTATAAGCCGTACTTAATGCTCAAAGAAAGGCAGAGGTCCCCCATGGACAGCATGGAAAGTAGTAAAAAGGAACTTGAGATACTAGAATATATCCGAAGAGATAGTGTCAAACAGAATCGCATGGAAATTAGCAATTTCTATTGAGCTTAGATTTAGCTTACAGGGGTGTTGTAAGTTCTAGATAGTGAATAGGGGCATAAAGAGTAGTGTTGGTATGACTGTTAATTTCCTACATGACCCAGAACCCATATGGAAATTAGCAGGTTAACCCGACCGTTTAGTTGGTCGGTCATTTTAAGGTCAACCCGAATTTGGTCCGTTTATAAACAGGTGGGTTTCGAATTGACTCGCTGACCTAAATTTGACCAATTTATAACCCATTTATACTTATATTGGTTGGCCCGACCAATTTATAACCTGTTTGACCCATAAACCTGAATTTGACTCATTAATGCCCCCATAAACCCGTTTATGGTCCATTTATACCTTAAACGGGTTGATCTGACCCATTTATGACCAAACCCGTCATAATTCGTTAACGACCCGACCCGACCAAATTAAACGAGTTAGATCGGGTCGACCCATTTATAAATGAGTCGAGTTCGGGTTAAGCAATTAGTGACCCTTTAATAAACAGGTTGATCCGACCCGTTTAAAGTCAACCTGAACCCAACTTAACCCGGCCCGACCCATATGACACTGTTAACTGTTGGTCTTCGATATCCATTGCTACTAGTACGATTGTTACCAGCATCATCGTCATACTGGCTTTTTATTTATTATTATTACTATTATTATTTGTTAATTATTTTACTGTGTTTCTATCTTTATTTCTGTTTTCACTTTAAATCTCTTATTATCGCTTTTAAATTGGTTGTCATTTGGTTTGGATTCCATCTCTAGTCAACTTGTTTAGGATTAATAGCTTAGTTGATTTTGTTGTCGTCTGGTATTACGTCCACTGACAACAAAGCAGATAGAAAATATCAACATATGTTTCCCGATGATGGAAGACTAATTATAGCAAATAAAGTAATAAAATTTGTACTTTTGCATTTCATATTTTATTTTTAAGAAATTATATAAGAATAACAATATGATAATATGTATATTATGTACATACACTCTCTCTCTCTCTCACACACACACACATTATATATACATATATATATATAATATGAAAAGTACATATGTTCATATAATATAAATATATTTATATGCATTTTTGAAAATAAATTTTTTTGCCTTATATGTTGACATATCTGGCATAATATAAAGAACGATTTCAAATTTTAAACTTTTGAAATTCCTTCTCTTTTGCATTAAGCTCAAAATTTGAAGTCACGTTTTTACCTATCACATGACAATGCAACTTTTATTTATTAACCATCTTCTGTACACGCTTTATTTTAAAATTTAAACTTATTCTTCACTCTCTTTCCTCCAAAATAAATAAAGAAAAAGAATTGTTTGTAATTGCAAACATCGCGCAAAACCCACCATTTGAGAAAAATATGAAAATGGATTATGTGCTTAAACGGTAAAGACCAAATTCCAACTTATTAAAATATGATAGGTTCTACAAAAGGAATGCTAAATAAAAGAATAAATGGATAAGGCGTGATAATAACAATGAAAAGGGAAAACATAAACAGAAAAAGATGACGAGATAAAAGTAAAAAGGAAGGAAAAAGAATAGTGGAACAAAAAGAAAACAACAACGATATGACTAACCAATACAATTAAAGGTGAGATGAAATTGGTTAATAAAGAAAGTAAAACACATCAGGATGAAAATTAGACTGAAGATCAAATAAAAGAAGAAATTACATTTGTAACTTCGTGCATGCGTTTAAATTGGGTTTGGGAAAATCTGAGATGCATGCAAAAGGATTGCATGCTATTACACATGATTTGAGATGCTAGAAAGCTCGTCCTAACAACGGTATAGTAGTTACCACTGGATCAGGAAATAAGAGACTTAAACTGATGATGGAAAGTTTGTCCTAACAACAACAACGATGTAGTGGTTATCGTTAGATTAAAAAATAAGAAACTTAAAAGGATATTGGAAAGCTCATCATGATGGATTCACAGACAACTTCAAAGATAGGAATAAATGACCACAATTTGGATGGTCCATCAAAACGGAGTTGTTTGATGCCATACCAGATTAGGAAATATGAGACTTTGACAATCACGTGAAGAGGAATACCCCAGGATGTTTTTTTAATAAGTCGAGCTAACAACGGTTTATCAAGGGCAAGGTCTGTAGACGGTATTGAGGGGGTATTATCTTGATTGATATAGACAATCTAAAGGGTCGATAGGACAGCTGGGTAATCATGCAATGGAAGCACAACGCTCGAGCACCAAAGGATAGCATCGCATAATTATTGGGTTATCATTGGATAAAACAAAAGAAGAGAAAGACATGGCTTATGCCACTTGAAACTATCAGTCTTTACCATCGAGACCTACCAAGGAGGAGGATATACGACACATGATTTTATTAGATTGTTTGCTTAGGGAAAACGTTAGTAATGGGTATCAGGAGATAACTTCCAAAACTAGAAGAGATATGGCTTAGTGAAGCCGCTGCTCGTACGAAAAGATAGACCACAAAGTAAATCCCTGATTGAATTGTCGTGCGATAGAGGCAACGGGATGCCCCCTTAGCAGGGTTCAGAATTATTATGATAGTGCGATCATGTGCACACTCGGGAGGAGTGTAGCTTAATCGTACTCATGCAATGGTGATATTATGATGTGACGAGACAATAGATCACAACGAGATGATTGTGAAGATACTAAAGGATAATACCTAAGCCTGAGGTGAACTAGGTATATATGTACACATACATTATGTCAAATCTACTAGAGGATACCTTCCAAAACTAAATGGGTGGCTTAACGAAGCCGGTCCACGTAGAAAATACAAACCATAGAGTAAACTTGAGACCTAATTCCTGTGCAGCGTGGACAATGGGAAACCCTGTTAGTGGGGTTCAAATTTATGTATGATAAGACAATGACATGCACACTCATGAGGAAAGTGTAGCTTATTCGTAGTCATACGATGGTGACATCGTGACGTGGTGAGACAATAGATCCAACGAAAAGATTGTGGAGTGCTAAAGGATAATACCTAGGTCTGAGGTGGGCTAGATATATATATGTGTGTGTGTGTGTGTGTGTGTGTGTGTGTGTGTGTGTTAAATCTACTAGGAAGTGGATAGGTGTTGTATGTGCACAGTGATGAAGTCTCAACAACACAAATAAATCCTAATATAACAGAAATAGTAAGTAATCGGTATATGCAATGTTATATAAAATGCACAATTTACCAGTCACTAGAACGATTGTTCTGAACAAGGTTATCACGACGCCAAGTCGAGCCACTACCGTATAGAAGACTAGTCGACAAATCGCCCGACTAGTCGTGACTAGTTGACAAGTCTTTTATATACATATATTTATTAGACTTAAATATATAATATAATTAGATATAATTATAAATTTATAATAAGTTCAAATTCAACAAAGATAACATAATAATAGGTTCGAATTCAACAAATATCCATAATAGATCCTAGTCACAACATAATGATACCCATAATAGATCATAAAATGAGTGAACTCAAGCAAAATTATCTATCTCAATATCATCTCCTTCTTCAACATTGGCATTGCTTGGATCGGGTTATGGTACACCATAATCATCCTCCACTTCATCATCAAGAGGAATAGCTTCTTCATCCGAGTCTTCATCAACTAATCCAAATCTCGAACTAATGTTACGAGCGTAGACCAACATCTTACTAGTGTTTTTTTGCGACGAGGTGCGAGGAGCAGCGGCGACGAGGTGCGAGGAGCAAGGAGCCGACGAGGAGCAACGGCGAGGTGTGAGAAGCAATCAGGTTTTTTTTTTTTGCTATTGATGTTCTCGGTCTCGTTTGGTACAAATATCGATCTCGTCTTGGGTTTTACCGTTGTCAGTCAGAGAAATTAGGGTTTTTGGGTTGGCTTAAGCCCACTCTCGTCGAATTGAACAAGTCGGTTTTCGTCAAACTTGATCGACCGACTAGTCGACTTGTCGTCGACGTGATAACAGTTGTTCTGAACCGTCTTCAAAACAACCCACAGGTTAGATAGATGTACTGGTAATCTAGGCAGAACTGGAGCTATTATGGACACTTGATTTGTGTCAATATTACAATAATTACTTATTATTATATTTTAAATTATTCAGTTGTAAGTTATTTACCTGAGATTTCATAAATATCTTTGCTTATATGCAGAATACCAAACAAACAATTCGTGCTTCAGTGGACCAACGTTTTCGCTTTTTGAAAAAATTCGAGTCTGCTGAAGTGCAGATTGTCATATCAGAACTTGGGTTAGCAGATAGTATAAACATAGAGAGTGAACGTATTCGTATTTTAAAAAATAAATATAATATATATGCTAAAGTCCTGGTAATCACATTTAATAGAGTAGTAACAACAACAACAAAGCCCCAAAAAAACAAAAAAACAAAACTTTTTACATGATATATTAGTTGTGCTAAGGAAATCCAAAAGTTTTAGCTCCTTGTGTAACTACAAATTTATAATGTCTGAGTTTAGTTATTAAAAAAAGTTGAAGGAAAGAGGATTTTCGTAAGGAAGATAGCAAATATTTCGAAAGGAATTGTTTTAACATTTATAAAATTTGAAAAGTAAGAGTTTTAAAGGAGGAAAAGAGATTGTAAGCTAACTTTGAGTCTAACCATATATATGGTTTTGAAGATGAAAATCTTTAAAATAGAATACTTTGAAAAAAGATCGTACTATAGAACCCGTAAGGATATAAAGATATTATGGATTATACAACCGTTAGGAATATGGATACAGTAACAATACTGAAGACAAGAAAGCTCTACTTGGAGGATAGAGTATGCTTTACCTAGCCGGTAACTAAACCAGGTTGGACATAGTTAGGGCAGTTTGGATGAGGACAAAAAAATAAAAATAAACATAACAGTCGGCCCTAGGTAGGAGCAGTCGACCTGCAACCTTTGATTTCGTTTTCTATAAACAAACAATGTTTCGTTCGTTCCTCACTTCATCTTCTTCCACCAAACAAAGTCTAAACCCAATATTCTCAGCTTCAGACCAACATTCTCGACTTCAAATCAACACCAAACCAACCCCAATCTCCACCAAAAGTATACTAGAAAGAAGAGCACCGTCGGATCTATTCATATCCACCATTTATTTCCTCAGACCTGATTAGTTTTCATAAAGCCCCTCAGAGGACCCTTAGCTACTATGTTTTCCCCGACTAACACAACATAGGATAATAGGGTGCTAGAACAGGAGGGGCGTTATTATAGCGCACTTGGGCTCAGCACAGAATTCTTCGAGGTAGAGCGCTAAACTTCAGAGCATTTGCTACCATAAGATTGAAGCAGTTGTTTATTGATGTTGTATTGAACCAGATACTAAGACACGTTTTTAAGCGGACTAGCCATCCGCTAGGGGTGTTAATAGGGCGGAACGGACCGGACATTTTGGTGTTCAAACTCGGACCGGAAATAAATTCGAACGGGCTTAAGTCCGACTCGGACAATAACGGACAAAATTTAAGTTGTTCAAACTCGGACCGGAAATTTTAAAAGCAGTCCATGTCCGATACTATTAGTTCCTCCGTGAAAGTTCGAACGTACGGAATACGGACAGAGGTTCGGACGATAGTTGGTAAATAAAAAAATAAAGATTGGACAGCAAAATAACACTAATGAAAACTTCATTTTTCACATTTAAACCAGAAAACTTATAGAAGTTGATGCTCGCAGTACAGTAGAAACCTTAATGCAGATGCATTTGGAATAAAGTGATGTAATTAATTATAACCAGCAAATAAATATAGGATATAATAATAGGCACAAATATAGGATGTAATTAAAATATAGGATAGTTCGTTCGTGAAAGAACTTCTTTCTGTACAAAACATTGAATAAGAATAGGCACAAATATAGGATATAATTTATTAGTTTTATTACGTAGGTCCCATTAGCTATGATGGTTTGATAGAATCAATATGTAAAGGCAGAACATGGAAGGATTTGCTGCTCCTTTTCAATGCAATGTAATTAATTATAACCAGTAACGTTTTTAAATTTTGAAACGCTGCCTAGTTTTATGATGTTAACGGACAAATTCGGTCGAACAGGTGAACAGCCGAACCCGAGTCCGGAATATTAACCGTACAGATTTTACTGCTCAAACTCGGCCCGTTATTTGTTCGGACCGGACATCAGTCGGGCAAGTTTTCGGGTCGGACATAAACGGATCGCGGACAGTCCGATCCGATTAATAGCCCTACCGTCCCGACAGGTACGTTTTTTTAGTGCTAACTTAGAGACTAGTTTTTGGCCTCATCACTGACATTTACCTCAGAGGTATAGGGATATCAATTATATTTTTCGTTGCTTAGTTAGGAGGGAAGTTAAGCATCCAAGAGCAAGGTACGAATCTAGACTAGACTGAGATGATATCTCTTCATCCGCAGCAGCAAATATGGAGCACAGAGCGTTTGTGTCCTAGGGCTAAGCTGATTATACGCATCTTGCAGTACAATCGTATCCCCAAGACCGGGAGTTCTGATCAGATTTACACCGTCATCCAAACAGTCACCTATGCCATTATCGGAGGCGGCATATAGGTGAACCATACCCGACTGATTATAGCCCATTATTCTTGAAATGGAGCGGTCATCGCTCGGAGAACTCCCTATTGTCATCTATTGATTTCAAACAGATGGAAGTCGGTTTCATAGGAGAAATGCCTAGTATGAATAGGCGTACTGCTTTAGATTCCTCCTCGAAGGATGGACGTTGATTTACAAGAACTACCCGAGGAGGTCCATGAGATGGAAAAAAAGCAATTTCAACAGCCGGAGCATGCACGGTATTTCCAGCCTCAACAAGCTGATCAACAGCCACGATACAGCGCGAAGATAGAGCTGAAGCAGCACAACAAGCAATATGTATTTTTTAAAAAGCAAAAAAATTATGTCTTAATCATCTTGGTTAATGAAAGTGACTAATCAAAATCGCTACTTTCAAAACAAACAATTTATGAACCGCTAATAACTTATTTGAACCATCATTCGGTCTTTTTTTAACCTAAACGAACAAAGCCTTACAAAAAATGAAAGATTTCAAATCGTTAACAAATTAGATCTTATTTCACAAACACTTGAAATACATCAAAAAATGTACAAATATGTTTTATGATATACTCGTAAAACAATCAAAACACTTCAACGAATAGCAAAGAATTTTATATCTATAATACAAATAAAAAAATTGAGTTTGTGGATGTGGCGCAATGAAAAATGAATGCATAGGTATGATAATAGATGCAGGTTTTAGTCATGTCTTGCACATACTTCTCGCAAAAGATAGAGCCCAAGATAATAGGTGTCATGAGTTAATACGGACAGGCCTAACTAAATTATCCGCGACAGATTGCCAGTCCGCAATCAAAAATGTACAAATATGTTTTGTGTTGTACTAGTAAAACAATTAAAACACTTCAGAGGATAGCAAAGAATTTTATATCTATGATGCAAATTAAAATGAGTGAGGATGTGGCACAATGAAAATGGATGCATAGGTACGATAATAGATATAGGTTTGAGTCATTCTCTTGCACGTGCTTCCGGCAAAAAATAGTGCTCAAGATAACAGATGTCAACTTCCTCAAAAAGATAATAGATGTCATGAGTTAACGCGGACAAACCCAACTAAATTCTCCTCAGTAGTTTACAGTCCATTGAGTTTTTCCAAAGTATATTCACAAAAAAAGGAAAAAGAATCTAAATACATAAAAAATCAGTAAAATGAAAATCAAGCTTAGCTCGAAACCATAATTGTGTGGTTATTTTCTATACGCCTTTTACATTTCAATTTCAATTGCAACCACATGCTTAAACGTAAAGGTTTAAATTCATAAATATCTTACCCAAAAAAAAAACTATATTTCAACTACATTATGCCCAAAAGATTACAAAAATTCACATATATTAAAAAAGTCTTCGAAATTCATGCTTTCATGAATGATCAAATTACAAGTATAGGAAAATAATTAAATGACAACTAAAAAGAATCATGCTTCTTCCCGAAAAATCTTCTGCATTCATCAATCAAAAATAGTAATTTGAACCCCTAAGAAAAGAATAGGTTGAACAAATTCACGTGTCGCATTTTAGAAGTAAAAAAAATAAATTTGAATACAAAAGGTTGCATTAGAGAAATATTTCAAAGTATTAAAAAAATCAAAACTACTAGTCCATTTGTTTGGCTCAAACGGTTGACGATGCAGACTACGAGACTAAACGTCACAAGTTCGATTCTCGAAATTGGAACCAAGTTCAGAAAAATCAGAACAATTAAAGATATAAAGATGACAAAATAATGTTTAAAAAAATATCAGTATATGCTCAATTACTTATTTACTCGGTTTTAAAGTAATTACAAAAAAATAGAAAATATACAAACAATTAATTGAGTTTTGATATACGTAAACACATAATTATGACAAAAGAAACGAATGACACATTAAATAATCAAAAACGTAACAAATATATTTACAGATTAATGATAACTGACATATTTAATGCACGAATGCATTTACTATATTACTACTATATCGATGTGTTGCCATCAATAGTTTTTTAACGATCTATAAATTGCATTGTGGTAGCTGAAATTCCAACCATGCTAGATATTCGAGGGGGTGTGATAGGTTATTTTCCAGTTTTCTTCCTTGCTCACCTCCCCAATCAAATTTATATATAATCTAGTTCCAATTGTGAAACAATCCTTTCAAAGATGCATGTACCAACGACGTAAGTTCCCATTTGTTCTACATTAACGACTGATGGTCACTAAAATCATAAAATAGTTTCACATTTCAACTTTTAAATCTCATTTATATTGCTCAGGATCTCCTTTAAGATCTCATTTTCACATTTGAACTAAATGAAACTTCAATATATTTAAATCATATTTGACATCATCATCGGGATATTAGGATCTCAACCTAGGATAAGGGTTAAAATGTCGATTCAAAATATCACCTAAAATCCAAGGCTTGAAGCTTTGAACACAATAAATAGCAGTGTGCACTTTTCAATACAATTGTGACTTTCATACCTCCTCTTAATCGAAGTGATTAATATCCTACAGAAGATGCAACAATATATTACACTTTAGTTCGGTGCAAATATAACATGCTTATGTGAATTCCATGAAATAATAATTTTTCTTTCTTAGATCTTATATCTTCCATGAAACGTGGCTAACTAAGTTGTTCAATAATATTCTCAAATCTAACAAGATGTCAGATGAGTGGAGGAAAAGCATTTTAGTTCCAATCTTCAAGAATAAAGAAAACACTCAAAGTTACACGAACTATAAAGAAATTAAGCTTAGGAGTCATACAATGAAGCTTTGGGAGAGAGTCTTCGAACATCATTTGAGAAGGTTCACAAATGTTTCAAACAATCAATTTGATTTCATGCTTGGAAAGTCAACCATAGAGGCGATTTTTTGATAAGACAACTTATGGAACAATTCAAGGAGCAAAAGAAAGATCTACATATGATATTTATCGAAAGTTATCACAGAGTAAGGAGGAAAGTTACGTGGTGGGTGCTGGAAAAGAAAAGGGTCCCAACAAAATATATTACTTTTATCACGATGAGGTTGTGGCTAGTGTCAGAGCATGCGATGGAGGAACCAATGACTTTTTCATTAACATAGAATTACATCAAGAGTCGGCTTTGAGCCCCTATATTTTAGCCTTAATGACGGATGAAGTCGGGTATACAAAGTGAGATACTTTGGTGTATGCTCTTTAATGATAATGTTGGGTTGATTGATGGAAGTAGGATAGGGGTCAATAGACAGCTGAAATTGTGGAGGATGACTTTAGAATCGAAGGGTTTCAAGCTTAGCAGAACTAAAACAAAGTGTATGAAGTGTGCGTTCAGCAGTGTTAGCTCAAATGATGGAGAGGTCAACTTGACATTCTATGTGACAGGAAGATCCCACAAAGTTTAAAGAAAATTTCTATAAAACAACAATAAGGTCTACGATGTTATATAGTGCAGAATTAAAAGGCAACACGTCTAGAAGGTAAGTGTTGCAAAGATGCGTATGCTGAGATGGAGCTATGGGCATACCAAACGAAACTGAATTAGAAATGATAAAATTCAGGATAAAGTTGGAATTGCACTTAGTTGAAGAGAAGTTAGTCTAAGACTGCTTAAGATGGTTTTGACATCATCAACGAAAACCTCATGAGTGACTTGTGCACCTTGGAATTAAAAACTGCACCGAATGCTCAGAGAAAGGCAGAGATCGACCAAGAATAACAGGGGAGGAAGTAGTAAAAAGAGATTTAAGAAATTGAAATATACCTAAAGAGCTAGTGTCGAATAGGAGCGAATGGAAGTTAGCGATCCATATACCAGAACCTAAGCTTTTAGTTTAAGATGAGTGTTATTAGTTTTAGATAATAGGACTAGCATATAAAGGCGTGGTGTCGGTCTTCGGTATCTATTACTACTACTACTATTATTATTATTATTATTACTATTATTATTATTATTATTATTATCATCCTCATAATATCATCAACATCATGATTTACTTATTCATTACTATTACTATTATTATTTGTTTAATTACTTTGAATTTTATTTGAATTTTAAATTTTACTCTATCTTTATTTATGTTTTCACATTTAAATATCTTGTTATTACTATAACATTTATATTGACTTTGTCTTTTTGTTTTGGGTTTCATCTCTAGTCAACTTCAACTTGTTTAGGATTAATGGCTTAATTGTTGTTGCAGTGTAGGCTTTTGGTTAGAAATATTACAACCACGAATAAGTTGATCTTATTGCCATATGAGGAGATATGCAATGAAAATTGATGAACGTTTAATTCATATTATTTAGAATTTTAGACCTTTCATATATTATTAGCCCAACATAAATCTCTCCTTCCACGTTATCAACTTCGTCTTCAACTTCAATCTCTTAAATTTCATCGTCCAAGTCCTTTGGCTCAAAATAATTTGCATGCATCTTCTTTATCTTTCACTTGAGTAACTAGTCTAAACAAGCATTTAATCTTCATATACTTTTGATCATTTTCAACTAGATCACTATCATCAAAACTCTCATCTCATTGTCGTCAACTTCTTCACTGTCATACCTACCATCAATTCGTGCACCATTTGATAGTTTACCTTCTTCACGTCATCCAAATTCTCAACTCACTGTCATCGTCGACTTCTCCACTATCATAATTGTTATCAACTTGTGCATCATTCGATGGTTGACATTCTTCACGTCGTTGCCATCATCAGCTTTGATCGGTCCATCAATATTGTCTCTTTGTTTGCAACGAATCTCCAAAATTGTGTGAAATTCGTCATCATTTTTTTACCGTGACATTCCATTTTTTATTTTTACTTTTTAAATGCATTTGCTTTCACTCCGGTTCTTGCAAACTCTTCAATCTCTACTTCTTATACTATTTCTCACGATATCTCTACATCAGCTTTGATCGGTCCATCAAAAATTATCTTCCTCTATTTTTTAATCTCGTTATTAAATTGATGTGCTTCCTTCAACGGATTTGTAAATCATTGTGGATCTTTCTCCAAAAGCATAATATATTTCATTTCAGTAGATTCGATATACTTACTAGATTTTTAAAAATGGTATGAATAATCTAAAATAACGTCCAACTATACAATAAAGCATAAGCATATATGTGTATATGTATGTCATGACCACTAATCCAGATGGCAAGTCATATATATTGAGTTGTAACAGATCATATATTTTGAACCCCCAAGGAATACATTATAACAATATATTAAAAATATGCATGATATGACTAATTAATAATGATAATGATTAGCATCACTAGCAGATAAAATAAGACTTAACTGATAATTATTATTTTTGTTTCTACATAAATAGTGCCTACAAATATTCATTAGGGAAATTTACTAAGAATAGTAATCAGTATACACGTCATAGATTAGATCACATGACAATTGAATTTGACCAGTGTAGTCAAGGCACTCGCCTAGGTGCCAAAAAGCCCTAGGCGCCAGCCTAGGGCTTTTCTGGTCCTCGAGGCGTCAGCCGTGCTCGAGGCGCCAGAAAAGCGCTCGAGGCGGTGAAGCGCTGGAAAAAGCGATGATTGAAAAAAAAGCGCTTCAGTGAGTTTTTGTTTTTTTTGGTGCCCAGGCCCAAAGTCGAGCCTGTTTCGTTCAATTTAGGGTTAGCCGACTACGTTTACGTCATTTATCGAACAGGAAATAAAAAAGGAGCATCGACAAAGATATATTGTGAGCTCGACATCAACAAAATCAACTGATTTTGCTTTCATCCATTCGAATCTTGTCTGATCGGCATCCATCTGGAGCTCAAGCATTCCTGAGACTCGATTTTTAACAGCAGCAGCTGCTTCTTCTGTAAGCTAAAGCTTTTTTTTTTTTGGTTTATTTGCTCGGTGCAGCCGTGCTTTGCTATTTAAATTAAAGTGCGGTTTTTTTTTTTTTTTTGAAGAAATGCAGTTTTTTTAATAAAAAAATTAAGTGCAGTTTTTTTAAAAACAGGTGCATTGCAGATTTCTTTTTTTTGTAAACAGTGCAGTTTTTAAAACAAATGCTGTTTTTTTTTTTGAACTGCAGATTTTTTTTGGAACAAGTGCAGTGTTTGTTCTTAAACAAATGCAGTTTTTTTTTTTTTAAATAAATATGTGCAGTTTTTTTTTTTTAAAACAAGTGCATTACAGTTTTTCTAAAAAAAAAAAAACAGTGCAGTTTTTAAAATAAGTGCATTTTTTTTACTGTAACACGGCAGAAGTCATGCCCAAGGCGCCCAAAAAAGCCCTAGGCGCCAAATAGCACTAGGCGCCAGCCTGGGGCTTTTTTGCCTTGACTACACTGAATTTGACCGAACCGAATTTGGGTCGAAAATTCAAGATCCGATTAAAGTTGGATAAGATTGAATTTTGTCAAAATCCACTTGATTAGTAGCAAAGAAGATGGTAGAACGGCTCCTGCCATATAGAGATAGTGTTTGAAGTATCGAACAGAGACCAAAACAAAAAATGAGTAATTTTTTACAAGATTCATACTAAATAATAGTGCATGGCCGTAAAATTTGGCTGAGCATTATTATAGTAAATAAGGTTATTAGGTGACAAGGCATAAATTAGCCCTAGTTAAGGCTTAAAGACATATTAATTTTATCCCTCCTTTAATAATCAAACATTAAGTCTAATAAACAAAAGATGGTTTCCTAAATATGTTCCCTTAGTGCACATCTTAATACTTATTAAGAGATAAATCCAACATGTCTTTAACCATTAATTGTATATCCAAGACAAATTAATTAACCAAACGGTATGGAGTATTTGTTGCACTCTAAAACCATAACGGATGTTTAACTTCGTTCTCAAAACTGTTCTTTTTACTCAATGCAAAGAAGATTATAAATAAATGTATGTTGGATAACTGATGTACTAAGAATGCTAAACAGATAAATAAAGATACATCAAAATGTAATTTTCATTCAATGCATAAGAGAGTTAAAATAAGAATAGAACAGAAGTAAAACCTGAATAGATTCATTGCTTGCTGACTTTGTCCACAATGAAACTTTGTCCCCCCTTTGGCGGACACTTGCAACAACACCACATATCTCATCAATTTCATCAAACTGCTCACCAATTAGAGCAAGCAACTGCAGAATCAAATACGATTCCCAATAAACCAAAATCCAGAAGGAAGAAATCGATTTAAATAAGTTCAGTATATTCAGCACAGCATACTGTTTAATATAGCCACACCCTAAATGTCAAAAATATAGCAGGAAATAACCAAACCGTTTCAAGCCACATGGTGTCAAGGGTAGTCTTTCTGCTAGTAGCAACAGTCCACTTTCCACCATTAGCACATTCTGGATCTTCCCACTTGGGAGCTATCCCTGTTCTGAAGCAGTGGAAATCGGCATTCCCAGGAAGCTTACTCGGGCGAAATATTTGATCATGCAAGCTACAATGTTTCAAAAACAGAACAATAAGGAAAATTAGTACTTTGCAAACGATAAGGAACTGGTTAATTAAACAAAAATGATGCAAATTCACACATAACCAAAGGAGTCTTCAGTATTATACAATCATTTGCTCACAATCATGGCCTAATTAATTAAGCTTAAAGAAATTAGTGAGCAGAATAGTATGGTTGATAGTTCGACTTCGACATCCCGGAGAATACAGAACCCAAGGAATATGGAAGCGGCATAAATTGTCTAAAATAGCCCACCTATCCTTTATCTACAGGTAATCAAACCCTACTAAATCCTCATCATGATCAAGTATTTTTTTAAAAAAAAAACAATATAACAGAAAAGTGGTCATTTAGTCACATAATATATAAGAGCAAAATTTAGTTTATGACGTGTCATTTTTTTTATAGCCTCAATGCCCAGGTTTTTAACTACTATACACACTTAATTTCATGTGATGTGATTCCAATATTAACTTTGTTCATTTAGCATGTAAAATGCAAAATTGCAGAAATTAGTTATTTTTGCCAAAAAAAATTAACTATCAGGCAAGCGGAGATCTATTATCAAAGACGGATGAGAACTGGAGTACCCATGTAAAAACCGATGAACACACACACACACACACACACACACACACACATATATATATATATATATATATATATATATATATATATTATAAAGAGAGAGAGAGAGAGTGAGTGGGAGAGAGAGAGAGAGCACAGCTGCATATGATGATGATGTAACATGATAAAACGGAATATAGCACTGATGATTTCTCAGTATTATGGCATCAAAATGAATACAAGTGTAGTAAGAGTTATCTACTGCATATTTATTTATTCTCGATGCATATAATAAGGTTTATCAAAGCAACAAGAATTTATACCCACCTGATATAAAGAAACACTGGATCATTTTTAAACCTATATGACAAGTGTTCATAATTTAACTTGCATACTCTACATATGAACTAGCTTAGTTTAGCACTTTTAGTTGAAGAAAGTCAAACATTTATTCTTTTAAGTTTAATGGCCTTTTAAAGTGAAATGAACTTGCAAAAATAGACTGGTATTGAAACCAGCTCCAACATTAAGAAAACATTAGTTGCTTACACGACTGACATATGAAGAGAATTCATCTTTTAATCCATTGTCGCTTATTTTAGTTTTGTATTTTCTAAATCTTCAACTGGTATTCAACTAAAACTACAAACCCGCTTCTTCTAAATCTCCGTTCTAGCCTAGTTTCTTTCGTATCGCAAATTCACTTCTACTTCATAAAAAGAAAAGAAAACAGAACAAACAAAAATAGATCTAGAATAACCGAAAATAAAAGGATACAATAAAAGGGTCAAGATTTCCATGATTATTACCACCAAAACTCCTCAACGGTATCAAAAGTATAGATCTCTCTAAGAGAAGTGCCCCATTCTGCACCTTGTTTGGATTTTAATTGGTTATCCAGCCAGAAAGTCCACTTCCTCTCTAGTTTGTGTGATGTCTGGTTTGTTTCAATGGGATTAGGTTCTGAAACAGGCACAGTGGTGGTTGTGTCTGCTATTTCCGCCATTGATCAATTTGAATTTTTTTCTATTTCTTTTTTTTTATATAGGGTTTTGTTTTGGAGACGCAAGGAAAGAGGAGC
This sequence comes from Allium sativum, assembly GCA_030737875.1. Lineage (NCBI taxonomy): Eukaryota > Viridiplantae > Streptophyta > Magnoliopsida > Asparagales > Amaryllidaceae > Allium > Allium sativum. The sequence goes on along the minus strand of CM060916.1, from coordinate 4,829,782 downwards.
CAATAAAGGAGTTGCCCCCAAAATACTACTACTACAAATTCGATGGTGCATACCTAGGAATGGTAATGGGCTGTGATTAGGATGCAAAAAACCCTATTGACCCGCCCGACCCACTTAAGCACCTCTTGTCGAATCTTCGAATTGGATAGATCCATGACTACTTATAAGAGATCGAGTCTAGGGTCAAATCGAAGTGTTACTTACCCATCCTAAATTGACCAGCATTATCGGAACATCATAAAACCGCTTTATTACTACACTGATTACATGTTGATATGTTTAGGCATAGCTGGTTATGCCATTAATATTATAAACTTTCAATTAATAAGCTATAAATTTTTAAAGGTATTAAGTTGTGTTAATGATAATTATACAATAACAGATGTATATCTTTTAAATTATTATCGTACAACTATTTTTATTATATTCTCTAATCATTATAAACATATCGTTATTTGTATTTATTTAGCGTTTCGTGACAAAAAGCATAAATGAATTTGTGCATATTACTATACAATTTCATCGGGTATTTAGGGCGGGTCGGGTCTAACCTGACTGATACGAGTTTCGGGTTTAGAATAAAATACCCATCTGCACCAGCCCTATGGGTGGGTTTGTAGCGAGGCGCGAAATACTTACAGGGTTGGGGCATAAAAGACCCGCCCCATTATGATTCCTGTTAGGCTAGTATCCTACAATCTCTTGTTTAAAACTCAAGGTGTAGTCTACGTTCGTACGTAACATTAGACCATTTTAGTTAGATACTTAAGCGGTCTATTTAAGCGGAGCTGGAAGTTGTACTAGATTTGTGTTTACGACCTTAAACGGAGCATTTAAATTTGGCATTCAATTGGAGTATTTTAATTTGTGTTTTTTGATTTAATTGTTTTATAGTTAACTAATTATTTATATTGTTGTGTAATATACATTAATTAATTACAAATAAAAAACACCAAAATAGACTAAATATTTCATTCAGTCACAACATTATATATTTTATTCAAATACCAACGAACCAAACAAACCGAACAAACAAAGAAAATATCTACACCAAACAAAATAAACCATAAATATACTTCTCTTGAGTATCGTGGAAACCTTTTCAATAGATAACCAAGATATCCAAGCAGCTCATGGTCATGTACCGCATCCACCATATTCAAGACCGAGGAATTAGTGCCAAATATCTCTACATTCTCCCGCCTTTGAATGTCGGTAATATGAGACATAATAAAAAAGCTCTGCATCGCCATTTCACTGAAACGGCCTGTTGGCACCAAAGGTCGTGGTCTGCCAGAATTCACATGTCTGTTGGAGAACAGGCTTCTAGGGTAAGTGAGTGGGGTGTTACTAGTCATCCAATCGTCGTACAAAGACGTATTTACAGCGGTGCAAAGGCATGGTGGGACATTGGACCAATTGGTATCTCATACTGGTAAGTATTCTTTTTTATACACCTACCAAACATCTCATCTAGCTCTCTGAATTTCTACAAAGCATTTCTTGTAAATTTATGGTACCTCCGCGCAGCACCATTCCACCATTTCTCAGGTCCGTCAAGGAAATAATTTTGCACATCTCATTCACCAATGTAATCTTTAACAACCAGTTTTAATCCCTATAGAGACTTTTCAAATTGTTTCATTTTTTTCTTCATTGTGTCTCGGTCCAAATGTCATTAAAAAAAATCGTTGCTGATAAAATGAGTTTGTGCTCACCTGTACTATATTGTAATTTTATTATTAGTCATAATAAAAGAGTGTTGCGGAACACTATAAAAACCGGTTGGCTACGCAAAAAAAAAAAGTGCTTCCTTTTTGGGCTAGGCAAGTAACGCACATGTCAATGATGAAAGTTTGTAGGGGGAAATCGTATGGTGTATAGGAAGGTATTTATGTGTATACTACTAAGTATAAAATAATAAAGTAAATGCAGATATGGCAAATGCAAACCAGAGTTTTATACTGGTTCGGACCTCCCGTCCTACATCTAGTCCCGAAGCTCCACTTTGGAATTCTATTCTCGAGAAACCCTCGCTTCGCCCGAAGGAACAGACTTGGTTACAATAACTTTTTCTTGTCAAATGAGTGCTCTAATACAACATAGATATTGACTGATATGTGCACAAACTTCCAATATATCTTCAAAGTAGTAATTGCTACGAAGTGCAGGAGCATATGGAAGATTTGGTTGATGATGTGCTTTTGCTAGAACGACGATTGATAGATTTAAAGAGTATAAAATATAGAGATAGTTAAGTAGATTAAATTGGTTGTATTCTCTTGAATCTCGATGCTTTATATAGTTGTAAAGAGTTGTATCTGACTGGTGGCGGCCATTGCTGATCATCCAAAGGTTGTATTGATTGATGGTAAAGAGATGCAATGAAGTGATGTCGAGACGTATTTTGAAAAAGTGATAGTTATAGTTTAATTTTTCTAACCGAACTCCAGGTCAGACGTCTGAAAATAATTTCAGACGTCTGAAACCTAGTTTGGATATTTCTCGAGTTCACCAGCAGATGTCTAAAAATAATTTCAAACATCTGAACCCTGCTTCAGACGTTTTCTTGAGTTTGTCTGCAAGCGTCTGAAAATAGTTTCAAACGTTTGATACTGTGTATCAACTATTTCTTGTCCATTGTATGTACTTTTCGTTGCTTTGCTTGGTTCGATTTTTCTTGTATTTCACTTGCTTGTTATTGGCCATTGTTATCATGTCTTATCTTGAGTCGATCTTGTAGATAGCCTACATAAATATATATGTATGTATATATACGATTTCCATTGTATAGTTGTTGCCATCGAAACCGTAGAATAAATTTCCTAACAGTCTCCCTCTTTTTTATGATGACAACTATATAGTGTACTTAGAAAATAATTTATATGACTTCCCCTATGTAACGACCCAAGATTTTCGATCCTGAAAATCAACACAAAACCCATGTTGACTATTCAAATACCGAATATACTGGACCAATAATAGAAAAAAGAATTTAAAGGGTGAGATATAGAAAGAAATAAGGTTAGAATAGAATAAGAAGAAGAATCATAAATATAATAACATCAGAGAAACACGAATCTCACAGCGGAACGAATAAAATATATTATATAACAACTTTTGAAATACAAAACTATAACTGTAACAGCCCGCATTTTACGTATCAAAGGATCATAAAATATTTTTATTTTATTCCCTGAGGGTTGGATCATTCTCATCTTTTAATGTGTTGCTTATAGGGATGTGAGACATGTCCAAAAAATTTACCGATTTTGTTTGTGACTATTTTGCCTCTGTCAGCCTTGTACAGGGCATAACTTTTGACTCGGGTCGAATCAGAGGGTGAGACCTGTGCCATTGGAAAGGAATTGATGATTGTCTTTCCGTAGAGTGGCTACAATAAAGATTTGGCTCAGAGGTTTGGGAGAAATCGTTGTTTTAAGGTTTTTCAGTTGGTTGTCCAAGTTTGGTAAGCCATAATGAGCTGAATTGGAGAGGCCCATTAGTGGGCTGATGGGAGGGTATAAATAGGGGGTGAGGGATATGGAAAATGGTTTAGTTTTTCATTTCCTCATTGGGTGGCCTTGTGCTCCTTCTTCCTCTAACACCTTTCCACCATTAAAAATCCAAATATAAGGAGGGAAATCATAGATCTACACCATTGAAGGCTAGATCTATGACTATTGAAGCAAGGATTCATCGGATCAAGGTGTTTGGTGCGAGCTGCTTGCTGTCCGGATTTCTTTTTTATTGATCTTTGCTTCTTTGGGAGAATCAGTGAGTGATTTACATCTCTCACATGAATGCAATGAAGTATATGAGTGTTTGTGCATGTTTCTCATCAAATTCAAGTGTTTTTCCATAGATCTATGCCATATTAATTCCATTTTCATATTAACCACCCTATGACCTGATTTAACAAGTTTAGATAGGTAATTTATATGCTATTTCATATGATTATGCAAGTTAGAACCACATTTTAGATCATATGTTCATTTACTATGGTTTCTTTTGTGAAATTTGCATAATTTGATGATTATTATCATTTTCATGATGCTAGTGGTTTCATAACATGCTTATAATTGTATTGGATGTATTGGATGAGTTAATTTCATTGAATCTATCGTTTCACGAAGTTTTGGTGGAAATCGAAGTAGAAATTATGAAGTGCAGGTTTTGGGTCGCACGTAGGGGTTCGTTCGCTTCAGGGTGTGATTTCTTGGGAAACAAGATAGAAAGCAGGCTCGAGCGAGCCAGGGAGTCAGTCGGTCGAGCGAGCTGGGTGTAAGGAAAGCAAACGAGCGAGTTTGGAGAAAAGGGTTTGGTCGAGCGAGCCTAAGGTTGAGTAAAGGGGTCGGTCGCTCCTATCGGGTTGGTCGTGAAGCCTAGAAGTGGTAAAGTGGTGGGTCGGTCACTCCAAGTTGGGAGGGTCGGTCTCTCTGGTTGGTTCTACCAGTGTGAAGGATCGGTCGCTCTGGTCGGTCTAGCAGTGTGAAGGGTCGGTCGCACGAACCCTAGCCGCAGCGCAGTGGTGTAATTGGCTCGGTGATGGTGTGACTTCGAAGTAAATTCAAGTAGGAAGGTTCGAAGTGTTGAATGTGTTCGTTGATCGATGTAGAACAACGAATGTGATGACAACTCAAAGGTCGTGAGTTGGTGGATAATGGTTGCTCAAGAAGATTGTGTGGGCTATGAAAAGTCGTCGAGTTGGATGACTAAAGATGCGAAGGCCGAGAGATTATCGTGGTCGTAAATTCTAGTAGGCTCAAAGTAGGAGTATGATGGGGGCACCCAAAAGACCGGTTGTAGGTCGAGTACCCTGGGTCTTGGGGAAAGGCCACATTGTCAAGGTTGGACATATGGAATTTATGCTAAAACTGGGGCTACCATTAGCCCTTAACATATGGTAAGGTTGGTCATCATACGATTAACGATGGTTTCAAAGCAGGATTGGCGGTGATAGCCAGAGTCAGTCATGGATGATTGGTTGTTCTGTTTGTACTGTCTCATGTAGGTTGTCCAACGTCGAAAGAGGTGTTCCTTGGGTGCTTGTCTGATATTGGTTTAGGCCTTTTTGGGCTTGTGCTTGAGGGATGTTAAATTCGATTAGGATGGTTTACATGAGATACTTATAATTTGGATGTTGTGAGTGCTTTACCGTGATTGAATCGGTGTTCTGGTTTCCATGGATGAATGTTTTAAAATAAAGGTTATCACTGCCCGATGAGGGGAAGATAGGGTTGACTTCTTCTCTGGTGTTGTGGGTAGATTAGTATGTTTATCTATCCCCTCTCATATACTTTATTGTTGAAGTTTGTTAGTTGTTTTATCACTCACTGAAACTATTGTCTGACTCAAGGTTTTATGTCTCCCCTTATTACCTTTGGTTGTTCATCCGGTTGTGGATGGGCAGACTAAGTAGCAGGTTATAGGTGATTAGTGAGGACGATGCTGCTGTGCGGAGGCGAGCAGGAGGCTGGCGTACCAGTTTTATTACTATCTAGTATTTCTGTTTCCGCTGTTTGAGTGCTCTATGAGTGTTGTAGTGAGGATTTATGTATAAACTTTGGTATCAATTGGATAACCTTTCATGATGTTGAGAAAGTTTTCTAAAGTTTACTATATGATGCCTCATTACTATCACCTGTTGTATATGTTCTATTATATTTTATCCTTGCGTTGTGAGTCCTACGACAAGTTTGGATGTTGTTTATCTGGCACAACCTTCAGCGCATTATTCCTCTTGTTTAGTGCGGGGGTTATGGGCGGTCGTCACAAAAACTGTATATACATACCATTATCAGAGTATAACACATAACGTCACAGCGGAAATAAACTCTACATATATTTAACATTGAAGCCTCCTGCTCCAAGCTCCTCCAAGTATATCTATAAAATCCCGACTACTTGACTGTCCGTACAAATTTGGGCACCCAAAAGTTTAGGGTAAAACAAAACAAATAAACTCTGGGTCAGTCATGGGACTGGTGTGATAAACTCCAATCATTTGGTTTAACTTTCAAAAACCCTTTCCAAAAGAAAGGAAAATCATAAGACCGATCCACACATAAACACGGATGGTTTTCAAAACATTCTTTTAAAACAATATTTTTCTGATATTATAATAGTGTCTAATACAAGTAAACAACAATCTAGCAGAATGCTTGCATCTCACGCTGCATACATATATATTATACAATAAAAACTGTAGGCTCTTATTGAGGGATGGATTTCCATCTACGATAAGGTATGGAACCATCTTCCGATCAGTGTACTCTAGAAGGGATACACTTGAGTTCAACAAGAACATCTTGCAACTTGTCACACATGACCGGCCATTCATTTCACTTGAATGTTCCGAATATTTTGTCACCTTACGGTTGGTATACCAACACAACCATTCCCGGGAGATACAGAAGCGAAAGAAGAACAAATATGAATATTCTTTAGATGGTGACAATATACCCTAATTGGGAGTGACCCACTTAGCTATGTTATCTGCCCGATTTTTGTCATTTCCCGGTTGATGAGGCTTGAGGTCATAACGTTCCATTATACATATCACACCTTTATTTATTTTGAATATCACATCATCGTACCCACCAAATCACATATTGATTTCTCCAAAAATACCACGGGTATAAAGCTGAGAGAAACGAATTCCTCCGCCACCAGCGGAAATACGTTTGAAGAGATCAACTTACGTAATCTATTAGATATACTATGTCAAACATTCGTCCATTCAAGTTGTCCTGGGTTTGGAAAAATGAAGGCACTATTCTATAAATCCATCTTAGGCAATTTCTACCTAAGGTCGCCAGAACAGCCCTTGCATAAATTTTGTCTTCAATTTTCTTCATCGTATTTGATTCGCAACGCTAATGCCCGTACAAAGTGGTTTTCGGATAATAAATCTGATCCCGGTCTCTCCGTATTGACAACGAAAATGGTCAAAAACTTTGATAGCCCATTATTTAACTATCAAAGGAAAACTTACATACAAATAATGGTACTATATCCAAACGGAAATCTTACCGATCAATCAACATTGAGCCCCTTTAAATAGATTTACCAATAATCATTTCATTTCTCAATTTCCTTAAATATCTTTACCTGGATATTTTTCCACCTCGTTTAGCCTCCCACGATTTTGTTGCGAAATGTTTCCATGTATTCACAACTCCTTATTTCCCGTATTTCGAAAATATACGTTATTAACTTTGGAAAACATTTCCATATCTTGTTCACGCATCTATTCTTCCACATCCATCAGTCGTTAACCATAAAATTGTAAGAGAACAACTCCCTAAGTATTAACCCCGAAGGCTGAAACCAACATCAGATCACTTTCCAGAAATCCATCCAACTTAACTAGTCTCTAGTCAGTTTCTATTTTCCTTAACCACATTCTTAATTTATTATTAACAAAACTGCTTACATAACTCTCGTATTAAATTTACGAATCCACTACTTTTACGGAAATATTTGTTTATAACGATAACGTTAAAATCTCTACTTTTGAAATATTTAACTTCAAAATATAACTTTTATTCATTAATTTGAATAAATAAATAATTGATTAATAAGATAATTAAATAAATCTTGATAAAAATCGAAAAGTAAATATTACTTTCCTGAATTAGATATAATCGAATTTCAATTTATAACTCTCTTTCGAATAATCTATATTCGATTAACGTTCTGAACTTCGGAATAAACTCACCATTCCAGGTCAACTCAATTTCAAAATTCACTTTTAAATTTATTACTTCCAACATTTACCAATTTCCTTTTATCGCCATTTCAATTTGCAAAACGTTTGCTTTTAAAACCATTATTCACCTTAAACCGTGAATATTATTTCTTTACAGAAAACTGAACATGTTTTATCAAATAAATCTTGATTTTTATTTATAAATATCATCATAGGTTCAAATCCTATTTATCGAGTTATTTTACAAATTCATATTCAAAAATTCCGTTTACAAGTCAAGTTCTGGATAATTACATATATCACATTTATAATTAAATCTCGATTACATACTCGATCATAAATTACTGGTTTCAGAGCAAATATTAACTCTCTTACTAAATTATATGATATATAATTTCTATAAATAAATCATATTAATAACATCCGACATCGTCGAATTTTAATTACAATCCTTATGGACTTAATTAGTTTTATTCACATTTCGAATATCGAAATAAATTTCATCGTTTTCTTTTGAAAACGATTTTCATTTCCCTTTCTAATACCCATTCTTGAATTTACATTCCCAAATTATTTTATTATTCATCCCATTTCTACATATCGTTTATAAACCAAACTTCTTTTTTTAATATAAATAAAACAAGTTATTGGATTATAATCCATTTAAAATTCGATTTCTATTTAAAAATAGATTTTCCCTTTTTAAAACTCGAATTCTCTTCCCATGTATTTTCAAGGTATTATTTCAGGATCAATGTTATTCAAACATCCCAAACACACAATAATCAACCACATATTATTTGTCACATCATATAATACAATATATGAAAAACAACAATATAATTGTTGAGGTATCCAGTTGGATTCGTCCAACTTGTTTCCCTGCATCCACAAATGTTAATTAATATAATTACACTAATTTCGTGTCAATATGAAATATTATAATAAATGGGATCAATATTTAACTAACGATTTATACATACAACTGTATCTAAAATTTCAACCAATTAATAAGCAATTCATCCAAACACTCATCACATAGCAATCAATTACCATTTATCAATATTAAACAACATTTATAAAATTACAGAACTGATCGGAGTTAGTGCGTCTTATTCTCCATAATTGCTAATAAGCTCCAAATGGTTCTGAACCAATTTCATAATGTAGCCAGCCTTCGTACGGTTCCAAGGAATCATATCATTTGCAATTCTGATATTGTATGTGAAAGATATAATATTAACAAGTTAACGTATACTATTGAAGTTAAAATAAACCATATTAAAATTTATTTTAATAAAATGGGCCTCACGTTTTAAATCGGCCCACGTCACTTTTAACCTGCTCCAAATGATTCTGTGCCATCTCATCTTCCCCGATTTCAACCTCTAGTACACTTCGAAACAGCCATTTCCCATTTTCACGCCCCTTTTATAATCGCTCTTTCTTTATTTATTTTTACATACTGGGCCTCACCATTATATATATCAAGCCATCCACTGTTTCACCGCACCATGTACAGTGCTTTCTTCCTGAATGAAGAACTCGAACCTGCTCCTCCATTTCACCACTCTAGTAAACTTCGACTACCCTATATTCCCTCCATAACGCACGGAACTATCTGCCGACTCCACCATGCCACTCCTCATCGAAAATCGCACCCCTTGCACATAGTCCCCATGGCCGCGGCCAACCCTACCCAAATCCAAAATCGAACCCTATCTTGCAAGCTTAGAGAAACCATCGAGCTATATATGCATCGATTTTCACCAAAAGCAGCCATCGAGTGCGGTTTAATCCAAAAATGTCGAATATGATACCTAAAACATGCATGGATCCGTAAATTCCCCTACAAGCCTTAACCCAGCATGCACACTGGTGCATTTTGCGTGACATTCGCGTGCATTGAACCTAACAAAACGACGTAGAATTGTAGATAATCTCTCCATGAAATTGCATATATATATTTCTCAATGATTTTTAGATGTGGTTAAGTTTATAAAAGCATCGAAAGACATTAAAGATGTTTGAAGTCAAACAAGAAGAAAGGCAATGTAGTGAGGTATTTATAACATAGAGGAACTTCACCCTTAAGTTTTCAGTACAACATAGGAAGGATAGAGTAGGTGACTTAGTTAAGGAATAGGCATGCAGCTTGTTACAAATCTTGAGTTGGCTTGACATAGCTTTAGCCGTAAAGTAGGGTAGGACTGTGGTAAGTATGAATTAGTCTCGCTGATGTAGGCATCAAAATATTATAATTACATTTTCAATTTCGTATTTATCACATCCCTGCATCACATATGCATATACAAAGTGTATATATATACTTAGTATATATAGAATTTGTTGATATATAACCCTTTCCTATCAAATAACATGTAATATTCTTTCCAACTGTTCCTTGCAATGAATGCCTATTGGGCATAGGGCTGTCAATGGGTCGGGATGGGTCGGGTTCGGGTCACATCAAATCGTGTTCGGGTTGAGGTCGTGTAATGACCCGGGATTTTGACGACTTTGGTTATCACCATAAACTCACTGATGACTAACCAAACATCGAAAAATGCCGGTCATTAATGAAAGAAATTAGAAGGTGAGGATAGATAAGATAGAAACTTAGAATAGAAGAAGAAGAAGAACACAATATCAGAGTAACACAAATCTCACAGCGGAATGAATAAATATATTTCATAACATAACTTTGAAATACTAATCTGTACTTGAATATACATATCATTATCAAAGTACAACACTTACAACACAGCGGAAATAACTATAGCTATATAATCTTGAAGCCTCCTGCTCCAAGCTCTTCCAATATATCTGTAAATCCTGACTACTTGACTGCCCATACAAATTTAGGCACCCAAGAGTTTAGGGAAAACAACAAAATAAACTCCGGGTCAGTCATGGGACTGGTATGAGTAAAAACAGTTTAAAATAGTTCAAGCAGGTAAACGATATCTCATAAGACCACGCCGTATAACGGAACGGGTTTTTCCCTTATGAGAATCCAAATTATCTCTATATCAAAAACCTTTTGATATTATAATAATGTCTATCAACCACAATATAATAATCATCTAGCAGAAACGCTTTCATCTCACGTTCTACATATATAGTATACAATCAAAACCGCAAGCACGTATTGGGTAATGGATTTCCAACTATGACAAGGTATGGAACCACCTTCCGCTAGTGTACCTCTAGAGAGGAATACACTGGGTTCAACGAGAACATCTTGCAACCCGACCACACATGACCGACCACTCATTTCGCTTGAGTGTATCGAATGTATATCACCAACGGTTGGGATCAGTAACCGTTTCCCGAATGGGACAGCATCAACAATAGATTTTTAGAAGTAAATGAAACTCTAGATCATGTGATTATACACCCTACTTCGGTGCGACCGACTTAGCCATGCTACCCGCCCGATTTCTGTCATTTACCGGATGTGAGGCTAGAAGCTACGCTTTATCATCACACCAGATTCACTTTGAATGCCACATCGTCAAATCCATCAAATAACCGATTGACGTCCTCAACCATACATTATGTGTTAGCTAAAAGAAGTTTCCTTCTCCGCTGCCACTCTTGGTAAGGTTGGAGAAATCAATATACGTGATCGTCTGGAAATACTCTGTCAGACATCCGTCCATACAAGTCATCCAGGAACAGGATGAACCGAAGGCACTATTCTGTAAACAGGATAGCCCTTGCATAACTCCGTCTTCAATTTCCTTTGGCATATATGATTCGCAACGCTTATGCCAATACAGAGTGGTTCTTTGGATAATAATCCAACCGGTCTCTCCATATTAACAACGTTAAAATGGTCAAAACTTCGATAGTCTGTGATTTAACTATCGGAGAAAAACAGGTGTGCAAACAACGATATTATTTCCAAATGGAAATTTATATCGATCAAAGATCATTCAACATTTATCTCTTTATTTCATTAATTTACTTATCTCCTGTTTCCCTATATTCAATATTTCTTATTTTCTAAATTTGGAAAACATACGTTATTAACAATGGAAAACATTTCCATTTCTTGTTTTCTTTATTAGAAAACATTTCTGGTTTCTTATTTGGAAAACATTTCCAAAGCTTCTTCATTGGACTTAGACAGATGTTTAAACAAACCATCGCGATGCCAACTCAAATTATTTCCTTTAATTACTAAATTCACTTAACCATCCTTTACTGCCGAACCTGAACCATTCCTTAGTTAAATACGAAGTCAATCAAGTTGGGGTTATACTACCTCTCAGACCTTAACTGAACAACGTTTCTAACCTTGAAATAAACAAAGTTCACCCTTCTAATTCTTTAACAAACTTCCTTACGTAACTTTTTTTCAAATCTTTTCTATTCGGTAACTCTTTCCTTCGATTAGGTATATTCGATAACTCTATTCAATTTATTCTATTCACTTAACTCTTTTGATTTAACTCTAACTCTATTCACTTAACTCCTATCGAATAAACTATATTCGATAACTCTTTTAATTCTATTTGAATAAACTATATATTCGATTAACTCCTTTTACTCTATTCGAATAAACTATATTCGATTAACTCCTTTATTCTATTTGAATAAACTATATTCGATTAACTCCTTTTACTATTCGAATAAACTATATATTCGATTAACTCCTTTATTCTATTTGAATAAACTATATTCGATTAACTCCTTTTACTATTCGAATAAACTATATATTCGATTAACTCCTTTATTCTATTTGAATAAACTATATTCGATTAACTCCTTTTACTATTCGATTAAATCCTTTTACTATTCGAATAAACTATATATTCGATTAACTCCTTTATTCTATTTGAATAAACTATATTCGATTAACTCCTTTTACTATTCGAATAAACTATATATTCGATTAACTCCTTTATTCTATTTGAATAAACTATATTCGATTAACTCCTTTTACTATTCGAATAAACTATATATTTGATTAACTCCTTTTACTATTCGAACAAACTATATATTCGATTAACTCCTTTATTCTATTCGAATAAACTATATTCGATTAACTCCTTTTACTTTAACTCTAATCGATTAAACTAACATCGATTAATTCCTTTTACTTTAACTCTAATCGATTAAACTAACATCGATTAACTCCTTTTAACTTGATTAAACTATTCATTTATAAAGATTTACTTTTAGTAATGGTTCTTCACTTTACAAATGATTTCCTTCTTATAACAGTTTCCATTTTATAACGTTTATTCATTTTCTAAATATCTCCTATTTATAAATATTCCAATTTATAATTATTTCTTATTTATAAATATTCCATTTATAACTATTCTATTTTCAAATATCACTTTGAAAATATTCCCTTATCAACCTTTCGGTATGTTATGGTATTCAACATATCAAATCACGATGATCAGTATCGTCCAAACACATATAATCGACAACAGACTATATATCACATCATATATCACAATATATGAAAAACAGTAAAATAAATGTTAAGGAATCCAGTTGGATTCCTCCAACCTGTTTCCCTGCATCACAGATGTTAAACAATATCGATAACATCACTTTCAGTTCCATATGATATATTCTGTTAAACATAATCAATATAGAAATTTAACTAACTGACTAGCAATTCAATCAAACAGTCAATTCACAGCAATCAGACAATTTCTGACAGTTCTAAAAATACAACATGAAATATAAATTGTTCAGAAATAGTGAGATTTACTCACTTTTGCAGTTCATCGTTAAAGAACGATAAACTGTGGTTTGATTTGAATCAAAGAATTTATTTCGCCATAAATTCATACGAGCTCCAATCCACTCCCAGTCAGTTCCATTGTGTAGCCACCGTCCATACGATCCCAACGGATCTTACCGTTTGTGATTTTGACCATGTATGACCAAGATATAAGGGTTACAAGTTATGACACTTTAAATAGAAATAAAAATTGAATTTAAAAATCTAATGGGCTTTTACCATGCTACTCAGGCCCGCTCACCCTCATTATCAGCCCGTCACTCCTTTTTAATGTCTAAACCCGCTAACCCACTTCTTAACTCATCTCCCCCAAATATGAATCCACGAACCCGGCTCCTCTTCCATGGCAAATTCACGACCACTTCAGGAGATCCGCCCTCCAACTTTCTAAACGAAACACCCTTCTGATTTCACCCAAGTTCTTCCCTTTCCAACATCCACCTTCCTAACCCCGAGATGAAGAACTCGACGTACATCACTGGAACGCGGTCCAGGCAAATTCGCGAGCTACAGGAGAAACATCGACACTAAAGGGTAATCGGATCCTCCCAAAATTGGTACACAGATCCCATTCGGCTTCCTGAACCACACTACCACCTCAAAATCACAGATTGACGCTTCCACTCCTCTATCCGATGAACCTTAGTTCACTGTGGAAAAACACGAAGCCAAAATTTTCCATCGAGCTTTATAAAAGCTGTATGAAATTAAAGCTCTCGGCTTTCTGAGTCTTATGAATCCAAGATTTTAGAATTTCATTAACATCTCGATTTATTGTGATTTTCCCAAGTATTTAGGAACTCACGACTCAAAAGAAAATGGTGGCGGCGGGCATTTCATTGACCAGAGATTTTCTGTTTAGGGTTTAGGGTTGTATGATATTTATAGGAAGTTTTTAATATATATTTTTTGTTGATTATTCTATTCAGTTATAAGCAAACGCTATATTCATTTGTTGTTAAAAATTCCTAAAATCACATACGATGCCCAAAAATCACAAAACTGGACATACTGCTAGAGTTCGACATTACGGTCCCAACGAAACTGGTTTCGTCGAATTCCGACTCCGTATGCTCACACAACGTATTTTTAATTGTCAAAATACTAACTGTTTCTCACTCTAAAAATCCGTACGGCTACACAGTGACTCTAAAAATCACGAAACTGGAAATCTAACAACTATTTGACATTGCGGATCCAACAAAAGTAGTTTCGTCGAATTCCGACTTCGTTTGCAAAAGTGGCTTATTTTTATAGCTCTGAACGACCCATTTAAATATATAAATATATTTAAATATAATTAAATTAAATATTTAAAAATAAATATTATCGTCTATATTCACAGTGGAATACCATACAGCTCTAGAATATTCCTATATGAATTTCTAACTCGATATTTCAATCTGGGTCAACCCGATATTCGATTTATATTGAAATTCCTTTTTAAAATATAAATAATTCCTTTATAAATTATAAAGGAATTCCACAGCGACTTTTCTAAAATTTGATTTGGACGTAAATCAAAATATATCCGACGAAATCCTGATTTTTCTCTTCCACTAGAAAGATATACTCCACCAGCTCCACACGTTTCTTGTTTCACAGAAATCCGGCTTAAAACGAATCATGTACATTCAGTTGAAGTTCGAATCGCCAATTTACGAACTGCAGTGCCATTTCGAGCTCGTTTATAACTATATTATAAATTATACGTTCAACTGTCGACGATTGAATATATTCGTTATTCAAATTCAATTCTAAGCTGAATTAAATAACACAGATGATCCGGTTCACACCATATCGTCATTTCAACCAAATTCTGATTATTTCAAAATTAAATATATTATTTAATTTATTATTTTAATTAAATATTCATCATTATTTAATTCCACGACCATTTAATTCACTATATCACTATTAATATAATTAAATAAATTAATTATAATACCTCTGCCAATGCGGGTCATTACAGTTCGAGTCGGGTCAGCTCAACCCGTTTATTAAATGGGTCGGTTTCGGGTTGACCCATTTATAATCGTGGGGGTTTCGGGTTTGATTCGTGTAACCCGTCAAGAAAAATATTTGTGTAAAAATATGTCAATGAACATGAAAACATGAAAGAAGGGTATTATTGTCATTCACTTGTTGCAAGCTAAGATGAGAATAAAAATGTAAAAAGTTGTTAATGTGGGAATAAACATGAAAATTTGTTAAGTGTTAGTGTGTCTGAATAATTGACTAATGACAACATCCTTCATTTCCAAGCAAAGATGAGAATTTTACAAAAATATAGAGCCCATAAACGGGTTAGTCAGGTCAAATTCGGGTTTCGCGGGTTAACCCTAAACCTACCTGTTTATAAACAGGTCAAATTCGAGTTAACCCTAAAATGACCCGTTATTAAACGGGTCGGGTCAACCCGCTAATTTCCCGTGCGGGTTTCGGGTCGTGTTGGAAATTGATAGCCCTAACTAGGCACATTAAGAAAGAGGGGACGTGACGTTTGGGTGTAGGTTGTATGCATGCTTCATGCATAAGGTTTCAAATAGCAGGGTGTAGGTATGTCTACATTAATGAAGAGAGGACATGAGGAAATAATGTGAAATGAAAGTGCAGTAGATAGTCAGGGGGCGGCTAACGTGCATATGTTTTAAAATATAAATTTCAGCGGTACCTCGTTGCACACTACTTTGTTCACGTATGAACCGCTATAGACAAAAATAAAAATATAGTCATGTCAAGCAATGTGCCACGATTCTGAATCTATAATAAAATAGACAAGTTAACTTATATTGTGAAATTTCAAAAATGCTGGTATAGGGTGTAAATTACGTTAAACAAAAAGTAGCTTATTTTCCAAAATAAAAATTACAGTAAAATTCAATTAAGTACACGTCTCAAATATCTTGTCCAAATTCGAAACCAATATTTAAATATATTAAATAAATCATTATGGCCTATAAAAGATTCCATAGCGACTATTTGAAAATTTGATTTGGACATAACTTACAATCTACAAGACGAAATCTTGATTTTTCACTTCCATCAGAAATATATAACAAGTTAGATTCGAATGTTTCTTGTTTCAAAGAAACCCGACTAATAACGGATCTTGTACACTCAGTTGAGGTTCAACACGTTAAATTAAGAACTACCACGACGTTACGAGCTCGATTATAATTATATTATAATTAATACATTCAATTGTCATTTATATAAATATATTCGTTATTCTAATTCGAATATGAACACAATTAAATAACTTAAATTATCCAATTTACACAACATTGCCAATTTAACTATTTCCGACCATTTTGGAAATTAAAATTATTATTCCACTATTTCATACAAAATCAAATATTTGAATTCAATCCAATTTGAATTATCAAACCACTGTATTAAAACAATCAAATAAATTAATTATTAAGTTGCTAAAAATTCTAGGACGTTACATTCCTTCCTCCTTAGAAGAATTTCATCCCCGACAAAGGTAGGAAAAATGATACGAACCTTATTAATTAGATCAAAATCATTTGTTTTACTTCTTAATTCCAGTTTCAACAAAATCAATTAAAATATTAGTTTATTCTCAGTAATGAAAATTTCAAAAATTCTGAAAATTTTCTAACACCTCAAAATTTCAAAAAAACTGTCAACGCCTCCTTTTCGCAGTTCACTCGGTACAACTACAACTCGCCTCTCTAAGGCTTTCCCAGTCCAAAGAAAATCAAACAGCCAAGCGGCTTACCAAACAGGCTTATAAATCTCATATCCAAATAAAATATAAACTCTTACCTTTTTATCGGGCATTCAACTCTATCTCTTCCATTTGCTATCAATTCAGCACATATCAATGTATTCCCAATTGGTCTCCACTCAATTCATTCTCGAACAAAACCATTCGCTTATAACTAAGCCAAATCCATTCAAACTCCAATTCCAATCTCAATTCCAAACTCTCGACTTATCAATTCAATTCCATTCCATATTATCACTATTCCAAACCAATTTTATTTAACTTAGTCTAAGTTAAATTCTATTTTTTCTATTCACTTTTACCACTTCAATCTATTCAACTTCATAAGTTAAATTTAAATTTAAAGTTCAAATTCCTGGATTTTATTTCAAATCAGTTCGAAATCATATATAACTACGTACAATAATAGTAATTCAAAACATTTGAATTTTCTGACAAGTTGTTTTCTCAAACAATTCAAAACAAAATCTTCAGTAGCAATTTGTCACTTAGAAACTCAAAAATGAACACTGATGATGCGGCTATCATCATTAGAATTATTTTCCAGTGATCACACTGAGTTCAATACTATATCATTTCAAAACTTATTCTTAAACACTTTCATTTTGAAATCAATTCAAAATATGCTTCACCGCGCTTGGAAAACATTTTCAAATCTCCCAGGAATGTAAGATTCCCATATATTTAATTCAAAATTCATTTCCAAACACCTTTTCCCCAAATCTTTAGAGTTTAAATTCCAAATTTGTTTTAAATTCAAAATTAATCCATCTGATTTTATTTATTACACTTATACGAATTTAGATTGGTTATTTATAACCATCTCAATCATAATCTTATTCGATTGTAATTAAAACCAACACATTTAATATATATATATTACAATAATTTCAATATAAATACTTTTATATCAAAATATACTTTTGGTAAAATTATTTCATTTACCTTCCTTTCAAAAACATACTGTGTCGGTTCATCGTATTCGAGCATTTGGAGACCCCTATCGACATTATGGTGCCCCACCGTTGACCAAAATTCGTAAACCACTCAACCAATAAATATCCACAGTAAAAATAATTTCTTAATAAAATCTACAAATACGCTTTCTCATATATATACACACTCAACTCAATATAGGGTACTACTAACACTATCTCGATTGAGTTACGCCACAGAGCCAAGGTAACCACTTAAACTTCAGCTTTAATACCACTGTAACGACCCAAGATTTTCGATGCTGAAAATCAACACAAAACCCATGTTGACTGTTCAAGTACCGAATATACTGGACCATTAATAGAAAGAAATTAGAGGGTGAGAAATTGAAAGGAATAAGGTTAGAACAGAAGAATAAGAATCATAAATACAATAACAATAGAGAAACAAGAATCTCACAGTGGAACGATAAAATATATTATATAACAGCTTTTGAAATGCAAAACTATAACTGTATATACATACCATTATCAAAGTATAACACATAACGTCACAGCAGAAATAAACTCTATGTATATTTAACATTGAAGCTTCCTTCTCCAAGCTCCTCCAAGTATATCTATAAAATCCCGACTACTTGACTGCTCGTACAAATTTAGGCACCCAAGAGTTTAGGGTAAAACAAAACAAATAAACTCTGGGTCAGTCATGGACTGGTGTGATAAACTCCAATCATTTAGTTTAACTTTCAAAATTCCTTTTCAAAAGAAAGGAAAATCATAAGACCGAACCACACATAAACACGAATGGTTTTTATCTTTCGATAACCCAAAACATTCTTTTAAAACGATATTTTTCTGATATTATAATAGTGTCTAATACAAGTAAATAGCAATCTACTAGAACGCTTGCATCTCATGCTCCACGTATATATTATACAATAAAAACTGTGGGTTCTTATTGGGGAATGGATTTCCAACTACGAAAAGGTATGGAACCACCTTCCGATCAGTGTACTCTAGAGGGGATACACTTGATTTCAACAAGAACATCTTGCAACTCAGCCACACATGACCGGCCAATCATTTCGCTTGAATGTTCCAAATATATTGTCACACTACAGTTGGTATACCAACATAACCGCTCCTGGGAGATACAGAAGCGAAAGAAGAACAAAAATGAACATTATCTAGATAGTGACAATATACCCTAATTAGGAGCGATCCACTTAACCATGTTGCCTTCCCAAATTTTGTTATTTCTCGGTTGATGAGGCTTGAGGTCATAATGTTCCATTATACATATCACACCTTTATTTACTTTGAATGCCACATCATCACACCCGCCAAATCATAGATTGATTTCTCTAAAAATACCACGAGTATAAAGCTGAGAGAAACGAATTCCTCCACCACCAACGAAAATACATTTGAAGAGATCAACTTACATGATCTATTAGATATACTCTGTCATACATTCGTCCATTCAAGTTGTCCTGGTTTTGGAAAAACTGAAGGCACTATTCTATAAATCCATCTTAGGAAATTTCTATCTAGAATCGGCAGAACAGGCCTTGCATAAATTCCATCTTCATTTTTCTTCATCATATTTGATTCACAATGCTAATGCCCATACATAGTGGTTTTCAGATAATAAATTTGATCTCGGTATCTCCGTATTGACAACGGAAATGGTCAAAAACTTCGATAGCCGGATATTTAACTATCAAAGGAAAACATACATACAAACAACGTATATCCAAATGGAAATCTTACCGATCAATCATCAGTCAACACTGAGCCCCTTTAAATAGATTTATCAATAATCATTTCATTTCCTAATTTCCTTAAATATCTTTTGATATACATGTAAACGTGTATATTTTATCCGCTTATTTATCTTGTTTTCTCTTAAAAATAATTGATACTGTGTACTTATAGTTGTGTTTTCAGGTTATTTAAGATGAATGAATTAATGCACTTAATTGTTGAAAAGCTTGAGGAATTGGTGTAAGAAGAGTATTAATTTTGAGAACTAGATTAAATCTTGAAGAAATGTTGTTGTTCAACCATTTTCCAGCTGCATATTTTAAAGATTCAATGTCTTTTCATAAAGATAGCTTGTCATAGATGTTATGGAGTTCCTATTCATTCTCGAAACAGTTGGAGTTGATGCCATTTGATGCCCGCAAGCTATGACATTTGCAAATCCATTCACACGCGTTCACATTTAGCTATTTGGTTTATTTGTTATTTTGAAAAAAGGATTTTGTCCCACATTGTGTAATTGGCCACCTCGTCTTGGCCTGGGCAACTATAAATACACTTGTATCTAGTTCATTTTTATTCATTCAATTTTAGGTTTTATTCTGTAATTCTTTGCTTGGAATAAAATTCTTCTTCCCTGTTATCTTTAATTTTAGTTTTTTATTTACATGTTATTTTCTTTTCTGCAAGTAGATTAGATTTATTTTATGCAAATAGAATAGATTTTCCTTTATTTTATTTTTATTTTCTTTTTCTCTTGTTTTTGTTCTACGTTGCAATCTACGTTTCTTGTTAGAATAATAAACATGAGAGGCTAATCCCTTTCAACTTAGGGGTAATGAAGCTCTCTTGATTATGTACTTGCAACATAATTTATCCATTCATTCTCTCTTTTTGTGCTTCTTCATATCATGCTGATGTCATGGTGATTAAGTGGAGGTTGAAATTAAAAATTTGATGGTCTATAGTTCTAACTAATAGTTCATAGACCATGCTTAAATTATATTTCAATTTCAACTTGTTCATTTTTCATTAGAACTAGTAAGGTGATTTAGTGGGTATAATATAGTTTGATAGTTTATGTTGTGCTAGTTAATAGCATGAATAAGCTTCACAAATGACCAAAAAAAGGAGAGAGATCGTAATTTCATAACTTGTTGTACTACATCATCTAGAAAGTGGATTTATTCCTAAGTTGCCATTTATCTCATAGTTTTTATTAATTTTAGTTTACTAGCTTAGTTGTAGTTAAATCATCACTCGAATTTGGTTTAATTTGATTGAATACAATTAAAATTATTTCTTTCTCCATGGATCGACTCGTACTCGCTAACGTACTACAAGTGTACGCCGTGCGCTTGCGATTTATTACACTTTGCGACTATTTTCTAATCGATAGAATATCCGTCGTCGAACAAGTTTTTGGCGCCATTGCCGGGGAAAGAAATTAATTTTGATTTTATTCTTCAGATTAATTTTGTTATTCTTAAAAAAAGTTTTTGTTTTATTTATTTTTCCTTCTATTTTCTTGTATATATGGAAAGAAAATTCTTGTTTAGGTGATTTGGTATTATTTATTGGTACTACAATCTCAAAACAAGAGAGAAAAAAATATAATTATTATTGCCATTTTTTCCCATCAATTTCTTGCCATTTATTTTCTCAAATTTCTTTCCCTTTTTCAATTTCCTTTCCAATTTATTTCTACAATCTCTCTCTCTCCTTTTTTTACAAATTTATTTCCAAAAAGAAAAAATAATTAAAAAGACATTTGCGTTTTTTTTTAAAGATTTTTTTCCAAATAGATTTTCCCTTTTTAAAACTCGAATTATCTTCCCATATATTGTCACGGTATTTAAAAACCAGTTATTTCAGGGTTAGTGTTATTCAAACATCCCAAACACACAATAATCAACCATAGATTATTTGTCACATCATATAATAGAATATATGAAAAACAACAATATAATTGTTGAGGAATCCAGTTGGATTCCTCTAACTTGTTTCCCTGCATCCACAGATGTTAATTAACATAATAACACTAACTTTATATCAGTATGAAATATTATAATAAATGGGATCAATATTTAACTAATGATTTATATATATAACTATATCTAAAATTTCAAGCAATTGATAAGCAAAATCATCCAAACAATCATCACACAACAATCAATTATCATTTATCAATATTAAATAATGTTTATAAAATTATAGAACTTATCAGAGTTAGTGAGTTTACTCATGTAACATCCCGATATTTTGCGATAATTTAAAATATTAAATCTAATGTGTTTTTGAACAAAATTGCTTTAAATACTAAAATTAATGAATTAACTAATTTTGGTATTTCATATATGTTGGAAATTTTAAATTAATTAATATGGTAATAATATACATTCGTTGTTGGTATAATGAAGGTCGACTGGTAATAAGTGTCATTATTTATGTGAATTTAAAATATAAATTATAAATTGATTTGTATGGTAATTATTGAGGGTTATTTGGACTTAATTAAGTCAACAAATTCAAAATTAAGCTTTAAATATTGATATTGTATTAATGCATGGTGGAAACTTAAAAAAAAATAAGTGATTAATTTTAACTTGTTTTGATAATTATAGCATGTATTGATTGTAAATAATTTTGTGATCTTGTTTATATTGGTTAACATGGAAGGTTGGACTTTAATATTTATATATATAATGAGATTGATTGATGTAATTAATAATTTATAATTAAAATAAAATTTGATTTACTAAGTTAAAATTAAATTTATTTTGATGTGAATAAAGTTGATTTGTTTTTGAAATTTAATTAAAGATAATTATATGAATTGGGAATTTATAGCGAATTTCACACGAACGTTAATTTAACAGGTTTTCATATGTTATTTTGCTCGCATTAACACATTGAACACAACGATATTTTATTTCGTGTGTTTGGACGTACGGTTTGAATTGCGCGATGTTGTTTTGAACTGACAACGTTCGCATTTTAGAGTATTGGTTGGTTACTTGTTGGTCTATATTAAGTATAACCATATAAACCAAAATTTTGTTTTAATATTTTCTTATACATGAATTAAAGAAAGGATATAAATATTTATTGTCATATTGTGAAATTTATTGTCATGCATGTATGTCGCTTACTTTTTCATGTACGTGTGAAACTAAATTTATGGATAGAAAAAATAGAAATTTATGCATGCATTTAATAACATGTGAAAGAAAGTTATTGCCATTATACCTTTTTTTTTCCTTAATGCTGAGCATTTCATGGTATATGTATGAAACAAAGGATGGCAATGTATAAATCTCTACGCATGAAGCATACTGTTGTGGCACTTGGCATTAATGTTTCATGCGCATGGACTGTAATAATAATAATAATAATAATAATAATAATAATAAATCGCATGGCTGAAATTGAAAACAGTGTTTTTCTATAAATATCATTCTCCTTAAAACCTAAATCCTTTGTTCTCTTGTTTCCTATACCATCAAATCTTTGAATAATTATATAAAATTCACCTCTTTATGAAATCAACTCATTTTTGATTCGATACACTCATGTTGCCGAGATCTCCTCATCCTTAGGCATAGATTTCGGGTTCAACGATATCAAGTTCGTCCCCATTTTGTTCCAGCACATATAGGGTTACGGTTTGGGAGTGACACAGTGATTGATTCGCGTTTTGGATGTCATATTCGAGTTCGTAGGAGAGATAGCAACTCGTCTTCAAATTTTGGTTCGACTTACTAAAATTTTATGTCGCTACTTATGAGGTGCAGCGTGCATAAGGTTTGGGAACATGATTTTTTTGGTGATGCAGAGATCGAAGTTGTGGTGATGGTGGGGATGTATTCGAGAAGAGAAGTTTAATGGTGCAATCAGTTCGGTCTTTCATTGAGAGAATAGGGAGAGATGTAGGAGAGAAGTTGCGGTTTTCTTTGCCACGAATGTAGAGTTTCCTGTAACGCGAGTTTGAGAAGGAAGGGAAAGAAGAGATGACGTGGCATTGTGTTATTAGGTGAGGATTTTATTTATTGATTTTATATATAGTTGAATTTCAAATGATAGAAACATGTATAACTTTCACATACGAATTCAGAATGATGCATGGTTGGATCCATTGGAATCGTATCGACGAGCTCTTCGCGATGGCACATATTTGGACTGATTCTGAGACCGTTGAATTTTGGGCTAAGATTTGGATTTCATCCGCGTTCAGAATCAAAGGTGAATGATTAAACCCACTCACATCTAACTAAAATATTTGATTGTTAGTTAAATTAAATTCATGTCATAATATTATTGTATTGTTTGATGTTTGATTGTTTAAATTACATATTTATGTTAAATCTGCACAGATTGTATAATTTAATTTAACTGTTATATAATTGTACTATTATAGATTAATTTCTAGTTTTAAAAAAAAAACTCATACCTGATGACTAGTAACTGATATTATTGAACTGTTCAGATGTGTTGATTTTGATGTATGCCTTGAATTTATATATTTAATGTGTTAATATGTAATCCATCTTGTTATCGACATTGTTTATGTATGTTATTGATTTTGTTGATTTATCCCAACTATTACCCTAGATGTTACGGGCATCAAATAAACCCGGGATTAATCATTAAAACGAACTAAGAACGTAGGTTGAAATGATAAATACCTATGACCCTGATTTGGATTGAAATGATATGTATCCTTTCCTAAATACTAAAACTAAATTTTAAGTATTACTTGGCCATAGGATAGAAAATTATGTACGGACACCGGTTGGTTAAATAAAAATTGTTTTAACCTTAAATTTTGGGAATATTGTTTTAATGACATTATTAATCGTTTTTCTTTAAAATTTGGACTTTGAAATTAAAATTTTCAATTTTAATAGAATTCGTAAATGTGGATAACTGAAGTTAAACTGAATTGAATATGAACTAAATTTATCAAAATTGAATTGTTTACCCATCTTTGATATTACTTTAAATTAACCTTGTTTATAGTAATAATTGAAATATGAACTCAATATTTTATAAACGAATAATCCAAAGTGATAATTAAAATTGAAATTTAATTATTAAATCGGATTATTAAATCGAATGGTTGAAATTGAACTGTTGAACCAAATTGAATATGAATGGGAAGTCAAATCCTTTTAAATTAAGATATCGAAATTTAGTCGAATTGATTTGAAGCTAAAATATGATTTCATGTTTGGTTAAATTTTGAAGATATGATCCTAATTCCAACTGTAGTATTTTAAACCGTTTTATAAAATATTTTATAATAATTATTTTCTGTATGAACTATTTTACCTTATAACTATTTTATTTTAAAGTATCTATATTAATTATTTTAAATAAACTATTTTAATAGTGAACTATTTATTTTATAAACTACTTTAACAGTTTAACTGTAGATTTAAATAAATTTTTGATAATTCTATTTTATATATAACTATTTATCTTAATCCTTTCTAAAATTATATATATAAACTATTTTATTATACTTTTCAACTATTTTAAATATTTTAAGATTGGAATTGTTTCGAGATTTTAAATTGGTTTAAATGGAGATTTATTTGTCAAATATATTCTATCTTGAATATTGAAATGAATTTTAAGAAAATATGATATTTTCGATATGAAGTATGAACATCTTTGAAATGTAAAACAACTGGCTGGTGTGAAAAATGTAGACATTTGGTTATTAAAGAGACGGGGATCGGATATTGTCATACTCTCTACCAATACCGAAAACCGCTTTAACAACTGTATACGTGGTGGAGTTCCAGAATGAAGATGAATGGATTTGGAGGTGATTACTGGAGTTGAAGAAAGAGAACGATGATGGATAGCCTTGACCTTCGGGTCATAATTAAAATGACTAAAACAGGAGCCATACCCAGGTTAATGTGAGCTAGCTCCTCTTAGCAGACATGCTTCTTCGATACCATACATATTAGTTTGTGATTGATTGGCACCTTTGATTTTGGGGTTATTGTCTGGGGTGGGCGGTAGTCATGGCTATGCATTACCACCGGCTGGATCCGCAATACAGTAGAATTACTATTGATGGGTATTGCCTCGATGCCTTGTCATATTTATCCTGATCGAGCCCCCTACGATTTTGATTTGTACCCTACTATGGAGTGCCCTCTGATAGCCACTACATACTGTGGATTTTAGGTATCTGTATAGACTACGGTATCATAAACGGTATAAGGGTAAAAATGTAATCCCGCTTATGCTATTTTTATATGTTATATTTAACCATAGACACTAATATAATAGCGTATTGTATTATGTAGTATCTATTTTAACGGATCCTTAGGAGATGGAAATTCCCGTAACATCTCTTAAGTTATTACACTCATATTATCACTTGAATTTGATTTAACTAATATGAGAATATTTTAGTTCTGATCCGAGTGTTTTATCTTTTCATTTATGCTCGGGTTAGCCTGAGTTTTCAGTTATTGAAGATACCATTATGGAGATGAAGATGGAGCTCAATTGACATATTTATTATTATTTATTCCGCTGCAAATATTGGTATGTTTATGATGGTTAACTCTGATAATTGTTGTAAAATAAAATCAAATGTATGTTTTAACAACTTCATGAACAATTATATATTTAATATATTTTGTCCTTCCGCTGTGAGATTCTGTGTTTGTTTTTCTTCTTCTCTTCTTTTTCTTATATAAATCCCAATAACTATCCGTATTTTTGATTTGTTTAAATTGACAATTGAGGATAATTGTCAATTTGAACAATCAAAAATCTCGGATGTTACATTCGGTATCAGAGCGGGTTAGAGAACTGATAGGGGGTTCTCGATTGGCTATTTGGTGGCGAGCAGGAGACTCTTACCCCTACACGTCCCAATGGGAAGATTGGGTTGGTTGTTGCAGTCGAGAGGATGGCTGTAAAATCAGTTCTGAGGTATCATTGTATGTCACGGTGGGCGGTTAGCCTACCGCCTGATGGTTGCAAAGCCTAGGGTCATTACATTTGGTATCAAAGCTTTGGTTTAGCAAAAACCTTAGCTCTATTTGGGATTAACTCATTAGAGATAGGGTAGTTATACCCTAGAATGAGTTTGAGTGTATATGAGAGAGCGCATTTGTAATTTTGAGATAAAATGATTTTGTATTGTGTTGATTCGTTTTGTTGAGTTTTTATGAATTATGGTCGGTACTTGGGACGCCAAGGCATCGATAGTGATTTCTAAACAGAATAAGACTCATTGACATAATATAGTTTTGAATTATATTACATTTAATATAAAGAATTATGTGAAAATCTATGAATTTTGACTTTTGTTGATGATAATATTAGATTTTCATCATTTATTATTCGATTAATCAATAATTAAAACTATTGGTTATTGAATGGTTTAAGAAAAATGAAATATTGAAAATTAATTGTTAATGAAATAAGAAGAAGTTATATGAATTTGAGAATTTAATTTTGGGTGGTTTTGTAATATTGATTTAAAAATGGTTTTGAAATAATATATTTATATTTTAAAATTTTGTTTCATATAGAAATTGTTTTCAAATGAAATTTTGAAATAAGTGTATACTTTCCCCTTTGCCTTTGGAAAATGATTTCGGTGATGAATGCACGCATTATCGACATTATTTTCAAGAGACTAAGTGGGGGAAACCACTTAGCATTTTATACTTTGTTTGGAAATTTGGATTTCATTTAAATCTTTTAAATTATGGTTTGTTATAAAAGATAATATATATATATATATATTATTTTAAAGTGGATTTGGAAACAAACCTGAAGTTGAAATTTTATGTTCTTGAATAGTTAATGAATTTCAAATTGTTGAAATGAACTAAAATTGAAATTTAGAAATTTCTGAATTACATAATAAGAAAATGAATCCAAGAGAGTTATAATTAAAATAAAACTCTTTGTAGGTTGAAATAGGGAATTCAAAATAAACTGAAACTATTGAACTTGTACAAAAATCGAACATTTCTATAGCATATATATAACTTACCTATTAATCAAAAGTTAACATGTTATTGGAAGATATAATATTAACAAGTTAACGTATACTATTGAAGTTAAAATAAACCATACTAAAATTTATTTTAATAAAATGGGCCTCACATTTAAAAATCAGCCCATGTCACTTTTAATGTAATGACCCGGATATTTGGCGGTGTAATAATTAACTTATTTAATTATTTAAATAACGAATATATTATTTAATCGACGACGTTAGAACGTAAATATATATATTAATTAAAATCGAGCTTGAAATGGCGCTGCAGTTCGTTATTTGGTGATTCGAACTTCAACTGAATGTACAGGATTCATTTTAAATAGGATTTCTGTGAAACAAGAAACGTACGGAGCTGGTGGAGTATATCTTTCTAGTGGAAGAGAAAAATCAGGATTTCGTCGTGTAGATTTTGAGATATGTCCAAATCAAATTTTAAAATAGTCGCTATAGAATCGGTTATCGACCGTATCGGTTTATTCGATATAACTAGAGATCGGGTTTGAATTTAGACAAGGTTCTTTTGAGGCGTAGTGATAATTTTATTTTTAGAATTTTATAGAAATTTTTAATTAATTAAATAAACAACTTTTTATTTGGAGTATTTGGCACCCTGTATCAACATTTCGGGGTTTCACAATATGAGTCCATCTACCGGTATTATTACATTTTTGGGACCAGAGGACATCACTCATGTCAATAGTATTTTTGTTTCTGTCCATAACAGTCCCTACGTGAACAGAATATTTCATAGTACGGTACACTATGTTTTTAACTTATAACAAACTAAACTGAATGGTTAACTGGTCAAACGAACTCGAAATTCAACGAAACAAGTTTCATACGAAACCTTAGGAAGAGGTCTAGTGAAACGTCAAGGCCTCATATTTTTAGGATTTTTTCTGTAATTTTAAAGAATTTATGCTCGGTGTTTTTCATTAATATTTTCTAAAGGGTTTTCGCAAACGGTGTCGGAATTCGACGAAACCTGTCCCATTGGATTCGGAATATTTTTCTATGCTAAGATTCACTTAGTTTGTCAAAGCCAGAGATCGTATGAACGGTTTTTAAAGTGGTACTTCATGTGTAAGCAATGGATAATAAAATAATATAATTATCCATCCCAACCTTCTATAAATAGAGCAACAGTTAACCTAATTTCCGAAAATCTGTTCTACGCCTCCACTTCTAAAATTCGACGTCCAGAAAACTGTCGATGCTTCCTCTCCTAAAAAAAAAACGTTAATCCACCCATCATCTCGAAGATTTTACAACACCAATTATCTTCAGCCATCGGTCTCTAGCTTCTGAACGGCCAAGAACTGAATTAGGGGTGAATGGTTTCGGGCGTGAGTCCAAGACGGTGAGGGGCAGCTTTTCGCCACCTCAGATGAGACTTCGATCATCAGATCCGGCGGTCGATTGTTGCGGTGGTGAGGTACTGATTCGAGAGGGGGTGCTGAAATATGGGACATTAGTGGTGGGGGAAACGGTGAGAAGTGGTGAAGGATAGAAGGCCATGCGTTGTTGTGAAGCAACAGTTTGTTTGAAATGGGAAAACGTGGTGAGGTATGGCTTTCTGGAAGTTGTTCTATGAGAGAAGAAAGAAACTATGGAAGTGTGGTTGAGTTCGGCGGTTCATGGAAGGTAAACGAGATGGAGGAAGTGTCGATTATGGCTACAGGGAAGAGACCGAAATTACTTTGGGGAAAAAGGCTAACGAAGAGGGTCTGGGGTTTTGTTCATGGGCCAAGAGGAAATAAAAGGTTAAGGCCTTTTATTTTAATAAAAG